>JAJJWX010001467.1:0-2400000 GCA_023529315.1 Papaver bracteatum
CACCCAACCATGATGGCTGTGCATTGCAACTGAGTTGCCTGCTTCAATCACCCTCCATTGCTTCAACATTGCCTGTTTTGAGCCCAATTCAATTTCTCGGCATACCCATTTCTTAGAAGCATCATAATCATCTCATACTCAGACCATAACTTCAATCTCAGAGAGAACCCATTCTTGAACTACCAACACCAGCATTCCCTTTAGAACCTTCTGCTCTTGCATAGCTTGCAGCGACAACCCAATCACAACACCTCAAAATCTTTGAACCAACATCACCATCACCAACCACCAGCTGCCATTCTAGCCGCGATTCCAACATTTTCATTAGTGTCTTCACTATAACTACTGCAATTCATATTCCACCATAACTCAGAATCCACAGACTGCAACCACCAGTGTACAGCTTTAGCTCCTAACATCTATTGCAGTTCACAGGCATCTCCCCTGTAGCTTCCTTGACTTGCTCAGTTCCATTGCTTGCAACCACATTTTCATTCTCCACCAACAACAGCTACCACTTTCAGCTCAATAACTCCTCTTTATAATCATCCATGGCAACCCATTTCCCTGAGCTTCTTTATCATCATAACACCAACAGCTCACCATGTTCTAACATTCATCTAAACCATTCATAATCCAAAACCCTGTAGAACAACCCATAAATTTAGATTGAGCAGCAACCCTTTGTGTGACAGATTATCACCTCCTCATCAACCAGTTCAGCTCCAATTCCTTCAGCTGCAATACCCATTTCACTGAAATCGACAATAGCCACACAAACCCATTCTATCAACTATTTTTTCTCTGTAATTCGAGCATCAAACCCATCTCTTTCTGGACCATAATCTTCCAATAAGAACCCTAATTTCTCTGAATTGATTGCAGCAATAGAAACCCTAATTTCTTCATTGTATCTGCAATTAACACGAAACCCATCAATTCTTCTCATCTTCTCGATTTAACTATAGAATTTCTCATTCTATTTCTTTGATTCGAACAGTAACACACTCTCCATCTCTCGTAAACAACAACAGAACCAATTTCTTCTTCTCTCATATTTTCTTGACCACCTCACAGAATCCATCTCCCCTGTTTCGATCCATCAAAACCCTAAGCCACAATACCTTCATGTCTTGCTGATTTCTCCTCCATATCACCTCTGCTCTAATTTCTCACCCATCTCTCGATTTCTCATAGCTTCACGGCAGCCTCTGCTGCTTTCTTTTAGGTTCAGGCGAAAAAAATGATTGAAAGTGAATGAGGGGTTCTCGAGATGTAGGGTTAGGGCATAGTTGGGTGGCTATTTGCGCCCCATATGCATCCACCCAGGATACTTACACCCACTGATAACTGATAACCCTAGATGGTAACCCCTTAGCCATAACTGGTTGTCTATAGTGCTCTTCCAAAAGAGTTGCCCCTTAACCGTGGCTGGGCTCCAGATAGTGTTTACCCCGTGAAATGACAAATTTGCTCTTTTTGCTTAATTTTGGTGATTTCTCCTTCTTTTCGTCCGTGCGACTCCAAAGTACCTAATAACTCAAAAACACGCGTAAAATACATAATTTACTAGAAAAATAGCAAAGAAAGCATAAACTCTTAGATAGTAAATTAGGTGTAATCTACACCTATCAGCCATCATGGCTGGAAGCGCGACAATGGCATATGGCCTACAAAATGACTTAGGCCATGACCAGTCAGTGAGTTGACTCGGTATAACTCGGTGCTTGACCCGAGTTCACTCAGTTGACCTGACTGTGCTGACTCGTTGACCGGGCGGACTTTGCCGGTCACCTGAGACACTTTTCCGTCACCGGAGAAAAAGCTACAAAAGGAGAAGTTTTACTTTTTTTTGGATATCACGTATTATTGTTGGAGCAGAGGAGAGACCCGCTGAAACTTACGCTACTAGGGTTTGCTTTGTTTTCATCTTCTTTATTTGATTATTGATTATGATGAATTCCATAGCCATGAGTAGCTAAATTCTATATTATTGGTTAAGGATGTAGTCCTATTTCTAAAACTTGTGCTTGATTAATGCATTAGTTTTCTCTCTTGATTATCGTTCATATCTCTACTATTTTTAATATCACATGATTGATGTATTGTGATAGGATTTTGGTGTTTGTTTAGTTAAGTGGCCAATTAATTGAACTTGCATCTTGTCCATCGAGCTATTTTAGGGTTTTTCATCGAGCGATAGCCCAAATACAAGTAGCATGATATGATTATAGTTTGTAGTGATACACTCTTATAATCATATGTAGAGTTTGACCATTGTCCGAATTGTTATGCGCAATGTATGACAATTGCATTGATTAGCCTGTTTCCAAAACTTAATGCTCCCGGGAATTGAACTTGATTAGCGCAAGGTGTTAGGTTATTCTTTAGGTAGAATTCACATACGCAACTCTAATGTGTGTGTTGATTAACTTGGGAAATCATTAGATTATCTTGCTATCTTGATATTCTAGGCTTTTAATAATATAAGAGATTAAATCGTAATTCTAATCATTTATGGAAGCACATGTTTAAGATTGAAGATGAATTCTCTGACCAATATCTTTCTCTCATTGATTACTTCCAACTATTTACTTTGCTTTTATTTTACTTTTATTTACAAAAATCAGAAACCCCCCTTTTTGGTTACTAAGAAGCTAGAAATTGATAACAACAATCGCCTCTCTGTGGATACGAACTCTTTCTTACTTTATACTTCATTTATATTTTGTTGAGTAAGAAAGTGAATTATTTTTGACGCATACGACTGCGATCACTTGCGAAATACCGCAAATCAGATCCGAAAATAAAGGTCAACTTAGCTGTCATCCACTATGTAATACCCTATATAAAGAGATGAATAGGTGTAAGAAAGAGAAAGATAATTTTTGGATTGTTGAGAAAATTTTGAGGAGAGAGAAAGTCCAAAACAGTGTTGTATTTTTGATTTCACTTCCTTATTGTAAAATTTCTTGATTCAATTAATAAAAAGTGTCGTTATTGATCTTAAGAAATGTGTTGATTGTTATGAATTCTTGTGAGGGATGTATTGTAGGATGTCCTGCAACTACATAATGGCGCTAGAAACAGGGATGAAAGTTGAAGATTACTGAAAAGTAAGATCAAAGAGTGTTATTCAGGTTGTTCAAACCAAGAAGATGATGAAACAAATCAATAAACCAGTTAAGGAAAATATAATTAAAATCAATGAAGATAACAGAAGGATGGAGTGTAGTCTAATCACAAAAACAATGATTAATAAATTTCACGAAAACATCAAAGGAAGAATACATAAACGAGATTTTGAAGGAAATAAAATTATGACAGTGGAAAAGGTATCACCCTTGAAGGATTGGGAAAATAAGAAAATTACATTCATAGCAGCAGAGATACCAAGAGAAAATTTGAACCACACATATCCTTTGGTAATCACAGTAACCACACGGAAAGAAAAGGGGAAATCCACAAAAAACATGGAAGAATGGGCGGTGAATAGAACTTTGGTGGATACAGGAAGCTCGGTGGATATAATGTTTTACCATCCATTCAGAGGAATAGGATACAAAGATGAAGAGATGACTAATTCAACAAATCATATTCATGGCCTTGGAAAATCTACAACAAAACCTAAGGGAGAAAAAATGATGCGAATTTTGTTAGGAGAAATTGAAACACAGGTGACACTATGTGTGGTGGATATGGAGTCGCCGTATAATATGTTATTGGGAAGACCATGGATACACGTTGTAGGAACATAATATCTCCATGATATTATTCTTGCAAGATTTACAACACTTCTGTGTATTCGTCTGCGAGTTCTTCAACAACATACCGTGAGTGTCACAGAATGACTCAAAGAATGACGTAGCAGATGACGATAGCTGAAACATGAGAAGAGTATGACAATTCTGCGAGGGTTATATCATCTGCGAGAATTAGCATTAGAACTGCTGCGATAATACCGCGAGTCAGATCCGAAATTAAAGGACAGCTTAGCTGTCATCCATTATGTAACTACCCTATATAAAGAGACCCGATAGATTTAGAGAAGGATGATGAATTTTTGAGTGTTAAGAAAGTTTTGATGAGAGAGAAAATCAAGGCTGTAGCATCAACATTGCATCAATGCATCAAATTTCCTATGCCCAGTGGAATTGGATAAATTAGAGGAGATACTGATCTTGTGAAGCTGTGTTATCAAATTAAAGTGAGAAATTATGAAGGGCGTCCAAAGCTGCGAAAAGCTCGCAGAAAAATGGTGAAAGAGATAAAGAAAAAGAAGAATTTAAAGTTTACATGATAAGAGCAAAAGAAGGAAAAGGAATACCCAGGGAAATCTCGCAATAAGAAGATGAACCCGCGAGAGTTGTGAAAACCTCAACACCAATGGGAGAGCCTGAAGCCAGCTACACCGCAATAGAGACAACAAAAGAAGTAAATATTAGAAGTGAATAAGAACCTAAGATGCTGAAAATTGGAATGAAGATGGATGCAGATGAGGAAGAGCGAACCGTAAGCCTCTTGTGAGAGTATAAAGACATCTTCGCGTGGAGTATGGATGAGATGCCTGTAATAGACCCGTCAGTTGCATGTACTTTTGGAGTAGCTTCAGGAAAAATTTTGGGGTACATTGTGTCAAAAGAAGGAATACAAGTTGATCCACATAAAGTACAAGCAATTTGTGACATACCAACGCCAGCAACAGTAAAAGATGTGCAGAAGTTGAATGGCCTTTTGGCTTCGTTAAGAAGATTCATCTCGCGATCATCAGACAAATGCAAGCATTTCTTTAGTATACTCAAGAAGGGAACAAAGTTCAAGTGGACAGATGAATGTGAAAAGGCTTTTCAAGGAATTAAATAACATTTAATGAACATATCTATCTTAAAGAAAACGGAGCCAGGAGAAGAATTATTGATCTACCTTGCGACAACTTCGCGCACATTAAGTGCAGTGTTACTGCGAGTGGATGCATGAATAGAAAAACCAATTTATTACATTAGCAAAATATTTAATACCGCAGAGAAAAATTACTCAAAGATTGAGAAGCTAATTATGGCATTGGTTTATGCAACCTTTAAACTTCGCATCTATTTTCAAGCACATAAAGTAAAAGTATTAACAAAGGTGCCAATTGAGTCATTAATAAAGAATTCAAAAATATCAGGCAGAGTCGAGAGATGGAATGCACAAGTAGGGCACTTCGAAATCAAATATGAAATTTTATCTTCGCCAAAATCACAAATTGTAGAAGATTTCTTAGCAGAGTTTCCTCTAGAAGATGATGAAGCAGTAGAAGAGATGATGGATGTAGAAGAAGAACATGGGGATCCAAGAGATCTATTAACAGAACCCAACATGTGGGTAATATTAGTGGATGGATCATCAAACGGGGAAGGAAATGGAATTGGAGTTATCTTTATCTCACCAGAAGGAAAAAAAATAGCCTTTTCATTCAGATTGGAATTCGCGTCCACTAATAATGAGACGGAATATGAAGCTGTGATTCATGCGTTAAAATTCGCAATAGAAATGAAGTTGGAGAATGCTAGAATTACCAGTGACTCACAATTGGTTATTTGCCAGATAATACACAACAAATGAACCATCTTTGAAGAAATACAGAAAACTTGTTGAAGAATTGTCTGCGAGAATTTAAAAAATAAAATGGAGACATATATCAAGAAAAGATAACAGACTCGCAGATGCTTTTGCTTTCATATCTAGCATGATGATAAATCCGCTGCGAGATGCATAAAAATTCAAGCACTTGTGTAGTTGCGGATTATCTCACAACTACACCCTCATAAGAATCCATTAAAATGATTTCTAAACCTAATTAATTTGATATGAAATTAAGAATTAAGGTACTAAAACTATAAAGGAGACACAAAGATTTTTACGTGGTTCGATCAATGTGATCTACATCCACGGTGCTTCACTAGTGATTGTATGTAATTACATGATTTTACAATTGAGACTCCATTAATGAATATTTGGAGCTCTAGAATTTTTGGGAAGAAGATGATCAAGAAAATAAAATCTCTCCTAACATTTTTTCTATCCTCCTAAAATTATTCCTCCCTCTAAAAAATACCTCCTCTACTTCTCATGCCTAAATGTCTATTTATATGATCTTACAAAATATGACAGTTGTGTTGTCCCGCCATTTTGGATTTGATAATTATCTTGCGAACCTTCGTAACTTCATTTCGCGAACTTCTTTTGTTTTCCTCGTGATTTCCTTTGCTCGCAAGATGTCTTTTCTCTCCACCATTTCGTAAGTTATCATTTGTTGTGATATTCCGCTCCTACATCTTGCCTCTTTTTTCTTGAATATTGCTTGAAGAGCGATCTTTAAGAAAAAATCTGTTGTTGTAGTAGTCTTTGATCTTTGTTGATGAAGGAACGAGCGAAAGAATATCAAACTCAAAAAGTATATACTTGCCTCTATTCTTTTGCGAAGTTCTGAAGCTTTAAAAAGTAATTAGAAGTATCATCTTGCGAAGTATGAAGTATGTGAAGTATCTTGAAGAAGTATGAAGTATAAGAAATATAAAATATCCTTGAAGAAGTATAAGAAGTACTCAATCCTCGAAATATATAAGAAGTATGAAGTATCCTTAAGAAGTATAAGAAGTACTTAATCCTCGAAATATATAAGAAGTATTCGTCCTTGAATGAGCGTGATAAATATTTCCTCTGTTCATGTGAAATTATTATTCCATTTTTGATAAGGATTCTTGCTGAGAACATAAAGAATCATAAAATATTTCTTGGATATCCATAGTTGCCTCTGTTCTTTATCTATGAAGGAGAATCCTTAAGAAAATGTTGAATACCTAAATTGCGTCTCTATTCTTATCTTGCCTCTGCCTCAAGTGGTAACCCTACTAACTTCTGAATTTTTCTGCAAATTTCTGAATTTTTCTGTGAATTTCTGGGGTTTTCTGCAAATTTCTAAACTTCTGAATAGTGCTGCGAATAGTGTTGTGAATAGTGTTGCGAACATACTGTTGCGAATGTACTGTTGCGAATGTACTGTTACGAATGTATTGTTGTGAATTATGAATAGTCCTGCGAATTATGAAAGTTTCTGCGAAGTTTCGCGGTATTATCTTGTAAAATTTTGTAAAATACTTGTGCGAATATAATATTTATGTAATGATTATGTTATGAAATGTTTATGCGATGCTTATGCCATAAAATGTTTATGCAATGCTTTTATGATGCAAATATGATGCTTGAATGATGCGAATATGATGCTTGTATGATGCAAATATGATGCTTGTATGATGCAAGTATGATACTTGTATGATGTGAATACTTATCTATTATAATGCATAGCTAATGTTTGTGTTACTTAGCTCATTTTGCTGCAGTAAAATTGATATATCTTTGAATTGCCTCTATTCATATAATTATCTTCGCAAGTTTATTTGTGTATTTTCGCGAATGAAATCGCCTCTTCTGGTATGACTTCGTGATATATATTCTTGTAAAAATTCTTCAATGATATTGATGGAATTGTCTTCTTTGATATATATTGTCTTCAAAATTCTTCAATGATCTTGATGGAATTGTCTTCTTTGATATATATTCTCTTCAAAATTCTTCAATGATCTTGATGGAATTGTCTTCTTTGTTAGGACTTCATGATATATATTCTTGTAAATATTCTTCAATGATATTAATGGAATAAATTTCATGAATTGTTGTGGTCTTATCATGCCTTCCTAAGTAAAGGTCTTATTTTGCCACCTCTTTTGTGATAATATTTTGTTTTTGCGATAATATGACAAGTCTGAACATTCTTGCGAATATACAACCTCGTGACATTATCGTCTTGCGATGAAATCGCAGGACATCTTTACACTTTCATGCAAAAACCCATTGATCTCATCTTATCTTCATTGTTATGTTCTGCGAGTTCTTTTTTTTTTTTTTAGAAGGCTCGCAGAAGTTCAATTGTTGCACAAATATGACAAGCCTTTATGTTTTCGCAAACAAGAAGCCTCGTGACATTTGCGTCTTATTGCACGTATCAGCTCCCTAATGGAGGGTGCTGCCCTTATCTTCCCCCTGGTTGCCCCTTCAAGGAAGCGTACATCGACCATACAAGGTTGGCTCTTCCCATCCGGTTCTTCCAACAACCAGCTTTTGATCGCAACCTCTTATCCTATTTGCCTATAGGGCTTATAGTTACGAGGTTGCACCCTATGGGGTATCTTTGGGCCAAGTGCATCATTTTCCAAGACTTGTCAAAAATGGCAGATGTGGTTCAACCTCACCCGGCACTCTTGAATCAACCGTGTACCTCGGCGCCTTGATCGTTTTCTGCACTTCTTGGGAAAGATAGTATGCCTTAGTCGCCCAACCTAAATCCTCTTACACTGCATTTTATATTGCGTAATGTCGCTAGATTAGGTGAGAATCCAAGGTGTCTAACCCGGATAGGTACCCCATTATTGGGTTGTACCCCTAAATTTTTACCATGTACTAAGGGTCCTTGGTGGTGTTCCGGTTACCCTTAGCCACGTTTATAGGTACCCCCTTAAATGACGTACTTTAGGACTTTGCCTCTTACGAAATATAGCTTCGCGAACTAGGGTGTACGCCACAAAGGTTTGCCTGTATAAAATTTTCTGCGGCTCTCTTTATTTTTTGGAGGCTGATCACAGATTGCGATCTTTTATTCGCAAGTTAATCGTAAATGGCGGTATTTTTTCGCCTTTTAAAAATTCATCGTAAATTTTTCATGTACATAAAATGTTTCATGTTTTCATGAAATGTTTAGTATAAGAAGTATGAAAAGTATGAAGTCATTTTTGAATCTTGCGATTGTATCGCTTTTATCCAATCTAAAAAATCTTTGAAATGTTTTGAAATCTTAGAAATTGTAGAAATTTTACGAGTATATCCGTTTTAGTAAATAAATTCAAAATTTTTTTGTCTTCTGTAAATAAAATATTCAAGGAAATGGTACTTATCTTTTTCGGCTTGTTGTTGTCTCTTGTTTGCGAAATAATGAAACAATACTGGTAACTTTTGAACTGGTGTGTTGCCGAAGATACATGTCCGCGAGAGTTGTGATAGAGTTCACCTTATGCTTCTGATGGATTGATGGTTATTCACGGAGTAGTTTGTTTCTTCCCAAAGTAGGTTATGTCGATGCAAGTCTTGGAAAATATATGCGAAGTAAACATTTATGAAGTTAGATATTTGCGAACTTAAGTGAATATTCATGAAGTAAATGTTTGCGAAGTAAATGTTCACGAAGTTAAATAGTTGCAAACTTCCCTCTTCATGAAATGGATTCTGGTTACCGCCTTAGGGAAGCAATATACAGTCATTGGCTCTTTGTTCTTTTCACCTTCGCAAAAATTGATACTTGGTTCTTTGTGAGTTGGACTAATTCATTTCTCCCTTATTTCTCCCTTATTTATTTGCGAAGTATATCTTCACGCATCAAATGTTCTTAGTATATATGTTTCTTCGCAGGAATGAAATTTCTTTATAGCTGATGTGAACTGCATCCACCTACAGGAAGTTCTGCTAGGATTTCTTCTCAGAAATGATGTTTACTCAAATGATGTTTTTAACTTTCTTTGCTAATAAACTTAATATTTGGAGAAACGTCATTGCATTTTTGCATCACTGGAAAATATTTTAGTCTCAGCTATAGTTGATTCTTTTTGTTGGCCTGAACATGCTTGCTGGATTTTAATTGTTCTCTCGCTGGAAAATCTTCTTTGATCAATAACTCTGTTTCTTCACAATCTATAATCATGTTTATATCCTTGCTGCTTCCGGATTATGGTCTTTTTGCTCTCATGTTCGCTGATTGTTGACAATGATTGTAGTGGTAATGTTATAATCTCATCAACATTCCTTTCCAGCTAAGATTGCGAACATTCGTCAGTATAATTACACTAGCAATAACATTCATCAATTTTTGCGAAGCTGTAGAATTGTTTCCAATATGTTCTTCTTTCATGCTATACTCTTCTTCACGCTGTTGAGTTGAGATCCCTTTGAGATGCGTATTTCCTTTTTTTTTTTTTTGCGAACATTCGCAATCTAATTCGTATAATGATCTTTGATCTTATCCTGATACTTTTATTTCTTCATGTGATGTTCCTCCATTCATCTTAACAGTGATAAATATTCCTCCTATCAGCTTTATGTCTTCCCTAGAGGAATTTCAACTTCCCTTTTGCCACTTTTCGAAGTGATGGCTCCATTTTATTAGTTGGCTGGACATTTTATTTTCACTCTTTGCTTTTATTCTTCATAACTGTTTATATCTATCTTCGCAACTATTCCCTTGTATCTAATGATACAAATTGTTTAAGATCTCCCCATGTGTTCTTCTCCGGAGTTGCTGATGGTATAAGCTTCGCAGATTTTTTCTCACAAATTTTTGCCCGGCTTAAACTTTTGTTTCTTCTCTTAAAATTTACTTGCTGATGGTATTTACTTCCAGCACACGAGACTAAAGCATCCTTTAGTAACTTCATTCGTAAGAATTAGTAGCTGCGAACTTTCTTCTTCGTATACTTCTTCTTTTGTTCGTAATGGGGATAATCTCTTTCGTAAGTACATAAATGAACATTTGTACGTAAATCTTCTTTTGTTCTTTTGCTTACTTATATCTCCCTGAACAGTTTATGTAACTCGAATTGTTTTGTGAAAAATGAACTACTGAATTTCACCCCGTCCTACTGAATTTCTTCTTCTTCTCCCTGGACATTTATGTTCGTAAGATTCGAACTCATGATGACATTTATCCCATTTATTCGTAGGAATGACATTTCTTCGTCAGTGACGCAGAGCTTTGCAAAAATTTTGCTGCAAACGATTAGTAAATTTGGTTAGCAGTTTATAGATCATTAAGATGAGTAATGTTTTCGTATGAAGAATGAAAACTTTCCATATATTCTTCTTGTTTTTTTTCTTGCGAAATGCAAATCTCTAAATCTCTAACCAACAGAAAATCTTGAAATTTGACTTTGTCAGAAATTCTTTAAACAAATTTGTAAAACGAGATTTGGTTACTACAAATTTATAGCAAAAACATTTTTAAATTCAAAATTTCCATAATAAATCAGATTTCTACAAAAAGCAAAGTTTAGATCGCAAAAAATTTATTTTTCAATTTGTGTTTTGAAATTCCCAAATTTTGAAAAATGAAACAAAGAATAAGAAAAGTGAGAAGAAATTTGTCCTTTTTGGAAGCGATTGTTGACGTAGCATGTGTAAATTTCATTTTGCTTGACGATTTCTCCATATCCACATCTCTCTTCCTGAACTACTACTAATGTGTTTGTTGTTTGAAGATGTCAATAAAAGAACTTCCATTTCTGTCTTCAAGACTCATAGATCCGGTACAATTTATCACCATCAATAACCAATTTTTCGAACTTTCTTGAACCAACAAGGTTAGGTCCCTGTTTCTAGCGCCAATTATGTAGTTGCGGATTATCTCACAACTACACCCTCATAAGAATCCATTAAAATGATTTCTAAACCTAATTAATTTGATATGAAATTAAGAATTAAGGTACTAAAACTATAAAGGAGACACAAAGATTTTTACGTGGTTCGATCAATGTGATCTACATCCACGGTGCTTCACTAGTGATTGTATGTAATTACATGATTTTACAATTGAGACTCCATTAATGAATATTTGGAGCTCTAGAATTTTGGGAAGAAGATGATCAAGAAAATAAAATCTCTCCTAACATTTTTTCTATCCTCCTAAAATTATTCCTCCCTCTAAAAAAGACCTCCTCTACTTCTCATGCCTAAATGGCTATTTATATGATCTTACAAAATATGACAGTTGTGTTTTCCCGCCATTTTGGATTTGATAATTATCTTGCGAACCTTCGTAACTTCATTTCGCGAACTTATTTTGCTTTCCTCGTGATTTCCTTTGCACGCAAAATATTCTTTGCTCGCAAGATGTCTTTTCTCTCCACCATTTCGTAAGTTATCATTTGTTGTGATATTCCGCTCCTACAACTTGTATCACCCTCAATCAATAAGGAAGAAGAAGAAGAAGAAGCAGATGTGATGATGATAGAAGGTGGAGAAGAAGAACCAAGAGGAAATATTGCAGATTGGTGAGCAGAACTTCATGCATATTTGGCGAGAGGAGAGACACCAAGAAATAGATTAGAAGCACATAAATTAAAAATCCGAGCAACAAATTATGAATTAAGAGATGGAATATTGTATCGAAAATCTTTTACTGGGCCATCACTTAGATGCTTGACACGAGAAGAAGGAGAAAAAGTGTTAAAAATGTTGCATAGTGGAGATGCTGGTAATCATAGCCGGGGAAGATCTTTGGCTTACAGAACAAAAATTCAAGGCTATTATTGGCCGTATATGCATGAAGATGCAAAACAACTATCAAGATGTTGCGAGGATTGTCAGCGACACGGAAAGAAGATACATGCACCAGGGGAACCATTGTCATCTTCAAGAAGTGTATGGCATTTTGGAAAATGGGGTTTAGTTATTTTGGGACCATTTTTACCAGGATCAGGGAAGAAGAGATATTTAATTATCGCGACAGGTTACTTCACAAAGTGTGTAGGATCAGAATATCGCAGCAAGAACATTTTTTCGAAGTTTTCACTAAAGACACTAGTGAGCGTCGCTGTAGAAATCGAGGGTCGCCTAGCACGAGTCGAGTGCCGGTCTATTCTATGTCTCCAGCAGAGTCGCCACTGTAGAAATCGGGGTTCTAAGTAGCACGAAGCATGGGTCGAGTTCCGGTCTATTCTTTGTCCATAATTGTTATGGAGCGATGTCCATGTGCTCATCCGTTCGTGGATGTTTATCACACAGGGTCTGGCAGAGATAATTTCTTACTAGTTCGTTAGTAAGAGGGCCAACTCTGCAAAGAGGAAAAGGGAGGTAGTTTGGAGTTGCCACCTGACTAAGGGGAGTTAGGACCCTTTTAACTAGTTTGAATTCTTTTGAGGAAAACAAAATCAGTTATGACTTTCATGTTTATGGTCTGCTATCAGAGAGTCTGGGTAAGGAGATTCTAGTACGAGATGGGAAGGTGTTAGGCACCCATCAACCGCCCAATCGTAAGATTCGCCTCTACTTCATGATTAAAGGGGAAAATGTTTATAATTTATTGAGAATAAATTTTTATGCATGAGCTATTTTAGAAAAGAGACATAGTTAGAAGTTGGGTGGAACTTCGACTATGGAGATGTGGTTTCTTTCTTTTATGGTGGTTTTTCTTTTGTGGTGGTTTGGGTGGAAACCTTAGTTTTTTGATGCTTTTGTTGTGGTTAGGGTTTTTGATGGTGTTGTTTTGGTGGTTTGGGTGGAAACATTGTTTTGCAGTGGTTTTGGGTGGAAAACCTTGTTTTCTGGTGGTTTTGGGTGGAAAACTGTGTTTTTGTTGTGGTTTGGGTGGAAACCTTGTTTTGTGGTGGTTTTGGGTGGAAAACCTTGTCTTGTGGTGGTCTTGGATGGAAAACCTTATTTTTGTTGTGGTTTGGGTGGAAACCTTGTTTTATGGTGGTTTTGGGTGGAAAACCTTGTTTTGTGGTGGTTTTGGATGGAAAACCTTATTTTTGTTGTGGTTTGGGTGGAAACCTTGTTTTGTGGTGGTTTTGGGTGGAAAACCTTGTTTTTGTTGTGGTTTGGGTGGAAACCTTCTTTTCTGGTGATTTTGGGTGGAAAACCTTGTTTGGTGGTTTAGGTGGAAACCTTAATTTTATTGAGAAGAAATTTGAATGAAATTTCAAAATTAAACATTTAACCTGCAGATTAGCTCAATAAAAATAGGATTAATGCCAACCTTATTTTTTGACAATGGGTCTAATGTGGGAGGGAATTCCGCTTTATACCCACACTTTGATTTATCCCACTTAGAAAATTAATAATAAAACATAATTTTTTATGTAACGCAAACGAGTAGTCGCGGTGTTACTATGAAATGGAATACCATTCCGTTCCCGTATGACTACATAATTTACCGAAGAGATAGGTAATTAATATACTTGAAATATAATATTTAAATTAGAAAGGATTCTTACGACGGTTGCTTGCTTCCCTTAAATATGCTGAAAGTAGTTAAAGTACTAGCAATTTAATGCTAATCTTTTAAAAACTTAAAGACAATACTTGATTTAATCTTCTTATTTTTTGAGTTTTCTCAAAATGAACTATAAATGCACAAGACAATGATAACTATTGTGTAGGAAGAAAATTTGATTTCCCTTTGATTAAATGACACAATATATGGAGACTTGAAACATGTGAGAAGAAATACTTTTTATTTGAAAAACAATAATTCTTCTTGGTTTGGGTGGAAACCTAGATTTTTGGATTGTGGTTTGGGTGGAAACCTTGTGTAAGTAAAGGAAGAAGTTTTGTTTCTTCGAGGAGTTATTTTGTGGAAGGAGAAGTTGTAAGGATCGTTATTGTTTTTCTCCGTCCCTTGAATGAAATTCTCTGCGGCTATTTATAGCTTCTGAACCCATCAATTGTCCGCGAAAACCGCAACGAAATCCGCAGGATCGAGCGAATTCTTTCATATTTTTTCAAAATTTGTGGGTCCCACTGTCTTTTTATTCTTCTTTTCTTCGCATGGTTGGGAACTTTGAAATTAATGTTATGTTTGTCACTATTCGGCACTGTTTCATCACTATTTGGAACTGTTTGGAAGTGTGTACAATAGTCTGTCACTGTTCGCATCACTATTTGGAACTGTTCGGCACTGTTCACCGCAAAATATCTCATTCTTTCTTTTTTTCCAAATTTTCGGTGCCTTCTTTCTTTTCTTCTACGCCCGTGAAATTTGAAGCTGAATTGTCCCTTGTATTTGGCTTCAAAGCATAAACTGATATTTTTCATGGAAGGTGCGAAATTGGGTTGTCAATAGTTGCCCCTCTTTGAGAGTAATCGCTCGCGGTTGGCGAACAAAGTCATAGACCCGATTTCACGCTTTGGTTGTTATTGATGAAGAAAGTCCTGACGTTGGCCGGGTTTGTCCTAGTTAAGCTTGTTAGTTGCATTTTCCTGATATTTTTGAACCTTTGTAGTTGATTCAGTTGGATTTCCCTTTGTTCGGGCCGATTGAATAGTTGAAAGAGTTGATGAAGAAAATTCTAACATTGGTCGGGTTTGCCCCGGTTGAGCTTGTCAGTTGCATTTTCCTGATGTTTTTGAACCTTTGTGGTTGATTCAGTTGGATTGCCCTTTGTTCGAGCTGATTGAATAGTTGAAAAAGTTGATGAAGAAAATTCTAACATTGGCCAGGTTTGCCCTGATTGAGCTTGTCCGTTGCATTTTCCTGATGTTTTTAAACCTTTGTGGTTGATTCAGTTGGATTGCCCTTTGTTCGAGCTTATTGAATAGTTGAAAAAGTTGATGAAGAAAATTCTAACATTGGCCAGGTTTGCCCCGGTTGAGCTTGTCAGTTGCATTTTCCTGATGTTTTTAAACCTTTGTGGTTGATTCAGTTGGATTGCCCTTTGTTCGAGCTTATTGAATAGTTGAAAAAGTTGATGAATAAAATTCTAACATTGGCCAGGTTTGCCCCGGTTGAGCTTGTCAGTTGCATTTTCCTGATGTTTTTGAAACTTTGCGGTTGATTCAGTTGGATTGCCCTTTGTTCGGGCCGATTGAATGGTTGAAAAAGTTGATGGACGGTGATCCAATTGTTGATGTAGATATTTATGAAATTGGCCAGGTTTGCCCTGGTTAAGCTTCGTCGATTTCCTATGAGGCGTCGGGCCTTGCACTATGCAGTCTGTTGCAGATTCTTTTTGTTGAACAATAAATTTGACCCTAATTAATCTGAAGTAAAAGAGTTTTTTTCTTCTTCTTTTTCTTTAACTTTTTATACAAAAATGAATTACAAAGGATCCTCAACAGACAGGAAGCTAGTCGGAAGCCGAGCAACAAGCTGGGCTCCAACCCCTTTTTGTAGTACCACGCTTAGCCTATGAAAAAGAAAATCTCCAACTCGCACATTAGCATCATAACTGGCCATGTAGTTACGAAGACGTTTAACAAACTCAGTCGTTGTATCCCCAAACTCACCAAGAGTAGTAAAAGCCAAAGCACCAAAACCATAGCCTTGCACAGTACACTTTTCCAAATACTTGGTATTCTTTTTTGAGGTCACAACTATTCGGTGTGTCGTGCCTTGACTTGATACGATTGATTTTCCTTTGCGGAATAGACCCTTTTTTGGAAAGGGTCGTCGATCTATTCCAAGCTTCCTAAAGAATGAAGTACTTTTCGTTCTTTATAAGACTAAGGAGATAATTATTCTTTATCCAGGGGGTTCTTCTTCCATTTGTTTTCATTGTTTTTTTTTCTTTCAAGATGACATCTGGGCAGCCTCCTGACATTTTCTCTGCTCGTCATCCTTTGCCGCCGGCACGTAAAAAACAAAAGGTTGAGGTTTCACATGACGTGAATAATCATGTTTCTGTAAAAATCCGGGAAGACCCTGTAAATTTCCTTGTTGATCGAATTTTTTTTATCCTTCGCTTTCCATGTTTTCTTTTATTATTTCTCAGCCATTGCTTTCTTTCACAGAATTACGCTTGGGCGAGTTTTCGTGGAGGGACCACTGGCATAGTAGAATGGTGGCTGATATTGAGACGATGCAAAGGTGTACGTGAACTTGTACAACAGATCGGTTGGTACGACTTTATTGAAGCTTTGGAACCGTCCCATGATGGTGAGAATGCTTTAACCGTGGCAGAGCGATGGTGGGGTGATACTAATTCATTTCACCTGCCACACTGTGAGTTAACCATCACTCCTTTGGATTTCTACATGATTACTGGCATCCGTGTAGGGGTAGGAACTCCTGTCCCGTTGGGTGTAAACATGACAGATGAGAATGTCCGAAATATGTTGGGACCACACTGTGGGGATATCTTCCCTAAGAAATGGTGTGTCAGCTTATTTGGCTTGAAGATGAATTTCTCGGTCCCTGAGCTGGATCTTGCAGCAGACGCTTCAAAAGATGATGCTAAAGTCATTGAGGTTACCCGAGCTTTCCTGATTTTTGTTGCGGGCCATACATTCCTTAGCTCTTCCAGTGGATATATCAAATCAGGCTACCTGGCAGCATTTTCTGACCTTGATTTGGTAAATTTTTACGATTGGGGAAGTTGTGCGATGGCGCGACTTTACACCTATCTAACCCGAGCAACACGTCTTCAAACAAAAGCCTTATGTGGATTCTGGACCATCTTGAATGTGAGTACATTTCTCCTTGCTTTAGGATGAACGATCTTGGACCCCCTTTTTAACACCCGTACTTTTTCTCTGTAACAGTATTGGTGTTATGAGTATTTTCCCCTTAGTCGCCCTCCTTTTGATACAAGCTTCTCCAATAGTCAAACATTTCCTCGAATGGCTAGATGGAAGGGTGCACTTCGAAGGCACTCGACTGCATATACCCGCCTTTGTTTGGAGGGAGCGACAGTTGAATCTATAAGAAACCCTTTTTTATTATTATTATTAATATATATATACCTCCATTTTGATCGCAGATTTGTTGGGATCCTTGGAAGGATTATCTGATTCGGCGTGATCAAAGAGCCATTCATGCCATGTCATCTAGCATACTTCGGTACTTGTTACGAGGCCCGGATTAATGTGCTTGGTATCTTGGTGACAGATTTGGGAAACAAATTAGTCAACCAGACGCTACACCCCGTTTTCCTCCTCCTGGCGATACATGTTTTCCTTATGTATCGTTTAGAGATATGGATGAGATTTCACTCCAATCACAACGTTCATATGAAGATTCAGTTAATCGTGGAATGAATTTCGATTCATATTGGAGATTAGCTTATTTAGGGCCACCTCTTTCTATCAAGGTTTTCCGAGAGAATCTTGTAGTAGGTGATCCAGGTTTTGCCCCTCGTCCATTATTGATGGGATCTTCAAGCAATGCTCCTTCTCCACAAGTTCCATTAATGAGTCTCGGCCATCTTCTTCCAACATGGGACCTTCAAATACCTATCTTGGGGACTTCAGTTGTGGTTCCAATTGTAGGTGGCCCCGTTGACCGTGAAAACATTGTTGGTTTACCTCTCCCAGATTAAATTCCCGAGGTACTGCTGCTACTCTGCCCTTCTTGACTTGATACTTTTATTAACTCATTTCTCGTTTCAGGCTTCCAGACCTCTTCAAGAATACTTGCTCCATTTGGTGGATAGCTGTGAGCGCCAATTGAAGTCGGTGGTGAATAAGATGTACGGGATCATGTTGAGGCTTGATGAAATCAATAGAGAATCCCTGGGGAGGCAGGCACGTATTGATACTCTCTCTGAAGAATTGTCCACGCTTCGACTTCTTTACGAGGTAGACTGCATTTTTTTTTTTTTTTTTTTTTGAACAGGGAAAAGGGGCTAGCGGATCGGATGAATGACCCTAATGGGTTGGAGAAGCCCAACGGGTTACGGGTTTCATTTCGGTTTGCCCGAATAGCAGTTTGATGGAGCCCTAATTCTTTTAAATACCTCGCCTTATTCTTCTTCTTCGACCATCAGTTTTCTCTTTCTTCTTCTTCTTCTTTTGTTTTTCTCTCTTCTTCTTCTTTGCAAATCTTCCTCTTTCACTTCCATTTTTAATAGAGACTCAAGAAGATGCCTTTGAATCTTGCTTGTTTGTACAAGATCTGAGCTTCGATCTTCTATATCATCTACTACCCCCTCTTTTCTTTTTTTTCTTTTTTTTCTTTTTTGGCAGCAGATCATGTTATTTTGTGTCTTGCTTGTTTGGTTTGTTGCTGTAGTGATCATTTACTGGTGGAATGTGCAAGATAGAATCTGAGAAGATGAAGAAATCACTTTCTGAAGTAGTGCTAACTGAAGTGAGATTTTGGTGGAATCTCATTATAGATCTGTATGAATCTTGTTTTTTCCGTGCTTGATGATAGTAGATCTTGAGATCCAGATTAATGTTCGGCTCGGAGATGAAGATCTGATGATTTAGGGAAAGATATATGATCGTTCCATATGCAGCTTCAAAATACGTACAAATATAAATCCATATTTCAAAGTTGAAGTCGGATTTAGATTTAGATGTATTCTGACAAGTATGGATGATCTGCCTGGGATGAATATGTCTAGATCTAGTGTGTCACATGGACACTTTTACCTCTATCACACATTGGTTTCGATCAATGGGAAATGGTGAATAATTTGGATCTCGGTCTAGACTCAGATAAAATCACCAGCTTTCCTTATTTGTTTTTCATTTCTTTTTCATTGGTTTGCCGTCAGATCATTTTTTGCTTCTTCTTCTTCTTGTTGTTTTTTTTTTCTCGATCTGATCATTTATCCTTCAGATAAGGAAGAGTTCATGCTTTTCATTGTTGTAGACGAAGATCTTGTAATTTCTTCATTTGTGAATGAAATATTTTCTTTCTGGTGATGCTCTTGTCCTTGGTTTGACTTGCACTGGCTGTGCAGATCGCTGACTCCGGTGGAGAAGCCTTAATTCAGATAACTCGTCGTTCACAAAAGCTCTTAAGTTGATCTGCATTCGTGGGCCTTGGATGTTCTTCTACATCTAGGTCCATTAATTGTACTGCCATTCCTGAAAAAATCTTTTTGAAAATAAATGAATCTTACCATTTTGGTTTGAACTTGCCCCTTGGGTCGGTGTGTTTGACGGGCCAAATTTCCTTGAGAACGATATCTCCTTTGTCAAAGTTGAGTGGTCGCACATGTTTGTTGAAACTGCGTGCAATTTTGTTCTGGTATGCTTGAGAATGGCAAGCTGATGTTAACCTCTTTCAACGCTTCTTCTAAATTGCCAGTCCAGATTCGAACTGGATTTCCCCTAGCCGAAACACCTAGATTTTCGGATCGCAGATTTGGAGGCTTGAACTGTCTTCCCCCCTTGTTTGGTTTATCGTCAGATCACTTTTTTTTTTTTTTTTTTTTTAAGATCTGATCAAGTATCCTTTGGATGAGTAGTTGTTCTTGATTTGAATAGTTGTTGACGATGATCTTGTAATACTTCCTTTTGTGAACGAAATATCTTGTTCCGGACCCTCTCTTTTCTGTTTTTTTTTTGTTAAAAGACCTCTTCGTTCTTGAGGACTTGATTCCTTCGCGGAAATACACTTTAACAGATGTTGAAGCACCTTTTCTGGTAACACTTCTAGTTGTAGGAGCCATAAATTTCGATGGTTTACAACCAAAGATGGTACCTGAAATATGAACCTTTATCAAATAAATATTAGTTAAAAAAAAGCATTTTCCCTTTAATCATTTTTTTCAAGTCGAATCTCTTATTTATTCCCCAGCGGAGTCGCCACTGTAGAAATCAAGGGTTGCCTAGCACGAGTCGAGTGCCGGTCTATTCTATGTCCCCAGCAGAGTCGCCACTGTAGAAATCGGGGTTCGAAGTAACACGAAGCACGGGTCGAGTGCCGGTCTATTCTTTGTCCATAATTGTTATGGGGCGAGGTCCATGTGCTCATCCGTTCGTGGATGTTTATCACACAGGGTATGGCAGAGATAATTTCTTACTAGTTCGTTAGTAAGAGGGCCAACTCTGCAAAGAGGAAAAGAGAGGTAGTTTGGAGTCGCCACCTGACTAAGGGGGAGTCAGGACCCTTTTAACTAGTTTGAATTCTTTTGAGGAAAACAAAGCCAGTTATGACTTTTATGTTTTTGGTCTGCTATCAGAGAGTCTGGGTAAGGAGATTCTAGTACGGTGTAGGAGCGAAATATCACAGCAAATGATAACTTATGAAATTATGGAGAGAAAATACATTTTGCGAGTAAAGAATATTTTGCGGGCAAGAAGGACATTTTGCGAGCAAAGGAAACCACGAAGGTTCGCAAGATAATCTTCAAATCCGAAATGGCGGGACAACACAACTGTCATCTATTGTAAAATCATATAAATAGCCATTTAGGCATGAGAGGAAAGAGAGAGACACATTTTGAGAGAGGGGATAATTTTAGGAGGAGAGAGAAATTTTTAGAGAGATATTTATTTTCTTTATCATCTTTTTCCCCAAAATTCTAGAGCTCCAAATATTCATTAATAGAGTCTCAATTGTAAAATCATGTAATCACATACAATCACTAGTGAAGCATCGTGGACGTAGATCACATTGATCGAACCACGTAAAAATATTTGTGTCTCTTTATAATTTTAGTACCTTAATTCTTAGTTTCATATCAAATTAATTAGGTTTAGGAATCATTTTAATGGATTCTAATGAGGGTGTAGTTGTGAGATAATCCGCAACTACATAATTGGCGCTAGAAACAGGGACGACAAATCTCATCAATATTATCACTACTGGTTGGAGAGATGAAGATTAAAAGGAAATTAGCAATTGTTGGTGATGAAATTACAACAAATTTCGTCATCTGAAGAAGACAAAGAAGAGGAAAAGGAATGTAGAAATAAAAGGAAAACATAGCAGATATAATGTGAAGAGCAAAACTATCAGTTGCGAAGAGAAGTAATAATATCATGCGAAGATAACCAAGATATAATTTAATTAGTAGATGGTGGAATATTACTGCAAGTTTCGATCTAGATAGAAAAATATAGCACAAAGAGAAAAGATAACATTTTTGGGGTTATCCATTCTTGAATGAAAGCAGCAGACAAAACTTTATTGAGGTGATGATTGTAGCAGTTGGTTGTTGCTTGAGCCAATCATGTCAATGAAGGGAGATTGAGTTTAATAGAGAATTAGTTTTACAGCTGTTAGTGTCGCTGTTGTAACCGTAAATTGGTAATGAGAAGAGATGATAATGGATTTGCTATAATCGGTTAATGGGAGAAGACGACGTTGTTTGTTGATTGTTTGACATTGTTTAGATTTCGACAATACTCTCAGACACATATTAGCAAGTATTCCTGCAAAGAAAAATGAACACCATGAATGCAAGAAGGATACAAAAGTAAAGAGGAGAAATTAATAATTCCTGCGAAGTTAATTAGTCTCTGCGAAGAAACGTCATGCCAGTGAAAGAATGGATAGAGTTAATTAACAGTGGCCATTAAAGATATTGAAGAAATATTAAGAGCAACAGCAGCCAGTAAAGATGACACTTACCTTGCAGACATTTTCAGCAAGAGTGCACATTTCGCAGAATTTCATTTACTTCGCAGAAATGTTCACTTTGCCTAAATCATCACCAGCGTAAAGAAAGCCCAACCAACAAGAAAGAGCAACGAGCAATGACTCCAAAAGGGGAGTAGTATCACATTTCTTATCTTCTTTCATCTTTTATCTTAATAATGTTTTTTAATGATCAAACTTTCATTTATAGGCAGTAACAGAAGTCATAATAGTAATTTAAAACAGTAATATTATTGATTCTTAGCCTTCCTGGGTAGTTACTGATATATGAATTTGTAGGGCATGTGGAGTTCACTAAAAATGAACAGAAGCCAAAGACATAAAAAGAGTTTGAGGTCGCAGCCTTGCTCGTAATATTAG
Organism: Papaver bracteatum; assembly: GCA_023529315.1. NCBI lineage: Eukaryota > Viridiplantae > Streptophyta > Magnoliopsida > Ranunculales > Papaveraceae > Papaver > Papaver bracteatum. The sequence continues at coordinate 22,496 of JAJJWX010001467.1, forward strand.
AAAATTGCGAATGGAAGAAAATGCAGCTGTAGTATAAAATGCTTCTGAGACAGAGAAAATGGGAGAGCTAGATACGTGTTGTTGTAGATTAATGGATTAACAGAGGTTGGTTCTAGATGTACTTCTTGTTGTCGAGAGAAATTTGAATGAGATTCAGAGGGTGTTCTGGAGCATGAGACTCAAAATGTCTCACATTCAAAAGTTCCAAATTGAGAGTTCTGGAAGAAAGACTACCGAGCAAATCCAGAAACTGATGGAATAGAGACATGAGAGCAGCTCTACAATTTACAAATTTTACAAAACGTCAGTTGACCATTAGAAAGATACCGGTACTGCGAATACACCAGATTTGCGAATTAAGTTTGCGAAGTTGCTCTTGAAAATGGAGTAACCAGCTTCTCAAGTAAAGGTCGTGGAGGAAGTTCAACAACATACAGGAACCAGAACTTGGTCAACAAATTCAGCAAAAGAAAGTACTAGGAGATAATTAATTCGTCAGGACGTTATCACTATTCGTCAGGACGTCTTTATTTCATCAAAAAATTTCAAGCAACGAAACTCAGCTAAGATGAATTTGATAGCATACGGACATCAAAGTTATTGCTAGGGAATTTTCACTTTCTGAACTGCCGTTATTTGAGCTAAAAAGAAGAAGAGTATAAAAGAGTATAGCATTGACAGTGAAGAAGAGTATGGTATAAAAGAAGAGCATACTGAAAACAGTCCTACAACTTCGCAAAAATTAACGAATGTTCGCAAAAATTGATGAATGTTATTCCTAGTGTAGTTATACTGACGAATGTTCTTGCGAGTAAAAACTCAATAGGAGTAACCAACTCAGGAAATTATAGAGACGTTTATGATGAAATATCTCGCAAAACATGAAAAAAAAAGGAGTTCAGTTATCTTCAGCAGCTAGCTCACTTTACCAGTAAACAAAATTAACAGTCACAAGAAACAAAAATCGAAAGGTACATCAGCTTAGCCATCAGTTGGGAAGGTCACCATAGTGAAACCAAAGAACCAACCATTCAGCATCGAACTCACTTCATCGGCAATTCCAGTGAAGTTCAAACTAGAGCAGAAGGGACATAGATGAAGTTTAACTCGTGAGAAACTCAAGTGAGGGACACTAAGAGGGAAGTTTAGTTAAGAGGGACACTAAGCTCAACCATTAGTTCGTAGGCACAAAAATGGTGTTATTCGCAGCTTAATGTTACGAGCAATGAGTAAACACGAAGTTAAAGAAAACTTAATTCGTAAGAAACATGAGAATAGTGAAGCAGCTGCAAACTTAACTAAGAATGCCTCACTTAGTTAGTTTACATCAATCTTCGTTAGTTTACATCAACGAATATCAACATCATCTCCAATGTCCTTGAACTGATACAACCCATGGTTCCCAAATTCTGAGGCAACAAACAGGAGCCCTGTCCTGAGAATACACATAAGAAGTTGTGAAGAAATAGTGCACCAATGAAGAAGAGATACAGTAAACAAGTTTACTGTATCACTATTAAATTTGTGATGGATAAATGAACGATTACAAGAGAATAAGTTACAAAAAGATTATCTTACTTTCACAAAACAGCAGCCAGCATAGATGGTTGTCTGCGAAGTCAACAAGCTTGAGGTCGCACGGTCGAATCCCAACCATCGCAGATTTTTTACATGTTAAAGACTAGAGCAGAAGATCACATTAAATAAATAGCGTGATCACATTCATTCGCAAAAAAGAATCCAGCATTGATAGTTAGCAAGGAAGGATATGAGTTAGAGGACTCATGATCGAATCTCCACATTCGCAAAAACCTTTTTGCACTTCGCAAATGTTTGCCATGCGAATATTCGTAACACCAACACTTCTACTCTTTGCACTTCGCAAATATTTACCTTACGAACCTTCGCAGCATGAATTTATATCGTAAATATTTACTTTGCAGATGTTAACTTCGTACAAATGTTTACTTCGCAGATGTTCGTTTACTTCGTGCACATTATTATTTCGCAAGATTATTGGATATTTCGCAAGAAGAAAATGAGAGATTATTTCACATACATATTTCGCAAGAAATGGCTAGAACAGTTGGTATGACACAACATTATACAAGAAGCAGATTAAGAGACAACAACAAACCGTAAAAAGGTAAGTACCATTTCCTTGAATACTTTATTTACTGAAGACAAAATAATTTTCATTTTATTTACTAAAATTGCTATACTCGCAAAATTTCTACAATTTCTAAGATTTCAAAACATTTCAAAGATTTTTTAGATTGGTGAAAAGTGATACAATCGCAAGATTCAAAAATGAGTTTATCGCAAAAATTTAACGATCTCAAAAATTTTCAAAGATTTCAAAATTGCAAAAAACAGAGAAAATTCAATTCCTATATTTCTATAGAATAATTTTGATTTAAAGATGTGATATGGATACTTCTCATACTTCTTATAATAAACATTTCATGAAAATATTCAACATTTTATATACATGAAAAATTTACGATGAATTTTTAAAAGGCGAAAAAATACCGCCATTTATGATTAACTTGCGAATAAAAGACCGCAATCTGTGATCAGCCTCCAAAAAAGAAAGAGAGCCGCAGAAAATTTTATACAGGCAAACCTTTGTGGCGTACACCCTAGTTCGCAAAGCTATATTTCGTAAGAGGCAAAGTCCTAAAGTACGTCATTTAAGGGGGTACCTATAACGTGGCTAAGGGTAACCGGAACACCACCAAGGGCCCTTAGTACATGGTAAAAATTTAGGGGTATAACCCAATAATGGGGTACCTATCCGGGTTAGACACCTTGGATTCTCACCTAATCTAGCGACATTACGCAATATAAAATGCGGTGTAAGAGGATTTAGGTTGGGCGACTAAGGCATACTGTCTTTCCCAAGAAGTGCAGAAAACGATCAAGGCGCCGAGGTACACGGTTGAGTCAAGAGTGCCGGGTGAGGTTGAACCACATCTGCCATTTTTGACAAGTCTTGGCAAATGATGCACTTGGCCCAAAGATACCCCATAGGGTGCAACCTCGTAACTATAAGCCCTATAAGCAAAAAGGATAAGAGGTTGCGATCAAAAGCTGGTTGTTGGCAGAACCGGATGGGAAGAGCTAACCTTGTATGGTCGATGTACGCTTCCTTGAAGGGGCAACCAGGGGGAAGATAAAGGGTAGCACCCTCCATTAGGGAGCTGATACGTGCTATAAGACGCAAATGTCACGAGGCTTCTTGTTTGCGAAAACATAAAGGCTTGTCATATTTGTGCAAAAATTGAACTTCTGCGAGCCTTCTAAAAAAAAAAAAAAAAAAGAACTCGCAGAACATAATAAAGAAGTTAAGATGAGATCAATGGGTCACTACATGAAAGTGTAGATACGTCCTGCGATTTCATCGCAAGACGGCAATGTCATGGGACTTTATGTTCGCAAGAATATTTAGACCTGTCATATTGTCGCACCAATTCATGAAGAGGCTAAAATACTATACAAAAACGATAAGGCAAGATCAATGGGTTTTTGCATGAAAGTGTAAGAACGTCCTGCGATTTTGTCGCTACAAAAGAGGTGGCAAAATAAGACCTTTACTTAGGAAGGCATGATAAGACCACAGCAATTAATGAAATTCATTACAATCATTGAAGAAATTATACAAGAATATACATCATGAAGTTTTGAAGAGAAGACAACTTCGTCAAGATCATTGAAGAATTTTGAAGAGAATATATATCAAAGAAGACAATTCCATCAAGATTATTGAAGAATTTTGAAGACAATATATATCAAAGAAGACAATTCCATCAATATCATTGAAGAATTTTTACAAGAATATATATCATGAAGTCACAGCAAAAGATAACTTATGAAATTGTGGAGAGAAAATACATTTTGCGAGTAAAGAATATTTTGCGGGAAAGAAGGACGTTTTGCGAGCAAAGGAAACCACGAAGGTTCGCAAGATAATCTTCAAATCCGAAATGGCGGGACAACACAACTGTCATCTATTGTAAAATCATATAAATAGCCATTTAGGCATGAGAGGAAAGAGAGAGACACATTTTGAGAGAGGGGGTAATTTTAGGAGGAGAGAGAAATTTTTAGAGAGAGATTTATTTTCTTTATCATCTTCTTCCCCAAAATTCTAGAGCTCCAAATATTCATTAATGGAGTCTCAATTGTAAAATCATGTAATCACATACAATCACTAGTGAAGCATCGTGGACGTAGATCACATTGATCGAACCATGTAAAAATCTTTGTGTCTCTTTATAATTTTAGTATCTTAATTCTTAGTTTCATATCAAATTAATTAGGTTTAGGAATCATTTTAATGGATTCTAATGAGGGTGTAGTTGTGAGATAATCCGCAACTACATACGGGATGGGAAGGTGTTAGGCACCCATCAACTGCCCAATCGTAAGATTCGCCTCTACTTCATGATTAAAGGGGAAAATGTTTATAATTTATTGAGAATAGATTTTTATGCATGAGCTATTTTAGAAAAGAGACATAGTTAGAAGTTGGGTGGAACTTCGACTATGGAGATGTGGTTTCTTTCTTTTATGGTGGTTTGGGTGGAAACCTTGTTTTGCAGTGGTTTTGGGTGGAAAACCTTATTTTCTGGTGGTTTTGGGTGGAAAACCGTGTTTTTGTTGTGGTTTGGGTGGAAACCTTGTTTTGTGGTGGTTTTGGGTGGAAAACCTTGTCTTGTGGTGGTCTTGGATGGAAAACCTTATTTTTATTGTGGTTTGGGTGGAAACCTTGTTTTATGGTGGTTTTGGGTGGAAAACCTTGTTTTGTGGTGGTTTTGGATGGAAAACCTTCTTTTTGTTATGGTTTGGGTGGAAACCTTGTTTTGTGGTGGTTTTGGGTGGAAAACCTTGTTTTTGTTGTGGTTTGGGTGGAAACCTTCTTTTCTGGTGGTTTTGGGTGGAAAACCCTGTTTGGTGGTTTAGGTGGAAACCTTGATTTTATTGAGAAGAAATTTGAATGAAATTTCAAAATTAAACAATTAACCTGCAGATTAGCTCAATAAAAATAGGATTAATGCCAACCTTATTTTTTGACAATGGGTCTAATGTGGGAGGGAATTCCGCTTTATACCCACACTTTGATTTATCCCACTTAGAAAATTAATAATAAAACATAATTTTTTATGTAACGCAAACGAGTAGTCGCGGTGTTACTACAAAATGGAATACCATTCCGTTCCCGTATGACTACATAATTTACCGAAGAGATAGGTAATTAATATACTTGAAATATAATATTTAAATTAGAAAGGATTCTTACGACGGTTGCTTGCTTCCCTTAAGTATGCTGAAAGTATTTAAAGTACTAGCAATTTAATGCTAATCTTTTAAAAACTTAAAGACAATACTTGATTTAATCTTCTTATTTTTTGAGTTTTCTCAAAATGAACTATAAATGCACAAGACAATGATAACTATTGTGTAGGAAGAAAATTTGATTTCCCTTTGATTAAATGACACAATACATGGAGACTTGAAACATGTGAGAAGAAATACTTTTTATTTGAGAAACAATAATTCTTCTTGGTTTGGGTGGAAACCTAGATTTTTGGATTGTGGTTTGGGTGGAAACCTTGTGTAAGTAAAGGAAGAAGTTTTGTTTCTTCGAGGAGTTATTTTGTGGAAGGAGAAGTTGTAAGGTTCGTTATTGTTTTTCTCCGTCCCTTGAATGAAATTCTCTGCGGATATTTATAGCTTCTGAACCCATCAATTGTCCGCGAAAACCGCAACGAAATCCGCAGGATCGAGCGAATTCTTTCATATTTTTTCAAAATTTGTGGGTCCCACTGTCCTTTTATTCTTCTTTTCTTCGCATGGTTGGGAACTTTGAAATTAATGTTATTTTTGTCACTATTCGGCACTGTTTCATCACTATTTGGCACTGTTTGGAAATGTGTACAAAAGTATGTCACTGTTCGCATCACTATTTGGAACTGTTCGGCACTGTTTACCGCAAAATATCTCATTCTTTCTTTTTTTCCAAATTTTCGGTGCCTTCTTTCTTTTCTTCTACGCCCGTGAAATTTGAAGCTGAATTGTCCCTTGTATTTGGCTTCAAATCATAAACTGATATTTTTCATGGAAGGTGCGAAATTGGGTTGTCAACAGTCGCAGAAAAGATTAAAATAACGATGGAAGAAACATGAAGAAAACGTAAAGATCCTGCGAAGAATAGAGTGTTTGCGAGGGTTAACATTTGTACACTCGCGAAGGCATCACAAGTTAGATCCGAAATTAAGGGATAGCTTATTTGTCTATGAGCTGTCATCCATTATGTAATACCCTATATATAGGGGATGAGTAATCTTGAGAAAAGAGATAATTTTTGAAATGCTAAGAAAGTTTTTAGGAGAGAGAAAATTCTAAACAGAGTGATTGTATTTTAATTTCCTTTTTTCTTGGTAATTTTCTAAGTGTCAATTAATGAAATTCGTTGTTCAGATTGATTGTGCAAATTCTTGTGAGGGGTGTAGTGTGGGATTTCCTGCTACTACATTTTGGCGCCCGAAACAGGGAGAATCAAATTAAGAGATCTATAGTTGTAATTTGAAAATTTGAAGACATTGTTAAGGTTGAAGAAATGGCTAGAAGAAGAAGAAATACATCAGAACCACCAACAACTATAAGGAGGAGTAAAAGACTTGCAGGTGGAGAAACAAGTGAAATGGGAGAATCTTCAAGAGTAAGAACAAGAAGAAATTGAACAATGAATGATGGAGAAAATCAGGTTCAACAGCCGAATCAGCAAACACCAATACAAGATAGAGTTGTGGATTATGATAGAGTAAGCGTGCATACTTGGTGATCAGATTCAATGGAAGAACCAGAAGATCGGCAATTAAGAGATGAAAGACGAGAAAGAAGAAATCAAGAGGTAAATGGAGGATTAATACATGGTGATGACGAAAATAAAACAGTAGAGGTTTTAAGACAAAGAATACAAGAAGAAAGGAGATTAGAGGTGGAAGAACGTGCAAATTTGGCAAGACAAAACCATGAATTGAGAATGGAAAACATGAGGTTACAAAATAGAAGATCAAGAAGTACAACGATATCAAGTTCGAGAACAATCATAAGTGAGATAAGAATAAGATCACCTATAGCAAATATTGAAGAATAAAATCATGATCCAAATGGGGAACGTCGTGAAAGGAGAGAAATAAGGGAAGATCGTTATATACCACAGGGTGAAATTTAACAAAACGAACAAAACAATAGAAGGCAGGAGAATGAACAGCGTCAGGAACGAAATAACCAAGATGGCGAAGAAAATCAAGAGGAAGGGAGGAGGATATTTCATGGAAGAGAAAATCTAAGAAATCAGCAGATAATTGAAAGAGAAATCGAGAGACATTATGCTGAACAAGCACGCTTAGCTTGTGAAAGGGAAATATTGAGAGTAGAAGTGGAAGAGCAAGAATTCCAAGAGGAAATTCACCAAAATAATGATGAAAATCGAGAAAGAAGACGCGAACAAAACCGCAATAATGGAAATATTAACGAAGAATACGATAGGGTACAAAGAAGAACAGAAGAAAATCGCAGAAGAGAAAATGAGAGATATAATGGTGTGCGCATTCGTGAAAGAAATGTAAGAGAAGATAGCGGAGAAAGACAAGAAGAAAATAATGGAGACGGAAATCAAAATCTTGCAACACAAGATAGGCAAGAACGCAGGAGAAGGGAAGCTGTGCTGAAAATACCAATTGAGCAGAACTCAGCTTGGAATGAACAAATCTTAAGAGAGCTAGCAGAATTGAGGGGAATGTTAAAAAACAGAAGAGAATAAGGAAGAATGCAACTTGATGAAGCCATTTAAGAAGCTGCGAGAACTCCATTCACTCAAGAAGTACAATTATTAGGAATACCCCCAAAATGCAATTTTCCAGCATTAACCAATACTTCGATGGGACTACCTGTGTTGTTCAACATGTCAAGGCTTATGTTAGGTGTATGCTACAGTGGGAAAACCATGATGCTGTATTATGAAAATACTTTGCATCTAGCTTAACTGGCGAGGCGTGAGAATGGTTCGAAGGTTTACCTAAGAACACTATAACTTCTTTCGACCATCTGCAAGATATATTTTTTAAAGCATATATAAGTAACAATTCTTCGCGACCCGATATTGAAGATGTATTTGGGTTGAAACAGAGGATTGGCGAAAGTTTGAAACACCTAACCATAAGATGGAAGACAATTTGCAGTGAGATGGCTGGAAGAGTAGATGAGAGATACCTCATTTTGTCATTCATTAATGCTATGTTCGCAACCAACCTGTTATATATACAAATTTTTAGAATCAAAAATACGATCACTATGACAGAGCTGCGAGAGTTGCAGGATGAATATATTGCGTTGGAGGAAAAACAAAATGAGATGGAGTCGTATCCTATTGCAAATACTAGTTCAGTTGCAGCGAGCGCAAGTTTATTTCCCAAGATGATAAATATAGTAGCGAGCACCTCGCAGGTAAAACAAGAAAAGAATGTGGATGATGGTCAACAAAAATTAGTAGCTATGGGAAGTCGAGATCAAGAAGAGTTTGAAAGAGAGATAAACTTTTATCGCGTGGGAAATAATAAAATTCAGAGACTTGGTCAACCACAAGAGACTTATGGTGGAACCACACCCAAATAACCGGAGTCAAGAATTTTGCTCTTATCATCATTTTCACGGTCACTCAACAAATGAATGCAGGAATATAAAGAAGATCATTTTAAGGATGATAGATCAGGGAAGATTAAACCATTTTCTAATAGGGCACCCGCAATCTCAGCCATTACCACCTCCACCAGAAATTCGCAGAGTAAATACAACAAAAGGAAGAGAAACATTTGTGATAGAAGTTGGAGCAAAGGAAAAAAAATTGTTCTGTAACTCCATTATACATTCATTCAAGACTATTGAAGACTTCCACGATAATGTTTTAAGCCGAGTGTTTGCGAGAGATGCTGATAGGAAAGAAATCATGAACATTGTGAAAGCCTCGCCGCTTAAAGAGTGGCAGAAACAGACTATTTCTTTCACCGCACAAGAAGTTCCTAAGCCTGTAGAAATGCATGATCAACCATTGGTTGTGAGACTAGAAATAAATCCAAAACAAAAAGAAGAGGAAGATGAAGATGAAGATAAAGCTGAAGATGATGAAAATGAAGATTCATGGGCAATTAATAAAATATTGATTGATACAAGTAGTTCTGTGGATATTTTATTTTATCACACCTACAAGACCATGGGAGGGAGAGATGAGTATCTAATACCCTCAATGTACAAGATATATGGTTTCAATGGTACCGCCAATAAACCAAAGGGAGAGATCAGAATGAGAATCCCATTAAAGGGATTAAAATAAAAAGTATTATTCTGTGTAGTGGATGTGGAGTCACCCTACAACGCCTTAATTGGCAGAACTTGGTTGCATGGGATTCTAGGTGTGGCATCCACCTACCATAAATGCATTAAGTTTCCATATCCAAATGGTGTTGGAGTCATTAAAGGAGATTGGAGTGAAAGCAGAAAGTGTTATGAGATTGATATAAAATCTTGCGAAGAGAAAGCTGCGAAGCATAGCAATTGGAAGCACAACATCAAGCAAAGACAAAGATGTGACATATTAATGGTGGATGCCATAGAGCTGCGAGAAGAAGAAAATCTGAGAAAGAATGAACATAGTATCTAGTGAATGACTCGCAAGGGAAACATAGAAAAGTGTAACAAAATCCCAAGGGTAGAATAAAGTAAAGGTAAAAGATTTCATATTATGATGTTGAAATGATATTGAAAGATATGTATGAACAATGTGGTTCACAGATTGTTGCTTAATAAAAATTATGAGATTGTGAAATTACACCAGCATTGAAGCAAGAATATGCGAAAATATCGCAAGAAACGCGAAGAAACATTCGCAGAATGGGACGAACCTTTATGGCGTACACCCTAGTTCGCGAATAAAATTTCGCAAGAGGAAAATGTAAGACCTAAAGTACGTCATTTAAGGGGGTACCTGATTGCATGGCTCAAAGATAAGGTTATACCGCTACTGGAACTTGAGTCATGGAGATGTGGGGCTCAATAAAGCCTATCCTGGAGAGATACCTTGTATTTCCAACTATATATAAGGTTATACCCTGGTTGGACGACCGAGGGTCTCTTCTAAGGAGTGCAGAATATGATCAAGGCGACGCGGTACACGGTTGAGCCAAGAGTGCCTGGGGCGGATGAACCTACCCTGGCCATTCTTGGAAAGTCTTGACAATGATGCACTCGGCCTGAAGAAAACCCAACTTAGGGTGCAGTCTCGTAACTATAAGCCATATAGGGAAAAAGGATAAGAGGCTGCGAAAAACAACTGGTTGTTGGTAAATCCGGATGGGAGGAGCTAGTCTTGTATGCCCGATGTATGCCTCCTTGAAGGGGAAACCAGGGGGAAGATAAGGGAGGCACCCTCTATTAGGGAGATGATAAGTGGATTAAGACGCAAATATCATGAGGCTTTATTTTCGCAAGAAAATTTAGGCTTGTCGTATTTGTGCAACAAATATCAAAAGAGGCAAAAATACAAGAGAAAAAAGAAAAGATGAGATCAATGGGTCATTGCATGAAAATGTAAAGACGTCCTGCGATTTCATCGCAAGACGACAATGTCATGGGGCTTTATTTTCGTAAGAAAATTTAGGCCTATCATATTGTCGCAGCAAAAGAATACAAAAAGATAAGGCAAGATCAATGGGTTTTTGCATGAAAATGCAAAAATGTCCTGCAATTTTTTCGCAAAAGAAAGATTGGCTAAATAAGACCTTTACTTAGGAAGGAAAAATAAGACCACAAAAGAATATAAGAATTACGAGATTGTGCAATATTCACTTTACAAATTGCTTAATCTCTCATTTGGATACAAAAAACAGAGGCAAATATGGGAATATATGATTAATTTTTACCATGGGAGTATTTTTTGACTCCGCGTGATAGATTTACTCAGATTTATACATAGATTGAAAAAGTTAATTATATATTGATTGATTATATCGCAATAAATAATTGTTTTACTAACACATGCAGGAAGGAAGAGAAATTCGCAGCAAAAAGATAGGAAGATTAAAGAACGAAAATACAAGTTTTACAAGTTTTATCAGCAAAGCAAAACTACTTCTTGGTTGATTCGTTTTCCTCTTCATCAGATTTTTCTGATCCTTCATCTTCAGATTCTTCTTCATCTTCACCAGCTTCACTATCAGAAATCACTAAAAAAGGAACATTCTCCGTTACTTTTTCTTCAATACAGGGGTAATTAGAAAGAGGAATGTTGTGATTATTACAGATTGACCTGATAGTATTATTACGATAAGTAAGAGCATCATTCTTGAAGTTGGTGATAGTTATCTACAGTTGATTCTTTAATCTTGAGCACTTGTCATTGCAAGAAGAATGGGAATTTGCGAGAACTCCTTTTTCATTTTCTAATTCTTCAATTCTTTGACGGAGTCTCTTTTCAGAAGCTGCGAACGTATAATAATGAATTAGTAACTTGATGAAAATTTATGAAAAAAAAAGAGTTAGTAGGAAAGAATAGTTGACAACCTTCTCTCTCAGAAAGCAAATCTTTAATCAAGGTTGTTTGGTCAGCATGGAGACTAACATTTACACCTAGATTACTTCTAGCATCGTCTAATATTTTCGCAGACCATGCGAATTCATCATCATTATCTATAAGAAGACGGGAGCGAACTTGGGTTTCCCTCTCAACAAGTTTTGAATTCTCGCAGATAAGCCAATCTCTTTCAATCTGAGTTTCGAGAAGAGTCATGTGGAATTCCGCTAAAGATTGAACACCTTGTTTAGTAATACGATCCTTTTCATCAATAAGATTACTGTATTTGGATCTAAATTTACTAATCTCCTCTTTGGCATCAACATAAAAACGCTTATACTTATTGGCTAACCCTAAACTGGATCTGTGTTCAATCTCTAAAAGGCGAAGTTTTGATTTAGGTTCATCTATGGATAGGGGAGTAATTCGGTCATTAGAAAAACTATTTAAAGATTTATTCAGACGTTCAAGAAGGGTATTATCATCTATAGAATTGGGAAAAGAACGAAGGGTCGCCACTTCATCAGATAAACCATAAATATCTGCAAGAGTGGTTGATCAAATAAGATGAAGTAAAAGAATAAGAGGACAAAAGAAAGAGGGAAAAATTTCATACCGTAAAGTTGATCGTTCGCAGCTTGAAGGTTAGCAACCTTATCTTTCGAATAGGAGAGTTCAACTCCCAATCGCTTATTTTCTTCGTGAAAGTTGGCTGAATTAGATTGTAACTGCTCGCGAAGGTTGGCAGATTCAGATTTTAGCTTTTCGTTCTCCTTACGAAGATCAACATTTTTCTTTAAGAGAGTTGATCGTCTCTTATCCAAATCTGAAGAAACTGCGAAAGCATCTCTACCAACCTAAAAGAAGAATTACAAGAAGTACAAGAGAAGAATTACAAGGATGTATATACATTTGAAATTTTTGAAATCAAGAAGAATCAAAGAAACAAGAACATACCAGAGTACCAAGGGATTTTAGAAGGCTGGGAGATACTGATTTAGAAACTCCGCAAAGTGAGTCATTAATAGTCAGTAGGGAAGCATCTCAGATATTTGCGAGAGCTTGGAAAGGGTTAGTAAGAGCCTCATTATCATCTCCAATGGCATGCAAAGAATTTGAGAATATGCTGGATAGAAGAGCCATAGAAGACTCAGGTTGGGAAGTTTCATTCGCAGAAAAAATGTCATCATTACCATCATCATCGCTATCATCAGCATTATCCTTAGTATAACTTTCGCTAGGTTGAGAATTTGAAGGGGAGGGAGAACAAGTTTTTCTTTTCTTTGAAGGAGGAGCAACAAATTTCTCATTGCGAGTAACATCTTTACTGGATTTCTCCTTACGAGAAGAACCTTTGCCTTTGCCTTTATTAGTGGCCTTCGCAATTTCAATAGGTTCTATCTCAATGATAACATATACCAAAAATAAAGATAAGAAACAGAGGTAATGGAGGCAACAATATATCATTAAAAATTCTGAAAGAGAATTTCTTACCTCATCTGTGATAGAACGAAGAGCAGATAAAATGTTGGGTTTCCCAGTATTGCTATAATTCTTCTTTAATCTCTCAATCTGATAATTTTGTACACATATGAAGATATAAAAATAATCAGCAAAAAGATATTAAAGAATACAGAAGATAATAATTCAAGAGGAGTTCAGAAATATACCTCCAAATCTCTATCAGGCCAATAGAATTCCCAAGGATTATACTCTGCGAGGTTCGCAGGTAAAGCAAGAGTACCAGAAATATATGGACCTTCTAGGATTAAGGGAAAAATATGCCATCTATCATCATTAGAGTGACGTGGGAATGAATTATTACCAGGGTTCCAAACAATATCTTGCATTAAGATCTTGTCAGCAGCGACATTAATTTTCTTGTTTAAATGAACTCCCCAACAAGTGCTATCTCTCTTCATGGAAATTACCTCATAATTCGCAAAAACGTTTTCCACAGTATACTTCGCAGGAACAATCGCAATGTCTTTAAACTTAGGATTTTTGGCTTCATCAGAATAAAGAGATTTTTTACCTGCACCGCGAGTGGCAAACGCATGCATTAGAAGAATGCAATCACCACTTAGTTGATATACAGCTCGCGAGAATTTATTATGAGAAAGTATCTCATAAAACAGGATAAGGTCATGATCGTAGAGAGGAATGGGAAGGCCCGCGAGAAGTTGACCCAGCGATATTATGATTTTACCCTGATGGGAAGGATGATCAGAAAATAACTTTGCAGTGAGTTCAGATTTAGGACCTTGATCTGGGATGATAGATAAAGTAAAACCTTTACTTTGAAGTTTTTTCTGAACTTTCTCAAAAGCAATTTCATTTCAGGTACCAGTGGGAGCCATATTTAAGGAATAGGGATGAAAGTTGGAAGAAAGAAAAGAATGAAGAGCTACAGTAGCAGAAGCGCAAATTGCGGAGGAATAGTAAAATTGCAGAGAGATTGGGAAGAAGATAAAAAAGAAGAAGAGAAAGGAATGAAAGGGATATTTATAGAGAGGGAAAGTTCTCGAAAAGATAAACGCAATTAATGCGAGGAGACACCTGAATGGTTGAAAAATTGCGGTTGAAAAAGACATGTCAAGAATAGGATGGACGAAAAGATATGTGTGATATATTCTGCGAAAATAATAAGAATATATGTCAGAAGTATTATTTGTAGTCTCACAAATATGTCATAATTTCGCAGAAATATTGTTAAAGTTTTTTGAGAAGCATTATTTCGCAGAAATAGCTACAACATCGCAGAATATGCAAGAGATTCGCAGAGTATGGTTATTTTGCAAAGTTAAAGACATCCTTAAAGGATTATATTACCCTGAGGCAGAGGCAAGATAAGGATGAAGAAATCATTAACTGACTTTCACAAAGATTCTACTCTCATAAGATAAAGATTAGAGGCTAGTATGGATTATTAAGAAAACATCATATATTCTTTATCTTCTCGGCAAGAATTATTTCCAAAGTGGACAAGTTAAAGTGATAATTTCGAAAGAGTAGAAGCAATATTCCAGAACTTCGCAAAAGAATAGAGGCAAGTACGTACTTTTCAAGTCCAATATTCTTTACTCATTCCTTCAACAGCTACAGCAAGGAGGATTTTTCCTTAAAATCGCTTTTCAAGCAATATTCAAGGAAAAAGAGGCAAGATGTAGGATCAGAATATCGCAGCAAGAACATTCTTGCGAAGTTTTCACTAAAGACACTGGCGAGCGTCGAAGAAAATATTAAAAGAATGACGCAACAAATAACGATGGAAGAAACATGAAGAAAACGTAAAGATCCTGCGAAGAATAGAGTGTTTGCGAGGGTTAACATTTGTACACTCGCGAAGGCATCACAAGTTAGATCCGAAATTAAGGGATAGCTTAGTTGTCTATGAGTTGTAATCCATTATGTAATACCCTATATATAGGGGATGAGTAATTTCGAGAAAAGAGATAATTTTTGAAATGCTAAGAAAGTTTTTAGGAGAGAGAAAATTCTAAACAAAGTGATTGTATTTTAATTTCCTTTTTTCTAGGTAATTTTCTAAGTGTCAATTAATGAAGTTTGTTGTTCCTGATTAAGTGTTCATAGATCGATTGTGCAAATTCTTGTGAGGGGTGTAGTGTGGGATTTCCTGCTACTACAAAGTGGGCAGCAGTAAAAATAGTACAGCATATTCGCGATAAAGACATATTTACATTCATCTTTGAAAATATCATCTGCAGATTTGGAATTCCAGCACAGTTGGTTTCTGATAATGGGAAACAATTTGAAGGACATAACATAGAGATACTACTCAATGCGTTTAAAATAAAATGCGGGAAATCTACTCCTTTGTATCCACAAGCTAACGGGCAAGCTGAAGCAACAAATAAGACAATCGCAGACATATTAAAGAAGAAGTTTGAAGGATATAATATAGCATGGTACGAACAGGTACATAATGCAGTCTGGGCTTACAACACATCCAGGAGAGAGGCAACTGGGATGTCACCTTTTTGTTTAACATATGGTGTTGAAGCAATACTACCAACAGAAGTTGCTATTCCTACAACAAAAAGAGAGGCTTGGGAGAAGAATCTTAGTGCTGGCATAATTCTAAATAAACTTGATGAGTTAGAAGAGAAGAGAGAAAAACCTTTACAACATATGGAAAATTATCAACGGAGATTAGCTCGCGAGTATAACAAACGTGTCAAAATACGTGATTTCCAACCGGGTGATTTAGTGTTGTGAGAAACACCAGGTTATCCGCGAGAAAATGGTGGAAAGCTGGCGAGAAAATGGGATAGACCGTACATCATTAAAGAGATAGTTGGAACAGGGGCATATAAATTGATGGATCCAGAAGGTAGAGATGTTGGTCAAAGACTTGGTAGACCATGGAATAGATTATATCTGAAAAGATATTATCAATGACAAATTCTGCGAGATTTGAGATGCTGGTATGATGGCATGGATAATAAAAAAATTTATCACATCTGCGAGATTTTTAAAATTACAGAGAAATAAGAAACGCGAATAAAATTTCGCAGAGATTAATAGAATGGGACGAACCTTTATGGCGTACACCCTAGTTCACGAATAAAATTTCGCAAGAGGCAAATGTAAGACCTAAAGTACATCATATAAGGGGTATATGTTTGCATGACTCGGGGATAAGGTTATACCGCTGCTGGAACCTGAGTCATGGATAGCTGGGGTCCATCTCCATGAGATATACCTATCCAGGAGAGGTACCTTGGATTTCCAACTATATATATATATAAGGTTATACCCTGGTTGGACGACCGAGGGTCTCTCCTAAGGAGTGCAGTGTATGACCAAGGTACCTAGGTACACAGTTGATCCAAGGGTGCCCGGGCGTACGAAACTACCCTGGACATTCTTGGCAAGTCTTGGCTATGATGCACTCGGCCCAAAGAAAACCCCACTTAGGGTGCAGTCTCGTAACTATAAGCCATATAGGCAAAAAGGATAAGAGGCTGCGAAAACAACTGGTTGTTGTTAAGACTGGATGGGAGGAGCTAGTCTTGTATGGACGATGTGCCCTCCTTGAAGGGGCAACCAGGGGGAAGATAAGGGAGGAACCCTCCATTAGGGAGATGATAAGTGTCTAAAGACGACAATATCACGGGGCTTTATGTTCGCAAGAACATCTAGGCCTGTCATATTGTCGGGTGACAAGTATTATACAGAGGCAACAAGCCATGAGAAAAAGTTAAGATGAGATCAATGGGTTTTTACACGAAAGTGTAAAGACGTCCTGCGATTTCATCGCAAGACGACAATGTCATAAGGCTTTGTTCTCGCAAGGGATCTTAGACTTGTCATATTGTCGCAATACAATGAAAGAATAAAGATAAGGCAAGATCAATGGGTCAATACATGCAAACGTAAGGACGTCTTGCGATTTTGTCGCAAAAACAAAAAATTGGCAAAATAAGACCTTTAACTAGAAAGGAATAATAAGACCAACAGAATGATCCCAAACATTAACTATTTTCTTTTAAGAATACAGGAAAGATTTGTTCATCGCAAGAGAGATAGTACTATTTATAATTTCTCAGATGTATTATTCAAATTCTCTCAGAAGGATTATTTACAATTTCGCATCATTATCTATAATTTCGCAGCACTATCCATAATTTCGCAGTCCTATTCGCAACACTGTTTGCGGCAATATACTAAAATGCAGGAAATAAATAAAATATACTTGTCCATTACAAGAAAGATAATGAGGGGCAAGTATGGGAATTGATAAATAAAATATCATTATCTTTCTTGAAAATATTCAAAATAACAGAAATGTAATTGAATTCCAAAGTTGCATAAAAGTACATTACTCGCCAGAAAGAGGAATTAAAGGAAAACAAAACTCAAGCTTCAGTATTGGTCTCGCCAGCTTCATTATTTTTGCCAATGTTATCAACTTCACCAATATTCTTCTCGTTACGATTAATTCGAGCTTCTTCTTCTTCTAACTGTTCACCAGCAATTGGTTTACCACTAGTAGATACTTTTCTAGGAGGGCTTTTTTCTTCTTCTGTTGGGTCTTCTTGAGAAATATCTTCTTCACTGCTTGCATAATATAGATCATTATCTAAAGGAAGAGGAATTTCATCATCATCTACTTCTAGAGGCTCGATGGCTACATGGGACAGAGACTTGGATATCAGAATGTCATTCACAAGAAATTCAACACTAAGATGAACTTTGCGAATGAAACCTCTATCGCGATTTCTAATCTCCGTATTCTTGAAGTATTCAAGATATTGATATCTTCTCTCTGCTCGATCGCGAGATTGAACAAGATGAGAAGTGAGAACTCCATTTTCTTTGCGTACTTTAGCCAATTTGTCAGTCAGATCAGAAATGGTAGAATAAAGGGGTTTTTTAGATTCTGCGAGAAAAACAAATTAACAGAAAAGGTTTTCAGGTAAAAATCTCGCAAGAAGTATAGCGGAGAAATTTAACAGAGAGATTAACAATTGAGGCAGTCAAAATGACTACCTTCCTTTTGCAAAGTTAAATTTTGAATTAGTGTTAAGCAATAATTCTCCCATTGGTTCATGGTATCATCAAATTTATCCCCAACTATACCCTTCAGGCGAGATTTTATATTTTCTTCTTTGGAGAGGAGATACGAATTTTCTTTTGATAATAAAGAGTAAGATTCTTCTAATTGGGAATATTGATCTTGGAGTTTACTGGCCTCTAAACTTAGAGTTATCCTACCCTTTATAAGTTTATCTTTCTCAGCGGAAGATGATTCGGTCACTTCCTTGAGTTCATCTTTTAGTGAATGAAGAGATTGCTCTTGATTATCACACACTCTTTGAAGAATACTCAATTGTTGCGAGGAAATCTCCATCATGTTCGAAAAACTACGTTTCTCCTGAGACAAAGTTTTATTTTCATCTGATAAAGATTCCATCGCCAAGTTAGCCTAGGTTAACAAATATGAGAGGCGAGTAACTTCGCTACTTAATAAATTTTGCTTTTGTAATAAATGGCCATTCTCATTAGTAAGATTATCTATTTGATCAATCGAGTATGTGTGAAGATTGTCTAGTCTATTATATTGGTTCATCCAAGAATCTTTCTCAGCACGGGCTTCTTCAGCAATAGACTCAAATTGAAATCTCTCCATGAATCGTTTCTGATTTAAAACTAAATATGCGAACCAATGATTTAAAAAGGGAACTGAGTACAGAAAAGATGAAAATTTTCTACAAACAGAAAAACAAGAGACAGAGGCAGGGAAATTATACCTTTTAGTTCATTGTTTTTACCGCGAAGATTTTCACAATCAAGTGAAGAATTGCGAAGCTTTTGGCAAAGAGTGTCACATTCTGAAGTCTTGGCTTGAAGAATTCTTTTTAAAGTTTCAACTTCATTCTCTAAAGATGCATGTGAAGCCATTTGGTTAGAACCAAAATACTTACCTAAAACCTCGCAGACACCCTGCTTGACAGGATCAGTAGAAGACTTTCTACCATCCTCTAAAATATCAGACAAGATTTTAAAGGAAATATCTACTCCTACTGAAGTTTCCTTAGAAGAATGGAGAGGTGCAGATAGTGAAGTAGTAACAGGAAGAAAGCTGGAGATTTGAATCATTCGCAATAATTTCATCACCAGAAGGTGGAGTGTCTGTAAAAGTAACAGTTGGAAGTGACATAGGACTGGAAGAAGGTTTTTTCACAACAGCTTTAGGAGTCTCATTTGTCAGAAGATCAGATGAGATAGGGATATTGGTAATGATATTCTCGCAGATAGAGGATGGAGGTTCCATTTGCGAGGTTGTAGGAACAGAACTCACATATGTTAATTTGGGAATGATAATGTCAATCTCAACAGTTTTAGCTTGGTGAGATCCCTTGCAAGGTTTAGCAGTACCTTCGTCATCCTGCGAATAATAATTTAGATAAGAAACAGAGGCAACAATATTTTTATTAAGAAAACAAATGTTTCTTACTACCTTATGACTCGCAGTCTTCCTTTTCTTTTCATCTAGTTTTTTCTTCGAATCTTTAAGAAGATTAGGGTTTTGGATTACAGAACGGGTGTTAGGAGTAGTTCCACTGAAAAGAAAACACAGTATGGGAATTACGAAGAATCAAGTAGAAAAGATTGAATAATATGGATGAACATAGTTCAGACAAGCAAAATCGAGTCTAATAACATCAGAAGAACACATACCTTGGGGATTCCATTAAAGCAATAACATGTGAATTTGTAGAAGAAGAAAGTTGTAGGTGTGAAAAGTTTGCAGAGAGCGAAGAGGTGAAGAAGACGAAGAAGTAAATGAAGAAAAATATTTCTTTGACAGATTCTCTCTTTTATAGACAGAATAATGGTAATCGGATAATAAAGGATTAACCGGTAAAGAAAAGAATATTCGACACGTGTAGGCGGTTACACTTAATTTACGGAGTTTTGTCGGAAAAAGAAGATGAAAAAATGGGTAGCTGCGGCATTAAGAAGAGGTAAATTTCTCATGATCTTCTCCTCTTCGCAGAGAAGACATGAGAAGAGGCAAGATGTAGGAACAGAATATCGCCATGATATTATTCTTGTGAGATTTACAACACTTCTGCGAATTCGTCTGCGAGATCTTCAACAACATACTGTGAGTGTCGCAGAATGACGTAGCAGATGACGATAGCTGAAACATGAGAAGAGTATGACAATTCTGCGAGGGTTATATCATCTGAGAGAATTAGCATTATAACTGCTGCGATAATACCGCGAGTCAAATCCAAAATTAAAGGACAGCTTAGCTGTCATCCATTATGTAACTACCCTATATAAAGAGACCCAGTAGATTTAGAGAAGGAGGATGAATTTTTGAGCGTTAAGAATGAGGAGAGAGAAAATCCTAAAGAACGGTTGTATTCTTGATTTCTTCCATTTCTTGTAAACATTTCTGAGAATAAAATAATAAAGTGTTGTTTTTAATCTTCAAATATGTGTTGATTATTGTGAATTCTTATGAAGGATGTAGTGTAGGTTTTCCTGCAACTACACACGTAATTAAATCCGTAGCATCGACATTGCATCAATGAATTAAATTTCGTATGCCGAGTGGGATTGGTGAAATTAGAGGGGATGTTGATAGTGCAAAATTATGTTATCAAATTGAAGTGAAGCATTATGAAGGACATGCAAAGAAGCGAAAAATTCACAGGAAGATGTCAAGAGAAGCGAAGAAAGAAGAAGAATTTAGAATTTACATGATAAGAGCAGAGGAAGAAAAGGGATACCCAGCGAAATTCCGGAAGGAGGAAATGAAACTGCGAAAATAATAAAAGAAACAACACCTATGGGAGAACCTAAGGCCAGTTACACTGCGGCAGAACCAACAAAGGAAGTGAATGTTGGAACTAAAGAAGAACCCAAAATGCTAAGGATTGGGACCAAAATGGGGCTAGATGAAGAGGAAAGAACTATCAGTCTTTTGCGAGAATATCAGGATATTTTTGCATGGAACATGGATGAGATTCCTAGAATAGATCCATCTATAGCGTGTCATAGGCTGGAGATTGACAAAATTGCAAGGCCACTCAAACAGAGAATAAGAAAAATCGCAACAACATATCATCCCCAAATAGAAGAAGAGCTACAGAAGATGCTTGACGCAGGAATTATAAGACAAGCTAAATATCCGAAGTGGATAGCAAACATGGTGGTGGTCCCGAAGAAAAATAAGGGGATAAGGATTTGCATAGGCTTTACTTATCTAACAAAGCTTGTCCGAAAGATAGTTTTCTATTACCAGATATTCCACAACTGGTTGAATCAGCGGCGGGAAATGATAGAATATCTTCTCTATATAGGTACAAAGGTTATAATCAAATTCCTCGTGCTGAAGAAGATCAAGAGCATACCGTTTTTTTTTCGCTCCAAGAGGATTATACTGTTATACAAAAATGCCATTTGGTCTACGAAATGCTGGAGCAACATATCAAAGAATGGTGGAGAAGGTGTTCGCGAAGTGGATACACAAAACGTTAGAGGTGTATGTAGATGACATGTTAATAAAAAGTAAAGAAGCTAAAGATCATATACAAGATCTGAAAGAAATTTTTGATCAGATGTGGCATTTTAACATCAAAGTAAATCCATAGAAGTGTAATTTTAGGGTCGCGTCAGGAATTGTTTTAGGCTATATTGTATCAAAAAAGGAATACAAGTTGATCCAGAGAAGGTGCAAGCAATTCGTGATATTCCAACACCAGCGACGGTGAAGGATGTACAAAAGTTAAACGGACTCTTGGCTTTGCTGGGAAGATTCATTTCGCGATCATCAGATAAATGTAAACATTTCTTTAACATACTCAAAAAGGGGACAAAATTCAAGTGGACAGATGAATGTGAGAAAGCTTTCCAAGGAATAAAAGAACATCTGATGAATATATCTATTTTGCAAAAGTCAGAGCCAGGAGAAGAGCTATTAATATATCTTGCAACAACTTCGCATGCATTAAGTGATGTATTATTGCGAGTAGACGCAGGAGTCGAAAAACCGATTTACTACATCAGTAAAACATTCAATGCCGCAGAGAAAAATTATTCAAAAATTAAAAAACTAATTCTGGCATTAGTTTATGCAACGTTTAAACTTCGCCTATATTTTCAAGAACACAAAGTGAGGGTGTTGACAAAGGTACCAATTGAATCAGTGATGAAGAATTCAAAAAGGTCAGGCAGGGTGGAGAGATGGAATGCACAAGTAGGACATTTCAAAATTAAGTATGAAATATTATCTTCACCAAAGTCACAATTTATTGCAGAATTATTAGTAGAATTTCCTCTAGAAGATGATGAAGCAGTAGAGGAAATGATGGATGTGGAGGAAGAACATGGGAACCCAAGAGATCTGTTGACAGAACCTGATAGTTGGGAAATATTGGTAGATGGGTCATCAAATGGGGAAGGCAATGGAGTTGGAATTGTCCTGATTTCGCCAGAAGTAAACAAAATGGCTTTTTCCTTCAGATTAGAGTTCACATCCACTAATAATGAAACAGAATACGAAGTTGTGATGCATGCTCAAAAATTCGTAATAGAAATGAAATCGGAAAATATGAGAATTACCATTGATTTGCAGCTAGTTATTCGCCAAATAAGATGAGAATACACTACAAATGAACCATCCTTGAAAAAATACAAGAAACTTATCGAAGAATTGTCAGCGAAAATTCCAAAAATAAAGTGGTGACACATATCAAGGAAAGACAATAGACTTGCAGAAGCTTATACTTTCATTTCAAGTATGATGACAGATCCAACTGCGAGATGCATAAAAATACAGACGCTCCTATCACCATCTGTAAACAAAGAAGAATATGAAGAAGTAGATGTTATGATAATAGAAGGTGAAGAAGAAGCACAAATACCCAATGCCGAAGATTGGAGAGCAGAACTTCATGCATATCTGGCAAAAGGAGAAACACCAAGAAATAGATTGGAGCCACATAAACTAAAAAGCCGTGCGAAAAATTATGAGCTAAGAGATGGGTGTTGTATAGAATATCCTTTAATGGACCATTACTCAGATGTTTAACACGAAAGAGGGAGAAGAAATGTTAAAGATGTTACACGGTGGGGATGCTGGCAATCATAGTGGAGGAAGATCCCTGGCATACAGAATGAAAATGTAAGGTTATTATTGGACATATATGCATGAAGATGCGAAACAAATATCAAGGCGTTGCGAAGATTGTCAGCGACATGGAAAGAAAATACATGCACCTGGAGCACCATTAACATCTTCAACAAGTGTATGGCCCTTTGGAAAGTGGGGTTTAGACATTACGGGACCGTTTTTACCAGGATCTGGACAAATGAGATATTTAATTGTTGCTACAGATTATTTCACAAAATGGGCAGAAGTGAAAGCAGTACAGCATATTCGCGACAAAGACATCTTCACGTTCATATTTGAAAATATCATTTGCATATTTGGAATTCCAGCACAATTAGTATCTGATAATGAGAAACAGTTTGAAGGGCAGAACATAGAAATGTTACTCAATGCATTTAAGATAAAGTGTGGAAAATCCACCCCTCTATATCCACATCCTAATGGACAAGCACAAGCAATAAATAGGACAATTGCAGATATATTGAAGAAGAAATTAGAAGGACATAACAGAGCATGGTGCGAACAGGTGCATAATACAGTCTGGCTTACAACACAACTATGCGACAATCTACGGGAATGTCACCTTTTTGTTTAACATATGGAGTTGAAGATGTGCTACCAACAGAAGTCGTTATTCCCACAACAAAAAGAGAAGCTTGGGAGAAAAACCTTAGTGCATGAATGATTTTAACCAAACTTGATGAATTAGAAGAAAAGAGAGAAAAAAGCACTACAATATATGGAAAATTACCAGCGAAGATTAGCCCGAGAGTATAATAAATGTGTCAAAAAACGTGAATTTCAACCAGGGGATTTGGTGCTGTGAGAAACACCAATATATCAGCGAGAAAATGGCGGAAAGATTGCAAGAAAATGGGACGAACCTTATATAATTAAAGAGATAGTTGGAACAGGGGTGTATAAGTTGATGGAGCCATAGGGTAAAGATGTGAGTTAAAGACTTGGGAGACCATGGAACATATTATATCTAAGGAAGTATTACCCATAAAAGATTTTGGGAAAGGGTAGATTGCGAAAAAATATATGATTGAAACAAAAGGAATATTTGAGAAAATCTTATGAAAGAGAAGTTCCAAAATTACAAACATCCAAAACAGAATGACAATGTACGAAAATTTCGCAGAGATTAATGACATATTATAATGGGGCAAACCTACTATGGCGTGCACCCTAGTTCGCGAGATTAAAATTTTGCAAGAGGAAAATGTAAGACCTAAAATGCGTCATAGAAGGGGGTACCTGTTGCATGGCTCAGCGAAAAGGTTACACCTCTACTGTAACCTGAGTCATGGAGATTTGGGGTCAATAAATCCTATCCAGGAGAGGCACCTTGGATTCTCAACTTAAGCATATGACTTGAGTTGGGAGACTAGGGTAATAAGGACTCTCCTAAGGAGTGCAGAATATGACCAAGGCGCCGAGGTACACAGTTGAGTCAAGAGTGCCCGGGGTGTCTGGAGCGTACCTTGTCATTTTTGACAAGTCTTGGATATGATGCACTCGGCTTGAAGAAAACCCCACTTAGGGTGCAGTCTCGTAACCATAATCCATATAGGCAAAAGGGATAAGAGGCTAAGAAAACAACTGGTTGTTGTCAAGACTGGATGGGAGGAGCTAGCCTTGTATGGCATAAGTACATCTCCTTGAAGGGGGAACCATGGGGAGATAAGGGCGACACCCTCCATTAGGGAGCTGATAAGTGTCATAAGACGCAAATGTAATAAGGCTTCTTACTCACGGGAGTATAAAGACTTGTCATATTTGTGCAACAATTATAAAGAGGCAATAAGCCAAGAGAAAAAGATAATACGAGATCAATGGGTCAGTACATGAAAGTGTAAGGACGTCCCGCGATTTCGTCGCAAGACGCCAATGTCATGGGGCTTTAGTTTCGCAAGAACTTTAGGCCTGTCATATTGTCGCAAAAAAAAAATTAATAAAAAAGAGAGAGTTAAGGAAAGATCAATGGGTTCTTACATGAAAACGTAAGAACGTCCTGCGATTTTTTTGCAATGACAAGAGGTGGAAAAATAAGACCTTTAATTAGGAAGGAAAAATAAGACCACATGACAAAACAAAAAATTTATAAAAATTAACTATTCTTTATGCAAGAAAAATTTGTTCATCGCAAGAAAGATAATGAGAGGCAAGTATGGGAATTAATAAACCAAATGTCATTATCTTTCTCGCAAGCATACAAAATACTAAAAGAGCAAATGAATTTCAAAGTTGACTGAAATACATCATTCGCAAGAAAAGAAGAAGAATAAATAATTCAAGAAATTAAAACTAAAGCTCAGACTTCAGTGTTAGTTTCGCCAGAATGAGATAGTGGACGTTCTTCGTCAGCTTTATCATTTTCAGTATTCTCCTTATTCTGGTCTACTCTGGCTTCCTCTTGACTCATTTATTCTAGATTCTTCTTCATCTGGGACATCACCAACAGTTGTTTCTTTAAGAGGGATTTCTTCCTCATTTGCAAAATCTTCTAGAGAAAAATCTTCTTCACCACTTTCATAGTCAAAATCGCTGTCAGCAGGACGAGGAATTTCATCATCGTCTACTTCTAAAGGTTCGACTGATATAGGAGAAAGAGACTTGAACAACAAGATGGAATTCACCAGAACTTCAGCTTTGAGATGGACTTGACAAAGAAATGCCTTATAATGGTTTCTATCTTGAATATCCTTGAAGTAGGCAATATAATCAAACCTTCTTTCTGCTTGGTCACGAGAACGAGCAAAGGAAGAAGCAAGTAATGCATTCTCTTTGCGAATTTTGGCATATTTAGACTCCAAGACATAAATGGAGGAATGAATATTTTTCTCAGACTCTGCGAAAAAATAGAATACAAAAAATTCATTAAGATGAAGAATTCGCAAATAAATATTACACAGAGACTTGACAAAGAAAAGATAATTAAGGCAGTCAAATTTTTATGACTACCTTCCTTTTGCGAAATAAGATATTGAGTCAAGGCCAAGCAATTATTCTCCAAGTGGTCAATCGCATCGTCAAATTTATCTCCAACTAAACCTTGTAGGCGAGAATGAAGGTTTTTCTCTTTAGAATTAAGAAAAGCATTTTCCTTCGCAAGCGAAGAATATGATTCTTCTAGTTTGGAGTATTGTTCTTTAAGTTGACTTGCCTTTACACTTAAAGATATTCTACCCTGGATGAGTGTATTTTTCTCAACAATAGATGACTTTGTTACTTCCTTAAGTTTGCTCTTCAATGAGCGAAGAGATTGCTCTTGGTCATCACATACTTTTTGAAGCATGCTAAATTGTTGTGAAGAGATCGCCACCTTGTTTGAAAGAATTCGCTTCTCTTGAGATAAAATTTTATTCTCATCTGATAAAGTTTCCATATTCAGGTTAGCCTTAGTCAAACAATAAGAGAGGAAACATACTTCATTGCTTAATAAATTTTGTTTCTGAACTAATTGGGTATTCTCTTTGGTAATATTATCTATTTGATCAACAGAATATGTATGAAGGTTATCTAGTTGGTTATATTGATCCATCCAAATGTCTCTATTCACACGAACCTCTTCTGCGATGGATTCAAATTGATATCTCTCCATTATTCGTTTCTGGTTTAAGACTTAAAGGGCGAACAAAGGATTTTAAGAAATTGAATACAAAAAGGAAAAAAGTACTAAAAAGGAATAAATGAAGGGCTAAGATAAGAAAAATTATACCTTTTAGTTCGTTATTTTTCTTGCGAAGATTATCACGATCCAACGAGACATTCTGGAGTTTTATGTTTTCTAAGTGAAGGGCATTACATTCTAAGGTCATCACTTGGAGATTCTTATTCAAGACTTCGACTTCTTTATCCAGCGCTATTTGTGAAACATTTCTATCAGAACCAAAATATTTACTCAAAATATCGCAGACGCCAGACTTGATAGGATTAGTAGGAGACTTCTTAACATCATCCAGAATATCATATTACACTTTAAAAGCAATATCTATTCCTTCCAAAGTTTCTTTACAAAAAGGAAGAGATTCAGATGAAGAAGTGGTGATGATAGAAGATGGAGGAATTGAATCATTCTTCGTGATAGATGTATCATTTGAGGTGAGGTTTGAGGAGGATTAGTAATTAAGATTAAGAAGGAGTCGACCTGATAAGCATTAACAACAGGAGAAAAGGTGGTTTCATTCACATAAGGGTTAATAAGAAGGTTTTCATTCACTAGAAGACCAGTCGAAGGGGTGAAATCTGAGGCAACATTTTCGCGAATAGGAAGTAAGGATTCAGTTTGCGAAGATATCGCAGGAGATTTTGAAGGGATAAGTGAAAATGGAACAAAAGTTTCAATGGTCTTAAGATGGCGAGATTTCTTGGGAGGCTTGTTGGCATCTCCATCACCATGCGAATCACAATCCAGATAAGAAACATAAGAAACAATATTGTTATTAAAAGAATAAGTATTTCTTACTACCTTGCGACTCGCAGAATTTCTTTTGTTTGCAGCGACTTTGGGCTGCGAATCTTGGGGAGCATTAGGGTTTTGGACTGAAAATCTGGTATTAGAGGTGATTCTGCTGAAACAGAAACAGTATGGGAATTACATAGAGTCGAATAAAGTCAGAAAAGATAACTTTAATAAACAAGATCAGTTTCAAAAAAATCAGAAGAATATCTACCTTGATGACTTCATGAAAGAAGTTATAGATGAAGCTTCAAAAAAAGAAAATTATAGACGATGAGGCCTTACTAGATCTCTCCTTAAATATACAAAAGAATGATGACTGGATGACAATGAACGTGCCGGTGAGTAGAGGAGTATTTGACACGTGTAGGCGGTCATACTTAATTCACGGAACCTTGTCGGGAGAAGAATATAGGAAAATGAACACCTGCGGCATTTTGAAGTACAAATTCTCATGATATTCTCCCCTTCGCAGAGAAGACATGAGAAGAGGCAAGATGTAGGATCAGAATATCGCAACAACAACACACTTGCAAAATATTCATCAACAACATTGCGAAGACGTCGCAGAGTGATTTCAAAAATGACATAACAGATGACGACAACGTAAACATAAGAAAAGTGTGATGATCTAGCGAAATTTAGGATGTTTGCGAAATTAACATTTGTAAGCTTGCGAAATACCGCAAATAAGATCCGAAAATAAAGGTCAACTTAGCTGTCATCCACTATGTAATACCCTATATAAAGAGATGAATAGGTGTAATAAAGAGAGAGATAATTTTTGGAGTGTTGAGAAATTTTTGAGGAGAGATAAAGTCCAAAATAGTGTTGTATTTTTGATTTCACTTCCTTCTTGTAAAATTTCTAGATTCAATTAATAAAAAGTGTCGTTATTGATCTTAAGAAATGTGTTGATTGTTATGAATTCTTGTGAGGGATGTATTATAGGATTTCCTGCAACTACACTTTCAAATTGTTTCAAGTACAAACACAAGATGAGATATGTCAACAAGCTTCAACGAAGAGATGATAGTCTAGATATCAAGCTTAAACTCGCAGAGAAAATGGCTGAGGTATGTAAGATATTATCTTCCTTGAAGAAATTAGTTTCCAAAGATAGATTTAGACCATTAAAGAATAAAACATGGTCTAAACATACGGAAAGTAAGGGTTCCATGAATTCCATCCAAAAGGGTCATGGTGGACAGATTATTGTTCACCACAACGCAACTTGATTGTGTTGTCTTTGTGCATCTTGTCTCATGTGCCTGTTAAAAAGAGACAAGATCTTGCACACCTCAGGCTTTAAAAGAACTTTTTAGCTTTTTTTTTTTTTTTTTGGAATTCCTCCATATCACTGTTGATATTGGAAAGAACCTGTTTTCGAGAAGAATAGGGTTATTATCGACAATTCCACTCTTTATAGGGTTGTGAGTTGTGCGTACACAAACCTTTTTAAAGGTTTAGAAACCCTACATTATTTTTTCCTTCTCTGATATTCTTTATATCTTAAGACTGCTTGTTGAGTTTTGTTCGTGAATTCCTCTCACAAAACCGTGATTACATGAAAACTCCAAGCACCATGTCTTCTGATGGGAAAGATATCAATATGATTGTTAAGCCATCAATCACTAAGGAAAAAGATAAACCTCAATTGTCTCCAACTTTGAAAAGAAAAAGAAGGAATGTGAGGAAGCCAAGAGTTGTTCCTTCAAACTCTCAGAAGTTTTCTGATGTTCTTGAAGAGTTGAAGAAGGCAAGAAAAGATATTCAACAAATACAGCTTGTTTTTTAAGATCATTGGAAATTTATAAGGCCCTGGTTCGACATTATCAGCCAAGAAGGTTTATTGGTATTGACTCCTTTCTCCATGAACCATACGTTCCAATAGCTGTTGACGACAAGGAGTTCGGGGACGACATGAATTTTTCAAATTTCTTAATGTCTAGGAAACTTCTAAAAAGAATTTTTATTCTTGTTTTTGTTTAAAAAGGATAACTATGGTTTGGAATAGCCATTATTGTGAGTACACATAGCTATATCCAACGTTTTCATCTTGCAATGTTTTTAGATTTATATAGTTAAATTCTAAAGTTGATTTGGAAGATGATTTTTGCAGTATCAATCTTTATGGTTTTATATATTGCAAGTGTTTGCGTCTGTGAACTATTATTGTCCCATACAATGTCAAAAGTTATCTCTTTCATATGTCGATATGCATGTATTGATACAAGATCGATGAACTTATGACAAACAAAAGTTAAGCCTATTATGTCATTTATTGATAAAAGATAGGTTAAAATATTTTGTTTACGAGGATTATGTCTATTATATGTCATTGTGCAAATAGTGCTGTAAAATAGAATGAATCCTTGTATATTCCGCAGTATTGATCTTCCCTGATCCATATCTTATGTATATACTGTGCGGCTCCATAAGTCTTCTTATGTGAGCATTTCCAACTAGACTAATTATAGATTCGTTTGTGGATAATATGGTTGTGTATTCCGATTAAATTAATCATGGGTTCTCTTGTGATTAGTTTAATTGAGAATTTTGGATACAAAATAATTTTTGTGGTTCTTGGTGTCCAAAGAAATCCTTATTTTCTTGTAAAAGTAAGGTCGCTCTTATTGTTTTTTCGGGAATGACATCAAATGGGGGAGAGTTCTTTTGAACTTGCGCTTAATTTCCATATCTTTGTGGGGAGTGCGGCTGTGGAATATTCTAGGAGTTATCTTGTATCTTTATAAACTCCTTGATGAATGCACTTAGCTTCGGTTTATGATTGCATCTAAACAAAGTTGATATGTACTTTTCTTTGGTATTGAAGCGTCTCCGTGGAAATTTCATTAGGATCCCGTTTTCGTACCTTTGCCAATTTTATTGAAAAAAAAGGGAGAATTAATATGTAGTTCACACTACAAATAAATATGGTTTTCGGATCATTATGTAAGGGGGATTGGTTTTCATGTTGAGATGAAAGTATTGACTAACGGGGAGTGATACATATCACCATAGTATTATTGTCGAAGTTGTTATACAATCGAACTTTGATACTGTGTAATAATACTATGACACTATATAACAATGATAGAGGGATTTTGTTTCTCATTGTTATAGCTACGGATCTTCAACAACTATGATGCTAAACTGAACATCTATGGAATCATGGGAGTACTTGGAAAAGATGACGTTTTCGAGTAATGTTGAAGCACCAAGGAGATCAAGCAAGTGGACGAGAAGCTACAAAGTTTTATCTATTTTGTAATCCATATGTATTGATAATTTTATCACTGAAATTGAGAAAGGAGAAGATTGTTAGAGTATTTCTCGGTCGAACTCGCAAGCATTGGTATCTCAAGCTTGTTTGTCAAATTTAGTTTTCTAAACTAAATTTCTAGTCTACTTATAGCTAAGTCTCGGACTAGGATAGTTAAGTGTAGTTGAGCTCCAGACTCCATGACGATCATCTTACGAAGACGAAGAACTACACAAGGAGCCCTTGGAACTTCATTCGACTAAAAGGTATGTGGAGACTTGAACTTATCTATCACTAAAAAGTTTATCTACTATATCTCCTACTCTTGAGACAAAATTCGTATAAGTATGATAGTTTTCATACATACACATTTTCTATTTAGAGCCGAGTTTACTCGCCTATCTATTTCTCGGAATATGTGTTGGTAAGCTTTCGCTTTAATAATTATTCATCTTTACCCATGACTGTAGTTGCAGGATTTCCCACAACACACCACTTGTAATATCTTGATAATAATCTCTTAATCTAAACTAATTTGATCATTAAAATTCTAAAAATTGTAAATAGACACACGGATTTTTACATGGTTCGATCAATTTGATCTACATCCATGATTCTCTACTATGATTGTTAAAGTTTACATTTGATTTTACATTTGATAATCTCCATTAATGGAGTTCTAAATCTAATTTTAAGGAAGAAGATGATAAAGAAAAATACATTTTCTCTCTCTAAAAGTCTCTTTGAAAAATATCTCTCTCTCCTAAAACTTTCTCTCTCCTCAAGACTCTCTCCACTCTAAAAAAATACCTCTCCCCTTCTAAATCTATTAGATCTCTATTTATAGGAAATTACATAATGGGTGACAACTAAGTTGTCCTCTAATTTCGGATCTATCTTGCGATCCTCTCGCGAACTTTGTAACCATCATGAAACACACATGTTCTTATCATATTTCTTCAGTCGTCAACTTCGTCATTCTTTGAATTATTTTGTGATGCTCGTGAAATGTTTTTGAAGAGTTTTCAGTGACGCTCGCAGAAGTGTCATTTATCTCTCGTGAATATAATTGTGGCGATATTCTGGTCCTACATCTTGCCTCTTTTTTCTTGAATATTGCTTGAAAAGTAATCTTTAAGAAAAAATATGTTGTTGTAGTAGTTTTTGATCTTTGTTGATGAAGGAACGAGCGAAAGAATACTGGACTTGAAAAGTATATACTTGCCTCTATTCTTTTGCGAAGTAAATAAGAAGCGTTATCCCTTGAAGTACGTGGAGTATGAAGTATCCTTGAAGAAGTATAAGAAGTACTCAATCCTCTAAATATAAGAAGTATCCATTTTTGAATGAAAGTTATAAGTATTGCCTCTGTTCTCGTGAAATTATTACTTCATTTTTGGTGAAAATCCTAGTCCATTTTGGAAATGATTCTTGCGAGAAGATAAAGAACATAAAATGTTTTCTTGGTAATCCACAGTTGCCTCTGTTCTTTATCTATGAAGGAAGAATCCCTGAGAAAATGTTAAATGAACGAATTTCCTCTGCCTCATTTGATAAAATGATCATATTCTGCGAAATAATCATTTCTCCTACGAAATTCTTGAATAGTCTGTAATATGCGGAATTAGCCTGAAAATTTATGAATGTTTCTGCGAATTTCTGAATGTTTTTGCGAGTTGCTGATTTTTTCTGCGAAATGATGAATGTTTCTGCGAGGCTCTAAATTTTTCTGCGAGATTCTGAAATAATGCTATGAATAGTGGCGAGATTGTGAATAATGCTACGAGATTGTAGATATTCCTCTTGAGAGACTCTAATTAATACTTCTGAGAAACTCTGAATAGTATTTCTGAGAGATTCTAAATAGTACGTGCTTTCTCTCTTGCGATGAGCAAATCTTTCCTGCATTCTTACAAGAAAATAATTAATGTTTGAGATTATTCTATTGGTCTTATTTTGCCTTCCTAGTTAAAGGTCTTATTTCGCCAATTTTTCTTTCTGCGACAAAATCGCAGGACGTCTTTACATTTGCATGTATTGACCCATTGATCTTTCCTTATATTTTCTCTTGAGGCTTTTTGGCCTGTTATGCAACAATATGACAAGTCTAAGTTCTCTTGCGAGATCAAAGTCTCATTACATTGCCGTCTTGCGATGAAATCGCAGGACGTCTTTACACTTTCATGTAAAAACCCATTGATCTCATCTTAACTTTTTCTCTTTTGGCTTTTTGCCTCTGTATAATTTACGCGATAATATGACATGCCTAAATGATCTTGCGATCTTAGAGCCCCATGACATTGCCGTCTTAAGACACTTATCAGCTCCCTAATGGAGGGTGCCGCCCTTATCTTCCCCCTGGTTGCCCCTTCAAGGAGGGCACATCGGCCATACAAGACTAGCTCCTCCCATCCAGATTTACCAACAACCAGTTGTTTTCGTAGCCTCTTGTCCTTTATGCCTATATGGCTTATAGTTACAATACTACACCCTAAGTGGGGTTTTCTTCAGGCCAAGTGCATTGTAGCCAAGACTTACCAAAGATGGCCAGGGTAGGTTCGTCCGTCCCGGGCACCCTTGGCTAAACCGTGTACCTCGGCGCCTTGGTCATACTATGCACTTCTTGGAAGATATTCTCAGTCGTCCAACCAGGGTATAACCTTATAAAGCTGGAAATCCAAGATCCCTCTCCCGGATAGGTTTTATTTAACCCCTACATCTGTATGACTCAGGTTCCAGTAGCAGTATAACCTTATCCCCGAATCATATAAAGAGATACCCCCTTATGACGTGCTTGTAGGTCTTACATTTGCCTCTTAGGAAATTGTATTCGCGAACTAGGGTGCACGCCATAAAAGTTTGTCCCATTCTTTAAATCTCTGCAAAATTATATTCGCGTTTCTCGCGATATTTTCACGTTTCTTCATTCTTTCATTTCTGTCAATTCTTTATATAATCTCGCGATTACACTCGCAGCTCTGATAAAAATTTGTTTTGCTCATTTCTGTGAGTTGAAATATTCTTTAAAATCTTTTGAAATCTTAGAAATATTCTTTGAAATCTTGTGATTTTATCGTATTTGTTAAACCAAAAATCTCTTTCTGTAAAAGAAATATTCTAGAGAAATCTTTGAAATCTTGCGATTGTATCGCGTATTTTGGAAATTTGAAATTTTAGAAATTTTGGCTATAATTTCTTTTTCTGTAACCTTAGAAATCTTGATTTTTTTTTTTTTTTTTTTTTGCGATAATTCCATTTTCTGTAGTCTTTTGAAATCTTGCGAGGATATCGTTGTTTTGGAAATGAAATCAAAATTTTTTGAAATCTTAGAAATCTTGGCGATAGTCTCATTTATTGTAATCTTTGAAAAATTTTGCGATCTTTAAATTTTTTGCGATGATCTCATTTTTTATAACCTTTTGAAATTTTTGAAATTTGGCGATTGTATCTCTTTTTTGGTAAGTCAAATAAAAAATCTTAGAAATTTTTGGAAATCTTTTTTGAAATTTATAAATTTTTGCGAATATATCGCCCTGATCAATCAAATCAAAATTCTTTGAAATGTTTTGAAATCTTAGAAATTTTAGAAATCTTGCGATTATACCACTTTTGGTAAATTGAATCAAACGTTTTTGAAATCTTTTGAAGTATTAAAAATCTTAGAAATGTTCTTTAAAATCCGGCGATAATATAAATCAAAAAATTTCATTTTCTGTAAGTAAAGTATTCAAGGAAGTGGTACTTAGCTTTTTGGCGATTTGCTGTTGCTGCCAATTCTCGCGAAGTATTTGATTTGCTCGTGAAATTAGAAGAAATAAGAAATGAACTCTTGGATTGTCTCTGACACCATACCAATTGTTCTAACTCTCTCTCTCTCGCCAAATTAACTTGCGAAATAATTAATTATCTGGCGAAGTAATGAAATACCCAAGATATACCGTGTTGAAACTAGACTTCATCTGCTCGCTAGTAAATTCCTTGCGAAGTATAGATGTAACGTTGCTAACAAATGTTGACTTCCTCTCGTCAACAAATGTATCACCGGCTCCCACTTCCTCTCATCATTTGCGAATATGCAACAATACAAAAAATGGGACCACGAAATGGAAAAAGCTCCCTTAATTACTCGTGAAACGTTGTTGGATTTTCTCGTCATTTGTTGTGGTGATATTAGTATGAAATTGCCGAAATGTAAGGACCACGAAATGTAAACTTCCACAACACACTTTCTCGTCATTTGTTGTGGTGTGTAAGGACCACGAAATATCCAAGTTTACTTTTACTTGGTGGATGTTCCCCTCGTTGATGTTCCATTAATTTTGTTGTTGTGGTGACATAGATTTGCGAAGTGAACTTCTTATTTCGCGAGCAAGCTCGTTCCTGTTACTGCCAACGATGCTACCCCACTCAATTTTGATGTGTCTGCTCTCTCTATCATTCGTTTTTCTTCTATCTCTTGCAATATTATTTTCCTTTCTTCGTTCTCGTTAATTTTCCTTTGCCACCAACTCACTGCGAGTAATCAATTAATTTGTTCGGGATCTGAACTCAAGAAAACATATTCAGTCGATAAATTAAATATATTAACAGAAGTCTAACGATTGTATTCTCGCAAAAATTTGGATTTTCATGAAATGGATTCTGAAAACAACAGCTGTAAATCTGTACTTCGCAAAAACGATCAAAATTATATTTTCATGAAACAATCAAAATCGTGATTAAAATCGATGTTTTTGTAATGATCTATTCTTTCATTTTTGACTTCAATCACAAAAATCATGTTCACATTAGTTGTCAAAATTATGATTAAATTCAAAGTTTATGGATGTAAATTTATGATCAAAACTCTTTTGAACTCAAAATATCAACTAATCATCAATTTTTGTGAAAAACAAAGTGTGATCGTTTAAAAATTCAAAATCTCCCAGAACCAGATTATTAAAATATGATTAAAGAGATAAGAAAGAAATTGTCCTGTTTAAACAATTAATTGATGCCGATTCATTTTATTTGATTCCTATAAAGATTTCTTCCAATCTGCTCCTGCTTCCCAATTTTTTCTGCTCCTCTTTCTCTGTAAAAATTTCTCTTAAATTGTGTTGGCTGTTCTTCATCGTTCTTTTCCCAGAATTTCCATATTTTCCCCTGTATCTCATAAATTCAATCGAATTCATCATCAATAATTGCTAATTTCTCTTTATCAATCCCCTTAGTCGGCGCCAAAATGTAGTTGCAGGATTTCCCACAACACACCCCTTGTAATATCTTGATAATAATCTCTTAATATAAACTAATTTGATCATTAAAATTCTAAAAATTGTAAATAGACACACGGATTTTTACATGGTTCGATCAATTTGATCTACATCCATGATTCTCTACTATGATTGTTAAAGTTTACATTTGATTTTACATTTGATAATCTCCATTAATAGAGTTCTAAATCTAATTTTAGGGAAGAAGATGATAAATAAAAATACATTTTCTCTCTCTAAAAGTCTCTCTGAAAAATATCTCTCTCTCCTAAAACTTTCTCTCTCCTCAAGACTCTCTCCACTCTAAAAAATACCTCTCCCCTTCTAAATCTATTAGATCTCTATTTATAGGAAATTACATAATGGGTGACAACTAAGTTGTCCTCTAATTTCGGATCTATCTTGCGATCCTCTCGCGAACTTTGTAACCATCATGAAACACACATGTTCTTCTCATATTTCTTCAGTCGTCAACTTCGTCATTCTTTGAATTATTTTGTGATGCTCGTGAAATGTTGTTGAAGAGTTTTCAGTGACGCTCGCAGAAGTGTCATTAATCTCTCGTGAATATAATTGTGGCGATATTCTGGTCCTACAATGACGAAATTCATGATGACGTTTCAATCTTGAAAATAGCTTTGATGACGTTAGTTGTGAATAACGACTGTTATAACATTATAGAAGAATGTCTCAATGATTGAAATGTAGAGTTGAGATTACCATCTATGGATATAAGCATATATAGTGTATTCGCACATTAGTGTATAACTCCATGTGCCGGGAACCAAGTGTGTGCATATGTGTGCATACGGTATTGGTAAAGGAAAAAGGTTGGGTACGCATACTGGCGAAACTTTTCCTCCCGAAAAATTCTGTTGAGTTTGGAGTTTACGAACTCATAAACCAGTCACCTTAGGTAAGCGTACCCGTATGCATATTGGCAGAACTTTTCTACCCGGAAAATTCTGTTGAGTTTGGAAACTCAAATCCGGTAGCTAAGGTGTGCATACCCGTACGCGTACCCAAGCTGGTTATTTCTCAAATCGGTAGTTCATTAACTTAAAACAATAAATTACAAGGAATACAATTTTTGCAAACCGTGGCTATATTGTTCATGAATTGATTCAAATGAATCAAATCGATTTTGTTTCAATTGTGTCTATGTATAAAGACCTAAGCAATTGAACAACTCTTCATCTAGTTCTTTTGAAGTCATTTGAACTAGTTATGAGAAATATGAATACAGTTAATATGAAAGTGCTCATATGGATAATCATTGGTTAACTATTTGTGAACCAACTAAGTGTACACATTTAGGTACAGTTAACCTTAGTTTTCTTCTCGAGACCTTATAGGTTAACGACTTAAAGAATTCATTGGGATTGTGAAGCTAGACGAAACTACTTGTCTTGCTGTAGGTACCGAATATCACAAGGCATTAACTTACGAACATCGTGACAAATATAAGAGGAAAGAGTTACAAAACAATACAAATATAGAGGAAGCACAGGGAAGTATGAAGATTTGCAAATATATAATAATCGTACGAAGATGTGTTGCGATACTTCGCAACACATATACAGCTGTATAAAGTTTATTATAAATAGGAGTTCAAAGGTATACTTCAAGAGGTTCTTTTAGTGAGTATTAGAAATTATCTTAGGAAAGAGAATAGAGAAAATTGTAACTATTCTAGTTCCATTTAGATACTTCTTTGTAATCAATTGAGATAATTAATAAGAAAGTTGTCATTCAATATCAAGAACTTCTCAAGTTTTACTAATTCTATTGAGGGTGTAGTTGTAGGTTATTCTGCAACTACATAATTGGCGCTAGAAACAGGGAAAAAGAGGATTGTGATAGCCAAAATTTTAAGGAATTGTGGAAAATTTGAAGATCAAATGGAGTCAGTGGATGGAGATTGCAAAAAAGAATAATGTAATATGATCACAAAGACAATGATTGATGAATTTCATAATAACATGAAGGGAAAGATATACAAGCGAGGTTGTAGAGGAAGAAAGATCATGGAGGAGGAGAAAATAACAACTTTAGAAGAATGGGAAAAAAAGAAAATCACATTTTCAGTAGCAGAAATTCCAAATGAAGACTTGAACCACACTTCACCATTGGTGATCACAGTTCCAGTCATGCGAGAAGAGAAGAAAGCTATAGAAAAATGGAAATTAAACCGAATCTTGGTTGATACAGGGAGTTCTATTAATATCATATTCTATCATGCACTTAAAGGGATGTCACAAATTCAAAATGTCTCATTCATGGATTAGGAAAATCTACAACAAAATCTAAAAGGGAAATAGCACTGCGAATATTGCTAGGAGAAATCGAAACACATATAGTCTTATGTGTGATAGATATGGAATCTCCATATAATATGCTGATAGGAAGGTCGTGCATTCATGCGATCAAATCTGTTGCTTCAACATTACATCAGAAAATCAAATTTCCTACACCAAATGGAATACAGGAAATAAAAGGAGATCTTGATAGTGCAAAATTTTGTTATCAGGTTGAAGTAAAACAGTGTGGGGGGAAAGCAAGAAAGAAACAGTTTCGTAGAAAACTTGCGAAGGAGGTAAAAAAGGAAGAAGAATTCAGAGTGTATACAATAAGAGCAAAGGAAGGAAGGGGAATACCAAGTGAGATTCCAGAAAAAGAAGGGGAACCAGCAAAAATAATCAAAGAACCAACACCAATGGGGGAGCAAAATCCAAGCTATGTTGCAGCTGAACCAACTAAAGAAGTAAATATTGGAAGTAAAGAGGAGCCTTTATTCTTGCGAATTGGAACTAAGATGGATGAAGAAGAATAAAAGAGAACTATTGATCTCTTACGAGAATATAAAGATATATTCGCAGGAAGTGTAGATGAGATACCAGGAATTGATCCATCAGTGGCGTGTCATAGATTGAACATCGATAAAAATGTAAGACCATTCAAACAAAGAATAAGGAAGATATCACAAAATTATCATGCACAGATAGAAGAAGAATTACAAAAGATCTTTGGATGCAGGAATCATAAGGGAAGCAAAATACCCAGAATGGATTGCGAATATGGTCATTGTTCCGAAAAAGAATAAAGGGATAAGAATTTGTATAGATTTCACTGATCTAAACAAAGCCTGCCCCAAAGATAGCTTTCCATTACCAGACATACCACAAATGGTGGAATCAGCTGCAGGACATGATAGAGTCACTTCACTTGATGGATATAAAGGGTATAATCAAATATCACTCGCAGAAGAAGATCAAGAACATACTGCCTTTTTTGCTCCAAGAGGTTTGTATTGTTATGTGAAGATGCCATTTGGTTTGCGAAATGCGGGTGCTACATATCAACGAATGGTTGAAAAAGTGTTCGCAAAGTGGATACATAAAACTTTGGAAGTATATGTAGATGATATGTTGATAAAAAGCAAAGAAGCCAAAGATCATGTGCAAGATTTGAAGGAAATATTTGAACAAATGAGAAAGTTCAACATCAAGTTAAATCCTGAGAAATGTATAATTGAAGTTGCGTCTGGAAAATTCTTGGGATATATAGTATCAAAGGAGGGAATACAAGTTGATCCAGAAAAAGTACAAGCAGTTCGTGACATGCC
Organism: Papaver bracteatum; assembly: GCA_023529315.1. Lineage (NCBI taxonomy): Eukaryota > Viridiplantae > Streptophyta > Magnoliopsida > Ranunculales > Papaveraceae > Papaver > Papaver bracteatum. The sequence continues at coordinate 62,394 of JAJJWX010001467.1, forward strand.
AACACCCGCAACAGTAAAGGAATTACAAAAGCTAAATGGACTCTTGGCTTCACTCGGAAGATTTATTTCGCGAATGTCAGATAAGTGCAAACATTTTTTCAACATACTTAAGAAGGGAGCAAAATTCAAGTGGACTGATGAATGTGAAAGAGCTTTTCAAGGAATCAAAGAATATCTCACAAATACATCCATATTATAGAAACCAGAGAAAAACGAAGAACTATTGATATACCTCGCAACAACTCCATATGCTCTAAGTGCAGTTCTGTTGCGAACAGACGCAGGAATAGAAAGGCCCATTTACTACATCAGTAAAACTTTTAACGCAGCAGAGAGAAATTATTCTAAAATGGAGAAGTTAATCTTAGCCCTGGTGTATGCATCATTCAAGTTACGAATATACTTCCAAGCACATGTGATAAAAGTGGTAACCAAGGTGCCAATTGAATCAGTTATGAAGAACACCAAAAGGTCAGGGAGAATAGAAAGGTGGAATGCACAAGTAAACCATTACAAGATAAAATACGAAGTATTATCATCGCAAAAGTCACAAGTCGTCGCAGATTTCTTTGCAGAATTTCCTTTGGAAGAAGATGAAGCAGTAGAAGAAATGATGGATGTTGAAGAAGAGTTTGGGAATCCAAAAGACTTGTTAACAGAATCAAATAGATGGGAAATTTTAGTAGACGGATCATCCAACAGTGAGGGGAATGGAATTGGAGTTGTGTTGATCTCACCAGAAGGAGAAAGAACAGCATTCTCATTCAGACTAGAATTTGCATCCACGAACAATGAAACAGAATACGAAGCTGTAGTGCACGCATTAAAGATCGCAATAGAAAATAAGCTTGAAAGTATAAGGATAAAAAGTGATTCGCAGCTGGTAATTTGTCAAATTAAAGGGGAATATACCACAAATGAGTCTTCCTTGAAGAAATACAAGAAACTTGTTGCTGAATTATCTGCGAAGATACCAAAATTAAAGTGGAGGCATATAACAAGGAAATATGAATGATGGTCATAAGAAATGAAGAGCTCTCGTTTTCTCTCTCCTAGGAGTTTTTTCATCTCCAAATTTCATCTCTTCTAAATGCGTTTTTGTTCTTGCTGTTCATCATCTAAATCAATTTCGATTGGTTTTTGAGGATTCATTCTTACATTTCTTCAACAGCTACAATGCTACAGTAAAATTTTGAACAATTTGGAAAAATTCGTGCGGTTTTTTCTTTCTGTTCTTCTGATTTTTAACGTCTTTTGGGGTTTTTCTATGGGGGAAAACACTGATTCAAACGCAAATAAGCATGGGAACAATAAGGTTTCTTTTGCTGATTTGGTTAAGGGTAAAAAACCCTATGTGCTACAAGATTCAGATTTTTTTATCTCTCCCTGAAGTTGCCTATTTTCTTGAAGAACCGGTGATTGATTTACCTTTGGAACTTAAAAGAGAGGGTCGAGATATCTTTCAGTTTAGTCTCATTGGTAGACTGAACTTTAAAGGGCTGAAAATAAGTGACGTACAAAAAACTTTGGAAGAACAATGGGGTTTTGGTAATGGCAGATGCAAACTTGTTCCTATGACTAAAGGGTTCTTCATAATCAAGTTGATTTCAGCAGAAGATAAGGAGCGAGTTTGGCATGGAGATTCCTGGAAGGTGCAACAACAAACTCTTAGGGTTATGAATTTTTACCCAAACTTTGATCCGGAAAGGCAGAATTCTTCCCATGCGTCAGTTTGGGTGAGTTTTCCTGGCTTATTCATTGAATTATGGACAAAAAAATTCTTTTATCTATTGCAAGAGCTCTTGGTAAGCCGATTGCTATTGATCAAAAAACGCTGGATCATGATGTGGGAAACTATGCTGCTGTGTTGATAGATATTGATTTTGCTAAAGATATTCACAAAAGAATTCGTTTGAAAGCTAATGGAAAGGAGTTCTGGCAATATGTGGAAGTACAAGATTTAGAGAACATTAAGTTTTGTTCCCATTGTAAGATTATGGGGCATAAGTTTGAAAGCTGTATGGCTGCTCGTAAGCTTTTAGGAGCTGGAAAAATAGAAATTGTTGATCAGAATAGCAAGGAGGGTAAAGAGATTAGGCCTAGCAAGTATGCTTGGACAGAAGTGCGTGGAAAAAACAAGTCCACTGAGGAGATGGCAGATGGGAAACAAACTGTCCAAGATTCTGCTGATGATAAACAGTTGGAGGAGGAGCTTAACTATTCTTCCATTGAATTTCGTGAAGCTCAGCTGAAACTAATTAGATGCAAAAATGCTATAGCAGCAAAAAAAGCTCTTGCTGAACGAGCTAACTCGATCCATTCAGGGAATCACTCGGTCAAGTATGAACAGAAACCTCACAATCAGTCCGGGTCAATTCTAGAGAAGCAAAAGAGTAGGGACACTAGGGAAAACACAAAAAGTAATGATGGAGTGGGCTGCTCGAGGGAGACAGCAGGTCAAACAAAGGCAGCGGCGGGTAGTAACAATCCTTCACGTGGGGGTGGGTCCGGTACTCTAGTAGGTGCTGACTGCTCGCCTAATTCAAACAAATGCGGAAATCATGAAAAGAAGACGGAACCATCAAGTGTGGAGGGGCCCGGAGCTAAAGTAGCTGAGACTACTTTCAACAAAATCACGCCTATTACTAAAGAGTCTGCTGATTACACGGGATTGGTTTCAAATGAGAATAATGTTATTGAAAAGATAGGTATGGGTCCGTCTGATTTTAGGGATAAGATAGGTTTGGAAACCGTTGGGACCACACCTCATCATGGAAGGAATAAAGATGGATACGGGTGAGAATTAAAGGGGACACACTCTTCGGTGGGAGTGCTAAATGAGAAGCACGCGCAACTTTTGAAAGAGGGAGCAGTTGGGACCACAATACAACATGGAGGGACAAAAGATGGTTGTGGGCGGGAATTAAAGGGGGCGCACTCTACCGTGCAAGCGGGACAATTTGTGTCTCCTAACAAATTTGGTGTGCTCCAGCAGGAGTTTGATACTAATGAGGAAATAGGTCAACAAATTCGGGATAGAATGAGAACCCATGAAGAGGAGGTGACTAAAAAGTCAAGCATGGGGGGGTCCGGCCCTAAAGGGACTAAAGCGGCGGGTAGAAGTCCCGCTTCTGGTAGTACCAAAGAGACGCAGGATGTGCATTACGACAGGGGGCAAAGGCACAGAACTAGAGAGATTTGTGAGGATATCAAGGCAAATGGCGGGCCTTCTCGCCGCCTCGACGTAAGGGGTTTTATGGAAAATAATTCTCTTTCATTCGAAGAGAGACAAGTTTTGATGGCAATCAAAAGCTATGAGGTTCAAAAAAAAATTATGGCGCACAAAGACTATCGCTTAGAGTTTATGAGACAAACCAAAGAACATTTGGAATTTTAGTGGTGGAAGCACTTTGTTGTTTCCCTTTTGTTTTTGTGCGGGTGGGCCTATGCCTCCCTTTTCGTTTTTCTTTGCTGGTTTTCTTTTGTTTCCCTTTTCCTCTTCGTTGTCTGTTTGGAGGTAAGGCCTAGTCCCCCTCTTTCTCTTTTTTTGGTTTGCTTCAATATATTTTAGTGTTTAGAAAAAAAAAATATAACAAGGAAATATAATCGACTCGCAGATGCTTTTGCATTCATTCCAAGTATGATGACAAATCCTAATACAAGAAATATCAAAATTCAGACGATTCAACACCCATCGGTGAACAAAGAAGAAGAAATTGAGGAGGCAGTTGCGATGGAAGTAGAAAGATAATTACCAAATAACATCGCAGATTGGAGAAAATAAATTCATGCATATCTCGCAACAGGAGAAGTATCTAGGAACAGACTAGAAGCACATAAATTAAAGAGTCGTGCAACAAACTATGATCTACGATAAGGAATTTTATACAGAAAATCTTTCAGTGGACCACCTCTCAGGTGCTTAACTCGTGAAGAAGGAGAAAAAATATTAAAGATTTTACATGGAGGAGAAGCTGGCAATCATAGTGGGGAAAGATCTCTAGCGTACAAAGAAAAGATACAAGGATATTACTGGCCTTATATGCATACAAACACAAAATTGTTCGTACGAAGATGCAAGGAATGTCAACGACATGGTAAAAGAATTCATGCACCAGGGGCAACATTAACTTCTTCAACAAGCTGCTGGCCTTTTGGGAAATGGGGGTTGGATATTGTTGGACCATTTCTGCCTAGATCCGGACAAAGGCGATATTTGATAGTCGCAACAGATTATTTCACGAAGCTCGCAGAAGTAAAAGCAGTACAACATATTCGTGATAAAGATGTTTTTACGTTCATATTTGAGAACATCATTTGCAGATATGGAGTTCAAGCACAGTTAGTATCTGATAATGGAAAATAATTTGAAGGGCAGAATATATAGATGTTACTAAGTGCTTTTAGGATAAAATGTGGGAAATCAACTCTGTTATATCCACAAGCTAATGGACAGGCAGAGGCAACAAATAAAACAATCGCAGATACAATCAAAAATAAATTAGAAGGACATCTCAAAGGGTGGTGCGAGCAAGTACCTAGTGCAGTCTTGGCATACAATACAACTAGAAGAGAGGCAACTGGAATGTCTCCTTATTGCTTAACATATGGAGTAGAGCGATTACCAACAGAGGTTGTAATTCCGACAACAAAGAAAGAAGCTTGGGAAAGAAATTTAAGTGCAGGGGTAATATTAAGTGAACTGGATGATTTGGAATAAAAAAGAGAAAAGGTGTTGCACCATATGAAGATTTATCAGGAACGATTAGCTCGAGAATACAACAAGAGAGTCATTGAACGTGAATATCAACCAGGTGATTTGGTCATGCGAGAAACACCTCCATATCAGAAAGAAAATGGAGGAAAATTAGCACCAAAATGGGATGGACCATATGTTATCAAAGAGGTTGTGGGAAGCGGATCTTATCGGCTGATGGATCCAGAAGGGAGAGACATGGGTTTGAGACTTGGTAGACCTTGGAATAGACTGTATTTGAAAAGGTATTATCCATAAAACTCATGATAAATTTTACGAATATTGTTTGCTCGCAGGAAATATGCAAAAATTACGAATTTCAAATTTTTTATTGCGATTAACTTTTATTAAAGAAAGACGCACACATTAACTTGCGAAGAAAAGACCGCAATCTGTGATCAGCTTTCAAAAAAGAAAGAAAGCCGCAGAAATATTACACAGGCGAACCTTTGTGACGTACAACCTAGTTCGCGAAGCAACATTTCGTAAGAGGCAAAGTCCTAAAGTACGTCATTTAAGGGGGTACCTATAAGCATTTATCAGGGACACCGGAACACCACCAAGGCACCTGAGTACATGGAAATTTACGGGGTACAACCCAATAACGGGGTACCTATCCGGGTTAGACACCTTGTATTCTCACCTAATCTTGCGACATTACGCAATATTATGTGGTGTAACATGATTTAGGTTGGGCGACTAAGGCATACTGTCTTTCTCAAGAAGTGCAGAAAACAATCAAGGCGCCGAGGTACACGGTTGAGTCAAGAGTGCCGGGTGAGATTGAAGCACATCTGCCATTTTTGACAAGTCTTGGCAAATGATGCATTTGGCCCAAAGATACCCCATAGGGTGCAACCTCGTAACTATAAGCCCTATAGGCAAAAAGGATAAGAGGTTGCGATCAAAAGCTGTTTGTTTGCAGAACCGGATGGGAAGAGCTAACCTTGTATGGTCGATGTACGCTTCCTTGAAGGGGCATCCAAGGGGAAGATAAAGGGCAGCACCCTCCATTAGGGAGCTGATACGTTCTATAAGACGCAAATGTCATGAGGCTTCTTGTTTGCAAAAACATAAAGGCTTGTCATATTTGTGCAACAACTGAATTTCTGCGAGCATTCTAAAATATATATATATATATATATACAAAGAGAACTCGCAGAACATAACAAAGAAGTTAAGATGAGATCAATGGGTTATTACATGAAAGTGTAAAAACATCCTGCGATTTCATCGCAAGATGATAATGTTACGAGGTTGTATATTCGCAAGAATGTTCAAACTTGTCATATTATCGCAAATACAAAAATATTATTATCACAAAATAGGTGGCAAAATAAGACCTTTACTTAGGAAGGCATGATAAGGCCACGTCAATTAATGAAAATTATTCCATCAATATCATTGGAGAATTTTTACAAGAATATATATATCATGAAGTTCTGACAAAGAAGACAGCTCCGTCAATATCATTGAAGAATTTTTACAAGAATATAAATCATGAAGTCCTAAAAAAGAAGACAGCCCTATTGAAGAATTTTCATGAAGATATAACAAAAGATGCGATTTTGCTCGCAATCAAAAAAAGATAGTTCGTATTCCATTAAATTTTACGAGAATTACATACTTCTTATACTTCTTCATATACTGAATATTTCTTCATAACTTGAATACTTCTTATAATTCTTCAAGAACGTCCCATATTTATTATACTTCTTAAATGGATACTTCATTTTGCGAAGGTTAAAGTACTTATTATACTTCTTCATACATTGAGTAATTCTTCATAGATTGAATAATTCTTATACTTCTTCATACATTGGATAATTCTTTACGGATTGAATACTTCTAATACTTCTTCAAAGATATTTTATACTTCTTATACTTCTTAAGGATATTTCATAAGAATCTATTCTTATATTTCAAAGGGAGGATTTCTTATTCACAATCGCAACAAACAGAAGCTTCGTAGGTTAAATTGGAGCAGATGTTATAAAATTTCCAACAATGTTTAATCATTTGAAGAGCAATAATAGGGGGAAAGGAGATACTAATCTAAGTCTTTAAGTTATATTATTTCTCTTCATATGATCAAATGATGCAAAGAAGGAAAGCATTCAATTTAAGAAAGGCCAAATCATCTTCGCAAAATATCAAATGTACTTCTTAAAAGAACAAAAACAGTGGGCATAATTGTTTGCAAAAAGAGAACCAACAGTAGCTAAGAGAAAAAATTCAAAATAAAGGAAAACAAGAGAATCAATGATAATTTGAGAAAGAATATTATTATGCTTCATCAACACTCTGTGCTGGGTCTTTAAGATGAGCAGGGTCATTAGCAGCATTCGACTTTTGAGAAATATCATCCTTTGTAGAGTCTGCAACAAGAACATCTCTTTGAGGAACAAATTCCTTTTCACCATCAAATCCTTCATCATCACTCTCATAATCAAAATCATTATCAGGATCACGAACAACTTCATCATCAGATATTTCCAGAGGAGTAATCTTCACAGGAGGCAAGGATCTTGATAAGAGAATTATCAAAAGGAGATACTAAGCTAAGTCTTTAAGTTATATTATTTCTCTTTATATGATCAAATGATGCAAAGAAGGAAAGCATTCAATTTAAGAAAGGCCAAATCATCTTCGCAAAATATCAAATGTACTTCTTAAAAGAACAAAAACAGTGGGCAGAATTGTTTGCAAAAAGAGAACCAACAGTAGCTAAGAGAAAAAATTCAAAAGAAAGGAAAACAAGAGAATCAATGATAATTTGAGAAAGAATATTATTATGCTTCATCAACACTCTGTGTTGGGTCTTTAAGATGAGCAGGGTCATTAGCAGCATTCGACTTTTGCGAAATATCATCCTTTGTAGAGTCTGCAACATGAACATCTCTTTGAGGAACAAATTCCTTTTCACCATAAAATCCTTCATCATCACTCTCATACTCAAAATCATTATCAGGATCACGAACAACTTCATCATCAGATATTTCCAGAGGAGTAATATTCACAGGAGGCAAGGATCTTGATAAGAGAATGTTATTCACAAAGACTTGAGCTTTCAGATGACTTTCACGAAGTATAGCTTTCTGATGGTTGGTATCTTCGATATCTTTGGAATAAGCAAGATAGTTGAATCTCCGAGTAGCACGATCACGAGAGTTGATTAAGCGAGTAGAAAGCAAAGCATTTTTCTTACGAAGCTCAGAACATGAGGCTTCTAATCCAGCCTTAGCATTGCGAAGGTTGTTCTCAGATTCTGCGAGTAAAACAAAATTTAAAGGGTCAAAATTGCGAATATAACAAAATTTAAAGATACATCAGAGGCAGTCAAATTTTAATGACTACCTTCTCTTTGAGAAATAAGAGATTGAGCTAAAGATAGACAACTATTCTTCATTTGATCCATCGCATTATCAAAACCATCACCAACTAATCCTTTAAGTCTAGATTGAAGCTTCTGATCTTTAGAAAGAAGAAAAATTTTATCCTTCGCAAGTTTGGTATTAAGACTTTTTAGTTCAGAATAATCTTCTTCAAGTTGATTCTTCTTAGTACTTAAGATTATATTCTTATTAATAAGGGACTTCTTCTCAACGGCAAAAGAGCTTCTCTCTGCATCTGAAGACTTCTTTAATTCCTCAAGTTCACCTTTTAACAAAGAAAGAAGATTTTCTTGATCGCAACATTTATTCTGAAGAGTATCTAATTTTTGCGAAGAAACGATCATTGTATTCACATACGAGCATTTCTCTTCTGATAAGGTTTTGTTCTCTTCTAATAAGGTTTCTACTCTCAAGCCGGCTTTAGTTAAAGAAGAAGTAAGTTGAGATATGTCATCATTCAAAATAAATTGGTCGTAAATCAGTTGGGTATTCTCTTGAAAAATGGCATCAAAATTATCAAGAGCACATGAATAAAGATTAGATAAATGGGAGAATTGGTTCAAGAGGCTTTCATGCTTGGCTTGATATTCTGTTGCATCTGATTCATGGCGAAGTACCAATCTTCTACATTTCTGGATGGATTCTATAAAGGGGAATGGGTTTTAATGGGTGTTTCAAACATATGAAGAACAAAAGTAAACAAAAGGGGAAAATATGAAGATAGTAATCATACCTTTCAATTCATCATTCCTTTTGCGAAGGATCGCCCAATCAAGAGAACCATTCTGAAGCTGATAATTCTCTTTGCGGAGATTCTCACATTCTTCTCTTGAAGACTTCAGAGACTGGAGAAGCAATTCAACTTCTTTTTCCAAGGATTGGCGTGAAGTGGAAATATCAGGATTGATGAAACTATTTAGTGCTTCGCAAAACTCATATTGCGAACGAACATTAGTAGACTTCGCAGTATTATTCAAAACCTCAGATAACATTCGAAAAGTTGAGTAAATTCCATCTCGAATTTCTTGAGGAAGAGGAGAAGAATTTGAAGGAATAAGAGAAAGTTGTAAATTGTCTGGAGCAATAGCACTCAAAGGATTAGGAGTCAAGATAGGATTTTCAAGAGAAGATGTTGAAGAAGTATTTTGCGAGGGTTGATCTTGAAGAAGTGTTGATAAATTGACATTGGTGGGAGATTTAAAACTGGGTAATGGAGTAGAGGCATGAGTTTGCGAAGAAGCATTTTTACGAGGAGGAAAGGGAAATTCCTTATCCATCTCAGGAAGGAAGTCATCAATTTAAATTATTGGTGTAGGTTTAATCACTCGAGATCTCTTGTTGGGATTGGATTTTTCACCAGCCTACGAATCAAAATGTAGATTAAAAACTGAGGCAACAATATATTGTTCAAAAAAGAAGACAGAGTATTTTAACTACCTTTTGATTCTCGGATTTTCTTCTATGAAGATTAGGGCTTGAATTTCTGGGTGGAGATTTCACCTGAGGAATAGTTTTGCTGAAATAAACCAAAATCAAACAATAAATTATACAGAAATCAAAGAGGAAAACAAGTGAAAAACGTGAAGATAGAAGAAAATTACCTTGGAGAACTCATGATGATATGAACAGGAGGAGAAAATGGTAACGGAGAGTGTGATAAGAAGACAAAATTGCAGAAGTAAAAAGAGAAAATAAGAAGAAGAAAAGGAAGAGAATATAAAAGAGTTTATATAAGGGAATAACTAGAAAAGGACGGTTACAAAAGACGTGTCCAAATTCTAAAAGACTAAGTAATGGTTATGTTCTCACGATCATTTCTTCTTCGCAGAATTGACATGAGAAGAGGCAAGATGTAGGTACCGAATATCACAAGGCATTAACTTACGAACATCGTGACAAATATAAGAGGAAATAGTTACAAAACAATACGAAGATAGAGGAAGCACAGGGAAGTATGAATATTTGCGAAGATATAATAATCGTACGAAGATGTGCTGCGATACTTCGCAACACATATACAGCTGTATAAAGTTTATTATAAATAGGAGTTCAAAGGTAAAATTCAAGAGGTTCTTTTAGTGAGTATTAGAAATTATCTTAGGAAAGAGAATAGAGAAAGTTGTAACTATTCTAGTTCCATTTAGATACTTCTTTGTAATCAATTGAGAGAATTAATAAGAAAGTTGTCATTCAATATCAAGAACTTCTCAAGTTTTACTAATTCTATTGAGGGTGTAGTTGTAGGTTATTCTGCAACTACACTTGCAGTTGATCAATTGGATCTTGCCATTTTCTATCGTACGAGTTTAATTGAAAGATTGACTTGAGATTATATCTCCAATAGGGCAAGATAAAAATAAATCACAAACATCTTTGTCTTATCGTTTGTGATTCCGCAATATCTTGTTTCGCTACCATATGATTAAGATTATTGTTAGGTGATTGATAATTCTACGTTGTTCTTCGGGAATATAAGTACGGGTTATCGATTGCTTACTGTTCACCATGATTTCTATCAAAAGACGGAACAAACTTGTAAGTTTATATATGGGAGACAGATTTATCTATCATCGTAGACTTTTCTGTATGATTCAGATTTGTTTATTCAAGTCTTCGACTTTGGGTCATAGAAACTCTTAGTTGTGGGTGAGATCAGCTAAGGGAATCAAGTGCGTATCATCCTGCATGGGATCAGAGACGTAAGGAGCGCAATTGTACTTTGAATCAGTGAGAGATTGATTAGGGTTCAACTACAGTCCAGATCGAAGTTCATTTGTAGTAGGCTAGTGTATGTAGCGGCTTAACACAGTGTGGTGTTCAATATGGACTAGGTCCCGGGTTTTTTATGCATTTGTGGTTTCTGTACGATCAGAATATCGCCACAAGAATACTCTTACGAAGTTTATAAACAAAATTTATGCGAGCTCTTCAATAACTCGCTGTGAGTGTCGCAGAGTCACTCAAAGAATGACGTAGCAGATGACGGTGACTGAAATACAAAAAGAGCATGAAAATCCAGCGAAGATTATAGCATCTGCGAGAATTAACATTATAACTGCTGTGAGACTACCGTGAGTCAGATCCGAAATTAAAGGGCAGCATAGCTGTCATCCACTATGTAACTTCCCTATATAAAGAGAACTAATAGACTCAGAAGGAGAGATCAATTTGAGAGTGTTGAGAAAGTTTTGAGGAGAGAGAAAGTTTAAGAGAGCGGTTGTATTCTTGATTTCTTCCATTTCTTGTAATATTTCTGAGAATTGATCAATAAAAGTGTTGTTCTTAATCTTCAAATATGTGTTGATTATTATGAATTCTTGTGAGGGGTGTAGTGAAGGAATTCCTGCAACTACATAATGGCGCTAGAAACAGGGATGTTTCTGAGCAAAGATTGAGATTGTGATTTGTAAGAATTTGAAGAAATTGGAGAAGATTTTTACGTGATTTATAATAATACATTAAAATTGAAGGAATGGATAGAAGAATAAATACATCAGAACAACCAACAACCGTAAGGAGGAGTAAAATACTTGCTAGAGAAGAGACAAATGAAATAGGAGAATCTTCAAGATTAAGAGCAAGGAGCAACAGAACAAGGAATAATGGAGAAAATCAAGTTCAACAACTGAATTAGCAAACACCGATACAAGATATAACTGTGGATTATGACAGGGTGAGCGTGTACACTAGGAGATCAGATTCAATAGAAGAAGCAGAAAATCGACAGTTAATAAATGGAAGGCAAGAGGGAAGAGATCAAGAAGCAGTTGGAGGATTAATTCATGAAGATGACGAAAGGAGGTTAGAGGCGGAAGAACGCGCGAATTTAACAAGACAAAATCACGAGTTAAGAATGGAGAATTTGAGATTACAAAATAGGAGATCAAGAAGTACTGCAAGATCAAGTTCAAGATCATTTAGAGAAGAAGCAAGGCGAAATTCCCCTGTGAGAAATGCTGGTGAAAATATTCAAGAGGAAATGCAAAATCCAAATGAAGAGCATCATTATGGAGAAGAGGAGATGATTAATGATCGCTACATTCCACGTAGTGAAACTTTGGATGATAAACGTGATAATAAAAATCAAGAGGGTGGAAATAACCAAAATGGTGAAGAAAATCGAGAAGAATGTAGGAGAATATTACATGAGAGAGAAATTCAAAGAAACCGAAGAATAATTGAGGATAAAATTGAGAGACATTATGCTGAACAAGCACGTCTAGCTTGCGATAGAGAAAGATTGAGAGCAGAGGTAGAAGAACAAGAGCTTCAAGAAGTAATACGTCAGAATAATCATAACAATAGAGAAAGAATACACGCAAGAAATCGCAACAATGATAATATCAATGAGGAATATGATAGAATACACAGAAGCATAAAAAGACAGCGAAGAGAAACAGTGAGAAATGAAGAAAATCGCAGAAGAGAAAATGAAAGGCATAATCATTTGCGAATTAAGGAAGGAGGTGAAGAAGAAAATCGCGGGAGAAAGCAAAATGAAGATGCTGAAGAAGAAGCACAAAATCTCGCAAGACAAGAAATACATGAACGCAGAAGAAGGGAAGCTGCACTGAAAAGACCAATGGAGCAAAATTCAGCTGGGAATGAACAGATCTTGAGAGAGTTAGCAGAAATGAGGGGAATGTTAAATAACAGAAGAGAGGGAGGCAGAAGGCAACTTGATGAGGCCATTGAAGAAGCTGCGAAAACTCCATTCACCCAAGAAGTACAATTAGGAGGAATACCCCCAAAATGAAATTTACCAACATTAACCAGTATCTTTGATGGAACTACTTGTGATATTCAACATGTCAAAGCTTATGTTAGGTGTATGCTATAGTGGGAAAACCATGATGTTGTATTGTGCAAATATTTCGCATCCATCTTAACAGGTTAGGCGCTAAAATGGTTCGAAGGTTTACCTAAGATCACTATAACTTCTTTCAATCATTTGCAGACTACATTTTTGGGAGCATATATAAGTAACAATTCTTCGCGACCTGGCATTGAAGATGTATTTGGATTAAAGCAAAGGGTTGGTGAAAGCTTAAAACATCTAACCATAAGGTGGAAAATAATGTGCAGCGAAATGGCATGCCGCGTGGATGAGAGATATCTCATATTATCATTCATTAATGTAATATTCGCAACCAATCTATTATAGGTGCAAATCTTCAGATTCAAGAATACCATCACAATGACAGAGCTGCGAGAATCGCAAGAAGAATACATTGCTTTGGAAGAGAAAAAAAATGAGATGGAATCATACCCTATTGCGAATACCATCTCAATTGCAGCAAACGCAAGTCTACTTCCCAGGTTAATAAATACAGTAGCGAGCACTTCGCAAGTGAAGCAAGAAAAGAGTATGGATGATGGAAAACAAAAATTAGTAGCTATGAGAAGCAGAGATTAAGAAGAGTTCGAAAGGGAAAAAAAAATTTCAATCGAGGTGGAAATAATAAGATTCAGAGGCTTGATCAGCCGCAAGAGACTTATGGTGGTCAAAGACAAAATTATTATAGAGGGAAAGGAAGTCAAAAGATAATATGGGAAGAAATTAAGATGCCACCTCTAAATGCTAGCATAGAGAAAATTTGGGAGGCTATAATTTTGATGGAGGACATACCCTTACCCTGGAATATGGGAAAAGAGCTTCACCCAAATAATCGAAGTCAATAATTTTGTTTTTATCATCATTTTCATGGTCACTCGACAAATGAATGCAGGAATATAAACAGAATCATTTTGAGGATGATAGATCAGAGAAAATTAAATCATTTTCTAATAAGACATCCACAGCCTCAGCAATTACCCCCATCCCCAGAAATTCGCAGAGTGAATATAGCAAAGGAAGAAAAAACGTTTGTAATATAAAGTGGAGAAAAATCAAAGAATCTATTCTGTAACTCCATCATACATTCGTACAAGACTATAGAGGATTTCCATGACAATGTTCTAAGTAGAGTTTTCGCGAGAGATGCGGATGGGAGAGAAATAATGAATATTGCGAAAGCCTCGCCATTAGAAGAGAGGCAAAAGAAGATTATTTCTTTCACTGCACAAGAAGTACATGAACCTAGCGAGATGCATGACAACCCACTAGTGGTAATATTACAAATAAATCCAAAACAAATAGAAGAAGAAGATGAAGAAAATGAGGATGGTGAAGTTGAAGATTCTTGGGCCATTAACAGATTTTTAATTGACACGGGAAGCTCAGTGGATATCTTATTTTATCATACTTACAAAACCATGGGAGGAAAAGACGAGGATCTAATACCATCAACTTATAAGATCTATGGTTTCAATGGTACTTCCAACAAGCCCAAAGGGGAAATTACAATGCGAATTCCATTAAAGGAAATATCTTCCAAGATTCAATTTTGTGTTGTTGACGTAGAATCGCCTTACAATGCTTTAATTTTCCGGCCTTGGCTGCATGGGATTATAGGTGTAGCGTCAACTTTCCACCAGTGCATTAAGTTTCCTCATCCCAGCGGTGTTGGAGTTATAAAATGAGATTGGATTGATGGAAAAAAGTGCTATGAAATTGATATGGAATCTTGCGAAGAAAGGGTTGCGAAGAACAAAAATTGGAAATATAACATCAAACAAAAGCAAAGAAGTGAAAAGTTGATGGTTGATACAATAGAACGGCGAGAAGAAGGAATGCTGTGAAGCCAACATGAGCTGAAACCAATAGATGGCGATCATCTCGCAGATGGAGAAAATGTAGCAAAGCGCAACAAAAAATTTGAAGCAGAAAACATTAAGTAGAAAAGGTAAAATTTCTAAATAATAAAACACAAGAAATGTATCAAAAATTTGTCGAAGAAAATGTTACAAAAAGAATGTTTTGATTCAATGAAAAAGATGAAATTGAAAAATCGTACAAGAGCTGAAATGCAAAAAGAGAAAATCAAAGAAACGCGAAAATTTCGCAGAAACGCGAAAAAAAATTCGCAGATACATATTAGAATGGGACGAACCTTTATAGCGTACACCTTAGTTCGCGGATAAAATTTCGCAAGAGGAAAATGTAAGACCTAAAGTGCGTCATATAAGGGGGTATCTCTTTGCATGGCTCAGGGATAAGGTTATACCGCTGCTGGAACCTGAGTCATGGAGATTTGGGGCCCATGAAAGCCTATCCAGGAGAGGTACCTTGGATTTCCAACTATATATATATACATTAAAAGTTGGACGACCGAGGGTCTCTTCTAAGGAATGCATAGTATGACTAAGGCGCCGAGGTACACGGTTGAGCCAAGAGTGCCCGGGATGGATGAACCTACCCTGGCCATTCTTGGAAAGTCTTGGCTATGATGCACTCGGCCCGAAGAAAACCCCATCTAGGGTGCAGTCTCGTAACTATAAGCCATATAGGCAAAATGAATAAGAGGCTGCGAAAACAACTGGTTGTTGTTAAGACCGGATGGGAGGAGCTAGTCTTGTATGGCTGATGTACGCCTCCTTGAAGGGGCAACCAGGGGGATGATAAGGGGAGAACCCTCCATTAGGGAGCTGATAAGTGTCTAAAGACGCAAATGTCATGAGGCTTTATGTTCGCAAGAATATTTAGGCTTGTCATATTTGTGCAACAATTATACAGAGGCAAAAAGCCATGAGAAAAAAGATAAGATGAGATCAATGGTTTTTTACATGAAAGTGTAAAAATGTCCTGCAATTTCATCTCAAAACGGCAATGTCATGGGGCTTTGTCTTCGCAAGAAAACTTAGACCTGTCATATTTTCGCAAGAGAAATTGACAACGCGCGGATAAGGCAAGATCAATGGGTCTTTACATGCGAGTGTAAGGACGTCCTGCGATTTTGTCGCCAAAAACAAACGTGGCAAAATAAGACCTTTAACTAGGAAGGAAAAATAAGACCACAAGATATTAAGAAATGGCTGCGATATTATATCCAAGATTTACAAACAGATCTTATTCAGGAAATAATCTGCTCAAACTTTCATAGTGCATATGAATAACAGAGGCAAGTATGGGAATGAACAGAATGAAAAAATTGTTATTCATCTTTATATGACAGATTTACGCAGATAGTTAAAAATTAATACTCGTATTGATTAACCATATTGCAAAAAAGAATTGTTTTCTAATGTATACAGATAGAAACAAAAGAAATCAATACACCAAGGAACGTTAGAAGCTGGAAGAATTCGCAGAGATATATTACAAGGAAAAAGAAATAAATGTGCAAATATTACAAAAAGATTAAGAAAGGATATGAAATTGTTTCTCATTAGATCCTTCATTATCTTCACCATATTTCTCTTCTTCACTTTCATCTTCATCAGATTCTTCATCTTCTTCAGATTCTTCAGCTTCACTGTCAGAGATGACAAGATCAGGAACGTTCTCTGGTATTTCATTCGCGAGATAAGGATATGTAGAATGAGGAATTTTATGATCATTACAGACCATCTTAATGGAATCATTGCGAACACCAACAAGAACATTACTAAAATTCTCCAGGGTAATCTATAGCTGCTTCTTGAACTTAGGACATTTCTCATTGCGAGAAGACAAAATTTTTGCGAGTTGTCCTTTTTTATTTTCCAACTCCTCAATTCTTTGGCGAAAATTTCCTTCAGATGCTGCGAGCAAATGACAACAAATTAATAAAACAGTGAAGATTCGGTTAAAAAATGGATTAATGGAAGAACAAGAGTAACAACCTTCTCTTTCAGAGATCATATCTTTAATCAGGGCAGAATGCTCAGTTTGAAGACTAACATCTACACCTAAGTTATTTCTGGCATTGTCAAGAATCTTCGCAGCCCAAGCAAACTCATCATCATTACTAATGAGAAGGAGGGAGCGAATTTGGTTTTCCCTTTCAACAAGAGCTCTATTCTCGCAGATAAGTCTACCTCTTTCAAATTGAACTTCAAGAAGAGTTTTGTGGAATTCCGCTAAAGCTTGAGCACCTTTTCTAGATATGCGATCTCTTTCATCTATGAGATCACTCTTTTGGGCTCTTAGAATATTGATTTCTTCTTTAGAAT
Organism: Papaver bracteatum; assembly: GCA_023529315.1. Taxonomy (NCBI): domain Eukaryota; kingdom Viridiplantae; phylum Streptophyta; class Magnoliopsida; order Ranunculales; family Papaveraceae; genus Papaver; species Papaver bracteatum. The sequence continues at coordinate 79,578 of JAJJWX010001467.1, forward strand.
CAAAATAGCGACGCTTAGACGTATTAGCCGCTCTCAAACTAGACATGTGGTCAATTTCTAAAAGAAAAAGTGTGGATCTAAGGTCATCTATTGAAAAAGATTCAATCTTGTCATTTGAATAACTGTTTAAGGAATTATTAAGGCGATCAAGAAGGGTATCCTCATCTATAGGCTCAGGAAAAGAACAGAATAATGTAGCCACTCATCAGTAAGGCCATAAATATCTGCAAAAATGGTTGCTTGAATAAGCTAAAACAATATCGTAAAAGAATTAAGAGAAAAAGGAAAAAATTCGTACCATAGAGCTGCTGGTTAGCTTTTTCAAGATCAGATATCTTGCGTTTATCTCTCGAAGCATAAATTTCCATTTGTTTAACCTTCTCGTGAAGCATCCTTCTGGCGAAAACTCGCAGATTCAGATTCTAATTTTTCATTCTTCTCGCGAAGAATATTGTTCTTCTTTTCAAAAGTTGCACGTCTCCTCTCTAAGTCTGAGGAAACAACAAAAGAATCTCTTCTAGCCTGCGAAGCTAAGCAAAAAATTATCAAGACAAATATAAACTAAAATCTTGCGAGGAAATGAGAATACACAAATGTGGCGAAAAAACGAAAAAATACCAGAATGTTGAGTGAATGTAAGAAATTTGGAGATATAGATCTTGAAACCCCGCGAAGAGATTCATTGTTCTCCAAGAGGGGGGCATCACAGATAGCTGCCATGGATTTGCAAGCTTCAGCAAGAGGAGTATTGCCAATTCTTAACATAGTATCAGAGAATATGCTGGAAAGCTGAGACATAGAAGACTCAGGTTAGGAGGATTCCTTTGTAGAAGTGACATCAGCATCACCATTATCGCCATTGTTATTATCACTAGAACTCTCGCTATATTGAAAAGTTGAAGGAGGAGAGGATTGGACTTTTCTTTTCTTTGAAAGAGGAACAACATATTTATCCTTGCGAGGGGCACCTTTGCCTTTCCCCTTAGTTTTTGCAGGCTTAACAAGTTCAATTTCTTCAATAACCTTCAAACACAGATAAAGATAAGAAATAAAGGCAACAATATATTGTTAATAATCAGAAAGGAATATTTCTTACTTAATCTGTGAATGATCTGAGAGCTAATAAAGTATCGGGTTTCCCTAACTTCTGGCAGCTAGCTTTCAGCCTTTTAATCTGGTAAAATTGGAGTAGTTAGCGAGAGTATACATAAAATCATGAGGAAAATAATTATGGTAGTTCAAGAAAAATATTCGAGAACATACCTCTGTATCCCTTTCAGGCCATTTGAACACCCATGGTTGGTATTCTGCGAGATTCGCATGTAAAACATGAGAACCAGAGATATATGGGCCCCCTAAAAATAATGGGAAAATACAACATTTGTCATTATTAGAATGGGGAGGAGATGAAATGTTGCCCGTATGCCAGTCAATGTCCAACATAAGAAGTATGTCTTCAGCAATGTCATCCTTCTTCTGTAAACAGACACCCCAACAAGTGCTATCTTTCCTCATGGGGATTATTTCATAATTCGAGAAGAAATTTTCTACAATATACTTCGCAGGAATAATTGGAACTTTGGCGAATTTAGGGTTCTTCGCTGTAGAAGGGTAAAGAGATTCCTTACCAGCACAGCGAGTAGCAAACTCAAGCATCAAACGAATGCAGTCTCCACTCAACTGATATATTTCCCGCGAGAAGCTCGCATGAGAAAGTATTTCATAGAATAAAGGGAGTCCAGGGTCGTAAAGAGGAATGGGAAGGCCATATTCAAGCTAACCTAGTGAGACTATGATCTTCTCACGATTACACGAGTGATCATAAAATAATTTAACAGAGAGCTCAGCCCTAGGGTTTTGATCGGGAATGGTGGATAAAGTAAAACCTTTATCTTGAAGCTTTTTTTGTATTTTTTCTAAGGCAATTAGATTTTTACGACCCGCTGGAGGCATTCTTAGTATGGGAATGAAGAAAAGAATAGAAGATCAAAGGAATAAGAGAAAAATTACAACAGAAGCAGATGCGGAAGTTGCGGAAGAAAAGTAAAATTGCAGAGAGAAGGAAAGAGAAAGTAAAAAGAAGAAAAGAGAAGAATGACGAAGATATATATAGAAGGTAAGAATTCTCGAGAAGATAAGTGCATTTAATGCGAAGAGAAGACGTGAACGGTTGAAGTGCAGCAGTTGAAAAGGACGTGTCAGAAATTGAGTGGAAGAAAAAATACGTGTAATAAATCTGGCGAAGAATGCAAAAATGTGTCATAACATAAGAACGTGAAAAGACGAACAGTTGCGGCGTTTTAAAAAGTTTCAATTCTCATGATCTTTTCCCCTTCGCAGAAAAGACATGAGAAGAGGCAAGATGTAGGATCAGAATATCGCCACAAGAATACTTTTACGAAGTTTATAAACAACATTTCTGCGAGCTATTCAACAACACGTTGCGAGTGTCGCAGATGACTCAAAGAATGACATAGCAGATGACTGAAACACGAAAAGAGCATGACAATCCTGCGAAGATTATAACATCTTCGAGAATTAACATTATAACTGATGCGAGACTACCGAGAGTCAGATCCGAAATTAAAAGGACAGCATAGCTGTCATGTAACTTCCCTATATAAAGAGAACTAATAGACTCGGAAGGAGAGATCAATTTGAGAGTGTTGAGAAAGTTTTGAGGAGAGAGAAAGTTTAAGTGAGCGGTTGTATTCTTGATTTCTTCCATTTCTTGTAATATTTCTGAGAATTGATCAATAAAAGTGTTGTTATTAATCTTCAAATATGTGTTGATTATTATGAATTCTTGTGAGGGGTGTAGTGAAGGAATTCCTGCATCTACAGTTTCCTCATTAACGAAACTTCTGGTGCCTGTGTTATTTTTATTCTGCATTATATTTTGTTATATAATTGAAATATCACAGGTTGTGCGTTATATCGATCAATTGTGAAATCTAACCTTTGGTTATTGATTAGAAATTGATTGATCCTTGGATATTGGTCTTTGGTACCATCCAAGTTTATATCTCTTGTATTTGATAAAGACTCATAGATTTCTATTTGTTTGAGTATAGATCAAATCGAGAGATAAAGATATTAACTCCTTGATATACTTTTTATTAAGATTGAGTATGACTGTCTAGTTGATTCTCTTAAAAGTATATTTGAGTTAGTCCATACAGATTGCTAATCGAAATATTGGGTGAGGTTGTTAGACCCCCGCATTTTCACATCCTTTTTAACAGGAAGGAATTTTGATTTTGCTACCGGAGCTGAATTTTTTACAGTTAAATCAGAAGCGATTGTTATAGTTGACTCTTTGGAACATTCTTGAACACAAAGTTTACTCAAAAGAAGTTCAATTTCCAAAGCCCACTTTGATTTTTTCCTCAAGCAGAGTTCGTGAAGAACAGACTGAGGCGTTTTCCTCTTGAAGGACCTTTAGAAGAGAGTCACTCTTATTTACCATACCAACAAGGACATTGACTTTGTGTTTCAATCGATTGACATGATCATCCTGGATTCTAGCAAGTTTTAGAATCACTGCACTCTCTTTGGCTGCTTCCCTTTCAACTTCATAGTCATACTCATTAGTAAGGTACTCCGGGTAAGACTTGTCAATGGAAGTTTGAAAAAGCGGGGGTCTAACAACCTCACTTAATATTTTGATTAGCAATCTGTATGGACAACTCCGAGTTGTTTTCAAGAGAATCAACTAGACTCAATCAATAGAAAATATCTCAAGGAGTTATTATCTCAATCTCTCAATTTGATTTACTCAAGCAAATACAATTCGTGAGTCTTAATCAAAGAGAGATAACTTGGATGGTACCAAAGACCAATATCCAAGTGTCAATCAATTTAAATCAACAACCAATAAGGTCGGATATTCTAATTGATTGAACAACGAACAACCTTTATTATTTCAATTATATAACGAAATATAATGTGGAAAAGAAATAACACAAAAACCAGAAGTTTGTTAAAGAGGAAACCGCAAATGCAGAAAAACCCAGGAACTATTCTAGATTAAACATACACTGTATTAAGCCGCTACAGACACTAGCCTACTCCAAATTAACTTCGGTCTGGACTGTAGTTGAACCCAATCAATCTCACACTGATCCAAGGTACATTTATGCTCCTACGCCTCTGATCCCAGTAGGATACTGCATACTTGATTCCCTTAGCTGATCTAACCCATAACCAAGAGTTGATACGACCCAAAGTCGAAGACTTTAGTAAATAAATATGTCTCACAAAGAAAAGTCTACAAGATAGATAAATTTGTCTCCCACGAATAAACCTATGAGTTTTGTTCCGTCTTTTGATAAATCAAGGTGAACAGGAACCAATCAATAAAACCAGACTTATATTCCCGAAGAATAGCTCAGTTTTATCAATCACCTCATAATAAACTTAATCGACGCAACGAAGAAAATTATTGAAGAATCACAAACGATGAGACGAAGATGTTTGTGATTACTTTTATATCTTGCCTATCGGAGAAACAAATCTCAAGCCAATTATTACAATTGTACTCGTACGATAGAAACAACAAGATCATATCACACAACTACGATAAAAGTAGTATCAGTCTGGCTTCACAATCCCAATGAAGTCTTTAAGTCATTAACCTGGTTTTAGAAGAAGAAAACCAAAGGTTAATGGAGAATTGACTCTAGCTTAGCAAACTAGTATCACACAGAATGTGTGGGGATTAGGTTTCCCAGCTGCTAAAGTTCTCCCATATATATCCTTTCAAATCAAGGTTTGCAATCAATATTAGCTTAGTAACAAAGCATTCGATATTCACGGTTAGATGAAAACCTGATTAGATACAAGCTAATATTTCTCAACTGTTAGATCGAAAACTTAGCTTGTCATACACACATGTACTTGACGATTTTGGGTTTGTATAACAGTACCCAAACGTGTACTATAGTTGGTTCAATACTAGTTAACCAAATGGTTATCCAAATGATAACTTGCATATCAACCATATTCTTCTTCACCATAACTAGTCTAAATGACTCAAATTAACTAGTTAGAGAGTTATTCAATTGATATGAGATCTCATGTACTACACAAGACACAATTGAAGCAAAAACGATGTAATTCACTCGAATCGATTCATGAACTATAAAGCCACGGTTTCCAATAGCATTCCTTAGTTTATTAAGATAAGTTCACAAACATAGTTTTTAGACATAACCACTTAAGTTCGCGGATTGGGTTCGCGGACTCAAGTTAACCTGTTGGAGTTCAAAAACTCCAGCAGATATTCTCAGGTTCGAGAACTACGCACGTTCTCGGACTGAGTTGGATGCTCAAGTTCCGGTTTCACTTGATCAACAAAGTTCGCAAACTTAGGTTCAAGTGCTAAGGACTTATACATATATGTGTTTCCACAACAATGTTTATATCCCCCAATGGTTATATTGTCTAAAATCTCATTTCAATCATTGAAACATTCTCAGAGGGCGTTATATAGTTGTTATTCACAAACTGTTTTTCGTCAGAGCGATTTCCAAAATGATTGAAACGTATCATGACTTTCGTCACTAGGTAAAGATGAACTTGGATAAAGAGAAAGCTTTACCAACACATATTTCGAGAAATAGATAAGCGAGATATACTCAGCTCGAAATATCACATGTGTATATTCTTAGCCTATATAGTAATACGACTTTTGTCTCAAGATATGAGATAGAGTAGATAGACTTTTGAGAGATAGATAAGTTCAAGTCTCCACATACCTTTTAGTCGATGAAGATCCATTGGTTCCTTGAGTAGTCCTTCGTCTTGTATGATGATCGCCATGGAATTCTTGAGCTCAACTATACTTTTTATCCTAGTCCGAGACCTTAGCTATAGTAGACTAGAAATCAAGACTATATAGTTTTGATCACTAACATTGACACACATGCTTGAGATAGAAACACATGCGAGTTCGACCGAGCAGTGCTCTAACAATCTTCCCATTTGTCATTTTTAGTGGCAAAACTATTAATACATACAGAATAAAAAATATATATAAATAAAATTTGTAGCTCCTATTCCACATGTCTAATCTTCAACAATACTCGAAATCTTTGTCACTTCCAAGTAGTCCAATGATCCCAAAGGTTGTAAGTTTAGCATCATCGTTGTTGAAAATCCGTAGCTATAACAATGAGAAAAGCAGCGGTTCTCAATCATTGTTATACAGTGTCATAGTATTATTACACAACGTCAAAGTCCAATTGCATCACAACTTCAACAACAATACTATGGTGATACTTCACTCCCCCTTAGTCAATACTCCATCTCACATGGAAACCACTCCCCCTTAGATAATGATCCGGAAATCATATGTATTTGTAGTGTGAACTACATATTAATTCTCCCCTTTTTTGTCAATAAAATTGGCAAAGGTACAAGAACGGGATCCTAATGAAATTTTCGTAAGAGACATTTCATGACTAAAGGTAAACGTATATCATCTTGTTTAGATGCAATCATAAAGCCGAAGCTAAATGCATTTATTAAGGAGTTCATAAAGATACAAGATAACCCCTCTAATATTCCACAGCCGCACTCCCCACAAAGATTTTGCAATTAAGCACAAGTTCAAAAGAACTCTCCCCCATTATATGTCATTCCCAAGGGAACAACAAGAGCGACCTTAATTTCAAGAGAAAAGAAGGATTTTTATTTAGACTCGACAAATCACATACAAGTATGAATTTGGAATCCTACAAGAAATATTCAATCATATTAACCCAAGCAAACCCAGATTAATTTGACTAAATATGCTCAACACAACTAAACTTATGGAGACTTAAATCAATTAGATTAATCACAAGAGGACTCGCAAATAATCTAATTGCCATACTCAACCAAACTAACTAAAAAAGTAATCAATTTAATTGGCCACACTCGACATAAGAACTTCTATGGAGAAATGACTAAGTTAATCACGAATAATCAAACCAGTCGAAGAGATGTTCAACATAAGAAATCTTACGGAGTGATAACTAAATAACCACACAAGATGATTGATTTAGTCCATTCATGTTCAACATAAAGTACCTTACGGAACAACAACTAAGCTAATCACAAAGCAACCAACTTTTGTTGTATTAGTGCTCAACATAAGATACTTCATGGAACAACATAGTATTTACACAAAAATTGTGGATCGGAGGATCGACCTATACCGTGGAATAAGCAAGGATTCATTCTATGTTTCCATCACAATTTTCATAATGAAACACAATAGACATAATCGCTGTATCACAAAAGATTTTTACCTATCTTACATCAATAATTGACAATATAGGCTTAACTTTTGTGTTTGTCAAAAGTCTATTCATCCTTTCATCAATATTTTCATATCAATTCACGAACGACTTTACTTTTGAAAAAATATGGGACAATCAAGTTCACGGACGTAAACACACATATCCCATCAAAATATTGCAATATATAAAATCAAAAGATTAATACTGCAATCATCATTTTCCAAACAAGTTTAGAATTTAAACAAAAAAATCTAAAACAAGAAGATGAAAACATTGGATATAGCTATGTGTAATCACAATAATGGCTATTCCAAAGCACTAGTTATTCTTCTAAACAAAACAAGAAAAATAGAATTCTCATTAGAAGACTTACCAGTTGTCGTAGATCTTTTTCAGAGCATCTACTGAGAATTCCTTCTCATTATTGAAAAACCCATTGATTATGGGATCGTTCAATTCCTCCAAATCTTCAGAAATATCAGTTAACTCACTGAGTTCTCTCTTTAAATCACGCAGGGTGTTCTTAGATAGAGATAACATTTGTTCATAGTGAGTTATTCTTTCCAAAGAGGAAATGATTTGAGATTTTAAACCATTTCTCTTATTGATGAACTCTTTTAATATGCCCCTAAAGTTAGCATCAAAAGGACAAACAGAAAAGACGCAGTTAGAGGAAGAACCTTCTCCGTTAATTGTAATCTTCACTTTCTTCACCCTTGAGGAAGAAATCCCTTTACACAGATACACATTAGTTGCTTCAACTGCATCCCTGCTTGTGATCCTTTTGGTTATAAGAGCCATAAGGTTGTATCTTTTCAAGGAAAGAGAAAGTCTACCAGAGATTTAAATAGACTTATGAACATGAAATCCTAGAAGAATAAGTCTTATGTTGATTAATGATTCATTATCTATATTGTTAGGAGAATATTTTATTAACCAAAATAGACACAAAAACTTGAGCCACAAAAATAATAACGCAAAGCCTCACTCTCTCAAGTTAAAGATGAGGATGTGAATGCCCTTGAAGTTAGATAGGGACGTTAAGAGCCAAACGCTCTCCTTGTTTATCACATAGTGATTTTCCAAGGTTTGTTGTGTAAGCAAGTTTCCTACCTCTTCTGATTCTGGAAGCGTTATTTTTAGGAGATCTGCGCAGATTATCCAGATTCATCTTTTGCATAATTTTCTGTAGTTTGGAAATTCTTTCATTGTTCCTCTTGAATCTCCAACACGTACTTTGATCATGCCTTGCATTTCACAAAACAAACAGACCAAGGATTCTTTGCTTTGTTGAGGTATCTTTTGCTTAACACGGCTGCCATCTTCTGTTTTTCCCTGATCAATAGAAGCGACAGGATTGACAATGTCTGCACACTTGATTTTGTATCCTAAACCACTAGTGTTTCCAAAGGATTTCTGACCAAATAACATTGCTGAAATTTTGTCAGAGCTTTCAGACAATCTTTGTAGATCATCTTTAAGAGTATTAATCTCTTTCTCCTTTAGATCAATGGTTCTGGTGAGTTTATCATTAAGAAAACCTATCTTAAGATTTTTCACCTAGATTAATGATTCTAGTTTCTTCAATGAAGCTTTTAATTGAAGATTTTCTTGAAGAATCTCTCTATCCAAGAAATTGAAAACTCATGTATCGGTCTCATATTCTGAATCAGAACTTGAGCATGTAGATGTTTCTGCTGTAAAATCTGAGAGATAATTACATCTATCGAACGTATTCAACTCAGTGACACTTAAAGGTTTTTCTTTCTCAGAATCATTAGCAGTGAAGACAAACAGAGGACGTTTATCACGCCTAATGCTCCTTTTTACAAATTCCTTGATATTTTCTGTAATCAATGGTTTTTTAAACCATACTTCATCCGTATAACATTCATCACCCCATGAGATAGAGTGTTCACTTGTGTTTGACACACTATTGAATGCAACGATTTGAGCGGAATTTTGATTTGGAATTCTTATCTTTCCGAAAGATGAATTTCCAGAAAGAGCATTGAGGTTATTTCCTCCATCGATGGTACATTTCTTAGAAACATGTTTGTTGGCTTCAAAAATAGTTTCTAAGATATCTCAGGCATCTTCAGACTTAGTGCAAGAAGACACATAGTGCTTAAGGTCTGGGGTAATGGCCTATCTGATAGCATCTAGACCTTCAGAATTTTGCTTTGCAGCAAGAATTTCTTCTGAACTATAACTATCAACATCCTTGGGTGTATATACATCGTCTTCTGTATTTACCGGAGGATCATAGCCATTAATAACATGTACCCATATTTGAAAATCACGAGCTTGGAGATACGTGCTCATAGCAATTTTCCACCACGGGTAGTTGAACCATCGAATACTGGTGGTACGTTTATTGGGATAACACCTCTGTGCATAGAGTCAGATCGCTACAAACACAGACTCGTAAGGTCTTGAACATGTTTGCCTGCTCTGATACCAATTGAAAAAGCGGGGGGTCTAACAAGCTCACCCAATATTTCGATTAGCAATCTGTATGGACAACTCCGAGTTGTTTTCTAGATAATCAACTAGACTCAATCAATAGAAAATATCTCAAGGAGTTATTATCTCAATCTCTCAATTTGATTTACTCAAGAAAATACAATTCGCGAGTCTTAATCAAAGAAAGATAACTTGGATGGTACCAAAGACTAATATCCAAGTGTCAATCAATTTAAATCAATAACCAATAAGGTCGGATATTCTAATTTATTGAACAACGCACAACCTGTATTATTTCAATTATATAACGAAATATAATGCGGAAAAGAAATAACACAGATACCAGAATTTTTTTAACGAGGAAACCGCAAATGCAGAAAAACACCGGGACCTAGTCCAGATTAAACATACACTGTATTAAGGCGCTACAGACACTAGCCTACTCCAAATTAACTTCGGTCTGGACTGTAGTTGAACCCCAATCAATCTCACACTGATCCAAGGTACAGTTATGCTCCTACGCCTCTGATCCCAGCAGGATATTGCGCATGATTCCCTTAGCTAATCTCACCCACAACCAAGAGTTGCTATGACCCAATCAATAAAACCAGACTTATATTCCCGAAGAACAACTCATTTTTTTCAATCACCTCACAATAAACTTAATCGACGCAGCGAAGAAGATTATTGAGGAATCACAAACGATGAGACGAAGATGTTTGTGATTACTTTTATATCTTGCCTATCGGAGAAATAAATCTAAAGCCAATTATTACAATTGTACTCGTACGATAGAAACAACAAGATCAAATCACATAACTATGATAAAAAAAAAAGTATCAGTCTGGCTTCACAATCCCAATGAAGTCTTTAAGTCGTTAACCTGGTTTTAGAAGAAGAAAACCAAAGGTTAAAGGAGAATCGACTCTAGCTTAGAAAACTAGTATCACACAGAATGTTTGGGGATTAAGTTTCCCAGTTGCTAGAGTTCTCCCTTATATAGTCTTTCAAATCATGGTTTGCAATCAATGTTAGCTTAGTAACAAAGCATTCAATATTCGCCGTTAGATGAAAACCTGATTAGACACAAGCTAATATTTCTTAACCGTTAGATCGAAAACTTAGCTTGTCATACACACATGTACTTGACGATTTTGGGTTTGTGTAACCGTACCCAAACGAGTACAATAGTTGGTTCAATACTAGTTAACCAAATGGTTATCTAAATGATAAATTTCATATCAACCATATTCTTCTTCACTATAACTAGTCCAAATGACTCAAATGAACTAGTTAGAGAGTTTTTCAATTGCTATGAGATCTCATGCACTACACAAGACACAATTGAAGCAAAAACTATGTGATTCACTCGAATCGATTCATGAACTATAAATCCACGGATTTCAATAACATTCCTTAGTTTATTAAGATAAGTTCACAAACATCGTTTTTAGACATAACCACTTAAGTTCGCGGACTCAAGTTAACCGGTTGGAGTTCACAAACTCCATCAGAAATTCTCGGGTTCGAGAACTACGCACGTTCGCGAACTGAGTTGGCTACTCAAGTTCCGGTTTTACTTGATCAACAAAGTTCGCAAACTTCGGTTCAAATGCTAAGGACTTATACATATGTGTGTTGCCACAACAATGTTTATACCCCCAAATGGTTATATTGTCTAAACTCTCATTTCAATCATTGAAACATTCTCAGAGGGCGTTATATAGTTGTTATTCACAAACTATTTTTCGTCAGAGCGATTTCCAAAATGATTGAAACGTATCATGACTTTTGTCACTAGGTAAAGATGAACTTGGCTAAAGAGAAAGCTTTACCAACACATATTTCGAGAAATAGATAAGCGAGATATACTCATCTCGAAATATCACATGTGTATATTCTTAGTCTATATAGTAATACGACTTTTGTCTCAAGATATGAGATAGAGTAGATAGACTTTTGAGAGATAGATAAGTTCAAGTCTCCACATACCTTTTAGTCGATGAAGATCCACTGGTTCCTTGAGTAGTCCTTCGTCTTGTATGATGATCTCCATGGAGTTCTTGATCTCAACTACACTTTTTATCCTAGTCCGAGACCTTAGCTATAGTAGACTAGAAATCAAGACTGTATAGTTTTCATCACTAACATTGACAAAAATGCTTGAGATAGCAACGCATGCGAGTTCGACCGAACAATGCTCTAACAAAGTCTGTTTCGTTGGAACACTAGGTTCGTCTATATTCGAGATTGACAGAAATTTCTCTTTAATATATTTCATAGAAACGGAACTCTTATTTCTGATGATGCTTTTATCATATATAGTATCATCCATACTCAGATCGCAACAAACACAGAATTTGAGGTCTTAAATGTGTTTGCCTGCTCGGATACGAATTGAAAAAGCGGGGGTCTAACAACCACACCCAATATTTCGTTCAACAATCTAATTAGACAAACTTCAATATACTTTCAAGAGAATCAACTAGATAGCAGATTCAATCTAGTGAAAAGTATATCAAAGAGTTTATATCTCTATTTCACAATGTAATCAGCAAATCAAACAGATAGCAATCCATGAGCCTGATTATTATTTGAAACAACTTGAACGGTACCAAATACCAATGTTCAAGTGTCAATCAATATAATCAACAAACAAAGGTTGGATTCACAATTGATTGAACTTAACGCACAACCTGTGATATTTCTATTATATAACAAAATATAATGCGGAAAAGAAATAACACAGACACCAAAATTTCGTTAATGAGAAAAGCCACAAATACAGAAAAACTTCGGGGCCTAGTCCAGCTTTGAACACCACACTGTATTAAGCCGCTACAGACACTAGCCTACTACCAATGAATTTTGGACTGGAATGTAGTTGATCCTTATTCAATCTCACACTGATCAAGGTACAGTTGCGCTCCTTATGTCTTTGAACCCCAACAAGATTCTACGCACTTGATTCCCTTAGCTGATCTCACCCATAACCAAAAGTTGTTACGACCCAAAGTCGAAGACTTGATAAACAAATCTGTCTCACACAGCAAAGTCTATTGGAATAGATAAATTTTTCTCCCACAGAAATACCAACGAGTTTTGTTCCTTCTTTTGATAAATCAAGGTGCAAATGAACCAATTGATAAACCGGACTTATATTCCCGAAGAACAGCCTAGTATTATCAATCAACTCATAATAATCTTAATTGTATGGAAGCAAAACAAGATATTCTGGAATCACAAACGATGAGACGAAGATGTCTGTGACTACTTTTTTATCTTACCTATTGGAGAATCAATCTCGAGCAAATCTTAGAGAAGATAGTACTCAATACGATAGAACAGGGCAAGATCAGAATGCATAACTATAGAGAAAATAGTTGGTTCTGGCTTCACAATACCAATGAAGTATTTAAGTCGTTAACCTACAGGGTCTCGTGAAAAATCTAAGGTTAAAGGATAATCGACTCTAGTCGCAACTAGTATCGCACATGAGGTATGGGGATTAGGTTTCCCAGTTGCTAGAGTTCTACCTTATATAGTTTTAAAATTAGGGTTTGCAATATAAGTTACCTCGGTAACAAAGCATTCAATATTCACCGTTGTTGATGGTGGTTTTTAGATTAGGGTTAAAATTGTAAAACCTTGCATCTGATGTGACGTCACTATGTAAGGAAACGGAGCCGCGAGTGTTAAAATCTCCGCCGACATATTTATTGAGACACTCAATATATTTACATGAAATTTATCCATACTGGCACATGTAGCAACCATCCCAGATGTTCTGTAAATTTCGGCGCCTTGCGCTTAATATAAGTTTCTCTGAATGCTTTCTATGCTATGTTCTCCGGCTGAACCCTTAATGTTGATATGGCATGAGGATTTGTGTTCACTCGCAGTAGAGTAGAATAAATTTCCAAGTATTAAGGATAAGCCCTTTGTATAAGGTATTCAATCAGAAAAAGCATGATGCTCTCTGGTAATTAACTTAAAAGAACTCTGTGTCAACACATAGAATTCAATCAATTGCCCTGATTAACTAGCAGAAGTTAGGGTTTTGCGCCTCGCGTAGTATATTAGACCTTGCTTGTCGAAATTAAACCTAGGAAAACTAGGTAATTAATCCTCCATGGATTAGCAGGTGCAAAACCTTGCTCAGAATCAGAAAACAGGGAGCCGCAGCAGCAAAATGAGGCGTGGCCATGCCTTAGGCCAACTTGTTCCCCTTGCCATTGGCCACGCCCCTTCCTAAACTGGACCTATTTCTCTCGACCAATCGCGTTGCCTCAAATTATCCACACGCACATAAGTTGTGGATGGTCCCATACTTGCCGGCCCCACTTCCCATCGACCAATCAGGTCGCTCTAAAGCCGCCACAGCCGTACCTTATGTTTGGCCGTCCCCTTTCCTTGGCCAATCAAGACGCTCTAAACTTGCCACCATACATTATAGGCCAAATGCACCCTGATACGCCACCATACTAACTGGCAAGCCAAACACGCCTTTACATAACAACATATTGATCGACATGCCAACATGCCACTCTGCCGCGTAGCATGTCACTTTGGCCTTGGACACACCGCCAAGCCCTAATTCTTACTACGGCGCCAAATATTATCCATGGCCACGGTGCCAAATCCTAGCCTTCGCCACGCCGCCAAGCCCTAATTTTACCACGGCGACAAATCCTAGCCTTGGCCACGCCACTAAGCCCTAATTTTACCACGGCGCCAAACCCTAGCCTTGCGCTGCTAGGCACTAATTTGGTCACGGCGCCAAACCCTAGCCTTGGCCACGCCGCCAAGCCCTAACTTTGGCCACGATGCCAAATTCTAGCCTTGGCCACGGCGCCAAGCCCTAACTTTGGCCATGGAGCCAAATCCTAAGTTCTGGCCATGATACAACGCCACTGGCATGCCTCTATGCCAATGGCGCCACTTTGCTATACAACGAGATATGGCCATAATCAATGGCCATCCTTCCTCATGAGATGAAATCTCAACCATCCAAGTTCGCCACCGAACTGACAGAGTTGTGGAAAGTTTTAGGTGACCAGCCGCCTAAATATAGTGGCCATGGCTTCACCAGGTGCCACTTGCATCACCATGCCACTGGCATGCACGAGCCATGCCAGCCATACTATATTACCACTAGCGTATGCCGAAAACACCTTGCTCCATTATCAGGCACCAACACAAGGTATCCATAATCAATGACCACCCTCCTTCATGTGATGCAATCTCATCCATCCAAGTTCGCCACTGAACTGACAAACTTACGGCGAGCCCTAGGCAACCGGCTACGCCAGGCGCCACTTTGATACAGAACAAAGATATGGTCATAATCAATGGCTACCCTTCCTCATGAGATGTAATCTCAGCCATTCAAGTTCTCCACCAAACTGACGGACTTGTGGAAAGTTTTAGCGGCCGACCAAGGAAAACCTATGGCATCACATGCTATTTTCCTATGGAAAAATATCTTGACTTTGACTTTCCACACATAGCAACATGCTACAGGTTTTCCACGAAAACACTCGAGACATTAAACATGTCACAAACTGGGGGAAACTCATCATGGTATTAGTCTGGAAGTTTACAGCGTGCGTCGTGTAATGCACCCGTTACAAGAAAGTATCATGAAGTAGGACAATTAGTGGTAGTGAAAGGTAACGGTGTAAATAATTCATTACCTTCATCATGGAAGCGTAACAACTGGAGGTTACATGAATTCATTTCCATCATCATGGACGCATAACATCTAACGGTTACATGTTATTCTATTCCTACACCACTCAATTGTTTCCACTTCCTACAAGACCAGGGTGTGTTTCAATATGACTTGTATAAATAGGCTTCACCTATTTCCACCAGACAACAAGTCTTGGTCGACAACAATACAGTATCCAGAAATCACCTGGTAGCTTTCCATTCTGCTAGCCAGTTCTACTTTATGATACAAGTCGTAAACAACAACACCTTCAGAATCAACAATTCTGGTCTCAACACTCTTTTCGCTTCCTTCCCTAATACCAACCCTTCTCCTTCACTTTGTGACCGAAGCAAGCCTGGAATGGCCATTTCTTGTTTTAGGTCAGGATTGTACATATTGATCTCTCGAATCAAAAGTACTCCCGTGCATTGCATTATTTAGGGTCTAGACTCGTTTCTCACCCACACACCTAAAATTACCAAAATCAGCAGAAATGGTTTTCACCCACAAACAATTGGCGACCACAGTGGGAGATTGATCTCTCAGTCAGAACTTCAACTATCAATTCCATCATCCTACCCGTAAAACGTAATGATTCAAAGCGCATCGTCCAAGAAGATATGGACTCAGGATAATTACGTCTGGGGACTAGAGATTTGCCGCCTTACCGCGGATCGACCTAAAGATGTGCCACATACAATAAAGATTAACTGGGGACTTCTCACGGCAAGGAGGGTGTCACATAAAGACTCGGATTTACTCCCTGAAGTTTCACTTTTGGTGAAAGACCCTAAAGTGAGTAAGTTTTGTCAGGCAATGTTTACACGATCTATTGTTTGGGTTTTCACATTTACAATGGAAGCCGATAACCCAATCATTCCAAGATTTCATATCTTTCCCTTTCTCATACAACATTCACGGTTTCAAGATTTTCCCGAATGACTTTTCTACCTACATTCGCAATTCCGATTTTGACATATCGATTGGTCAAAGGGCCATTATTTCAAAATAATCCAAAAACTCTTATAAAAATCAACCATCTATCAATTTAAAAACTAGAAAACCAGACCATAAAATAGGTGTTTCTTTTGCCTTTTAAAAAAAAAACCTAAGAAATGGAAGTCCAAAAAAAAAACATTCAAGGAAAATTGCCTAACAACGGCTCGTTCTTCTTGGAGAAAATGTCCTTCATGTTTTGAAGGGCCTCTTATTTTTATCTTCAACTCCTAGGATAACTTCTTGACTTCCGCCTCCTGTTGATTAATCAAATCCGCGGAAGGGCCATCAACCGCTTCATCCCGCAGCCTTTGGATCTCGGAAAATCCCTCACAGAACCAAGAGGCGTTAAACTCAAAGTTTACACACATATCCTAATGGATTTCCCAGCTTTTGACTACATCTCCAGAAATAGTGTGTCCAGTCACATCGCACATGTCATGAATTGAAGATAGAGTTTCCTCCACATGATTGACCAATGCAAAACGGCTATCAATCTTCCTGGTTATGGCAATATTCCCATCCTTCTGCTATATCTTGGTATACATCTCTGCATACTTCACTGGCACACTGAATCCTCCAATCAACACATGACCCTCAAAAGGAGATTCAAATAGAGGATGGAAAATGACACCAGCAACTGGATGTGCGACTAGCAAAGATTATTTGGGAATAATCACGCCCGTTGCCACGACATCGTTTTCCGCCATTGGAGACAGAGCAGCATCCTCACGACGATCAACCTCCATATCCAGATTACCAGTCTATACGATCTCCATGATTAGAGACACAGTTACGTCTTCATCGTCATGAATTTCCATCTTAGGGTTATCTTCAGAAGCGGCTTCTTCCTGTAAATATCACCAATTGAATATTTATTTGAGTGAGAAACTCACCAACTCATCGACGGGCCCACTGGAAATGAGGGAAGACCATATGCTATGCTATGCTATGAAGTACTTTTCCCATCACAGTTGGATCCTGAGCTTTCTTCTTCTTTCCCTACATTTTCACTGACAAGAGGCTCAGTATCACCGGATTTTTCTTTAGAATGTATCATTTCCTGGCCACGTGCAAGTTTGGTAAAGGTATTTGTTTTGCTAATACCCTGAGTCAAAGAGGGAAAATATTTTCAGTGGAAACAATTCAGAATATTTATGCAATATGGTCGAATCAGGAAGAAAATCATACATACTTGCATGTTGGAAGAACTGAAAGTCACAAGAGCCATTGAAGACGAACCCGATTGGAAGCCACTTGCACTATTTTTCGACCTTTGCTCCCTTTCCTGGGGACTGTCTGCATCCGAGCTGGAGGATTTTCGCTTACCCGAAGGAAGCTGTTTCAACAATTTATGCTTTGATAGAACCGCAGAGGAAGGTTTTCCACGTGTATTTGTTACAACATCATGTACGAACTGATGAATGGTGAGAAACTCATCTTGCCAGAAGACATTATATTTGGGAGTCGTCATAGGTTTTCGTTCTGAGAGAAAGAAGGGAAGGTTTTTATCCGATGCAAAGACGCTGTAATCAAGAATAACGGATAATATTTCATCTAGAGCTGTCAGTGGGCGATGAAATAGGACTCCCTGATAAAATCCCATATGTTGAATAACCATGTCGATGTAAGAGACTACTCCACAAGATCCTCTGGAAAGTAATATGGCACATACCCAGATACGCAGCTTCACAAGAACACAATTTCTCCAATGCTCATATTCTCGTCAGCAAAATGCAATATCATGTTTGGTGCGGAAGCAAAAGTGTTTAGTTGAACTATGGAGGTGTGGAATGGAGCCCAGGGACGAAAGTTAACTGAATGGATATTTTCAAGAAATTCAATGAGCTTTGAGCCAGGCCTTGGATGCCTATCCAACCAACAGAGTATCCTAGAGCCGTTATATGTATTAGGAAATGAGGTTTTCGGGTTAGGAGCATAATGTTTGAAATTCTCCCACAACCATGCCTGGAGAAAGGCGACATGGATCTAAGAGTCTACTTTCATATATCCATTAGAGACGTGCATATCCACTACCAAGTGATCCAGGTGGCTGTACAAAGAGCCAAGAAACAAACTGCCAATGGGAAGAACAACGCCTTTCGCTAGCCTGATAGCAAATTTGATGAGCTTCTGCCTTATCTCCTTATTTCCAGAGCCATCATCAAAAATATCTCTGGATAGACACAGAACTAAAAATGCATCAACATGGAGTGTATCATCTAACATTCGATCCTACTCCAGCTCATCAGGAAACCACTTAGACACCCACCAATTATAGAAACACTTTTCCTCATAACTCTTTCGAACATATCATGTTGCTTTCGTGACCAAAGCGGCGTGTATTTCTTCTTATTCCTTAGACAAGACAACATCAAGCTCCCTAATTATTGGAAGACTCAATATAACGGCTACGCTTTCAAAAAAAATAGTCATCTCACCCCATCTACATATAGCCATGTGAGTTTCTGGACACCATCTGGAAATGAAATTAATCAGGCCTGCATCGTCTTTCCTGATTTGAAGTGTTGCAGAAGCTATGACAGCATTCACGATTTTCGCTCCAGTCAAATTAGCTCTTACATGGTCTCGGCTCATCATGAACTTCATCCATTTATCATGATAGCACAATGGACTCTAATAGATTTTGAAGTCTATGGGAGAAGCCAAATAATCTTTCTTCTGAAGGAAAAACCTCATTATACGCCCTGGACAGACTGATTGGACTTTTCCATCATTTTCTGAATCATTCAGAAGAGTTGGCACGAATTTAGGATGTGTCCTCATAACTGTAGAAGACTTCATAAAAAACTCGTCATCTATGTTCGGTTTGGAGTTGTTAGCACTTTTTAATGCGGCGGCAGAACTGCTTTCAGGTGACATCTTAACGAAATTCCTTATACTGTTTCTACTTTCGAGGTAACTACGACAAAGCAAAACAAAGTTGCTACTTTGAAGAAAAAACATGCGTGGAAATTTTTCCAGGGTCTGGGTATAATAATCAAGGGTCAACAACAAATTTTTTACGGGAAATTTTCCTTTGGACACATGTCATGGCACTCACGGCTAAAAGGAATGTAGACTGATACTCACTTCAACAAGCCATATCTTGCCACGGAAAACATGCCCCGAGCCAAAACCGTGTCTCACAGCAGCAAGTATGCTCTCGGCCATAGGAAGAATGTGTCCCACCACGGAAATTGTGTGCACGGTCATAAAAGGAAAAGGAAACCCTAGAGCTAGGTTTTCATGAGAAAAGAGTTAATGGCATCCACCCGTCCGTGCACGCCTACTTCGCATAATAATTGGCTTCCTTACTATCAATGTAACGGCTAATATTACTACAATACCGCTACCTAAGAAGAATCGATCATATGGAAGTGTTTCTACGAGTTTACGAAAGATATTCCTATGGCTAGGGTTTACACCAACAACAGAAGAGCAAACAAAAGAATAAACACGGAGATACATACCTGGAATGTGCTCGCCTTCTTTATTGCTACCACTTTTCCGTTAGCACCAATACGTGGAAACAAAGCAAATAATACGAGGTAAAGAGGAAAGGTGACGCCTTTTATAGGTATAACATTTTTTTTGGAGTTGGAATGAAGGAAAGTTTCTTGTTTTGGGCTATACACGGAAAGAGGAAACCGAACCCGCGCTGGCAAAGCTCCATGGCGCTAACATGCCGCGGCCAAGCTAGCGCTAAACATCCTGCATCCCATCCAGTGCCATACCAAACCAGCGCCAACATGCCACTCCTAGCGCCAACAGTCCACGCCAAAACTAGCGGCGCCATCGATTATGCCCTAGCCAGCCAAGTGGCGCCATCTTGGCCGTTCAAAGTAGCGCCATCTACGCCCGTTCAAAGCAGCGCCACCTTCACCATTCCAATCCAAGTATTATCTCTGCCCTTCTGGCGACCTAGCCGACTCCATCTTCACAGTTTGGTAGCCAAAGTTCCAAGTGTTATTTTCACCGTTCCACGGACTGAAGACAGTTTCCATCATTCCATGGACTAAAGCCAAGTGTCATCTCCATACGTTCCATGACCTATCCAGTTCTGCCATTTCTGTCAATCAGTAGCCAAAGTTTCAGCGCCGAAGCCAACACCTTATGGATAAGTCAGAATTATGCAGAGCCGGCAACACAAGGATCACGGATTTCTTATGCCTTCCACCAATGGTTATTCGAATTTTCCTCGCAATCTCTTCACGTCTTGCCCTTTCGATTTTACTCTTTTCTGTCACCATCTCATGCTTACCCCACAACAACGCCACCGTTACGTGCTAAGCAGGGGACTTAATGTTGATGGTGGTTTTTAGCTTAGGGTTAAAATTGTAAACCCTTGCATCTAATGTGACGTCACTCTGTAAGGAAACGGATCCGCGAATGTTAGCCTCTCCGCCGACATATTTATTGAGCCACTCAATATATTTACATAAAATTTATCCAGACTGGTGCATGTAGCAACCATCCCAGATGTTCTGTAAATTTCGTTACCTTGCGCTTAATATAAGTTTTTCTGAATACTTTCTATGCTATGTTCTCCGGATGAACCCTTAATGTTGATATGGCATGACGATTTGTGTTCACTCGCAGTAGATTAGCACGAATTTCCAAGTATCAAGGATAAGGTCTTTGCATAAGGTATTCAATCAAAAAAAACATGCTTCTCTATGGAAATGAACTTAAAAGAACTCTATGTCAAAACATAGAATTCAATCAATTGCCCTGATTAACTTACGGAAGTTAGGGTTTTCCGCCTCGTGCAGTATATCAGACCTTGCTTGTCAAAATTAAACCTAGGAAAACTAGGTAATTCATCCGCCATGGATTAGAAGGGGCAAAACCTTGATCAGAATATGAAAACAGGGAGCCGCCGCAGCAAAGGGAAGCGTGGCCATGCCTTAGGCCAACTGGCGCCACTTTCCATTGGCCACGCCCCTTCCTAAACCATCCCTATTTCTCTCGACAAATCATGTCGCCTCAAATTAGCCACATGCACATAAGTTGTGGCTGGCCCCATACTTACGGGCCCCACTTATCATCGACCAATCAGGTCGCTCTAAAGCCGCCACTCTCTCACCATAAGTGTAGCCATGCCCATGCTTGTCCGGCCCTCTTTTAATCGACTAATCAGGTCACTTTAAAGCCGTCACACTTTCACCAGAAGAGTAGTCGTGCCTTATGTTTGTCCGACCCCTTTCCTTGGCCAATCAAGATGCTCTAAACTTGCCACCATACATTAAAGGTCAAACGCACCCTGCTGCGCCACCATACTAACTGGCAAGCCAAACGCGCCTTACCACAACAACATATTGATCGACATGCCAACATGCCACTCTGCCGCGTAGCATGTCACTTTGGCCTTGGCCATGCCGCCAAGCCCTAATTCTTACCACGGTGCCAAATCTTATCCATGGCCATGCACCCAAGCCCTAATTTTACCACGACGCCAAATCCTAGCCTTGGCCACGTCGCAAAGCCCTACTTTTACCACGGCACCAAATCCAAGCCTTGGCCACTCCGCCAAGCCCTAATTTTACCACGACACCAAATCCTAGCCTTCGCCACGACGCCAAGCCCTAATTTATCATGGCACCAAATACTATCCTTGGCCATGCTTCCAAGCCCTAGATTTTGCCACGGCGCCAAGCCCTAATTTGGCCACGGCGCCAAACCTTAGCCTTGGCGACGCCGCCAAGCCCTAACTTTGGCCACGGTGCCAAACCCTAGCCTTGGCCACGCCGCCAAGCCTTAACTTTGGCCACGACGCCAAATTATAGCTTTGGCCACGGCGCCAAGCCATAACTTTGGCCATTGAGCCAAATCCTAAGTTCTGGCCATGCTACAACGCCACAGGGCCATTCTACAACACTACAGCTATGCAATGGCTACGCCAGCCGCCACTATGCCAATGGCGCCACTTTGGTATACAATGAGATATGGACATCCTTCCTCATGAGATGCAATCTCAACCATCCAAGTTCTCCACTGGACTGACATACTTGTGGCAAGTTTTAGGAGACCAGCCGCCAAAATATAGTGGCCATAGCTACGCCAGGCGCCACTTGCACCACTGTGCCACTGGCATGCACGAGCCATGCTAGCCATACTACATTACCACTGGCGTACGCCAAAAACACCCATGCGCCATTATCAGGCGCCAACATAAGGTATACATAATCAACGGCTACCCTCTCTCATGAGATGCAATCTCAGCCATCCAAGTTCGTCACTGAACTGACGGACTTGTGGCAAGCCCCAGGCAACCCGCTACGCCAGGTACCACTATGCTAATGGCGTCACTTTGCTACACAACAAAGATGTGGCCATTCAAGTTCGACACCAAACTGATGGACTTGTGGCAAGTTTTAGGCGGCCGACCAAGGAAAGCCTAATGGCATCACATGCTGTTTTCCTATGGAAAAGTCTCTTGACTTTGACTTGCCACACATAGTAACCTGCTACATGTTTTCCACGAAAACACTCGAGACATCAAACATGTCACAAGCTGGGGGATACTCATCGGGGTATTGGTATGGCGGTTTACAGCGTGCGGCGTGCAATGCGCCCGTTACAAGAAAGTATCATGAAGTAGGACAATTAGTGGTTGTGAAAAGTAACGGTGTAAACAATTCATTACCTTCGTCATGGAAGCATAACGACTGACGGTTACACGAATTCACTTCCCTCATCATGGATGCATAACGTCTAACGGTTACACGTTATTCTATTCCTCCACCACTCAATTATTTCCACTTCCTACTAGACCATGATACGTTTCAATATGACTTGTATAAATAGGCTTCACTTATTTCTACCAGATAACAAGTCTTGGTCGGCAACAATACATTATCCAGAAATCACCTGGTAGCTTTTCATTCTGCTAGCCAGTTTTACTTTCTGATTCAAATCGTAAACAACAATAACTTCAGAATCAACAATTATGGTCTCAACACTCTCTTCGCTTCCCTCCCTAAGACCAACCCTTATCCTTCACTTTGTGACCGAAGCAAGCCTGGAACGGCCATTTCTTGGTTTAGGCTAGGATTGTAAAGATTGATCTCTTGATTCAAAAGTACTCCCGTATAGTGCATTATTTAGGGTCTAGACTCGTTTCTCACCCACACACCTAAAATTACCAAAATCAGCAGAAACGGTTTTCACCCACAAACAACTGTTAGATGAAAACCTGATTATATTCAAGCTTGAAAAAGTGGGGGTCTAACAACCACATCCAATATTTCGATTAGCAATCTGTATGGACAACTCCGAGTTACTTTCTATAGAATCAACAAGACTCAATCAATAGAAAATATCTCAAGGATTTATTATCTCAATCTCTCAATTTGATATATACTCAAGCAAATAGAATCTGCGAGTGTTTATCAAAGAGAGATAACTTGGATAGTACCAAAGACAAATATCCAAGTGTCAATCAATTTAAATCGACAACCAAAAGGTCGGATATTCTAATTTATTGAACAACGCACAACCTGTATTATTTTAATTATATAATAAAATATAATGTGGAAAAGAAATAACACAGACACCGGAATTTTGTTAACGAGGAAACCGCAAATGCCGAAAAACCCTGGGACCTAGTCCAGATTAACATACACTATATTAAGCCGCTACAGACATTAGACTATAGTCGAATTTTAGATAGTGGTAAGTAGAGTTGTCATTCACTCGAACTTGTTGAAATCGATTTTAGGATTTTATAAACTAAAATAAAAGAAAAATATATAAAAATATTGTCACAGGAAGGAAAGAGGTGCTGGGACTCAGGATTCCGCCAAACTCATAAAAAAAAGGTTCAAATATTAATTCTTTTAACAATTACCGCTCAACAAATAAAACAACATGGACTCTTATTTTTGCTAAGGTAGATTCTCAAAACATTAGTTATAAATCGTAATCATGGGACATCAAACATCTAAGCAAGCATGACCCATCTAATAAAATGATAACTAATTAATTCAAATCATAATTCTATTTTAATTAGTGCAAAAGTCATATAAAGAATTAATTAAAATTACCCATGTATGAAATTCGGCTTCATCCATCGTCCCAGTGGTGGGGTTTAGCTCCTCATGCTCAAAACACACTTAGAAAGATAATTCATTGCTCAAAAAAGTGTTTCTATTGAAGAATTATAATGGAGCAAAGATTTGTGATGGTGAAAGTGCATTACAGAATCTTCTGTTACAAATATTGTTACAAAGAAAATATGACAGGTCTTATTAAAAATGTGATCTATTCTTCATCTTCTTCTTCTTCGCCTGAAATTGCAGAAACTCCGACCACAGCCTTCTGTGCTCGCTACTTTCTACCCCTAACTCTCCATTCCCCTTTATCTGACTCCCACAATACCTTTTATACTTAATAGAGCCATCCAAACTCCGAGTAAATGTGAAAATATCCTCTCTTTACTCTCACAGGAAATGTCGAAATTTGTTCCCCTGTTTATCTCTTCCACGAGTATTTTAGTTGTCAAAACTCCTTAATTATCTCCTCCACATTCCTGTTACGGCTCAGAACTTACCAAACATGTGCAGTACACGTCTAAATGTTGTGCAATCCCGTGATAACTTCTTCCGAGAATAAACTCCCCTGTTTTGTCCCAAGTCAAGCCACACTCCTATTCTTTCGAATCTCAACCACTCAACATCCATGTATAGTTATACAGGCTAGTATCAATCAATAGATAACAACAAATAAACGAGAATCTCGCCAGTAGTCAATCCACAAAATTTTGCATCTTTAGTCACTTCTTGTTCGACCAAATATTCCTTTTTTATTCAAACCAACCGAGTTATTGGCCCTGTTTTGACTTAACAGGCTCATACGAAGAAAAATTCACGAGAAATTTGCATAAAATCACGTGCAAAATCAGCCTAGAAGATCTTCCCATAACTCAAAATTCAAACTCATATTTCCCACCAAAACTGTTCTTCACGAAGTGGAAGAAGGACAGCCCTTAACCAACATTTGGGTGCTGATAGCAGATGGGGTGTCCTGAGGTGTGAATAGAAGATGGGTGCCCCTTAGTAATTGAGGTGCCCCATATACAAAGTGATGGTGCCTTTAGTACTTTTCTCCTGGGGTTCAAATAGCACTTTTTGAGAAACTTTTTCCACACAAGTGTATTTCTCCAAAAACACCTACACAAACATAAAAACACCATAATAAGTATAAAATCAAGCAGTAACAATAAAGACACTAAGGACAATTCAGACACAAAAATGTGTCTATCAAATACCCCCAAACTTATTATTTGCTAGTCCTCGAGAAAATGTAATCTAAAAAATAAAATCCTAACTCACTAGGTGGCCCTAATGGCCGAGTTATAGTCTCGGGAGGGTTTACCTGAGGTGTGCCAACAAAACATTTACTCCAGACCCTAGCTATCTACGCAGAACCTTGGAAGGCACTAAAGAATCTCATTGGTTGGCATACTTATTGACTACAAGAGGAAGTACCCTGATGCGAAATTCCAATTGATGTACACGAGTTTGCACTCAAGCATACTAAAATTCATATAAAGTGACAGAGCTCTACTTAGATAGTTTCTGGACATCATAAACCGGAGTCAACCAATCACATGGATAGATTAAGAAGATGGATGTAGAGAAAAACGTGGATGATGTTGACTAAGGTAAACCTACCCTAATGGACTAAGATACTGGTCTGGACTAATATCAACACACTGGCATATATAAGGGAACCAGTTGTCGATAATCCTAACTCTAGGTCAACTCAGCTGGCATATACAAGGGTACCAGTGGTCGACTTTATTGTATTTATTCTGGTTGGTCTAGTGGTCCGGTCTCTTTTTGTTTTTATTTTATTTTATCTCAATCACTCTATTTCACCCTAGAAATTGTAAAAAGAAAGAAAAAAAGAAAAAAAGTGATCAGGATTCTTTCGGTGTTTCCATCACGAAGTTATGGCGAAACTACCATGTTTCTTTTTCTAACACCTGAGCTCTGTGATTTAATGAATAGACTCTTCTAGATGTTTCCATCTAATCAGATTGGTTCCTCAACTCCTACAACCAAAATGTTTCCATCCACTTAGATTGGTTAGTGTCGACCTTAATAAGCATAAATTTCTAGGCTCTGGAGTTTATTTATTGCAACTAAAAGCTAGCAAAAAGTTTATTCCCCACCCCCAAACTTAAATCTAACATTGTCCTCAATGTTCTAAATATGAAATTAAAAGCATGAACAAGGAGAAACTGTTACCACTTGAAGAAAAGAGTAAGGAAAGATATTACCGTGTTGCAAGAATATTGGGTTACCTCCCAAGAAGAGCTAAGTTCAAAGTCTTCAGCCAGACAATGGAAGAGATTAGTCACCTCGAAGAATCATATAGCGGCAACCGGAATAAATGCGGATCATCTGGATCAAAAACTGCTAACCACAAGACGAGGAAACTACAATAGACCAAGAAGATATCCAACATACCCTTATCTATTTTTTTGTTTAAGACAACTCCATCCCGTTGTGGTTCAGGTTCAGGCTCTATAAAAGGGTATAGATAAAAAGTTATCATCGGCTGGATTTCATCAAAGGCAATACCCTGAAGATCAGGTTCTAGAGTCTGGAAATACTCAATTAAGAACTTAGAAGCACATAACAATAACCTGAATAACTGGGGATCCTCTAAGTCAATCAGACTTGACTCATGTAGTTGCAGAATAACCTACAACTACACCCTCAATAGAATTAGTAAAAACTCAAGAAGTTCTTGATGATGAATAACAATTTTCTTATTAATGTTCTCAATTGATCACAAAGAAGTATCTAAATGGAATTAGAATAGTTACAACTTTCTCTATTCTCTTTCCTAAAATATTTTCTAACACTCACTAAAAGAACCTCCCGAATTTTACATTTAAACTCCTATTTATAGTAAAATTTATACAGCTGTTCATGAGTTACGAAGTATCGCAACTTATACTCGCAAAATTATTTCACCCTCGCAAAACTTCATATTTCTCCGCGCTTCTTCTATCATCGTATCATTTTATAACTCTTTTCTCCCGATACTCGTGAACTATTATCTTGTGATATTCAGTACCTACATCTTGCCTCTTCTCATGTCAATTCTTTGAAGAATAAATGTCATGAGAATCCCTATTCTCGTAAATTTAGTGTAGTTATTACCACCCTTCAGATTCGCAACACGTCTTTTTACTTTTCCCTTATCTTTCTGACACGTTTCTTCGTAACCGTTCTTTTCAACCGTTCACTCTTACTCGTATTAATGAATTTTTATCTTCATCAAACTCTCTTATAAATATTATCCTTTGTTTTTGCTTTTTATTCTCTTATTCATCTTCTTCACCGCTTCTGCCTCTGCAACCTCTTATATTTTTTCTATTTTCCCTCTTATATTCAATAGCACCAAAAAAGAAAACTATTGAACAAATTAATGCGGAACTTGCTGATAGAGACCTTATTCTTTCTGAGATTGAAGGTTATGATAATAAGTCTTCTCTCTGTGTGAAGCTCTTTACCAACTATGTTTGGGATGATCAGAAAGTTTTAATCTCACGAGGTCAAATCCTCGCAGGTCTTCCTCTTCCTCTTTATGATGTTAACTTTCCTTTATTCTACGAAATTATTTCCCATCCCAATTTTTCTTGTGCCATTTATCAATTGACTGGTGATTGCATTCGCCTCTTAGTTGAATTCGCAAATCGTGCCGCTTTTGAGAAATCTTTATATTCAACTGATCTTAGGAAACCTGGACTTGAGAATATAGAAATTGTTGCTGCGAATTATACAGTTGAGGGTTTCTTCAAAAATTACACACTAATTCCTGCGAGGAAAGAAGATAATCGTTGGGGTGTTCGTCTTCATCGTAAAGCTAATATCGCAGCAGATGATCTTCTCATGCACGATATTGATTATGCTTCAGGAAATAATAAGACACCTCGTCGTTCTAATGATGAAGATTGGTATAAGTACCCTTTAATGTTATTAGGTTCTTATATTACTGGGATAGTAGAACTTCCTGCGAATCTTCGTAACCGCTATTATCAACCTTGGGTTTTTAGAAATGTATGTATTTCCACTTCCTTATCTTTTTGTTACCCTTTAATTTCAAATGAGGTAAGAAACACTCTTGTATTTTTCTAAACAATATATTGTTACCTCTGTTTCTTATCCTTATTTGAATTTACAGGTTCCACTTCTTCCTGAGATTGCTGCGAGTGAAAATAAAAGTTCTATTTCTTCTAAAAGGCTTACTGCGAGGCAACAAACTCTTCGTTCTGTGAAGGTCTCTCAAGCTTCTGATAGTCAAGATGATGCTCTTCGCAAAGGAAAAAGAAAACTTCAAGATATTGTTTACGAGAGAAGGAAAAAGAAGATACTCTCTACCAAATCCCATTCCAATGTAATTTCTTATAATAAGGACATTGAGGAAGATCTTGGTGATGAAGATGATAAATTTCCTGAGAAGGACTTTAGTTCTAATTCTGATACCCTTTCTGACAAAGGAGATGATGATGATGTTGATGAAGGTGGGAATGAAAATTATAGTATCCCAGAAACTTTTGCCTCAGCAATGGTTAGCATCTCTAAGGCTTTCCTCCATTCTTCTCGTGGATTAGGAAATTCTCTTACAGCGAATGCTCGCAAACTTATTGCGAAGGCTTGTAAAGTTCCTACTGTTATTGATAATAATTCCCTCAAAGGAATTTCAAGATTCGTCTCTCCTGCTTCATTATATTCTTTAGGCAACATGGTAAGTTTCTTCTCTATTCCTTGTTTATTTCCTTTTTTTTATTTATTTCTAACCCCTTTTTTCTTGTTTAGGTTGGAAGAGTTAGTTGTGCAGCTGCTTCTGATTGGGAAAGACGTCATTCTCTTGCAGAGAAGAAAACTTTGAATCGTTGTGCGAAGTTAGAGGTTGAAAATTCAAGTCTCCGTCAGAAAGTAGAAGATTTAAATATTGATAACGCAGAATTAATATCCCGTCACGAACATAATTCACAATCTGCGAGCATCGCAATTGATAATTCTTCTCTTCTTGAGGAGAATAATCAATTAAAGCTTGAAAATTCTACTCTTCGTAATGATAAGAAGCAACTAGAAGGTAAATTCTTTGCGATGGTAATTATTTTGGTTACTTTTCCTTCGTAATTTTCTAACCAATTCCTTAATTTATTTCTTTGTTGCAGAAAATCTTGCGAAGATAAATAATGATCTGGAAACTCTCCTTGCTAATCGTAATAAGAAAATTTCTGACTTGAGATCTCAGCTTCTAATTGCCCAGCATAACCATAGTTTATATGTCAGGCGTTTTCGAGCTAAGATGACTCGCAAGATTTGCGAAGATAATGAAATTCCTCTCAAGAAGTACCATACGCTCCTTTCTGAAGAAATTCCTGAAGATACTCCATATATGGAAATTTCTGAAAGTGAAGTTGAAGATGATAGTGAAGTTGAAGAAGAAGATCATTTTGATGGGAACAGATCGCCTGAAGAATAACTTCATTCTTCTTCTTTTTTTTTTTTTTTTTTGTATATCTGTTCTGTAACTCTTCAATACAACACTTTCTTCTTGATTATGCTTTTAATCAATCCAACAATTTATTTTTCAAAGCTTAATTTGAATTAATCTTTCTTTGATGTTTATTTCCCTTATTCGCATAACTTGATCGTATGACTTAGCTTAGTATTCCCTTTCCCCTTATTATTTCTCTTCAAATGATCAACTATCGCTGGAAGTATTAGAATATCCTTCTGAATTTATCTTACGAATTTTCTTCTTATTGTGATTATGAATAAAAAATCCTCCCTTCGAAGTATAAGAAATATAAGCCTTTTGCTTTTTACGGAATGTTGCGAAGTAAATAATAAATCTCCCCTTGAAGTATAGAAAGTATGAAGTATACAAAATATGAAATACCCTTAAGAAGTATAAGAAGTATTAGCAGCATTCAATTTATGAAGAATTGCCCAATATATGAAGAAGTATAAAAATTATTACTCATTGTATGAAGAAGTATAATAAGTACTTAACCTTCACAAAATTAAATATCCATTGAATAAGTATAATAAACATGAGATATTCTTGAAGAATTATAAGAAGTATTCAACTTTTTGGGGAAGTATTCAATATATGGAGAAGTATAAGAAGTATGTAATTCTCGTAAATTTTTACGAATATGAACTTATCTGTATTTGATTGCTATCAAAATCGCATCTTTTGTTAAGTCTTCATTAAAATTCTTCAATAATGTTGTCTTTTTTGATATGACTTCTTGTAAAAATTCTTCAATGATATTGACAGAGCTGTCTTCTCTTCAAAATTTCTTGATGTATATTCTTGTAAAATTTCTTCAATGATATTGACGAAGTTGTCTTCTTTTCAGATCTTCATAATGTATATTCTTGTATAATTTCTTCAATGATGTTGATGCAATAAATTTCATTAATTTCTGTGGTCTTATCATGCCTTCCTAAGTAAAGGTCTTATTTTGCCACCTCTTTTGTATTAATTATTTGCGATAATATGACAAGTCTGAACATTCTTGCGAACATACAACCTCGTGACATTATCGTCTTGCGATGAAATCGCAGGACGTTCTTACACTTTCATGCAAAAACCCATTGATCTCATCTTAACTTCTTTGTATAGTATTTTAGCCTCTTCAGGAATTGTTGCGACAATATGACAGGCTTAAATATTCTTGCGAACATAAAGCCCCATGACATTTCCGTCTTGCGATGAAATCGCAGGACGTCTCTACACTTTCATGTAGTGACCCATTGATCTCATCTTAACTTCTTTATTATGTTCTGCGAGTTCTTTATTCTTTTCTTTCTTTCTTTCTTCTCTTTTTTTTTTTTTTTTTTTTTAGAAGGCTCGCAGAACTTCATTTGTTGCACAAATATGACAAGCCTTTATGTTTTCGCAAACAAGAAGTCTCGTGACATTTGCGTCTTATAGCACTTATCAGCTCCCCAATGGAGGGTGCTGCCCTTTATCTTCCCCCTGATTGCCCCTTCAAGGAAGCGTACATCGACCATACAAGGTTAGCTCTTCCCATCCGGTTCTGCCAAAAACCAGCTTTTGATCGCAACCTCTTATCCTTTTTTCCTATAGGGCTTATAGTTACGAGGTTACACCCTATGGGGTATCTTTGGGCCAAGTGCATCATTTCCAAGACTTGTCAAAAATGGCAGATGTGGTTCAACCTCACCCGGCACTCTTGACTCAACCGTGTACCTCGGCGCCTTGATCGTTTTCTGCACTTCTTTGGAAAGACAGTATGCTTTAGTCGCCCAGCCTAAATCTTCTTACACCGCATTTTATATTGCGTAATGTCGTTAGATTAGGTGAGAATCCAAGGTGTCTAACCCGGATAGGTACCCCATTATTGGGTTGTACCCCAAAATTTTTACCATGTACTAAGGGCCCTTGGTGGTGTTCCGGTTACCCTTAGCCACGTTATAGGTACCCCCTTAAATGACGTACTTTAGGACTTTGCCTCTTACGAATTATAGCTTCGCGAACTAGGGTGTACGCCACAAAGGTTTGCCTGTATAAAATTTTCTGCGGCTCTCTTTCTTTTTTGGAGGCTGATCACAGATTGCGGTATTTTATTCACAAATTAATGAAATTTTAATCGGAATATAAATTCTGAAAATTTGTAACTTTTTCCCAATTTCCTGCGAGCAAACAATATTCGTAAAATTTTATCACGAAATAAATTTTTTGTTTTGCCACATACCTCATTTTCACGAGCAAACATACTGATAACCTTCTTTTTTCCTCGCAAATCACAATCCCTTATTATCATCGTAAATTTCTTGTATGATTATCATCGTAACTTTATTCTCTTTTTCCTTAATCCTCTGCCATTAAATTTTCACTTCTTTTCACAACCTTTGCTCTTTTTCTCCAATTTTCCTTCTCAGCAGTTTTTCCTTCGCAAACTTCTACTTCTGTATCGTAACATTTCTTTCCCTCAGCCCAATCACCCTTGATAATTCCAATACCCTTCATATGAGGGAACTTTATGCACTGATGTAGGGTGGAAGATACGCCTAGAATTCCGTGAAGCCATGGCCTTCCTATCAAAGCATTATATGGTGATTCAACATCAACAACACAAAACAGAATTTCAGTTTGCATTCCACTTAATGGAATTCGCATGCTCACTTCTCCTTTGGGATTGTTGGCAGTTCCATTAAAACCATAAATTCTGTAAGTAGAAGGTATTAAATCTGCATCTTTTCCCCCCATAGTTTTGTAAGCAGAATAGAAGAGGATATTGACAGAACTTCCCGTATCAATCAAAATCCTATTAAGACCAATTGACTCTTCCTCCATATCATCTTCGTTCTCCTCCATATTCATGTAGATTGCCAGTCTTACCACCAATGGATTATCATGTACTTCACAACCTTCTGGAATTTCAGTGGCTTCAAAAGAAATTTCACGTTTCTGCCAATCTTCAAGTCGTGAAATCTTTGCGATGTTCATTACTTCCTTTCCTTCACCATCCCTCGCATATACCCTACTTAACACATTATCATGAAAATACTCTATGGTTTTATATGAATAAACAATGGAATTACAGAAAACATTCCTTGCTTTTGACCCCAGTTCTATATGTAGGATTTCTTCTCCCTTTTCTTTTGTCGTGTTCTCCCTGCGAGTTATGGTTGGAGCCTGTGGTAATTGTTGCGACTGTGTCTGCTTAAGTAAAAATTGATTTAGTTTTCCTTGATCAATCATTCGCAAGATTATCCTCTTGATATTATGGCAATTATTTGTAGAATGTCCATGAAAATGATGATATGAACAAAATTCATGACTTCTTGGACCCATTGGTGGTTCCTTTCCCATATTCCATGGAGTTGGTACATTCTCTACCAGGATAATTGCTTGCCATATCTTTTCTATACTTGTATTCAAAGGTGGCAATTTTATCTCTTCCCTTACCATTCTTTGACCTCCTTGACCGTTGTTATAATTTTGTCTCTGGTTTCCTTGTCCAAAATAATTTTGCCTTTGTCCACCATAATTTTCTTGTTGTTGATCTAATCTTGGAATTTGGTTATTTCCTATCCGATTATAGAAATTCTTCTCTCTATCATATTCTTCTTGATCTCTACTGCCCATTGCTACCATCTTTGGCTGGCTATCATTGATTTTCTTCTCTTCTGAAATTTGCGAAGAAGTTTGTGAGGATGTTTGCGAAGTACCTGCTACTACATTGATTATTTTGGGAAGTAAATTTGCTCCTCCCTCTTGATTGCTAGTGTTTGTTACTGGATATGACTCCATATTGTTTTGCTTTTCTTCTAGTGTAATGTATTCTTCTTGCAATTCTCGTAATTCTATCATCATTATGGAATTCTTTCTTCTGAAGATTTGAACATATAATTGTTCAGTTGCGAACATCGCATTTATGAAGGACAGAATCAAGTATCTCTCATCTACACGCCCTGCCATATCACTGCACATAGTCTTCCATCGTCTTACCAAATGCTTCAGACTTTCACCCACTCTTTGTTTTAAACCAAATACATCTTCAATATCAAGCCGTGAAGAGTGATTTGTGATATATGCTCCAAGGAAAAATGCTTGCAAATGATTGAATGACGTAATAGTGTTCTTAGGGAGTCCTTCGAACCACTTTAGAGCTTCCCCTGTTAAACTTGATGCGAAGTACTTGCATAACACAGCATCATGATTCTCCCATTGTAACATGCATCTTATGTATGCTTTAATGTGCTGAATAGCACATGAAGTCCCATAAAAAATACTGGTAAGTGTGGGCAAATTACATTTTGGTGGAATTCCTCCCAACTGTACTTCTCTATCAAATGGAGTCCTCGCAGCTTCTTCTATTGCTTCATCTAATTGCCTCCTATCTCCTCCTCTTCTATTGTTTATCATCCCTCTCATTTCTGCTAATTCTCGAAAGATTCGTGCATTTGCCTCAGAATTCTCATCCATTGGTCTTTTTAATGCAGCTTCTCTTCTTCTACGTTCTTGCGCTTCCTCCCTTGCGATCCTTCGCGTTCTATCATATTCTTCATTAATGTTTTCATTTGCATAATTCTGCAAATATCTTCTTTCTAAATTATCATAATTGTTCAGTTGTAAAGCATCTTGGAATTCTTGTTCTTCCCTTTCTATTCTTCTCATGCGAATATCAGGAATTTCTTCTTCTTCATTTCTCCTTCTTCTGTGACTTATTTCTTCTTGATTTACTTGTACTCTGATTCGAGAATTTGGTTCATTCCTTTCCACTTCTGTTTGTTGATTTACAATTCTTCTCTTAATTCTTTCATACTCAACATTTTGTTTGTTACGAACTTCTTCATGTCTTCTTACTCCATTCTCGTGATTGTTTTGATGTATTGCTTGTTGTCTCTCAGTTTCTTCCATAAGTTGCTGTTCTTCCTCTCAATTCTGATTGTTTTCTTTATGATTTGGTCTTGTTCGTAAATTCTCCATATTTTGTTCGCGGTTTGGTATTAAAATGAAACGATTTTCTTGATTTCTATCACCTTGATTCTGCGCTTGTTCTTGCATATCATTTTCATTATTGATTATCGGTGAATTTTGTCCTTCTCTTTCTATTCTAACATTTGATCTTGCAACACTTTGAGATTTCCTCCTTTGTAACATCTCATTTTCCATCCTCAATTCTTGATTTTTTCTTGTTAATTTGGCACGTTCTTCAGCTTCGATCATTCGTTCTTTTTGGATTCCTTGTCTCAATGTTTCTAGCATCTCCCTTTCTCTTTCAAGAATTGTTCCTCCCATCAACCTCCCATTTTCTCTGATTTGTGGTTCTCTATCTTCTTCTTATGGTGTATTAGT
Organism: Papaver bracteatum; assembly: GCA_023529315.1. Lineage (NCBI taxonomy): Eukaryota > Viridiplantae > Streptophyta > Magnoliopsida > Ranunculales > Papaveraceae > Papaver > Papaver bracteatum. The sequence goes on from JAJJWX010001467.1 coordinate 114,915, forward strand.
TCTCCAAGTGTGTATACTCACTTGATCATGATCTTCTACTTGTTGAGCTTGATTTCTTCGATTACTCCTTCTTCTACTAGGTTCTCCTGTTATATTTGCTTCTCCTCCTGCTAATCTTACACTTCTTCTTACTTCAGTTAATGGTTCTGATGTGTTTCTTCTTCTTGTCATTTTTTCTGGTACAAGAATTCTTTCTCTCCCTGTTTCTAGCGCCAATTATGTAGTTGCAGAATAACCTACAACTACACCCTCAATAGAATTAGTAAAAACTCAAGAAGTTCTTGATGATGAATAACAATTTTCTTATTAATGTTCTCAATTGATCACAAAGAAGTATCTAAATGGAATTAGAATAGTTACAACTTTCTCTATTCTCTTTCCTAAAATATTTTCTAACACTCACTAAAAGAACCTCCCGAATTTTACATTTAAACTCCCATTTTACATTATACTCGCAAAATTATTTCACCCTCGCAAAACTTCATATTTCTCCGCGCTTCTTCTATCATCGTATCATTTTATAACTCTTTTCTCCTGATAATCGTGAACTATTATCTTGCGATATTCAGTACCTACAACTCACACAGTTGACCACAATAGTGGTCATTCTTAAGAAAATGTGTCGACCCTAATATCCTAAAGTAATTAGGTTTAATCTTAAAACTTGATAATTGACACATCTGAAACTTGTACGTTCCCACAATTGGAAGGAAGGTTTTTGGTGGGAAAACAAAGTCAATCGTGGTATCATAGCCTGGGTTAATCACATCAACCAGAGGATGGGTTTCTAACAACTGAACTTCTTTATGGACACAACTAGGTTCAGGAAAAAGTGTATGAAGATAATCTTGTAAAATGGTTGAGGCACATATATCAAGTCCCAAATGAGGGACCTTTCTAAGAGTTAAAGCACATAGAGAATGATAATCACCCCCAAACTTAGAGTTTCCAGTGTCTCTAGAAAGACTTGTCACAACTTCCCTATTTTCAAGGTCATCTGATTCCTGAAAATGGTCAATTGATTCTTCTAAGTCAGGTACATCCTCACTCATCTCTACAAGTTCATTTTCTTTGTCTAATACTAATGTTTCTAAATCGCTAGACTCGAAAACAATATTCTCAGGATAAACCAGCTCCTCTAAATTATTATTAGCTTTATAATCATAAGGATATACTACATCGTCTAAAACAGGGGTATCTCTAGTCAAATCCTCGTCCTTTTGAATAGGTGAATAATTATTAAAATTATTTTGATTTGAACTAGAAATAATATTATCGTTATAAAGCTCAATTGGGGTAACAAATTCCTGATCACTATGCCTAAAAGCTTCAGATTCTTCATTAAGACTGTCCTCATCATAATCATAATAACATGAAAATGGTTGAACCTCATCTACACAAGTAGTGTTACCAATTCTATCCTCGTCATCTTGATAAAATTATCCTCATTTTCACGGGTAATGTTGGAAAGAATGTATTGGAAATTATGTGTAATTTGAGCAATTCTTTCTTCTGTCTCTAACTCAAGCCTACGTGTTGACTCAAAAAACTCACGTGTTGACTCAATTAACTTACATGTTGACTCATCCAACTTCCTGAGGTTATCTTCTAAATAAGTTTCACTCATTGTTACAGTTCTTTCATCCATAACTAAGTCATTTGTGTCCGCTAACTTATGTGTCGACTCAAGTAACTTACAAGTTGACTCAAGTATCTTACGTGCTTCATCTAGAGGAGAGGAATTATAGGAATTTTGCTCGTATGACCGGTGGGCATGTGGATAGTAATTGGGCTCACCATGGTATGGGACATAACCTTCAAAAGTTTGGCGTTCTCAACCACTATTCACACTATGGTCATAAAAAGAGTGATGTCCATATTATTCAGTTGGATATTCATATTCATTGTGATGGCTATTGTAATACCAGTTCGACATCCTAACTGCAAGGGAATTCTACACAAGAACAAAAAAGGATGACTCAACCACAATAAATCTACTGATTTCTGGCAAACAAAAAGCATGATGGCTCCACTTAGATTGTTTCTAGACCTGCTTCTAATCCTTCGAAAGGAATTCGTTACAATTTAAGCAAACCCCTCTAGAATCAATCCGAGTCAAAGTAAGTTGAATAGAGGCGAGGGAAGCTGTGGATATTTGATACCCAAGGCCTCACCGCATTACAAGGCGGCGCAGTCACGCATTCAACTCACAGAAACCATCATGAACTTCGAAGTATGCTTAAAATAGTAACCAATATTTTTCGAATAACTTTCCTATTAATCTCGTTACCCTATCGGTCTCGTTCTAGTCAGTATTGTAAGCTTAGGTTTACGTTTGGTATTGTTTTCCTAAGGCGGCCAAGAAGAGAACGGTGATGAAATCTGAACCCTTATCTTGTATGGCCTGGCCTTTCCCTTTACTAGGAAATTAAAGCAACCGTTTTCAATACCTCAACATATATGCATACAAAATCATCCAGTAAACACGCTGATAGGGATTCGCGGGTGTTTAAAATTCTTACCTCCCGTTCCAGATGGGGGATGAACCGTTGAAGTCGACTCGGGCCACCGACTCTTATGTCAGTGTACGAACCCGAGGGGCCGAGACAGTATCGTAACTGTCGTCCTTCCCTGTGCAGTTTATATTTAAAATAACCCTTCCTTAGGGTTTTTAAAAATTAAGTCCAAAGTCCAATGTCCAAAAATAAATAATAAAAAATTCCAAAAATAAAAGATTACAAAAATATATTCGTAATTACAGTTTCTAAAAATAAAAGAAAAAAAATCTAAAAATTAAAATCTAATAAAATAAAAAATGAAATAATTATATACAAAAATATTCTCCTTCACTTCTTTTGGATCTCTATTTTCTTTCCTTCTTTGCCTTTGATTTTCTTTTCAGCACTTTTTCTCTTTTTCTTTCGCTTAGCTCCAAATATGAAAGCAAACAAGAAATACCAAAACGCGTAAAAAAGAACAAAAATAATAAAAATATAAATATGGGCTTGTGGATCCGCGTTGATTTAATTAGATTCATGTATGGAACACATCCGGATGATTTTCGCTGGTTTTTTTGGGAATTAATACAGTAAAATTCTGAGTTTTCTGCAGAAATGCTACAGTAAAATTCTGAGTTTTTTTTTTCCTATCGATTTGATATTTCAGGGGATGGAGGCGACTTGGGGATGATTCTGGGGGATTACAGATTGATCTTAGTTGAATCCTGTTCTCCATAATCTTTTTTCTTCCCCTTCCTGCTGATCTCCTTCTTATTTGGTTTTCTTTCGCTACCCCTTTCTGCATTAGCACTTGGACTTCACGAATACGCTCATCTCTTTTCGCATTTGGGTTTGCCATGCTTAGGCTTCGAACAACCTCTTCCCTTGCAGATTCTGGTTCGCAGTGTACTGCTCAAGGTGAGATCATATGCCCCTTTCGTGGATATGATGGTTGCAACAAGATGAAGGGTTACACCAGAACTGGATTAATCACCCATCTGGGAAACCTACATTTCGATAAAGCTGGTAAAGACCAATGTCGTGAATGATTATGCACTGAGGTTGAGGTTTTGCGCAAATGGGAGGAGGTTCTTTCACAACTACGGATGTGGTTGTGTGCTAAGTGCATGCATCTTCATGCCTGGAGCAGGTCATGTAGATTGCATCAATGAGAAGTAACGAAGGCACCTGATAATGGTGTTGGTGCCGATTTTCTTATCCACGCTACGGATTCTGCAGTGCCTGTAATTTCTTCAGATTCCACTTTATCTGCACTTAGTTTAGAATTGTTGGACTCGGTTTTTCAGAGACAGATTCGTAATGTTTCCAGTATTCCCGTTAAGTGCAAATTGCAATTTGCCAGAACCCTCCAAAGTGTTTTGCAGAAGGTAATTTCGAAACCTGGTGACCTCGTTTCCTGGATACGGTTACTTCTTTTTCCAATATGTATTCTCAATTATTATTGTCCTGCGGAAGGAGCTGAGGTGCAAGCTAAGACTCGGAAAAAGCATCAAATAGTCTCCATCAATACAGCGTTAACACTATGGCGTAAGCCAAATGGATGTGTGATGCTTGTTAACATGGTTATTGTAGAGCATGACGCTTTCCATAAGAGTATGCGCAAGAGGAAGAAGTCTGTTCCACTGAACCAGGAAGCCGCGAATCTGAAGTTATGTCGCAACAAGATGAGGAATGGGCTTTACACGGAAGCAATTCGCACTCTTACTTCTGCTGGGGTAGCTCCACAGGGTGCTGGTACGCTCAATGAACTCAGGAACAAACATCCCACAGCTTCTCCCCCACTGATTTCGAACGAACCTTATGGACAGGAAGCTTTCTATGCTTCCAATGAGTTGATACTTGGCAGTTTAAAAAGTTTTCCGAGGGGCACTTCTTTCGGTCGTGACGGATTGAGGGCACAACATATTCTCGATGCGATTAGTGGTGCAGCTGCTGCAATTTCGGAAGAACTAATTAGTGCTATTACAGGTGTCGTGAACTTGTGGCTTGCAGGTAAATATCCTTCTGCCTTAGGGATTTATGTTGCCAGTGCGTCTCTTACGCCACTTGTGAAGCAAGGGGGAGAGCTAAGACCTATAGCCGTGGTTACTATTTGGAGAAGACTTGTCTCCAAAGTTACATCCACACATATTGGTAAGGTCATGCATCCTTATTTATCGGACTACCAGTTTTGGGTGGGTGTGTCTGGAGTAGGTGAGGCTATCCTTCACTCTGTTAATCGCTTGGTCGCTGCTAAGGGGGAACATAATACAATTTCCATGCTGTTGGTTGATTTTTCGAATGCTTTTAATCTTGTGAGCAGCACATCCATGCTTAGAGAGGTTAGGTACTTGTGTCCTTCAATCTCTCGTTGGGTCGAGTTTTGTTATGCAGAACCAGCCCGTTTGTATTATTTGGACAATGTTCTTTCTTCGGCGCAGGGGGTTCAGCAGGGGGATCCGTTGGGTCCTCTTTTATTTGCGCTCACTTTACACCCCTTGGTTCAGAAGATTGCTGAGGAATGTTCTTTGGAGCTACAAGCATGGTACTTGGATGATGGAACCATCATTGGTGCCACGCTGCAGGTGGCTAAGGCTTTTAAGATCATTCAAAAATATGGTGAGGGGTTAGGGCTGTATATGAACATCAGCAAAACTGAGTTATATTGGCCTTCTCATGATAGTAGAAGCTTTGAGTTGTTTCCTTCTCACATAAGCAGACCATCAAATGGTGTTAAACTGTTGGGCGGTCCAGTGAGCACTAACTCTGGTTATTGTATGGATATGGTTCACAAAATGGTTCAGAAAAATGTCAGCTTGATGAAGGCCGTAAGAAAATTAGAGGACCCTCAATGCGAATTGTTGTTACTCAGGAACTGCACAAGTGTCTCTAGGTTGTACTTCACCTTGAGGACTACGGTACCTGGGTTTATGGACTCAGCCGCAGAGACCTTTGACACTCATCTTTTTCAGTTTCTGTGTCGTTTAGTAACTAGTGATGGCCCGGGTTATGGGTTGTTGCAACATAGGCTTGTTACTCTCCAGCTCAAATATGGTGGTTTGGGTACATATTCTATGTCTGACACGCGCACCTACTGCTACTTGGCTTCTTGCCTCCAGACTTTTGCTCTGCAGAGATCCATTTTGCGCCATTCAGGTATCGACCTTGTTGATTCCTGCTTTACTAATGCCTTACATGACTTTAACATAGCTTGTAGTGCATCCATTCCTATCCCCAGTTTAGAAGATATTGCACCCGCCCACTCCATGAGTTCCATTGCAACTATTTACTTTGATACCGTGGTTAATGCGTTGCCTACCAGCTTCCAGATGACAGACCGTGATAGGGCTTTGTGGAAGTGTAATCATGACCAGCATGCTCAGGATTTTCTGTTGGCTATACCCATTGAAGGGTTGGGGCAGAAAATCGGTCCGAGACACTTCAACGCAATACTCAAGTATAATCTTGGAATTCCTTTCTTCGACGAGGATGGGATTTGCCCTAGTTGCTCATCTACAATGGACAAATTTGGATATCACGCCGTGCATTGCAAAAATGATTTGGGCTTGAAGTTTAGACATGACTCCCTCCGTGACACTTTTGCAGATATTTGTTATCGTTTGGGTGTTCCAGCCGGAAAGGAGGTTGATCTTGGGCTTGTTTCTGACAATGGCTCCGGTCTTATTCCAGCTGACATAATGGTTTATAATTGGGATAATGGTCGTGATGTTTGCTTTGATGTGACTGTCGTTTCCCCATTCACAGGGAATAGTGTTCGTTCCTTTGTGCCCGGTCAAGAAATTGACAAAGTTGTCTCCCTCAAGCGTAAGAAGTATTTGGAAAAGTGTTCTGCTCAAGGTTTCGATTTTGGTACCCTAGATTTCACCACTTTGGGTGGACTGGGTGATGAGACTATTGAATTTCTTAAGAGGTTACGTAATTTTTCGGCTAGCCACGATGCTAATGTTAGAGTTGGGAATTTTCTTTTTCATAGAATAGGGGCAGCTCTTCAGAGAGGGGTCGGTACACAACTTGTGTCTCGTGTGCCAACTAACTTCTTGAAAGAACCTGTCTTGGATTGATGCACATAAAAATTACGCAATATAAAGTATTGCAATTCTAAATAAAACCTAAAAACAAATCTATGCACAAGTCCGCGTCAGCGGCGCCAAAAATTAATCGAATTTTAGATAGTGGTAAGTAGAGTTGTCGTTCACTCGAAATTGTTAAAATCGATTTTAGGATTTAATAAACTAAAATAAAAGAAAAATATATACAAATATTGTCACAGGATGGAGAGAGGTATTGGGACTCAGAATTCCGCCAAACTCATAACAAAAGGTTCAAATATTAATTCTTTTAACAATTATATCTCAACAAATAAAACAACATGGACTCTTATTTTTGCCAAGGTAGATTCTCAAAACATTAGTTATAAATCGTAAGCATGGGACATCAAACATCTAAGCAAGCATGACCCATCTAATAAAATGATAACTAATTAATTCAAATCATAATTCTATTTTAATTAGTGCAAAAGTCATATAAAGAATTAATTAAAATTACCCATGTATGAAATTCGGCTTCCTCCATCATCCCAGTGGTGGGGTTTAACTCTCCATGCTCAAAACACACTTAGAAAGATAATTCATTGCTCAAAAAGGTGTTTCTATTGAAGAATTATAATGAAGCAAATATTTGTGATGGTGAAAGTGCGTTACAAAATCTTTTGTTATAAATATTGTTACAAAGAAAAGATGTCAGGTCTTATTAAAAATGTAATCTATTCTTCGTCTTCTTCTTCGCCTGAAAGTGCAGAAACTCCGACCACAACCTTCTGTGCTCGCTACTTTCTACCCCTAACACTCCATTTCCCTTTATCTGACTCCCACAATACCTTTTAAACTCAATAGAGCCATCCAATCTCCGAGTAAATGCGAAAATATCCTCTCTTTACTCTCACAGGAATATCAAAATTTGTTCCCCTGTTTGTCTCTTCCACGAGTGTTTTAGTTGTCAAAACTCCTTAATTATCTCCTCCACATTCCTGTTACGGCCCAGAACTTACCAAACATGTGTTGTACATGTCTAAATCTTGTGCAATCCCTTGATTACTTCTTCCGAGAATAAACTCCCCTGTTTTTTCCCAAGTCAAGCCACACTCCTATTCTTTCGAATCTCAACCACTCAACATCCCTGTATAGTTATAACAGGCTGGTATCAATCAATAGATAACAACAAATAAACGAGAATCTCGTCAGTAGTCAATCCACAAAATTATGCATCTTTAGTCACTTCCTGTTCGACCAAATATTCCTTTTTTATTCAAACCAAACGAGTTATTGGCCTTGTTTTGACTTAACAGGCTCATACAAAGCAAAATTCACGAGAAAGTTGCATAAAATCACGTCCAAAATCAGCCTAGAAGATCTTTGCATAACTCAAAATTCAAACTCATATTTCCCGCCAAAACTGTTCTACACGAAGTGGAAGAAGGACAGCCCCTAACCAGTATTTGGGTGCTGATAGTAGATGGGGTGTCCTGAGGTGTGAATAGCAGATGGGTGCCCCTTAGTAATTGAGGTGCCCCATATCCAAAGTGAGGGTGCCTTTAGTACTTTTCTCCTGGGGTCCAAATAGCTATTTTTGAGCAATTTTTTCCACACAAGTGTATTTCTCCAAAAATACCTACACAAACATAAAAACACCATAATAAGTATAAAATCAAGCACTAACAATAGAGACACTGAGGACAGTTCAGACACAAAAATATGTCTATCAGCCTACTCCAAGCTAACTTCGGTCTGGACTGTAGTTGAACCCCAACCAATCTCACACTGATCTAAGGTACAGTTATGCTCCTATGTCTCTGATCCCAGCAAGATGCTACGTACTTGATTCCCTTAGTTGATCTCACCCACAACCAAGAGTTGTTATGACCCAAAGTCGAAGACTTTAATAAACAAATTTGTATCACACAGAAAATTCTACAGTAATAGATAAATCCGTCTACCACGAATATACCTATGAGTTTTGTTCCATCTTTTTATAAATCAAGGTGAACAGGAACAGATTGATAAAACCAGCCTTATATTCCCGAAGAACAGCTCAGCTTTATCAATCACCTCACAATAAACTTAATCGACGCAGCGAAGAAGATTATTGTGGAATCACAAACGATGAGACGAAGTGTTTGTGACTACTTTTATATCTTGCCTATCGGAGATAGAAATATTAAGACAATTTTTCCAATTGTACTCGTACGATAGAAGAAGCAAGATCAGACCACACAACTACAAGAAAAGTAGTATCGGTATGGCTTCACAATCCCAATAAAGTCTTTAAGTCGTTATATAGTCTTCAAATCAGGGTTTGGTTTCCAAGTTTCTTAGAACAACTAGTATCATACAGAATGTGTGGGGATTAGGTTTCCCAGTTTCTAGAGTTCTCCCTTATATATTCTTCAAATCAGGGTTTGCAATCAATGTTAGCTTAGTAACAAAGCATTCAATATTCACCGTTAGATGAAAACCTGATTAGATTCAAGCTAATATTTATCAACCGTTAGATCGAAAACATATCTTGTTATACATACATGTACTTGACGTTTTTAGGTTTATGTAACTGTACCCAAATTTGTACATTAGTTGGTTCAACAGTAGTTAACCAAATGGTTAGCCATATGATAACTTTCATATCAACCATATTCTTCTTCACCATAACTAGTCCAAATGACTCAAATGAACTAGTTAGAGAGTTGTTCAATTTCTTAGATATTTATGTACTACACAAGATACAATCGAAGCAAAAACGATGTGATTCAATAGAATCGATTCATGAACTATAAATCCACGGTTTGCAAAAGCATTCCTTAGTTTATTAAGATAAGTTCATAAATATCGTTTTTAGACATAACCTACTCAAGTTCGAGGACTGGGTTTGCGGACTTAAGTTCCCGGATGGAGTTCAAAAACTCCAGCAGAAATTCTCGGGTTCGAGAACTTCGTCAGTTCGCGGACTGAGTTGGTGGACTGGGTTCGCGGACTAAGTTTGTATGTTGAGTTCGCGGACTGAGCTCATGCACTACTCCAGTGTCACTTGATCAAAAAAGTTCACAAACTTCGGTTCAAGCAATAAGGACTTATACATATATGTGTTACCACAATAATTCTTATATCCTCCAATGGTTATATTGTCTAAACTCTCATTTCAATCATTGAAACATTCTCAGAGGGCATTATATAGTTGTTATTCACAAACTATTTTTCGTCAGAGCGATTTCTAAAATGATTGAAACATAACATGACTTTCGTCACTAGGTAAAGATGAACTTGGTTAAAGAGAAATCTTTACCAACACATATTTCGAGTAATAGATAAGCGAGATATACTCAGCTCGAAATATCCACATGTGTATAATCTAAGTCTATATAGAAAAATGACTTTTTTCTCAAGATAGGAGATAGAGTAGATAGACTTTTGAGTGATAGATAAGTTCAAGTCTCCACATACCTTTTAGTCGATGAAGATCCACTGGTTCCATGAGTAGTCCTTTGTCATGTATGATGATCTCCATGGAGTTCTTGAGCTCAACTACACTTTCTATCCTAGTCCGAGACCTTATCTATAGTAGACTAGAAATCAAAGACTTTATAGTTTTGATCACTAATATTGACAAACGTGATTGAGATAGCAACGCATGCAAGTTCTACCGAGCAATGCTCTAACAATCTCCCCCTTTGTCAATTTTAGTGGCAAAACTATTAATACATATGGAATTCAAAAATATATAAATAAACTTTGTGGATCATATTCTACACGTCGTCCAATCTTCAACAATACTCGAAATCTTCGTCACTTCCAAGTAATCCAATGATCCCAAAGGTTATAAGTTTAGTATCATCGTTGTTGAAAATCCATAGCTATAACAATGAGAAAACAAGAGTTCTCAATCATTATTATACAGTGTCATAGTATTATTACACAGCGTCAAAGTCCAATTGCATCACAACTTTAACAACAATACTATGGTGATAATTCACTCCCCATTAGTCAATACTCCATCTCACATGGAAACCAACCCCCCTTACATAATGATCCGAAAACCATATGTATTTATAGTATGAACTACATATTAATTTCCCCCTTTTTGTCAATAAAATTGGCAAAGGTACAAGAACGGGATCCTAATGAAATTTCCGTAAGAGACATTTCATGACCAAAGGTAAATGTATATAATCTTGTTTAGATGCAATCATAAAGCCGAAGCTAAATGCATTCATCAAGGAGTTCATAAAGATACAAGATAACCCTTCCAATATTCCACAGCCACCCCACAAATATTTGGCAATTAAGCACAAGTTCAAAAGAACTCTCCCCCATAAAATATCATTCCCAAGGGAACAACAAGAGCGGCCTTATAATTTCAAAAGAAAAGAATGATTTCTTTAGAATCAAAAAATTACATACAAGTATGAATTTGGACTCCAACAAGAAATATTCAATCATATTAAATAAAGCGAACCAAGAATAATTTGACTAAATATGCTCAACACAAGTAAACTTATGGAGACTTAAATCAATTATATTAATCACAAGAGGACTCGTAAATAATCTAATTGTCATACTCAATCAAACTAATTACAAAAGTAATCAATTTAATTGGTCACACTCGACATAAGAAATTATATGGAGCAATTACTAAGTGAATCACGAAAAATAACCAACCCAGTCAATCATGCTTACAAGATAAAAACTTACGGAGTCGTAACTAAATAATCACACAAGATGATTAATTTAGTTCAACATGTTCAACATAAAGTACCTTACGGAACAACAACTAAGCTAATCACAAAGAAATCAACTTTTTTTGTTTTAGTGCTCAACATAAGACAATTCATGGAACAACACAGTATTTACACAAAATTGTGGATCGGAGAATCGACCTATACCGTGGAATAAGCAATTATTCATTCTATGTTTCCATCACTATTTGCATAATGACATACAATAGACATAATCCTTAAATCACAAAAGATTTTAACCTATCTTACATCAATAATTAACAATATTGGCTTAACTTTTGTGTTTTGCCAAAAGTCTATTCATTCTTTTATCAATATTTGCATACCAATTCACGAACGACTTTACTTTTGACAAAATATGGGACAATTAAGTTCACAGACGTAAACACCAATATCCCATCAAAATATTGCAATATATAAAACCATAAAGATTAATAATGCAACCATCATATTCCAAACAAGTTTATAATTCAAACCAATAAATCTAAAAACAAGAAGATGAAAACTTTGGACATAGCTATGTGTAATGGCTATTCCAAACACTAGTTATTCTTCTAAACAAAAGAGAAAAATAGAATATTTTTACTAGCTAAACAGAAATCAGAGTTCATTAAGAACTTCGTATCTTTCAATGAAACCATCAAAGAATGTATCGTTGATTTCCTTTATTCTCTTGACCGTAGACACACCATGTTCAGGAGTTAGAACACTAACTTTGCGATCAACCACCCGAGCAGGTTGTCTAGCTTTGGCACAGTCCATGATAAGCTTCTTTTGATTCCGTATCAGAATGTTCTTATTAGAAAGAATTCTGGCCTGATCATCTAACAATTGGTTTATTTGCAATTGAAGATTTGAAAATTCGACCCTTGAATCGTTCTTAAAATGAGTTAAATCCTTGACAGAATCATCAATCCAGGAGTCGTGATCCTTTCTTTCAGGCATCTTCTCTAGAACCATCTCCTGAATTGACTTACGTTCCTGATTGTCTTCCTCCATATCAAGATGCACAATTGTAGATGGGGAAAAACGATTTGCTGTTTTTTGCGAAATTGAGGAGACGACTGTGTGGAAGAGATTCCTTGAACCGAACGAAATGTTCAACCTTACACAGATGCACCGCTACGAAGGGGGTGCTTTAAGTTCGAGAGATCAATCTGTAGTACTTCGGCCTAAACCAAGACAATAGCCGTTTTAGAGTAAATTAGGTCACAAGAGATGATGGGTTGATCTGTAGGAGGGAAGCTAAGAAAATGTATGGAATCAATGGTAATCAAAGATTATATGTATGCTGTGAATTATGAATGATTGAAATTACCCAGTTGAGAGTAATCGCTCAATTGATGAATAAGGCGTGAAATCGTCGTTGATTTCATTGCTGCCGTTCTAGTTTTTCAATCATGAATCAGAGACTTATTTATATTGCTGGAATTGTAGACACCATGATTCCATGAAGTTTGACAGTTGATGGAGTGAAAGAGTGGAGAGATGGAAATAGTGTTTGAAACCAGTTGCGCTCCTCGTGCGGAGACTTGGTTGATTTTCCACCCACTACTTTGTTAACTCCTTCAACTGATTGCACGACTTGCTCACATTCCATCGTGTGTTTGAACACACGTACCGTAGACCGCCAGACCAAAACCCTAGTTGATATCCCCACAAATGACACGATTGATGTCTTGTGGTTAATTTAGTCAGTTGTTGATTTCATGACTTCGTGGGACGATGAGTCCACGTATTTGCTAAGTTAAACATGATTTTGTAAAATGTTCTGCAACTCATGAATTAAGCGCATCTGCTGGGAAAGTGGTGGATCCTCACGTTGAGGTGAGCAAGTGTTGCTCGATAATTTGTTTAATATTGATAGTTCCAATATTCGTTGATTCGAGTAAATATTGCTCATCTGAGCAAGTGTTGCTCATCCGATGAATTATTGGCAGCGTGACCAAAATAAAAAATTAATTAAAGTACTGGTAGTTGAACCGAGCATAATTAATAAGAATACTGATCATGAGATCATTGCAAAATTATTAGTGTTTGAATCTGGAATCATGATCCTTGGATTCAGAAACCCTAATTTGATCAATTGATGACCAATTGATGGTTTATTTGAAAATTAACAATGGAATGAAGGAGAACTAGCTCCATGGGACCGTGGATCAACCATGAAATTCTTATATGCTCGCCTGAGCAAAAACCAAGACCTCTTTGAAGAGTTGGTGAGTTGATGAAAGAATGATTAAATGCTGGTTTAATCATTTATTGAATTACTGCTGGGTTCAGTATTAGGTGATAAAACCTAATTAATTATGAAAAGGTGAGGGACCGACCAAGGGGTCATGAAACCGTCCCTAGGTGGTCATGGGATCAAATGATGATCGCTCCGTCAAATTCTAAAATTATTTGGAGCGCTTTTGGACCCAATACGTGCAATTGCGCAAATTAGGTCAAAATGTGAAAACACGTGGGACTGGCTCATTGCGAGCCAAAAAGCCAGCCCTTGTCAGTCAAGGTAACATGCTTTTGTTGTTCAGACGTTCGTGTCTCAGTCCTGAGAATTTTGATATTTTCTGGTGCACGTTTGAGCGACCATTTGAGAAAATATGACAAAATTAGGGTTTTTTTTATTAAACCGGCAAAACTTCATCGGATGAAGGAAAATAATGAAAAAGTAAAAGAATTATGAAGTGTGGGACCGGTCATGTCCAAGGAATGGCCGGCCGGCCAAGGGAGTCATCCACACGTTTTTCCATAATTTTTGTAATATGTTTTCATGATTTTAGGGAAATATGATAAAACGAAGGAGTTTTTGCTAAAATTAAAGAGTTTTATTGAAATCAAGGAGTTTCCATGAGATGAAGGAAACATAAAAAATAATAATAAATAAAACAAGGGACTTGTGGGCGTGTGGGACCGGCTCGAAGCATGGTTTGCCTGCCAGGGCCCGTCCCGTGCGTTTTCCCTATTTTATGCATTATTTCATGATTTGAATGAATTTTCAAAATTTGAAGGAAATATCATGAAATCAAGGAATTTTATGGGATTATGAAAACATGAAAAACATGCTGATAAAAAGTGGGGCCTGTGAGCCACCTAGGGTTTGGCCGTCCGGCCATGGCCCGTGCACACGGGTTTCCCTAATTTTTATTATTTTTCATGGGACCAAGGAAATATCATGAGATTAAGGAGTTTTCATGAAATTAAGGAAATAGTAATAAATTAATGAGGAACCATGAGGTGTGGGGCCGGCTGGGACCAAGGCATGGCCGGCTGGCCAATGGTCACGCCCCCATCATGTTTTCCCTAATTTTATATTATTTCCTCCGCGCGAAGGAAGCTCCATGAAATTGAGGAGTTTCCTCAAAATAAAGGATATTTGTTCAAGTGAAAGGCTTTACATGAACTCAAGGAAAACAACAAAAATATGATAAAAATATGAAATTGGTGTGGGATTGACCATGACACGGTCAGCCGGTCAGTGGGTCCATGCTCCCAGCACCTTGGTCAATTTTTAATTTTTTGTTTTTTTTTCATCCTATTTTGCATAGGTTCATCGTTTCGTCGTATTTTGAAATTCTCGTTCGTGCGGTGATTGTTAATGCATCATCGTTGAATACACTTGCACCGTTTGAGACAGGGCTTACTCAGAGGTAGCTCCGATGCCCATGCGTTGAATATTTATTACTAACCCATGGATTTCTGCTGGGAAGAACCATGGTTTGCGTAATGAAATATCTGCGAAAATATTTGAATTTTTTCAGAAATTTTGCGGATGAATCCAAGAATTCAGGTTTGAGATAGGGCTTGCTCATAGATAGCTCCGATGCCCGTGCGTTGAATATATATTACTAACCCATGGATTTCTGCTAGGAAGAACCATGGTTTGCGTAATGAAATATATGCGAAAATATTTGAATATTTTCAGAAATTCTACGGATGAATCCAAGAATTTAGGTTTGAGACAGGGCTTGCTCAGAGATAGCTCCGATGCCCGTGCGTTGAATATTTATTACTAACCCATGGATTTCTGCTGGGAAGAACCATGGTTTGCGTAATGAAATATCTGCGAAAATATTTGAATATTTTCTGAAATTCTGCGGATGAATCCAAAAATTTATGAATAATTAATTTATGGATTTATACTAGCAGAGCAAGCAGTCTAGGAGCATTAATTATTCTGATATGAGCTTGCTAGAGCTTCATATCCTTTATATAGTCAGGGTAAACTCGTTGTTTGTATCCTGAAGAAGTTATCGCTCTATACTAGCAGAGAAAGCTGTCTAGGAGACGTCCATCCCGTGATACTATATAGAAATAATTACTGAATGTTCAATATTCATGAGATATGCCGTTGTCCAGCTGTGAGACTACATATCTACATATACTCTGAGAGAAAGTATTCTCAGTCAGAGAATTCGATGAGAGATCCTTGTCTCAATACTCACGTCTGACTGCTGGATCAGAGGTTCATATAATTATGGGTTTATGATTTTATCCTTTGTCGAAAATCCACCATCTACATTAAGTCCACTGCTTAGTGAGGAAAGCCGTGTTCATCAGTCATCATTGAATGGTGATTTTCCGGTCATAAACAATATAAGTAATTGAACTTAGTCGTAAGTTCAGATGTTACCGGATTTCGAGCATACCATGACTTGAATGAAGATCCCAGTAGCATGATAGAATGTCGTTTGATGATCATAAGTCGGTGTTGAACCGCTGATTTGGATGATGGGACCTTGGTAGTTTAGGATTCGCGGGACGGGCCCATGAAAAGAAATCCTTGTTTTAGGAATAGACGCTAATTTGTTTGTTAGTTTAAGGAACAAACAAAATAGACCTGAGTCTAATGATATAAAATTTTGTCTATGAGCTTTCACGAAAAGCAAAATTTTATCTTTGTGAGATTTCACAAAATGGAATAAACTCTCGTTCCAAAGGTGAATGCTCGTACGATAGAAAAGTTTTTTTTTTTAGAAGACGTGCGTCTGTTAATAAAATTTTTGTCTATAAGCTTTCATGAAAAAATTTATTTTCGATATGTGAGCGTTCACAAAATTTTGAAATTATACCCTCGCTTCAAAGACGGATGCTCATGCGAGGGAGCAAAATATATAGATATATTTTTTAAATTTTACGGGAGTTTCACGTTGAATATATGTATTTTGTAAAATCAATGTTTTGATTTTGAACAACTGTTTGAAAGTAGACAATTAAACATGGTGAAATAATGTCTGTGAGTTTTCGTAATTCCATGGTGAGTGTTCACACAGTAGAAATGTTCATGATTTTATGAAAAATCTGAGTTTTTTGAACGTCTTTTGTAGGTTCGAATAGACGAACGATTTTGGAGTGTTAACTCTAGCATTACTATCACTACCGTTAGTGGAAGCGTAAAAAGGTAAGAGTTAAGAGTTACCATTTTTGTAGACGCTGATGTGAGCATCCTGATTATTTCTGTTGTGCTTTAATTCCACTGCTTTGATGAAATCTGCATCTACGGATGATATGCTGAAGTAGGAATGTTGTATGGACGTCACAGCAACTTTGCAAGAATGACCGGTTCCCATAACGATGCTTACATAAATGATATCTCTACAGATGCAGCTTCAAGAAAGGGTGCTTCTGGGACCTCTGAGTGATGGTGAGAGATCCTTCATACTGAGTTGTACTTCTACTTATTTCATTAGATTTACCACAGGATGATCGTATAGTGGAATCCTGGATAGATGTAGACTCCACAGAAATGAAAGAAAGTCTACAGGAGTGGAGAACCATAATTAAGGACTACAAGATGTTATCAAATAGCGTGCAGTCACTAGCCGTTTCTTTGGTGAGTTGTTAGAGCTCCTTGTGTCACGATTTTTCCCTGCCCGTGCAATTAGGATCACGATGCCAAGATTTGTTACTTCTTTTAGACTTTTTCTCCATCGATTGACGGCCTTCGACTTGTTCCCGGGCAAACAATCCAGCACTGATGAAGAAGTCGATGTAAGCATGCAGGCGATCGTGGCATATTCTTGAATGAAATAATAATTATTGTTGATGAGTCCAGGAAGAAATCATTGTAGATAAGTAGCATGTTGATGAAGCGCACTCTTCTTTGGGGCATGGGGATATGAAGAATTCCCGAAATCCCAAACCAAATGGAGATAGCGGCGTTATCAATGGAGATTCTGGCATTGTCGAGCCTTCAAATGATTTGGAGACTCCCTTAGTAAGTATATCTCCTGTAATCTCTTCATAGAAGTATGAAGTTGCTGATTTGTGAATGAATGAATGAGAATCCATGTGAGTGGACGAGTAAATTCGTCGAAGTACGTCACCAGAAAATTTCAGACTTCAGCCTTTAATAGAACGCTGTAGAATCTTCGTTCAAAGTCGAATTTTCGAGGTCTGCATATGTATCTTCGTGCCCAGAAAATTTCCAAGATTTATCAAAGAATCTTTTTGAGTTTAGAGCATGTTTAGGACCTGAAAAAGTCGAAACAGTAAACTTCCAGGAGACTTTCAGAACTTTTTCAGATTGTATGTTGTCCGATGTTTCGGTCACATATCTTTGCTCGATTCTTCAATTGCTATGAATTTTGGATATGTTGTAGAGGATATCCATACGAAGAGAATGTATATGACCCATCCCTAGACTCTTTACCAATTTCTCCCAGATCGCCTCTTTGTGCATGACATTGAAAAATCATCTCAGACGATCTTGTTGTAAAACACCCCGTTGCATCTTCATACCATTGGCTCGTGTACCGAACGGTTGGTGAAGGATTTTGATGTCATTGATTTATTTGAGATTAGGAACCCTCGATTGATACATGAGCATATTGGTGCTCGCAGTGCCATCTTCTGTCAGTAGTAGAAACATTACTTCTGAAACCCTGGTCACGCGACCATAGCTGATGTTGCTCTCAAGATGGGATGATGTAATGACCATGGTGTCATGTCCCGATGGTAGCATTACTTTTATGATGAATAATTAGCACATGAGAGTCTGGTGACACGAGTCTTAGACTGTGAAACTGATCGTCATGATCAGTGGACCGTCAGTCCCCAGTATTTTGTTAAATCTCTCCTTTTCGTTTTCTCTTCTTCTGGCAAGACTTAGATAGAGGACCCGGGTGGAAATTGATGTAAAAATCCAGGTGATAGAAGTTGGAGGTACCTTGATAAAGTACTTAGCGAAAAGACCTGGTGGACATCGATCGAATGTAGAGGTTATGAAACCCGTCCACAAATTTCTGCTTGTATGTAGTATGCTCTGGAAGCTGTAGGAACCTCACACGACGTCAGAATTTGATGCTTGACCCCAACTTTTGAAGCTAAGAGAACGAGTTATCACATGATATAAGAATCAATCAATTTGGAGTTGTAGAAGTCCTCCAACGAAGCGTGCAATTTTCAATTTGTAATCCCGTACAATTTTTTTAGGCTTCGTAGACCTGATGGTAAAGGCCATATATTTCATCTCGTATGTCCGATTAATGCGCCCTTTTGGTATGTTGTAGAAGAGACATAAGCGAACATATTTCGTTGAGGAATCATTTTCCCATTCCTCATACATTGGTACGTTTTCGCAAACCCATGACCTAAAGTGTGTTGTATCTCATTTGTGGAGGTGATGAGAACATCTTATAGAAGACTTTGGATTATGCCCACCAGTCGTGAAAGCTTTGGTAAGACCTTCATGTGAGCATGTTGTCAGGTCTACACATCTTGATGTGAATCATTAGTTCTTGGAGAAGTCCGCTTCATGTGTAACACTTCATAGAATGGTTAATTGATGAAGCCATGAAGATGTTGCTCCTGAGACCGTTGTTGATGCTGAGATCATGGTTGAATTTTCTTCAGACATTCTTGTTGATGCTGAAACCATGGACGGAGTTCCTCATATATCCTTGTTGATGCCGATACTATGGTCGGAGTTGCTTCAAAGACTGAAAAGTTTAAAACCATGATTTATCGACATAGCCTTCGCTCCTCCATCTCGTGAGCCTTTTCATTCACGAACTCGTTGGTGGGTTGAGCATCTCTGAGACGATAATGTTTTGGAGTTTAATATGAATCCTTCTAAACAATATGATTTTACTGTGAACTGTATTCGTCAGTGATTCGACGATGTTGCAGCAGATTGCATCAGCAGCCTCCATTCTGGGTGTGATCGGTGAAGAGAAGAAGTTCCTCAGTCGTGCATGAGCTTGTGATGTAGAGAGATTCCGTTGGTAAAATTTTATGGAATCACATCAGGTTGCAATGGCTTGTTATGTGGGTAACATTTATTGAAATAAAACTGATTTCTCCAGTAAGATCAAGTCCCCAGCGTATGTTGAAGGAATTCATGCCATCGATGGATGAACGATGTTGCATCTGCTTCAGAAGTCTTGTCATGGAGATAGTAAAGACTTAGCGATTGTAGTTCAGTTTCACTTTGATCATGTCGGTGGTGAATCAGTGCGTCATCATCGAGATGTTTGTGCTGAAGCCAGAGGCGCCATTATCGAAGGTGTACTCTTTGATTGGGAGTACAATTTGAATACTTCTTAGATGCTTGAGCATTGAGGCATCGTATCATTCATGCCTCAAATGTCTTTAGGATTGATCGTCTCAGCCCTGAGTATCTTCTGTTAATTCAGCATCCTTTTAGTTGCGGTAGTGGGATTCAACACTTGTGCAGACATCAAAGCTTTATGATTTTATGGAACACACGGACACTCATGCAAGGCTATGGAGAAATTCCCAAAGCGTTCTTTTCCAGGCTTGGACATCACCTCAGTAATGAATGTCATAGTGTGATGCTCGATTCGGAGAAGTGTCAATGCAGTGAGGCTACCATTCATAACGTTGAGTGTGGAACCTCTTGATGAATGTCTATGCATCTTTTGCAGGTTCTTGCTTCAACCTTGTCAAAGTTCAAAATTCCTCCAAGTGCTCTGATGATGGAATGTCCATCAAACCTTCTGGATCAGAACTTTCTTCATTGGAGAGATATGTAACCAAATGCGCTTTGTAAGAATCCATCTTTTTAGCGTGGATCCACGCTCATCTGAAGGACATGTCATATCCTGGATCGTTCTGATTACGCGAAACTTGGTTTCTGTCCAGGTTGGACTTATGTTCACTTTGAGAGTGATGTAGCCATGAGTATTTCCGAGCGCTCCTTCAAGGTCTCTGATTGAGATGGGAGCATGAGTATCTTCTTGTCGAGTGATGCCTGTGGCTCTGAGGGTTTTCAGTGGAATGATGTTGATGGCGGTGCATCAACGTTCTTCCTAATTCGTTTCTTCTGAGATTGACTGTGGTAAGCAGTCCCCAGTCGTACATCTCCTTGTGGATGAAGGCTCGAGGAGTGACAGACGTCTGACACAATGTAATTCGGTGCACTTCCACATATATGCTCGATCAACGATTGAACTGCTTATTCGACTGGTTGTTCAGAAAGAGTGAAGGTTCTGATAGGGAGAGGATCCTCGTGCACTCATACAGTCCCCGAGTCGAGTTCTCCTGACTCGACCTTTTCTTTAAATATGCTCTTCAAAGTCTTGCAATCACTTGTGGGATGACTGACAAACGTATGGAAGCGACAATACCGAGGATTTTCCATGGCGTCTTCAGTTGGTTCCTTCTTGACATATGGAAACTTGATTGCACCGTCTTAAATCCAGGCCTCCAGTAATTCGATGACTTCTTCAATGAAGCAGGGAAAGTCAGGTGCTTCTGGATCCTCAGTATGCTGAGGACAAGTTTGCACGTTATACTTCTTTTGTGCCTTTGAAGGGGTGGAAGAAGTATGCTTGCGACGTGGTTCATATTTCCGTTTACTCCCTTCTGTGATAGCATTTGTGGAAGGCTTCAGGTTGTACTGCTTATTGACCAGACGTCTGCTTCCTCGTGTGTTTCCAGGATTCGAGAAACGTGTTCTCGAGTGTTCCCTGTTCCGTTGTATAGTGTAAACATTTGGGAAGTGTATCCCTTTGGGAGAGGAATTCATTGTGTAGTAGCAATATATGGAGGTTTATGACGATGGACCAATAATGTCTTGTATTTTCCTCGATCCTCCGCGTTCCAAGTCTTCACTGGTGATGAAGCCTGCAAGTACCTTTGTTGGATAGCCATCTGCAACTTTGCAGAATTCTTCATCATGTACAACATATATTGTAGAGATTTCAGGATCAGTAGTTGAAGATGTTTCTTTAGCTTTTCCTTTCGCGTTGAGGATGAGTTCATTTAGACGCAAGCTTATCTGTGAGAGTTTTGAGATAAGCACACAACTCTTTCTGTGTTGCAGCTACGTAAGTCTGAACCTTCATGAGATCAATTATGGAAGGCTGATTTCCTCAGGTTTCTTTAGGAGATCAACCGAAGAGTGGATTATTGATGGCGCCAATGCCGTCACTTGCAGGGGTGATCACTGGAGTATCAGTGCTTGGAGGAGTGACATTAGCGGTACCACTAGAGCTTGCGATATTAGGATCGGGTTTTGAACCCGGATTGGCAGACCTAAGACCGACCATCCTTGTGATAATTGAGATTGTAACCGAGAGAATGATCTCCCACTGTGGTCGCCAATTTGTAGATGGGGAAAAATGATTTGCTGGTTTTTGTGGAATTGTGGAGACGACCGTGCGGAAGAGATTACTTGAACCGAACGAAATGTTCAACCTCACACAGATGTACCGCTATGAAAGGGGTGCTTTAAGTTCGAGAGATCAATCTGTAGTACTTTGGCCTAAACCAAGACAATGGCCATTCCAGAGTAAATTTGGTCACAAGAGAGGATGGGTTGATCTGTACGAGGGAAGCTAAGAAAATGTGTGGAATCAATGGTAATCAAAGATTAAAGGTATGTTGTGAATTCTGAATAAGATAAATTCTGAATGATTGAAATTACCCAGTTGAGAGTAATTACTCAATTAATGAATGAGGCGTGAAATCCTCGTTGATTTCATTGCTGTCGTTCTTGTTTTTCAATCATGATTCAGAGACTTATTTATATTGCTGGAATTGTAGACACCATGATTCCATGAAGTGTGACAGTTGATGGAGTGAAAGAGTGGAGAGATGGAAATATTGTTTGAAACCAGTTGCGCTCCTCGTGCAGAGACTTGGTTGATTTTCCACCCACTACTTTGTTAACTCCTTCAACTGATTGCACGACTTGCTCACATTCCATCGTGTGTTTGAACATACGTGCCGTAGACCGACAGACCAAAACCTTAGTTGATATCCCCCCAAATGACACGATTGATGTCTCGTGGTTAATTTAGTCAGTTGTTGATTTCATGACTTCGTGGGACGATGAGTCCACGTATTTGCTGAGTTAAACATGATTTTGTAAAATATTCTGCAACTTATGAATTAAGCGTTTCTTCTGAGATAGTGGTGGATCCTCACGTTGAGGTGAGCAAGTGTTTCTCGATAATTTGTTTAATATTGATAGTTCCAATATTCCTTGATTAGAGTAAATATTGCTCATCTGAGCAAGTGTTGCTCATCCGATGAATTATTGGCAGCATGATCAAAATAAAATATTAATTATAGTGCTGGTAATTGAACCGAGCATAATTAATAAGAATACTGATCATGAGATCATTGCAAAATTATTAGTGTTTGAATCTGGAATCATGATCCTTGGATTCAGAAACCCTAATTTGATCAATTGATGACCAATTGATGGTTTATTTGAAAATTAACCATGGAATGAAGGAGAACCGGCTTCATGGGACCATGGATCGACCATGAAGTTCTCATATGCTCGCGTGAGCAAAAACCAAGACCTCTTTGAAGAGTTGGTGAGTTGATGAAAGAATGATTAAATGCTGGTTTAATCATTTATTGAATTAATGCTGGGTTCAGTATTAGGTGATAAAACCTAATTAATTATGAAAAGGTGAGGGACCGACCAAGGGGTCATGAAACTGGCCCTAGGTGGTCACGGGATCAAATGATGATAGCTCCGTCAAATTCTGAAATTATTTGGAGAGCTTTTTGACCCAATACGTGCAATTGCGCAAATTAGGTCAAAATGTGAAAACACGTGGGACTGGCTCATTGCGAGCCAAAAAGCTAACCCTGGTCGGTCAAGGCAACATGCTTTCGTCGTTGAGAAGTCCGTGTCTCAGTCTTGAGAATTTTGATATTTTCTGGTGCACGTTTGAGCGACCATTTGAGAAAAATATGACAAAATTAGGGTTTTTTGATAAAACCGTCAAAACTTCATCGGATGAAGGAAAATAATGAAAAAGTGAAAGAATTATGAAGTGTGGGACCGGTCATGGCCAAGGCATGGCCGTCCGGCCAAGGGATTCAAACAACAATATCAAATTTAAAGTTTTTACGAAAAATTCGGAGGTGTTTATACTTTTAGGCACAATTTTTGAAAATTAAATATATTGTCATTATGCAAACCACCACAAAAGATGGATAACACATTATGCGACTATATTTTGCTTTATGCATCACTAAAATTTCGTTGCAACTAATAAAACGATGTACTCCCTCCATTTCAGGAAAATCGATACTTTCACTTTTTCAATTTGGCATATTTCTCTTATGTTCGGTCGGCCCTCCCCACAATGGAAGCGGTGTTCTAGTTATCGTTTGTGGGGTTTGGAATTTTATCACAGACTCACATATGTCATTTCATTATTAGGCGTTGGAGTTCAATTATTTTATAGCTCGTAAAATAGCTGGAGAGTACGTAAGGTAAGAACTAGGGATTTGGACATTATTGGTGTTTGTATCCAAACATATGATCTATGCTTATACAACAGGAGGGTTTATTGTGTCACGTGACGGTTGAGATACATCCATTTTTCTAACTGGTGGTTGGGATTTTCCCTTTCCCACTTAATTGGTAAAAGATCTATAAATCCAACGGTGTATTAAGTTATTGAAATTTCCATATTTCATCTTCCAAAAAACCCCTAAAGAGAATTTTGTCTCTTGCTTAAATGCAAGATTGTTTGTGTAAATATTTGAGAGCAGAAAGGGCCGCTTAGACTATCAGCCTTTTTATGGCAATCAATAGGTGTACATGTCAATTTAAAACCTTTCCAAATCAAACGTTTCTACTCCCACTAGTTACAAATTTGTTAGTTATAATTGAAAACTTTTCGATCACAAATCAGATCATCTTTTGCCTTCTTCGTCCAAGCTCAATTCAAGAAAGTGTGGCGTGATGCCATGCAGGAACCCTAAGATATTTGACAGTCCAGTCTCTAATTTTTCATACAGGTAAATAAACGATAAACCCTAACTTTTTTTTTCTTAACTTCTTTTAAATCCTCGCATTTGACCCTTCGATTACCAGTGGAAATCGTTTCTGATTATTATTCTTCCAGTTTGGGGAAAATATGTTGTTTGCCCTAATTTTCAGTTTTAAGTTTCTGAATTTTTCTGGGTTTTTTTTTTCTATCTTTTTCTTTTGGTACTATGAGGTAATATTTTTTGATTAATTTATATGGTGAATCTTATCGGCAGATGATGTAATAACTCAATATATGAGTTTGGAAGATGCACAGTAAAAGGAAGGCAAGAGTTTGTTGAATGTTGATTTCCAGGGTAAGCAAATGATGAACTCGAACTATTGAAGTTCGGAGAAGATAAGGAGATCGACTTTGGGAAACTAGAGTTTAAGAAGGTTTTTCTGTTCTAAGCTGTTGTGGAAAGTTGTGGAAAGTAAATTGGTCTTTAATGGTTTAGTATGACTTTTTTTTTTTTATTACATGTTAGGTTCCTTTTTTATGCATGGATGGATTGGACGTTTAAGTGCAGATGCAATTTCTAGAATGAAATGATTACAGATAGGTCGTTTGGAATCATGCTAAGGAGTATTTTGCGGGAGTTCTATTAGAGGTTTTATAGGAGACATCAAATAAGAATCTTCTTACCTCAGTTAGATCCTCTTTCTGGGACTACAATCAGGTCAGTATCTATCACTTGCCTCTGCCAATAGAAGCATACAAGTTATGTGTTTCATTTTAAGTCATCTTCTTCTTACTCGGCTATACTGAACGATAATATGCAAATATATTGATGCATACCAACTTAGTCCCATGTTTTTGGAAACATGTTAGTTTGAAAATGTAAATGTCCTCTCTGAATAACTTTTAAGCTTTTAGTCAAGTTTAGATATTTTTATGATGTCAAATTCATGAAGATTGACATATTCATGTTGTTATATGAGAAGCAAATGGAGTGGATTTCTCAGTCGAACCCATGGACAGCAAGAGGCCATTCCGGTGGTCTTCTTTATGTTGGTTTTCTTAGAACAACAATCAGAAACCGTGTATTTGGAGCACTCCATATAATAAGATAATTTCCAAAATAATGAGCTTAACTCGACTTTCCATTTTCTTTTCAACACCAGTTCTGTTCGTATCCTCTCCAATAAATTCACTTTTATAACCCCGTAGAAAATGATTAAGTGTTTCCATTCCCTCTTCAACACCAACAATGGATGGCTCTCATCATCTTACTCTTATTATTATTGGATTTTTTTCGGCGTTACAAGAAAAAAAAAACACTCATCCCAGCTTTAATTAGCATCTGCATACATAATGACTCATCCTATTCGAGAACAACATCCAGTTGAACATATAAGGCCTTCATGATTCCTTGCTTTCATTTATATATCATGTCCATGGTGGTTCGCTTTTGATTTATGGAAATTTGATTGATCAAAAATATTCGTAGGTTATTTATTTGTCGATATACTAGAATCTATCGTCTTCCCGAAAATTTTCGTATCATATCTACACTGCGAGGGGCAGTAGACTTCCATTTGGGAGGAGCAGTAGATTTCCCCTTGCGATCAATTGAAGATTTCACCTTGGTTCTTGGTTCTATTAGTTCTAATTCTTCGATTACCTGCGAGCACAGATGAAGATAAGAAATAGGGGAAAAAATATATTGTTAAGATTTATAAAGATATATTTATTACTTCATCTGTAAGTAATTGAAGAGCTGAACGAGTAACAGGTTTCCTAAACTTCTCATAGTTGGCCTTCAATCTCTCAATCTAGTAAATAGGCATAATCAGCGAGAGCTTAAAGATATGAAAATCAAAGAAAAATAATAAAAATAACTTGTTATGTGAAGAACTAAGGAGGACATACTTCTTTATCTTTCTCAGGCCAATAAAACACCCATGGTTGGTATTCCACGAGATTTGCAGGCAAGGCATGAGTGCCAGAAATGTACGGACCCTCTAAAATTAGAGGAAAAATAAACCACTTGTCATCGATAGAATGGCGAGGACCTTGATTGTTATTTTTATGCCAATCAATATCTAACATAAGAGATTTATCTTCAGCAATCTTATCTTTCTTTTGCAAGCGGACACCCCAGCAAGTGCGATCTCTCTTCATGGGGATTATTTCATAGTTGATGAAGAAATTATCCACAGTATACATCGATGGAATGATTGGAACATCCTTGAATTGAGGATTCTTCGCAGTATAAGGGTAGCGAGATCCTTTATTGGCACCGCGAGAAGCATATTCAAGTAGTAATCGAATACAATCTCCACCCAAATGATATACTGCTCGCGACAACTTCTCGTGAGAAATTATTTCATAAAATAAGGGAAGATCCGGGTCATAGAGAGGAATGGGAAGACCAGCTTCAAGTTGACCTAGCGATACTATAACTTTCTCGCGAGAACATTGATGATCAGAAAATAATTTGATGGAAAGATCGGATTTAGGGCTTTGATCTGGAATTGTAGACAAAGTAAAACCTTTACTTTTGAGTTTTTCTCGTATCTCACCAAAAGGAGCCAAATTTTTAGCACCAGCATCAACCATTTTTTAAGTATGGGAATGAAGAAAAAGGTTGAAAAATAAAAAAGAAATCACAGCGGTAACAGATGCGCAATTTACGGAAGAACAATAAACTTGCAGAGAAGTTACGGAGAGAAAGAAGAAGAAAGTAAAAAAGGAAAAGAAAAGAATGAAAGGAGTATTTATAGAAGAAGAGATGTCTCGAAGAATATGGATGCAATAAATGCAAATAAAAGACATGAACGGTCAGATCGTAGCGGTTAGAGAGGACATGTCAAAAATTTATTAGAAGATAGAATACGTGAAAACAGCTAGCGAAGGATACAGAAACGTGTCAGAACAGAGAAATCTGAAAATATAAGTAGTTGCGGCATTTTAAAGTTCTCATGATCTTCTCTTCTTCGCAGAAAAGACATGATAAGAGGAAAGATGTAGGACCAGAATATCGCTACAACACTTCCCAGCGAGCATCACCTCAAGTTCTTCAACTACACTTTGCAAGTGTCACAAAAGAAGTCAAAAGAGTGACGTAATGACTAACGATTGAAGAAACATGAAGAGAGCATGTTTATCCTGCGATGGTCACAGAGCTTGCGAGAAAGAACATTATAGATGTCGCGATACAATCGCAGAGTAAATCCGAAATAAAAGGAAGACTTAGCTGTCATCCACTATGTAATTCCCTATATAAAGGTTTCCACTAGATTCAGAGAGGGATGATGTATTTTTGAGAGTTGAGAAAATCTTGAGGAGAGAGAAACTTTAAGAGAAAAGTTGTATTCTTGAGTTCTTATATTTCCTGTAAACATTTCTGAAAATCAAATAAGAAAGTGTCGTTTTTAATCTTCAAATTTGAGTTGGTTATTACAAATTCTTAACAAGGGTGTAGTGTAGGATTTCCTGCAACTACAGGACTTAAGCTCATAGAATAAATCACCATGAAGGATACTCAAACTTTTGAATGGAAACTCCAAGATAAAGGTTCAATGAGACAACTAATTTATGGTGATATCGAGACAAGCACTATCTTTTTCCCTCCATATGGTGTAATTATGTGATAGTGCTACCTGCATGAGTGAGGGTGATATGTTGAGATCTTAATGGGTTCCATATATTTGTTTAAAGCGAGGTGTGGTAGGAAACTCAATATGTACTCACCTATGTGGATGTTGGAAGTGGGGCCGCTTCCTATGAGAATTTGAGCTGATTCTCTAGAGACATTCATTAAACCAGGATTTAGCCCATAACCAAAATGGACACAACAACAAGATCTTGGAAGCTTTCTTTTGAGACATCAAGTGTGGTTGTTATTTCTGAATTGCATTAAATGTTGGCGCTTCAATACATTGTGTTCACCGTTACAACAAGCAGTTCTGGTAACTTCTCACTAAGTTAAGGATCAATCTCTGGGACACCTTAGCCTAATTTTGATGTGTTTTGTTTTCTCGTGCTTTATCGATATGTTTTATCATTCATGTGGGGTTAGAAAAAATGGGTTTTTATTTTAAAACTAAAAATGCATGGACCATGATTTGATCCCTAGACCTATTGCCCACTAGTTCTTTTTTCATTTGAATGGATAAAACAATAGTCCACATAGGCTAAAATCTTAAGAGTTTTAGACTTAAATACCATATTTTTGGCTAAAGGGCATGACCCTTTGGGTCTACACACTTTTGTGTGAGGTACAAGGCCTAGACTATGACAAGGTTGCATTTCCCGTACGCGCGGTGCTCCGCACCGAAGCACGCATGCCGTCGTCGTCCGTCGGTCCGAGCTCGGGTATGGTGTGGGTGTGGGTTCACAGACCTATCTTTTGGCTGAAATTTTCCAACGTGTAACTCACACATATTTTTTGTTTTGACAAAAAAAATTCTCCTGTTGGAATTTGCATCAGCACGCGTGAAAATCACTGGCAAAAGAAAAAGGTGTTTTTCTGCTTAAAGTTGTTGACTGACAATTTCTGCTTAAAGTAAAAGTTATTTCTGACTGACAAAAGCAAAAACTGTCTTTATGTTTTCTGAAAAAGTAAAAGTTATTTCCTGACAAAAGCTTGTCCATACATGAGAATCTTTCCTTTATTATTTGTAACACCTACTCAAACAATGTTTAAGGAGCTGTTCTGCTCATTTTGAAAAGACGGAAACAAAAATAGATCACTTCCTCTATTAAGTTTTACTATGCTACTATTTTTGTTTTATTGTAACCTTTCCACTTCACTACCATTTCATCGCTGCCAAGCTCTTAGAGTATTTTCTTTGTATGTTACATTGAAGAACACTAATAGTAGTTGTATCCTGGAGGCATCTCGTCAACAACTATAACATCTCTCTGTCAAGAGGAGTAGCATGCGATATTGTCTTTAGGTCCGCGTATCTCATACGTGCCTCTACTATTCACTGCTGCATCCGAAATATCCACCAAGAGCTGGTTTGAGCTAAGTATTATTTTAAATTAATTACCTTTTTTTGTTATTAGAAGCAACATTTATTTCTCAGTTTCTCTTTGTTTTATTGATCATAAGGCTTTCATGAATGTTTTTTAATTAGGTAGAAGGGGCAGTAGCATTGGATGGAAAATCAACCTGTATATGGGATACCAACACTCATGATGGTCATTTGTTATAACTATTTTATGAATTAGATTATATATACCAACAAGGCAACAACTAACTTCACACATTAGTGAATCAAAAAAAATAAAATTAAAGAATATAATAACTATTTCGCAGTTATATTTTTATGACATGCATCTAAAGGGGTAGCGTTATGGCTTCTCATAGAATATGATTTTTGAGAATAAAATTCCCTTCCCACCAGCCAAATGGTAGGTCGATAAAGAGAACCTACAAGTGCACAACGTCTACTATGTAAAACAGGACAAATACATGTCAAACCCATGGAGACTAGGTTGGTGTGAAGTTGAATTCTTAAGTCTAACCAATACTAATTCAGATTATTAAGAGATTGTCGATACGATAAAACAGATGATATGAAATATAAACTAGAATGTAGAAAACAAATGAAATAGAGGATTTAAACACACAAACAAGAAGTATTAGGGAAGCTAAATCCAGTACGTAACCTAGGCTAGATAATTTAGCTAACAGTGTTGTCCCTTGAATAGGCGGTAGAGATACGAGTCTCCCGTTCTTCCGATAATGTAAAGATTCTTAAGTAGAAGGTTTATTGTCAACTAAAAGATTAATCCCTAGAATCAAATGTCTTTTTATAGCACAACATATCACAGACCAACCATATCAAATGAAGCACGAGTTAGAGTAACAACATTTAAATGTTCTAACAACTACGGATACAAGGCATTCGAAGTGAAAGTTATATGCTGGCACACAAATACTAAACCATTCCATATGCAATAGATTTCAAATTGAATAACAAAATCATCCAAAATAATCCAACTAGATTAAGACCTTCATCTCAACCCTAGATATAGATTTAGAACATGGCTTTGATAGAAACAACTGAATATGAAGTTTTGATATTGATAAACTCATTGATGCAGGTTCTTCTCTTTTCAACTGAGTTCTACTGGGTCACTCAACAACAAAAGAAAAAGATACAAATGGGAACTGATTTTCTACTCCTTCTCCTCACTCCCCTGCATACGCCCAATTACACATCGACCCCCCCCTTTTTATACAATTTTTACCTCAATTCTCAATCCCTACTGTCAACAGAAACAATATAAAATTCAGGGATTTGTTCTCGAAACTCACCAGTGTGTAATACTCTTCATTCATGCACACCCAATGTATTTGTAAGGACCCTCAAGTTCGTCAAAGTTATTAGACTAGTCAAGAGACGTCTTAGCCAGTAATAACTCGATTAGTATAAAACGAACTTTAATTAATAGAAATTAATCTAACAACAATCTAGATAAGAAACTAGTATCATTAGATATAGCTCAAAAAGTTACGCGGAATGGACTATTCGAATGTGTCAATCAGGGTACCAGACGAAGAAAATATCATTGGATTAACATGAAGGATAAAAGCATCTTTTTCTCGGGGATATTGTGTGGCTGCCTTAGCCTGTAACCGAGTGTCCCAGTAAAATTATCTTTGGTCTTATCTAGACCGAATCTAGAAGATAAACTCTTCTTTATCTTTCTTCTTGTTTCTTATTCTTTTCCTTCTTCTCTTATTTCATTATTCTTTTGTTCTTCCTCTGGCGATTCAGAGAGAAAATCTGCTGGGAAATTTCTAAAGAAAATTTATGAAACAAATGAATTGAGGATGGTGGTGATGGATTAAGTTATGGGGTTCTGTTAGAGTTTGGAGAAGATTAAAAGAAAAATGAATCAGGGAGAAGCAAAGCTAGGGTTCGTAGATTGGATTGATGTTCTGAAGATTTGGAAGTTGATGTATAGAGCTACTGCTAGATATGGAAGCATGGATAGTCGTTTAATTAGAAGTTGATTCGGTGGTGAATAGAGAAAGTTTGGGTTTCTCAGAAAATTGGTAAATTGAGGTTGTTTTGAAGTTACAGATTGATGGGTTGTAGATGATGAAGAACTAGGATTTGTCTGAGTTTTCGTTCGAAGAATTAAACTGGATCGTTAGATGAGTTTGTTTAATTGAGGTTTAAAACTGTTTGATTAATGGATTCGATTTTTATGATTTAGAGTTTCTGAAATTAGATTCTCTTTGGAGTTTGTGGATGAGCAGAGGGTGATATCGAGTTGTAATGGTTGAAGATTAAGAGGGTGGTTGATGATTGAAGAAACAGCAGTTGGGTATTTGGTGTTAATTGAATTTGAACTGGATTAGCAGAGAAGATGGATTAGTCTTAATGTGTTGGACATGTATTTGAGGTAATTATTTCTCTGAATTGATTTAGTATAGTTATTGTTTGATTATACATGATTGATAGTAGAATTGTAAAGGGTGGTATTAAGAATGAGCATGTAATGGTGATATTTCTGGGGTAGTGGTAATGTGTAATTGTGGATAAGGAATTATGATAAGATGAGTAGGTGATTGAAGATATTGAAGCTGGTTATAATACTGCTTAATAGGTTGTGTTCAGAGTAGATATGTAATCATAGTTTGCTGAAGTTGGAATTATAATTGGTGTTGGAGTGGAATAGTTCAGTGTTTGTGATGAAACTATGATTAGAATAGAACTGAGACTGAGTTGAGTTGTGTTAGAACTGGATTATGGAATGGAGCCGAGGAATGTTGTACGAGTTGAACTCAGTGTTAGTGAGGTGCTGATGGTGTTTCTAATATTTCGAGTGAAGTATTAACTAGTATTGTTTAGGGGATAGGTACTGGTGTTGCAGTTCATGGGTTGGATTGGTTGAATTCTTTATGGTGGTATGTGTGTGGTGTGAGATGAGGTTGTAGGTGGTGTTGTTTTGGTTAAGTTCCGAGAATGGAGCTGGTGGGGTTGAAAATGATTAAGTTGAGATGACATTGATCTGAGCTGCATGTGTTGGTGTTAGTTTGTGAGATGAAGTTGAAATATCGGGATCAAGAAGTATTAAGAGTGTGTGTATGGATGGTGGTGTCAGTTGTGGTTCTGGTAGAGAAGCAGATTCAATTTGTACTGATGGAGTTAATGATAATGAGTTATGGTCGGTGGTGAAGCATGGCAATGAGACTGGTTTAGTTGGAATGTATGTTAGTGTTTTATTAGATAGCTACAACTGATGGTTAATACGAGGTTCACCTGTAGATGAGTTGCACGTAAGCCGAGTTTGTGCTTGTGAATAATTATGATGTTTGTTTGGTAGAAATAGAATGTACTCTTGTAATGATACGATTAGTTCGGCAGAATTGGAAAGGTGTAGTGGGGAGCTTGCAGCTACTGCAAATGCAGGTAAGCTTAATTGTAATTGTAAATGAAGTTTAAAGTTTAATCAAAAATGAATGAAGTGATGTTGTAATGTTTATAAGAATTAGAAATGAAGTGAAACTGAAACTGAAGTGGTTACATACCCTTAGTCATCCCAGTCAGTCTAGCTGACTTATCTGAATCAGTCTTAGTGACTGAGTTAACCCAGTCTTGACTCATCTGACCATAATAGTTAGACTTTGACTTCTTTGACTTTGACTTGACATTGACTTGGACTTGACCTCAACTGACGTAGACTGTTAGTTGAACCCGTTGACCGTTAGTGACTGTTAGTGGACAAAATAGACCAGGCCTTAGTTTAATGGGCTAGCTTAGTGGACTTGGGATTTTGGCCAGAATTCTCAATTAGTATTTTTTTGACCACTTATGGTCAGAATTAGCCTTTGGTTTATTCTACAAAGTTGTAGATATTCATAAGACTTAGCTAATGGTTTATAGAATCAATCCAATTGAATTAGCAAACCTTAGATATGTTAAAGATAAATAATAAAAGGTGTAGAACCTTAAATGGGCCTAGAATCATTAGAAAGATTTGTATGATTTTTGTGTGAGCCTTTTGGCTAGATTCTTAGACTTCTTGTGTGATTAACAGTTAGTCTATATTAACAACGATGATTTAAATGATGAACCAGTGGACCGTGGATCTCGAGGTAGGCGTGGCTTGTCATCAAAAGAGGTGGGAATTACATTTGATTCTTTTGTAACCATTATTGTTGTTTTTACAAAAGTTAATGCTTAACAAACTCATGCATAGTCTGTTCGTGCATTCCATTGTTTGTTTAAATTGCATTATGTTAATTCTGTTGATTCTGTTAATCTTTCTACGATTTGGAAAGAATCAGTAATGTTTGTTGTCAATATGAATTGTTATGGGAAATGAGAATTTCCACGTATGGTATATAGGATACGCTCCTTCACATTTATACCTACATGAATTCAACTTTTATGTTTAGAGTGGTCATCATGGTCTTGGTGATATCAATAGCTAATGAGTGTGGTTAGCACGAATATTATACATTGTTTGAAGAAGGAGTTTGTCCATATACATGTTTGTTTATTTCAGTGACTTGGTCACTTTTTAATGTTTGGGAAAACATTATTGTTTTCCAAATCTTTCCATGATTACTTGAAAATTAAATGTTATTCCTACTGGGCACCCCTTCTAGGGATGATGTGCTCACCCATTCCCACTTTTAGTTTCTGAGACAGATCAGAGTTGCATAGCGAAAGCTTCAAGGGTTGATTTCGTTAGTTGATTAATTTTTACTATGTTTGTTATATTACTTATCGTATTTGTAAACCAAATGACTACTGTATATGTATCATTTGAGAGGAGTTCTTTTATGTATATATTTCTGAGCGGGGCTAGTTTTGGGTTAAGTTTTGTAGCATATTTCTTAATTGATTTTTAAGTAAATGTTTTAATTTTTAGTGCCTCATATTTAGTTAATCTCTTGGATTAGTGAGCTGCTAGCTTAGGGGGCGTTACAGTGTTGCTATCAGAGCTCAATATTAGATCTTATATGGGAAAATATAGAAATAGCCAGTGCCAAATAGTGAAATAGATTAGTTTAGAACTGGATTGGGTTTGTGAGATAAATCTTAATCACTAAAAGCTATCAATAATTAAAATAATTATTTGATTGATGATTTGTTTGTTTGTTTGGTTGTTTGTATTTAATGAAGTAAAAAATTGTAGGGTACACCAATAACTTTAGTTATTAAGGATTTGAGAATAATTAATCCAAAAAGTATGAACACGTAAATAATTTAATACAAAATAAATAAATAGGAAGATCAGTATTATTAATAAATCTTGAAAATCACGTATAAATTTATTGTATACCTTGATTTATACATATAATCAATAATTAGGCCGACCGAGCAAAGCGAGGGAGGACTCTATATATGGTGACTTTGTGTCATTGTGAAGCATGACTTTTTTTCTTCAATTTAACACAAAAAGATTGGATTTGGTGTCTGTCTATTAATGAAAATCCGAAATAGCCCCTCAAAAAGGACGCAGGCGTAATTAATTTTTTCTTTTCTTTTAGACATTTTTGTAGAGAAGCTGAAAAATGAAGGGTAATCGCGTCAATTAAGCTGGGCGAAAAAAGGACACGAAGGTTGGAAATCATTTAATTGTTGAGGGGCATTTTGGAATGATCCAGTAAAAGGTCATGGGGTCGATTCCCGGCAGCTCTAAAACATTTTCAATTTGTTTTTTTTCTTCTTCCTTTCTTTCTTCTTTTTCTTCCTCCTCTCGATTTCTTCCTAGAAAATCGTAAACATCTTGTTCTTCTTCTGAGAAGAAGTTTGCTGGAAGCCATTTTCTGTTAATCCCCTCTTCTTCATCACCATCTGATGATGGTTTCAGTAACAATGTCGATGGTGGTAAGAGAGATCGGGACGATAAGTTGTTGTGGTACAAAGAATTAGGTAAAAGCTTATCTGGTGATTTTTCCATGGCTGTTGTTCAAGCTAATCAAGTTCTTGAAGATCAATCTTAGATTGAATCTTACGGTGGTGATACTATTTTTGTTGATGTTTATGATGGCCATGGAGGTCCTGATACTGCTCGTTACGTCTGTGATAATATCTGTCGACATTTCCGCGGTTCGTTTTTTTATTTTATTTCTTAATTTCAATTCGATTGTACTGTAATTTGAGTTCTTGGGGTTTCGTTGATTTTGATTGGAATTTGAGTTCTTGGGTATCTAATTGAGTGGAAGAAAACCTAGGTTTTGATAAATTGAAGAATTGTTTTTCCCTAATTTGATGTAATGCTGTAGAATTAAACAGGAATTCAGAAATTTGGATTTGTGGAATATGAACAAACCTTTTCTTGTGAGTAGAAATTAGGTTTAAGAATCATGTACATGAATTTAGAAAATTGGTTTTGTCATGCTCTTGGTGTCAAATTGTAAGAAAATCATGCCTTTATATCGGAAAAAAATTAGTACTCCTGAACATTGTAGGCCGAGTTTATGGAGCATGGTGAAAAACCTCTTCCAAACTCCTTTGTGCTCTTGCAGAAAAGGTAATGTTCATTTTTGGTTGGGTCGGAATTTTATCAGTGTGCTTGCTTACATACCTGGCATATTTCTCCTTTGCCTTCGGAGGGCCTTCATTGTATTCATGGCTCTACTGAAGCTAATATTTTTTTTCAATGCCAAGCATTTGCGAAGGCTTTGCATTACAAGAAAATGGAGTTTGAAGGTGCCCGCTCCAAGAAGATAAATGCTAGCCCAGTCGTCGTTGTTGAAGCTCTTATACATATGAGGTCTATTTATCCTCTATGTTACAGATTCCAAATGAGTTTCACATCTAGTATGCATGTTGTTCATAGATAATAATTTCCGGTGAGACTTTCCCATCTAATCAAGGTTTATATCCCCAGGCTGCCGTTGGAATATCGACTTATAATCAGCAAGATTTGGTTGTTCAACTGAAGGAATCCTGGTAATTCAAGCCGCAGAGGCTGCATATTTATGTAGTAGTAGTATCCGTAGTTGTCCATCATATGTAATGAAAGGACCTCTGTTTCGTTATTGAAAATAAACATTCCATGTATTGTTGTACTATAAGCATTTAATTATTGGAGTCATTTGTTCCTATTGTTCTATGGTTCTTAGGTATGAAAGACTGCGGCGGTGGGATGATGCTCTCAAGGCGTAGCAAGCCCTCATGGAATTATGGATGCTACATTAGGTTTGTATTTATCGCATATTTGTCTCGTTTGCATCTCTTCTTTCCCTAGTATTTGAGTTCCCTTCAAAAGCAGTTCAAGAAGATGAGCGAAAAATATCAAGGTGTTCTTAACTTGAGAGAAGCCAAAAAGCATCAGACGTTCAATGTGCAATTTTCAACATTTTATGGGCCTTCTTTTTTCATAATTAGTTATTTATCACATATGTTAATAACATTATACTCGTATTAGTAATTCTTCAATTGACCCTCTGTCATAAAGATGGTGCTTAGTGTTTTTGTATGCATCTTATAGGGAGAATGCGATGCCTAGCTGCGCTAGCTCGTTGGGAAGAGCTTAGTAACCCCTGTAAGGATTTTGGACCCTGGCAGAGCCTGCAGCTAGACTGGACATGGCACCTATTGTATGTGTTTCATAATTTAGGTTAAGTTATATGGATGTATATCTATTTTCCATTGACATATATGATGTATTTTTCAACTGTATGCAATTTTAGAAATTGATTTACATCTCTTTACAAAGAAATATGATATCTTTGTTTGAACGTATCTTTGCTTTGTAATTTCGCTTTACAAATTTACAAGTCCGACTCATGCCATTATGGTGGAATAAAATTGTGAGTACAAAATTTAGTTTTGATCAATTTTTTCAATTGTGAGTACAAAATTTAGTTTTGATCAATTTTTTCGGTCGGTCATCCCACTGTGGCAGCGGTCATCTAGTTTATAATTACATAAATGTTAATAATATTCTTGGAACTTAATAATGTTTGTAAGAATTGTTAGAATAATAGTTCAATCATCAATGTCAATAATAAAAATATTATAATATTAAATATAGATGATAATGTAAATAATAATAATCTTATACTATAATAAAGAAAAAGGGTCATTTCTCCCGTCCATAAATTTCCACCGTTTCCAGTGAATAGACAACGCCTCCGTTTTTTCTTTCGCCTATACACTTTTTCGCTAATTTGGAAAACGTCAGGGGTAAATATATACATTTCCGACCATTTTTCTCTTCTTAACTCTTCTTACCAATATCGATTGCAGAGATTCCAACCCCTTTGTTCTTCGTTCCCAAATCAACCACGCAGAAAACTCGACCGCCAAATCAAATAAGTTTTCACGATTATCAATTGAAATCTTCCAACCCAACCCCAGTTCGATTGAAATCTCGGTCACACTCTAACCTAACCTAACTTTACATCAAATTCAATTTCACAATCAAATTATTTTACAAGGGAATAATTGGTTCATCTAAACAATTGATAAGAGAATTTTATAGTACGTTGATACTATCATCAAACAAAATGTGAAGGTGTTGGATATGGTATCATTTATCTAGGAGTTTTGCCCGATTATTCTGTAATTGCAATCAAAAATCCTATAAACAAGAAGTAAGTAAAAAAATTTATCTTGAGTAGATAATTTTTTTTAAGTCAATTTCAGGTTCAGAGGTAGTATTCTTTTATGAATTTCATTTACTGTATTGTCAGGCTTTGGGTTTTAGAATGTGAAAATTTAGGGTTTTAAATTGGGTAATTGGGGATTTTGTTTTCATGTAAATTTTAATCCAAATATTTTGTCTTTATATGTTTTGATCTACTCACTTGGTAGTTACTTAATACTCAATTTCTGTCTTTCACGGTTAAGACAACATTAGCACTAGCAATCTTACTATTGTTACTAACTTCATGCTTGTAGATGGTGGATTTTCGACAAAGGCTAAAATCGTAAACCCATAATTATACGAACCTATGATCCATCAGTCAGACGTGAGTATTGAGACACGGA
Organism: Papaver bracteatum; assembly: GCA_023529315.1. Lineage (NCBI taxonomy): Eukaryota > Viridiplantae > Streptophyta > Magnoliopsida > Ranunculales > Papaveraceae > Papaver > Papaver bracteatum. Next base: position 153,388 of record JAJJWX010001467.1, read on the forward strand.
TCTCTCATCGAATCCTCTGACTGAGAATACCTTCTCTCAGAGTACATGTAGATATGTAGTCTCACGTCCAGACAACAACATATCTCATGAATACTGAACACTTCAGTAATTATTTCTATATAGTATCACAAGATGGACGGATCCTAGACAGCTTTCTCTGCTAGTATAGAGCGATAACGTCTTCATGATACAAACAACGAGTTTACCCTGACTATATAAAGTATATGAAGCTCCAGCAAGCTCATATCGAAATAATTAATGCTCCTAGACAGCTTGTTCTGCTAGTATAGAGCCATAAGTTAATTATTCCTAAATTCTTGGATTCATCCACATAATTTCCGAAAATATTCAAATATTTTCGCAGATATTTCATTACTGCAAACCATGGTTCTTCCCAGCATAAATCCATGGGTTAGTAATAAATATTCAACGCACGGGCATCAGAGCTACCTCTTAGTAAGCCCTGTCTCAAAAGGTGTAAGTGTATTCAGCAACGATGCATTAACAATCACCGCACGAACGAGTATTTCAAAATACGACGAAACGATGAACCTATGCAAAATAGGGAAAAAATAATAAATAATCAAAATATTGACCAAGGCGCTGGGAGCATGGGCCCACTGACTGGCCGACCGTGCCATGGCCAATCCCACGCCAGTTTTATATTTTATTATATTTTTATTATTTTCCTTGATCTGATGAAAATCCTTTCATTTGAACAAATATCCTTTGTTTTGAGGAAACTCCTCAATTCCGTGGTGCTTCCTTCGCACGGAGGAAATAATATAAAATTAGGGAAAATATTGTGGGGACGTGATCATTGGCCAACCGGCCATGCCTTTATCCCGTCCGGCCCCATGCCTTGTTATTCCTCATTATTTTATTATTATTTCCCTAGTTTCATGAAAATTTCTTCATCTCATGGTATTTTTCAGAAAATACATAAAAATATTATAAAATTAGGGAAACCCGTGGGACCGGCCCCAGCCGGCCGGCCATGCCCCAGGCGGTCCCACACGTCCCTTTTTTTTAGGATTTCCTTCTTCCCATGAAACTCCTTGATTTCATGATATTTCTCTCAAATTATGAAAACTCCTTCAAATCATGGAAAATATATAAAATATTAGGGAAACTCGTGGGACCGGGCCCAAGCCGGCCGGCCATGCCCTAGGAGGTCCCACACGACCATGTTTTTAGTATTTTAATATTATTTGCTTCCTTGATCCAATGGAAACTCCTTCACCTCAATAAAAACTCCTTAATTTCATGATATTTTCATAAATTCATAAAAAAAAAAAAAAAAAAAAGCACCACGGGACCGTGGTCACTGGCCGGCCTTCCATGCCTTAGCCTCGGCGGTCCCATGCTTCATCTTTCCTTTATTTCATAATTATTTCATCATTCCTTTATTTCATAATTATTTTCCTTCATGTCATGAAGTTTTCCTGGTTTCAGCAAAACCCTAATTTTGTCATATTTTCTCAAATGAGCACCAGAAAATATCAAAATTCTCAGGACTGAGACACAGACGTGTCAACGATGAAAGCATGTTACCTTTACCGACCAGGGTTGGATTTTTGGCTTGCAATGAACCGGTCCTACATATTTTCATGATTTGACCTAATTTGCGCAATTACACGTATTGGGTAAAAAAACTCTTCGAATAATTTCAGAATTTGATGGAGTGATCGTCATTCGATCCCGTGACCACCCAGGGCCGGTTTCATGACCCCTTGGTCGGTCCCTTACCTCTTCATAATTAATTAGGTTTCATCACCTAAGGCTCAGATGAGCATTTTTCGAATAAATGATTAAACCAGCATTTGATCATTCTTTCATCAATAAATCACCAACTCTTCAAGAGGCCTTGGTATTTGCTCACACGAGCATATGGGATTCCGTGGTTAATTTTCAAATAAACCATCAATTGGTCATCAATTGATCAAGTTAGGGTTTCTGAGTCCAAGGATCATAATTCCAGATTCGAACACTAATAACTTTACAATGATCTCATGATCAGTATTCTTATTAATTATGCTCGGTTCAACTACCAGTATTTTAATTAATATTTTATTTTGGTCACGCTGCCAATAATTCATCAGACGAGCGACACTTGCTCAGACGAGCAATATTTGCTCAAACCAAGGAATATTGATTCAACTATTAATATTCAACAATTCATCTAATGAGCAACACTTGCTCACCTCAGCGTGAGAATCACATAACCGTCTCAACAGACACGTTCAATTCATGAGTTTCAGAACATTTTACAAAATCATGTTCAACTCAATACATGGACTCATCGTCCTATTAAATCACAAAGTCAGCATTTGACTAATTAACCACGAGATGTCAATCGTGTCATTTTGGGGGATATCAACTAGGGTTTTGGTCTGGCGATCTACGACACGTGTGTTCAAACACACGATGGAATGTGATCAAGTTGTGCAATCAGTTGAAGGAGTTAACAAAGTAGTGGATGGAAAATCAACTGAGTCTCTGCACGATGATCAACTGGTTTCAAACATGATTTCCACTTCCCCACTCTTTGATTCCATCAACTGTCATACTTCATGGGATCATGGTGCCTACAATTCCAGCAATATAAATAAGTCTCTGAATCATGATTGAAACAACAACAGAAACAAGAATTTTACGTCTCACTGAAAATACGAGATCAACAACTCATCAATTGAGCAATTACTCTCAACTGAGAAATTTCAATCATTCAGAACTTATCATATTCAGAATTCACAACACACTTACAATCTTTGATTACCATTAATTCCACACATTTCTTAGCTTCCCTCCTATAGATCAACCCATCCTCTCTTGTGACCGAATTTACTCTGGAAAGGACATTGTCTTAGTTTAGGCCGGGGTACATTGATCTCTCGAATTCAAAGCATCCCCTTTGCAGCGATGCATCTGTGTGAGGTTGAACATTTCGCTCGGTTAAAGGAGTCTCCTCCGTACGTTCGTCTCCTAAATTCCGTAAAAACTAGCAAATCGTTTTCCCCATCTACATATTGGCGACCAGAGTGGGAGATCATTCACTCGGTTACAATATCAATTCTCACAAAGATGTTCGGTCTTAGGTGTGCAAATCCGGGTTCAAAACCCGATCTAATATCGCAAGATCTAGTGGTACTTCTAACGCCACTCCACCAAGCACTGATGCTCCAGTGATCACCCTTGAAAGTTACGACACTGGAGCCATCAACAATCCACTCTTCGGTTGATTTCCTGAAGAAACCAGAGGAAATCAGCCTACCATAGTTGATCTCATGAAGGTTCAGACTCACATAGCTGCAGCACAGAAAGAGTTGTGTGCTTATCTCAAAACTCTCACAGACAAGCTTGCATCTGAACGAACTCAGCCTCAATACGAGAAAGGAAAAGCTAAAGAAACATCTTCAACTGCTGATCCTGAAATCTCTCCAATCCATGTTGTACATGATGAAGAATTCCGCAAAGCTGCAGATGACTCTCTAGCCAAGTTTCATCACTCGTGAAGACCTATATCACTTTTTGAGGATCGAGGAAAAGACAAGGAATCATCTGTCCATCTTCACCAACCTTCATATCATGCTTCCATACATAAGATTCCTCTTCCAAAGGTTATACCGCTCCAACATTCATTCTTTATGATGGAACATGCAATACTCAAAAACATATTTCTCGATTTTTGGAATTATTGGGCGAACACGAGCACAACATGTAGTCCGTCTGAAGGAATTTTCAAAGTCTTTGACAGGCAGAGGAAGATCATGCACCTGGTACAACAACATCGCACCGAAAAGTATCACCGATTGGAGAGAGATGATTAATACTTTCTACAGAAAATACTTCTTCGTGTAAGAGAAAACCACTCTCTCTGATCTAGGAAGGATATTTCAAAGGAGCAACGAACATCCTAACTATTATGTGAAAAGGTTCAGAGTTCAATCCTTAGATTGCTATGATCCGAACATCACAGAGAAACAACTCATGGACTTGTGCATCAACGGAATGATTCCAGTCTACAGAGCTTTATTAGAAAATCTCAGGTTCCAGACTTTCTCAGAATTTCATGAAGCGGCCAAGAGATCAGCAACTACTGTACCTGCTTTATTGGAGAGGGATAAGGCTGCAAAAGCTGAAGAGCCACTTGAAACTCGAAGTAGCAGACGTTTGATCAACAAACAGTACAACCTCCAACCTTCCACAAATGTTGTTGTACAAGGGAGCAAACGAAAGGTTGAACCACAGCGCAAACATACTTTCTCAACTCCTTCAAAGACACAAATGAAGGATAATACACAAGTTCCTGCTTAACACACAGAAGCTGATCATAGGCGGCTGATTTCCCCTACTCCATTGAGGAAGTTATTGAACTTCTAGATTCCTGGGTTCAAGACGGCACAATCAAACTGCCATATGTCAAGAAAGAACCAACTGAAGAGGCCATGGAAAATCCTCGTTACTGTCGCTTCCATAGGTTCGTCAACCATCCCACAAGTGATTGCAGAACCTTGAAGCACATATTTAAGGAAAAGATTGAATCAGGAGAACTCAACTTGCGGACTGAAAGAGTGCACATAGATCCTCTCCCAGTCAGAACCTTCACTATTTCTGAACCACCTGTCAAAGAAACAATTCAATCTTTAATTAAACATGTCTGCAAATTGTTGTACTTATCAACAGCTCAAAGGAAGGACATGTTACCGCATTGAACCACATCGTGTCAAGAAACCGTTTGTCGATTCAAGAGACATTTCTTGATCCTTCAGCAATGGACAGAGAAATGTACAACTGGGGACTTCTCACCACATTCTATCTCAAAGGAAATGAGTTCAAATGAGCATTGATTGATGTTGGCACTGCTGTCAATATTATCCCTCTGAAAACTCTCAGAGATGATGGTATCACACGACAAGAATCCATTCATGCTCCGGTCTCAATCATAGATCATGAAGGAACGCCCAGACGCTTATGGTTACATCATTCTCAAGATGAGGGTATAGACACCCCAATTTTGCATGGTCGCGAATATTTCCGCAGTATCGTATCCGAAGTGGTCCAAGGAATTAAGTGTGTTGCGAACCCAAAATAATTACATTTGGTGAACTAGATGTGGAGTCCATTAATAAATCAGTGAACCTATGCTAAACGTTTATACCAAGCCCACTTCTTGTCCATCAAATGAGTCCACTTAGTCCGAGAAATTATGAAAATCCACTAATGGTCACTAGCTGGACGTCTATAGTACTGATAGGTGTAGAATACACCGTATTTACTATCTAGTAGTTTATGCTTTCTTTGCTATTTTTCTAGTAAATTATGTATTTTACGTGTGTTTTTGATTTATTAGGTACTCTGGAGTCACACGGACGAAAAGAAGGAGAAATCACCGAAGTTGGGCAAAAAGGGCAGAATTGTCATTTCATAGGGCAAGCACTATCTGGAATCCGGTAATGGTTAAGGGATAACTCTTCTTAGAGGTATACTAAACGCAAACCAGCTATGGTTAATGGGTGGTCATTTATGTGTCCCTTATCATTTACCATAGGGTGTATGTATCGGGTGGTTGTTATTCATGGGGTGTAATCATCCGACCTAACTTTTTATAACCCTAAAATTCATTCATCCCAAATCATTCACTTCTCGCCTGAAACCAAGAAGAAGAGAAATAATGGCTGCCGTTATCATGGCAGAGATCGAGATGATGCACTGAATGTGAGAAATTGTTGCTACAATCGTTCGAGAAGAAGAGAAACAACAAGAATCAAGTTGCTGCTATAAATGGGTTTTACAAACCAAGAAATTGAGAGCTAAAAAGGGGATCTGTGTTGAGTTTGGGATGAGACTACAGATGTAAACTGATTGAATTGAAAAAGGAAATCGAAGCTGGGATAGAAACTGCAAGTAGGGTTTGGTTCAGAAATGGTTTCTAGTGATGGTTTTCAGTGGATGATTGAACTCGATACGGGTATGAGGTCGATTTGCTTCTCAAATTATAAGAGAATTAAAAGTTAGGGATTGGATTGAGATCTCAGAAGAAGAGGAATCAAAATGTGTAGATGATGTTGTAGTTCATATGGGTCTGTGGCTATGGATGGAGATGGTTGTCGCTGTCAAAATTGGGTATTGCTAGGATCAGAAATTCGAGATGGGTTGGATTGAAGGTTCAGATCAAGCTCAGAGAAAGAACAAAAGGCTACTGTTATTGGGTTCAAGAGTAAATCAAGAGAACAGAAGTGGCCTGAGGTGATGATTGGATGGATTTACAGGGAAAGAAGAGAGAATAGTGGATTGTGTTGGCTTGAAAACCAGATTACAGTTCAGAACTGGCGATGCTGGTTTGAACAACTATTGTTGTGAATGAATGAGTTATTGTAGATGAATGATTAGGCTTGTCGCAAGTGAAAGAATGGCCTGAAAAATTGGCCGGAAATGCCCTGTAATTAGCCAAAACTCGGCCGATTCTCCCCTCCGGAGAGTCAACTCGGTGATGGAGACAACCATTCCAGAACGAGTCCGACGACCGATCCAGCGCAGTGACTCAGACGATTAAGACGAATCAGCCCAGAATCAGAAAACTAACTCGCCAGCTGACTCCCCTCCCTTGACTTACGGTTTGACCTGTTTGACCATTAGTCCTAACAGTGGACTGACGGAATATTCCGTCACCGGGGGAGCATTTTCAGGTGGCCGGCGGAAACAAATTCCGGTCAACTTCCGGCCAAAAACACAGTTTTCCGGCGAGCAAAAATACAGAATTTTGTATGGACTTCTCTCATGTGTGTGAAGACTTAGAATTGGGAATTGGACCAAGCGAACCGAGTCTAACTACTAGTACTAAACCTAAGTTCACAAATCTTAATGCGTTTGGGGAATTACATCTTGTAAGCGAACCTCAAGGTGGTTCTTTTGAATAGAATCTGATAACTAAGCGAACCTGTTACTCGGTGAAATAAGGAATTTTGGGGTTAGCTAAGCGAACCTGCTATCCTACGGTTGGTGATAATCTATGACTAATAACAAGTGGAAAAGAACGTAACTTTAATCATTGTTTTGCAGCGAATAAGGATTCCTTGATCTATTCTCTCTCATTGATTTCAACTTACACTTTTAATTACTTTGTTTATTTCTTTTGCTTTATAAGTTTTACAACCAATACCCCCCTTTTATGAAAATTTTACAACTAATAATCTCTTGCTCCTCGTGGGATCGACCTTGACTACCCTATATTACTCTTTAATTAGGTAGTAAAGTATTAATTAATTTGTTGTGGTTACGACACGCATACAAATTTTGGCGCCGTTGCCGGGGAGCAACGGTCGATTTTAGTTGTTTTTATTTTTCTTTTTGCATTATTCTTGCTTTGTTAGATTTTATACCGTATCTAACTTAATTTTGTGAACCTTGCTGTAGGTACTATATCTTTGGTGAATGCTTCAAGGGGGAAGACCGAGTCCAATTAGAATACGTCTTCGATCCGACACTCAACTAAGAGACTTTATTCGAGCGGTTAACACTCCGCTTCCTCGTTCTACATCAAGTGAATTCGCAGATTTGGACATAGAAGAAGAAGCAATGGGTGATCGTACACTCAAGGACCTAGCTTCTCACAAGCTCGATACACAACAATGGTGTATCCAAACTAACTCAACTTTTGAGATCAAGCCGGGGTTGATTAGAGAATTACCAAAGTTCCATGGCATGGTGAATGAAGACCCAAACAAACATCTTATGGACTTCAACACCTTAGTCACGGCCATGCTTCCACCGAATACTAATGCAGATGGAGCAATGTTGAAAGCTTTTCCGTTCTCTTTGGCGGGAAATGCTAAGGAATCGTTATACTATTTGCCTTCCGGAAGTATCACAACATGGAATGGGATGAAGAAACTTTTCCTCGAGAGATATTTTCCCGCATCAAAGGCTACTCAAATTCGCAAAGAAATTTGTGGGATAAAGCAACATGTGGGAGAGTCATTATATGAATGTTGGGATCGATATAAGAGATTGGTGGCAAGTTGTCCACACCATCAATTTAGTGACGCAATGATAATCCAATACTTCTATGAAGGTATCCAAACAAGTGATAGATATCTTCTTGACGCCGCCGGTGGTGGTGCCATAGTGAACAAGACGGAGGCCGAAGCTACCGAGTTGATTGAAAGTATGGCGGCAAACTCGCAACAATTCTATGCAAGAAGTGATTCAATGGTTAAGTTGGTGCATGAGGTTAGCGACTCGTCTTCACAATCCGATCAACGGTTAAACAACATAGAGAGGGTAGTACAACGATTGGCCGCGGTAATTATTCCGGATGATGAAACCGAACAAGTAAATTCTTTATATCCAAATCCAAGGCCAAGGTACGATCCATATTCCAATACTTACAATCCCGGTTGGAAGGATCATCCCGACTTTAGCTATGCAAACAAGCAAGCGGCGGCTCCTAATCCATATGCGCAACAAGGTGGATTCCAACAATCACGTTTCCAACCTCAACAACAACAATTCCAACCACAACAAGTCAAGGAGCAAGATTCTTCGAATAATGACAAGTTGAATGTGATAATGCAAAGCATGCAAGGTCTCACTTCTATGTTACAACAAACCCAACAAAAGACCGATTCGGCAATCAAGGATTTACAAACTCAAATGGGACAATTGGCGACTGATATGAACTTAATGAAAGCTCAAGCATCCACAAATCTTCCTTCACAACCAATTGTGAATCCAAGAGAGAATGTTAATGCAGTTACTTTAAGAAGTGGAAGACAAGTGGAGAGTCCAACTCGTCATGAAGAAGCTAGTGAAGAAGTAGTCAAAGACAAGGAGGAAGCCGTACCAAAGGAGCATTCAACACCAACCACCCAATCCAAGGAACCGGTTCATACTTTCACTACTCCACCTCCTTTTCCTAGTCGTTTTGCTAAGTCCAAGAAGGAATCTCAAGATAAGGCACTCATGGATATCTTCAAGAAGATAGAAATCAACATCCCCTTTATCGAGGCCATAAGGACAATGCCAAGGTATGCTAATTTCATGAAGGAGTTATGCACAAAGAAGGATAGGTTGCTTGATAATGAAATTACTAAAGTTGGCGAGAGTGCGTCGGCTATGCTTTTGAAGAAGATGCCTACAAAGTGCACGGATCTCGGTGGTTTCATGGTGCCAATTACTATTGGTAAGGAAAGGTTTGAACATGCTTTACTTGACTTGGGAGCTTCCATTAGTGTGATGTCGGCCGATATTTATGACTCCTTGAATCTTGGTCCGTTGAAAGAGACAAGAGTTATTATCCAATTAGCAAACAAGTCTAACATCTATCCAAAGGGACTTGTAGAAGACGTTCTAGTGCAAGTGAATGAGTTAATTTTTCCGGTGAATTTCTTTGTGGTGGATATGGACAACAATGAGAATCGTTCATCTACTTCTTGGGAGGCCATTTATGAAGACCGTGAAGAAGAAGATTGATGTGGACAAGGTTACACTCACTATGGAGTTCGATAAGGAAGTAATACACTTCAACATATTTGAAGCCATGCGCTACCCAAGTGATGTGCATTCCGCTTACTCCATTGATGTGGTTGGTTCATTAGCGCAACAAATGGTAGAATTGAATCGAGAGGAAGAACTTGATGTGGTGTTGCAAAAGAGCATTGAATTGAACGTCCATGGCGTGTCTAACTTGGATGTTGAAATTTACACGGAATTGGTGGAGACGTGTGGTGCCTTGACGGCATTACAAGAAGCTAAGGGTAATGTTTCCTATATTTCTTTACCCGTGAATGATGAATTACTTGTACCATCTATTGGAAGAGAACATGAATCCGGTACGTGATGCTCAACGTAGGCTTAATCCTCCCATGATGGAGGTTGTGAAGAAAGAGATACTCAAATTGCTAAGTGCGGGGGTGATCTACCCAATTTCCGATAGCAAATGGGTAAGTCCGGTACAAGTGGTTCTAAAGAAATCCGGTGTTACGGTTGTTTGAAATCAGGACAATGAACTTGTTCCTACAAGAGTTCAAACCGGTTGGAGAGTGTGCATTGATTATAGAAAGCTTAATTCCGCAAACCGAAAGGATAACTTTCCTTTACCTTTCATTGATCAAATGTTGGAGCGGTTAGCGGGGCATTCTTATTATTGTTTCTTGGATGGTTATTCGGGATACAATCAACTTGTTATTGCACCGGAGGACCAAGAGAAGACCACTTTTACTTGTCTGTTTGGAACGTTTGCGTATAGGAGGATGCCGTTTGGTCTTTGCAATGCACCGGCTAGTTTCCAAAGATGCATGGTAAGTATATTCTCGGATTACGTGGAGCGCATTATTGAGGTATTTATGGACGACTTTAGTGTTTATGGCAATTCTTTTGATATTTGTTTAGATAACCTTGAACTAGTTCTTAAACGATGCATAGACACTAACCTTGTTCTTAATTGGGAGAAATGTCATTTTATGGTAAAGCATGGCATAGTACTTGGTCACATTGTATCCTCTTAAGGGCTCGAAGTGGACAAGTCGAAGATAGATTTAATAATAAACTTACAATATCCCACTTCGGTGAGGGAAGTTCGTTCTTTTCTTGGCCATGCAGGTTTCTATAGGCGGTTTATCAAGGATTTCTCCAAAATCTCCATGCCGATGTGCAAGTTACTACAAAAGGAGGTACCTTTTGACTTCAACAAGGAATGCAAGGATGCTTTTGACAAATTGAAAGCAAAGTTGACAAGTGCGCCGATTATCAAGTCACCGGATTGGAATCTTCCATTTGAATTAATGTGTGATGCTAGTGATTATGCGGTTGGATCCGTTTTGGGTCAAAGAGTGGACAAGTTTTCCCATGTTATCTATTATGCATCTAGGACCCTCAATGATGCACAAATCAACTATTCTACCATGGAAAAAGAGTTATTGGCTATTGTGTTTGCATTAGAAAAGTTCCGCTCATACTTGGTGGGTACAAAGGTTATTGTGTATTCCGATCATGCGGCACTTAGATACTTAATAAAGAAGAAAGAAGCTAAGCCAAGACTAATCCGGTGGATCCTATTACTACAAGAGTTCGACATAGAAATTCGAGATAAGAAAGGTATGGAGAATACCTTTGCGGATCATCTTAGTAGACTTGTTATGTCTCAAGAATAACTTCCATTACAAGACCGCTTTCCGGACGAACAACTTTTCTCCTTGGAAGAATCAACACCTTGGTATGCGGATATAGTGAATTATTTGGTGACAAGGAAGGTACCTAGCACAATGTCTAAATTCCAAAAGATGAAGCTTAAGAAGATAGCGAAGCAATATGTGTGGGATGAACCATACTTATGGAAATATGGCATTGATCAAATCATACGAAGGTGCATACATAACTCCGAATTTCAATCTATTCTCTCCTTTTGTCATACTTTTGCATGTGGTGGCCATTTTGGTTCTAAATGTACCGCTCTCAAAGTTCTTGAAAGTGGGTTTTATTGGCCCACCTTGTTTGAAGATTCATATGTTTTTTGTAAATCGTGTGATAGATGTCAAAGAACGGGCAATCTAGGTGCTCGAAATCAAATGCCACTCACACCAATTCTCGCCGTAGAGATTTTTGATGTGTGGGGAATTGATTTTATGGGACCTTTTGTCAATTCGAATGGAAACTTTTATATACTTCTTGCCGTAGATTATGTTTATAAATGGGTGGAGGCTAGAGCCACCAAAACTAATGATTCTCAAGTTGTTTGTGATTTTGTAAGAGAAAACATATTCACTAGGCACGACACACCAAGAGTGGTGATAAGCGAATGAGGCTCACATTTCAAGAAGTCTTTCCACGCTCTTCTCAAGAAGTACAACATAACACACAAGATTGGTACGCCTTACCATCCACAAACTAGTGGACAAGCTGAAATTTCAAACCGTGAAATCAAGTCCATTCTTGAGAAAACGGTGAATACCTCAAGGAAAGATTGGAGCTTTAAGCTCAATGATGCACTTTGGGCGTATAGAATGGCGTACAAGACACCGATTGGTATGTCTCCATATATGTTGGTTTATGGCAAAGCTTGTCATCTTCCGGTTGAACTTGAACATAAGGCTTATTGGGCGATAAAGAAATTCAATATGGAGTATGATGCAGCGGGGAAACAAAGAAAGTTGCAACTAAATGAGATAGAGGAGATATCTAATGATGCTTACGAGAATGCCCGGATTTACAAAGAAAAGACCAAGCTTTTTCATGACAAGATGATTTCTCGGAAAAGTTTTGTTGTGGGGCAAAAAGTTCTTTTATTTAATACTCGTTTACGTTTATTTCCGGGTAAGCTTAAGTCCCGTTGGGTGGGACCATTTATTGTTACTAATGTTTATGATCATGGTGCAGTTGAAATTGTTAGTGAAAAAACAGGACAACCCTTGAAAGTCAACGGCCATAGGTTGAAGCCATATTATGAAAACTTTCCAACGGAGCATGTGGACGTGATTGGATTTCGATATGTGCTCCCTCTAGAGGAGTAATGTGAAGCAAGAGATATGTCGGGATGTCGACTTTAAAACAAGCGCTAAGTGGGAGGCAACCCACCGGTTTTGTATTCCTTATCCTTTTATTTTTATTTGCTTCTTGTTTTGTGTGTTTACTTTTTTTTTTTTTTCATATCATATTAGGATTTCCCACCTTTACTTTACTAGGAGGATTCAATTACATTGAGGACAATGTAAGGTTTAAGTGTGGGGGAGTGGCTAAGCATATATTTTTGCATAAAAAATAAAAGAGAATTTTTTTTTTGCATAAAACTTTCAACTTTTAGAGATTTTAGAGTCACTAGCATGCTTCTAGGTATGATTACATAGAGAATTCTGACCGGCATAATTGAACTTGGAAATGTTAGGGAACTACGTTCGATTTCTTGCTTGTTAGAGTGTTAAATAATGGATTTAATCATGCCGGTGATGCAAATTTGGTGCAGGGAGAAGTGCGTTATTAGAGTTGCTGATCAATCATTAGTGGAGACTACCCATTTTTCATATCATGTGAGGCACCGACCAGAAATTCTTCCATGACTAAAGAGTTTCTTTTGAGTGTGTGTCACCATATGTTAATTCCGGGTAGAATGGTGAGCTACCCAATTTCACACCAATTTCAGCACTATTTTGATCTCTTGAGTGCTAATTTTTGTCAAACATGAGGGCGATGTCTATAGATGAAATCCTCCTTCTTGTAGTTCGATTTGCAGTTAACACCATTCTCTCTCTCGACAACAACGAGTCCATAGAAACACCATAATCATCAACAACAAGGGAGCGACATCAAAATCTACAAGTAAAGTTGAAAAGGTTCAAGGTTTGAAAGCAACAATGGAACAAGAAAAAGAGCATAATTTTATATCAAAGTTGAAGACTTACAATACAATGAGGTAATTCTATATTCAAGTATGAAGACTAATTTACAAGAGAGAAAAAAGAAAAAGGTGAAAATTATTGAAGTTTATGATTTCAAGACGATACAAGTTGTGAAGAATCAAGCGGTAAAGTACTTTTCCACAGCCATGATTGTTTTATTTTGTATTTTGTTTCTCTTGTCTAAAAAAAAATGAAAAAAAAAAAAAAAAAAAAAAGAAAAGAAAAGAGAAAAGAAAAGAAAGAAAGAAAGAAAGAAAAATAAATAAATATATGAGACAAGAGAAATACCTATTATTGTTTTGTTTTGAATAAGCCGTGGGGAAGGAAAATCTATAAGGAAGTTTCAAGCGACAAGGAGTTAAGGAAAAAGGTTACAAATTGTTAAGGAGTTATGAAGCTAAAGAGTTTATCACCAATAGTTGAAGCCGAAGACCAAGAAGATGAAGACAAGGAGCGGAAGACGTTTCTTTTGGATTCCGTGAGAGTGGTGTTATCATAATTGGCAATCGGATGTGAAGGTAAGTAAGTAATCTCATCCTCGATATAAGTGGCTAATTTCCTTTCTTAGAGATCGTTAGAAATGGTTTTTCAAAATGTTAAAAGATGTGGGTTTTTTCAAAATTTCGGAAGTTATTCTTCCCACCATTCAACGTGTCGCAGGAATTCTCTCTTCATTCCTACCTGCTGATAAGTGCATATTTCACATATATTTGGTGTTAATTCCATACTAGTATTTGATGGTTTTCTTGCAGATTATTGTGTGTTACGCGTGTTTTCTCGTATTTGTGTGTTAGGAGGTGAATAATCCAAAAAGAAGTGAATTCGAGCTTAGTTGTGCAGTGAAAGAAGCTAGCTAAGAGTGAGGAAGAGACAAAGACCAATTGTAACTCATTCAAATACTTTTCATGGGGTAGATGACGAGAAGGCGAAGCCAACGGCGAAAGAACGGAGTCATTCGGAGTTCGTATGAATAAGTTATGGGCAAAATAAGGAAAGGGGCAAAATGGTCATTTTACAAGGGAAGTGCTATTGGCACTCTCACCTTGGATAAGGGGCATCCTAAGTAGACACCTGCTATTCGCACTCCCAGTTTGGATAGGGGGACACCACCTTCTTCACGGGTGGGAAAACATAAATTCGAATTTCTATTTCTGCGTAAACTTCTGGCAGAGAATTTGACGTGATTTTTGGAGATTCAATGGCTGAACTTGATTTATACCACCCTGTTTCGATTAAACAGGATTGGTAATATGCTTTGTTTCATCAAATAAGGGCTAGATTGTCGGGTTGAGCTACACAGAGCACGTGATGATCATCGCAGCAATGATGATCGAGAAGAATGGCAGTAGAAGTTGGCAGTGAGAGCGAGTTACGAACGGTGATAAGTAATGATGCTGCTCGGTCTTGGAGTGTTGCTGTTCGAGTTTTGCTGCATGCATGCCATTATTACTGAGGCTGTTGGTGCTCGAAGAACATGGACAGCGAGGAGAACAAGCAGGTGAAGTTTCTGCTGGAATGCACGTGCTAAAGCTGAGCTCGACAGAGAATGAAGATGGGGAAGAAACGCTTTGTTTCTCAGCAATGATGGAGATGGGTGTCGCCAGTAAGTCGAAAAGAAAATAAAGAAAGAAAAAAAAAGAGAAGTTCAGGGAGACGCTGTTGCTGCCAGTGAAGCTTAAGCTTTGGGAACATGGCAGACATGGATCATTGACCGTGATGATGAATGGTTGTAGTCGAGCTGGAAAGGAAGAACGTGCACGAAAGTGATGTTGCTCAGAGAACGTGAAAACGGGAAGAATAGCTCGAGTGGGAGCTAGGATAAGTTGGCTGGCAAGCACGTGAATGCATGGGCCAGATGGCCGTGCACATGCGCAAATGAGGCAAAGATGGTCTAACCATTTTACCTATAAATAGGGCTGTGTGTTTTGTTGTGAAGACGGCCGGCTGGAGACCTCTAGACCCCATTTTCAAACACAATCTCTACACCTCTCATCCCACACCTCTCCATCCCACACACCTCTTCTATTCTTCTTTCATTTCTAGTTTTAGTTTTATTTCTTCTTCTTTATTTTTGGTTAGTACTCTAATTATGAGTAGCTAAATTTCTATCTAGGATTAGGGAGGAAATCCTACTATGTGTGCTAGAATGTTTTGATTATTTTCTATAATAATTCTCTTGGTCCTTATTCTTGATTCGTAAGGTAATAATTTTCTTCATGTGTCCTATGATGCTTGATAATTGATTTATATATTCTATGTTAGAGAATAGCATTTTATAGTGAAGAAGATTGTTAATTCTTTGAGAAAAATAATTGCTTGAAAAGATTTATTTTCCGAGACGTATTATTTGTCCTAAATCGTCTTGAGTAATTTTGGGAGAATGTTATAGGGAATAGTTATAATCATTTAGTATGTGTAGTAGTGATGGAATCTTGACATCCTAGACTCTTTTAATTGAACACAAAAATCATTTTTAGCATTCCCATTATTTTATAAGTTTTATAAAAATCACCATCTTTTTGTCTAAAACCGAATCTTTTAAAAAAAGTCCGAGAATCAAACCCTATACTTACCACTTGTAAAACTGCATCACCTGCACACATGTGAGACCCATAAAAAAGCCGTCTTTTTTAGTGCAATTATCATAAAACCCTTTTGGTAAGGCAGAAGTCGAGGCGAAATGCTTATTGATCGTTTCTCAAACACGCGTTCTCTCATTATGGTGTGTTTATTTCTCACTCAACATTTAAGGATGAGAATATGTTCTTTAGTATTTCTAACTTCTTATTAATAGCATGCAGAAACTCTATGTCCTCATAACTCTTTGAATGCTTGGGATGCTGGAACGCTTTGAAGTTGTAAGTTTTAGTTTGATTTGCTCGAGGACTAGCAAAGTCTAAGTGTGGGGGAATTTGATAGGTGTAGAATACACCGTATTTACTATCTAGTAGTTTATGCTTTCTTTGCTATTTTTCTAGTAAATTATGTATTTTACGTGTGTTTTTGATTTATTAGGTACTCTAGAGTCACACGGACGAAAAGAAGGAGAAATCACCAAAGTTGGGAAAAAGGGCAGAATTGTCATTTCATAGGGCGAACAATATCTGGAATCCGGTAATGGTTAAGGGGCAACTCTTCTTGGAGGTATACTAAACGCAAACCAGCTATGGTTAAGGGGTGGTCATTTATGTGTCCCTTATCATTTACCATAGGGTGTATGTATCGGGTGGCTGTTATTCATGGGGTGTAATCATCCGACCTAACTTTTTATAACCCTAAAATTCATTCATCCCAAATCATTCACTTCTCGCCTGAAACCAAGAAGAAGAGAAATAGTGGCTGCCGTTATCATGGCAGAGATCGATATGATGCACTGAATGTGAGAAATTGTTGCTACAATCGTTCGAGAAGAAGAGAAACAGCAAGAATCAAGTTGCTTCTATAAATGGGTTTTACAAACCAAGAAATTGAGAGCTAAAAAGGGGATCTGTGTTGAGTTTGGGATGAGACTGCAGATGGAAACTGATTGAATTGAGAAAGGAAATCGAAGCTGGGATAGAAACTGCAAGTATGGTTTGGTTCAGAAATGGTTTCTAGTGATGGGTTTCAGTGGATGATTGAACTCGATATGGGTATGAGGTCGATTTTCTTCTCAAATTATAATAAAATTAAAAGTTAGGGATTGGATTGAGATCTCAGAAGAAGAGGAATCAAAATGTGTAGATGATGCTGTAGTTCATATGGGTCTGTGGCTATGGATGGAGATGGTTGTCGCTGTCAAAATTGGGTATTGCTAGGATCAGAAATTCGAGATGGGTTGGATTGAAGGTTCAGATCAAGCTCAGAGAAAGAAAAAAAGGCTACTGTTGTTGGGTTCAAGAGTAAATCAAGAGAACAGAAGTGGCCTGAGGTGATGATTGGATGGATTTACAGGGAAAGAAGAGAGAATAGTGGATTGTTTTGGCTTGAAAACCAACACGATTCGAACTGGTGATCTTGGTTTGAACAACGTTCTCTGTGAATGAATGAGTTATTGTAGATGAATGATTAGGCTTGTCGCAGGTGAAAGAATGGCCTGAAAAATTGGCCGGAAATGCCCTGTAATTAGCCAAAACTCGGCCGATTCTCCCCTCCGGCGAGTCAACTCGGTGACGGCGACAACCGTTCCAGAACGAGTCCGACGATCGATCCAGCGCAGTGACTCAGACGATTAAGACGACTCAGCCCAGAATCAGAAAGCTAACTCGCCAGCTGACTCCCCTCCCTTGACTTTTGACTAACGTTTGACTTACGGTTTGACTTGTTTGACCGTTAGTCCTAATAGTGGACTGGCGGAATATTCCGTCACCGGGGGAGCATTTTCAGGTGGCTGGCGGAAACAAATTCCGGTCAACTTCCGGCCAAAACACAGCTTTCCGGCGAGCAAAAATACAGAATTTTGTATGGACTTCTCTCATGTGTGTGAAGACTTAGAATTGGGAATTGGATGGAAACTTGGAAGTTTTGGAGAATTGGACTAGAATTTGGAATATGGCTCAAATTGGGAAAGTGGTGTTCTTTTGGAATGAGGATTCTTTTCCTACAAAGATATGGAGAGTATTGAAGCCTATAAATAGAGGAGTTCTCTACAACTTTTACACACATATCTACTTTGGAGAAGGAGTTAAAGTGCACAAGGATTGGAGGAAGGAGCAACCATCATCTTTTCAATAAGTTTTTCTTTCTTCCTTTATTATTATTATTGTGTGAACTCCAAATTACGAGTAGCTAATTTTCTTATTGATTGAGGATGAATTCCTAGTTCTTAACATATGGTTTGAGTTTTGTTTCAATTCTACTTAGAAGTTTTTCATATGATTATCGATTGTTTTTACTAATATTAATGTTTATGATTGATTGATAGGTTGTTTGGAGTGCACGCTAAATTGACTTGTTAATTCAATCTAAAGCTCGTAAAACTTGGGGAATACGTAATAGTTTCTTGACTCTTTACACAAGTAGAAAACACGAGACCTTGCGGAGGGATTCCGTGGAGCAATTGTGTGTGAAAACAACGCTAGAAAGTGGACCAAGCGAACCGAGTCTAACTACTAGTACTAAACCTAAGTTCACAAATCTTAATGCGTTCGGGGAATTACATCTTGTAAGCGAACCTCAATGTGGTTCTTTTGAATAGAATCTGATAACTAAGCGAACCTGTTACTCGGTGAAATAAGGAATTTTGGGGTTAGCTAAGCGAACCTGCTATCCTACGGTTGGTGATAATCTATGACTAATAACAAGTGGAAAAGAACGTAACTTTAATCATTGTTTTGCAGCGAAGAAGGATTCCTTGATCTATTCTCTCTCATTGATTTCAACTTACACTTTTAATTACTTTGTTTATTTCTTTTGTTTTATAAGTTTTACAACCAATACCCCCCTTTTGTGACAATTTTACAATTAATAATCTCTTGCTCCTCGTGGGATCGACCTTGACTACCCTATATTACTCTTTAATTAGGTAGTAAAGTATTAATTAATTTTTTGTGGTTACGACACGCATACAAGTACGCCAAATTTTAAAGCTCCAAAGGTATCCGCTAGTCATTTCCTTTAGCGACACCTCCGTCCCAAATGTCGACATAATGTTCCTTTACTCTCAAGTCTTTTCCATTTAACGAAACTAATAAGATTAAATGAAAAATATTTTCGCTTTGGTAATAATATTAATAATATGAGTATAGTATTTTTAAAATGGGAAAGGATATTTAGGTTTTTAATGTGAGCGGTCCGATCAAAGTAAATTAATCCTATGATTATGGTTAATAGAGAAAAAATATAAATAGGGAGCTAGTTTTGGTAAAGAGGGAGGAAGATTCCGATAGAAACTTAGGAGAAATCTAGAAAGAAAAATTTAGTAGAAACCAAGGTGGTGTTTTTAGATATGATTTGGGGCGGTATTATAATTATTGTTAATTTTCACATAATCTAAGTAACATTTTTAAAGCTTTGGAGACGAAAACAGGTTTGCAACGATTTTCATTTAATTAATTGAGCGAGTCATCTGTTTGATGTGTATTTTGTTTGCATCTTGAATGGAAAATTGATAAATTTTGCCTCCATCACGTGCTGAAATCTTTGCATCGTTTTTGTCTTATATCAATTTATGTCAAGCCTTTGCATACGTTTTATCTAATCGATTTTGCATTGAATTCTTCATTATCACATGTACTAAGAAGCAAATTACACTAGCCATAACACGTTTAAACATTGATTGATAATTTGTGGTCGGTTTCGAATTTTGATTTTATTTTTATCTCATGCTTGAGTAAACTCATAATACCTTTGTGATTAATTTGGATGCTTAAGCTAGAGTGAATAAAGGTATTGTTGATACATACAAGGTAGTCGTTCACATTAATACAGATTTTCTTGAAACATGTTATTGGTGTTTGATTAATGTATTTCTTTTTCATCGATAATAATAATAATAATTAGTGATTATTTTTGATATAATAATATTAATTGGTTTTGTTTTGAGAACAGGTTTTGGATTGGGCGTGCATATTTAATATTTTTGGTATTATAGTTTGATGAATCTATTATTTCATATTTGTTTTAACGGTCAAAATCCCTAAAATCCCAATTATAAAGTAGAGGCCAATTTTCGGATTGGACGGGCTAGGTGCCTCACACCTTCCTAGCACCTAGCTCGTATCTTGATTCCCAGACACATCTCTGTATTTGGACCAGTGCTTATTTTGGGTCCCAACTCCCTAAGTTGGGTGGCGACTTCGTATTAATAATTATTTTACACGTGTGATTCCCATTTCAGATATCTTAGAGATCCTAACCGATTTTGACGGTATCCACAGTGGCGACTCTGCTGGGGATTTTAAGAATCTAACTTGAAACGTGATTGGGAATTTAGGGTTTTGATTTGACACTACTCGGTATTTTCACACACACACGTGCACGCACCCATTTGCACATTTGCATTCCATTTTTCATCGTCCAAGTCCGAATCTTAGGAAAATCCGTGGTTAGTAAGGCTGAACCGTTTGGGCGTTATCAGTCGAACACCACAAGCCTTAGCCCAGTACCAAATAAGACTAGTTTCGACTACGTCTGAGGTATATTATGCTAAGGTAACCCAAGCCTACCCAAGAGTTAGTGAAACATGCATGCACGTACATTAATTGTAAATTCATTGTTGCAAAAAATCCGAGACATAAGCACCCTTGTGTTACCATATATCTTTTTTTTGTTTCCTTTGAAACAGGAAAATGACTATAGAATCCGAAATGAATATCGACACTGGGGCATTGTCATGGTTGCGCGAAAAATTCCAAAAGATGTTGGATACCAAGTTCACAGAATTGGAAGCCGAGACCAAGAAGTTTACTCTCGAGGCCATTGCTAAGTCCACGGGAAAACATGTTGGGGCTTATATGAAAAATGACAAAAATAATCATAATTATGAAGAGGTTAAAAAGAATAATTTTGAAGAGGACATTTTTGAAGAGGTTGAAAATGAAAAATTTGATGAAATGGGTGAGACCACAGCACGAGAAAGACAATTAGCCCAGAGGCTTAAAAAGATCGAAAGGACCTTGCAGAAAATGGGTGGGGGTACAGTAGATATACATGGGATATATCCTTATCCCAATATTCGTTTACCTCCTGGATTCAAATTTCCGGATATGGACCGATATGATGGAACTAGGTGCCCGAAAACCCATATTCGTATGTATGTTGGGTACTTGAAACCATTAGGTATTAAGGATGGGTTGTTAGTCCAATTGTTTCAAAGAAGTTTGACCGGGATGACGTTAAAGTGGCTGATGAAGACAGACCCAAGTCTAGTTTCGACATGGCAAGATATGGTCGATATGTTTGTGAGACGATTTATGTTGGTCCCTGAAATTCAGTTTATTCGAAAGCACTTGGAGGCGGTCAAACAAGAACCCAATGAGGCATTTACAAAATTCTTTCCACGTTGGAGGACTAAGTCGTTAGAGCTCGATGAGAAATTAACCGAAGAAGAGATAGTAGATATTATAATGAATTGTTTGAACCATGAATATTGGAACCGGCTGATATCATCTTACCATCCAACATTATTCTTTTTGTGCAAGACGTGCTCATAGATTGAAAATGCATTGGACACGGGAAGAATGACAAGGTTGACCAACCCAGAGGACTCTAATGGGAATAATTGCGGAAGGGACACATTTACAGATGAAAATTAAGTGAATATTGTGTCAGTTGCATCACCTGCAGGACCATACCAGGGGCAGATCCAGAACTGGAGTCAGGGAAGATATGAACGTCCACAAAGGAATTATGGGGAGAGAAAGCAGCTGAATACAAACCCATTGCAATATCATCAAAGGGAACCCATTGTCAATTTTGTCTTGGCGGAAAATGAAACCAATTTAACCGACTCAATCTACAAGAAAGAAACTGCGATGAATCGGCCCGTCCACATCAGTGAACTTTTCACGGATCAGGTACAAACTGTGAACTCATTTAATTCAACAACTAATCGTCATGTTATTTTGTCTGAATTAATGGCAGATTATTATGGAGTAGAGAAACCGAGGAACGTGCCAAATTCCAACCGATTCCCAGATGAGCCTGTGCATATCTATGACCTTCTACCAAAGCGGGAGGCACCCATTAGGCCTGTTCATATTTCAGAGATCTTTTCTTATCCCGTTCAATCACCGGAGAGTCCAGTATACCTCTCAGATATCTTGCCTGATCCATTACATCCAACGAATAAATCTTCGTCTAGGTGGGTGGATCCGTTCAAAAGTAAGAGTGGTGATGAAGTTCAAAATATAGCAAGAAGCAGAGCCATTTACAAGCCACCTCATCTCAGGGATAAAAATACAATGCCTCATACGCAACCATCACCTAGGTTGAAGTTTACAAGACAAGAGGATGAACAAAAAGTGGTAAGAACAATAGATGCCGAGTCAGGTAAGTCTCTAACTCATTCTGTTGAATCAATTAGACCGGTTGAGGGTCTTAAATCACCTGAATTTGTAAATAAGTCTTCTTTTATTTCCAATTTTCAAAATATTTCAAAAAATCCAAAAAAAAATTAAAAAACTAAAAAACCAAAAAGATTTTGTTTGTAGGAAAAATGTTTTGAAGGACAATATACTCGCAAAATAAAGGAAGTGAGAATACTGGCAAACCGTGGGGACTGTGGAACCACCAAAAAGAAAAACCTGAACCGGCTAAAGAAGTAAAGTTTATCAATCAAAACAAGGAAAATCAACCTGTAAGGTCACCTCAGAGAAAGAAGATGGATACGACCAAAATGTGGATACAATGCAAGAATGTGCCAAAACAGAAGACAGAAGTAGTGAATTTAGTTGAAGAGAAACCGTTGCATCTAAGACCAGAATGGATGTGGAAGGCCAATGATAATAATCAGGAGAGATTCATATCACATGAAGATGAGATTTTTCCACCAAATAAATGCAAGACAACAAATCTTTTACCAAAGAAAACAGTTTCTTATAAGGACGAGTCATTTTTGAAAAATGATGAAATGACTAATCAAAAGGCAAAGACTGAAATTCCCAGCATAAAGTTTAAGAAAGCGATTAATCAAAAGGAAGTGAATGATTTTTCCAGCATAAGGTTCAAGAAAAAAAATAATCAAAGGACAATGAATAATAATCAGAGCATAAGGTTCAAGGAAACAATTAATCAGAAGGTAATTTTTCAGCACAAAGTTCAAGAAAGATATCAATCAGAAGACAACAAATGATTTTCCCAGCAAAAGGTTCAAGAAGGCAATTAATCATAAAGCAATGAGTGATTTTCCCAGCAAAAGGTTCAAGAAAGAAACCAATCAGAAGGCAATCGATGATTTTCCCAACATAAGGTTCAAGAATGCAGTTAATCAGATGGTAATCAATTATTTTTTAGAGATAAAGTTCAAGACGATGAGGCAAGCAGAATTTCGAGAAGATACAATAATCATACAAAATAGAAGAATTGTTCAACTATTTGATCGGGGAAGCCAACATGATCCAGACCCAGCAAGTGTTACTCAACCCAAGAAATACCATATTTAGGTAAGTGCTCAAATCTATCTAAGGGCGGCGAACGCTCATAAAACTTAAGGAGATTTTATATAGAAGTCCAATATCTCTCTCATAGTGTCATAATCTAGGGGCAGAGTCATCACCATGTTTGGCCCCATCAGTCAGTCAGTCCAAAATAAATAAAGTCTAAGGGCCAAGTCATCACCATATCTGGCCCCTTTAGTCAGTCAGTCAGTTAAAAAAATGTTTTTTTTACCAAGGGCAGTCATCATCATTAGACCCCTCAGTCAGTCAGTCAGTCAAAAAAAAACTAGGGGCGCCAACATCATCATACTGGGCCCATGTCATTAGAGCATTTCAGTCTTCTATTACAGTGCTCGTCTTTTTCAAGTAAATAATTTAGAGAGATATGTTAGTCCATTTGTATGTCATCATTAGTCCTGTACACCATCTCCTAAAGTTATATGAGCAACGGACGTCCAAACGGATAGATCTAAAAAAAAAAAATGAAAAAAAAAATGAAAAAAAAAATGAAAAAAAAAATGAAAATGAAAAAATGAAAAAGAAAAGAAAAAATGGTTATTAAACAGCCACTTGGGAAAATTGAGTAGCACTTAAAAGAGATAGAGGAACAGAAGAGCCGCATGGAGAAAGTTGAAGATTTGAAGCATCGAATGTCATCCCTGGAAAGTAGCAAAAATCCTGAATCGTTTTACAGTTTGAGCCAATTGATAAATTTAATTATAGCTGGGAGGATTGACATATTTGAAAATTTGGATGGGGACGGTAATATTTTTGGTGGCATCTATCAGACACATGGCAGGTCGGGATTCCTAAACCTTTGTATATATCGAGTATTTTGTTTTTCACCTTTTATTTTTGAAAATTATTTTCTAGGATTTGTTTTCTTAATAATTTTTTTTAAAAAAATAAAAAATAAAAATAAAAAAAACATAATTATAAATAAAATAATAATAATATTTATTAGGAACATGTGCTACTAATAGCTCTTTTGCAAGGTCATCAATTACATGGTTGCTCCAAACTTTGGACGCAAAACTCGAAAGTCAAAGTGAGGCTTACTTTCTACATAAGGATTGTGGCAATCAAGAATGCTCGAGGAAAATTATTTATCTAAAACTCCATATGGATCGTAGGAAGGACAAGAGATGATGAAAATATTTGAGCAAAGTCTTAAAAATTGAAGAGCCGCTTCTCATACGATGCAATCGATGTGATGACGTAGCATTAATGTAATAAAGCGCAACCAGTTTTCGCAATAGTTGGTATAGCACAAGTACCGCTTCGTCGTGATCTCTATATCACGAGGATGTGTACTCTTGCAAAATCAAAATACTTAGAAATAATTCGGGTGAACTTTCTAGTGTCATCCCGGATAATTATAAGTGAGGAATCCAACAAAATAAAGGTGCAAAATGTGTGTGTATGTCTTTGGCATTCAGTTGCACGCAAACCTCTGCCAAAGAGGGGCAACTGTAGACACCCCAATTTTGCACAGTCACGAATATTGCCGCAGTATCGTATCCGAAGTGGTCCTAGGCATTAAGTGTGTTGCGAACCCAAAATAATTACATTTGGTGAACTAGATGTGGTGTCCATTAATAAATCAGCGAACCTATGCTAAATGTTTATACCAAGCCCACTTCTTGTCCATCAAATGAGTCCACTTAGTCCGAGCAATTATGAAAATCCACTAATGGTCACTAGCTGGACGTCTATAGTACGCCCAATTTTAAAGCTCCAAAGGTATCTGCTAGTCATTTCCTTTAGCGACACCTCCGTCCCAAATGTTGACATAATGTTACTTTACTCTCAAGTCTTTTCCATTTAACGAAACTAATAGGATTAAAAAAAATCTTTTCACTTTGGTAATAATATTAATAATATGAGTATAGTATTTTTAAAATGGGAAAGGATATTTAGGTTTTTAATGTGAGCGGTCGGATCAAAGTAAATTAATCCTATGATTATGGTTAATAGAGAAACAATATAAATAGGGAGCTAGTTTTGGTAAAGAGGGAGGAAGATTCCGATAGAAACCTAGGAGAAATCTAGAAAGAAAAATTTAGTAGAAACCAAGGTGGTGTTTTTGGATACGATTTGCGGCGGCATTATAATTATTGTTGATTTTCACATAATCTAAGTAACATTTTTAAAGCTTTGGAGACGAAAACAGGTTTGCAAAGATTTCCATTTAATTAATTGAGCGAGTCATCTGTTTGATGTATATTTTGTTTGCATCTTGAATGGAAAATTGATCACTTTTGCCTCCATCACGTGCTGAAATCTTTGCATCGTTTTTGTCTTATATCAATTTATGTCAAGCCTTTGCATACGTTTTATCTAATCGAGTTTGCATTGAATTCTTCATTATCACATGTACTAAGAAGCAAATTACACTAGCCATAACACGTTTAAACAGTGATTGATAATTTGTGGTCGGTTTCGAATCTTGATTTTATTTTTATCTCATGCTTGAGTAAACTCATAATACCTATGTGATTAATTTGGATGCCTAATCTAGAGTGAATAAGGGTACTGTTGATATATACAAGGTAGTCGTTCGCATTAATACGGATTTTCTTGAAACATGTTATTAGTGTTGGGGGAGGCTTACGAAATCCGAGCCGCTATGCGTAATACGAAACCTACACGAGCAATGAAACACAATGCGGAAATACACAAACTATGACGATATAGAAGCAATCACACAACACCGGCAATTACGTGGAAAAACCCCTCCAATGTGAAGGGTAAAAAACCACGGGCAAATCTTCCACTATAACAATAATGGGTTACACACAATTCTCCCAAATTTGGGGATAACAACAACCTCAAGGTGCCTATAGCACTTGGATATCAATTTGCCTAATTACACTCACCCCTAAGGATGGATCAACAATTCATTCATATATAATATGAGATTCACTATCAATTTGAGAATTAGAAGTGATTTGAGATACTTACTACTAGGGTTTGACAAACCCTAGATTTTTCCCCCTTCGAAGAGATGTGGAAATTGATCAATCAATTCTCCACCACAACAACCAAAAGATCCTTCAACAAGAACCCTTTCTTCTCCTCTTCAAGATGCTTCAATCTCACCAAAAATTGGTGGTTTAATCTCTCTACCTCACTCACTCTCTTTTCTTCTTCCTCTCTTTCTCTTTCTTCTTCAAAACAAGAAGAACAACCCGTGAGAATGAAAAACATTCTCCTGATGCCTTTTGTTAACAAAACACATTCACAAGGCATGTGTTAAGCTCATCCCTTAAAAAGTTAAGGGGATACCTCATTTGTTGGGCCATAAGGAAGTGACCCCAACAATCTCCCCCTCACGACTTATGGCAAGGTACCCGTCACCACCAAACCTGCCCTGCCGAGAAATACACATGCTTGTATTTTGGTAGCGACTTTGTCATCATATCAGAACCGTTGTCATCTGTATGGATCTTCTCAATATACAAGACCTTCTCCTCGAGAACTTCTTGTATCCACTGATACCTAATATTGATGTGCTTGGACCTCGAGTGAAAACTCGAATTCTTGCCGAGATGTATGGCACTGGGTCTGTCACAAGAAACGATGAACCTCTGTTGCTTCATACCGAGTTCTCTAACAAACCTCTTCATCCATATCATCTCCTTGCAACTCTCTGTAGCTGCAATGTACTCGCCTCTGTAGTAGTAGACAATGCCACACATTTTTGTAACTTGGATTGCCAAGACACGGCTCCCCCGCATAGGTAAATAAGTAACCCGATGTAGACTTGAGACTGTCTTGAGCACCTGCCAAATCTGAATCTGTGTAACCAACTAACTCTGGCTTGTCACCTCCATAGCACAAACACATATTAGAAGTACCCCTCAAATACCGTAGTATCCATTTCACTGCTTCCCAATGCTCCATAGCAGGATTTGATAGAAATCGCTTACCACTCCAACCGCATGAGCTATATCCGGCCTTGTACACACCATTGCATACATCAAACTACCAAACTGCGGACGCATAAGGAATTTTCTCCATCTTCCGTTTCTCAACATCATTCACAGGACATTGATCACGAGTTAACTTAAAATGGTTTGCAAGTGGACAACTTACCGGCTCAGCCTTGTCCATGTTGAATCTTTGCAACACCTTCTCAATGTAGCTTTCTTGTGATAACCACAGCTTCCTCGCTTTCCTATCACGAGTGATCTCCATGCCAAGAATACGCTTTGCTGCACCCAAGTCTTTCATAGCAAAAGACTTGCTCAGATCTGACTTCAACCTGTCAATCTTTTTCTTATCTTTGCCAACAATAAGCATGTCATCAACATATATCAAAAGAGTAAGAAAATCACCATCAGCAAATTTTTGAATGAATACACAATGATCTGAAGCCGTCCTCTTGTACCCATGTTCCTTCATAAACGATTCAAACTTCTTGTACCATCTTCTTGGAGCTTGCTTCAAACCATAAAGACTCTTCTTTAGCTTGCACACCATGTGCTCTTTGCCTTTGACTTCAAAACCCTCGGGTTGTGCCATATACACATCTTCCTCCAACTCACCGTGAAGAAATGCTGTCTTGACATCTAGTTGTTCTATCTCAAGATCCAAACTAGCGGCTATTGCCAAGACAACCCGAATAGAAGAAAATCTCACCACCGGTGAGAAAATCTCGTCAAAGTCAACACCCTTTCTCTGCTCATAACCCTTCACAACTAAGCGTGCTTTGTACCTTGGTTGTGAGTTACCATCTTCAGTCTTGATTCTGTACACCCACTTGTTCTTCAGAATTTTCTGGTTCTCAGGCTTGTCAACCAAATCAAAAGTGTCATTCTCATCTAAAGAGCCAACCTCTTCTTTCATGGATTTCAACCACTTCGACTTTCAGGAACACTAAGAGCTTCTTCATAAGACTCTGGTTCACCCGCATCCGTGAGCATCACATACTCATGTGGTGGATACTTTGTTGAAGGTAATCTGGTCCCTGCTTTGGATCTTCTCAACTCAGCTTCTGGTTGTTGTTGTTGCTGCACTTCTTGCTCAACATCACCCACTGGAACATCTTCATGAGCTTCATCTTCATTTCCATTACCATCAGCATCATCATCATGTTGTTCAAGAGTAGGAACAACTGGATTTGGATCCAAGGTCATATCATCTTGAAGCTTTGGCATCTCAATCTTCTCAAAGTCTTCAATTGTCTGGTCTTCAAGGAATACCGCATCCCTACTTCGATAACCTTCTTCTCAACCTGGATCCCAAAATCAGAACCAAACTTCTCTGTTCCATAGCCTAGGAACACACACGCTTTGCTTTGTCGTCAAGCTTTGATCTCTGATCTTTTGGGATATGAACAAATGACCTGCAACCAAACACTTTCAAGTGATCATAAGTAGGCTCTTTGTCTCTCCATACCTTTTCTCGCTACTTCTCCATCTAGCGGTCTTGAAGGAGATCGATTGATCAAATACACAGCAGTATTCATTGCTTCACCCCAGAAATGCTTATGCAACTTGGAATGAGATAACATGCACCTTATTCTCTCAAGAATAGTGCGGTTCATCCTCTCTGCAACACCATTATGTTGTGGAGTCTTGATCTGATTGTTCATGACGTATACCCATGCTCATGCAATACACTTCAAGTGGCCCAATGTACTCTCCCCGTTGTCGAACGAAGGCACTTCAAGGTTCTACCTGTTTCTCTTTCCACCATGCTATGAAACATCTTGAACACAGGAACAACATCATCTTTGGTCTTGATTGCATATGACCAAACCTTCCTTGAAGCATCATCTATGAAAGTAACAAAATAAACAGCACCACCAAGTGTTTTGACCCTTAAAGGTCCACATACATCAGAATGAACAAGATCAATAATACCAGAATTGCGCTTGGGTAAAGCTTTATGAAAAGAGACTCTGGTTTGTTTACCAACTAAACAATGAGTACACTTACCCAATTGCATACCTTTGGCATTTGGCAAAACTTGTCTTTTGGTGAGGATTTGAATTCCCTTCTCACTAAGATGACCAAGTCTTTTATGCCACAGCTCGGAGATTGAATCTTTGTCAACAGCATTCAACTCACCTTTCAACACCTTCACTTGTGTCTTGTACAATGTGCCACACTTCTTGCCTCTTGCAATAACCATGGAGCCCTTGCTTAGCTTCCATTTGCCATCACCCAAGTGATTGTTGTACCCTTCATCATCTAACACTCCTGGTGACATTAGATTCAAACGAAGATCTGGTACATGTCGCACATTTCTGAGAACCAACATACAGCCAACACTGGTCTCAACCTTCACATCACCCATTCCTACAATTTTCGCAACACCACTGTTGCCCATTCTGACTGACCCAAAGTCACCAGCCTTGTAGGAGGTAAATACATCTTCATGAGGAGTAGCATGATAAGATGCACCTGAATCAACTATCCATTCTGAATCGAACCCGCAAAACTAACACAAACATCATTATAATCCGAGAATACAATGATATCATCATTTGTCACAAAGAGCTGCAACACCATTGTCTTGGTTATCATTTCCTTTCCCCTTCTTGTGTTCTTGCTTCGGCTTCCTGCATTCATTTGAATAATGACCTCTCGTATGACAGTTCCAACATTCAACTTCCTTTTCTGGACTTTGATTTACCCCTTGACTTGCTACGGCCAACTTGTCTTCTGTCTTTTCTTCTACCCCGATTTTCTGTCACAAGAGCTTCGAATGAGATGAGTCTAATGACCTTCTTCTAACTTCTTCACTCAAAAACCGCTAGTTGCAACAATCATGTTCAACTTCTTGTCCGGAGAAGAATAATCGAGACAATTCCTCAATGGCTCCCAACTGTCTGGTAAAGTATTTAGCAACAAATAAGCTTGAACCTCTTCAGAATTTTGAGGTCCATAGATGTAAGCTGATTCATGATACCCTTCATTTCATTTAAATGTTGCGCCATTGAACTCCCTTCCTTGTAACACGCTTTCCAAGCTTTTTGAATAGAAGAGCTTTTTCACAAGGAGATCTGCTGATCATATATCTCCTCTAACTTGGTCCACAAAGGATATGCTAGTGTCTCACTAGCCACATGATGAAAAATGCTATCATCAATCCATCGACGAATATAACCAACTGCTTTTCGATTAGTAACCTTCCAATCTTCTCGCACTTGTCGCCTCAGGCCTTACTCCCTTGCTCTCTATTGGACCATAGAGATCTTTACAATATAACCAGTCTTCCATCTTCGCCTTCCATATGACAAAGTTCTCACCGGTCAAATTGACCATTCTATTACTAGTGCTAGCTTCCGCCATTGCACAAGGATTAGCTCAACCCAAAAGCTCTGATACCACTTGTTGGGGGAGGCTTACGAAATCCGAGCCGCTATGCGCAATACGAAACCTACACGAGCAATGAAACACAATGCGGAAATACACAAACTATGACGATATAGAAGCAATCACACAACACCGGCAATTACGTGGAAAAACCCCTCCAATGTGAAGGGTAAAAAACCACGGGCAAATCTTCCACTATAACAATAATGGGTTACACACAATTCTCCCAAATTTGGGGATAACAACAACCTCAAGGTGCCTATAGCACTTGGATATCAATTTGCCTAATTACACTCACCCCTAAGGATGGATCAACAATTCATTCATATATAATATGAGATTCACTATCAATTTGAGAATTAGAAGTGATTTGAGATACTTACTACTAGGGTTTGACAAACCCTAGATTTTTCCCCCTTCGAAGAGATGTGGAAATTGATCAATCAATTCTCCACCACAACAACCAAAAGATCCTTCAACAAGAACCCTTTCTTCTCCTCTTCAAGATGCTTCAATCTCACCAAAAATTGGTGGTTTAATCTCTCTACCTCACTCACTCTCTTTTCTTCTTCCTCTCTTTCTCTTTCTTCTTCAAAACAAGAAGAACAACCCGTGAGAATGAAAAACATTCTCCTGATGCCTTTTGTTAACAAAACACATTCACAAGGCATGTGTTAAGCTCATCCCTTAAAAAGTTAAGGGGATACCTCATTTGTTGGGCCATAAGGCAGTGACCCCAACAATTAGTGTTTGATTAATGTATTTCTTTTTCATCGATAATAATAATAATAATTAGTCATTATTTTTGATATAATAATATTAATTGGTTTTGTTTTGAGAACAGGTTTTGGATTGGACGCGCATATTTAATATTTTTGGTATTATAGTTCAATGAATCCATTATTTCATATTTGTTTTAACGGTCAAAATCCCTAAAATCCCAATTATAAAGTAGAGGCCAATTTTCGGATTGGACCGGCTAGGTGCCTCACACCTTCCTAGCCCGTATCTTGATTCCCGAACACATATCTGTATTTGGACCAGTGCTTATTTTGGGTCCCAACTCCCTAAGTTGGGTGGCGACTTCGTATTAATAATTATTTTCCACGAGTGATTCCCATTTCGGATATCTTAGAGATCCTAACCGATTTCGACGGTATCCATAGAAGGTGGAATCAACTTGGACAGAAACCAAGTTTTACATAATCCGAGAAGATCTAGGATATGACATGATCCTTGGACGTACATGGGTTCATACTGGAAAGGTAACCCCAACACCTTCAACTCCAGTTGCACATTCCTCCGTTGAGAAATGTTCTGATTCAGAGGAAGAAATAGAGAATACAACATTTGAGTATCTGAAGGAAGTAAAAGCCTTGACAGTGCTGACGCAAAAGACTGAAGAAAATGCAAATGCTTTCATCAAAAGGTTTCATGATCAGGCAAGTCTTATTCCTCCTCATGTATCCAAATCATCAGTTTTCAAACATGCTGCTTTAATTTGAGGGATCTACTCCACCAACAACTTGGCAATTGCAAAATGCTATGAATAGATAACCTCGTCTCAGCAATATTTCACCAAATGGTTAAGTTTAGATCTTCTTCAAATTGAGCATACTATCAGAAAGTTTATCGCTGAAGACATAGCCAAGCATGACATACAGTATCTCAAATACCCTCCTCTGTATGAGTGTCCATATATACCACAGCACAAGAACGCTCATCCGATCTCTCGGGATCCTCCGAAAGCGCAAAGAAAGGATAACCTATCCTGAAATGCACAAACCTCGACCTAGCATCAACAAACGGGGAAATGATCAGACAGACTCAAACTTATCTCTTCTCATGAAGGAGTGATCGAGTTACTGGAGTTCTGGGTTCAAGATGGTGCAATCAAATTTTCATTCATCAAGAGAGAGCCAACTGAAGGAGAAATGGAGAATCTCAGGTATTGTCGCCTTCATAGGTTAATCGATTATTCAACAAGTAACTACAATATTTTGAAGCATATCTTCAAAGAGAAGGTTGATCCAGCTTCAACTGGGGACTGAAGGAGTACACATGAGTCCTCTCCCAGTCAGAACCTTTACACTCTCTGAACAACAAGTCAAAGAAGCAGTTCAATCGTTGATCAAGAATATATGAAATTTCTCTATCTGTCTAAGACACGAATGAAGGACATGTTCACAACACAAAATTACATTGTGTCAGACGTCTGTCCATCCCGGAAGTACTCCTTGAACCTTCATCCACAGACAATGAGATGCACGACTGGGGACTGCTTACCACAGTCCATCTCAGAAGAAATGAATTTGGAAGAATGTTGATCGATGCTGACACCGCCACCAACAAGATTCTACTGAAAACCCTCAGATCCACATGCAAGAAGATACTCGTGATCCCATCTCAATCAGAGACCTTGAAGGAACGTTCGGAAATACTTATGGCTACATCACTCTCAAAGTGAACATAAGTTCAACCTGGACTGAAACCAAGTTTCACATAATCATAAAGATCCAGGATATGACATGTTCTTCAGATAATCATGGATCCACGCTAAAAGGATGGGTATTGACAAATCGCATTTGGTTGCACATATCTCCAACGAAGAAAGTTCTAATCCAGAGATTTGACGGACATTCCATCATCAGAGTACTTGGAGGAACTTCAAACTTTGACGAGGTTCAAGCAAGAACAAAAGATGCATATACATTCATCAAGAGGTTCCGCACTCAGGGAAGTCTCATTCCATGTCTATGTCATTTATTTCATCACATGTTATCCTAGCATGGGGAATCAATTCTGCTAGCAACTCTGCAAGACGTTATGAATGGTAGCTTCATCAAATCAAGCACTGAAACATTCATTACTGAGATGATGTCCAAAAATGGCAAAGAACACTTTGGCGTTTCTCCTGCAAGTCCATGTGTTTCACAAAATCAGAAAGCTCTGAGGTATGCACAAGTGTCGAATCCCACTACCGCAATGAAAGGGATGCTTAATCAACATAAGAAACTCCAGAGTCGAGATAATCAAACCCCTAAGACATTCGATGCTTAAGGAATATACACTTCAACGCTGAAGCATCTAAGAAGCCATCAAATTGTACTCCCAATCAAAGAGTACATCTTCAGCACAAATATCTCGACGATGACACATTAATTCAACACCAGCACGATCAAAGTGTTACTAAACTACAATCGATAAATCTTTATTATCCCATTATAAGACTTCTAAAGCAGATGCAACATCATTCGTACATGGAGCCACTAACTCCTTCAACATATACTGGCAACATGAGGTGATTCCATGAAACTTCATCAACAGGATTTCTCTACATCACAAGCCCCTGTATGATTGAGGAACTTTCTCTCTTCACCAATCACATCCAGTATGAAAACTGCTGATACTATCTACCGCAACAACATCGACTCACTGACAAAGCCAGTTCATGCAAAAGTTATGCTTTTAGGAGCATTCAGGTTGAACTCTCAGTACACCTTCATCTTAGGGACGCTCAACTCATCAACTAGTTCGTGAATGTAAAAGGCTCACTGGATGAAGCGGCAAGGATTATATCTATAATCATGGTTCTAGCTTTTCGGTCTTTGGAGCAACTTCAACCATGGTATCAGCATCAACAATAATCTCTAGAGGAATACTATCCATGATCTCAATATCAACAAGGATCTATGGAGCGTGATCATTCATAGTCTCTGCACCAACGACGGTCTCAGGAGCAACATCCTAGGGGCTTCATCAACTAATCATCCTTAGGGCTTCATCAACCGAGCGAAGCGAGGGAGGACTCTATATATGGTGACTTTGTGTCATTGTGAAGCATGATTTTTTTTTCAATTTAACACAAAAAGATTGAATTTGGTGTTTGTCTATTAATGAAAATCCGAAATAGCCCCTCAAAAAGGACGCAGGCGTAATTAATTTTTTCTTTTCTTTTAGACATTTTTGTAGATAATCTGAAAAATGAAGGGTAATCGCGTCAATTAAGCTGGGGAAAAAAAGGACACGGAGGTTGGAAATCATTTAATTGTTGAGGGGCATTTTGGAATGATCCAGTAAAAGGTCCTGGGGTCGATTCCCAACAACTCTAAAATATTTTCAATCTGTTTTTTTTCCTTCCTTTTCTTCTTCTTCTTCTTCTTCTTCCTCCTCTCGATTTCTTCCTAGAAAATCGTAAACATCTTGTTCTTCTTCTGACAAGAACTTTTCTGGAAGCAATTTTTTGTTAATCCCCTCTCATCTTCATCACCATCTGATGATGGTTTCAGTAACAGTGCCGATGGTGGTAAGAGAGATCAGAACGATAAGTTGTTGTGGTACAAAGAATTAGGTAAATGCTCATCTGGTGATTTCTCAATGGCTGTTGTTCAAGATAATCAAGTTCTTGAAGATCAATCTTAGATTGAATCTTACGGTGGTGATACTAATTTTGTTGATGTTTATGAAGGCCAAGGCGGTCCTGATACTGCTCGTTACGTCTGTGATAATCTCTGTCAACATTTCCGCGGTTCGTTTTTTTATTTTATTTCTTAATTTCAATTCGATTGTATTGTAATTTGAGTTCTTGGGGTTTCGTTGATTTTGATTGGAATTTGAGTTCTTGGGTATCTAATTGAGTGGAAGAAAACCTAGGTTTTGATAAATTGAAGAATCATTTTTCCCTAATTTGATGAAATGTTGTAGAATTAAACAGGAATTCAGAAATTTGGATTAGTGGAATATGAACAAACCTTTTCTTGTGAGTAGAAATTAGGTTTAAGAATCATGTACGTGAATTTAGAAATTTGGTTTTTTCATGCTCTTGGTGTCAAATTGTAAGAAAATCATGCCTTTATATCGAAAAAAAATTAGTATTCCAGAACTTTGCAGGCTGAGTTTATGGAGCATGGTTAAAAACCTCTTCCAAACTCCTTTGTGCTCTTGCAGAAAAGGTAATGTTCATTTTTGGTTGGGTCATAATTTTATCAGTGTGCTTGCTTACATACCCGGAATATTTCCCCTTTGCATTCGGAGGGCCTCCATTGTATTCATGGCTCTACTGAAGCTAATATTTTTTTCAGTGCCAAGCATTTGCGAAGGCTTTGCATTACAAGGAAATGGAGCTTGAAGGTGCCCGCTCCAAGAAGATAAATGCTAGCCCAGTCATTGTTGTTGAAGCTCTTATACATATGAGGTCTATTTATCCTCTATGTTACAGACTCCAAATGAGTTTCACATCTAGTATGCATGTTGTTCATAGATATTAATTTCCGGTGAGACTTTCCCATCTAATCAAGGTTTATATCCCTAGTCTTCCGTTGGAATATTAACTTATGCTCAGCAAAATTTGGATGTTCAATTGAAGGATTCCTGGTAATTTAAGCATCGGAGGCTGCATATTTATGTAGTAGTAGTATCCGTAGTTGTCCATCATATGTAATGAAAGGACCTCAGTTTCGTTACTGAAAATAAACATTCCATGTATTGTTGTACTATAAGCATTTAATTATTGGAGTCATTTGTTCCTATTGTTCTATGGTTCTTAGGTATGAAAGACTGCGGCGGTGGGATGATTCTCTCAAGGCGTAGCAAGCCCTCATGGAATTATGGATGCTACATTAGGTTTGTATTTATCGCATGTTTGTCTCGTTTGCATCTCTTCTTTCCCTAGTGTTTGAGTTCCCTTCAAAAGAAGTTCAAGAAGATGAGCGAAAAATATCAAGGTGTTATTAACTTGAGAGAAGCCAAAAAGCATCAGACGTTCAATGTGCAATTTTCAACATTTTATGGGCCTTCTTTTTTCATAATTAGTTATTTATCACATATGTTAATAACATTATACTCGTATTAGTAATTCTTCAATTGACCCTCCGTCATGAAGATGGTGCTTAGTGTTTTTGTATGCATCTTATAGGGAGAATGCGATGCCTAGCTGCGCTAGCTCGTTGGGAAGAGCTTAGTAACCCCTATAAGGATTTTGGACCCTGGCAGAGCCTGCAGCTAGACCGGAAATGGCACCTATTGTATTTGTTTCATAATTTAGGTTAAGTTATATGGATGTATATCTATTTTCCATTGACATATATGATGTATTTTTGCAATTTTAGAAATTGCTTTACATCTCTTTACAAAGAAATATGATATCTTTGTTTGAATGCATCTTTGCTTTGTAATTTCGCTTTACAAATTTACAAGTCCGAATCATGCCATTATGGCGGAATAAAATTGTGAGTACAAAATTTAGTTTTGATCAATTTTTTCGGTAGGTCATCCCAACATGGCAGCGGTCATCTAGTTTATAATTACATAAATGTTAATATTATTCTTGTAACTTAATAATGTTTGTAAGAATTGTTAGAATAATAGTTCAATCATCAATGTCAATAATAAAAATATTATAAATGTAAATATAGATGATAATGTAAATAATAATAATTTTATACTATAATAAAGAAAAAAGGTCATTTCCCCATTTATAAATTTCCACCGTTTCCAGTGAATAGACCAAACAACCCCTCCGTTTTTTCTTTCGCCTATACACTTTTTCGCTAATTTGGAAAACGTCAGGGGTAAATATATACATTTCCGACCTCTTTTCTCTTCTTACCTCTTCTTCCCAATATCGATTGCAGAGATTCCAACCCCTTTGTTCTTCGTTCCCAAATCAATCACGCAGAAAACTCGACCGCCAAATCAAATCAGTTTTCACAATTATCAATTGAAATCTTCCAACGCAACCCCAGTTCAATTGAAATCTCGGTCACACTCTAACCTAACCTAACTTTACATCAAATTCAGTTTCACAATCAAATTATTTTACAAGGGAATAATTGGTTCATCTTAACAATTGATAAGAGAATTTTATAGTACGTTGATACTTTCATCAAACAAAATGTGAAGGTGTTGGATATGGTATCGTTTATCTAGGAGTTTTCCCGATTATTCTGTAATTGCACTAAAAAATCCTATAAAAAAGAAGTAAGTAATTTTTTTTATCTTGAGTAGATAATTTTTTTTAATCAATTTCAGGTTCAGAGGTAGTATTCTTTTATGAATTTCATTTACTGTATTGCCAGGCTTTGGGTTTTAGAATTTTAGAATGTGAAAATTTAGGGTTTTAAATTGGGTAATTGGGGATTTTGTTTTCATGTAAATTTTATTCCAAATATTTTATCTCTACATGTTTTGATCTACTCACTTGGTAGTTAATTAATACTCAATTTATGTCTTTCACGGTTAAGACAACATTAGCACTAGCAATCTTACTATTGTTGCTAACTTCATGCTTGTAGATGGTGGATTTTCGACAAAGGCTAAAATCGTAAACCCATAATTATACGAACCTCTGATCCAGCAGTCAGACGTGAGTACTGAGACACGGATCTCTCATCGAATCCTCTGACTGAGAATACCTTCTCTCAGAGTACATGTAGATATGTAGTCTCACGGCCAGACAACAATATATCTCATGAATATTGTACACTTCAGTCATTATTTCTATATAGTATCAAAAGATGGACGACTCCTAGACAGCTAGTATAGAGCGATAACTTCTTCAGGATACAAACAACGAGTGTACCCTGAATATATAAAGGATATGAAGCTCCAGCAAGCTCATATCGGAATAGTTAATGCTCCTAGACAGCTTGCTATGCTAGTTGTAGGAGTAAATTATCACAGGGCTAGGTGGAAACATCTTAAGCTCTGATGCACCCAAAAATGAAGAGACACGAAGCATAGAAGGAAGAACTGGCAGGCGAGAGATTCAAGAATCCACGTGGATCGGGCATGATCGCTCTACAGATGTCGGACAAGACTCGGCCTCAGGACCCTGACAAAGCTGACAAGACAAGACATAGTGAGTCAAACGAGGAGCGGTAGTCAAACGTATAAGAAGATATGTGTCACATCAGCCAGCTACAAGAGCGACAGACGAGAAGGGCGATATCGTACCATGAGAACACCCGAAGGGATCGGCTCGGACGAGAGACAGACGGAGGAGTCAAAACACATTGGCTGTACGAACTGAAGAAGGGACGACATAAGCAAGCCCGACCGTAGAACTTCAGATTAGATGTAGTGTGACTAACACCACAGTTTGGTTGTATGCAATCTTTCCTATAAATAGAGGAACTTGTATCCAAGAGAGGGGGGTCGTAATTTTGGAGAGAGACTTAAGATTTCAACAAGAGTAAGAAAGCGAGAAGAGAGTGAATCGTGTAAGGGAGTTTGGTGAAGAGTAACACCTTTGTAACACTTGGAAGTAATAAGATTCACCCTTTCACCCCGTGGACGTAGGTAATCATACCGAACCACGTATATCTTGTGTTCGTTATTGAATCTTTGCCTTCACTTTCATGAGTAGTAGGTTTCCATCCTTTGGATGTAGTTTGTAGTAAAATGCATCTACATTCTGGCGCCGACTAAGGGGTTCCGACTAAGATCTCCGGATACCTTGCCTAGAAGGCCTTCAGAGACGATCAAAAGCTCCTAATTACACGTTAAAGTGTTGTAGTTGAAGCTAGGGTGAACTCTGTTAGCCAAAATGATTGTTGTTTTGAGTCATTTACTATGTGTGTAAAGTTGCAGAAGTAGCAGCGTCTTCACAAAGAGTAGTATAGTTCTCATTTTTTCGCCCGCTAACAGTTTGATCGGCAGAGAACCTTCCTAAGCTCACCGGTGATTAACAGTTCGGGTTGGAAGCTAGGTCGAGAATCTGTCGAAAGGACGACTGCTTGTTCTTGATGGTTGGAAGAACTTTAGCGTTAAACAAGTCGTTTTCCATATACGGAACATAGTTGGGTGCTCGAAATTACAAAAAGTTTGAGTTTTAGATGTCTCCTCGAGAGATAAGCTGTCGACCATATGAAGTTATGCCCGGCGGTGTAGCATAAGTCATCGGAAAGGTCATAATCTTGAGAAAGTGGAGTTTGTACAAACTTGGTTCGATCCGTGAGGTTGCATGCCGTACTTCTTAATCATCACGTGCATAAGTTTAAAAATTTGGAGCACATAGAATAAAGGACAAACTAGCTTAAATGCGTGGGTCGGGTACTGAAAGCGACGTCGTACTGAGTGATAGCGATGTAGCGCAAAATCTTCCACAAAGTCAACCAGAGTCAAAGTAGTGTAGATAGGCAGAACCTACCCGATAAAACGAGTCGGCCGTGTGTCTGAAAGCTTCGTTATTGTCACATTTTTTACGTCTGTTGGATATACCTCACCCTTTATGAATGTTTTTTTTCTTCAATAGTATATCAAAGTAAGGTGTTCTTTGTATTTGCTGACGTATGGACGCACGATACTCGGCTCACCACGTACAAAGTCCGATGGCTAGCACTTCAGGGACGGAAAGGACATTAAGGAATCGCACAGTTACTAGCAGCAACATGCAGACAGGGGTAATGGGGCCAAGACAAGAGGGGAGCCGACAACCACCACTCGAGGAGTCTCATGAATCTGCGCGAGGGATGCCAACTGTAGATGAAGGATCGGATCTTGGGCGAGATGACGACACCCTACCCTTGGACCAGGTCATCTTGACCCAAAGAAGAGTTGACCATGTCGACGGGCTTACAACTTCAGACACAGAGGACGATGAAGAGGCGCTTGCGGTACAAGCTCAGAGAAAAAGATCAAGGAAACAAGCCGAGTACCAGGAATCCTTTGGGAGAGAACAAGAATGTCTGCGACAGATTCAGTTGGGGCGAGGAGCAGCTAGTAACGTCGGGCATGTACCTGCTCGTGCAACTGAACATACAACTGGTCCAATACTACCCGCACCACCGACGTCGGCACCGCTACAGTCCCGGCCATCCCACCCCAATGGAAATTCTAGACATGAGAGCACAGACCCGACGTTGTTGGCTATTTTAGAAAGTCAGAGAAGACAAGAGGCAGCAATAAGGGAGCTCCAGCAGCGGAATCTCTCCTTGGAGTTCGAGAATTACTAATTAAGGAACCAGCGAACCAGGTCACGAGGATCGTCTAGCCAAGGAACATCGGGACACCACGGTCGATCAGAGCAACCACCACCCCCGGCGGGGCCGAGCAACCTTAATCGGTCTAGGCGATCTCCAATACCTTCCCCAAGAGGATACGGGCCACCCGAGGAGTCGTCCACCTATGAATAAAGGCAAGAAAGAGGAGAGCGGCAGGACGGGATGACAAAAGCTAAGCTCAAAGAGTTGGAAGCAAAGGTTAAGGATCTATCGGGAAATGGTGAAGAGAACAAACTAGCAGAGATTATGAGCGAAGCGGAGAAAACACCTTTTTTCCAAGAACTTGAACAAATGTCGTTTCCCCCGAAGTGTACCTTACCAACGTTTCCTTCTAGATTCGACGGAACAGGAGACCCGATCGAGCATCTGAAGATGTATACCATGTCGTTGATATAATGGAAAAGTAGTACGGTAGTCATGTGTAAATTCTTTCCGGCGAGCTTGGAAGGAGAGGCACGAGATTTGTTTTATTCACTTCCATATGGATCGATTGACGGATATGATGCACTAGTCGAGGCCTTTCTTGAAACTTACATGCACAACAGTCGACCTCGGCCAAGAATGAATAAGCTATTTACCCTCGCCAGGAGATTCAGGGAACCCTTGAGAGCCCTGACCGATAGGTGGAGGAAGCTGTGTACTGAGATTGGAAAGGTGCCAGTAGATCAGGCCATCTTTGGAATTGAGAACGCATTGGCAAGATCAGACCCAATATGGATAGCTATGTTCTCTGAAAATCCAAAGACCCTAAAGGAGATGCGAAGAATGCAAGAACATTTTATCGCCCTAGAAAAAGTTCAGGCCGAATCAAGAGATAGGGGGGTACAAGAATCTAGCGCGGAGGCAGATGAGGCCAAGGAAGTCATGGATGATCCCGCTAGGCGTCCCGAGAAGATATCAGACCATCCATCGGGGAGTAGCGGGAAGAAGGAAGGGGTGGCTAAAGGGAAGAAGCTGAGGCATGAAGCCCGATCGTATACTCCTTTGAACGCTACTCTAGAGGAGGTATTCAAGGAAGTCGAGAAGAGAAAAGATATCAATTACCCAGCGTCAAGGGGTGTCCAGTTCCACGAGACCAAGAATCACCCCGAGTACTGTCTCTACCATCAATATAGAGGCCACTCCACTAATAATTGTCGAGAAGTTAAGGACATCGTCCAACACCTTGTTCGAGATGGATACCTGAGGCAATTCTTCCGACACCCAGCTCAGCCGATGGTGACACCTGATGCACCGATTCATCAAGTCCGTATCGATAGGTCAACTCAGTTTGTGAATACTATCTCACATTCCACTTTGCAAGACTACACCCTCGGACCAATAATCACTTCAAGGATCCATAAGAGGGATCGTAACGGCAAAGAAATATTTAGCGTGGCCAAGACCTTACCTATGGAATCTTGGATGATGCAGCCTATTTCATTCTCGGCCAAGGATGTCCCAGCAAATGGGCAAGCACACAGCAATCCCCTGGTCATCACGTTACTAATTGAGAGATGGGGAGTAATAAGGATCCTCATTGATAGCGGAAGCACAATTGAAGTATTGTTCTATGACACGTTTAAAAGAATGGAGCTGTCGGACGATGTTCTCGTCCCCTCGACGTATCGCATCTACAGTTTTAACGGAACAATGACTATCCCTAATGGCGAGGTAACACTGAGGGTATCGGAAGGAGGGGGATACCTCGACACACTAACCACCTTCTATGTGGTCGACGTCGCCTTGCCTTATGAAGCAATTATCGGGCGACCTTGGATCGCTGGGATTAAAGAGGTGGCATCAGCATATCATCAGAGATTAAGGTTCCCGACTTACAAGGGAATAGCTGAAGTTGTGGGCGACTCTCAGGCGGCGCGACAATGCATGAAGACTGATGCCGAAGTCAACGAAGATCGGCGAGCTCGACTGAGACGAGAGAAGAAGGAAGCCAAAGAGGTTAAGACTTCCGAAGAATTGGAAGAGACTATTTCACAAGTGGTCATGGCATACGAAACCCAAAAGCAAGACCCTTTATAGCAGTCAAAGGAAGCGGCTCTATTCGGGGAATCCAAATCAAATTTCTCGACGGTCGAGCCGACTCGGGAAGTGAATTTGGGAACGATTGAGGAGCCAAGGTTGGTAAGGATAGGGACTTTACTATCGGATGAACAAGCAAGTCAACTCACGACAGTTCTAAAGGAAAACTTAGACGCGTTCACATGGGAGGTGCATGATTTGGAGGGAATTGACCCGGAGGTCTGCTGCCACCACTTAAAGATTGACCCGAGGTTCAAACCAGTCATGCAAAAAATGAGGCGCATCGCACCAGAATTACAGGCAGCAGTTGAAGCCGAGCTAAAAAAGTTGCAGGAGTCTGGGATAATCAGGAAATCCCATTACCCATAATGGATATCTAACATGGTCGTGGTAACAAAAAAGAAAGGAGGATTCAGAATATGTATTGATTTCAGCGACTTGAACAAGGCCTGCCCAAAGGACAGCTTCCCTCTCCCGAGCATAGACCAACTAGTAGAGTCCATAGTCGGGTACGAGGCGATGACATTGATGGACGGTTACATGGGCTACAACCAAATACCATTAGCGCTCGAGGACCAAGAGCATACCTCCTTTTTCACACCAAGAGGGTTGTATTGCTACACAAAAATGCCATTTGGACTTAAGAACGCTGGCGCTACTTACCAGAGACTAATGGGAGACATGTTCGAAAACAAGATCCACGATACCATAGAAGTTTACGTGTACGATATGTTAGTTAAGAGTCGCCGAGCTAAGGATCATGTCCGAGACCTTCGGGACATTTTTCAGACAATGAGGAAACACAAAATGAAAATCAACCCCGCTAAGTGTGACTTCTGGGTTGCATCAGGAAAGTTCCTGGGATATATCATCACCTCCAGAGGAATCGAGGCAGACCCTGAAAAGGTTAGGGCGGTCTTAGAAATGCCTTCTCCCGTGACGGTAAAAGATGTGCAAAATCTAATGGCTGCATAGCAACGCTGGGGCGATTCGTGTCACGATCGTCGGACAAATGTAAAGCCTTTTATGACATCTTGAAGAAGGGAAAGCAGTTTCAATGGACGGACGCAAGTGAAAAGGCTTTTCAAAACATCAAGTTGCATTTAGCCAGTCTCCCGGTTTTGCAGAGGCCCGAGCCGACGGAAATCCTCACCCTATATTTAGGAGCGACGCCATACGCCATTAGTGTAGTATTGGTTAAGATGGAGGGGAACACCGAGAAGCCAGTATATTTCACCAGCAAAACACTAAGCCCGGCCGAGAAAAACTATACCAGAATGGAGCAGATGGTGTTGGCCCTAGATTTTGCCGCTTCAAAACTCCGGACTTATTTTCAAACTCATCGTATACGGATGCTCACCAAGTTTCCGATCGAGGAAGTTTTGGATAATGCAGGGCGATCAGGGAGAATCTCTAAATGGGGGGCCTTGATCAAACAGTATGATGTTGTATATGAGACAAGGACGGAAATTAAAGGACATGTAGTGGCCGACTTCTTAGCAGATTTCCCACTTAGCGACGAAGACTAGGTGGAAGATATACCAGGGATGATAGAAGAGCGGGAAGAACCTACCGACCTATTAGAAGCCAGCAGTCCTACGCGATGGGAAGTTTTCGTCGATGGAGCATCAAACAAAGAGGGATCGGGCCTCGGGCTAGTGTTCACCACGCCGAAGG
This sequence comes from Papaver bracteatum, assembly GCA_023529315.1. Lineage (NCBI taxonomy): Eukaryota > Viridiplantae > Streptophyta > Magnoliopsida > Ranunculales > Papaveraceae > Papaver > Papaver bracteatum. The sequence continues at coordinate 197,880 of JAJJWX010001467.1, forward strand.
GGAGGAAGATGGTACATTCATTCAGACTAGAATTCAAGGCAACAAACAACGTCACCGAGTATGAGGCGGCAATCCATGCTTTGCGAATAATCGTGGATATGGGACTGCAAGAGGTTCGCTTGACTAGTAACTCACAATTGTTGATCCGGAAAATTACGGGTTAATATGCCACGCAAGATCCTGTGCTGCAAAAGTATTGGGAGCTCGCAAATTTTACATCAATCAAATACCAAACATTAAATTCCGCCACATTTGCCGAAAAGATAACAGGCACTCGGACGCTCTATCATACATCGCCTCTCAGCTAGTAGACCCAAACATTGAAGGCATCCGTGTTATGAGGCTTCTTACCCCTTCTATCCCTGAAACACCCAAAGAGCGAATCGATGTTGCTGTCAACACAGCCAAGCGATTCAAAGAAGGTGATTGGAGAAAGCCGATACATCAATACATGGAGACGGGCGAGCTACCCAGGGGTCGGCCGGAGATAAATAAAATCAAAAGTAAATCGGGCGCCTACGAGCTGAGGGAAGGGATCTTATATATAAAATCTTACCTAGGGCCACTTTTGCGATGTCTAAGTAGAGAAGAAGGCCACATAATCTTGCATGAATTACACTATGGAGCCGCCGACAACCACATCTCGGGGAGAAGCTTATCGGCCAAGGAAAAAACAATGGGTTACTTTTGGATGTACATGAGCGAAGACGCTAAGCAAATGACGAAATCTTGTGAAGAATGTCAACGGTACGGCAAGAAAATCCAGGCGCCAGGAGAACCTTTGAACTCTATTATAAGCCCATGGCCCTTTGCCAAATGGGGAATAGACATTGTCGGACCATTACATGTAGGAACGGAGCAGAGGAAATACTTGATCGTGGCCACCTATTACTTTACCAAATGAGCAGAGGCTGCACCGCTAAGGCACATCCGAGACAAAGACGTCTTCAAATTTATTTTGGAACACATCATTTGCCGATTTGGGGTCCCGGCAGCTATCGTCTCCGATAATGGTAAACAACTCCAAGGGGAAAACATCGATATTTTATTCAACACATACAACATCAGGAAGAGCAAAGCTACCCCCATTTACCCCCAGAGTAATGGGAAAGCCGAGATCACTAACAAGACAATCGCCGACAACATGAAAAAGAAATTATACGGATCGTACAATGATTGGTGCGAGGATCTATACAACGTGTTATGGGCGTACAGAACCACGCAGAGGGAAGCCACAAGATTCTTGCCATTTATGCTTGCTTACAGAACAAAGGCGATTCTACCAACAGAAGGAATGATCCTTACAACTAGAACAGAGGCGTGGAGTCAAAACGTCTCGTCTAATCTAATTTTGGCAAAGCTCGACGATCTGGAAGAAACAAGGGAGATGGCGTTACAAAAGATGGAAAAATATCAAAGGAGGCTACAACGATAATTTAACAAACGCGTTCGCCCGAGGGAATTTCAACCAGGACAGCAAGTGTTGAAATTTCTAGCTGAGTGGGAGCGAGACAAAAAGGGCGGAAAATTAGCACCAAAGTGGGGTGGGCCGTATATAATTGCGTCTAAAGCGAGTGAGGGATCATATCGATTATTGAGACTCGATGGAACAAAAGAGCCGAAGCCTTGGGATGTCAAATATTTGAAACTCTACCACCCCTGAAGGACAACACGACGAAAAGGTAAGCAAACATGGATTCTATCTCTTTGAAACCGTGAGGGGTATGAGATAGGGCATGAGCGACTAATGGTCATTCGTACTCGGGGCAAAGCCAGTGTGGAAGTGCCGAGGTGACTTACACTCGAATGGTCATTCGTACTCGGGGAAAAGCCAGTGTGGAAGTTCCGAGGTGACTTACACTCGAATGGGCATTCGTACTCGGGGCAATGCCAGTGTGGAAGTGCCGAGGTGCCTTACAGTCGCCTGGCTATTCGTACTCGGGGCAGTGGCAGTGTGCAAGTGCCGAGGTAGCCTAGGGGTTCTGGTGGTTGGAAACCAGTTCCAAAGGTTGTGGAGATGCGAGGTCTCCTCATCTAGGTGGCCTACTAACATCTAAAAGGCCGCCCCCATCGCAGGTGGATGTGACCACTTGCCCGAGATTGGTTCGTCGATAACCTCTCGGGGAAATCGATCCTAGAATTAGGTTGACTAGTATCCTTCCACTGAATCCAAGAGATAGTGATGAGATACCCCAATCAGGACATGGCATTGGGCCCGATGTCCCTCCTTGTTGGGTGTGTTCGACAGAAAAGGTTAAAATACTAACATACATAATCAACAATTACAGGGATAACATAAGAAACAAAAGCTACATCAATAGAGTCGTGCGTCAATCAACAACTACCGGAATAACATAATGAACAAAAGATAAATCGATAGCATCGTGCGTCAATCAACGATTGCCGGAATAACATAAGAAACAGAAGTTAAACCGATAGCACCATGCGTCCAATAATAAAGCGCGGAAATTATCAAGCGACCATATGAAATGGAAAGTATAGCGAAAGTAAAGCGGACAACATCGGCGACGCAGCACCCTACATAAACAAACAAGCAGAATATCAGAAATAAGAAGCGGAAGAGGTGTTCAAAGCGATTTACAACCCAGAACAAAGGGCGAATTAGTGATGCAGCACTACAAAAATAGGAATCAAGCCTTGGGAGGGATCACACCAGCTCTCTTTTGCGCGACCTCGCGCCGTTTATTCTCGACCCACTCCTCGATACCCGTCTGAACCTTCTCGTCTACCTCCTCTGCATGAGCGACGCATTCCTCCTCGAGCTGCTGGGTAAGATGAGAAACGGTTTCCTCGGCATCGGTCATCTTGGAACCCAAATTGACCTCGACCTGCTTCAATCGGCGGACCTCCAGATCCATCTCCTGAGAACGTTTTTGCTCGGCTACAAGATCACAAAGGACAAAACATTATTCATCAAACACGGTTTAACAATTTTGCAAGAATAAGACGTAATCTAAATCTAAGGGACGACCTCAACACATCGTCTAAGAGAACTGAAAGGTCTGGTAAAATTGTCTGAAGCGACTCTACCGACTTGGAAAACTCATCCTCGGCCTTGGATAACTTCATGGTTAACTCGTTATAGTGTTGCTCTTTGAACTCGTTACTGTGGCAATACTTCTTGTGTTCATTCCACTCATCCATCAAGCGCTTACGTGATGACTGAAGCACTGTAAGCTGCGACCTACTCCATTCCAGTTCTCCCGCAACTTTGTCAAATTCGCCTACTCGCCCAAGCAGATCCCGATTGGCTCGCTCCACCAAATATTTATCCCTCAGTATTCGTCGGCGATCTTCATGAAGGTCTCGATTCTTCAATTGTAAAGCGTCTACCCGTTGCTCTAAGTTGGTGGCCAGAGTAGTTTGTTCAGCAGTAAGGCGTTGGGAAGATCCCAAGTGAGCTCGTAAATTGTCTATATCTGCAGGGTCGTACTCAAACTGACGATACCGTTCTAGTTCATCCTCGAGTTCTTCGATTTCTCCGGCTTGGCGATCTATTTTGTCATCTTTGTTTGCCATTCACCGACGGAGATTCTCCACTAAATCCTTTTCGATATCCCATTTCCTCTTCATGATCCTAAACTCTGAAGAAGCGCCTAAGCCTACACTAGTTACCTCGGCTAGCGGAAGGATACCCGAATCAGGATGTTGGCACGATAAACTCAACCAACATAAGTTAAGGTTCGCAGAATTGCAACATACCTTGGGCATCGGAGAGTTTAATTTCTAGCTCGCGCGCACGGATCCTCTCGTTCTATAACTGGAGTTGGAGAGATTCTAACAATTGCTTTTCTCTGTGATGATTGGCGGCATCCAAACGAACCCGGTTCAGGATCTAACACAAGTAAACAAAATTCAATTGTAAGCGGCGACGAGAATGGAAGTAAGAAATGGGGCATCACCATACTAAGACGAGTCGCTCACCACAGTGTTGAGAGTCTGGGCAATATCACCATAAAGGGGCACCGCATCAAGCATTTTCTCCTCTGTATACGCACTGAAATCAGGGGAAGTCAGCGCTCCAAGAGAATTCATGATGGGACCCGAGACAGTAAAAGAGGTCTCGATACCGGATGAGGACCCTCCAGTAATCTAGGGCAGACGATGAAGCACCTCCGACCCAGCGTCAAAAGTTCTTCCTATCTTGGGCGCCTTCAAAGGTCCTTGTTGGTTGGCCGATTCAGAATTAACAACCACCTCAGGATCGACGTTCTCGCCCATCTCCTTCCCATCGCCCTTGCCACCTTCGTCGCCCTTTGAACCCGATAAATCCTCTCCGAATAGGTCATCCTCATCGGGGATATCGTAGATCGGTTTCTGCCTTGGATGTGGCTTAGCAACGACATGCTTCCCCTGTGATGGTTACGTCTTAAAGGTTGAAGATCAACCTCCTCCACATCGGCCTCATCATCATCGCGTCTGGGAAACTTCTGCGCAAGGATTCTCGTCAGAACATGTGAAGGCAAAAAATAGGGGCAAGTACATGTACTTATAATAAAATCACTATGTTTGTTACCTTCCCCTGGTCTTCCTCGACCCTTGTGCTAGCACCTATTTTCTTCGACGATCCGGCAGTCTTGGTAGAATCGCCCCGAGGGTTTAATAACAACAAAACAACCGATTGGCGTCAAAAATAACAGAATAAAAATCGCCCTGATAAGGAAAGAGACGCATACCTTATCAGCCTTATTATCATTAAAAATCCAGAAAGGATAGGGCTCGACGGGAAAAGAAGGCGGCGGGAAACTTCCATGTAGAATGGGACATCGGACAAGAAGCGGAACTCGGGGATAAATTGGGTCATTGGAATAACAGGGTCACCTGTTAGAACCCTGGCTGATAGGATCCGCATCCAACATCATCCTTTCAATACCCTTAGGCATGGATCAGTGACGATGAGGACTAGCAGCAAAACCGGAAAGGTCACCTAAGGTGGAAGTACCAGCTCGGTAGTTGACAAGGAAGTTGGCAATAGTATATACGGGAGCATCGTCGGGCTTGTAGGTCGACCACTCGACATCGGAACCATGACCATCTCGGCGAGCTCTCTACTCATCCATAATGCGAAAAGTGTTGCCAGTCCATTGAGCCAAAGCGCGATAAATCTTGAGCTGGGAGAGGACCTCATAGTAGAAAGGGATATCATGGTCATACAAGGGAAGACGAAGGCCTAGCTCCAGTTGGCCCTGAGTGATAACCACGCAGTTAGCTGACTGCTCGTGCTTCTCCATATCGGACTTCTTCAAAAGGTTGTTTCGGCCCGAGACAAGGGTGACTTCTACATATTTGAAGATCGTACTTCTCCTTCAGCTGCTCAATAAATTCTTCGTCAGAAAGATCTTTCCCCTTTTTCTTGGACCTGCACGAAACAGAAGGAGAATCATCAGGAAAGATAGATTTCATGGCACGAACATCGTACTTGGAGGGACTCTCGTAAGAAAACAGAGAAGAAAGGGAAAAAGCATCAATCTCGAAAAAAACATCATCAACAGACCTTTTCTCAGCCATACAGGGAGAAGAAGCCATCATCGGAAACAATGCGAAACTCGGAAATCGGCGAAGAGAGTTGGGACGACGAAAACGTAACCACGGCTGCTATAGCAATCGGAGAGGAAGAGATAAGGGAAGAAAATCAAGAAAACAAGGGTTTTTGAAGGAAGAAAGTGATGAAGAAATTCTGAAGAGAAGTTACAGCGGCGGGGAACTGAAAAAGAAATGACAAAGGAGAAGAAAGAGGAAGGGAATATGCCTATTTAAAGTGGAGAGTGGTAACCGACGCCGACGGTTACAAGTAATAAAGTGGATTAATGGGGGACTGCATAGAGGAATTTGCGACATGGACGAGGACGTGGGCAGTTGGGACGACTTTCTTCCACTCGTGTCTGCCGCACGAGCGAAGGAAGGGGCATAAATGTAGGAGTAAATTATCTACAGGGCCAGGTAGCAACATCTTAAGCTCTGATGCACCCAAAAACGAAGAGACACGAAGCATAGAAGAAAGAATTGGCAGGAGCGAGATTCAAGAAGCCATGTGGATCGGGCATGATTGCTCTACAGCTGTCGGATAAGACTCGACCTCAGGCCCCTGACAAAGATGACATGACAATACATAGTGAGTCAAACGAGGAGCGGTAGTCAAACGGATAAGAAGATGTGTCACATCGGCCAACTACAAGAGTGACAAACGAGAAGGGCGACATCGTACCATAAGAATACCCGAAGGGATCGGCTCGGACAAGAGACGGACGGAGGAGTCAAAACACATCGGCTGTACAAACTGAATAAGGGACGACATAAGAAGGCCCGACCGCATAACTTAAGATTAGATGTAGTGTGACTAACACCACAGTTTGGTTGTATGTAATCTTTCCTATAAATAAAGGAACTTGTATCCAAGAGAGGGGGGTCGTAATTTTGGAGAGAGACTTAAGATTTCAACAAGAGTAAGAAAGAGAGAAGAGAGTGAATCGTGTAAGGGAGTTTGATGAAGAGTAACACCTTTGTAACACTTGGAAGTAATAAGATTCACCCTTTCACCCCGTGGACGTAGGTAATCATACCGAACCACGTATATCTTGTGTTCGTTATTGAGTCTTTACCTTCACTTGCATGAGTAGTAGGTTTCCATCCTTTGGATGTAGTTTGTAGTAAAATGCATCTACACTAGTATAGAGCCATAAGTTAATTATTACTAAATTCTTGGATTCATCTACAGAATTTCCGAAAATATTCAAATATTTTTGCAGATATTTCATTACTGCAAACCATGGTTCTCCCAACAGAAATTCATGGGTTAGTAATAAATATTCAACGCACAGGCATTGGAGCTACCTCTGAGTAAGCCCTGTCTCAAAAGGTGTAAGTGTATTCAGCAACGATGCATTAACAATCACCGCACGAATGAGTATTTCAAAATACGAGGAAACGATGAACCTCTGCAAAATAGGGAAAAAATAAAAAATAATCAAAATATTGACCAAGGCGCTGGGAGCATGGCCCACTGACTGGACGACCGTGCCATGGCCAATCCCACGCCAGTTTTATATTTTATTACATTTTTATTATTTTCCTTGATCTGACGAAAATCCTTTCATTTGAACAAATATCCTTCGTTTTGAGGAAACTCCTCAATTCCGAGGTGCTTCCTTCGCACGGAGGAAATACTATAAAATTAGGGAAAATATTGTGGGGCAGTGATCATTGGCCAACCGGCCATGCCTTGATCCCGGCCGGCCCCATGCCTTGTTATTCCTCATTATTTTATTATTATTTCCCAAGTTTCATGAAAATTCCTTCATCTCATGGTATTTTTAAACACATACATGAAAAATATTATAAAATTAGGGAAACCCATGGGACCGGGCCCCAGACGGCCGGCCATGCCCCAGGCGGTCCTGCATGTCCCTTTCTTTTTTTATTATTATTTTTAGGATTTCCTTCATCCTATGAAACTCCTTGATTTCATGATATTTCTCTCAAATCATGGAAAAATATATAAAATATATAAAAAATTAGGGAAACTCGTGGGACCGGGCCGAAGCCGGCCGGTCATGCCCTAGTCGGTCCACACGACCATGTTTTTAGTATTTTAATATTATTTTCTTCCTTGATCCAATGGAAACTCCTTCACTTCAATGAAAACTCCTTAATTTCAACAAATTCCTTAATTTCATGATATTTTCATAAATTCATAAAAAATAAGAAAAAATAAGAAAAAATCACCACAGGACCGTGGTCACTGGCCGGCCGGCCATGCCTTGGACTCGGCGGTCCCATGATTCATCATTCCTTTATTTCATAATTATTTTATCATTCCTTTATTTCATAATTATTTTCCTTTATGTCATGAAGTTTTCCTGGTTTCAGCAAAACCCTAATTTTGTCATATTTTCTCAAATGGTCGCTCAAACGCGCACCATAAAATATCAAAATTCTCAGGACTGAGACACGGATGTCTCAACGATGAATGCATGTTATCTTAACCGACCAGGGTTGGATTTTTGGCTTGAAATGATCCGGTCCCACATATTTTCATGATTTGACCTAATTTGCGCAATTGCACGTATTGGGTCAAAAAACTCTTCGAAAAATTTCAGAATTTGATGGAGTGATCGTCATTCGATCCCGTGACCACCCAGGGCCGGTTTCATGACCCCTTGGTCGGTCCCTTACCTCTTCATAATTAATTAGGTTTCATCACCTAAGGCTCAGACGAGCATTTTTCGAATAAATGATAAAACCAGCATTTGATCATTCTTTCATCAACAAATCACCAAATCTTCAAGAGTCCTTGGTATTTGCTCACACGAGCATATGGGAGTTTCATGGTCGACCCAGGGTTCCATTAAGCCAGTTCTTCTTCATTCCGTGGTTAATTTTCAAATAAACCATCAATTGATCAAATTAGGGTTTCTGAGTCCAAGGATCATAATTCCAGATTCGAACACTAATAACTTTACGATGATCTCATGATCAGTATTATTATTAATTATGCTCGGTTCAACTACCAGTATTTTAATTAATATTTTATTTTGGTCACGCTGCCAATAATTCATCAGACGAGCGACACTTGCTCAGACGAGCAATATTTGCTCAAACCAAGGAATATTGATTCAACTATTGATATTCAACAATTCATCTAATGAGCAACACTTACTCACCTCAGCATGAGAATAACATCACTGTCTCAGCAAACACGTTCAATTCATGAGTTTCCGAACATTTTACAAAATCATGTTCAACTCAATACATGGACTCATCGTCTCATTAAATCACGAAGTCAACAATTGACTAATTAACCACGAGATGTCAATCGTGTCATTTTGGGGGATATCAACTAGGGTTTTGGTCTGGCGGTCTACGACACGTGTGTTCAAACACACGATGGAATGTGAGCAAGTCGTGCAATCTGTTGAAGGAGTTACCAAAGTAGTGGATGAAAAATCAACCAAGTCTCCGCACGATGAGCAACTGGTTTCAAACACAATTTCCACTTCCCCACTCTTTGATACCATCAACTGTCACACTTCATGGGATCATGGTGTCTACATTTCCAGCAATATAAATAAGTCTTTGAATCATGATTGAAATAACAACAGAAACAAGAATCTTACGTCTCACTGACAATACAAGATCAACAACTCATCAATTGAGCAATTACTCTCAACTGAGAAATTTCAATCATTCAGAACTTATCATATTCAGAATTCACAACACACTTACAATCTTTGATTACCATTGATTCCATACATTTCTTAGCTTCCCCCCTACAGATCAACCTATCCTCTCTTGTGACAGAATTTACTCTGGAACGGTCATTGTCTTGGTTTAGGCCGGGGTACTACAAATTGATATTTCGAATTCAAAGCATCCCCTTTGCAGCGGTGCATCTGTATGAGGTTGAACATTTCACTCGGTTCAAGGAGTCTCCTCTGTACAGTCGTCTTCTCAATTCCGTAAAAACCAGCAAATCGTTTTTCCCCATTTACAGATTGGCGACCACAATGGGAGATCATTCTCTCGGTTACAATTTCAATTCTCACAAAGATGGTCGATCTTAGGTCTGCCAATACGGGTTCAAAACCCGATCCTAATATCGCAAGCTCTAGTGGTACTGCTAAATCCACTCCACCTAGAATTGATGCTCCAGTGATCATACTTGCAAGTGACGGCACCGGAGCCATCAACAATCCACTCTTCGGTTGATCTCTTGAAGAAACCAGAGGATATCATCCTACCATAGTTGATCTCATGAAGGTTCAGACTGACATAGCTGCAGCACAGAACTTTCATAGAAAAGCTTGCATCTAAATGAAGTCAGCCTCGACGCGAGAAAGGAAAATCTAAAAAAACATCTTAAACTGCAGATCTTAAAATCTCTCCAATCCATGTTCTACATGATGAAGAATTCCGCAAAGCTGCAGATAACTCTCCAGCAATGGAACCCGCAAGTTTCATCACACGTGAAGACCTAGAGCACTTTTTGAGGATCGAGGAAAAGACAAGGAATCATCTGTCCATCTTCACCAACCTTCATATCCTGCTTCCATACATAGGATTCCTCTTACAAAGGTTATACCGCTCCAACATTCATTCTTTATGATGGAACATGCAATACTCAAAAACATATTTCTCGTTTTTTTGAATTATTAGGCGAACACGAGCACAACATGTCGTCCGTCTGAAGGAATTTTCAAAGTCTTTGACAGGCAAAGGCAGAGCATGCACCTGGTACAACAACATCACACAGGGAAGTATCACCGATTGGAGAGAGATGATTAATACTTTCTACAGAAAATACTTCTTTGTGTAAGAGCAAATCACTCTCTCTGATCTAGGAAGGATGTTTCAAAGGAGCAATGAACATCCTAACGATTATGTGAAAAGGTTCAGAGTTCAAGACTTGGATTTCCATGATCCGAACATCACAGAGCAACAACTCATGGACTTGTGCATCAACGGAATGATTCTAGTCTACAGAGCTTTATTGGAAAATCTCAGGTTCTCGACTTTCTCAGAACTTCATGAAGCGGCCAAGAGATCAGCAACTACTGCACATGCTTTATTGGAGAGGGCTAAGGCTACAAAAGCTGAAGAGCCACGAGAAACTCGAAGTAGCAGATGTTTTATCAACAAACAGTACAACCTCCAACATTTCACAAATGTTGTTGCATAAGGGAGCAAACGAAAGGATGAACCACAGCGCAAAAATACTTTCTCAACTCCTTCAAAGACATAAAGGAAGGATGATACACAAGTTCCTGCACAACACACAAAAGCTGATCATATGCGCCTGATTTCCCCTGCTCCATTGAGGAAGTTATTGAACTTCTAGATTCCTGGGTTCAAGACGGTGCAGTCAAACTGCCATATGTCAAGAAAGAACCAACTGAAGAGTCCATGGAAAATCCTCGTTACTGTCGCTTCCATAGGTTCGTTAACCATCCCACAAGTGATAGCAGAACCTTGAAGCACATATTTAAGGTAAAGATCGAATCAGGAGAACTCGACTTGCGTACTGAAGGAGAGCACATAGATCCTCTCCCAGTCAGAACCTTCACTATTTTTGAACCACATGTCAAAGAAACAATTCAATCTTTAATTTAACATGTCTGCGAATTGCTGTGCTTACCAAGAGCTCAAAGGAAGGACATGTTTACCGTATTAAACCACATCGTTTCAGGAAACCGTTTGTTAATTCAAGAGACATTTCCTGAGCCTTCAGCAACGGACAGGGAAATTTACAACTGGGGACTTCTCACCACAGTTTATCTCAAAGGAAATGAGTTCAAACGAGCATTGATTGATGTTGGCACTGCTGTCAATATTATCCCTCTGAAAACTCTCAGAGATGTTGGTATCACATGACAAGAAGCCATTCATGCTCCGGTCTCAATCATAGATCATGAAAGAACGCCCAGACGCTTATGGTTACATCATTCTCAAGATGAAGGTGGAATAAGCTTGGACAGAAACCATGTTTTACATAATCCGAGAATATCCAGGATATGACATGATCCTTGAACGTACATGGGTTCATACTGGAAAGGCAACCCCAACACCTTCAACTTCAGTTGCACATTCCTCCGTTGAGAAATATTCTGATTCAGAAGAAGAAATAGAGAATACTCCATTTGAGTATCTGAAGGAAGTCAAAGCCTTGACATAGCTGACGCAAAAGACTGAAGAAAATGAAAATGATTTCATCAAAAGGTTTCATGATCAGGCAAGTCTTATTCCTCCTCATGTATCCAAATCATCAGTTTTCAAACATGCTGCTTTAATTTGAGGGCTCTACTCCACCAACAACTTGGCAATTGAAAAATGCTATGAATGGATAACCTCGCCTCAACAATATTTCACCAAATGGTTAAGTTCAGAGCTTCTTCAAATTGAGCATACTATCAAAAAGTTTATCGCTGAAGACATAGCCAAGCATGACAAACAATATCTTAAATACTCTCCTCTGTATGAGTGTCCATACATACCACAACACAAGAATGCTCCTCCGATCTCTCAGGCTCCTCCGAAAGCGCAAAGAAATGATAACCTATCCTGAAATGCACAAACCTCGACCTAGCATCAACAAACGGGGAAATGATCAGACAGACTCAAACTTCTCTCTTCTCATGAACGAGTGATCGAGTTACTGGAATTCTGGGTTCAAGATGGTGCAATCAAATTTTCATTCATCAGGAGAGAGCCAATTGAAGGAGAAATGGAGAATCCCAGGTACTATCGCCTTCATAGGTTAGTCGATCATCCAACAAGTAACTACAATATTTTGAAGCACATCTTCAAAGAGAAGGTTGATCCATCTTCAACTGGGGACTGAAGGAGTACACATGAGTCCTCTCCCAGTCAGAACCTTTACACTCTTTGAACAAAAAGTCAAAGAATCAGTTCAATCGTTGATCAAGCATATATGAAATTGCGCTATCTGTCTAAGACACGAAGGAAGGACATGTTCACAACACCAAATTACATTGTGTCGGACGTCTGTCCATCCCGGAAATACTCCTTGAACCTTCATCCACAGACAATGAGATGCACGACTGGGGACTGCTTACGACAGTCCATCTCAGAAGAAATGAATTCGGAAGAATTTTGATTGATACTGACACTGCCACCAACAAGATTCCACTGAAAACCCTCAGATCCACAGTCAAGAATCTACTCGTGATCCCATCTCAATCAGAGACCTTGAAAGAACGTTCGGAAATAGTTATGTCTACATCACTCTCAAAGTGAACATAAGTTTAACCTGGACAGAAACTAAGTTTCACATAATCAGAAAGATCCAAGATATGACATGTTCTTCAGATAATCATGGATCCACGCTAAAAGGATGGGTATTGACAAAGCACATTTGGTTGCACATCTCTCCAACGAAGAAAGTTCTGATCCAGAAGATTTGACGGACATTCCATCATCAGAGTACTTGGAGGAACTTCAAACTTTGACGAGGTTGAAGCAAGAACAAAAGATGCATATACATTCATCAAGAGATTCCGCACTCAGGCAAGTCTCATGATATGTCTATGTCATTTATTTCCTCACATGTTATCCTAGCATGGGGACTCAATTCTGCTAGAAACTCTGCAAGACATTATGAATGGTAGCTTCATCGAATCAAGTACTGAAACATTCATTACTGAGATGATGTCCAAACATGACAAAGAACACTTTGGCGTTTCTCCTGCAAGTCCATGTGTTCCACAAAATCAGAAAGCTCTGACGTCTGAACAAGTGTCGAATCCCACTACCGCAACGAAAGGGGTGCTTAATCAACATAAGAAACTCCAGATCCGAGATAATCAAACCCCTAAGACATTCAATGCTTAAGTAATATACGCTTCAACGCTCAAGCATCTAAGAAGCCATTAAATTTTACTCCCAATCAAAGAGTACTGCTTCAGCACAAATATCTCGATGATGACACATTAATTCAACACCAGCACGATCAAAGTGTTACTAAACTACAATCGATAAGTCTTCATTATCCCATGATAAGACTTCTGAAGTAGATGCAACATCATTCGTACATGGATGCCACTAACTCCTTCAACATATACTGGCAACATGAGGTGATTCCATGTAACTTCATCAACATGATTTCTCTATATCACAATCCCCTGCATGATTGAGGAACTTTCTCTCTTCACCAATCACATCCAGTATGAAAACTGCTGATGCTATCTACCGCAACAACATCGACTCACTGGCAAAGCCAGTTCATGCTAAAGTTATTATTTCAGGAGAATTCAGGTTGAACTCTCAGTACACCTTCATATTCGGGATGTTCAACGCAACAACTAGTTCGTGAATGTAAAAGGCTCACTGGATGAAGGAGCAAGGATTATATCTATAATCATGGTACTAGCCTTTTCGGTCTTTGGAGCAACTTCAACCATGGTATCAGCATCAACAATAATCTCTAGAGGAACACCATCCATGATCTCAATATCAAAAAGGATCTCTGGAGCGTGATGATTCATAGTCTCATCACCAACGACGGTCTCAGGAGCAACATCCTCAGGGCTTAATCAACTAATCATTCTCTGAAGTGTTACACATGAAGCAGATTTCTCTAAGAAAAAATGATTCATAACAAGATGTGTAGACCTGATAACATTCTTACATGAAAGTCTTCCCAAAGCTGGCACAACTGGTGGGCATAATCCAAAGTCTTCTACAAGATGTTCTCATCACCTCTACAAATGAGATACAACACACTTCAGGTCATGGGTTTGCAAAACCGTACCAATGGGTGAGGAATAGGACAATGCTTCCTAAATTAAATATGTTCGTCTATGTCTCTTATACAACATACCAAAAGGACACATTAATCGGACATACGAGCTGAAAGATATGGTCTCTACCGTCAGGTATACGAAACCTAAAATAATTGTACGGGATTACAAATTGCAAATGTGCACGCTTCGTTGGCGGACCTCTACAACTACAAATTGAGTGATTCTTCTATCATGTAATAACTCAGTCTCTTATCTTCAAAAGTTGGGGTCAAGCATCGAATTCCGACGTCGTGTGAGGTTCCTAGAGCTTCCAGAGCATACAACATGCAAGCAGAAATTCGTGGACGGGATTCATAACCTCTACAGTCGATCGATGTACACCAGGTCTTTTCGCTAAGTCCTTCATCAAGGTACCTCCAACTTATACCACCTAGGTCTTTACATCAATTTTCCACCCGTGTCCTCTATCTAAGTCTTACCATAAGAAGAGAAAACGAAAAGGAGAGATTTAACAAAATACTGGGGACTGACGGTCCACTGATCATGACGATCAGTTTCACAGTCCAAGACTCGTGGCTCCAGACTCTCATGTGCTAATTATTCATCATAAAAGTAATTCTACCACCGGGACATGAAACCATGGTCATTACATCATCCCATCTCGATAGCAGCCTCAGCTATGGTCCTGTGACAGGGTTTCAGAAGTGATGTTTCTACGACTGACAGAAGCAAGATGGCACTGCAAGCACCATGCTCATGTATCAATCAAGGGGTCCTGATCTCAAATGAATCAATGACATTAAAATTCTTCACCAACCGTTCAAGACACAAGCGAATGATCTAAAGACACAACATGAGTGTTTTACAGCAAGCTCGTCTGAGATGATTTTACACTGTCCTGTACAAATCGATGAGCTGGGAGCAACTGGTGAAGAATTTGGGGATGGGTCATACACCATTATCTTCGTATGGATGTCCTCTACAAAATATCCAAAATTCACAGCAATTGGAGAAACGAGCGAAGAGTTGTGGCCAAAACATTGGACCACATGCCAGCTGAAACTTTTCTGAAGGTCTCCTGGAAGTTTACTGTTTTTCAATTTCGGATCCTAAACATGCTCAGAACCCAAAAAGCTTCTTTGACAAAGTTTGGAAATTTCCTGGGCATAAGGATTCATGGGTAGACCGCGAAAATCCGACATCGGACGAAGATTCTACAACAATTTCAATGAAGACCTAACTTCTGAATTTTCTGATGGCGAATTATGACTAAATTCTTCGTTCATCCACATCTGAATCAGGATCTACACCATCAATGCAAATCCTTCCTTCATCGTCATCCGATAGTCTCATTTGCTAAAGTCAGCGGTGCTTCTACTGACAAGGGACGACTCACCGATGATCGAGAGACATACAAAGTACCATCTTTCCAGCGTCTCTGAAAGGTTGATTCATCCCAGGATAAACATCTGCAAAAGTCTTCATGTTTGACTTGATATATCTGGAGCATTCGCCGGAAGATCCAGAAGGGTGGTTGTAACCAGAAGTCACCACTATCTGAGGAGAAATACATGGAGTCATGGATATACCAACAACAAGCGCGCGCTGAAACGGTAACAATCCAACTCTTTCCTATTTACAATTTCACTAGCTGTAGTGATTATAACGTCAAAATTTCGAAAACTTGCTCGTTCCTTCAAACCTGCAAAGACGAGCAAAATTCATCATTCAAAATCATTACTTGATTTTTCATCAAACCGTGAACAACGCACGTGAATTTTAACATCTACTGGTTTTTCAAAAATTGGACAGACGTCCATTTTACAATTGTGAAAACTCACATACAGACATTATTTCACCATGTATAATTGTCTACTTTCAACAGTTGTTCAAAATCAAAACATTGATTTTACAAAATACATATATTTAACGTGAAACTCACGTAAATTTAAAAATATATCTACATATTATGCTCCCTCGCACGAGCATCTGTCTTTGAAACGAGAGTATATTTTCAAAATTTTGTGAACGCTCAAATATCGAAAATAAAAAATTTCATAATACCTCATAGACAAAAAATTTATTAACAGACGCACGTCTTTTAAAAAAAAAACTTTTCTCTCGTACGAGCATTCACCTTTGGAACGAGAGTTTATTCCATTTTGTGAAATCTCACAAAGATAAAATTTTGGTTTTCATGGAAGCTCATAGACAAAATTTTATATCATTAGACTCAGGTCTATTTTGTTTGTTCCTTAAACTAACGAACAAACGAGCGTCTATTCCTAAAATAAGGATTTCTTTTTTGGGCCCGGCCCGCGAATCCTAAACGACCAAGGTCCCGTCATCAAGATCAGCGATTCAACACCAATCTATTCTCATCAAACGACACTCTATCATGCCACTGGGATCTTCATTGAAGTCATGGTATACTTGTACTATCGAAATCCGGTAACATCTTAACTTACGACTAAGTTTAATTACTTATATTGTTTATGACCGGAAAATCACCATTTAATGTTGACTGAGGAACACGGATTTCCTCACTAAGCAGGGGACTTAATGTAGATGGTGGATTTTCGACAAAGGCTAAAATCGTAAACCCATAATTATAGGAACCTATGATCCAGCAGTCAGACGTGAGTATTGAGACACGGATCTCTCATCGAATCCTCTGACTGAGAATACCTTCTCTCAGAGTACATGTAGATATGTAGTCTCACGGCCAAAAAACAGCATATCTCATGAATACTGTACACTTTAGTAATTATTTCTATATAGTATCACAAGATGGACGGCTCCTAGACAGCTTGCTCTGCTAGTATAGAGTGATAACGTCTTCAGGATACAAACAACGAGTTTACCCTGACTATATAAAGGATATGAAGCTCCAGCAAACTCATATCAGAATAATTAATGCTCCTAGACAGATTGCTCTGCTAGTATAGAGCCATAAGTTAATTATTCCTAAATTCTTGGATTCATCCACAGAATTTCCGAAAATATTCAAATATTTTCGCAGATATTTCATTACTGCAAACCATGGTTCTACCCAGCAGAAATCCATGGGTTAGTAATAAATATTCAAAGCATGGGCATCAGAGCTACCTCTGAGTAAGCTCTGTCTCAAAAGGTGTAAGTGTATTCAGCAACGATGCATTAACAATCACCGCACGAACGAGTATTTCAAAATACGACGAAACGATGAACCTATGCAAAATAGGGAAAAAATAAAAAAATAATCAAAATATTGACTAAGCCTCTGGGAACATGGGCCCACTGACTGGCCGACCGTGCCATGGCCAATCTCATGTCAGTTTTATATTTTTATTATTTTCCTTGATCTGATGAAAATCCTTTCATTTGAACAAATATCCTTTGTTTTGAGGAAACTCCTCAATTCCGTGGTGCTTCCTTCGCACGGAGGAAATAATATAAAATTAGGGAAAATATTATGGGGCCGTGATCATTGGCCAACCGGCCATGCCTTGATCCCGGCCGGCCCCATGCCTTGTTATTCCTCATTATTTTATTATTATTTTCCTAGTTTCATGAAAATTCCTTCATCTCATGGTATTTTTCAAAAAATACATGAAAAATAATATAAAATTAGGGAAACCCGTGGGACCGGGCCCCAGCCCTCCGTCCATGCCCCAGGTGGTCCCACACATCCCTTTATTTTATTATTATTATTATTATTAGGATTTCCTTCATCGCATGAAACTCCTTGATTTCATGATATTTCTCTCAAATTAGGAAAACTCCTTCAAATCATGGAAAAATATATAAAATATATAAAAAAAATTAGGGAAACTCGTAGGACCGGGCCCAAGCCGGCCGGCCATGCCCTAGACGGTGCCACACGACCATGTTTTTATTAGTTTAATACTATTTGCTTCCTTGATCCAATGGAAACTCCTTCACTTCAAGGAAAATTCCTTAATTTCAACAAATTCCTTAATTTCATGATATTTTCATAAATTCATAAAAAATAAGAAAAACGCATCACGGGACCGTGGTCACTGGCCGTCCGGACATGCCTTGGCCTCGGAGGCCCCATGATTCATCATTCCTTTATTTCATAATTATTTTCCTTCATGTCATGAAGTTTTTCTGGTTTCAGCAAAACCCTAATTTTGTCATATTTTCTCAAATGAGCACCAGAAAATATCAAAATTCTCAGGGCTGAGACACAGACGTGTCAACGATGAAAGCATGTTACCTTGACCGACCAGGGTTGGATTTTTGGCTTGCAATGAACCGGTCCTACATATTTTCATGATTTGACCTAATTTGCGCAATTACACGTATTGGGTAAAAAAACTCTTCGAATAATTTCAGAATTTGATGGAGTGATCGTCATTCGATCCCGTGACCACCCAGGGCCGGTTTCATGACCCCTTGGTCGGTCCCTTACCTCTTCATAATTAATTAGGTTTCATCACCTAAGGCTCAGATGAGCATTTTTCGAATAAATGATTAAACCAGCATTTGATCATTCTTTCATCAATAAATCACCAACTCTTCAAGAGGCCTTGGTATTTGCTCACACGAGCATATGGGAGTTTCATGGTCGACCCACGGTTCCACGAAGCAAGTTCTCCTTCATTCCGTGGTTAATTTTCAAATAAACCATCAATTGGTCATCAATTGATCAAGTTAGGGTTTCTGAGTCCAAGGATCATAATTCCAGATTCGAACACTAATAACTTTACAATGATCTCATGATTAGTATTCTTATTAATTATGCTCGGTTCAACTTCCAGTATTTTAATTAATATTTTATTTTGGTCACGCTGCCAATAATTCGTCAGACGAGCGACACTTTCCCAGACGAGCAATATTTGCTCAAACCAAGGAATATTGATTCAACTATTAATATTCAACAATTCATCTAATGAGCAACACTTGCTCACCTCAACGTGAGAATCACATCACCGTCTCAGCAGACACGTTCAATTCATGAGTTTCAGAACATTTTACAAAATCATGTTCAACTCAATACATGGACTCATCGTCCCATTAAATCACGAAGTCAGCAATTGACTAATTAACCACGAGATTTCAATCGTGTCATTTTGGGGGATATCAACTAGGGTTTTGGTCTGGCGGTCTACGACACGTGTGTTAAAACACACGATGGAATGTGAGCAAGTTGTGCAATCAGTTGAAGGAGTTAATAAAGTAGTGGATGGAAAATCAACCAAGTCTCCGCACGATGAGCAATTGGTTTCAAACACGATTTCCACTTCCCTACTATTTGATTCCATCAACTGTCACACTTCATGGGATCATGGTGTCTACAATTCCAGCAATATAAATAAGTCTCTGAATCATGATTGAAACAACAACAGAAACAAGAATCTCACGTCTCACTGACAATACGAGATCAATAACTCATCAATTGAGCAATTACTCTCAACTGAGCAATTTCAATCATTCAGAACTTATCATATTCAGAATTCACAACACACTTACAATCTTTGATTACCATTGATTCCACACATTTCTTAGCTTCCCTCCTACAGATCAACCCATCCTCTCTTGTGACCGAATTTACTCTGGAACGACCATTGTCTTGGTTTAGGCCGGGGTACTACAGATTGATCTCTCGAATTCAAAGCACCCCCTTTGCAGCAGTGCATCTGTGTGAGGTTGAACATTTCGCTCGGTTCAAGGAGTTTCCTCTGTACGGTCGTCTCCTCAATTGCATAAAAACCAGCAAATTGTTTTTCCCCATCTACAATGCTTTGTCATTTTCTAATCTTAATTGTTTGAAAAATTTCATGTAAGAAAACACATTGAGATATTTGTGTAGGATTAACTTTGCTTTGAGTTAGGATCTTAAGCTCTACATCACACGCTGATGACATAGAACAATTAGTACTGGTGTGATTGAACCCGGAAAACACAGGTGAGTTTAGTCTTTTAGACATAGTTAGAGATAGGGAAGGAAGCCTGTGTCTAGGTGGAGATAATAATTAACTTTGGCTTTTAGCTTAATAGATGCAATTATCTACTTTATTTTCTGCGATGAGAAAACTTAGCTAGCTATGGGGGGTTAAACATTAAGAGCATTAATTTGGAGTAAAGAAATTTGATGAGAATGGGAATATGTATAAGCATGTTAATCTTTTTTAGTAATGATTCTTTAGTAATTCTTTTTTACTTTACTACTGCCCATTGTACATTTGGGTGCGACAAGTGAAAAGTAGACCGCCAAACCAAGCACAATGGTTCACCACCTGGTACTGATCCATTATTTGTTCATTCCCAACAGTAGTAGTGTAAATACCATAACGTAGGATCATATGTATTACCATGTAGCTTGAGCTTCCATGGATGATGCAACATGCCCACTACGTCGTTCAGGTACTTGAGATGTGATTTCGAAGCGGAAAAGATGATGAGCTACACCAACAGTAGCTGTAGAAAGACCATGGCGTCCCCCGAACGATTCATATTTTTGGCTTGAAACAGTTCCCAAATAGAATCTTTGGACCATTTCCCATTTTTCTCTCCCATTGATCTTTCTAGATTAGACTGAAAACCAGTATTGGAAAGAAATGAAAAAGATGACGAACTTTATCTCACTATAATAAAGAAATTTTAGTCAAAAAAAATTGAGTTTTGGTATTCTTATTCCCACATTTCAAGTATTTTTTTTATAACAACTTGCCTCCCACCAAATGTTAAGAACCTGTGTATGTTAGTAGCTATGATGATCATGTTCGCTGGCATGGATGATGATCTCTAATGTTGGGTAGACTGATTCTGGATCAATACTCATTTCTCTTTACATATGTGAGGTTGTCATTGTCAAAGTGCTTTATATCATTTTTATATAAATGTGATTTAATTTGCCTGACGCATTTTGGGCGACTCCAACGCAATTAGAAGCGACACAAAAGAAAAAATAGGTTAAAAATACTTATATACCCCTTTATAATCGGGAGGTTAATCCATAATCGGTAGTTTGGGGCAACTCTATATTCGGTAGTTATATGAACTATTTTGACTACCGATTATGGTAAGATTTCGACAAAGATTATATTGTATAATCGGAAGTCATGATAACTTCATTTACTACCGATTATAGGCTCAACCAAAATTCAGAAAAAAGAGGATTTTTGCAAAATCTGATTTTGAGACTACTCTATATTCGGTAGCTATATGTGTTGGATATTTTCAAGATTGTTTGCTGCTGTCCGGGGGGACGTAGCCCCTCCCGGATGTGTTCGACCTATTCGGTTAATGAATTTGAAAACCTATTCTGTTTTTCAGAAATTTTCACAAAACGTGTATGTTCCTATAGGGTTTCTTCATTATCGGAAGTCATGATAACTCTGATTTTGGGGCTACTCTATATTCGGTAGTTATACGAAGTATATTGACTACCGATTATGGTAGGATATTTGCAAAGAGAGCCACTGTATAATCGGAAGTCATGATAACTCTTCCTTTCTTACCGATTATAGGCAACCAAAATTCAAAAAAAAAGAGGATTTTTGCAAACTTTCATTTTGGGGCTATATATTCTGAAGTTAAATAATCTAAATTCCCTACCAATTATGGTAACATTTTTTCCAAAGGTCTACTGTATAATCGGGAGTCAAGATAACTCTTCCTTTCTTACCGATTATAGGCTTAACCAAAAAAAAAAAAAAAAAAAAAAAGGATTTTTGCAAACTCTGATTTTGGGGCTACTCTATATTCGGTAGTTATACGAAGTATATTGACTACCGATTATGATAGGATATTTGCAAAGAGAGCCACTGTATAATCGGAAGTCATGACAACTCTTCCTTTCTTACCGATTATAGGCTCAACCAAAATTCAAAAAAAAAAAAGGATTTTTGCAAACTCTGATTTTGGGGCTACTCTATATTCGGTAGTTATACGAAGCATATTGACTACCGATTATGGTAGGATATTTGCAAAGAGAACCAATGTATAATCGGAAGTCATGATAACTCTTCCTTTCTTATCGATTATAGGCTCAACCAAAATTCAAAAAAAAAAAGAGGATTTTTGCAAACTCTGATTTTGGGGCTACTCTATATTCGGAAGTTAAATAACCTAAATTCCCTACTGATTATGCTAGCCTTTTTTCCAAGTCTACTGTATAATCGGGAGTCAAGATAACTTTATTTACTACCGATTATAGGATAATCAAAATTCAAAAGATTTAGGATTTTATTTTGGGGATACTGTATAATTGGAAGTCATACAAACTAAATTTACTCCCGATTGTTGATTACCTACTGATTGTAAAGGGTAGTTTGGCCATTAAAAAAATGCCCCGGAAATAACCTACCGATTGTGAAATAACCTACCGATTATGACCTATTTTGTCGTTTTGTGTCGCCCCTAATTGCGTTGGGGTCGCCCCAAAATGTGGAAGGTTAATTTGCACGCAGGGTACAAATGGATGCTCATCTCAAAGAACCCATGCCAGCCTGATGGCAGTTAAATATCAAAGCCGAAGGAGGTGATCATGACTTAAAAAATGGTATTTATGAACGTGCAAAGAAATAAGTAACTTATTTTTTTCACTTGGATAACCCCCTTGCCGCTACAAGTACCCGCTTTTAAAGTACCCGCTTGATGGTAGTTAAATATTTCAATGTCATTTTGCAGGTTGTAGAATTATTTCTGAAGTCCCAGCCTACCCAAATGTTAAGTTGAATGAGAAGTTAGTTTGAAGGTATTTAGGTAACTACAATTGTTGAATGAGATGGTTTGAAGGTATCTAGATAATTACCATTTTAGAATTTCAAAATATAAATTTTATAGCTATTACGATGAAAATGCAGGTCTAACAAATAAATATTGAAAAAAAGATAGGGGTTACACTAGCTTTTAGAGAATGAATTTAAGACATTGTCATTTATGTGTTCCACAGAATGTATTGGATGAACTACAAAAGGGAAACCTCAAGCGAAGGTTGCTGACGGGGAACCAAAGAAAAACTTGATATTTTTATTCTTCACTGTCATTAATCATTTTATGATTTTTTTTTTGTCAATTTATTGTGCTGCCTTTTAATACTATCCAGAACTTGAATGTGTCTTTTTTTATTGAGCTAACTAACCAATGTTGCTAATGCAGATTGCAGGGTTGCTGCACGATCATGTAGTACCTGATCATAAGACTTGATTGGTCGAGGGAGAGAATGATTTGTCTATTCATCTGATTGTCACATTACATTTCTTTGCCAGTCTTTGAGAAATTGAAGCAATGGAGAATTTTCATCAGCTCCTTAGAATAACCTAGCAAGCTCGACTATGGAAGTGGATTGATACAACTATGGATGACGGTCAACAACCCTTTCTCTACTTCGACAGTTTATTATATCACAACGAATGCAGTCAACTATCCACTCTCCATTGAAGCTATAAAATTATTTTTGTAAATGACTACTTGATGTAGGACCAGAATATCGCTACACCTATTTTCGGCGAGATTAACAACACTTCATAACAAGCATCACCGCACGATTTTATCAACATTTCACAAGCGTCACAAAAGCCTTCAAAAGAGAGACGTAATACCTGACGACTGAAGAAAACTTGAGAGAAGCATGATAGTTCTGCGACGGTTATAAAACTTGCGAGATTTAACATTGTAACTATCGCGGTACAATCGCAGAATCAACCCGAAATAAGAGGAAAACTTAGCTGTCATCCACTATGTAACTACCCTATAAATATAGACCCAATGTGTCCAGAAAAGGATGATGTATTTTTGAGAGTTAAGAAAATCTTGAGGAGAGAGAAACTTCAAGAGAATAATTGTAATCTTTAATTCTCTCATTTCTGTAAACATTTCTGAAACCAAAATAATAAAGTGTCGATTTTCATCTTCAATTATGAGTTGATTATAACAAGATCTTAACAAGGGTGTAGTGTGGAAAATCCTGCAACTACATTTTGGCGCCCGAAACAGGGAGAATCAAGTTAAGAAATCTCTAATTACAATTTGAAAATTTGAAGAAATCATTAGAGTTGAAGAAATGGCTAGAAGAAGAATAAATACATCAAAACCACCAACAACTGTGAGGAGGAGTAAAAGACTTGCAGGAGAAGAAACAAATGAATTAGGAGATTCTTCAAGGATAGGAACAAGAAGAAATAGAACAAGGATTGAAGGAGAAGATAAAATCCCACAACCTAATCAATAAACACCGATCCAAAATATAAATGTGGATTATGATAGAGTGAGTGTGCATACTTGGAGATCGGACTCGATAGAAGATGTAGAAGATCAACAATTAAGAGACGGAAGAAGAGAAGAAAGAAATCAAGGAATGGTTGAAGGATTAATTCACGGAGGAGATGAAAATGAAACAACAAATGATCCAAGACAAAGAATACAAGAGGAAAGAAGATTAGAGGCGGAAGAGCGTGCAAATTTAACAAGACAAAATCACAAGTTGAGAATGGAGAATTTGAGACTACAAAATAGAAGATCAAGAAGTACTGTTAGATCGAATTCAAGATCAGTAAGAAATGCTAGAGGAAATATCCAAGAATAAGTGCAAAATATAAATGAAGAGCAACGTCATAGAGAAGAAGGGGTAGTAGAAGATCGCCATGATCCGCGTAGCGAAAATTTGGATAATAGACTTAATAACAGAAATCAAGAGGGAAGAAACAACCAAAATGATGAAGATAATCCAGAAGAAGGTAGGAGGATATTACATGGACGAGAGATCCAGAGAAATCGAAGAATAATTGAAGAAGAAATTGAGAAACATTATGCTGAACAAGCACGACTAGCTCACGAGAGAGAAAAATTGAGGGAAGAAGTAGAAGAACAAGAATTTCAAGAGGCAGTACGAAAAAATAACCATGAAAATTGACGCAAAATCGCCATAATGATAATATTCAGGGAGAAAATGATAGAATACAAAGGAGAATAGAAAGACAGCGAAGAGAAATGATGAGAAATGAAGAAATTTGCAGAGAAGAAAATAGACAGTATAATCAGTTGCGATGGCAAGAAGAAGCTGAATCAGAAGATCGCAGAAGAAGAAATATGGATGTAAATGAAGACATACAAAATCTCGCAAGACAAGAAGTACATGAACGCAGAAGAAGGGAAGCAACATTAAAAAGACCAATGGAACCAAATTCAGCTGCGAATGAGAAAATTTTAAGAGAGTTAGCAGAGATGAAGGGAATAATAAATAACAGAAAAGAAGGAGGTAGAAGGCAACTTGATGAAGCTATTGAAGAAGCTGTGAGAACTCCATTTACTCAAGAAGTAAAGTTAAGAGGAATACCTCCGAAGTGCAACTTACCAGCATTAACCAACATTTTCGATGGAACTACCTGTGCTGTACAATATGTTAAGGCTTATGTTAGGTGTATGCTGCAATGGGAGAATCATGATGCTGTATTGTGTAAATATTTTGCATCTAGATTAACTGGCGAGATGCTAAAATGGTTTGAGGGATTACCAAAAAATACCATAACTTATTTTGATCATTTACAAGCTACATTTCTAGGAGCATATATAAGCAACAATTCATCGCGGCCAGGTATTGAAGATGTGTTTGGGTTAAAACAGAGGGTTGGCGAGAGTCTGAAATATTTAACCATAAGATGGAAGACAATGTGCAGTGAGATGGCGGGAAGAGTTTACGAGAGATATCTTATCTTGTCTTTTATCAATGCAATGTTCGCGACCAATCTGTTGTACATACAAATTTTCAGAGTCAAGAATACAATCACTATGACTGAACTGCGAGAACTACAAGAAGAATACATTGCTTTGGAGGAGAAACAAAATGAGATGGAATCATATCCCATCGCTAACACCAATTCAGTAGAAGCAAATGGGAGTTTACTTCATAAAATGATTAACATTGTGGCGAGCAGCTCGCAAGCACAACAAGAGAAAGTGGACACCGATAACCAGCAGAAGTTGGTAGCTATGGGCAGTCGAGATCAAGAAAAATATGAAAGGGAGAAGAATTATTACAACCGCGTAGGGAATAATAAGATTCAAAGGCTTGATCAGCCGCAAGAAACTTATGGTGGACAGAGGCAAAACAATTTCAGAAGCCAAGGAAATCAGAGGATAGTATGGGAAGAAATTAAGATGCCTCCTCTAAATGCTAGTATAGAAAAAATCTGGGAAGCTATCATTTTGATGGAAAATATACCCTCTCCGTGGAATATGGGAAAAGAACCATATCCTAATAATCGCAGTCAAGAATTTTGTCCTTACCATCACTTTCATGGTCACACAGTAAATGACTGCATGAATATAAAGAGAATAATTTTAAGGATGATTGACCAAGGAAAGATAAATCACTTTTTAATAGGACAACCACAATCTCAGCGATTGCCTCCAGCACCAGAAATTCGCAGGGTAAATACTGTAAAAGGATCAGAATCATTCGTAATAGAAGTTGGGGCTAAGGAAAAGAATTTGTTTTGTAATTCCATAGTACATTCACACAGAACAATAGAGGATTTCCATGATAATGTTCTAAGCAGAGTCTTCGCGAGAGACACAGATGGAAGAGATATAATGAATATTGCGAGAGCCTCGCCATTAGAAGATTGGTAGAAACAAATTATATCTTTCAGTGCACAAGAAGTACCAGATCCTGGCGAGCAGCATGATAATCCATTGGTAGTAAGATTAGAGATAAATCCAAAGCAAGTAGAAGAAGATGGAGGAAATGATGATAAAAATTAAGATTGTTGGGCTATCAATAGAGTTCTGATAGACACAGGCAGCTCAGTGGACATACTATTTTATCATACCTATAAGACCATGGGTGGAAGAGACGAAGATCTAATTCCATCAACATATAAAATCTATGGTTTTAATGGTACTGCCAATAAACTAAAAGGGGAAATTGAAATGCGGATTCCATTGAAAGGGATAACTTCCAAGATCTTGTTATGTGTTGTTGACATTGAATCACCTTACAATGACCTGATTGGTCGACCTTGGCTACATGGGATATTAGGTGTAGCATCTACTTTCCACCAGTGTGTTAAATTTCCTCATCCTCATGGTGTTGGAGTAATTAAGGGAGATTGGGGAGAAAGCAAGAAATGTTATGAGATTGATATAAAATCTTGCGAAGAAAGAGCTGAGAAGAAGAGCAATTGGAAGTACAACATCAAGCAACGACAGAGAGCTGAAAGATTGATGATTGATTCAATAGAGCAGCGAGAGGAAGAAAATGGCGAGCCGATCGCAGATAAAAAAGAAAGAGCAAAACGCAACAGAAAAGCAGAACCAAAAGATAGTAAGTAGAAAGGTAAAATGATAAAATTTAAAGAAGCTTATGCAGAATTTGTTTGAAGAAAATGCAATTGAAGAGAGTACTCTGTTTGAAAAAATTGCAAAACTTTAATGAAATTTTATCAGAGTTACAATTCTCGTGAGAAACGCGAATAAAATTTCGCAGAGATTAATAGAATGGGACAAACCTTTATGGCGTGCACCTTAGTTTGCGAATACAATTTCGCAAGAGGAAAATGTAAGACCTAATAGTGCGTCATATAAGGGGGTATCTCTTGACATGACTCAGCGATAAGGTTATACCGCTGCTGGAACCTGAGTTATGCAGATGATGAGGTTAAAGAAAACCTATCCAGGAGAGGGATCTTGGGTTTCCAATTATATAAGGTTATACCCTGATTGGACGACTAAGAACCTCTTCTAAGAAGTGCAAAGTATGACCAAGGCGCCGAGGTACACGGTTGATCCAAGGGTGCCCGGGGAGTACGAAACTACCCTGGCCATTCTTGGTAAGTCTTGGCTATGATGTACTTGGCCTGAAGAAAACCCCACTTAGGGTGCTGTCTTGTAACTATAATCCATATAGGCATAAAGGACAAGAGGTTGCGGTAACAGCTGGTTGTTGGAAAATCTGGATGGGAGGAGCTAGTCTTGTATGGCCGATGTGCCCTCCTTGAAGAGGCAACCAGGGGGAAGATAAGGGCGGCACCCTCCATTATGGAGTTGATAAGTTTCTAAAGACGGCAATGTCATGGGGATTTATGATCGCAAGAACATTTAGGCCTGTCATATTGTCGCGTGACGAAAGTTATACAAAGGCAAATAGCCAAAAGAGAAAAAGTTAAGATGAGATCAATGGGTTTTTACATTTAACAAGTGTAAATACGTCCTGCGATTTTATCGCAAGACGACAATGTCATAAGGATTAATTCTTGGAAGAGAGTTTATA
Source organism: Papaver bracteatum (assembly GCA_023529315.1). Lineage (NCBI taxonomy): Eukaryota > Viridiplantae > Streptophyta > Magnoliopsida > Ranunculales > Papaveraceae > Papaver > Papaver bracteatum. Next base: position 226,377 of record JAJJWX010001467.1, read on the forward strand.
CTTATCATATTGTCGCAGAGATGTTGAAAAAGTATTGATAAGACAAGATCAATGGGTCAATACATGCAAATGTAAAGACGTCCTGCGATTTTGTCGCAAAAAGAAAAGATGTGGCAAAATAAGACCTTTAATTAGGAAGGCATAATAAGACCATAAGATTATTGCAATAATGATCGTAGAATTTATGAGATTTGCGATTTTACGCAAAAAACATAAAATAATGCGATTATTTCTAGCGATAATATCTCCGATGATGAGGCAAATTTAATTTGATTCACAACTAATATTTAATCTTTAATCAATTTTTTCATATTGCAGATGAATAATAGAGGCAAGTATGGGAATGTATAGAATGATGAAATTATTATTCATCCATCATATGATAAAATTGCATAGATAATACATTTATACAAATAATTAAAGGATAATAATTATGATTGATTGATTATGTTGCAGAAAAAGAATTGTTTTCTAATTCATAACCGATAAAAGCAAAAGAAGTTTACACATCAAGTTGGAGAAGCTCGCAACGATGTTACGAGAAGCAAAAAATAAATGTACAAAATTTACAATGGAGAAACAGAGATGAAACAAGACTAAGTAGATCCATCACCACCTTCATTAGAGCTCTTTTCTTTCTCTTTATTACCAGATTTATCTTCCCCATTATTATCTCTATCCACGTCAGATCTCTCTTCCTCGTCAGATAATTCTTCATCATATTCGCTAGACTCCTCAGCTTCGCTATCAGATATACTTAAATTTGGGGAATCAGCTGGAACTTACTTTGCAAGATTGGGGTATATAGAATGAGGGATACCATGATCATTACAGACTAGTTTAACAGCGTCATTACGTACACAGAGAAGGGCATTTCTAAAATTTGAAGATGAGATTTTCAATTTATCCTTCAATCTAGAATACTTTTCATTGCGAGAAGATAGACTTCTGGCGAGTTGGCTTTTCTCTTCGCCTAACTCATCAAATCTTTTATGATAATTCTTTTCGGATGCTGCGAGGAAATGACAACAAAGTTAGTACATATAAGGATGATTCAATTAGGAAATAATTCAGGGAAATCATAAGAGTGATAACCTTCTCTTTCAGAAATCATGTCTTTAATTAAAGCCGCTTGATCAGCATGAAGACTAACATCTACACCTAAATTAGTTCTGGCGTTATCAAGAATCTTCGCAGCCTAAGCAAACTCATCATCACTATTAATAAGGAGACGAGATCGAACTTGGGTTTCCCTCGCAAGAAGATATTCATTCTCGTGAAAAAGCTTATCTCTTTCCATTTGAACATTAATAAGAGTTTTATGGAAGTTTGCTAGGGTCTTGGAGCCATTTTTAACGGCAAGATCTTTCTCGTCAATAATATCACTATTCCTTTTTCTTAATCTATCTATTTTTTTTCTTCGAATCAAGATAAAAACGCTTATACTTGTTGGTCAAACTTAAATTGAATCTGTGTTCAATTTTTAAGAGATTAAATTTGGATTTAAGTTCATCTATGGAGAGGGATTAAATCTTATCATCTGAGAAATTACTTAAAGAATTATTAAGGTTAGCAAGAAGGGTATCATCATCTATAGGGTCAGGAAAAGATTGGAAGAGTGTAGCCTCGTCATTAAGACCATTAATATCTGCAAAAATGGTTGCTTGAATAAGCTGCGATAGGGTGAGAAGAATTAAAAGGGAAAAGAAATAAATCATACCATAGAGTTATTGATTGGCTTTATCAAGATCAGAGATTTTTTCTTATCAACTGAAGCTTCAGTCTCCAGCTGCTTATTTTTTTCTGCGAAGTTCAATAACTTCAGCCTCTAGTTTTTCTTTATCTTGACGAAGATTAGCATCTTTCTTTTCATAAATAATACGGATATTATCCAAATCAGAAGCAACAGCAAAAGCAGCTCTTCCAACTTGCAATAGAACTATATAAATCAATATTTGACAAAGATATCAATAGATATACAAAAAGGATGAACAAGTAAAAACTTACCAGGCTGCCAAGAGAATTCAAAAGACTTGGAGTTATCGATATTAAACCCCGCGAAGGGTATCGCTGTCAGCTATCATGGGAGCATCGCAGATATTGGCGAGATATTGGGATATTTCATTAACAGCTTCATCCCCATACTCATTTGGGATACCAAACATATTCTTTCCAAAGATTTTAGATAGATGAGCCATCGAAGAATCAGAATCAGAAGAATTCTTTATAGAAGGGAAGTTGTTATTATTAAAATCCTCTTCATTATTATCCTTGTCGAAATCAACACTCGGATTTTCTGGAGTGGGTTGAGGAGTTGAAGAAGAAGAAGAAGAAGGTCGGGTTTTCCTTTTCTTCAAAGGAGGATCGCCAAATTCTTCACCACGAGGGGCAGAAGGCCTCCCTTTGGGAGGAACAAGAGATTTATCCTGATCTCCAAAATCTTCACCGCGAGGGGCAGAAGACTTTCCTTTGGGAGGAATAGTAGATTTATCCTTTGAAGGTTTCTCCTTAATCCTCACAGGTTTTATTGGCTCTAGTTCTTTAATTTCCTGCGAGCACAGATGAAGATAAGAAATATGGGCTAAAATATATTGTTAAAATTTATGAAGAGATATTTCTTACTTCATCCGTGAAAGATTTAAGAGCTAAGAAAGTGATGGGTTTTCTCAAAGCCTGGTAGCTGAGCTTCATTCTGTTAATCTGGAAAGGAGTGAAGTAATTAGCGAAAATATGAAAATATGGGGAAAATAATGAATATACCAAAGATCGAAGGAAATATACCTCTTTAGTTCTTTCAGGCCAATTAAAGACCCAAGGTTGGTATTCTGAAAGATTCGCGGGTAATTCGCGAGAACCGGAAATATAAGGACCCTCAAGACATATGAAAAAATGAACCACTTGTCATCGCTAGAATGGCGAGGGCCTTGGTTGGTAGATGTATGCCAATCAATATCCAGCATAAGAGCTTTATCGTCAGCGACCTTTTATTTTTTCAAACGAACACCCCAGCAAGTGTTATCCCTCTTCATAGGGACTATTTTATAATTTACAAAGAAGTTGTCCACAGTATAATCTGCAGAGACGATTGGGACATCTTTAAATTGAGGATTCTTTGCATCTTCAAGGTAGCGAGATCCTTTTCCAGCTCCGCGAGAGGCATATTCAAGCAGCAATCTGATACAATCTCCACCTAATTGATATACTGCTCACGAGAACCTCTCGTCAGATATTATTTGATAGAATAATGAGAGTTCTGGGTTATAAAGAGGAATGGGAAGACCAACCTCAAGTTGACCTAGCGACACTATAAATTTTTCACGAGAGCATTGATGATCAGTGAATAATTTGAGAGAAAGTTCGGATCTAGAATTCTGATTTGGAATTGTAGACAGAGTAAAACCTTTGATCTTGAGTTTTTCTTGCATCTCACCAAAAGCAATCAAATTTTTAGCACCAGCGATAACCATCTTTCAAGTATGGGAATGAAGAAGAAGGTTGAAAAATAAGAAATTAATCACAACGATAACAAACGCGCAATTTACGGAAGAACAATAAACTTGCAGAGAAGTTACGCAGATTAAGAAGAAGAAAGTAAAAAGAGGAAAAGAAAAGAATGAAAGGAGTATTTATAGAAGAAGAGGTTTCTCGAGAAGATGAATGCAATAAATGCAAAGAAAATAAATGAACGGTCAGATCGCAGCGGTTATAGAGGACGTGTCGTGAATTCATTAGAAGATAGAATATGTGAAAACAGCTGGCGAAGGGTACATAAACGTGTCAGAACAGAGATTAAGGAAGAGATAAGTAGTTGCGGCATTTTAAAATTTCTCATGATCTTCTCTTCTTCGCAGAAAAGACATGAGAAGAGGCAAGATGTAGGACCGGAATATTGCTACACCTATTTTCTGCGAGATTAACAACATTTCATAACGAGCATCACCGGAAGATTTTATCAACATTTCATGAGTGTCACAAAAGCCTTCAAAAGAGAGACATAATACCTGACGACTGAAGAAAACTTGAGAGAAGCATGATAGTTCTGCGACGGTTATATAACTTGTGAGATTTAACATTGTAACTATCGCGGTACAATTGCAGAATCAACCCGAAATAAGAGGAAAACTTAGCTGGCATCCACTATGTAACTACCCTATAAATATAGACCCAATGTGTCCAGAAAAGGATGATGTATTTTTGAGAGTTATGAAAATCTTGAGGAGAGAGAAACTTCAAGATAATAGTTGTAATCTTTAATTCTCTCATTTCTGTAAACATTTCTGAAATCAAAATAATAAAGTGTCGATTTTCATCTTCAATTATGAGTTGATTATAACAAGATCATAACAAGGGTGTAGTGTGGGAAATCCTGCAACTACACTTGGATTGGGAAGTTATTGATAGAAAAGTTTGATTATTTGGTCTTGAAAAATTTGACGTTTACTATCAGTCCAGTCCGGAACAGGATGTAATGAAATTGTGAGTTTTATTTATAAATGTCTATATGCATCGCATGTTCTTGCGATGGTTTTAGAATTTTTGAAACAGAAAAGCAGGCAGAAATGCGCAGTCTTCGGTTCACTCGGCAGGTGCATCGCACGTGCGGTTTCACTAGTTTTAATAAAGTAATGTTAGCATTTATCAGATAGTATCATATTGAACTTAACTTAACTAAAATCTTATTCAAGATATATAACGATAAAAATAATAATTATGATTAAATAATTATGGAAAATTAATAACGCTTGTGTACGTTTAAGTTTTGTAAATTAAACTTATTACAAATTAGAATTTGTTGTAAGGCTTGTAGCCCATGTATGTGCGGCCCAATATAGTATTTAGAGTTCTCTTATTACTTGTATATAAAGCATACTATGCTATGTAATACGGCTGCTACCCCCATCAATAGAATTTCTCTTGCCCTTTGGTTTTCTCTCTGTTTTTCCTGAAACACGTCATCATCGCGAGTTCTACCATGAAGCTAAAGTTGGAATCGATGATTTTTTTTTTTAACTTTGCCATCAAAACCACGAATCTATACTTGGAGCTCAATTGGATTTGTTAATTTTTTTTTAAATCAAATGGGAGATCCTAAGAGCACAAGCTCAGCTGCTTCCGCTAAGAAAAAAAGTTCCGCCTTGGGAATCCAAATCAGGTTCTGTACTTCTATTCATTTTCGTTCTTTTCATCAAATGCGTTAATGGCATGCCTAAACCTTTTCTATTTCCTTAACCTATGATTTGGTGAAAGTTGTCTGCCATATTTCCTATATCACATGTATAACAATGATTTAGATTTCCAAGGTTTATGATACTCATGTACATGGCTTTCGTACACCTGTTTTTTGTTTGATTGATGACATGCCTATCAATTCTATCAGCATATCTATGTCAGTTTTTGTTCCAATTTTTTTAATAGCAGATATTGGTCCCCATTACTGATTTGCATCCCATTAATCTCTTTGAAACTGTATTTTTTTTCTTCTTTTCAATCCATGTTAACACCATTAGTAATATTAAATGTAGGGATGGGTGTTCTTACCTCAATAGTTTACTGGAAAAAAAAATAACATAAAAAACGTATTCACCAATATTATTTATTTAATGCTATAATAATGCTTTTTTTTTACCATAAAATGATTGAATTGTAACGTTCATACTATCAATCCCGTCTGTCCATACTAGATTCAATCGAGCGATTACATTTTCTAATATATTATTTATTATTTGTATTTGCATGTTTGTGCTATGTATTAATATCCTTTGGGAAAGAGGAGGTCTGAAAATCTCCATCTCAGAAAATCTGAAGAGAGAAGGAAAGGAAATCCGTGAGAGATTCTTCAGAGAAGAGGGAAAGGAAACCGCCTATGCGGGATAGGGGACCCAGTCTATTTCTGTCCCGTTCCAACTCAGTCCGTTCCAGTCCCATTCCAACTCAGACCGATTCAGTACCGTTCCAACTCGGTCTGATCCAGTCCTGTTTCAACTCGGTGTGATCCTGTCCCGTTCCAACTCGGTGATCCAACTCGTACCGGTTCACCTGATCCAAATTGTACCGGTTCCAGCCAGTGTGACTGCGTCCTGTACTGACTCTAACCCAGTTCTGGGGTGTGTGAAACCAAGCCTGTTCCGGTTTTGTGTAAATGCAATGGGAAACAAAGTTTGAGGTATGTGACAATAATTTTTGGGCTTTGTTTGTTTGTCCATTTTTTTTAGAACATGCCTAGTTCTATTTTTTTTTTCTCTTAAGATAAATCCATATGCGGTCAATTTAAACTATGACTGTTCATCTCGACCATTAAGAATTTTGGTTTTATTATTATTTTGTTCTCTTGAATATGATATTGGCTATTTTTGAATGATGTTCATTTTTTTTTGTTCAATTGGTTGTACCAAATCAATTCCAATGTATTCATTTGGGGCTTAGAAGTACTTGAGCACCATTATTGGATATTTAATATTTTCCCAAATTTTTTGAATGTTCCGTGGAATGTATCCACTTGCTCGACTATTAATCTGTCAATAGTTTCAAAACATACGTTCAAATAAAATCACATGTGTTCCAATTTTTTTGGAAGAACTCACAAAAGATGATATGAGTCATAAAATTTTCATTTTTCTACTTCATCCATAATACTAACGAACCGGTATATGTTGAAGTATGACAACAAGAGAATTATCTTTAGTAATATATTCAACCTAAAGTAAGTGGTTGACATGTGTAGTGAGATTCTCTTGGCCTATTGAGATAAAGAAATTTCTCAAATTAAGCTAAATGTAGCAAAATTGAAAATGGAAATAACCCCTACGTAATGAGGGTTAGACGTACCGACTCATATAAAGCATGTGAAAAGGGACATATATATCATTAAAAAAAAAATCCCCAGCAATAATGACACCAAAGTATAGGTATCAATTGAACAAGGGATCAGCTAAAATGTAATTCTAGCTCCCATAATAAATAAAAGAGTTGGAAATGCACCTGGTCATATGTGTTGGTATATACAATGTAATGTGTACGTGCATTATAGTAACAACCAATTTTCACATCAACTTTAATGGAAACAAGAACTTTGTCTGGCCAATTAACTATCTTATCAAGCGTAGCACTGCTCAATATTTTTTTTTCTCAAGATAGAACAAAGACATTGCAAAATATCTAGATATACCAAGAGATAATCACACCTCGTTAAATTACCAAGTAACCCGAGCAAATGGATATCATGTGGAACATCAAAATGATGAGAATTTAATTGATTGCATATTTCATAGTCTCTAATATATTTGGAAGGAAATATATTTTAGAGAAACTAATGAGTCAATCTAGTGCAATGTAATTCACTATAATATTTGGATTATTGAATTCATAGTGACTCCGACGATGAAATGTTGGAAACTGACTCATACATGCTTTGGGCATAACCATAAAGAAACTTTGGTTGTGACATGATGATTGTTTTGAAAGAACTCATAATATCACTTTATTTGAGTAAACGAAAATGGAAAAAAGATTGAAAGAATGCAAAGTGACGGCATATCTCTCAATAAGTGTTTTCTAAATTACTAGATGCACAATCCCCCCTTCCTATTATGCTTTTAGGTAAGAAAGCATATCACTCATTTTTACAAAGTCTTCAGTAAAACAGGATTGAGACCAGATGCAAATGGTAAAAAAGCCATATTACAAAGAAAACAAGGTGAACTTTAGAAAAATATTCATGCCAAATGCGGACCATTAAAGTGACTGATGGATCTGGTGAATGTTTTGAAATTTTGGACTAGTTATAGTTCCCAAGAAATTTGTGTTTGAAAACTCCTAGCACATAATGCAAAGTGCAAAGGATAACCACCCTTGTTAATGCTAGAGAATTTACATCAAAAGGACTTGATGAATATTGCATGTTTAATAGGATCAATGCAGAGCATCTTATACCCAATGGTCTCGCAAAGGCTACCATCTATGGTCACAGATGGTGCCTAAGGAATAGGTTATGCGTACCAACCTATCTTTTATTGCTTTGGGGATATGCAATATTACACGCATCTTACTTAATTTGTTTTTATAACCCAATATTAGTCAACCTTTTCTGCGTACCAGTTGGTAACTGGATTTAAGCCTGACATTCGTGTTTTTACGTATTTTTGGTTACACTATATATGTGACATTACGAGTCCACATCGTACTATGATGGGTCACAAAAATGATTAAGTAATTTTGTTGGATATTTACTCTCAACAATTATCCGCATTTTAAAACCTTTGGAAGGAGATCTCTTACCGGATTGTTATTTTAGTGAGACAATCTTCCCGTCGTTAGGGGGAGATAAGAAAAAGTATTTTCTAAGGGAACGTCAGGAATTTTCGTGGTGTATTCCCACTGTGTCTCATATTGATTCTAGTACTCGACAAATGTAAATTTTAAGTGACAAAGAATAATCGATTTTCCAGAATGTACACTGACGTCGCTAAAGTGTCAAGATCACAATACCAGTTGCAAATATTCCTGCAAGGTTAAAAATCCTTAGTATGGGGTACACCATAGACTAAGGTGTTGCAACTACACTTGGCGGAAGTGTAGTTGAGGCCGTGGATCCATAAAGGAAGATGGAGAGACCACCAGGTTAGATAAATTCTCACCTAGAAAGGAAGTAGGTGAATAAGGCACAACTTATATATATCATCAGAAATAATCTCATAATATTTTCTCTGAATATGTCCGTGAATCAAATGGGAGGACGCTCCAAAGTTTTAAATGATTCTAGAGAATAATGAAATCCTGACGGATTATGAGAATGTAGATGAGTCAATAGAAGGATCATGCTTGCACAATGATGATAAAATCCATAACTAGTTGCTCCAGAAGTAGAGAACAATGCGATCGAACCATTCTTTATTTTGATTAATTTCAAATAAATAGCATATTTGGCCTACACAATCCAGGTAGAACTTAGTTCTTTGGAAAATATACAGATATTTGGTGTGGTGGTGCTAACTAAACCAAGTGTAAAGCCTATTGGACATACATAATTAAAGAAGAAAGTAGTCTTAAAGTATAAAGACTCGCCTTGTGGCGCGAGGTTTCTCACAAAGCCCTGGAATTGTTCTCTTGTAATGAACGTTATAGAATTCCTCTACTTAGTTAGCTTGGTAATTTCAAAAGGACTTGAAATGCAGCATATGTATGTGGTTGTTACGTATATCTAAAAGCATCAAGAGATAAAAGATATTTACAAAAGTACTTGATAGACTTTTGTTTCCCAAATCAAATGACTCTAATCCACATAGTGTGTTGTTAGATAGAACGTTCACATATAGATTCAAGCAATCAGGCGGATGTGGTATACCCGTCTAAGTGGCTATTTGATTTGGAGGGGATAGATAAGTACGTTATTTTTCCTTGCGTGTTCATAAGAAAGTTCCTGATTTGGAATTGTAGCTATTTATGTTGATGTTACAGACATGATATGTACTCTTGATGTAATAAGAAACCTTAAAAGCTATTTGAAATCCGAATTTGAGATGAAAAATCCGGGGAAATCTCGATCGAATACTGAGCTTGTGGTATATTATCCCACCATTTTGCATTTGTCTAAAGTTTTCAGGAAATTTAACAAAGACATGCATCCTGATAGCACTCCCATGATTAGTCGAGGTTCAAATGTAAGTATGTGACCATTTCGTCTAAAGGAATATGACGAAGATGTGTTGGGAGATGAAATTCCCTTATCTAAGTACAATAGACGCATTGTTGTACTTAGTATAGTAATGTACTCGATTAAATTTTACATCCTCAGGGAACTTGTTAGCTAGATATAGCTCCGCACCAATGCAACGTCATTGGAATGCTATAGTGAATGTAATCATGAACTTAAAAGTAACCATTGACGCCAAATTGTTTTATCCCTGCAAAGACATAAAAAGGAATGTTAATGAAAGTGAAATCCAAATTTTTTTAATTATGAAGGAATAATAATCTCTCCTCAAAAGAAAGTACATGACTAAAGTAACAGTCTAGAACAACTCTGAAAGTAATCAGGGGGAGATGCCGACATCAGGGGGAGGATCCGAGGATTTGATGTCGACATATTTTACTTTGAAATTGAAGATGTTTTGTACTATTTTTCCCTTCGATCGAGAATAGTTTTTCCCAAAAGGTTTTGTTACTCGACAAGGTTTTTAGCGAGACAACACTAAAAGCATCAAGTATGTTGAACATTCGATGTCTTTCTCGTATTCATTAGACATGTCCAATACTCAAGTCGTTGAAGACATAAAGGTCGCGTGGATATTACCGAAAATATCTGAATCAAAGAAATGAAATGCGATAATCTGTTAAGCAACGTAACTTCTAGAATCAACAACATGGTCTTATAAACATTCAAGTCACAAAAGTAAAGTGTGATTAACTCCTTTTGAATGCCTTAGACTAATGAAAATTGTCTGACATCAGGGGGAGAATTTAATGGTGTGTTGAACTATTTTCCTTCACAGAGGTTACTTTTTCCCACTGGGTTTTGTTACTCGGCAAGGTTTTTAATGAGACAACAACAAACACCGGGAATGTAATTTTCCCAATTAAGGATATTATCTTTCCCACGAGGATTTTCTGCCTTAAGAGTTGTGAAACAACTAGTCAACTTCAGTGGAGCAAATTGATCATCTGCAATGGATCACCTTTACTTGCATCTGTCATGTTGTACTCTTTTCCCTTCGTCAAGGTTTTATCCCATTGGGTTTTCCTTGTCAAGGTTTTAATGAGGAAATATATTCGAGTCTAACTATATTCTAAGTTTGCTTAATATTGTACTCTTTTTCTTTAGTTTAGGTTTTGTCCCTCTGGGTTTCCCTGGCGAAGTTTTAACGATGAAATCAACTTAGACTCATCGATCTGTGAAGATCGTATTGCATGTGATGAACTACATGTAAGGTAAGAGACAACATGTGAAGTACAAATGTGAAGAGGTGTACCAAGGTTTTATCCCACTGGGTTTTTCCTTGTCAAAGTTTTAGTTAGGAAATTGATTTCGGCACAAGTCATCAAGGAGAGAACGACATTTAAAGAACTACATTCAAAGCACTATATGTGAAGCACTATGTATAAAGTTTTGTCATTGAACCGCAAAAGGGGGAGTGTTGTAGGTCTTGTAGCCCATGTATGTGCGGCCCAATATAGTATCTAGGGTTCTCTTATTACTTGTATATAAAGCATACTATGCTATGTAATACGGCTGCTGCCCCCATCAATAGAATCTCTCTTGCCCTTTGGTTTTCTCTCTGTTTTTCCTCAAAGAATTATATATTTTTCATTTAAACTAGATTAATAAATAAGACTTATTAAGTAGGATTAAAAGAACGTGAGGTCAAATAAGGCAAAAAATAAAAACTAAACTTGTTAACGATCTTATACCTAGATTATTTATAGACCAATAAATGATTCACTAAATCACTGAATTATATACATGAAGTGATATTTATAATACTTGAATGCTTAAACAAAATTAAACTTAAAGGAGAATAAAATTTTCCTATAAATAAGATACTCATTATTAATTAATACCCAATCTATAGTCTATCAAAACGTATTAAAAATTTATGCAGACTTAAAATTTAAATCATATTGAATTACCAACGCCAATAATTTACAAGATATAGTATACAGATTCAATATGAATAAATAAAATCTATTATATCAATCTTTACGTGAAAGTAGAGTTATATTTATAAGATTAAGACTTAGTGTTCCAACTGGACTATTAATTAATAAGAATAATGAAAACGATAATATAGTTAAGACAATGATTTTTGATAAGATAAGCAAATAATAATAATTTATTATATCAATTACTATAAAATTTAGAGTTATTGTAAATGTCATTTGGATAATATTATTGGATAGTAATAGCAAAATGTAAATTTTATTAATAGTACAACTTAAGGATTACTTAACGATAATATAAAATTTAAAGAAATAAAAATTAGATCAAATCAAATCTAGTTATAATAAAATTAAACTTGGTGTTATGATAGATAACGATTAACTATTATTAGTCTAAGAAATAAGAAATAAATGTAATAATAATAAAAAAAATATTAATATCAAGCAACTATGAAAAACTGTTAGTGGTTATTTACTTATATCGAGTCACATAATGAAATAAACAAATAAATTCATTAAAAATAATATGTAAAATAAAATAAAATAATAATAGTAACATTTGTATAATGGTTATAACATTAGTTTACTTTTAAATAATACATGAATTTAAAAATGATAATAATGATAAATAAGTAGATTAATGTAGTTATAATAATATAGTTTCAGTTGGAATTACAATTCGATTTCATTTAAATAAATAAATAATGATAATGATAAATAAAAATAAAATAAAACAAAGCTTGATGATTAAATTTCTTAAAATGATGTGAACTGTTTATGAAGTAAAATTTCAGAATTGCACCAGTCAAGATAGAAGTTAAAGACTAATTAATCTTAATTTTAATAAAATAAAATTAACACTACTTAATCGTAATAAGTTTGCACTTAGTTAATCCAGCACTGGGGAATAGTGAGGTTGGTAATTCTGATGATTTCAGGTGATACTTGTTACGTAGGAAGGCATTGTCAGGCATCGCGAACCTAGACAGGGAAACTGCATTCTTGTATCACTAAGCATAAAAGGGAGACTTGCTTCTGTTAGTGGACTGATAGATCTCAAATTATATTTAGAAACCTTGTTATAGATTACTTTCTCTCGTAGTTAGAACCATTAATATATTAAAGTAGGAATTAGTGATAAGAATTTAGACCTTGTCATCTGTTAGAAATTAAATTCAACATAGTGACCTTAGAGACAATCATCTTATGGAATATAAGTTTAGTCAATTGAACTTAGAGCCACAAATTTTATTTGTAGAAAGTATACATTTGTGCTTTGTTTTATGTTGGTTGCGCTTAGACAAAAGATGGAATTATTCTATAAGGTGAGGAGTTTTTGAAGACAAGAAGGATGGTTTAATTTTTGAGGACGAAAATATATAAGGTGGGGAGAATGTAAGGACCCTCAAGCTCGTCAACATTATTAGACTAGTCAAGAGACGTCTTAGTCAGTATTAACTTGATTAGTATAACACGAAATTTAATTAATAGAAATTAATCTAACAACGATCTAGATAAGAAACTAGTATCATTAGATAGAGCTCGAAAAGTTACGCGGAATGGACTACTCGAATGTGTCAATCGGGTACCAGGCGAAGAAGATATCATTGGATTAACATGAAGGGTAAAAGCATCTTTTTCTCGGGGGTATTGCGTGGCTGCCTTAGCCTGTTGTCGAGTGTCCCAATAAAATTCTCTTTGGTCTTTTCTAGACCGATCTAGAATATAAACTCTTCTTTATCTTTCTTCTTGTTTCTTATTCTTTTCCTTCTTCTCTTATTTCATTCTTTTTTTGTTTTTCCTCTGGCGGTGGTTCAGAGAGAAAATCTGCTGGGAAATTTCTAAAGAAAATTTATAAAACAAATGAATTGAGGATGGTGGTGATGGACTAAGTTATGGAGTTCAGTTAGAGTTTGGAGAATATTAAAAGAAAGATGAATTAGAGAGAAGTAGAACTAGGGTTCGTAAAGTAGATTGATGTTCTGAAGATTTGGAAGTTGATGTATAGAGCTACTGCTGGATAAGGAAGCATGGGTAGTCATTTAATTGAGTTTTTGAAGTTGATTCGGTGGTGAATCGATAAAGTTAGGGTTTCTCAGAAAATTGGTAAATTGAGGTTGTTTGAAGTTATGGATTGATGGGTTGTAGATGATGAAGAACTAGGGTTTGTCTGAGTTGTCGTTCGAAGAATTAAACTGGATCGTTAGATGAGTTTGTTTAATTGAGGTTTAAAACTGGTTGATTAATGGATTCAATTTTTATGATTTAGTGTTTCTGAAATTAGATTCTCTTTGGAGTTTCTGGATGGGCAGAGGGTGATATCGAGTTGTAATGGTTGAAGATTAAGAGGGTGGTTGATGATTAAAGAAGCAGCAGTTGGGTATTTGGTGTTAATTGAATTTGAATTGGATTAGAAGAGAAGATGGATTAGTCTTAATGTGTTGAACATGCATTTGAGGTAATTAATTATTTCTTTGATTTGATTCAGTGGAGTTATTGTTTGATTATACATGATTGATAGTAGAATTATAAAGGGTGGTATTAAGAATGAGCCTGTAATGGTGATATTTCTGGGGTAGTGGTAATTTGTAATTGTGGATAAGGAATTATTATAAGATGAGTAGTTGATTGAAGATATTGCAGCTGGTTATAATACTGCTTAATGGGTTGTGTTTAGAGCAGATATGTAATCATAGTTTGCTGAAGTTGGAATTATAATTGGTGTTGGAGTGGAATAGTTCAGTGTTTGTGATGAAACTATGATTAGAATGGAACTAAGAGTGAGTTGAGTTGTGTTAGAACTGGATTATGGAATGGAGCTGAGGAATGTTGTACGAGTTGAACTCAGTATTAGTGAGATTCTGATGGTTTTCTAATAATTCGAGTGAAGTATTAACTGGTATTGTTTAGGGGATAGGTAGTGGTGTTGCAGTTCATGGGTTGGATTGGTTGAATTCTTTGTGGTGGTATGAGCTGAGGTTGTAGGTGGTGTTGTTTTGGTTAAGTTCAGATAATGGAGCTGGTGGGGTTGAAAATGATTAAGTTGAGCTGACATTGATCTGAGATGCATGTGTTGGTGTTAGTTTGTGAGATAAATTTGAAATATCGGGATCAAGAAGTATTGAGAGTATGTGTATGGATGGTGGTGTCAATTGTGGTTCTGGTAGAGAAGCGGATTCAATTTGTGCTGATGGAGTTAATGATAATGAGTTATGGTCGGTGGTGAAGCATGGCAATGAGACTGGTTTAGCTGGAATGTATGTTAGTGTTTTATTAGATAACTAAAACTGATGGTTAAGATGAGGTTCACCTGTAGATGAGTTGCAGGTAAGACGAGTTTGTGCATGTGAATATTTATGATGTTTTTTTGGTTGGATGTACTCTTGTAATGATATAATTAGTTTGGCAGAATTGGAAAGGTGTAGTGGGGAGCTTGCAGCTACTGCAAATGCAAGTAAGCTTAATTGTAATTGTAAATGAAGTTTGAAGTTTAATCAAAAATGAATGAAGTGATATTGTAATGTGTTAGAGCATTGCTCGGTTGAACCCACCAAGCGTTGGTATGTCAATTTTGGTTGTCATATTTTAGTGAAGCAAAACTCATTTAAGAGTCGCTCAATTTATATGTACTAAAGTGAACTTCGTATAGGTTAGCTTGAAAGTCTTAGGATGAGACATTACAAGTATTGCGAAGACTTGAAGATGTGAAGAAGAAGACAGAGCTACAACAATAACATAATCCTTCCACTCGAGGTTAGTGATATTTGACTTGAACTAATCTTTCCCTAACGTATCTTTCAAGTCGTGCATATTGAAAACATAAAACTGCGAAGCATGAACACTGTAGATAGACATGGTATTAATGAATACAATATGAAGTTTCTTGCTTAACCATTAAACTTTGTATATAAGACATCAACATAATCGTATGAATGCTATTGTGATTATGTATGGGTATGAGGTGAGGATTTCATCCTAGGGAACAATGTTTACATGTGTTCTAAGGAAGTAAGTTCATGATATGTTTTGTGAACCAAAAGAGAAATCACCAGGCGTTATTGGGGTTGTTCTTCATTGTATATCTTATGAACGACCAATATGTGTGATGTGTATAACCGTTCACAACTTGGGTGTGTTCTTGGTAAAACTATTCACATAAGGCCTGACATTTGTATTGGTATGACTTTTATTAGTAAAACCAATCTTAAGTAATCACTTGGGGTATGATCGGGTTGTGTATGTCTGAACTTATTACTGGGAAGAGGGGAACCGATCCTAGTAAGATGTGCAGTGCATCACAAGGGGGAACCGATCCTTGTATGAGGTGCATCAAGGTTTATGGAAGAAAGGGGAACCGATCCTATGAACATGTGCATCAAAGTTTTGGAAAGGGGGAACCGATCCTATGAACATGTGCAACAAAGTTTTGGGAAGGGGAAACTGATCCTATGGACATGTGTAGTGCATACAAGTTAGATACCATATATATGTGGGGAACCGATCCTAGTACCTAGTCAGCCGTTTCTTTGGTAATCTAGTGTAACTATGCACATTACTCACATGGAAACCCATGAGATGTGATTTAGTGGAACTTAATCAATCACATAGTTCTTGAAAGTCAGATGAACCAATTCTAAACTTGTTTGGAAGTGTGGTAAATCGGTTTCAAGAGTAAGATGTCGACACTCTTTGAACATGGTAAAGACTTGCAAGAGTAAGATGTCAACACTCTTTGAACACGGTGCATTAATTCTTATTCTATTTTGTTCAAAGATATTCCTTAAAGGCTAAGAAGGAAGTAAATCCCAAGATCGAATTTAAATAAGTTAAGAATCTTTTTAATTAAGGGTTTTTAATTATATATGGAAAAATAAGAATTAGTAACGGGTAAAACCCTAACCCGTAGGGGCGGGTCCCCATGGGTATGGGTTTGGGTGGGGAAAATTGCCATCCCTATATCGCACGGACTTTTGGTTAAAAGGTGTTCAAGGAATATTGGAACACGAAATGTCAAGCACATTTTAGGAGCTTTGAATGTTTGTTAAGCTGAGATTGGGGCGACTCCAAACAACTAGATGGCTAAGGCCATGAAGGGCACCAGATAATTGGCTCGAACAGAACATAGACGAGCCGTGACAGATGGTTCGTTATTTGATTTCCATGTCATCTTAGTGATGCGTCATTCTTATGCCCCGTCAGCACATTTGATGCCACATATGTAATTTTGTCCAGTCAGCATGGACACGTCAACCACCATATCAGCAATTGTGCACAGTCATCAGTTCAACATATGCGACAACATGTGCGCTTGGGGTTCAGCGGAAACTTTATCAGTTGAAGATACAAAAAGAAAGCAAAGTTGTCATGTAATCGGGGGACACGCCATTCCAAGATAACATTTTGAGGCGATTTCAAAAAGGAAAATCACGATGGAACTGTAAATAGAGATGGTGATGGAAAATATACCTTATCATAATCCCATTACCATCTAGAAAGAGAGTATTGGATATAATAGATCTATCCCCTACTTCACCAGGGGGCGTCTTTGCTATTTGGAAATATCTCTACAGATATTGGGGGCGGCTAAAGTGTCACCAAGCATGCAATCAAAGGCAACTTGTTTTGAGAAGTCGAAAAATAGAAGACATCTTTTTTAGTATCAATTCAAGCAATGGGGGCGACTAGGGTTGGACGAACGAACGCCTTGGGAGGTAAATTCTCACTAGTTTGTAACATTATAAATCGAATTTATAATCACAGATGATAACACTTTTTGTATGTATTTATTAAAGAAATACGTGCAACGTTTTTCTATAAAAGGGAAAGACAAAGGCGAAATATTTTGGTCATTAAGGATGTTGTTGCGATGTCTTTCTAATAAAGTGAAAGGCGAAAACAAGATGTTTCAACATAATTAAGCTGAAGCTAAAATGGAGCTAAAGGAGCAAACAAAAGGTATTAAAGACACTCATATGGCTTATTGAGGAAGCCTAACCGGACTTATTGAGGAATACCGGAGGTTTATTAAAATAAACCAAGTCTGGCTTATTGAGGAAGCCTAACCGGACTTATTGAGGAAGCCCGGTGGTTTATTAAAGAAACCAAGTCTGGCTTATTAAG
The DNA here is from genome assembly GCA_023529315.1 of Papaver bracteatum. Taxonomy (NCBI): domain Eukaryota; kingdom Viridiplantae; phylum Streptophyta; class Magnoliopsida; order Ranunculales; family Papaveraceae; genus Papaver; species Papaver bracteatum. The sequence continues at coordinate 244,149 of JAJJWX010001467.1, forward strand.
GAAGCCTAACCGGACTTATTGAGGAAGCCCGGTGGTTTATTAAAGAAACCAAGTCTGGCTTATTGAGAAAGCCCAACCAGCCTTACTAAGGAAGCCCGACGGTTTATTAAAGAAACCAATACATGGCTTATTATGGAAGCCCAATTTGGTTAATTGTAGAAACCAGTGGGTTTATTGTGGAAACCCAGATGGTTGATTATAGAATCCTAGTTCGGTTTATCATAGAAACCAATGGCTTATTATGAAAGAAAATGTATGAATGTCTTGTACACCAGAGGTTGTCGTACGTTCATTATTCACAGCCACAAGAGCGTTGAGTCAGAAAATTCTAGGCCAGTACGGGGACAAATAGGCAACCAATGTGCCTAGAAAGTTATGGGATCAACCTACATTCCAAGTGAGGTATGTTCTCAAAGTCAAAGTTGAGTTATTAATTTAATCCTGATTATTTCTCTATTAAAGAGATAGACTGGAGCGTTTTTCTATCAAAGAGAAAAACCAAAGAAATGAATTGTCATGTAAAGTCAAATAGTTCTAGTAATATCTTGCAAGAACAATGGAGCAAATGGCAGTAAATGTGCCAGAGAAAGACCGGAACGACTAGGAAATCATGAATGCGAGGTTCAAGATCCTAAGGAAATGTTGGAAGATTTACAAGACCAACACGTAAGTCATTTGTCAGCTAATGAAAGAGCAAGAGGACATAACATGCTGATATGTTTGGCGTTTGGGTAATTACTATATGGAGTTTTTTATTACATTATTGGTACTTTGAACGTGTTTAGTGATTTGAGATGGCAAGTACATTTTTGGTACTTTGAATTATTGAGCCGACCGTGGGGAAAATCGACACAACAAGCTGGCCAAGGCCACGAAAGGTTATCCGATAAGCAACATATGGAAATTTCGAACGAGCCTTTAAGGTTAGTTCTTCTTAATTCTTCAACAAGTTGAGAATTAAGAGGGGGCGATGTTTGTACCCAACCCAAATGGTGTACGTTCGGGTCGCACGTGGCTTATAATAGAAGCAATAATCTGATTTATCATAGAAATCGGTCGGTTTATCAAGGAAACCGGAGGGTTTATTTTGAAACCCGTATGGCTTTTCGTGGGAGCCTGGACTTGGTTTATTGTAGAAACCAGAGTGTTATTGTGAATTCCATAGGGCTTAATATGGAAGCCCGAATCGGTTTATTAAAGGAACCACCTGGATTATTGGTGAAGCCCAAAGATCCATGGGTAAATAGATTTTATGGGATAATGGTTAGATATTATTTTAGATAAATCCTGATAAGTAGGGGATTATTATCTTAAGTAGTAATAGTTATCCATGAAAAATAGGATTATGATAAACATTAGGGTTTATCATGAATCTAGACGGTATTCGGGGTTTATTCAGATGAGGGTAGTTATTAGGATAACTGATGAATCCCTAAAGCTACATCTTATTTTTGCCTATAAATAGAGGCAAAATCCCAACACAAAAGGTAAAAAATACTATTCTCTTCACAATAACTACTTGCATACAACATCCGCTGATTTTAGCATCGGAGTGTTTTTGCAGGTACCCCCTCTTTTGATCAACCTTTGGAAAAACCATACATACGGCTGAGGATTGATCGACTTTCCCGCATCTCGAAGATCGTTGTAGCGCTCGATTTTTGCACCAACCGCGAGGATGGCATGAAAATGCCAAGTCTGACGTCGACGATGGCATGAAGATGATAAATATGATATCACTAAATGCAAATAGCCTCTGCTCTCTACCTTGAAGGTTATTTGCATTTTAGCATCCGCTGATTTTAGCATCGGAGTGTTTTTGCAGGTACCCCCTCTTTTGATCAACCTTTGGAAAAACCATACATACGGCTGAGGATTGATCGACTTTCCCGCATCTCGAAGATCGTTGTAGCGCTCGATTTTTGCACCAACCGCGAGGATGGCATGAAAATTCCAAGTCTGACGTCGACGATGGCATGAAGATGATAAATATGATATCACTAAATGCAAATAGCCTCCGCTCTCTACCTTGAAGGTTGAAGATCCTTCGTTCCCTATCTTTGCTCACCAAATGCAAAGATAACCCAACGCATAACCCGATGACCTAGCTTCTCTTCGTGGATAGCAAGAAAATTTCTTATGGCTCGGCAACTTTTGCTGGTAATGGATACCGAGGTAATTCCTCGCTTTTTCTGAGCAGTAGATCATTTCCAGAGCATGGCATAACTGGTATTGGTTCTTTTTAAGATATATGTTAGAATACGGGCATCCAACTCAAAACCAATTGGAAATGAGTGGAGAGGCCTATAGAGTTATAAACCGCAGGATCTTAGATCCTCAACGGAGTAAAGGTGCGGTCAACTGACTCGACACAAATAGCCTGCTCTGATACCATGTTAGAATACGGGCATCCAACTCAAAACCAATTGGCAATGAGTGGAGAGGCCATAGAGTTATAAACCGCAGGATCTTAGATTGCCCAGATAATGTGGGACTAATAATCTCAACAATATCATTGAAGCTTGGGTACTTTATTGCTTTATGCCTAAAGTACCTAGAACATTACAAGTTGGTCCGATCATCCAGTCCCATACTCCAACACCGATGATTCCAAGTGAAAGAGAAATGTGTTACCCAACGTACCGTCATGGGACTTTAGTATGTTCATGCTGGAAAAGATGCTCCACACCGATGAGGTGAGATCTGATGCCAAAGAACAAAGTGAACCAGCATACAAAGTGAACCGTAGTCTAAAGTTTGGCTACGATGATATAGCTCTGCTACGATGCTACAGCTCAGCTACAAAATGGATTAGCAAGATGAAATAATAGTAAAACCGGATTCAAGATGGATTGCTGCACTAGGAGAACAATTCATTCAACTGACGGGGCAGTAAATAAGGAAGTTCAGCATAAGTTTTTCCTTCGTTTTTGATTTTGTGCAGATCTGCGGACCATGGAAGCTGCCCCACCACAATCAATAAAAAGAAGTAATTTTGTGTACCTGCAGTTAAAACTACAAAGCAAGTCAGTTCATGGAGATGAACTGATGACCAGGAAATCTCCACACCAACGGAAATAACCCAAAGCATATTTCATTCGATGTCCAAATGACCCAAGGATAAAGACGATCCAAAGTCCAATGGTTCAAATTCTGGTGACAATGCTACAGAGCACCTCAATCCTGATGGTTCAAGGGTGTAAAGTCAAATGATGAAATGCAGTCTGACGTAATGAGAGGAGCAGGCACACAACTAAATCATGAAGGAAGCAAGCATATGATGCAGCAGTGTACCCGCGAAGACCCTACAGGAGCAACACTTTTACTTTCACAAGCTTGGTCAACCAGCTTCTGAAACCAAAAAGGGGCATTCATACATCACACAAAACCAAAGAGTTTGCAGATTTAAACCTATGATTATACATTTTCACGAAAGAACTTCATACATTTTTATAATGTTAACTCAAGAGATGATACGTGTGTAAAATAACACACGGTATCTTGTTTTTCAAACCTTTGTAATTTAGGAAATCAGTTTAGTTAGGAAATATATCTTCCTTGCTGTTCAAGGAAGTTTATGTATATAAGTCTCTTGTATTTCGTTTGGTTTGAGGGTCTGTCAATAATAAACAATTCAGTTCTAGTTCATCTTCTTGTCTCTCTACTTCTCAGTTAAACGTCTCCCAATAGTTCAGTTAAACAAAAGTAATTAAACCTAAGCCCAATAGTTTTAACTTGGTATCATTAGGCTAGTCGATCCTATTCAGTTTTGTCTACAGACTCATCCACCATCTCCTCTTCAATCTCTACCATGTCCTCTTTTCAATCTTCTCAACTACATCGGTTTTCTTCAACATCGTCTAACAGCCAGCATTCGTTCAGGTATCAAAACAACAATTCTCGTTCTTTCTCACGACGCAACAATCAGTTAGCAGCGAACTCAGCCAGGCCCAATCCAGCAGCGTCCAACAATCCAGCATATTACTTTAACAACAATCAGCCCAACTCACCAGCGTCAAACTCCAACAGCAGTTGGCCCAACTCATCAGCTCAACCACAAAGATGTCAACTTTGTGACCGTCCCAATCATGAAGCCCAAGACTGCTGGAACCGTTATGACACCAATTTTCGACCACCTAGGCGTCAACCACCATCTTCTGCACCTCGGGCTTATGCTGCTTATGGACCTGACCTTCTACCTTCACCTTCTTGGACGCCTGACAGCGGTGCTACAGATCACATCACCAATGTTTTTTCTCGTCTTCAATTTCCTACTGCGTACACTGGTCCTGATCAAATTCAGATGGTTAATGGTTCTTCTATACCAATTTCTAATGTTGGTTCCTCTACTTTAGGGACTCCCAACCGTAAGTTGCAGCTTCGTAATGTTCTCTTTACACCCAAAATATCTCATAATCTCTTATATGTCTCTCGTTTCACCACTGATAACGATGTCTTGTTTGAATTTCATCCAAATTTTTGTCTTGTGAAAGATCGATGTACCGGGAAGGTTCTTCTTCGTGGTATTAGGAATGGTGGTCCCTATCAACTTGATATTTCTTCTCAGTCTCCTCATGCTTACATAGGAGAACGTGCTAGTTTACAATCCTGGCATGCTAGAATGGGTCATCCAATGATACGCACAGTTCGCAAAGTTATTTCTCAGTTTTCTCTTCCCGTTTTCAACCAAACTGTTAGTTTTTGTTCTTTTTGTCATGAGCATAGGAGTCATAAGCTACCTTTTAAATCTAGTACAACTATTTATTTGAATCCATTAGATTTAATTATCTCCGATGTATGGGGACCCTCTCATATTTTATCTAATGAAGGATACAAATATTATGTCATATTTATTGATGCGTATAGTCGTTTTACTTGGATGTTTCCTATGTCTCAAAAATCTGAAGTTTTCTCTATATTCTTCTTATTCCAAAAACATGTTGAAAATCTTTTTAGCCGAAAGATTAAAAAATTTCAATATGATAATGCCCTTGAGTATCGTAAACTCACTCCGCATCTCCAAAAACTTGGAATTTTTCATTGCTTCTCATGTCCATATACTTCTGAACAAAATGGTTTGTTTGAACGTCGTCATCGGCATATCCTTGAAACTGGTCTTACTATCCTCAATACCTCCTCTGTACCTTCCTCATATTGGTATGATTCTTTTTACACTGCTTGTTATTTGATGAATCGTGTCCCTTCAACTTTCGTTAATAATTCTTTCCCGTACGAATATATTTTTGATATTCCGCCTGATTACACTCTTCTTCGTGTATTTGGTTGTCTATGCTATCCTTACTTGCGTCCATATATGTCTCATAAAATGTATGCTTTGTCTTCTCCTTGTGTTTTTATTGGCTATAGTCTATCCCATAAGGGTTATAAGTGTCTTCATATTCCTACGGGTCGAATATACATCAGCCAACATGTTGTTTTTGATGAGACTATTTTTCCCTTTGTATCCGCTTCATCACCTTTGCCGGCGTCGACTCCTTCACATCCGCCTCAACAGTCACCGACAGCACCTGTTTCTCCTCAGTTTCCACAGCAGCCGTCATCTCAGCTCCCGACAGCTTTTGTTGTTTGTCAATTTCTGCCACAGCCGCCACAACAGCAGCCGACAGTTACTGAACCTCGTCAATTGTTCCAGCAGCCATTATCTACTCTTAATAATAGGTCGAAAATTATGCCACGTGGTCCCCAGCCGCCACCTGTTTTTGCAACTGAATTATTACGGCAACCGATTGTTTTTGTTCCCAATGATGAGCCTCCAGCAGAGTTTACCAATGATGAGCCTCCAGCAGCGTTTCCCAATCATGAGCCGTCAACTGCAATTAATGACCCGACATCACCTGTTCCTGTTTCAGTTCCAATATCCACAACTCCATCAGTTCTACCAGCTCATCCAATGATCACACGGGATAAAGATGGGATCTTTAAACCAAATTCAAGATATGCTCTCATATGTGATTCCACTCTTGAACCTACTTGTATTTCTCAAGCTCATAAGGATCCCCAATGGCGTGTATCATCCCACGACGAGGTCAATGCATTACTCTGAAATGGGACTTGGTCGTTAGTTCCATATCATCCTTCTATGAATGTTATTGGTTGTAAGTGGGTTTTTCGAATCAAACGTCATCCTGATGGTACAATTGCGCGTCGTAAATCTCGTTTGGTTGACAAAGGATATAATCAACAAGTGGGAATTGATTACTCCGAAAGGTTTAGTCCGATTGTCAAACCGTGTACTATACGTATTATTATTACATTGGCTTTGTCTTCAAATTGGCCCATTCATCAACTTGATGTGCAGAATGCTTTCCTTCATGGAGAACTACAAGAAGAAGTATACATGAAACAACCTCCAGGTTATGTTGATTCTCATTTTCCTACACATGTTTGTAAGTTACATCGTTCTCTTTATGGACTTAAATAGGCTCCTCGTGCATGGTACCATTGACTTAGCAACTTTTTGTTGCAAATTGGGTTTGTTACTTACAAATGTGATTCGTCCTTGTTTATTTATAATGGGACTCATGGTGTTACTATTTTTTGGTCTATGTGGATGACATCATTGTTACTGGTTCTAGTAGTACATGTATTACTTCTATTATCACTCGTTTACAACAAGAGTTTGCAATCAAAGATCTTGGTCAATTATCTTATTTTCTTGGAATTGAGGAAATTCGTACTTCTTCGGGGTTATTTCTTTCTCAACAACGTTATGCTCATGATCTTATTATTCGATCCAAAATGGATGGAGTCAAACTAATTATTACTCCGATGAGCACTTCTGGTGATATTTCTTCTGATCGAAGTACTTTATTAACAGATGCTACTGAATATCGTAGCATTGTTGGAGCTTTGCAATATTTAACATTTACTCGTCCAGACCTTGCGTTTGATGTCAATAAAGTTTGTCAATTTATGCATGATCCTACAGAGTTTCACTGGGGTTTAGTCAAGCGTATTCTTCGTTATCTCAAGCATACGAGTACGTTTGGTATACTACTTAAGACATCTCCTTCTTTAAAACTATCTTTCAGTGCATATACTGATTCTGATTGGGCTGGTTCTCTTGATGATCGTCGTTCTACAAGTGGATATTGTGTCTATTTGGGTGGTAACATTATTTCTTGGAGTGCTCGAAAACAAAAAACAGTTTCTCGTTCGAGTACCGAAGCTGAGTATCGAGGACTTGCCATTGCTACAGCTGAAATTATGTGGATTCAGTCACTTATTTCCGAGCTTCGTATATCTACATCCTCTCCTCCAATATTATGGTGTGACAATCTTGGTGCAACCTATCTCACAGTTAATCCTATATTTCATGCTCGGACGAAACATATAGAAATTGATTATCACTTTGTTCGTGATCAAGTGGCCTCCAAGTGTCTTGATGTCCGTTTTATATCCTCTAAAGATCAAATTGCGGATATTTTTACTAAACCACTCTCTAAAGATCGGTTTTCTCTTTTAAGGTTCAAGCTAACGGTTCAGGATAACCCGTTGCACTTGCGGACTCAAGAGATGATACGTGTGTAAAATAACACACGGTATCTTGTTTTTCAAACCTTTGTAATTTAGGAAATCAGTTTAGTTAGGAAATATATCTTCCTTGTTGTTCAAGGAAGTTTATGTATATAAGTCTCTTGTATTTCGTTTGGTTTGAGGGTCTGTCAATAATAAACAATTCAGTTCTAGTTCATCTTCTTGTCTCTCTACTTCTCAGTTAAACGTCTCCCAATAGTTCAGTTAAACAAAAGTAATTAAACCTAAACCCAATAGTTTTAACTTATAATGCATACATTTCTATGATAACGCTTCATACATGCTGCAAAGAAAATTCATTTCCTATATTCTGAATGATGCACTCTCAAAAATTGCATACATTTCTGGATATTAATGCATACAACGGAGAACCGGGGCAAGCACCACCGGTCTCATATCTTCATACTGGGTAAAGCGTTCGCACGCAATCTCTCCGGACTCCCCCGTAAGCATCTATGAGTGTACAACCATGGGGAAGGCTTCCACAAGAAAGAGATGCCCAACATTACATGCCTTTGGCAGATCAGCGGAACGTGTGTTTGCAAAACATTCAGTTTTACACCATGTCTCCTGGAGATTTCTAAACCCCCACCGTTCGGTAATTTCTTAGCCCAAAATTAACCAACAGGGTGACAGGTTCAAACACTCATCCGACAATCATCTAGCTTCTGTGCTAATAGTGTCACTAATATATGAATACATTTTACTGCTTATTTAAAAAGTTCAGTAAATTCATAACTGGCACCCCTTATATTAATTAATTAAGATTAAGATTACACAGGAAATGAAGAATTTCCACTTCAAAGACCATACTGCGAACCTACCAAGCATTAATGCAGCGGCTACGTACTTACAGCGAGACAATGTCATCACAACAAAAAACCAACGATGGTACAAAACGAAAACAACAACAGCAAGTCCTATAACGACGATACGAAGCCTAACGATGATGGTAATCGTCTTACGACGCTAAGTCCTCAATACAAAAAAGATGATTCAAGATGATGGTGACGGTGCTGCCTACCCAAAGCTATATACAAGCTGATGTCACGAAGATGATTCGAAGCACGAAGATGACGTATGTTGCTATTACGCACATTCTGACGATGAAAGATGCTGCAACCCAATGAATACTTTGGAGTTCCTTGAGAAAAGGGGCATGAAGATGGCAAGTCGATTCCTAGTCTGATGTCGATGATGGTGTAACTACAGAAAATCCATAGTTACACCCTTTCACTAATTCGATAGATACAAACACAAGTTTATTCACAGATCTTATATTAGACTAGAAATCTTTTGATTCGAAGTTACAATACGCTCAAGAACACTCAAGATCTGTATTATCTCTCCTTACAAAGTAATCTCCCTCTCTCCTCAAAATGAATCAACCCCCTCTCAGGAGGCTAAGTCTTCCCTTTTATAGGGCAAAATTACATAATGGAATACAGCTCGATTTATCTCGGACTGACGCTTTTATCTCGCTCAGAACAACTTTTATGCTTACTTTTCGCCTTAAAGATCGGTTCATGTCGGGGACAGCTGTCCCTTTTCTTGCATAACAATCCGCATTTCGCGTCATTACTTCGGGAAACCTCACTATTTATTAGACAACAAGTCATACCTCGCGCAATCGACTTCGTGACCCTTCCCTTTTCTTGTGCAACAATCCATACCTCATTAAATGTCTTCTCGGGCAAGTTATGTCCACCTCGCCAGATGTCTTTCCGAGAAGGGTATATCTACTTCGCTAGATACCTTTCCGAGAAGGTTAGCTCTACTTCACTAGATATCTTTCCGGGCAAGTTAGTTCTTCTTTGTTGACGGGGCCTAGTTAAGGCGGATCTGACAGTTGATTAGACTACTCACTTACACTCCTTCGGGAGTGGTGAATAATATCTTTCTCGAAGATTCTTCTCATTATCTCGCTCAATCTTCCTCGGACACGTGGCGGAGTGGTTTTCTGTACCTACATTTTTCCTTTTCTCATTCCTTTTGCGGGTACCAAGAAAGGAAAGAGAATCCTGCATTAATTTTGTAACTGCCACGTACGCGGATTTTCCGCTATCTTGTCTCCCACGATTCTTATCAACAGTTACCAACTGGTTCCCCTTCCTGTGCAACCGTTTTTCTAGGTCATACCCTGGGTCCATTATAAATAGTCTTCTCCCTCATCTTTTTTTCTTCTTTTCGTCCTTCAACTTCCTCTTCCCCGGTATTGTTCTTCTGTAAACTCTGTCCGCTTTCTGATTTCCTTAGTTCTTCCTCAATTTTTCCACATCGACCTCTCTCCTTTCAACAATGGCACCCAGAAAATTTCCCCTTGACACTACATCAAAGCAGATTGAAGATTTCCAGGCTGATTTCAAAAAACTAGGTTTAACTCTGTCACCGGCGGTGGATCTTTCAGATGCGCCTCCGGTAACCGCAACCAAATGGATGGAATTGAACAATCACTGGATTGAGGCAGAGACGTGGTCATCTACCACGATGATTGCCACTTTGGGTCAGTTGAGAGCGGGCTTAACCTTTCCTCTATATGACGCCCGAAATCCTCTTATTTGTGAGATTCTTGCTCATCTCAACAGGGGAGCCTTCCAGTTGAACGGTAATTCAATTCAGATTTGTAACGAGTTTGTGAGGCGTTCCTCTGGCGGTTTATCCCAGATCCCAGTTGTGGCGGAGAGCTTCAACCCTGCGGACTATAACATTACTTCTTTCTCAGAGAATTACTTCGATAAGACTCAAGGTAGAAGAAGGAAGTATCAAGAGTGGGGTGTTGCTTTACATCGGAAGTCCCTGAAGGATTCTTCCAAAGTTCTTCTTTTGGATGTTGAGCCCGTTGGTTCTTCGAAGGAAGCTCCCAAAGGCCCATCTTTGCGTCTAACTAATGATGAGGACTAGATGATGTTCCCAGTTGTTATCGAGGGCCACCTTGTCTGGGGTTATGATGATCCGGGAATGCTCGGTAAGGCCCCCTCCCAAGTCATGTTCATCTCGCTTCCTTTGAACCTTGGAAGTTCAACTGGTCCGAGAAGCCCTCCGATGTGAGCTCGCTAGTCTTCTCCCCTCATTTCATTTTGGTGTCTTTTATCTGGATTCCTTGTTTTTTGTTGTGTTCTATTTTTTTTATATATTTTTTTTTATGTAGTACTCATTGCCCGCTCCCGGCTTGATCAAGGATAGATCCTCCAAGAAGCTTGATGTTGGATCTCCTGCTACGGACCAGGTAACCCGCTTCCTTCTTCGCTTTTGGTGTTTAAATCTTTCTTTCGGAATCTAACTTTTGGTTTTGACAGGAGGAAGAATTCGTGGAAACTCCCGTCGTAAACCCTCGTGTCCCTCTGAAGCGAAGTCATCAGGAGAGATCTTCTGGTGCGGCTGCTGCTACCAAGGTATTCCGCTACCATATTTACTTCGTAATAGTACTCCCTTCTTGTTGCCTTAGACTTTGTTAAACTCCGAGTTACTTATCCCTATTTTCAGGTTGCTTCTCAATCCGTTCCTACCGCTGAACCCCAAAAATGTCGCAGGGTCTTGAATATGGGGGATCTCACCCGTATACCTACAGCCCAGAAGCCTGCAGAGTTTCCTTCTCCTCCTGGAAAGAACAAGCCCGAGATGCTAAAGAGTGCCACTCCTTCTCCGAAGGTTCCCATGCCAACTCCTCGTATCACAGTGGAAGAGCCCCCGGTTAAACCATCAGCAGGTCCTTCTAGTGGAAAGACTCGGAAGGTTTTTGAAGCATAGGATCCAGCCTATGCCACTGACATGGACTTCTTAAGGGACGCTCTCATTATAACTCAGAACAACCCTTCCACAAGGTCTGCAGCTATGGAATCCGTAATATCACTATGCGCCGATACTTTTCTAGCTCAAGATCAATCTTTCATGCAGAACGCTTCGTTGAATCTCTCCACCAACCAGCACGCTGCTATTATGGCCTTGGTTAGTATTATCAATCTTAAATGCATTTGAAGTACAAATCCCCATATTACTGAAAATACTTCGCAGGAATTCAACCGTCATATGGCTCAACTCGTGGAGATGAGGGTTGCCCGCGAAGACTTCTAATGAACAAATTCAGGATCTTAGGAATGATCTCGCTGACGAGAGGGAGTGTTCAGTCAAGAAAGATGAAAATATTTCGGAGCTTCTCAGTAAGTTTAATCTTTTCTCGGTCTTTATTTCTATCCCGTTCTCGTTTTTACTATCTTGTTGTTTTCGTCAAGCCCGTTCTACGAAGTATTATATGAATTTTGAAGAAGCCAAGTCGACCGTGGATGATTACCAAGCATAAAAAGCAAACCTTTTGTCCCAAATTAACTGCTATTTATCTGAAAATGAGATCTTGAGTGAAAAGCTATCGACGTCATATTCTCTGGCTGAGCGTCTAGCTAATGAGTCCGCTAATCATGAAGAGTCAAATTTCCACCTTCGTGAGGAGAATGAACGATTGAGGACCGAGCTTCGGCAGATCAGTAATTCTCTCACTACTTCCCGTAACCTTCACTCCTCATCCATGGACCGATCTAGGTGCCTTGAGGAAGATAAGGATAGAATAATTAAGAGGAAGGACAGGTACGAAGCTGAACTTCGCAAGCTCCGGAGTGAGCTCTCCGAGTTGAAGTCTGGATATGAGAAGCTGAAGATTGAGAATGCTGAGTTAAGGAATGGGAAAAACGAGTTAAGTAATGACATGTCCTCCATCTTGGTTCGCTTGGAGAGGCTTCAGGGCAAGAAAACTGCTCCCGCTCCTCCTGCGAAGAAGAAGCTTGTTATGCCTCCCCGAGGTGGTAAACTTGTTATCGGATCCCCTGATGAGGATAGATCCATGTCCGGCCCTGGAGAGGACGTGGAAAAATCACCTCTAGAACATCACAACTTTATCGAATTAGAAATATCAAGACTTGATCACTTTAACCTTGACGTTCAGAAAACCTTAAATTCTGTTATTTCGCAGAAAGAAGGTAGATCTAGGTGTTGTTGTTGCTTCGTGCTTCGCTTGGTTATTCTTGTTTCTCATTTCGCTGTTATCTTGCAGAATCCGAGGAGAGTTTGAACAATCAAATTTTGCACTTGTCTCGCCAAAAGGATAACTTGGCTGATGAGTTATCCAAATTGCAGGGAGAGTTTGCTTCCTTGAACGATGATTGCGATAAGATGGAGGAGGACGCTAAGAAGGTAGCGAAATGGACTCGCCGAAATGCCCAGGAAGAGAAGGTGAAATTTGTTACCGATCTCTGCAACTCTCATGGTCTCGACGTCCCTAACATGAACCTCGATATTTTCTCCGATGATGAACCCACTGTCTTCGCCGAAGTTGAGAACGAAGATACAGAGACTAATGAAGACATTGAGAGACCTCATCACGAGGTTCCTCAAGGCACAGGAGATAACGATGCTGGGGCTGGTAACAATTATGGAGCTGGTAACAATGATGGAAATCCTGATGAAGAGGGAGTTAACAATCCCTGATTATTTGCTTTGATGTTTGTGATACTTTGGTTCTTTGTCCTTCTAACATTTTATCAGGGCGCTCCCAAGCTTGGGGGGCATTACAATTTTTTCTCGTATTTTGCCTTAATATATTAGCTTTTCCCTTTCTTTGCTTTATTTGTTGCGCTTATATATATATATAACATGCACGTTTGTTAATGGCTGCTTTGCCCTGGTATTTCGGAATCACTCCGAGATACCAAGTATATACTTGACGAAGGAAATAATCAAAGAATAATTAATGTTGCTTAAGTATATACTTGCCCCTTATTCTTTGGGTGTTTCCGAAGTAAATTTTTTTTTTTCCTTAAAGCGAAATAAATGCTCGAAAGAATAAAATCGTATTTAAAGTATATACTTGCCTCTTATTCTTTGGTGGATTTATGTAGCATACCTTGTGCTTTTAGCTCCGCTCGACCTTACTTTCTCTGCCTTAGTTGTTCGTGCGAGTCGATCTCGCATTATTGTCATCTCGCAGCAATTATTATTGTTCAGTTCATAGCATAATCGAGTTAGTGCATATATCATCATGTATAAGATTTCAGTTGCGAGTGCTTCTTATGCAATGTAAGAAGTATTCCTTAGAATTGTATGGCTTGTGTGGTCAAGCTTTGTAACGTGCTTGCTTTTTTCTTTGTAGTATATACCTACCTCTTTGCAAGTATACACTTGCCCTTTTGTTTTTCCTCAGGTCTCATATTTTTTTTTCCACATCTCTATCATCAGTTCGGGGTCTTATTTTGCCTCCTAGATAAGGTCTTATGGTGCCCCACCCCGTTGGTCAGGGTTTTTCGACGAAGTCTCAGGCGCTCTTTACTCTTGCGAAGTAAAGATCCATCAACCTTGCCTTATCTCGCTCATTGAGGTCGTGTATGCAACAATATCACAGGCCTACCTACTCCCATGAGTACCAGCCCCGTAACATTGCCGACTTTGGTGGTCACTCAGCTCCCTAAAGGAGGGTGCCGTCCCTTTCCCTCTGAATACCCCCGTGCTTTTAGGCTTAGGCATTAGTTATTTCGTGACCTAGTGCCCTTTCGCCAATATGGCTCTTGGTTTCGAAGTCACACCCTAGTTGGGGTGGTTTTGGGACCGAGCGGAAGAACTACACCATGCCATTTTCTTCTCCACTGGATATCTGTTACACTTGATAGGTGTAGAATACACCTAATTTACTATCTAAGAGTTTATGCTTTCTTTGCTATTTTTCTAGTAAATTATGTATTTTACGTGTGTTTTTGAGTTATTAGGTACTCTGGAGTCGCAAGGAGGAAAAGGAGAAGAAATCATTCAATTTGAGCTAAAAGGGCAAAAAAGGTCATTTTAGGGGCGGACACTATCTGGAGCCCAGCTATGGTTAAGGGGCTCTCATTCAGGGTACCCCTTATCACTCAGCAGTGGATGTTATTATAATTGGATAGCCCTTATCCAAAGGAAGGTTGGCTGTAGCACCCAGTCAGTGGGTGGTTTTAATGGTGGGTGTCTAAATCCTTTGGACCCATATACCCACACCCGTGGGGCAAACCTAAATCCGGACCCGAACCCGGATCCATCCCTAATTATTCTAAACCCTAAAATTGAGAGCCTCTCAATTATTTCTGTTCTGCACTAAAATTCAAGTATGAGAAGAAAGAAAGACCAAAGGAATTGATTAAGCTCGATGATGTTCTAAATCGAAAGAAAATCGGTGAGTAATTTGAGAACTGATGAAGGAGGCACTTCGTGTTAATGGGTGTTTGAACCGAGACCAGAGAGATTGATTCGTAATAAAATTGAATTGGAGAAATTAGGTTTCGATCTCTACAACTGATAGAACAAGATGATGATGTTGATCGAGAAATTGGGTTGCTCTCGATTCGTTTCTCGGTTCAAGTACGGTGATGGGTTTTTGGAATCGATGAGAGAAGCTCAGATGAATCGGAAATGGGTTCTGGTGCTGTTCGAAGTTGTTGCTCTGAGAAACACAGGTATGATGAAATCAGGGTTTCAATAGAGATTGAGGTTTGATTCTCAGTTTGAATCTGGAAGGAAATGGGTTTTGTTAACGCTTCTGATTGTGATTGACATAGTGAAGGATTGGAGATGTTTCTGTCGAGTTAAGATGGGTTCTATGGATGATATGACAATGTAAGAAATGGTTAATTGTCGTTGTATGGTTGTTGTGCTGAGAACAACAAGGAGATGGAGAAATTCAGGGTGAGAAGATATTTGGGTTTGATTTCAAATTTGAGATGGTTGTCTTTGCAGTGGTGTGTTGGTGATTTACGAGTTTCAGGTGGGAAGCAAGAAGAGCAGCTCGAGTGATTTGAGTTGCCTCTCAAATAACCAAGTGATGGTAAGCAAATTGAAATGGGAAGTGGTGAGCTGTTGCATTTGTTGCTATGAAATGGCTGGTAATTGAGTTGGTGCCATATGAAGCTAACAAGGATTTGCATAGGAAGGAATGGGTGGAGATTGAAAGTGGGTCCGTAGGAATGATGTTGGTGGGTTGAACTGCAGCTGATGTGGTGTATCTTGGTGGAGATGGTGAAGTGCGGTTGGTGGAAATGCAAGGAGTTATGGAGCTCAAAGAATTGAAGTCGCAGTTGGATATCGAGCAATGATTTAATTAACGATTATGGAATGGAATGAACAGCCATCATGGTCTGGCTGACTCATGCTCGTGCAATGGCCAAAACCGATCAGCTGAGTTAGCTCTTGACCGGGTTCTTTCAAGTGATTCTCCTTGACCCGCTGACTAACAGTTGACTGACGGTTGACTCCTTTGACCGTTAGTCATAACGGTTGACCAACGGAATATACCTTGACCGGAGGAGAATTTTCAGGTGGCCGGCGGCGACGGATTCCGGCCTATTTCCGGCCAAAAACCCAGTTTTCCGGCGAGAAAAAGTTGCAGAATTTTGTGTGGATTTCTCTCATGGGATGTGAAGAGTTGGACTTGGAATTGAATGAAGAATTTGGTGGGAATATGGAAAGAGGAGATGGAAGATTTGAGAAAGGCTTGGATTTGGAAATTGAGCTACAAAAGGAAAGGGATTCTATTCCTTAGAAGATATGGAGAACATTGAAGCCTATAAATAGAGAAGAACTTCTACACTTCCATACAGATAGATGCACTTAGATACACACATCTTTTACAATACTTTTGCACACTTTTACACACACAATACTTTTCTCTTTGTGTGAACTCTTTAATATGGGTAACTAATTTGATTGAGGATGAATTCCTAGTTCTTAACATGTTTTGAGTTTTGTTTTAAATGTACTTTGAAGTTTTCACATGATTATCGTTTGTTTTTACTAATAGGAGTGATCTTAAAGACATTCATGATTGATTGATAGATTATCTAGGTGTACAACTAGATTGATTTGTTAATTTGATCTATAGCTAGTGAAATTTAGGGGATAAGTAATCGTTTCTTGACTCTTCACATAAGTAGCAAACACAAGACCTTGCGGAGGGATTCCGTGGAGCAATTGTGTGTAAAAACAACGTTAGCAAGTGGACCTTGATCTAAGAGTTTAACTACTAATATCAACCTAATAAATTCATAAATCTTAATGCGTTTAACTAAATTACATCTTGAGTGATCTACTACTAGGTGGTTTGGTGAATAGAATCCGGTAGTCGAGAACTTCTGTATCTGGTGATATAATGGATTTTGGGGTTAGCACTGATCTAGCTGCTATACCCACGGTTGGTGATAATTTGTGACTAATAAGAAGTGGAAAAGAACATAACTTTAATCATTGTTTTGCAGCGAAGAAGGATTCCTTGATCTATTCTCTCTTATCGATTTCTTTTTAATTGCTTTGTTTATTTTATTTACTTTCTTAAATTCTTTTTAATACCCCCCTTTGTGTGACAATTTTACAACTAGAATCTCGTGCTCCTCGTGGGATCGACCTTGACTACCCTATATTACTTGTTAATTAGGTATTAAAGTATTAATTAATTTGTTGTGATTACGACACGCATACAAATTTTGGCGTCGTTGCCGGGGAGCATCGGATGATTTTAGTTGTTTTATTTTTACTTTTTGCTTTATTCTTGCTTTGTTGGATTCTTTATCGTATCTAACTTAGTTTTTGAATTGTTTTTTAGGTACCGGTTTTCCATGTATGGTGGACAAGAGAAAGCATATTACAACAATCAATACGGTTTTCAACCTCAACATTATGACAACTTCCAACAATCCTTAGGATACAATCAAAACCAATCTTTTGGCTATGATGAATATCCTACGGAGCCTTATGAGTACTCTCATGCATATCAACAACCTTGTAATGGGTATGTAAGTCAAGCACCAAGGTATGATAAATCTACTTCTAATTGGATTCATTCAAGTTGTATGCAGATTCTCAATGACTTGCAAGACATGCGAAAAACACTTGACCGTGATAGAAAGAACGTTGGACAAACCAATTTTTACAACACTTTTTCTTACCCGACTCCGGATCGTAGTTATGATCATTCACCCATTCAAAGGGAAGAGTCATGGGAAAGAGAACCTATTGTAGAAAACGGTGGTAAGCGTGTTAACGTCCGGAAACTTGCACAAAAGTTATACAAATTGGAAGATGATGGAGACTCGGAAGAGCTTGTCGCAGAAATTAGTAAGACCATTCATATGGAACTTAAACGACGTCGGGATAAAGGTTATGAAACCGATGAAGATTCTTATTATGGTGATTCCGATAATGAAGATGATTGTGTTGAAAAGGACCAATCTTTGGAGACTTTTGATGACGCTAATGTAGATTACTCGAGCCTTGATCTTAATAATGATCAATCACCTATTCAAAAGGTAAAGCTTGAGGAAGATGCATTTAGTGCTTGGAAAAAATTCCTTAGGGAAAATTATGAGTCCGCAAAAGTGTATGAAAGTTGCAACCATGAGGAAGTTATTCCAACTCCGGATCATAATAACGATCCTTCGCCTATTCAAAAGGAGGAGATTGGGTGTGACTTTCCTATTGTTGTAAATGGTATAACACTCTCACAAGAAGATCTTACAATTTTTACCGACGAAAATCACTTTAGTGAATGGCCCGATTCCGATGATGAAGATGTTGAAGAGGTGATGCTCGATAATGGAACCGAATTGAATGATATTGTGGAAGACCCAATTGAACTTGTTAATGATTATGATGATGCCGAGACTTTGGTTAAGGTAGAAAATGATGAAGAATGGTTTCAAAGTTTGATAGAGGACCACGATATACAAGAGGTAAGTAGTTCACTTGAATTTTTTAAGAATGAGGAGGATACCGTAATACAAGAAATTGTGCAAGGTTTGTCTAACCCTTTGCATGTTAATTCTTCTCCTTTACCTCTTATTGGATTGAATGTATGTGCTTCGAAAGTATTTTTGAATGACTTTGTTTCTCGATATCCACCATTGGAAACACTTGATGCTAACACTATGCAGGTTTGCCAAGAGGAATGCATGGAAGTTCCCAAATTCTATGTTCTTTATACACTTCCGAGTGTGGACAAGAATAAGTGTGGGGGAAATTTCTATCGAGCTATAACTTTATTATTATTTTCTTGTGCTAATATTTGTATGGAGTTATTGTTTGCAAAACAGGTACTATGGGAGGACCCCCAAATTTTCCGATTGTTAGTATATGGGGAGTGAGTCTTACAAGAGCCATGTCGGGCCGTCGACTTTAAAACAAGCGCTAACTGGGAGGCAACCCACCGGTTTTGTATTTCTTATCCTTTTGTTTTTATTTGTTTTTTGTTTATTTTTGTTGTTCCATATCATATTAGGATTTCCCACCTTGATTTTACTTGGACGATTCAATTACATTGAGGACAATGTAAGGTTTAAGTGTGGGGGAGTAGCTAAGCATATATTTTTTTTGCATAAAAAAAAAAAAATTTGCATAAAACTTTCAACTTTTCGAGATTTTAGAGTCACTAGCATGTTTCTAGGTATGATTACATAGAGAATTCTGACCGACATAATTGAACTTGGAAATGTTAGGGAACTACGTTCGATTTCTTGCTTGTTAGAGTGTTAAATAATGGATTTAATCATGCCGGTGATGCAAATTTGGTGCAGGGAGAAGTGCGTTATTAGAGTTGCTGATCAATCATTAGTGGAGACTACCCATTTTCATATCATGAGAGGCACCGACCAAAAATTCTTCCTTTATTAAAGAGCTTCTTTTGAGTGTGTGTCACCGTACGTTAATTCCGGGTAGAATGGTGAGCTACCCAATTTCACACCAATTTCAGCACTATTTTGATCTCTTGAGTGCTAATCTTTGTCAATCATGAGGGTGACGTTTATAGATGAAAGCTACCTTCTTGTAGTTCGATTTGCAGTTAGCACCATTCTCTCGCTCGACAACAACGGGTCCATAGAAACACCACATCAACAACAAGGGAGCGACATCAAAATCTACAAGGAAAGTTGAAAAGGTTCAAGGTTTAAAAGCAACAATGGAACAAGAAAAATAGCATAATTTTATATCAAAGTTGAAGACTTAAAATGCAATGAGGTAATTCTATATTCAAGTATTAAGACTTATTTACAAGAGCGAAGAAAAGTAAAAGGTGAGAATTATTGAAGTTTATGATTTCAAGACGATACAAGTTGTGAAGAATCAAGCGGTAAAGTACTTTTCCACGGCCATGGTTTATTTTATTTTTCACTTTGTTTTGTATTTTGTTTCTCTTGTCTAAAATATATATATATATATATATATATATATATATATATATATATATATATGAGACAAGAGAAATATCTATTATTGTTTTGTTATTGAATAAGCCGTGGGGAAGGAAAATCTATAAGGAAGTTTCAAGCGACAAGGAGTTAAGGAAAAAGGTTACAAATTGTCAAGGATTTATGAAGTTCTAGTATTTATCATCAATAGTTGAAGCCGAAGACCAAGAAGATAAAGACAAGGAGCGGAAGACGTTTCTTTTGGATTCCGTGAGAGTGGTGTTATCATAATTGGCAATCGGATGTGAAGGTAAGTAAGTAATCTCATCCTCGATATAAGTGGTTGATTTCCTTTCTTAGAGATCGTTAGAAAAAATGGTTTTTCAAAATGTTAAAAGATGTGGGTTTTTAAAAATTTCGGAAGTTATTCTTCCCACCATTCAACGTGTTGCAGGATTTCTCTCTTCATTCCTACCTGCACACATGTGAGACCCATAAAAAAGCCTTCTTTTTTAGTGCAATTATCATAAAACCCTTTTTGGTGAGGTAGAAGTCGAGGCGAAATGCTTATTGATCGTTTCTCAAACACGTGTTCTCTCGTTATGGTGTGGTTATTTCTCACTCAACATTTAAGGATGAGAATATGTTCTTTAGTATTTCTAACTTCTTATTACTAGCATGCAGAAACTCTTTGTCTTCATAACTCTTAGGATGCTTGGGAAGCTAGAACGCTTTGAAGTTGTAAGTTTGATTTGCTCGAGGACTAGCAAAGTCTAAGTGTGGGGGAATTTGATAGGTGTAGAATACACCTAATTTACTATCTAAGAGTTTATGCTTTCTTTGCTATTTTTCTAGTAAATTATGTATTTTACGTGTGTTTTTGAGTTATTAGGTACTCTGGAGTCGCAAGGAGGAAAAGGAGAAGAAATCATTCAATTTGAGCTAAAAGGGCAAAAAAGGTCATTTTAGGGGCGGACACTATCTGGAGCCCAGCTATGGTTAAGGGGCTCTCATTGGTACCCCTTATCACTCAGCAGATGGATGTTATTATAATTGGATAGCCCTTATCCAAAGGAAGGTTTGCTGTAGCACCCGGTCGGTGGGTGGTTTTAATGGTGGGTGTCTAAATCCTTTGGACCCATATACCCACACCGTGGGGCAAACCTAAATCCGGACCCGAACCCGGATCCATCCCTAATTATTCTAAACCCTAAAATTGAGAGCCTCTCAATTATTTTGTTTCGCACTAAAATTCAAGTATGAGAAGAAAGCAGAGAGCAAAGGAATTGATTAAGCTCGATGATGTTCTAAATCGAAAGAAAATCGGTGAGTAATTTGAGAACGATGAAGGCGGCACTTGTGTTAATGGGTGTTTGAATTGAGACCAGAGATTGATTCTGGTAATAAAATTGAATTGGAGAAATTAGGTTTCGATCTCTACAAACCGATAGAACAAGATGATGATGTTGATCGAGAAATTGGGTTGCTCTCGTGATTCGTTTCTGGTTCAAGTACGGTGATGGGTTTCTTTGGAATCGATGAGAGAATCTCAGATGAATCGGAAATGGGTTCTGGTGCTGTTCGAAGCTGTTGCTCTAAGAAACACAGGTCCGATGAAATCGGGTTTCAATAGAGATTGAGGTTTGATTCTCAGTTTGAATCTGGAAGGAAATGGGTTTTGTTGACGCTTCGATGGTGATTGACATAGTGAAGGATTGGAGTACATTTACGTCGAGTTAAGATGGGTTCTATGGATGATATGACAATGTAAGAAATGGTTAATTGTCGCTGTATGGTTGTTGTGCTGAGAACAACAAGGAGATGGAGAAATTCAAGGTGAGAAGATATTTGGGTTTGATTTCAAATTTGAGATGGTTGTGCTGCAGTGGTGTGTTGGTGATTTCTGGAGTTTCAGTGGGAAGCAAGAGCAGCTCGAGTGATTTGAGTTGCCTCTCAAAGAACCAAGTGATGGTAAGCAAATTGAAATGGGAAGTGGTGAGCTGTTGCAGCTGTTGCTATGAAATGGCTAGTACTGAGTTGGTGCCATATGAAGCTAACAAGGATTTGCATATGAAGGAATGGGTGGGGATTGAAAGTGGGTCTGGCAGCCGGAATGATGTTGGTGGGTTGAACTGTAGCTGATGTGGTGTATGCTGGTGGAGATGGTGAAGTGCAGTTGGTGGAAATGCAAGGAGTTATGGAGCTCAAAGAATTGAAGTCGCAGTTGGATATCGGCAATGACGGAATTAACGATTATGGAATGGAATGAACAGCCATCATGGCTGGCACAGCTCATGCCTGTGCAATGGCCAAAACCAGTCAGCTGAGTTAGCTCGCTGACTGGGTTCTGACTCAGTGATTCTCCTTGACCCGCTGACTAACAGTTGACTGACGGTTGACTCCTTTGACCGTTAGTCATAACGGTTGACCAACGGAATATACCTTGACCGGAGAGGATTTTCAGGTGACCGGCGGCGACGGATTCCGGCCTATTTCCGGCCAAAAACCCAGTTTTCCGGCGAGCAAAAGTTGCAGAATTTTGTGTGGATTTCTCTCATGGGATGTGAAGAGTTGGACTTGGAATTGAATGAAGAATTTGGTGGGAATATGGAAAGAGGATATGGAAGATTTGAGAAAGGCTTGGATTTGGAAATTGAGCTACAAAAGGAAAGGGATTCTATTCCTTAGAAGATATGGAGAACATTGAAGCCTATTAATAGAGAAGAACTTCTACACTTCCATACAGATAGATGCACTTAGATACACACATCTTTTACAATACTTTTGCACACTTTTACACACACAATACTTTTCTCTTTGTGTGAACTCTTTAATATGAGTAACTAATTTGATTGAGGATGAATTCCTAGTTCTTAACATGTTTTGAGTTTTGTTTTAAATCTACTTTGAAGTTTTCACATGATTATCGTTTGTTTTTACTAATAGGAGTGATCTTAAAGACATTCATGATTGATTGATAGATTATCTAGGTGTACAACTAGATTGATTTGTTAATTTGATCTATAGCTAGTGAAAGTTAGGGGATAAGTAATCGTTTCTTGACTCTTCACATAAGTAGCAAACACAAGACCTTGCGGAGGGATTCCGTAGAGCAATTGTGTGTAAAAACAACGTTAGCAAGTGGACCTTGATCTAAGAGTTTAACTACTAATATCAACCTAATAAATTCATAAATCTTAATGCGTTTAACTAAATTACATCTTGAGTGATCTACTACTAGGTGGTTTGGTGAATAGAATCCGGTAGTCGAGAACTTCCGTATCCGGTGATATAAGGGATTTTGGGGTTAGCACTGATCTAGCTGCTATACCCACGGTTGGTGATAATTTGTGACTAATAAGAAGTGGAAAAGAACATAACTTTAATCATTGTTTTGCAGCGAAGAAGGATTCCTTGATCTATTCTCTCTTATCGATTTCTTTTTAATTGCTTTGTTTATTTTATTTACTTTCTTAAATTCTTTTTAATACCCCCCTTTGTGTGACAATTTTACAACTAGAATCTCGTGCTCCTCGTGGGATCGACCTTAACTACCCTATATTACTTGTTAATTAGGTATTAAAGTATTAATTAATTTGTTGTGGTTACGACACGCATACAACACCCCTTACCAAAGGTAACCCAATTGGGGCCCTCGGCGGATGGGTCTTACGATTGCCCCTAGCTGGTGGTTGTCAGCGACATCTGAAATTATCTCGTGACGCGCGTGTAGGTCTTACATTTGCCCCTTGCACTTTGTGCGAACTAGGTTGCACGCCACAAGGTATCAGCCTCCCTAAGTAGAGGTTTTATATATGACTTACGATCGCCTATTTTGAGGGTCGTAAGCAGACCTCCTAAATGAGGTCTTACTTGTGGCCCTCGCATTCTCATGTTTTGAATTTGCATTTATTTATTTTTGCTTTGTTTCTGTTGATTTTTCGATGTTGCTCAACAAATGATTCATTCATTTTCTGATTGATACATATATATTTTTTTTTTTATCAATTCTTCACGAGTTTCTATTGCTTATGGATAATACTTCTTGATGTAAATTGGATTCCATGGGTGGTCCAGTCTGTGACCTTGCCTTTCTACTTCGCCATATATAATGTCCCCGTTGCCACTTATATCTTTTCCTTCGCAGTCTGTGAGCTCATAAGCCCCGTTTCCCACTTTTCTTTTTACGATGAAAGGTCCTTCCCACGTAGGCTCCATTTTTCCTCCGGGTCCCTTTTGATACGGCGGTATTTCGCGCAGAACTAACTCCCCTGGAACGAAACCTCTCTCTTTCACCTTCTTATTGTATTCACGAGATAATCTTCGGTGGTAATTCGTCATGTGCTGCAGAGAAATCTCCATGTTTTCCTCCAAGTCGTCTAGCTTCGCTAAGATCAGGTCCGAGTTCATGCCTTTTTCTCAGGCTTCTCGCTTGGTAGTCTTGTGTAGTTGCAGAATAACCTACAACTACACCCTCAATAGAATTAGTAAAAACTCAAGAAGTTCTTGATGATGAATGACAATTTTCTTATTAATGTTCTTAATTGATTACAAAGAAGTATCTAAATGGAATTAAAATAGTTAAAACTTTCTCTATTCTCTTTCCTAAGATATTTTCTAACACTCACTAAAAGAACCTCTCGAATTTTACATTTGAACTCCTATTTATAGTAAAATTTATACAGCTGTTCATGAGTTACGAAGTATCGCAACTTATACTCGCAAATTACTCCATCCTCGCAAAACTTCATATTTCTCCGCGCTTCTTCTATCATCGTAACATTTTATAATTCTTTTCTCCTTTATTTATTACGATACTCGTGAACTATTATCTTGCGATATTCAGTACTTACATCTTGCCTCTTCTCATGTCAATTCTTCGAAGAAGAAATGTCATGAGAATCCCTATTCTCGTAAATTTAGTGTAGTTATTACCACCCTTCAGATTCGCAACACGTCTTTTTACTTTTCCCTTATCTTTCTGACACGTTTCTTCGTAACCGTTCTTTTCAACCTTGGGTTTTTAGAAATGTATGTATTTCCACTTCCTTATCTTTTTGTTACCCTTTAATTTCAAATGAGGTAAGAAACACTCTTGTATTTTTCTAAACAATATATTGTTGCCTCTGTTTCTTATCCTTATTTGAATTTACAGTTCCACTTCTTCCGAGATTGTCATGAGTGAAAATAAAAGTTATACTTCTTCTAAAAGGCTTACTGCGAGGCAACAAACTCTTCGTTCTGCGAAGGTCTCTCAAGCTTCTGATAGTCAAGATGATGCTCTTCGCAAAGGAAAAAGAAAACTTCAAGATGTTGTTTACGAGAGAAGGAAAAAGAAGATACTCTCAACCAAATCCCATTCCAATGTAATTTCTTCTAATAAGGACATTGAGGAAGATCTTGATGATGAAGATGATAAATTTCCTGAGAAGGACTTTAGTTCTAATTCTGATACCCTTTCTGACAAAGGAGATGATGATGATGTTGATGAAGGTGGGAATGAAAATTATAGTATCCCAGAAACTTTTGCCTCAGAAATGGTAAGCATCTCTGAGGCTTTCCTCCATTCTTCTCGTGGATTAGGAAATTCTCCTACAGCGAATGCTCGCAAACTTATTGTGAAGGCTTGTAAAGTTCCTACTGTTATTGATAATAACTCCCTCAAAGGAATTTCAAGATTCGTCTCTCCTGCTTCATTATATTCTTTAGGCAGCATGGTAAGTTTCTTCTCTATTCCTTGTTTATTTCCTTATTTTATTGATTTCTAACCCCTTTTTTCTTGTTTAGGTTGGAAGAGTTAGTTGTGCAGCTGCTTCTGATTGTGAAAGACGTCATTCTCTTGCAGAGAAGAAAACTTTGAATCGTTGTGCGAAGTTAGAGGTTGAGAATTCAAGTCTCCGTCAGAAAGTAGAAGATTTAAATATTGATAATGCAGAATTAATATCCCGTCATGAACATAATTCACAACCTGCGAGCATCGCAATTGATAATTCTTCTCTTCTTGAGGAGAATAATCAATTAAAGCTTGAAAATTCTTCTCTTCGTAATGATAAGAAGCAACTAGAAGGTAAATTCTTTGCGATGGTAATTATTTTGGTTACTTTTCCTTCATAATTTGCTAACCAATTCCTTAATTTCTTTCCTTGCTGCAGAAAATCTTGCGAAGATAAATAATGATCTGGAAACTCTCCTTGCTAATCGTAATAAGAAAATTTCTGACTTGAGATCTCAAGCTTCTAATTTCCAAAGATAACCATAGTTTATATGTCAAGCGTTTTCGAGCTAAGATGACTCGCAAGATTTGCGAAGATAATGAAATTCCTCTCAAGAAGTACCATACGCTCCTTTCTGAAGAAATTCCTGAAGATACTCCATATCTGGAAATCTCTGAAAGTGAAGTTGAAGATGATAGTGAAGTTGAAGAAGAAGATCATTTTGATGGGAACAGATCGCCTGAAGAATAACTTCATTCTTTTTTTCTTTTGTATATCTGTTCTGTAACTTTTCAATACAACACTTTCTTCTTGATTATGCTTTTAATCAATCCAACAATTTATTTTTCAAAGCTTAATTTGAATTAATCTTTCTTTGATATTTATTTCCCTTATTCGCATAACTTGATCATATGGAGAGAAATAATATATCTTAAAGACTTAGCTTAGTATTCCCTTTCCCCTTATTATTTCTCTTCAAATGATCAACTATCGCTGGAAGTATTAGAATATCCTTCTGAATTTATCTTACGAATTTTCTTCTTATTGTGATTATGAATAAAAATTCTCCTTCAAGTATAAGAAATATAAGCCTTTTGCTTTTTACGGAATGTTGCGAAGTAAATAATAAATCTCCCCTTGAAGTATGAAGTATACAAAATATGAAATACCCTTAAGAAGTATAAGAGGTATTAGCAGCATTCAATTTATGAAGAATTGCCCAATATATGAAGAAGTATAAAAATTATTACTCATTGTATGAAGAAGTATAATAAGTACTTAACCTTCGCAAAATTAAATATCCGTTGAAGAAGTATAATAAATATGAGATATTCTTGAAGAATTATAAGAAGTATTCAACTTTTTGGAGAAGTATTCAATATATGGAGAAGTATAAGAAGTATGTAATTCTCGTAAATTTTTACGAATATGAACTTATCTGTATTTGATTGCTATCAAAATCGCATCTTTTGTTAAGTCTTCATTAAAATTCTTCATTGATGTTGTTTTCCTTGATAGGACTTCTTGTAAAAATTCTTCAATGATATTGACAGAGCTGTCTTCTCTTCAAAATTTCTTGATGTATATTCTCGTCAAATTTCTTCAATGATATTGACGAAGTTGTCTTCTTTTCAGATCTTCATAATGTATATTCTTGTATAATTTCTTCAATGATGTTGATGCAATAAATTTCATTAATTTCTGTGGTCTTATCATGCCTTCCTAAGTAAAGGTCTTATTTTGCCACCTCTTTTGTATTAATTATTTGCGATAATATGACAAGTCTGAACATTCTTGCGAACATACAACCTCGTGACATTATCGTCTTGCGATGAAATCGCAGGACGTTCTTACACTTTCATGCAAAAACCCATTGATCTCATCTTAACTTCTTTGTATAGTATTTTAGCCTCTTCAGGAATTGTTGCGACAATATGATAGGCCTAAATATTCTTGCGAACATAAAGCCCCATGACATTGCCGTCTTGCGATGAAATCGCAGGACGTCTCTACACTTTCATGTAGCGACCCATTGATCTCATCTTAACTTTATTATGTTCTGCGAGTTCTTTATTCTTTTCTTTATTTCTTTCTCCCCTCTTTTTATTTTTTTTTTTTTTAGAAGGATCGCAGAACTTCATTTGTTGCACAAATATGACAAGCCTTTATGTTTTCGCAAACAAGAAGCCTCGTGACATTTGCGTCTTATAGCACTTATCAGCTCCCTAATGGAGGGTGCTGCCCTTTATCTTCCCCCTGATTGCCCCTTCAAGGAAGCGTACATCGACCATAAAAGGTTAGCTCTTCCCATCCGGTTCTGCCAACAACCAGCTTTTGATCGCAACCTCTTATCCTTTTTCCTATAGGGCTTATAGTTACGAGGTTGCACCCTATGGGGTATCTTTGGGCCAAGTGCATCATTTGCCAAGACTTGTCAAAAATGGCAGATGTGGTTCAACCTCACCCGGCACTCTTGACTCAACCGTGTACCTCGGCGCCTTGATCGTTTTCTGCACTTCTTGGGAAAGACAGTATGCCTTAGTCGCCCAGCCTAAATCCTTTTACACCGCATTTTATATTGCGTAATGTCGTTAGATTAGGTGAGAATCCAAGGTGTCTAACCCGGATAGGTACCCCATTATTGGGTTGTACCCCAAAAATTTTACCATGTACTAAGGGCCCTTGGTGGTGTTCCGGTTACCCTTAGCCACGTTATAGGTACCCCCTTAAATGACGTACTTTAGGACTTTGCCTCTTACGAATTATAGCTTCGCGAACTAGGGTGTACGCCACAAAGGTTTGCCTGTATAAAATTTTCTGCGGCTCTCTTTCTTTTTTGGAGGCTGATCACAGATTGCGGTCTTTTATTCGCAAATTAATGAAATTTTAATCGAAATATAAATTTTGAAAATTCGTAACTTTTCCCAATTTCCTGCGAGTAAACAATATTCGTAAAAAATTTCATGAGTTTTATGGATAATACCTTTTCAAATATAGTCTGTTCCAAGGTCTACCAAGCCTCAAACCCATGTCTCTCCCTTCGGATCCATCAAACCGATAAGCTCCGCTTCCTACAACTTCTTTAATAACATATGGTCCATCCCATTTTGGTGCTAATTTCCCTCCATTTTCTTTTTGATATCGAGGTGTTTCTCGCATGACCAAATCACCTGGTTTATATTCACGTTCAATGACTCTCTTGTTGTATTCTCGAGCTAATCGTTCCTGATAAATCCTTACATGGTGCAACACCTTTTCTCTTTTTTCTTCCAAATCATCCAATTCTCTTAATATTACTCCTGCACTTAAATTTCTTTCCCAAGCTTCTTTCTTTGTTGTCGGAATTACAACCTCTGTGGGTAATACTGCTTCTACTCCATATGTTATACAATAAGGAGACATTTCAGTTGATTCTCTTCTAGTTGTATTGTATGCCCAAACTGCGCTAGGTACTTGCTCGCACCACCCTTTGAGATGTCCTTGTAATTTCTTTTTGATTGTATCTGCGATTGTTTTATTTGTTGCTTCAGCTTGTCCATTAGCTTGTGGATATAACGGGGTTGACTTCCCACATTTTATTCTAAAAGCACTGAGTAACATCTCTATATTCTCGCCCCTCAAATTGTTTTCTATTATCGAGATACTAGTTGTCTTTGGAACCCCGCACTGCAAATGAGGTTCTCAAATATAAACATAAAAACATCTTTATCACGAATATCTTTGATCGCTTTTACTTCTGCGAGCTTCGTGAAATAATCTGTTGTAACTATCAAGTATCGCCTTTGTCCAGATCCAGGTATAAATGGTCCAACAATATCCAACCCCCATTTACCAAAAGGCCAGCAGCTTGTTGAAGAAGTTAATGTAGCCCCTGGTGCATGAATTCTTTTACCATGTCGTTGGCATTCCTTGCATCTTCGTACGAACAATTTCGCGTCTGTATGCATATAAGGCCAGTAATATCCTTGTATCTTTGCTCTATATGCTAGAGATCTTCCCCCACTATGATTGCCAGCTTCTCCTCCATGTAACATCTTCAATATATTTTCTCCTTCTTCGCGAGTTAAGAACCTGAGAGGTGGTCCATTGAAAGATATTCTGTATAAAATTCCTTCTCGCAACTCATAGTTTGTTGCACGACTCTTTAATTTATGTGATTCTAGTCTGTTCCTGGATATTTCTCCTGTTGCGAGGTATTCATGAATTTCTTTTCTCCAATCTGCGATGTTGTTTGATAACTCTCTTTCTACTTCCATCGCAACGCCTTCTTCAATTTCTTTCTCTTTGTCCACTGATGGGTGTTGAATTGTTTGTATTTGGATATTTCTTGTATTTGGATTTGTCATCATGCTCGGAATAAATGCAAAAGCATCTGCGAGACGGTTATATTTTCTTGATATATGTCTCCATTTTAATTTTGGTATCTTCGCAGATAATTCCTCAACGAGTTTCTTGTATTTCTTCAAAGAAGATTCATTTGTGGTATATTCCCCTTTAATTTGACAAATCACTAATTGCGAATCACTTGTTATCCTTATACTTTCAAGCTTCTTTTCTATTGCGATCTTTAATGCATGCACTCTGACTTCGTGACTGTTTCATTGTTCGTGGATGCAAATTCTAGTCTGAATGAGAATGCTGTTCTTTCTCCTTCTGGTGAAATCAACACGACTCCAATTCCATTTCCCTCACTATTGGATGATCCATCCACCAGAATTTCCCATCTATCAGGCTCTGTTAACAAGTCTTTTGGATTTCCAAATTCTTCTTCAACATCCATCATTTCCTCTACTGCTTCATCTTCTTCCAAAGGAAATTCTGCCAAAACATCTGCGACAACTTGTGATTTTTGCGATGACAACACTTCGTATTTTATCTTGTAATGGTTTATTTGTGCATTCCACCTTTCTATTCTTCCTGACCTTTTTGTGTTCTTCATGACTGATTCAATTGGGACTTTGGTTACCACTTTTATTACATGTGCTTGAAAGTATATTCGTAACTTGAATGATGCATAAACCAGGGCTAAGATTAACTTCTCCATTTTAGAATAATTTTTTTCTGCTGCATTAAAGGTTTTACCAATGTAGTAAATGGTCCTTTCTACTCTCGTCTCGCTCGTAACAGTAACCGCACTTAGAGCATATGGAGTTGTTGCGAGGTATACCAATAATTCTTCGTTTTTCTCGGTTTCGTAGTATAGATGTATTTGCGAGGTATTCTTTGATTCCTTGAAAAGCTTTTTCACATTCATCAGTCCATTTGAATTTTGCTCCCTTCTTAAGTATGTTGAAAAAATGCTTGCACTTATCTGACATTCGCGAAATAAATCTCCCAAGTGAAGCCAAGAGTCCATTTAGTTTTTGTACTTCTTTTATCGTTGCAGGTGTTGGCATGTCACGAACTGCTTGGACCTTTTCTGGATCAACTTGTATTCCCTCCTTCGATACTATGTATCCCAAGAACTTTCCAGATGAAACCCCAATTATACATTTCTCAGGATTTAATTTGATGTTGAACTTTCTCATTTGCTCAAATATTTCCTTCAAATATTGCACATGGTCTTTAGCTTCCTTGCTTTTTATCAACATATCATCTACATATACCTCCAAATTTTTATGTATCCATTTCGCGAACACTTTTTCAACCATACGTTGATATGTAGCACCCGCATTCCGCAAACCAAATGGCATCTTCACATAACAATACAAACCCCTTGGAGCAAAAAAGGCAGTATGTTCTTGATCTTATTCTGCGAGTGATATTTGATTATACCCTTTATATCCATCAAGTGAAGTGACTCTATCATGACCTGCAGCTGATTCCACCATTTGTGGTATATCTGGTAATGGAAAACTGTCTTTGGGACATTCCTTGTTTAAATCAGTGAAATCTATGCAAATTCTTATTCCTTTATTCTTTTTCGGAACAATGACCATATTTGCAATCCATTCTGGATATTTTGCTTCCCTTATGATCCCTGCATCCAACATCTTTTGTAATTCTTCTTCTATCTGTGCATGATAATTTTGTGATATCTTCCTTATTCTTTGTTTGAATGGTCTTATATTTTTATCTATGTTCAATCTATGACATGCCACTGATGGATCAATTCCTGGTATCTCATCTACACTTCCTGCGAAGATATCTTTATATTCTCGCAAAAGATCAGTAGTCCTTTTTTCTTCTTCTTCATCCATCTTAGTTCCAATTCGTAAGAATAAAGGCTCCTCTTTACTTCCAATATTTATTTCTTTAGTTGGTTCAGCTGCAACATAGCTTGGACTTTGCTCCCCCATAGGTGTTGGCTCTTTAATTATTTTTGCTGGTTCCCCTTCTTTTTCTGGAATTTCATTTGGTATACCTCTCCCTTCCTTTGCTCTTATTGTATACACTCGGAATTCTTCTTCTTTTCTTGTTTCCTTCGCAAGTTTCCTACGAAGTTGTTTCTTTCTTGCTTTTCCTCCGCATTGTGTTACTTCAATTTGATAACAAAATTTTGCACTATCAAGATCTCCTTTTATTTCTTGAATTCCATTTGGTGTGGGAAATTTGATTTTTTGATGTAATGTTGAAGCAACAGCTTTGATCGCATGAATCCACGGCCTTCCTATCAGCATGTTATATGGAGATTCCATATCTATCACACACAAGATTACATGTGTTTCGATTTCTCCTAGTAATATTCGTAGCACGATTTCTCCTTTAGATGTTGTTGTAGATTTCCCTAATCCATGAATAAGACACTTTGAATTTATGATTTCTTCATCTTTAATTCCCATCCCCTTAAGTGCATGATAGAATATAATATTAACAGAACTCCCTGTATCAACCAAAATTCGGTTTAATTTCCATTTTTCTTCAGCTTTCTTATCTTCTAGCATGATTGGCAATGTGATCACCAATGGTGAAGTGTGGTTCAAGTCTTCATTTGGAATTTCTGCTACTGAAAATGTGATTTTCTGCTTTTCCCATTCTTCTAAATTTGTTATCTTTTCTTCCTCCATGATCTTTCTTCCTTTACAATCTCGCTTGTATATTTTTCCCTTCATATTACTATGAAATTCATCAATCATTGTCTCTGTGATCATATTACATTCTTCTTTTTTGCCATCTCCATCTACTGACTTCATTTGATCTTCAAATTTTCCACAATTCCCTCAAATTTAGGCTACCACAATTCTCAAGTCCCTGTTTCTAGCGCCAATTATGTAGTTGCAGAATAACCTACAACTACACCCTCAATAGAATTAGTAAAAACTCAAGAAGTTCTTGATGATGAATGACAATTTTCTTATTAATGTTCTTAATTGATTACAAAGAAGTATCTAAATGGAATTAGAATAGTTACAACTTTCTCTATTCTCTTTCCTAAGATATTTTCTAACACTCACTAAAAGAACCTCTCGAATTTTACATTTGAACTCCTATTTATAGTAAAATTTATACAGCTGTTCATGAGTTACGAAGTATCGCAACTTATACTCGCAAATTACTCCATCCTCGCAAAACTTCATATTTCTCCGCGCTTCTTCTATCATTGTAACATTTTATAATTCTTTTCTCCTTTATTTATTACGATACTCGTGAACTATTATCTTGCGATATTCAGTACTTATATCTGGAACATGATTTCTGTAGGCAGAACTTCCTCTACTCCGTATGCCAAACAAAATGGGGACATTCCTGTTGCTTCTCGTCTGGTGGTTCTGTATGACCATAGCACCTTCGGGACTTCCTCGCACCAGTTATGGTGATGTCCGTCTAACTTCTTTTTTAATGTGGCTGCTATTGTCTTATTTGTTTCCTCCTCTTGCCCATTACTCTGTGGGTATAACGGGGTCGACTTCGCGGACGGTATCTTAAAAGCGCTAAATAACATCTTCACGTTTTCCCCCTCGAATTGCATCCCGTTGTCAGAAACGATTTGCAGAGGGACTCCAAACCTACATATGATATGCTCAAGTATAAAATCGTATATATCACCATCTCGTGTGTTCTTCACAGGTTTTTCCTCAACCCGTTTTGTGAAATAGTCCGTTGCCACTATCAGGTACTTCCGCTGCAAGCTCCGGGAAAAAAATGGCCCCACAATATCTATTCCCCGTATGGAGAACGGCCACACACTTAGCACGGAATTTAAGCTTGTCGAGGGTGCATGTATACGCTTTCTGAATCTTTGACAAGCTTCACACCTCGTTGCCACACCCTTTGCGTCTTTATGCATGCTCGGCCAAAAGTATCCCTGTGTCTTGGTTTTATAAGCCAATGATCTGGTTCCGCTGTGATTTCCAGCATCACCGTAATGTATTGCCTTCATGATTTGCATTCCTTCTGTTTGTGACAAGCATCGCAACAGTGGTCCTAGGAATGATCTCCGATATAGGATCCTTTATCTTAGTTCATATTTGTGGATCTCCCCTTGATTTTGTGCGCCTCAAACCTGTCTCTAGGTAGATCACCCTTCTCGAGGTACTTGTGAATAGGTGTCCTCCAGTCATCCTCTTCCATCTCGTCAGATTCACTACCCTCTATTATCATCACGGACTTCTCGTCTTCCAACTCGCTAGTTACTGAGGGGTGCATTAACCTTTCAATTCGGATATATTTTTCCGAGGTGTCTTCTACCATTGATGCAATAAATGCTAAAGCGTCCGCGTGTCTGTTATTATCTCGGCTTACTTGTATCCATATTATATTGGGTATTTCCTTTGAATATTCTTTCAAGAGCCGTAAATATCGGTTCATCACTGCATCGTTCGCTTGATACCTCCTTATATCTGCCTGACTACCAGCTGAGAATCGCTAGTTATTCTTATTTCTTCCAACTTCATCTCGATAGCCAGCCTCAAGGCCTGTATGACTGCCTCATATTCTGTTTCGTTGTTAGTGGCTTTATATTCCAGTCGGAAGCAAAATACTGTCCTTGCTCCTTTTGGCGAAGTAAATACTATTCCCATTCCTCCTCCAGCGTTGTTGGATGATCCGTCTACAAATATTTCCCATCTCCTTGGGTGATTTGCTTTCAGTAGATCTGTAGGATCCGGACGCTCCTCATCTATATCCAACATCTCTTTCACTCCTTCGTCTTCTTCTATTGGGAACTCGGCCAGGAATTCCGCAACTATGTGTGACTTCATTGAAGTTTGTACCTCGTATTTTAATCCGAATTGATCTATTCGGGTATTCCATCTTTTAACTCGCCCAACTCTCCTCGTATTCTTTAAAGCTGACTCTATAGGGATTCTTGTTAGAACTTTTATCTTGTGAGTCTGAAAATAGGTTCTTAGTTTTTCTGATGAATACACCAGTCCTAGAATCAACTTTTCTATCTTTGTATAGTTCTTTTCAGAAGCATTGAGTATTTTGCTGACGTAAAAGACAGGCTTCTCAACGCCTTCATCTGTCCGAAGCAATACCGAACTGATGGCATTCGGAGTAGCTGCGAAACAAATCAGTAGTTCTTCATTTGGCTCGGGCTTTTGGAGAATTGATAAGTTGATAAGATACTCTTTTATATTTTGTAGGGCCTGTTCGCATTCTTGTGTCCACGAAAATTTTGCTCCCTTCTTCAAAATATCGAAGAAGTGTTTGCACCTATCCGAGGATTTAGAAATGAATCTTCCCAAAGCTGCCAACTGCCCATTCAGTTTTTGCACGTCTTTTACCGTTGCTAGAGATGGCATGTCCAATATGGCTTGAACCTTGGATGGATCTACTTTAATCCATTTCTCGGACACGATGTGCCCCAAGAACTTCGCTGACTCCACACCGAATATACACTTCGCATGATATACTTTCATTTTGAATGCCCTCATCTGCTCGAAGATTTCTTTCAAGTCTTCAACATGGTCCCATGACTCCTTAGTTTTAACCAGCATGTCGTCGACGTAGACCTCCAGCTTGTTGTGCACCCATTTTGCGAAAATCTTCTCCACCATCCGCTGGTAAGTTGCCCCTGCGTTTTTCAGTCCGAACGGCATTCTCGTGTAGTAATACAAGCCTCTAGGAGCGAAAAAGGCCGTGTGCTCTTGGTCTTCTTCCGCGAGTGGTATTTGGTTGTATCCACAATAACCATCCATCAAAGTTAACCTCTTGTACCCTGAAGCTGACTCCATCATTTGCGGTATATTGGGTAAAGGGAAACTATCCTTTGGAGAAGCTGTATTTAAGTCGCTGAAATCTATGCATATTCTTATTCCTGTGGTCTTCTTTGGCACTATCACCATGTTGGATACTTCGCGAGTCTTATTATTCCCGAGTTTAACATTTTCTGTAATTCTTGCTCTATTTGCTCGTGATAAGAAGTGGATATCTTTCTTATTCGTTGCCTTATTGGTTTGATTGTTGGGTTTAGATCCAGTCTATGGAAAGCAACTTCAGGATCTATCCCAGGCATCTCGTTCATGCCCCATGCAAAGATATCACTGTATTCTTTCAACAGCTTTATCAACCTTTCCTCTTCATCCGCCTCCATCGTCATTCCGATCTTCACCGTCTTCGTTTCATCTTCGCTGCCCAAGTTTATCTCTTGCGTGGGTTCTACTGCTGCGAAGTTCATGATTGGGTCTCCGAGCGGATACAGACCCTTTAATTGCTGCACAGGCTCATCCTTATCTTCGGGGATTTCACTTGGAATAGCCCATCCCTCTTTTTCTTTGACCATATACACCATTAATTCTTCTTCCCTCTTTACTTCTTGCACTATCTTCCTTTGTTCCTTCTTTCGCTTTATCTTCTCGTCATAGTTATGTACATCTTCATCATTACACTCTCTGGCTTCCTTCTGATCTCCTTTTATTTCGCCAATACCTCTTGGCATAGGAAATCGGATAGCTTGGTGATATGTGGATGATATTCCCTTGGTCCCATGTATCCATGGCCGCCAAATCAGAGCGTTGTAGGGAGATTATACATCCACCACGCATACTGTTACCTCGGTTTCAAGTTCCCCTGCGAAGATTTTCACGACCAGTTCCCCTCTCGGCTTTGATGCTACTCCGTTAAACCCATAGATGTTATAGGTCGACGGCACCAGATCCGAATCTCGGTAGCCCATTTCTTTAAATGCATGGTAAAAGAGAATATCCACCGAGCTTCCTGTGTCCACCAAGATTCTATCTATTGCCCATACTTTCTTTTTTTCCACAGAACTTTCTTCCCACTTCGTATGCTCTCCGAAGTTCAAAGTGATCACCAAAGGATCTATGTGCGAAGCTCCTCCTTCCGGGGCGTCTGCTGCTGAGAAAGAAATAGTCCTTCTCTGCCATTCTTCTAATGGATCTTTCTTCGCGATGTTGTATATCTCGTTTCCTTCAAAATCCCTCTTATGAACCCTTTGTAACATATTATCATGAAAGTTTTGTATATTCTTCGCAGATTGAATGATGGAGTTGCAGTTTAACTTTTGCGTTCCTCTGTCGATTTCGATCCTGTATACTTTTGATTGCTTTTGATCACTTCGTTGAGGTGGTGGCGGTGGTATGGGTCCTGAATTTTCCAATAAATGCTTGAGTTTTACCTTTTCAATTAGACGAAGTATTATTCGTCGGATGTTTCTGCAATCTTCTGTGCGGTGTCCATGGAAGCAATGATACTTGCAAAAGTCATTATTTCTCACACTTGATAAGGGCTCCACCCCAAAATTTCCCGGGGGGGGGGGGGGAATTTCTTCCGTTAGGACAATTTATTCCCATATCTTCTCGACAGTGGTTTTAAGCTCGGGCAAAACTACGTCCTCGAACTGTGGTTTCTTTCTCCCGTATTGCTGCCCCGGTAAGTATCTTCGTGAGTTCCTCGGATTATCATCTCGGAACCCTTCGTAATTCCGAGGTCTGGGATCGATATACCTCGGATGTTGATCTATCCATTCTTGGTCCCCACTGGATACTGCTACCAACTTCGCGAGTATTGTTGTCAATGGTTCTGCATCCTCATATTTCATATCACCTTCTATCACATTTGTTATTCTGGGTAGCAGACGCGATTTCCCCTCTTTGGATTGAATTGGGGCTGCTTCAATTGCCTCCCTTTGTTTCTCCTCCAACGCCACGTACTCCTCCTGATATTCTCGGAGTTCACTCATTGATATTGTGTTGCGAATTACGAAGAGCTGCGTGTGCAAGAGATCGGTTGGTATTAACGAGTTAACGAAGGCCAAGATGAAATTTCTCTCATCTACCCTTCCCGCGAGTTCAATGCACACGGTTCTCCATCTCATAATCAAACTTCGCAAGTTTTCGCCTGGTTTTCTTCGCAAGTTGAACAAGGTTTCTATTCCTGGCCTTAACATGTTATTGCTTATGTAAGTCGTCAGGAATACTCTCTGCAAATCTTTAAACGATGAGATTGAACCTTCTGCTAACCCTTCGAACCTTTTTGAGGCTTCCCCGGTTAAGCTAGCTGGAAATTATTGGCACAGTACTGTTTCATACCTCGCCCACTGCATTAATGAGAGAGTGTACTGTTTCAGGTGCTGCACAGCATTCCCTGTTCCGTCGAATATGCTTCCGAAGGTAGGCAGTGAACACCTTCTTGGGATTCTTCCCTCTAGTACTTCGCGCAAGAAAGTTGATTTTTCAGCTTCCATAATTTCCTCAGCCAACTGTAATCTTCCTCCCCTTCGTGGATTATTGAGTAATGCTTTCATTTCCTATATTTCGTTCAGGACTGTCTAATTAACTTCGTCCCTTCCTTCTTCTCGCCTTCGCTTTCCCCTCCTATTACTTCGCTCATCATCACCTTCTCCCCTTTCTTCCTCTTGTCCCCTTCTCTCTGCTCGGTATCTCTCTTCTTCCTCTGCATACTTCCTTGCTTCCTCCTGCCATCGTTGTTCTCTGTATATTTGTTCTTCCAGAGATCTTTCCTCCCTTCGGATTCTCTCATCTTCTCTTCGTCTTTCTTCTTCCCTAAGTCTCTCCTCCTCCCGAGTTCTTTCTTCCTCAAATCGCCGTCTTTGGTCTTCCCATCTTGTTTCCTCCAAATCTCTCCTCAGCAACCTTTCTTCGCTGCTTTTCCTTCGACGTCTCCTTCTCCGTTCTCCTCTTTCTCCTTCCTGTTCATCCTGCGGTACTTCCCCTCCTTGGTTCACGTTTTCTCCCATACCAGTTTCACCCCGTGCATCTCGAATAGTCCTTTCTTCATCGAGTTGGTTGTTTCGTTGTACCAAGATCGTGTTTTTCCTCATGAGTATGGTCCTTTGCTCCATTAGAGCTCTATCCCTTTCCCTTTCTAAGAGCAAGCACCTCTCTGCTGCTCCAATGCCATATTTTCTTCACCGGCAGTTTCCCCTCCATTCTCTTGCAGAGGTTCTTCTTCCACCTCTGTTTCAGTGTTAACGGTATGGATCGATCCTTCCCGTTAACGTTCGTCTTCTTCCTGTTGGATCTCACCCTGCCTTCCTCCTCTGCTTGATGTTTTGCCTATCTCCATCCTGCCTCCTCTTCCTGCTAGACGCAAGCTTCTCCTTGATGCGATGAGGTGCCGTGCTCGTTCCGGTACTCTTTCCATGGACAACCTGTTAAACTCTCTTTCTCCGATTTACCGGCTTTTGACCAGATCTAGCTTTCTTTCCTTCCGATCAGCAGGTTTCATATCTACCTTTCCTCTTTTAGCACTATCAGGCTTCCTTGACCACTATTCTTCAATTCTTGCAAAGTAACAACTCTCTTAGTAATTTGTGTGATAACAGATTTCCCAAACTATCTCAAGTGAGACTAAAATCTCAACATGAGATCCCTGTTTCTCGGCGCCAAAATATAACTACAGAAAATCCATAGTTACACCCTTTCACTAATTCGGTAGATACAAACACAAGTTTATTCACAGATCTTATATTAGACTAGAAATCTTTTGATTCGAAGTTACAATACGCTCAAGAACACTCAAGATCTGTATTATCTATCCTTACAAAGTAATCTCCCTCTCTCCTCAAAATGAATCAACCCCCTCTCAGGAGGCTAAGTCTTCCCTTTTATAGGGCAAAATTACATAATGGAATACAGCTCGATTTATCTCGGACTGACGCTTTTATCTCGCTCAGAACAACTTTTATGCTTACTTTTCGCCTTAAAGATCGGTTCATGTCGGGGATATCTGTCCCTTTTCTTGCATAACAATCCGCATTTCGTGTCATTACTTCGGGAAACCTCACTATTTCTTGGACAACAAGTCATGCCTCGCGCAATCGACTTCGTGACCCTTCCATTTTCTTGTGCAACAATCCATACCTCATTAAATGTCTTCTCGAGCAAGTTATGTCCACCTCGCCAGATGTCTTTCCGAGTAGGGTAGCTCTACTTCGCTAGATACCTTTCCGAGCAGGTTAGCTTTACTTCGCTAGATATCTTTCCGGGAAAGTTAGTTCTTATTTGTTGACGGGGCCTAGTTAAGGCGGATCTGACAGTTGATTAGACTAATCACTTACACTCCTTCGGGATTGGTGAATAATATCTTTCTCGAAGATTCTTCTCATTATATCGCTCAATATTCCTCGGACACGTGGAGGAGTGGTTTTCTGTACCTACAGATGGCATGATGATAAAGGTGGTATAAGGTCCTGTAACGATGGTCCAAAGACAGTTGTCAATGATTAAGATACTCAAAGCTTGGTCCGTGCACATATAGGTACCTCTACATAACCGAAGCATAGCACAGCTCAAGTCTGATGCCGAAGATGCAATTCTTACAGTGATGTCCCAGTTCCGATGACGACGGGACAGGCGACAGTAACTACAGATCAATGACCGATGCCGATGACAAGTCAATATCTGATGCTCAAGAAGGACGATCAACCAATCCTTACGAAGGTTCAGAGCCTTGCAACGACAATGCTAAGTAGAGGACGATTCAAATTCTCATGGAACTTGATATCTTCATGAGTGATAATATCCTTGACAAACGAGATATGAAAATATCTCTGTCAAGGTTTCATGGTATGAAGATGCCTCTTACTCATGTGGAGCGTGCTTCTTTATATAATTTTTACTTCTAATACGGCGTATAAGTCTTATATGAAAAGACTTGCTCGAGAAACGCATAGCACAATGTTCCTGCAAATATCCTATGTGATATGAAGCAGAGGTAACAGTGATGGCAAAATCACCAGGTAGTTGTCCCGCTGATGATGAACCGATGACCGATAACAACGATGGTAAGCATAGGTGCCCCGCTGCCCAGCTCAATTCCTTCACTGGACTTCATTCTCATTGAAGAGACTTTCCAGTTGCTATATCGTAAGAGACTTTCTGTCTCCACTCATACTGTTGAATAATTAATTAGTAGTTGTAACATTAGTCATCAAGATTGACTAATGAATTAGTAGTAGTAGGTGGAAGTAGTTGTAGGGTGGCTATAGGGTGGCTTGTAGGATGGCTTGTTTTTCTTCCTCCCTTCCTTATTTTCTTCCTCCCTTTCTTATTTTCTTCCTCCCTTCCTTATTTTCTTCCTCCCTTTCTTATTTTCTTCCTCCCTTTCTTATTTTCTTTGTAGAAGACTTTATCTTCTCTTGTAACACTATATATATATCTCTTTTAGAGATTGATTTATAACATAACAATTATTTTTGAGTTGAACCTTAAGTTTAACATGGTATCAGAGCTCCATGGTGAGTTGAGAGTTTCTTAGTAATAGTGAGTGCTTTGTTACTTCGATTGATCCTTCTTCCGCTGGCTTAAGGTTCTTGTTTTTCTTTATACACTTATTGAAACAAGTAAGTTGTACTACCGATTTTATGATAAACTTGTTATGTTTATGATTGTCCTTTTTAAATCCTACTTAAACTTGTTAATCCATTTATCTTGGACTAAGTAAGTTGTCTTCGTTGTTTTTGTTTCAGTACAAACAGTTATCATCTTTGATCAAGATTTTTTTTTATTGAGTTTGTTTCTCTTAAGCAAACCCCTGTTAAGTTTGTTTTCATATATTTGGTTGATTTGTCAAATTTAATTTCTCTGTGCAAGAGAGAAAACTTGATTTGAATTTAAACTCTTACCGTTTTTACCGTTATAGGACTTGTTCCTCTTATTCGACTACTCATATAATTTTTAGCTGCTAGGTAGAATCTAGCCGGTTTGTTTTTCACCCCACAGAAACAGTTGTGTACACAATCAGTTTCATTTGTACCTTTTTTGGTCATTTAATAAATAAAAAAAACGCTTGCCAAGTTTTTCGCAGGCTGCTTGCGACCTATATTCATACTTCATAATTTCTTCTTTAATCGTGATAATGTCTTCCGTTAGACGTTGTGTTTACTGTGGAAGCAATTCACACTTCGTGGAGAAATGTTTCAAGAAAATTGGTTATCCCGATTGGTGGGACGCTTATAAAATACAAATAAAGATCGACCAAAAAGGGGTAGATACATGTACTTCAATGATGACTACGACGACCGATACTCATTCTTCCGTGGTGGAATCTCATTCTTTGGTGAACCCGAGCCTCTTCCAGCAATCAAGTAAGGTTGACGTCGCTTTACTTGCTACTGATTCTGGAAAATATCATGGTTGGATTCTCGACTCTGGTGCTACGGGTCATATGACGTTCGATGCCTCTATTTTGAGAGATCCGTTGCTACCTGCGTATACAACTATTTCCAACGCCAATGGTGTACCGTATCCGGTTACCGGAGCTGGGAGAGTTGATTTAACACCTTCCTTGTCCTTGGAACACACATTATTGGTTCCTTCTCTTTCAAATAATCTCTTTTCTGCGGCACAAGTAACCGCACAGTTAAATTGTTTAGTACTAATCTATCCCACTTTCTGTCTTCTTCAGGATCTCGGCAACGGGGATATAATTGGGTGAGGTACTAAGAGAGATGGTTTATATTACATCGATGATGTTTGTGAAGGGAGATCTCTTTTAGTTAAAAGGTCTTCTTGTGCATGTAAAAATCATATCTTACTGTGGCACCGCCGTTTAGGACATGCTTCTTTTGGATATTTGGAGCACTTGTTTCCTGATTTGTTTAAGTCTTGCAAACTGTCAGACTTTAAATATGATACTTGCATTCTTGCGAAGAGTCATCGTACTACTTACCCAGATAGTTTCAGTAGAAGATACGTCCCATTCGATTTGGTTCATTCTGATGTTTGGGGACCTTCTCGTATTACCAGTACTTATGGATTTAGGTGGTTTGTTATCTTTATCGATGATTGTAATCGTATGACTTGGCTCTATTTAATGAAGAATAAAAGTGATGTGGTTGATCGTTTTCGCGCATTTCATAAAATGATTCAGACACAATTTTCGGCTAACTTAAAG
The DNA here is from genome assembly GCA_023529315.1 of Papaver bracteatum. NCBI lineage: Eukaryota > Viridiplantae > Streptophyta > Magnoliopsida > Ranunculales > Papaveraceae > Papaver > Papaver bracteatum. The sequence continues at coordinate 286,861 of JAJJWX010001467.1, forward strand.
GTCCTTCGTTCTGATAATGGAGTTGAGTATGTTAATGAAGTATTACAAAGATACTTTGGAGAACATGGAATTATTCATGAAACTAGTTGCTCGTCTACGCCACAACAAAATGGTGTGGCAGAAAGAAAAAATCGCCAGTTACTTGAAATTACGAGGGCATGCTTGATTGGGTCAAATATGAAGCCAAAATTCTGGGAAGAAGCCATTACTAGTGCAGTATATCTTCTTAATCGAGTACCAACAAGTGTTTTAAAATTTCAGACACCGTTGGACAAATTGGCTTCATTTGTAACAATACCTTCTCATCTTAAGCTTCCTCCACGGGTATTCGGTTGTGTTGTTTTTGTACATCTGCAGAAACATCTACGTACAAAGCTAGATCCTTGTGCTATCAAATGTGTTTTATTGGTTATCATCCATTCCAGAAGGGTTATAGGTGTTATCATCCTCAAAGTCATAAATTTTATGTTACTATGGATGTCACCTTTTCTGAGCACGAAATGTTTTACTCATCCGATGTATCTGATTCTCCTCTTCATGGAGAGAGTGTTATTTAAGAGTTGAATTGGATGGATTTTTTTCCGACTAATAGTGAAATTAATATAACAGCAAATGAAACAAGCATAAGTACACATCAAACTGTCAGTAGTTCAAGAATTGATGATATACAAGTCATGGAGCCGGTTCAAGAGTTCGATATTCCTGTTGCCGAAGAAATTGACACCCCTGATCTTGAAGCTCCATCTCTCTCTTCATCAACAGTACCTACATCTAATTGTCCTCCAGCCGGTGCCGATGTCCATGAGGTAAGGATAGATTGTTCGATTAATACTAATGATACTTGTGAACTACCTGACACCGACAGGTACCAGTTGCCACCAAGGAGTAATCGTGGAGTTCCACCAGATCAATTTTCACCTGAAGCAATAAGGAAGGTGAAATACCCTATTTCGAATTACGTGTCAACTCATAGATTATCAAAAGAGGGAAAAGCGTTTGTCAGTCAAATGGCAGATGTTACTATTCCCAGAACAGTAGAAGAAGCACTATCTAATCCGAAATGGGCTGGTCCTATGAAAGAGGAGATGGTGGCACATGAAGAAAATGGTACATGGGATATAGTCTCACTACCAGAAGGAAAGAAACCAGTTGGCTGCAGGTGGGTATATACTATCAAGCATAATCCAGATGGCTCTATTGACATGTATAAAGCAAGACTTGTGGCTAAAGGGTTTACCCAGACTTATGGTATTGATTATCAGGAGACGTTTGCTCCTGTTGCAAAAATCAACACTATTCGAGTATTATTGTCTTTGGCAGCAAATCTAGGCTGGCCTCTACAACAATATGATGTAAAAAATGCTTTTTTACATGGTGATTTGCAAGAAGAAGTCTACATGACACTACCTCCAGGTTATAATGCTCCAAACAATGTTATGTTGTGTGTAAGTTAAAGAAGGATTTATATGGTTTGAAACAATCTCCCAGAGCATGGTTTGGTAGATTTCGCATTGCAATGAAGAAGTTTGGGTATATACAAAGTAATGCTGATCATACCTTGTTCCTTAAAAGAGTAGGTGACAAGGTAACTGCTCTTATTATCTATGTAGATGATATGGTGGTAACAGGAAATGACCCTGAAGAGATGAGTAAATCGAAGAATTGCTTGTATTTCGAGTTTGATATGAAAGATTTGGGTGTACTTAAGTACTTCTTGGGTATTGAAGTTAATCGATCCAGAAGGGAATTTTCTTGTGTCGTGAAAATATGTGATTGATTTGTTGAAGGAAACTGGTATGACTGGTTGTACGCCAATCGGGTCTCTATGGAACAAAATCATGGTCTTGAAGAATGTTTGATCAAATACCAGCAGACAAAGGATAATACCAGAGGTTAGTTGGTCGCTTGATTTATCTTTCTCATACAAGGCCGAGATATTGCTTATCTTTGTAAGTGTTGTAAGCAGATTTATGCATAATCCGGTCAAGAACACATGGATGCGAGTCACCAGGATACTAAGATATTTGAAGTCCGCACAGGCAGAGGTTTGATGTTTTCAAAACATGGACATCTTGATGTATCAAAGTTACACCGACTCAGATTGGGGAGGCAAAGGAGATAGGAGAAGATCGACATCTGGGTATGTTACCTTCGTCGGGGGTAACTTAGTAACTTGGAAGTCTAAGAAACAACAGGTTGTTTCCTTGTCAAGTGCTGAAGTAGAATATAGATCAATGGTAAAAGGCATTTGTGAATTATTATGGTTGAAAAGGCTTATGGGAGAGCTTGGGTTCCCATCTGAAAAACCTATGAAGTTGTTTTGTGATAATCAGTCAGCAATCAAAATTGCAGAGAATCCGGTGCAACATGATCGAACGAAACACGTGGAAATTGATAGGAACTTCATTTATGAGAAACTTGAAGAAAAAATTATTGAAGTACCATATGTCCGAACAACACAACAACTGGCAGATATTCTGACTAAGGCCGTATCAAATAAAATATTTAACGATTCACTTGTCAAGTTGGGCATCTGTGACATATATGCACCACCTTGAGGGGGAGTGTTGAATAATTAATTAGTAGTTGTAACATTAGTCATCAAGATTGACTAAAGAATTAGTAGTAGTAGGTGGAAGTAGTTGTAGGGTGGCTATAGGGTGGCTTGTAGGATGGCTTGTTTTTCCTCCTCCCTTCCTTATTTTCTTCCTCCCTTTCTTATATTCTTCCTCCCTTTCTTATTTTCTTTGTAGAAGACTTTCTCTTCTCTTGTAACACTATATATATCTCTTTTAGAGATTGATTTATAACATAACAATTATTTTTGAGTTGAACCTTAAGTTTAACACATACTACTGTATGAGAGGAGTAATACACACAAGCCGACGTCGTGATGGAAGAGCTGTTGATGCCATGACGCACAAGATGATGATGTCGTAATACGTAAAATGTTGCTGCTACTTCACAGCAACCAAAGTTGACCAAGATGACGAGAGGAATGATGACCCGAAGTACTCAAAGCTTAATTCCGATGATAGCTTCGGACCAATACAAAGTCGTAGAACGACCGCTGCGTAACAGCAGCGTAGCCATCCCCAAGACAAATGACGATGGCTTAACTACTCACCCTAACCTCCCGAAAGTATGCTATACCCGAAGTCGATGCCACACCTTGATATGACGTACACAAAGCCGCCACTCAGCTGGTGATTTTGAGTTTTCACAACTTGGAGCAGAATATGGGGAAAGTCAAATACGAAGAGTCACATATTAGCAAGAAAGGGTAAGATACATTTTTCTGTGCCGGAACGTTTCAGAGTTCCGGTAAAGAAAAGGGGCAGGAAAGAGAGTGAACCGAAGGCAACAGGGTGATAAAGAGCCCACGCCATCCAACAAGGGGAAATACTTCTCATTACCCCTTACTAAGGGAAAAATAGTGGTATTACTCTCTTATACTTCATACTTCTTATTTGGGTATATTACATACTCATTAGTGGTCATACTTTTTATACTACAAGAAGCGATACCCCTTATTTCTAGTACTTCATACTTCTTAAAGAATTAATACTCCAAATATCAATAACGCTGCCATTAAGTCTTAAGCAAACTCCTCTATAAAGGGGGCAAGCACACAACCAAGTACGAAAAGCACATCCCATATAACCACAATGTGGTCCGGCTCAAAGATGATGCGAAGATTCCATCAAACTATGATATGTTCTGCTAATATTCTGGCATACCTAAAGCTTCTACTGATAGGTGTTGTAAAATACTTCCAACTTGACACCAGCAAGGGCCAAACAAGCCCCGGAGAATACTTGTACCAATACGAAAGGGTAAGGTATATTTTGGTTTGCAGGGACGTTTCTGAATTTCGGTAAAGAATAGGGGCAAGTATTAATACTTTGTCGTAATATATTCTTCACAAAAATTCTTCCACAAAGTAGGCGAAGCCATGTCACGAAGGGTCATGGCCGAAGACGATGCGAAGCCATGTCACGAAGGGGCATGGCCGACGACGATACAATGACAAACAAGGTGGAAGTGATTTTTCTCAAGGATTGTTCACCAACAACCCTCAAGAAAAGGGGAAAATTGTGTACACCAAAAAATAACTTGACACATGGACGGAGATTACGAGCCGAAGATGGACGCAATGATACAACCGCGCACACGGAATCAGTTCTGAGTCTGCTTAGAAACTAATCTAAGGATAGTTTAGTAAAATACTTGTAACCACTCACCCTATATAAAGAAACATTATTAGGTTAGAAGGGGGATCAGACCAACCTCCTTTCTCCTCTACTCTTCTCACAAAACTCCATCTCTGATGGAGCTTCATCACTTTTGTAATGAAACCAATACTTAATAAAACTTACACTATCATTACCCCGTGGATGTAGGAAATGCCGAACCACATAAATCACTTGTGTTGATGTCTTCTTACTCTTATTGCATTCTATATTTGGCATATGATTCTTGTTTTCATTCAATTTGTTTACTGTTTTGTTGTTTCAATCAATTTTTTATGGAAGCAACATTTTTTTGTTCACACATCTCAGTAGCTCATTAACGATTTTCAAATTGTACTGACAACTATCTGGTTCAGGGAGTCTTTCCAATTACATTTTAGTATGGTTCCAGAGACTTTAAAAATAAAAGGGTTCATCACCTGCATACATTATTACCTCACCGAAAACTATGGGGTCAGAACGACGGGATAGGTATGCTATGTTAATTAAAAGAACATTTACATCCATCTGGAAACAGAAATAATAGGTTGAACAGTGGAACAATACAATTGGGTATCCAAAAATTCATACCTATTCTCAAAAATAAAAATATTCAGTAAGGAAAAATACCTTTGTTGCAGCCTTGCAGGGATTGTGATCTCGTGGGGTGGGGTGATTCAGCAGCACCCTAGGACATCCAAGAGGGAAAATTCAAATAACAGGCATAATGTGGAAATTTAAAGTCCGAAAAACAAAGTTTTCGAATCATTTTTCTCTTAGATTCGTCACCACGAGGTAATCCAGGTTGGTGGAATTTGATAGCATTTGTCCAAAAAAAAAAAAAACTCATCCTTTGCAGACGTGGGAGGGGTGGTGGTCTTAAATGATGTTGTATAAGAAAATAAAGAAAACATTGAGAAATAAAGATAATGTCAGAAGGACTACACAGACAACAACGACAATGTATGGTTGGAAGATCACTTGATCTTCCAAGCAACAACTGAGATCATTACATTACTTACACCATGGGGTGACATCACATTACAACAACTTATAAAATGTTGTTTGGTTGTAAGCGATGAATAAATAAGATAAATACACCATTGAGCATATCCTTTTATGTCTAGCAAATAAAGGTAATTCGTACCTCAAGCTATGAAGTGTAAGATGAAATTAACAATTCTGGAAGTAACGTTAAAATTTAAGGAACACCAAATTGATCACCAATTACCTTTTAGGATGACTCAATCTCCAAGACTGAAGCATAGGTGGGATATTAAAACTGATATGAAAGAAACACCATTGAACCTATCCTTCTATTTGCGAACTTTTGATCAAAACCAAGACCTAAATACTCTATAAAACCAAAAGTCCATACCTTAATCGGTCGATCAGTCGTCGTCAATTCAATGAAAGATATAAACTGGATTGCATGTGCACAGTGTATACTGTCATGTTGTATTGCAACCCAAGTCTAAGATAAGGAACTCAATGTTACGAATCATCAAATCTAAGTAAATTCATTCCTGAACTGTACAAATTAGCAAAAATAAAATCACATGCACAAATATAGCACTATGATTCAAGACATAACATGTATCCCTACCTTTTCTCTTGGACCCCAAAGAATTCATCACCGAGTATATGAACTGTCTGATACATCCCCTTTCATGTTGGAGATCAGCACACTGTAGTGAACTCACTACAAATTGGGTAATCAGTGATAGTTTGAATCTCTAAGGATAGAGATGATTTGGGATAGATAGAGGGTTAGGAGAAAAATTATATGAATTAAGAGAAGAATTAGACGAATTAAGGGGAAAATAAGAAGACATTGATAGATAAGAAGTTACAGAAGGATTTAATGAAGAAGATGAAGTTTTACATTTTCATTAGATAATTCTCAAAGGCATACAACAGTCCCTATATAAGCTGGAAAACACACTATCGTCGTGCATAACACGAGCCACTTCACGTGACACTCTAATATTACTAAGGCCACCCTTAACTATCCTGGATGCCCCCATAGGGTCATGACAACTACCGACCTCTCCAAATCATCCTTGTCCTCAAGGATGAGATTAAGGGAAGCACAAAAATTGGAGTGACGGCGCCTGGTGGACGATATAGATAGTAGTTGCCGTACACCCCCCAGACACAAAAGAAACCCATTATGCTCAATGTCAAGACCAGTAAACCACTGTCCAGCATGGTGTGCACCCCTAGCAACACCTCCTAAAACAGCGATATCGTCCAAAGTTCTCTTACATTCAGGAAGAAGCACTTAAAAAGCAAAGGATTCCACCTGTAACTGATGTGCAAGAACTTTAGTAACGTCCCTCATCACACCCATGAGTACCACGAAAAACATAGTGGCAGAGAAATTAGTCTGTAATGGGTTTGGTGCATTCATATGACTAGGACGAGTAACTGCAATTGCTGCTCTCTCACTGGAGAAGAAATTCAGATGCTTCAAGATCAGTGGTGTGTATTTTGACGAATTCCCAGCTGCTATCATGGAGTACTTATTTCGTTTCATGTTTCTACATTCAAGGATAATTACTGCCACCCCCGACTTAGAAGGACACCCACAATAGCATAGTTAGATAACTCAATTAGTTCCTTGAAAGAAGTCGATAACCTTTGAAAACATATGAAAAGAATGATAAGCTGGCCTAGAGATGGTTCAGATGCAATATCAAGAACTTGACAATTCAACCCAAAACTACTGTGCTTATAAAGTTTCTTCACTATGTTGTCACTACTGAGCAGTTGTTTGAACTTGTAAGTACGGCCATGTAGCTTGCTTCGTCTTTCCCTCACTGACATATTATAGGGTATCGAAATATTCAGAGCTTGACTTATGCCCATCTCGTAACCATGATGTTGTATCAACCTTGACCTCTTCCAATTCTCATTGCCAACCATATAAAAACCTGAATTGCACATTCTAATATCATTGTAGCTAATCGAGCTAGGTTCTCCCAGTCTGAACTCAGTGAATATGTAACTATTATCACCTTCCATACTCCATAGTCCTAAAGAGAATACAGTGAACTCAAACACAGATGATAAAACCAAAAGGTTTATTATAGGGTATCGAAATATTATAGGGTATCGAAATATTCAGAGCTTGACTTATGCCCATATCGTAACCATGATGTTGTATGAACCTTGACCTCTTCCAATTCTCATTTCCAACCATATAAAAACCTGAACTGCACATTCTAATATCATTGTAGCTAATCGAGCTAGGTTCTTCCAGTCTGAACTTAGTGAATATGTAACTATTATCACCTTCCATACTCCATAGTCCTAAAGAGAATACAGTGAACTCAAACACAGATGATAAAACCAAAAGGTTTATCTCCCTTAGACTGATCATCTTCCATACAAAAGGCATATCACTGACTTTGGTGGGTATTTCTATCTTCATGAATTCCTCTCCATCTTTTACCATTTGAGCAATTCTAGTAACTATGATAATCAACTGACCATACAGTTCTGGTGCACTACCAAACTCACTTTTCCTTGTCATTTGCAGTATCAAAGTAAACCAAAGAATATAATATGGCTGCGACATTTCATTAACCAGGTCACAGCCTTATCCATTTACTACAAATTCAAACACATTCGATATTTCAAACACGAGAAGTAGATGGTACCCAACTTTAAAAAGGAGATCATTAGAAAATTTGCCCTCACAAGCATCCATGAAAATCAACCCATTACTAACAAACAAGTAAGACGTAATATTTAATTTGGAAGTATTTTGTCGCATAAGGAGAATGCCTCTTAATATGTTTTATTTCTTTACCACGATCAAATATGAGTCGACAATATTCAGCAGTGGGTAAACTTGCACATATAGAAGTAATCGATCTTATGGGTATGAAGAAGTATACCTTGGCGAAAGTGAAAGTATAGTGAGGACATTGTCTAAGAAGCATAATGAGATAATCATCTTTGAAACCCTGACTTCTTGTGTTGCAATGCTTTTCCACATAATGTGCAACTCTTTTACTCATCAACATTTTCTCATAGTCCTCAGTTGTAAGCAATTTCAGCAAGAAATGTGTATCCGACCAACCAAGCAAGTTAACTCCTATCACAAGAGAATTTTCCCAACCAGAAATCATTGTTGGTGAGAGCCTCAAGTCCCACAATTTGGTTAACAGAATCCTCCCACTCCACAAGACTGCCAGAACCGATTTCCAACTCAATGAAGTCACCACTAGCAGAACATATAGAGTACAATTCACAGTGAACCAGCTTTGAATTCCCACTACTCTGACATAGAACTCAAGCTTAAGATATCCTTCCATGGTCTGATAAACTAGACTCGATAACCGATAGAAGCCATAAGATCTAAGTCCAGCACAATACATATAGTGAAGAACATTTGGATATCGATATACCTGCATCCTTTACCTTGAGTAGGAACACTTCCATAATTCACAGATGTAGGCAATGGATAATAATGCAAGAAAATTTCCATTCTTAGAAGCCTATAACAATCTCCAATAATTGTGTTGGTTCCCCTAAGGAAATAGCGACGGAATAACACGAAATTACCAGCAGGATTTAAGAACTGAATCACAGGCATACAACCTAGTTGCTGGAATATCTGTTACTACAAAAAGAAGTACCGTGATCCTCACATAACAAAAACATACAATAAAAGAGAACCCAAATGTGCAACACTTGAAATTCAAAGGACCCATGAAGAATGTTAGGCAGCGTATCGAATGAGAGAAACTTGAAGATATGTTGAATACCTTCTAATAGAATCTGAAGACTATCCAATGAGTCAAGGTATATGACTGTAATCTCATGAGACAAACTACACTTCAGCTGCAAAATAAGAATTGATTCTCTCCACATCTCCAGCTTTTGAACTATCAACTGACAAGCCATTTCAAGAGAAACTATTCTAGCCAACACAAGTTTGCCTCTCTCTGACATTTAAACAAACAATTTCCTCTCACCATGGATTTCAACAGGATTAACACATGAACTAACAATCAAATATATATACTTAAAATATGACTAGTACCCCAAGCTAGGAATCTATATATTTACCAATTTTTTATAAGAAATTGATGAAATATTGGCACACTTACCTCGGTCAAATAGCGAACGAGTTTCACCAAAATGAGGACAAACATAATCCACATAGTTTGATAGGTTGTATAGAAACAATAAGACCTTCAAGCATCTAAGGCTTCCGATATTCTTTTCAAAATTGTTGAACAAAACTCAGAAAATTTTATTTACCTTATCAATTTTGACTTGAAATAACTTTGAGAACCCAATTAGCTCTGGTTTAGAAACTTCTTCAAATTGTAAGCTCATACCATCAAGTGAATCGTCATCTTCATTTTGGTGCGATGAAGATTGAAATTTGCCCTCAACTGAACTCAAATTACCTGAATTTGGTTTCGATTTGACAACAATTTCATCCTCGATCATCTTTGATTCAGTGAACTCATCTTCAGATAATTGCTGATGAATTGACGCAGTAGTGAAAAGGATTGTTGACAATTTCTTCACTGCCTTGTCCTTGAGCTTCGACACCATATGAAGATTATAATCCCGTCTTACTTTTATTTCTTCATTCATCATAGTACACAGCTCCACCATGGAAGAATTTCCAAGGATCAGAACTTCTCTGATACCACTTGTACTGAACTCACTACAAATTGGGTAATCAGTGACAGTTTGAATCTCTAAGGATAGAGATAATTTGGGATAGATAGAGGAATATAAAGAGTTAGGAAAATAATTAGATGAATTAAGAGAAGAATTAGACGAATTAAGGGGAAAATAAGAAGACATTGAGACAAGAAGTTACAGAAGGATTTAGTGAAGAAGATGAAGTTTTACATTTTCATTAGCTAATTATCAAAGGCATACAACAGTCTTTATATAAGCTGGACAACACACTATCATCGTGCATAACACGAGCCACTTCACGTGACACTCTAAGATTACTAATGCCACCCTTAACCATCCTGGATGCCCCCATAGGGTCATGACACACACCCTACAATGACATGTATATTCAAATAGAGACGTAAGTCAAAATTCAACCTCAAATCTATGTATAATTAAGCCGTAAAAAAATTATATACTTCCCCTTGATATATATATCAAGACAACCTACATATATGAAGATATATGCATCGTAATCTCTAAGTTCAGCTGCTAGGTTTAGCACCTGTTATTACAATATCAATTGAAAGAATGAAAGTCATCTGCAACGTAACAAAAAAAAAAATCATTCATGGGCTCGTATACATATTACACATTGAATTCAGGTACTGCGTGAGTATCCCTCAAGCAACTGAATGAGTTTAAGTCGCATCTGGTATGCTACCAAAGACTTCCATGATTTAGGTTCAGGCGAAAAATCTGTAATTGCATGATTATATATTACGACCTAAAGAAAGGCTTATTAACAATTACCGATTTCTAACACTAATTCCTAATTTCCTTAATAACCGATTTCCTTTTATCAGCGAATCACCGATTTCCTTTTTAACAGGAAATCCTTTATTGCATGTGAACGTTTTTTTTTTTCCTTTTTTTATTTATTTAAGGATTTGGACGGAAGTTTTGTCCACCCTTACTAAAGTACAGTTAAGTATAGGTGTAAACCCGGTGTAACTAAATAATTCAAGTTTAAATTCTAACATAAGTATTGTCTACCTACTTTTTTGTCAACACCGTTACTAACGAACAGTTAAGTAGCTTATGTAAACAAAGTGTAATAAAATTTTAATTATTAAAACCAATAGAGTTATGACAAGTGTCCTCACCATAGCTTCTACATTAGAAAAGGCCTTTCTAGGCCAATAGGAAGCGAGGGTTTCATCACCGTTTAATGTGAGAGCTTTATTTGTCAAGGCCTTCAAGAGGGAAGATTCACTGGAAAAAACTTTGTTTTTCCAACAAGTACTTCGGGCATCAAAACTAAGGTCTTATAGTGATTATTTCATAAAAGTAACATGTTCATATCTTAAAAGCAGTACCATGTTCATTAAAGTAACATGTTCATATCATAAAACTACAAATTGATGATCATGCTTTTAATCATATAAATGCTACTATCACTAATTAATCATAACAATGATATTAGTTGGGTTCTTACTTATTTTTATGGGAGTCCTTATAGAAATTTCAAATTGTATGACAGGACATTTTCATAAAGTTGATACCACTGTCAACCCGGAAATCGACCAGAGTATGATAGATCTTATCCCTACTACTGTAAATCAAGAGGATAATGAAATGTTGTGTGTCACTCCTCTTGAAAATGAGATAAAAAAACCTTGTTTTCAATGGAACCAGACAAGAGTCCGGGACTAGACGGTTTTCCACCTAACTTTTTTCAACAAAACTGGGATATAGTTAGAATTGATTTAACAAAAATGGTACAAATATTTTTCATAACTGGAATATTTCTAAAGAAATGAATGCTTCATTCATATCTTTAATTCCTAAAAATTTAAACCCGACTGCTCCGGTGGAGTTTAGGCCAATTGCTTTAGCTAATACTTGCTATAAAATTATATCTAAACTCATGGCAGGGAGAATGAAGGGAATGTTGGAAAAACTAATTTCTCCCTACCAGTCTGCCTTCATCCCAGGAAGGAAGATATCTGAAAATATTACTTTGGCTCACGAGATAATACATAAAATGAAAAACTCCAAATCCAAGAAGGGATTTATGGGACTAAAAATTGATATGTCGAAAGCTTTCGACAGAGTAGAATGGGTTTTCTTAATTAAAATCATGGAAAAAATAGGCTTTAACAGTAAATGGTGTAATTTGGTGCACCAATGTATCTCGACAACGACTCTAGCAGTATTGTTAAATGGGTCCCCTACCAATTTTTTTAAGCCTACTAGGGGTCTGAGGCAGGGAGATCCCATCTCCCCCTATCTCTTTTTGTTTTACATGGAAGCTTTATCTAGAACGATTTCAAATGCGGAAAACTTGGGGATGATAAAGGGTATAAAGCTAGTCCACACTGCTCCCTCTATAAGCCATTTACATTTCGCTGATGACTGTTTACTTTTCTGCAAGGTGAATGAAAAGACTTGTGAAAGTTTAGTTCAACTTTTTAAAGATTTTAGTATTGCGTCTGGTTAACTAATAAATTTAAACAAGTCAGGGGTCTTCTTTAGCTCTAAGACGGATACAAACATTAGAAGGAGGGTGAAGGATATCTTAGGTGTAACATAACTGATAAGTACCTTGGTTCACCTCTGTTTACAAATAGGTCAAAGGTAGAATGCTTTGAACCCTTAGTGGATAAAATGAGAACTATAATCATAGGATGGAACGGTGGCAATCTAAATAATGCGGGTAAAACTGTTATGATAAAAAATATAGGCACATCGTTGTATGTTTACCAAATGAATTGCTTTAAAATCCCAGTCAAAATATGTAACAGGATAACAAATCTCCAGCGGGATTATTGGTGGGGGAAAAATGAGAAAGGATTAATTGAAAATGGGAAAAAAGGAGTGTGCTTAAAAAATTGGGATTATATTTGTAAAACTTTGGAAAAAGGAGGCTTAGGTATTAAAAATGTTAGGAAATTTAACATTGCTATGATAGCAAAAATGGGCTGGAATTTAAATCAAAACCCGAAATCTCTGTGTGCTACTATTCTGAAAGAGAAGTATTATCCCAATTGTGATGTCCTTCATATAGACATTAAACCAAAAGGAAGAGATAGCTGGATTTGGAAAGGCTTGCTGAATGGTATAGATCAAATCAAAAAATATTGCTACTGGGAAATAGGAAATGGTAAGAATATTGACATCTGGGATGATCTTTGGATCTCAGATACTAAAATACCTATGTAGAGACCAAGTACAAACATTGAGGGCCTAAAGCAAGTGAGTGATCTGATTAATGATCAGAAAACTTGGAATTTGGAAAAATTGGGTAAGTCTTTTAATGAACGAACAATTTCAAAGATAAATAAACTGAAAATTCCAGAGGAAGAGAAATGGGACACTCCTAAATGGACCCTAAACTAGAAAGGTATGTTTACTGTTAAATCTCTTTATAATCATTTAAACTCAGGTGGTTTAGTAGAGAAAAAATGGAGTATGATATGGAATATGAAGACTACTCCTGCAATAAAACAATTCACCTGGAAGGCAGCCCATTCCATACTGCCTAATAGTATGTGAGTGACAGTCGTTTTACCAGATATAGGAACATAGTGTAAACTCTGTAATGAGCATGAATAAACCCTTACACATATGATTTTGCAATGCAACTACGTCTCTCAGGTATGGATGCACTTTAATTTTGATATGAATTTTATTAGGAATGGTACTGTTTCTTTCCATGATTGGTTAACTGATTGCTTTGCAACCCAAAGGGGAGATTATGATATTGATTGGCAGGTGTTATGTAGTACTATTATATGGTTCATATGGAACGTGAGGTGTAAGGTAGCTTTTAAACATGAAAAAAAAATAGTATAGTCGCTGCAAATGATATAATTAGGTTTATAAATAGCTTTAATGTTATAAATAATCCAGGAAATAACATAATGGATGATCTATACTACAATGCAAAAAATGATGATTCTCTTCATATTACTACTACTCTGAGAAGCTGGACCCCACATGATGTTATTATAAATGAAAAAGGAGAAATGACTCTCACAATAAACATTGTTGTTCAGAGGTTACATAACGCGGTAAAAGCTGGAGTTGGACTGACTCTATGTGATCAAACAGGTACTGTCAGAGAAGCTAGAGGATTCTATGTTGATTATACTACCAGAGATGAGTTAGAAAAAGAGGGAGCAGATGCGGCCTTCCAATGGGAAAATCAGTGGAGCGGACACAGAATCTCTTTCAGGAGCGATTCAGAACCAACCCTGTTGTTGTTGATAGGAATGTATGCAAAAGCTCGCCAATAAAGATATACTATCAGTAAAGATTTTGGGAACAAAGAAAAATTTGAAATCAATTTCATAGTCCAGGACTTTACTTTAGTAAGGACAGAAACTGTTATTTGGGCGGCAAGACTTGCTATTTTTTGTAACAAATATATGATCAGACATAACTGGGTTGATCAAAGCCTGTGGGTGATACTGCACTATCTAACCATTCAAGACTGGAATGAATCTGTAATGATGAATAGTTGTTCCAATTATGGAACAAACGTTGTTCTATCTTTAATGCAATGAGGTTGTCCTCTTTTATAAAAAAATAAAAAATAAAAGTAGTACCATGTTCCTTCTTATCCTGAAAAAAGAAGAAGCGACATTGTACTTTAAAACCATATTTGACAAGTCTCTTGATTACATAGGTCAGCCAGCACATGTTCCTGCTTCTCTTGGAAAAAAGAAGGCGACATTGTACCTTAAAACCATATTTGACAAGTCACTTGATTACATGGGTCAACCAACATATTGAACGTAAGGATGTTTGCCGGTCTGTAGTAACTGAAAGGTATTCGTCATTCAATGTAAGCAACTATTAGAATATGGACATCCAACTCAAAACCAATTGGAAATGAATGGAGTGACCCCTTCATCATATTTTCCTTGTCAATGTGATTATATCCACTAGCAAATGCTTTGGAAAAAAAACCATTTTTATCTGTTTGAGACAACTGACGCACAAAGCTTTGTATTCTTACTTACATGAGTATATTATTAATAAATGATCCATCAATTCAGAAGATATCATTAATTCTCATAATGCAAATCCTAACTATCATATTTTCCTTGTCTTCTGTTGGAGATTCGGTTTGATGGAAAGGGGGGTGATGGAGCTCGAGAAAATCAAGGAGAAAAAATCTTTTCTTGAAGCACTGACCGGGAAAAAATGGGCTCTTGAATTATAATTCCAAAAGTTCACAGGAAATTGTAAACGGGGTGTGTCTAAGAATAAATTAAAAAAGTGAATTGAAGAGCTTAAATGGTAAAAATCTCAAGTAGATATAACAAAACTTGATATGGCAACAATGGATTACAAAACTTAAGCAGATATAACCATTGGATCTCCAAACTTTAAAATTTCACCATTAGATCTCACAAATAGAATTCAGTTTGAACTATTGTTATTATTCGTTAGATCATTAGACTTCCTTTTTCTTATCAGCCGCTAGATATTAAAGAAGTGGCATAAAGAATATTTACAGGGACATAAGAGTAAATGCACTTTTTGTATATTTAAAAACCTCATATCTTTTAAACTACACGTCGGATTTTTGTAAATTTTATATATTTGGAAATCCCTTTAAATTATCTATGCACTGAGCACAAATAATGATATTAAATTTTTGTTTTTTAATTTTTTCTATATTTCTCCAAATTTATATGTTTTTTCTTAAAAGTTAGACATGGCTTAAAATTAGACATAATTTAAAAATAAATTAAAAAAATCTTCAAAAAAAAAATGATTGATTCAATGATTGATTGATTCTTAAGTACAAAAGAACGACTAATTTTAAAATAAAAAAATATGGTATAGAATCACCACCAAATTATTTGCAAAGTAGGAAAATAACATCGCCGACGTGCAACGCACGTGCTCACTACTTGTAAAAATAAAAATAATTGGGATTGTCCAACACTAAGACGTTTGTGAAACTAATTTAAGTAGAACGTAACACGTGTTACGCACCGAGACCGGTTGGAATTGCTGATTTGGTGTGGCGGGTATTCGCCCCGTGCCCGTGGACCAGATATATTGATTTTTTTGTTAGTTAGTAGATTTTTTTTTTCTTCATTGATAGGAAGGTTAGATACACTTTGGTAGCCAATACACTGTGGAAATATCTAATTTATGGAATCAAAATAGAGGAAGGACCCTTCACACTTTTATTCTCACATTGTCTCACACGTTGGATGTTATTGTTGTGAATAAAAACCAAACCTTAACGGATTTGAAGCTAATATCCTGGGATCATGTTCCTTTTACCAAGTTCTACATGCCTACCAAAAATGAGCACATTCCGAAATACAAACCTCACAATCTATCGATATTAATTTCAATGACAAAAAATCAGTTAGTTTTCAACGGCTCATTTTCAAAGTAGTATATGGTAATATTATACGTCTCGAAATACACTAATCTTCGATAGGAAGTCAAGCTTTGTAAGAGGAACATATCCTTCAAATCTGTTACGGTGTGGTTTTTATTCGCAAAAATAATGTCCAACCTCACATCCGGTCACCCTCTTTTCTTAACAATAATGACAATGTACAAAACCCTCTAAATGGGACTGTTCAAACACAAATCCTTTCTAAGTGTCATGTGGTAGCTTAGTACGAACAGGGGTGTATCTATCTCTTGTATGGGTGCCTTTATCTTTTATCCTTTAGCCACTAGGCTTCCTACACGTGTCGTGTGGGGATTGTTTACTGCTTTTGTGAATTGCCCTATTAATGTTGTCGGTAGGGCCGATGTGTAAGCAAGCTATTGATTAAGAACTTATTCACAGGCTGATTTTCGGATCAGAGTTACCAATTTCGATATTTTATGTGTGTCAATTTGTTCAATACAGAACACTAAGCTACAAAAATTTACTACAGGTTTACAACAAAACAGCGATAAAATGTAACAACAAGAACTTTATAATATAAATTATCATAGTGCCAATTTATTAGCCAAACGGCCCCATACCATTACATTTAAAATATATTAGTTCTCAAATATATGAGCTTATGCACTTTTAAGAAGATAATAAGATCAACTGAATGAAAACTTGCGAAATCTTCTTTGAGAATATACAATAAAGGAAAGGGAAGACAATGAAAAAAAATGCAATTGATAACGTGTCAGATAATAGCATTCTAAATTTTTAATTGTGCACCCTTCTCTATACATGAAATATTAAACTTGAAAGGCTTACATTGCCAGCTAATTAGCCTTCTCTCGTAACTTTGCTGAAGTTAGGCACATCTTTAATGCTTTACCGGACGCCACAAATGCAAGCAAAACAAATAAATATATCATGGGAATATCAAACCTATGCAAGCAAAACAATAATGATAATGATAATAAATATAAAATTTTCTCATTATAATTTTAAACACACCTTTATGGGAAGAAATAATTATTTTTATTCACGGCAAAGGAGCAAAAACAAAAAACTGTAATCCAATTATAAAGTGTGAGTTTTAAATAAGGGTCATATGAAAAAAGACATGTATAATCTATCTTGTTAAGTAACTGAATTTGGTTTGTAAATTGCGGTTTCTGTGTTATCTTTCTTATATACTAATATGCAAATTAAGACGCATTAAACGAATTTGTTTTATTTCCATTAGTATTAGTTTTTAGTGTAGGATTTTAATTTTTGTTTGATTTTGATGTCGTTTGACATTTTTGTTCGCCTTTGGGGCGATTATATTTTTCACTTTTGTGCGATTTTGTCTTCATCTTTATGGTGATTCTCTCTCCATTTCCAAGGTGACCGTTTCTAGGAATTTTGATTGGTATGTGGTTTGTTATTTTGGATTATTTAAGAACATCAATGATTCAACTCGGCAGCGCTGTGATTAAACCTTTCATCCAAGAGATTTAGGGAATCCGGTTCGTTTCAAACAATGGTTAGAACAAATTACTTCTCTATTTCAGAAGCATCTCTTTAAGAAGACAACTATCCTAAATGGTCGGATTTTGTTCCAGTTTATGCCATCCTTCTTCCTCCCTACAAAAATTGGATACTATTGCAGTTCATCATTTTTTATCTTCGCGATTTATTCGTAATTTATATCTTCTTGTTTTATGATTTTCTTGATTATTTTGTAAGCATCCATGTACAATCCTTTTTTTCCATGAAATAGATATTAAATGAGGAAGAAAAAATGCATACTTGCTATCAAATACGATCAAATAATATAATTAATAATTGTCGAATGTTATTTAGAGAAGTTACAACAACATTTATTCAGTCGTTTATTCCATTCATTTGAAAAATAAATGAAAAGATGGAAAAAATTAATAAGTATGCAAACCAAAGCCTAAATAATTTGAACACGGTTTCAAATGATAAATATTAATTCTCATATGATTGACTTATACTTTCATTATTGTGTCTCAGTCCTTGACACTTTGTCTAATCTTTTTTTTTGTGGGAATACGTGGAGCCATTTTTTTAACATCTTTAATATCACTTCTTCTACGTTCTTTTTTGAGATACACAACCATCAAGTTTTCAAAAGCATTCCTCCTATAAACCATCATAAAGCTATCACACGCACTGGTTTAATATGTTGCACTTCTTCTACGTTCTTGTTTGAGCTAATAAAAAAAAACGTTAAATATATGGGGAAACACGCCCGCACATTAATTGGTTTTCGTAGCCTCGTAACATATCAGTAACTATAAGGGATGACATGATTACGAATCACAATAGGAACCATGGGAATAAGTGAATGCCTATTAATGGTTTAGCCTGTAATAGTAAATTAAAGCATCAAACGCATATGAAGTAAATCTAAATGCATGACGACTGTTATCTTATTTCCCTTAAAACTTTGTGCCATGAGACCCATGACTAATTCATGATTAAAATATTTCATATGATAAACTCCACCAACAGTAACTTGGAAAAAACATATTTTTTGGTGGAGCCAATGCATAATGAATCCTACATCAAATCAATTACTACAATATATATCTATAACTCCAATAATAGATATACAACCCCAAACACATCACAAAGAAGGATACCTCCATTCTTTGAAAACTGAAGCATGGAGGAAACATTGATCATATGTCCTTTTAGGTTCCTCTAATGTATATTATGTTTTCTTTTCTCTAAAATATCTGAACGATCTACAAAATAAAAAGTCAAAGCTGCACAAACAACTAATTCAATGAAAAATTTCTCTATGCCTACTTTGGGGTCGCCCGTCAAAATTTTGTTAAAAGTTTCTCCATCCCATGTGATGTCCTCAAATTTCCATCCACTCTGCACTGTAAAGGAATACACCTTGTGAATTTTTATTTCTGCATATTTCTTGCCAGTAGACAAATAAGATGTATGATAACATCATACTCAACGGAAGAAAAATTTGACTCTAAAGTCCAGCTTACTAAGCGTTCATTGTGCAATATTTGACTCTAAAGTAGGACCTGTAGATAAAGCATCCACAACGCTCTTCGAATCTATCCTGATTAAGACTCTATTGATATCCCATTTGACAGCCCACTCCAAACTGTTAGAATATATCCTCCATATACAAGGAAACCATGAAGATATAGTCAAAGATATTCTAGATAATTTTTGGAATATGCTAATTTTTAATGTTTAATATGAACTAATGTGAACAAGGTTTAAAGAAGTCTAGAGTTAGGTAGAGTTTAAAGTATCTAGAATGATCAAAAGAAGTTGGTCAAGTAACATAATGTAAAACATGTGAAAATATGTTAGTGGTCTAAAGTGAGTCAAAAATATAAGGCAGTTAGTATTCTCTAGAGAAAACTAGAGAAGGTAGTAGTTGGTTTTGTAAGCCTATAAATAGGCATTTGTAGTATCATTTGTAGTCACTCAAATTAGTGAGATTGGGTCCTTAGTAAGTGAGAGTTGAGAACTCTCCTTACGTGAGTTTATGTGTGTGGGGTTTGTAAATCATCTCAGTGATTACTGAAAATCAATATCATTCACCCTACGGTGTTTTGTCAGTGGACGTAGGCGTTAGTGCCGAACCACTTTAATCTCTTGTGTCTTATTTATTTGATTCATCATCTTTATTTACATCTGATCCTTACTCTTATCATAAATCTAATATGGTATCAGAGCCAGACCCCACTCAACGTTACCCGTGTCCATCCGTGTCTCAGTGGTTTCCATACCACCTAGTGTCAGTGTATCAGTGGTTTCCGTACCACTCAGTATCCGCCAGTGTGCATCCGTGGATTCCGTGCCACTCATTCAGTGTATCCCTAGCATGGGCTGCAATCCGTAGGACACAATCCGCGTGCAGCCACAGTTGGCGGGCCGTAATCCGTGTGCTACAATCCGCCTGCCATGCTTCAGGTCCAGGTGTATTCAAACTCGACCCTCTCGAGTTTGAGGGGGGGTGTTAAAATAGTACCGCATCGCCTAAAAACACCCACAACTCTATTCTGTTTACTAAACTCATTTCATAGTTTTACGCCAAGAGCTAAACCATCTTTTTCAACAACAGTTCAAGTTGATCACTTCAAAACATTTCCGTGCTCAACTTGAGGGGGGGTGTTAGAATATATCCTCCATATACAAGGAAACCATGAAGATATAGTCAAAGATATTCTAGATAATTGTTGGAATATGCTAATTTGTAATGTCTAATATGAACTAATGTGAACAAGGTTTAAAGAAGTCTAGAGTTAAGTAGAGTTCAAAGTATCTAGAATGATCAAAAGAAGTTGGTCAAGTAACATAATGTAAAACATGTGAAAATATGTTAGTGGTCTAAAGTGAGTCAAAAATATAAGGCAATTAGTATTCTCTAGAGAAGGTAGTAGTTGGTTTTGTAAGCCTATAAATAGGCATTTGTAGTATCATTTGTAGTCACTCAAATTAGTATGATTGGGTCCTTAGTAAGTGAGAGTTGAGAACTCTCCTTACGTGAGTTTATGTGTGTGGGGTTTGTAAATCATCTCAGTGATTACTGAAAATCAATATCATTCACCCTACGGTGTTTTGTTAGTGGACGTAGGCGTTAGTGCCGAACCACTTTAATCTCTTGTGTCTTCTTTATTTGATTCATCATCTTTATTTACATCTGATCCTTACTCTTATCATAAATCTACAAACCAACCACAATACCATAGATTTCAGCTAGATAATTTGTTGTTGTTCCTATCCCAATAGAAATTGTTCCAAGAACTTCACAATTAGCATTCCGTGCAATAACTCCAGCTCCGGCAGTACCTTTACTTCCTCTGGCCGCTCCATCACAACATAAAAGCAATTTTCCCTCCGCCGGTGGTGTCCAAAAACATTCTACAGGAACATGTTGTTTAATTATTCTATGCATACGAACATCGCCACAAGTATTCTTCATGTCTCCCTTCAAACGCACAGAGTATTGTTGAATCTGGTATAAAACACGCTTGAAAAACAAATGCCAGTTTGGCTTCTTATTCTCAAACGCCTTCTTGTTTCTAGTGTACCAAAGCTTTGACCGAACAACAAGAATGGACAACAACCATAACACCTTTATCATCTTACTACAGTCCTTTGCAGCTTTATAGGTAGTCACCAAATTGGCGTGAGGAAGTAGACCGAAAACATCAGCTAGCCAAGACCATGCCTTTGCAGAAAAACTACAGCTCCAAAAAATATGTTCCAGCCATTCCTCCGCAGAAGAACACAAATAGCATTTAGTCGGCATTTCCATTTTAAAACATTTATGTACCTGATCCTTCGTTGCACAAGATCCACGTAAAATCTTCCAGTTTTGAGCTGTAAGTGTTGGGTGAATACACTTTCTCCAAATTAAATTTATGTCCTCATCAAAAGTTTCATAATGAGACCTGGTGATCTCCCTTGCCGAACTGACTGTAAAGACGCCTTTGTAATCAGGCATCCAAACACGATAATCATCACCATCCTGAAGCCTTTGTAAATTTTGCAAATCTACTCCAGCAGCTTCCATACGCAGTCTATGCAAGTCGTCAATAACCCAACTCCTATCGACCACCAGATCACTCACCTTTATGGTCATGTCAAAATCAGTCCGACCAAGGATGCTAGCAATACTTATATCCACACACCAAATATCAAGTATAGAGAAGTTGTTCGACCATCACCAACTAAAACTTTAATATTATCTTCAACCTGCTGGTAGACCAAACGAATACCCGGCAGTATAGTATATTTAATCCCATGCTTTAAAACGTCATTTCTGTCAAAAAAATTAGCCATAAAAAATCTAGCCCAAGCCTTCTTCGAAGTTCGAATCTGCCACCAAAACTTCATAAGAAGGGCTTTATTCATGACTGCCATACGAGTAATTCCCAAACCACCTTCCGCATAGGGAGTGCAGATTTTGTCATAACCAACTACAAAAGACTTACTCGTTGTAGAATCCACGGTCCAAATAAAATTACGGATGGCTCTTTCACATTGATATATAAACTTTATAGGTCATTTGTAAATAGCCATATTATGAATAGAGTAGCTAGCAATGACTGATTTGACAAGGAAAATTCTTTCTTGAAAAGATAGGTTACGACCCTTCCAACTCGCTAATTGATTCTTAATCATGTCCACAACAATACTTATATGTTTGTATCTAACCGTACCTGGCATGATTTGAACACCAAGGTAACGATCCAGGAAAGTAGCTACAGACATTCCGAGAAAATTTATGAGATAGTTACACCGGCTAAGAGAACCCCCATCCCCCTCCCAATAATAGACTTAACTCTTTTGACGACAAATTGTTCGTCCCGAAGATCTTTGATAGGCACTCAAAGAATCAAGCATGTTATGCAAACTCTTCGTATTTCCTTCATAGAAAATCATAATATCATCCGCAAAAAATAAGTGGGTAGGAGAAATACCTTTCCGAGAAACCATATAAGACATCTTCCTTTCCGAAAAGAGCTTAGTGATGTTTCTACTGAGAACATCATCAATCAAGACAAAAATCAAAGGAGAAAGAGGATACCCTTGTCTCAATCCTCTATTAATGTTGAAAAAACCTTCCGGACTACCATTTAGAAGAAGTGAAATATGAGCTGACTGAAGAATATTAAGAATCCATAAACACCACCTCTCAGAGAAACCATATTGTCTAAAAACTTCAAGAACAAAAGACCAACTAACGGTATCAAAAGCCTGAGAGATATCAAGCTTTAAACCTAAGTTACCATCTTTCCTCTTAATGTGAAGTCTGTTAACCATCTCAGAAGCTAGACTAATATTCTCATGAATATTTCTACGCTTCAAAAAAGCCATTTTCTCCTCAGAAACCAAATTATCTAAAACCTCACCCAATCTAGAAGCTAGAATCTTGGTGAAGATTTTGAAGAAAAAAATTAGAAAGTCCAATCGGCCTAAAATTACGAAGAGTATTAGCACCACGAACCTTTGCAAGCAAAATCAAGAGACTCGAATTTACACCAGCAGGAATACGTTCCAGCAATAAGTAATAGCATGGATTAATTAGATCTACTTGAATGATATCCCAAGAATGGCAATAAAAACATCCTGAAAAACCATCCCGGAGCACTATCATCATCCAAATCCCAAACGGCTTTTTTAATTTCTTCCGGAGTAGGAATAGCATCCATTTCCTGGATTTGTTCATTTGTAATACTCGGATGAGCATAAGCAAATAAATCCACTTCAATAGCATTTTCAGTCCCATTAAATTTCTCCTCAAAATACTGAACCACATGGTTACGTAAAAGCTCATTATCAGAAATAGTATTACCCGCGGCGTCCACTAATTCAGAGATGACATTGTTACTTCTTCGAGTGCGAATGGAATTAATAAAAAACGCCGTGTTACTAGCCCCATCAGTTAACCAATTGTTTCTCGCTTTTTGCTTAAGAATAGTTGTCTGCTGAAGCTTAGTATCCTGAAGAGCTTGCAAAGCAACCTTCATGGCATTTAATTTGGAAATGTCCGTGGGATCCTCATCTGAAATTCTAGCAGCATTTTCAAATCTTAGCATATAGTATTTCTAAGTCTCGAGTTAATATTTCCAAAAACCCGAAAATTCCAAGCCTTCATCTCCACCTTCAATCTCTTAAGCTTGAAAGGAAAAATAAAATTCGGACTACCATGAGTAGGAAAACACCAATTATCATTAACCATACCCATAAAATCAGCATGGAGAAACCGCATTTTTTGTACTCGGAAAGGAGCACGTTTTGGCCTCGAAACTGCAAACGGATAACCAATGAGAGTAGAAAGGTCGGAAACTTCCCTAGGAAGAGCTTTACACCGCCAATTCTAATATTTAGCCAACCAAACAGGATTGATAATAGCACGATCCAGTTTGCTGATAATTCGATCATTACCTGATTGGACATTTGTCCAAGTAAACTTGCACCCCAGAGAGTCAGCCTCAAACAAATTATTATCATCCATCCAATACTGAATTCATTTAGAACTAAAGTTCTAGTTACCATGCCGCCTTTTTTCTCCTCATCGCGAAGAATACAATTGAAATCCCCGATGACAAGCCAAGGAACATCATCATTCATATTCGAAAGTTGTTGCCAAAGTCTCCTCCTTGTTACTTGGAGGTAACTCACATGCACAAAAGAAATCAAAACTCCATTCAACTCCACCATTATGGCATGTCTGCTCATATTAACCACCAAAGGATCCTCAAATTATTCTAACCATAAAGTCCAAATATTCCTAATTGAAGTATTAGAAGTATTATGAATAACCCGTATTTTAAAACCATTCAAATTTAGCCTGGAAATGATAGTATCAGTACACCACACCTTAGGTTCAGCTATACACAGGATTTCATGTTGGAAATGATTTAAAGATAAAAGCTAATTGGGTATTGAATTTGATATGAAAATGGGTTAATTGTATGAAAACAAACACTCAACTTTGATTTATGGGAGACAAGTTTTATTTCTTTTTAAAAAATTGTACACGAACCACACTTTTCTTACTCAAGTAGTTGCTGCACGCTTCTATATCTCACTTTTCATTTCACTCCATTACCCCCATAACATTTACATTTGATGCCTATTTATAGGCTTTGTTCAACCGACCTCTATAAGGTCAAGAACATTCTCTAACTATCTAGTATTCGTCCCCCATTAGAAGATTCATGATATTCACATTTCTTTCACGTGTGCTTACTTACTTCAACATTTTTCTAGATTTTTTCTAACCAACTTTTGACTATCTAGAGAATTCCAACTCTAGATATTTCCAAGTACCAAACTTGCCTACGTCTCTAATATTCTAGATAATCCTAGATTATTCAAATCAAGTTTACTATTTTATTTTAACAGCCTCCCTTAAACTTGATTTCTAGTAACTCCAAGAATCTCTCGTAATTTGACGAAGACTTCATGCTTTAGTGGTTTCGTGAATATATCTGCAACTTGGCTTTGAGACTTTGTGTATTTCAGTTGTACCTTATTCTCCGATATGCATTCTCGGATAAAATGGTACCGTGTGTCGATGTGCTTGCTGCGGTCATGGAACACTGGATTCTTTGCTAAAGCCATTGCTGCCTTGTTGTCCACAAATATTGTAGTCGGTTCTTCCTGCTCCATTTTAAGCTCCTTCATTAAACTCCTTAGCCGTATGGCATGACAAACACATGATGCTGCTGTGACGTACTCAGCTTCGCAAGTGGAGAGTGTGACTATTGGTTGCTTCTTTGAACTCCAAGTGAAGCCCGTATCTCCGAGAAAAAATACAAATCCAGTAGTACTTTTTATTTCATCTAAATCTCCGGCCCAATCACTATCACTATATCCAACGAGTTTGTACTTGTCTAATGACGAGTAAAATAAGCCTAAATCAAGCGTACCTTTTAAGTAGCGCAAAATTCTCTTGGCAGCCTTCATATGGGTAGTCGTAGGTGCTTCCATGTAGCGACTAATTAGCCCCACTGCATAGAGAATATCTGGCCTTGTACAAGTTAAGTATCTCAAGCTTCCTACAAGACTCTTGTAAAGTGTCGGATTGACCTTATCGCCTCCATTGATCTTTGATAACTTGATTTCGCATTCCACAGGAGTAATTGCCGGATTACACTCCTCCATTTTAAATTTCTTAAGGATTTCTTTTGCATATCCTTCTTGAGATATAAAAATTCCATTTTCTCGCTGCTTTACTTCGAGCCCGAGATAGTATGACATAAGACCAGTGTCTGTCATCTCAAATTCTCTCGTCATCGCTTTCTTGAATTCTTCGAACATTATTGGGTTATTGCCGGTGAATATAAAATCATACACATATAGGCAGACAAGCAACATATCTCCTTTTTCATTTACCTTCACATAGAGATCATGTTCATACGGGCATTTACTGAAATTATTTTCTTGAAAGTACTTGTCGATTCTGCTGTACCACGCCCTTGGTGCCTGTTTGAGGCCATATAAAGCCCTTTTCAACTTAAGGACTTTGTCTCCATGTACTGCGACTTCATACCCAGGTGGCTGCTCGACATATACTGTCTATTCAAGATACCCGTTTAGAAAGGCATACTTGACGTCCATTTGATGGACTTTCCATCTATTTTGGGCAGCTAGAGAAATAATTAACCTTATAGTTTCAAGACGAGCGACGGGAGCAAATACCTCATCATAGTCGATGCCTGCTCTTTGGTTGTAGCCTTTTGCAACCAATCTTGCCTTGTATCTTTCAACCTCTCCTTTAGCGTTTTTCTTGGCTTTGTACACCCACTTTACTCCAATTGCTCTTTGTCCTCTAGGAAGTGTTACAAGCTCCCAGGTGTTATTTTTCTCAATAGCCTTGATTTCTTCATCCATCGCCTTTCTCCATTTCTTGATTTTGACGGCTTCTTCAAACTTTATTGGTTCGCTTTCTGCAAAGAGACAAAAAAGAGATACATTATCACCGTAAATATCAGTCAAACTTCTCGCCTGTAAGGATCTTTCGCTAGAACTTTCATCTGATGATGATGGATCATCACGATGCACTGCTGGAGGTGATGGTGGTGGCGAAGTATCTGGAGCAACTGGTTCGCGTGGTTGTTCTTCTTCTTCTTCTATAATAGGAAGAAAACTGTAATCCTTTTCTTGAACGCCGAAATCCCAGAATCCTTCTCCATCGAACTCTACATCTCGGCTTGTGACGACCTTTTTATTGATTGGATCGTACAACTTGTATCCTTTGGATCGAGATTCATAACCGACAAATATGTACTTGACACTCCTGTCATCCAGCTTTGTTCTCAGCTGACTCGGCACATGAGCATATGTGATACTTCCGAATACTCTTAAGTGTGAGACGCCGGGTTTCACTCCGCTCCATGCTTCTAAAGGAGTCATGTTTCTCACGCTTTTTGTGGGACATCGGTTTATCAGGTAAACCGCACAATCAACTGCTTCTGCACAAAACTCCCTGGGCACTCTCTTTGTCTTCAGGATACTCTGGGCCATGTTGAGAATTGTTCTGTTTCTCCTTTCGGCAACTCCGTTTTGTTGAGGTGTGTATGGAACCGTAAGAGGCCGACGGATTCCATTGTATTCACAGTATGCCTCGAACTCGTTCGAAGTAAATTCGCCTCCTCTCGTCGATCTCATATCCACAATTTCAAAGCCGCTCTCCTTCTCCACAAGGGATTTAAATTTCTTGAAGTTGGAGAAAACCTCCGATTTTTGTTTCAATAAATAAACCCATGTCTTTCGACTAAAGTCGTCGACAAATATGAGGAAATAATTATTTCCACCATACGAGCTTGGCTTTATTGGTCCACAAACATCTGTGTGAACTAACTGCAGCGGTTTTGTGGCTCTTGAGAATGTTTCCTTGGGAAACTTTTCCTGAAATGTTTCCCAAGTAAACATCCTTCACACAACTGATCCGGGTGGTCAATTCTTGGCAAACCTCTAACCATATTTTGTTTGGACAATAATTTTAACCCTCCAAAATTAAGGTGTCCATACCTAAGATGCCATAACCATGACGAGTCTTTAACACAAGCAGTCAGACATCTCGCGATGTCATTTTGAATGTTCAGATAGAACATCCTATTCCCCTTCATTGACACCTTGGCAATCAATTTTCCTCTCCTATCTCTTATGAAAAGACTAAGGTTTTCCATATTCATCCTATAGCCTTTTTCTAAGAGTTTTCCCAAACTTAATATATTCATTTTTACGTTAGGGACATAATAAACATCAGAAATAAACTCATGATTTCCATTTTTCAACTTAATTAAAATTTTGCCAAGACCACTCACCGGAGTTTTCGCTCCATTTCCAAACGTTACGTTGTCGGAAACTGATTCATCAAGCTCCACGAACTTCTCCTTCGTGCCGCACATATGGTTGCTTGCTCCCGTATCAAGCACCCATGTACAATTCTTACTGTAGTCATCTCCTTTGTATGCCACCAACAAAGTCTGGTCTCCTTCTTTTTCTTTATTAGCATAGTTAGCTTTTTCTTCGATAGTATCCGATGAAAACCAACAATCTCGAGAATAATGACCATGCTTATAACAATTATAGCATTTAACTTGAGATTTGTTATTCCTTGGCCTATTATTGTTACGCCATGAATTATATCCTCTGCCATGACCTCTTATGGAGCTTGACCACTGGCCCCTCTGGATCATCGTTATTCGCTTTCCTCTTCCTCTTCCGCCATAGTAGCCGCGTCCTCTTCCTCTAGCATTACTACTAGAGCTCTCTCCTTTGTCTTTTAAAGTGAGCTTTGCTTGTAGAACTTGTTCTACTGCTCCCTCTTTGCTTCTCTTTTTCATTCTTTCTTCATGGGCTTGTAACGATCCCATGAGCTCGTCAACGGTCATGGTTTCGACGTCTTTGGATTCCTCAATTGCGACGACGATATAGTCAAATTTTGGAACGAGTGACCGTAATATTTTTTCGATCACACGACTATCACTCATGACCTCACCATTTCTTCTTAGTTGATTAACAACAACTAAAACTCTTGAAAAATAATCCGAGATTAATTCGGACTCTTTCATGGAGAGAGATTCAAACTCACCTCTTAGAGTTTGCAACCGCACCTTCTTTACTTTATCCACGCCTTTGATGGAATTTTGCAAAATCTCCCATGCTTTCTTTGCATTAACAGCTCTTGATATCTTCTCGAAGGACGACTCATCCATCCCTTGATAGAGAAGGAAAAGAGCTCTTTTATCTCTCTTTCTAGAAATACGTAGCGTATCCTTTTCAGCTTTCGGTAGCGTCGCTTCATTTTCCGGTTCAACATAACATTTTTCTATTATCTCCCATGCATCTTGCGAGCCTAGTAACGCCTTCATTTGAATGCTCCAGTTGTCATAGTTTTCTTTAGTGAGTTTAGGGATCCGGAAAGGAAACATTTCAGTAGCCATGGGATCTGTGGCTCTGATACCACTTTGTTGGAAATGATTTAAAGATAAAAGCTAATTGGGTATTGAATTTGATATGAAAATGGGTTAACTGTATGAAAACAAACACTCAACTTTGATTTATGGGAGACAAGTTTTATTGCTTTTTAAAAAATTGTACACGAACCACACTTTTCTTACTCAAGTAGTTGTTGCACGCTTCTATATCTCACTTTTCATTTCACTCCATTACCCCCATAATATTTACATTTGATGCCTATTTATAGGCTTTGTTCAACCGACCTCTATAAGGTCAAGAACATTCTCTAACTATCTAGTATTCGTCCCCCATTAGAAGATTCATGATATTCACATTTCTTTCACGTGTGCTTACTTACTTCAACATTTTTCTAGATATTTTCTAACCAACTTTTGACTATCTAGAGAATTCCAACTCTAGATATTTCCAAGTACCAAACCTGCCTACGTCTCTAATATTCTAGATAATCCTAGATTATTCAAATCAAGTTTACTATTTTATTTTAACATTTCAGGCTTGAAAACTTGAATTAATTCTCTTAACTTAGGTTGCGCTTCAGACTTTGCAACACCATTGATATTCCAAAAGAATACCCGCATTAAAAACATTGAGAGTTATTTTGTAATATCTTAGATGAGTTTACCTCACCCTTTGAAGTTCCACTAGATTCAGGAGAATCAGTAAATTTTGTTCTATGCCAAGGAGAAATCCCATTCCAATCACGATATCCTAAGCCATTGGATTCAGGTTCCGTGTCAGACAAGGAATGTCCAACCGGAGATAGTTTGGATGGTTGTGATGAGCTGGACTATTGAGGACCAACAGGATTCATAAAGACGAAGTCTTCTTCTTAGCAACCTTAGCTACTAGTTTATCAACCTTAGCTGCTAGTTTATCTTCCTCATAATGTTCCCAATCATTTATCTTTTTTCCTGGAATATCTAAATCAGTTGACGCATCAGAGTCGTCATCAAAATTTATCACGCCATCGTCATTAGCCAAAGCTATATTCATAACATTAAATTTGTTTGAGACCAAAGCCTGTTCTGTGGCAATGATTTCATTAAACAAAGGAGTAGAAGATGAGCTACCATCATTCCTATCATGCACATTCTGTTTAGTTATATCCAATTCAACAGATGCACCTGACTTAGCTACTAAGGCGCTGGTTCTCTCTAACTCGGTCCTTTTCACTAAAATTATATTCGTGGCTGCAACATGCTTAGTTCTAGCCAATTCAAACCTGCAGCGTGTAAGATAGCTTTGGAACGAGCGACGTCATCCTCAAGCTGAGCAATTTTTTCCAGATCGCCAGCATTCTCCTCTAATATTACTGTCTCATTAGCCTGAGAAGTCTTGTTTTTCTTATTTCGCCTCTTTTTCTTTGCTTCCTGCCATTCTTGAGCTTCACCCTTATCAGCAGTTGCTTCATGCTTCTTAGAGTTATTGTTTCCAGACTTTTGACTACATTCATTATCATCGTGGCCAATGATACTGCATTGCATACAAAACTTAGGCGCTTTAGGTATATCAATATATTTCCAGAAAGTTCGTACACCCGCAGTGAGATTAATCCTTTATGGAATATGTTTCGCGAAGTCAATATCTACCAAAACCGAAACAAAATACACAAATTCCAAATTGAGAATACGCTGATCTACCATATTAGGGTTTCCTAGCACTTTTCTCATAGCTAGCAGAGTTTTCTCCGTCCATAGTTCATCATATAAACCGGGGAAATGTACCCATACAGCTGCATGAGACGTTTTTTGTTTCTCTGAATCAAATCCCGGATACCAATCTATCAAACGCAATTCAATCGGATTGATGTACCATTTTGTATTACGAATCTTCTCTTTGGTTTGTGTATCCTAGAGCATGATAACAAAAAAGCCTTTCCTCATAGGCATAAACCTAACAGAATTAGGGTTTAATGCCCATTGTGTTACCAAGTTCTTCTTAACTTCTCCAAACTTCAACCCCGTAAAGTTCAGGTGTGCTATGAAACTGTGCTGAAAGGGCTTACAACCCTCTTGATAATTATCATCTGGAATAACCAGCGATAGTTCCCCATCAATGAGAGATGGGTTTGGCAAACTGTTAAAAAATATAAAAAAACGAAAATCCTAGGGTTTGGCCGGCTAGCTCCAGTTTTTTCTCTCTAACTTTTTCTCTTGCGTTCTTAAAATTTTCCTAGGGTTTGGCGTCAATCATGGCGCTGAATCCACCAGTTCCTCCTGAATCAAACGTGATTCAACAACCACAACATCAAGATCGTCAACAATTCAATAGGACTAGGAATAGAGATCGTTCCCTTTCTAGGGTTCGTGCAGTTTTTGTTGAAAAACAAGGAAACCAAGCTGAAAACGGAAACAACAATGGTGTAGGCACTGAAGGAAGATCGTATGTCAATGATGTTAAGAATAGAAATCATGTGATCTCTAATATTGACACGGATACTCTTTCTCATCCTCCTAGTCGTGCTACAACGGGGGAGACTGTTGTTAAGATTCCAAAAGAAGTTATTTCGAAAGCTAAGGAAGAATGGAAGTATAGTTTAGTTGGTCGTTTTGATTTCAAAACCCTAGGAATCAGGTTTGAGGACGTGAAAACCAATTTGTGTAATCAATGGAAGCTTACGGATCATGTTCAATTCATCCCGTGGATTAAGGGTTACTTTCTTATCAAATTATTCAATGAAGTTGATAGAAAACGTTTTAGTTATGAATGTTCGTGGAAGATTAAGAATCAAAACTTGAAGGTGATGCCTTGGACACCTTTGTTTGATCCAGAATCGGAGAAGATGACTAGGGCAACTGTTTGGGTTCATTTCAATCAGCTCAGTATTGAGTATTGGAATGAAGAAATTCTTTTTAGAATTGCTCGTGGCCTGGGGAAGCCTGTTGCAGTTGATTCAAGAACATTAAGCCGTGAATATGGTTATTTTGCGGCTGTTTTGATTGACATTGATTTTTCTAAGCCTCTAGGCTATGTTGTTATTGATGATGAAGAACAACCGGAGGGTTTCTATCTTGATTATGAGATTATGAACCAACCGGCTTTTTGTGCTCATTGCAAAACTATTGGTCATGGTGAGGAAGATTGTCGTGCTAAAAAATATATTTCCTTGAAAAATAAATTAGATGGTGAAGCTAATCAAGATAAACGTGCGGCTATTCAAAAGGAGTTGGATGAGCTAAGGAATGTTTGGAGTACTAGGAAGTATAACAAGAACCCTCCAAAAGACCCTCTGAAAGAACCTCCAATCGTGGAATCAAATAAACCTGCTAATGATGATCTTATTGAGAAGACAGTTAAGCCACTGGGTGGTGCTTAATTTACTGGAAAACGTACGCTAATACCAAGTCCGTCGAGTAGAATTGCTGGTGCTTCTTCGAGTGCTAAGGTTGGTCAAGAACAGAAGAGAGTTGCGGCCGAAAAGGCTAAGGAAGCTGATTTGGCTAAGCTTGAACAAGATATTATCTTGAGAAAGTTACAAAAAGCGCGAGAAGTTATTATGGAAAGGAACAAATTGGATGAGGAAAACCGTATGCGTATGGAAGCAAATCGCATAGATGAGGCAGCCACGGTTGATTCTACTCCTTAAATTGATAGTTACATGGAAGATAATGAAGAGCTTGAGGCGATTCGTGAGTTGGAGGAACTAAAAAAGAGAGCTACGGATCTTGATAAATTTGCTGAGTTGGCCGCAGCTGAGCTAGATGCTAAACGGGCGAAGGTTACTCATTTGCGTAAGTTGGCTTTGGAGAAGACAAAGGCCAAGGAGATTGCTGCGGAGGCCAGTAAGGATGCTAGCAGGGCCAGAGATGCTGAGGTGGACAAGGCAAAGGAATCTGAGACGTTTGATGCGGATGTTAATGAAGCGACTGCTAATATTGAGGCGACTGCTATTTTGGAGGCGACTGCTAATAGTGGGAGCAGCGAGCAAGTGGGTGGAGAATTGCCATTACCTACTCCAATTTCTGACCATCCTACAGGGGATGGTTTTAGTCCGGCGACTAAAACAGCTAGAAGATCTTCTCCAGCGGACGCTGTGGATGGGGTTTCCACGTATAACATGTTTGAGACTGGGACTGATGAGTTAGAAGATGAAGTTGATGAAGTGTTTTCCGAGGTTCCTCTTGAGCATTTGGTGAGTACTTCAAATCCAGTTGATGATGAAACTATTGCTTTAGAAATTGGCGCAGCAAAAGATCAAGAGGAGCGGGCTAAGAAGGAGCTGGCTCAAAAAAAGAAGATTGAAGTCGCGGCTAGAAAGTTGACCAAAGATGGTGGAGGAAAGGAGGTTGTGACTAAACCAAAACCAAAAAGAAATGATTCTACTAGAGGAAGAAGTATTACACGAAAGGGTTCGGCAAGCCCTAAAAGAGACGAAGTTAATTAATGCGTGTCTTATATTGGAATGCTCAAGGCTTGGATCAATATGGTGCAAAGGCCAAGTTAACTGAGTTATATATTTTTCACAATCCTGACATTATCTGTATTGCTGAACCTTTGGTTGTTTGTGATACTCGTTTTGTTAGGAGTTTGAAGTTGTTTGATTTTTCTGAGGATGTGATTACTAATGCTGGCTCTAAAGAGAAAGGTAATATCTGGGTTTTATGGAGGAGTAATCTAGCAAGGCCTTTGGTTTTATCTTCTTCTAAAAAAGCCATCACTTTGGATTTTGTGGGTGATATTATTTCTGCAGTCCATGCTTCATATAGGCCGGTTACAAGAAGGATACTTTGGCAGCAATTGGGTTTGGGATTTATTTCCAATCCTTGGTTGGTTGTTGGGGATTTTAATTATGTTCTGCGAATGGATGAGAAGAAGGGTGGCATGGTGACGAAAGAACTTTTTATTGATGAGTTTCGAAGTTGTATTTCTGACAATGGCCTGGTGGAAGCTGATTCTATTGGGAAGAAGTATACTTGGTCTAACCGTCGAGTGGAATTCACAGAATTGTCTCTAAACATGATAGAGCAATTGTTAATGAAGCTTGGTATGATAAGTACCCGAATTGGAGATGCAAAACTTTTCCTAGGATTTGTTCAGATCATTCCCCTCTTTTTGGGTTTGCTTTTGAAAATTTAAAGCCAAGGAGAGCTCCTTTTCGGATACAAAAGATGTGGCTTTCCCATCCTTCTTTTTTGAAGTTGGTTGAGGATAGTTGGGGAGAAACTCTTGTGGGAGCGCCACCTTTTGTTTTTATGTCTAAATTAAAGAGGTTGAAGGAGACTTTGAAGATTTGGAATAGAACCGTTTTTGGTGATGTTCACTTGCGTTTGAGACAAGCTGAGCTCGTGTTGGAAACGAAAACGGATCGGTTGGATTTGGATCATGGGAATGAAACTCAATTTTTAAAGGTTGCGGAAGCTAAGAAGGCTGCTGAGAACGTGAGAACCGAGCTTGCAGTCATGCTCAAGATGAAATAGAGAGTTACTTGGTTGGAGGATGGAGACCAAAATACTCGTTTCTTCCATAACATCATTCGTATGAGGAGGACGCAAAACACCATCTCGGAGCTTAAAGTTTCTTCTAACTCTACTTTGATTTTGCAGGATGACATTAATGATTATATTGTTAACTACTACATGGACAAATTTAATGGTGGCAAAGTGAACATTGATTCTAAGCTTTTTGATATTGATCATGAACGCATTTCTGATGAAGAAAAGGCTTTCATGGATGCGGCTCCATCTCTTGAAGAAGTGAAGGAAGTTGTTTTTGATTTAGGAGTGGATTCTGTGCCTCTCCCTGATGGTTTCACAGG
This sequence comes from Papaver bracteatum, assembly GCA_023529315.1. NCBI lineage: Eukaryota > Viridiplantae > Streptophyta > Magnoliopsida > Ranunculales > Papaveraceae > Papaver > Papaver bracteatum. The sequence goes on from JAJJWX010001467.1 coordinate 321,917, forward strand.
TTATTTCTATCGTCACTGTTGGAACATTATTTCTAGAGATCTTTTTAAGGCCATTACTAATTGTTGGATGATGCGAAAAATTCCAAATGACGTTAATTCTAGTTTTATTGTCCTAATTCCAAAGAACAACAAATCTGATGCTATTAAGGACTATAGGTAATTTCTTCTTCAAGATCATCACAAAGATTTTGGCAACCAGATTGGGTACGGTTCTGAACAAGCTAATTTCTGAAGAGCAAGTGGCGTTCATGAAAGGAAGGAGTATCCATGAAAATATTGCACTGGCGTCGGAGTTGATCAATGAACTCAACATTCCTCGGAAGCATGGAAACGTTGGCCTCAAGTTGGACATTGCTCAGGCCTTTGACACGGTTAGTTGGGATTTTATTGTTGAGGTTTTTCTACAATATGGTTTTTCGGAGATATGGAGCAATTGGATTCTTAATATCTTGCCTTCGGCTAGGATTTCTATCATGATAAATGGCATCCATGAAGGTTTCTTTAGCATATCAAGAGGTTTATGACAAGGTGATCCTCTTTCTCCTTTGATTTTTGTGCTTATTGAAGACGTCCTAAGTCGAAATATTACTAAATTGTTTGCTATGAAGAATATGCATACTATGGTTAGCAAAAAGGGAGTTGCTCATACTCATCTTCTCTTTGCGGATGACATTCTTATTTTATGTAAGGGTGATTTGGAAAGTTTATGTAACTTGAAAGATATGCTAGGCATGTACCAACGTGCTTATGGTCAGTGTGTTAGCTATGATAAAAGCAAGTTTTACTATGGTGGCGATAGTAACTCTAGGGCGATTGATATTTCCAATTATTTGGGCATGGAGCATGCTTTATTTCCGGATAGATACTTGGGTACAAACTGAAGCCGGGCATTGTTCGCCACATCCATGTGCGACATGTGGTGGAAAAAATTACGGAAAAATTTGCAGGTTGGAAGGGTAAGCTTCTTTCTTTTCAAGCTAGGATTGTGTTGATTAAATCTGTGATCTCGAGTTATGTTATTCATTCCATGGTTGTGTACAAGTGGCCTTGTACTATGATCAAACAAGTTGAAAAGGCCATACGGAATTTTCTATGGTCTGGAGATGCAGAGAAGCGTAATTATTTTACAATTAGATATGATGATTTGTGTTGTTCAAGGAAAGAAGGTGGGTTAGGTTTGAGGAAGTTACTCAAGGTTAATAAGGCCATGCTTATGAAGTTGTGGGTTTCGATAAGAGATTCCGACAAGATTTGGGCAAGATTTTTGAGGGCGAAGTATTTTAAGTTGAATGGAAACCTGATTGATTACAAGCTTGGTTCTTCGGTTTTTCCAGGGATCAGATTGGTCTTCAATTTCTTCCAAAAGCACACTCGTTCAATTATTGGTAATGGTGCTAATACTTCCTTATTCTTTGATAATTGGTGTGGTGATTTCTCTATTTCTAGAAGACTTGGGATCTTCTCCAAAGGCCCAAATGATTTCAAGACGAAAGTGAGTGATATTATTGTTGATGGCACTTGGGCCATTCCTCAGGTTACTAAAGACTTGATGTTGTGTTGCAATATAGATATTGATAACTTGCCTATAATTGCTGGAGGGGAGGATTATAAAATTTGGGACTTGGATAACAAAGGTGTTTTTCTAGGTTAAATCTGCTAAAGCTTCTCTTAAGTTCAGGTGGAGGTTGAACCGTGGTACGATCTTTTTTCAATGAATGTGGTACATCCAACTTTGAGTGTTCAGTATTGGAAGATTTGGGCTAATCAATGTTGTGCTACGAATGATAATATTGTGAAGAAAACGGGCAGGTCCATGCCTTCTATGTGTCGTCTGTGTAGAAAAGCTCCTGAGTCTATGGGACATATTACTTGGCGTTGTAGGTTTGCTAAGCGTATTTGGGCTTGGGCTGCTAGGATCTTTAACCTGCGGCCTTATGATGATTTGGTAGTCTCTTACAAGGCTGCTAAGGGGCGTATCCGGATGATAAAAGATCTGTGGCTTGTTGCTAATCTTGCAATAGCTACAGAACTATGGAAGATGCGCAACAAGTTTTATTTTGAGGATGCTACGGTGCAGTGGCTAGGTTTTAAAGGAAGGGTTTATCAAGTGATTCATGATAACTCTATTCGCATGAAGGGCCATATGTATAATGATGATTTGAGGATTTTGAACTATCTCAAGGTGAAGCATAGGTCGTGCAAGATGTCTACTCCCTTTCAGGTTCGATGGTTCCCTCCAGACCCATGCGATCTTATGATATGTTGTTATGGTGCGTCGCTTGGAAACCCGGGCCAAGCTGGATGTGGTGTTACGGTGCTTAATTTTCGTTTGGAAGTGCTGTGCTTTCTTTGTGTAGGCCTGGGTTGGCAAACTAACTTCTTTTGAAGTCTGCTACGTTGTCATCTATGGTGCAACGTTGGCTAGACGTTGGAATATTACAAATCTGTGTGTGCGTTCTGATTCGATGAGTTGCATCCAAGCTTTCCAATTGGATCAACTACCTTGGAAGCTTAAGCAGAAGTGGTGTATGGCGAGGCAATTCTACAACAATATCCGTTATGTCCATAGCTATAGAGAAGTGAATTTTTCGGCGGATGCCTCGGCCAAACAAGCTTGTTTGTTGGCTGAGGATATTTTTGAGTTTTATGAGAGTAGGCCAGGTTTCATTCAGGATGTTGAATGGCCTGGGCGTGTTTATTTTCGCTTTAAGTAGGTTCTTTTCTAGACTTCTAATAGTGGCCTCTCGGCTTCTCATTAGTAAGTTCTAGCCCCTGTACAGTTTTTTCGTTTTTTTAATATTATTGACCGAGTAAAAAAAAGGGTTTGGCAAACTGTTAATATCTACAGCCGTAGGATGCAAGGTTTGTTTTGCTCGAAATTTTTCAGCAAAAGATTGCTTGTTGTTGTTAATATCCGTAAGAACTAATGCTGCTTCTTCAACCATCATGAATCAGATGAAAAAATCAAAGTTTTTTTTTTTGAAAAACGCAAAACCCTAAAAGAGCTCACTACTTTTTCTCTTTCCTCATTTTTCTAAAAATATCCAACATTGTAAGAGATTCGAAACCAACCACTAATCCAAAAAAAAGTTCAATAAAACAAATGCGAGAGGCATGACTTGCAAAAATATTTGTAAGGTGAACTATTATTTTCTCATTGTTATAGCTACGGATCTTTAACAATTTTCTCATTGTTATAGCTACAGATCTTTAACAACAATGATGCTGAGTTGAACACGTTCAGAATCACTGGAGTACTTGGAAGTGACGAAGATTTCGAGTAATGTTGAAGAACCAAGGAAATCAAGCATTTGGATGAGAAGCTACAAAGTTTATTTATTTTGTAATCCATATGTATTGATATTTTTGTCACTAAAATTGACAAAGAGGGAGATTGTTAGAGCACCGCTCGGTCGAACTCGCAAGCTTTCCTATCTCAAGCTTGTTGTCAAGTTTAGTTGCCAAACCTATAAGTCTTGATTTCTAGTCTACTTATAGCTAAGTCTCGGATTAAGATAAAAAGTGTATTTGAGCATTAGACTTCACGACGTTCATCGATTGAAGACGAAGAACTAATAAGGGGAACTTGTGGAACTTCATCAACAAAGTATGTGGACACTTGAACTCATCTATCACTCAAAAGTCTATCTACTTTATCTCCTATTTAAGACAAAAGTCGTATAGCTATATAGACTTCGATTATACACATTTGATATTTCTAGCTAAGTTTAACTCGCTCACATATTTCTCGAAATATGTGTTGGTAAGATTTTGCTTTAACCAAGTTCATCCTATATTCTTGACGATAGTCAAAAGATGATCATGTGAAAATCGCCTTGTAACATCTTACATGATTTGCGTGAGACAGTCATTTGATGTAGAATCGGAATATTTCGTATTGATCATTCGATCACTTGAAAATTGCTTTGAAGTTAATGGTTTGTGTGAGACAGCTATTGTCGTCTTCCGAAAAGCACTAAGTTCTTTGGAATAAGGCTAATCAAATCAATCGAACGTGTAAAAGCACTAATCCGATTTAACAAAGGTTATGGTTCACATATGATTACAGGGATGCATCACTACAAGCTACGACCATATTTATACTACTTGTAATCTGGAATTTATCACTTTTGCTTATAAAAAATCCTAATATAGCAATAAAGATGAAAACAAACTCAACTGATTCGCGACTCGATCAAACAAGCATTCAAATCATGTAACAATATAAATAGTGAATCATAATCGATAATATGGAGACAAAACTAATTTATCATATCAAAAAGCATATTATGTGAAATCAAATTATTCCACAACCAATAATAATAGTCTAGCTCATGTTCATGGAGTTCATCCAAAGAAGAAATAAATCTATCATGTTCACAAACCCTAGAACCAAAGTAGAAGAAGATATTATCTCCCTAATGGAGAGGGGTCCAGATACAGAGAAATAATTCTCTCTTTATAGCCTTTCTAAGTCACGCCTATCTGCCAAAATCAGTTCCTGATAAAACATCCCATGAACCAAGCCCACAGGTCCAAATCCATCCGAGTCATTGAATATTTGGCTTGTCAGTTTTAGAGAACTGACAGCCTAATTTTTACTCTATTGTCAGTTTTGGGAACTGACAGTGCATTTAATCTCTGAAGCATTCCACCATTCATAGTCAGGCATTCATTCTAGATTCAAGCACTGCAGCTCAACCTCAACCAGAACCATGTTTCATTCCCCATACAAGTTCATGATCCACTGCGTCTGCAACACTTGTTCACTGACTTCCATACAAATCCACCACAGCTCAGTCATTTTCTCTGCAGCTACATCATATCACCAGCTAACATCCTCGACTCCAGCTGTAGCTATCACTTCCCTGCGATGCACAAGCTTAACACCTCCACGACCTCAGCACCACCTAGACAGTGTACTACCACGCATTGTTGTAGTCTATAGATCTACAACTTCATTTCGAACAGAATCACTGCACCATCTGTAGATACACATCATACCAGGCTGAGTTATCACCTTACAACTCCAATGCTGTAATGAAATATTCCTACGAAGCCAATTTCCCATGACTCTGCCAGACCTCAATTCATCCACAGACCACAACTGTGACTCCCATGTACAGCACCATCTCATTCTATGCTCTCAACTACAGCTTTAGCCTACCATTCTTCCCTTTATCTTTTCTTCCAATTCCAACTCTGTTGCAGCTGCAACTCCAACCATGAACTGATTTGCAAACCCAATTATTCTCGCACCAACACCTTGTTTCTGTGCTCATAAAAAATTCTCATAACTGATAACTTGGAAATCTCCATTTATGATTTCTGCTTAAACTTGACTCAGAAAACATCTATTTCTACCAAAATCATCTTAACCAGACTCAATTTCAGTTCTTCCATCCACAACACAGAATCTTCTCATTCTGCAACAACAACATAGCAGGGTTGTTTCATTCCATCGGCCAACTGAGCCAACTTCAATTCTTCCATGTTACTCCATTCCCTCTTTCCATGACTGTCAGCTTGAATCCAATGTTCACCTGCGATGGCTTGGCCTTTCTCCTTGAAATTCCAAATCAATAACCATTCGCAGTATTACCCCCAGTGCCTTGTCATTTCACTAGCTGCGACTTCTAACTGCATCAGTTACTATATTCCCAAACATCACAGCTCACAGCTCCATCTTCTCATTCTGCACCTATTACAAATCAGCAAACCCATCTTCAAATTCTCAGTGATTTCTCTGCCTGAACCTATCTGAATTCTTGATATCCATCCAACAAACCAACAAGAGAGCTTTTCTGCACAGGTCAATTCCTCCACTATCTCTGTCAATCACCAGCACAACCATTGTGTATCACAGACCCATAATTCAGTCACCTAGAACATCATCAAAACAACCTCAAAACCCTGTAAACAATCACACAACAACCACAAACTCCTTTAGTGACACTAGCCCAACTTCCTTGTCCATCCTGAGCTTATGATTCTTCAATTACAACCATCAGAAACCCATTTAATCATCAGCTTCAAATCTCATTTTCTTTCACTAATTTTAGTCACAATGTCACCCAAAATCCATATAACCCTTGGAAGCAACTCCTTTTACAGCTTCCAGTTCTTTCTGAGATTTGAAAGCAAACCCTTAACAACAGCATATCATCACCATGAGTTCTATCATCAATTCGCACAAAACCCATTCTTCTAAACTCTCTCAATCTCAAAATGCTCATCTTCAATTCCAACTAAAATGAACCAGCAAAAAGCCTAATTCTCTAATTTCTTCTTCCATTTCTCAAATCGACGGCAACAGCAATCCCATCTTAATCTCTGACAAATACCGAAATTAGAACTCAATTTGGGTAGAACCCAACTCTTCGACTTCCGTCATTCATCTCTGAATCCAACAACATCATCTTCTGCTCGATCTGCAAAACCAAAATCACCATAGAAACCCTAGTTCTCCACTGGCTTCAACTCAGTTACTCATTTTTTCCTATATCTGATTTACCTCTATCAGCAGCTCTTATCTTCTTCTCTGTCAATTTCCGGTTAACCCCTCTCGACCTCCACTTCTGTTGAGCAGCAGAACGAAATTTGGGAAAGATAAACGAATGAGAAAATGATTTCTCAATTTCAGGGTTCGGTGTAATAACTGGGCCGGCTATCAACTTCCATAGGTGTTTTTAGCAATTCTTTTAGACTCCAACTGGTTTGTCCCTTATCTACGACCGGGATCCGAATAATACTTGCGATGAAATGACGCTTTTTCCCCTTTTTGCTCCAAATACACGATTTCTTCTTCTTTTGATCCAAATGAATCCAAAGTGCCTAATAAACTCAAAAGCACACATAAGATACATAATTTACATGAAAACTCGCAAAGAAAGCATAAACAATAGATAAAAATCTAGGTGTCTATCACACCTATCAAATTCCCCCACACTTAGACTTTGCTAGTCCTCGAGAAAATCAAACAAAATAATTCTAAAACATACATACAACTCCATTTCATCGAGGCTACGGTTACTCTTAGCATAAATAACAAGCCTTTGAACTCCTAGGTGTCCCTAGTGGACGAGTTTTATTCTCGTGAAGGTTTACAAGAGGTCTACCTACAAAACCTACTTTTACAACTTACTAGTTCTCCAAAATGATAGCATCCAACGTGCTAAGAAGACATAGAAATTATGCACACTAGTCATAAGAATTTAGACACATAAATGAACACAATCTCATCCTAAAAAGTTGAGAGAGAAATAACCATCCCTTATCGAAAGAAATTCGGGTTCGGAGTGATCGAAAGTCTCGACTCTGCCTCACAAGAAAGGGTTTTATGAAGTTGCTCTCAATAATAAATAGCTTTTTACGGGTCACACATGTGTCCCGGTAGGAACGAAGAGAGAATCCTGCGACACGTTGAATGGTAGGAAGGCAAAACCCTCTGAAGTATTTTAAAAAACCCACATCTTTTGTTCATTTTGAAAACCCATTTTTCTGACGATCTCTAAGAAAGGAAATAAACCAGTTAATGAAGGTAGGAATGTGCTTACTTACCTCGTTATCCGTTCGACGTGCAGCTAGAACCACTCTCACAGCATCCATAGAAACGTCTTTGGTATTCAATCTTAGTCTTCATCTTCGGTCTTCAACTAGTGATGATAACCCTTGAACTTCGTAGAATCTTGACAATGTGATTCTTTCCTCTAATTCCTTGTTGCTTGAAACTTCACTATAGATGTTCTTTCTTTCCATTGGCTTTATTGAATGAATACAAAACCAAAAACGAACTAAACAAACCAAAATATGATGCAATGAATATTTCTTTTTTTTTTCTTCTTTTTTTTTAATTAAGACAATCAAAAAACAAAATGAAAACAAACAAAACAAACAAAATAATAAAATTAATAATGAACCTAACAAAATTTTCTCTTATTTTTTTATTTTTATTTTTATTTTTTTTAAAGACAAGAAAAAATAAATAAAACAAATATAAAAAAGATAAAAATGTAAGTACAAAGGCCATGGTGTAAGTACTTTACCGCTTGATTTTTCACAACTTGTATGTTTTTTTATTGTTTTTCATTATTGTGTAAGTATTTTTTGATTCTTTTTCATTATTATATCATAAACTTCTTGAACTCTCATCTTGAAAATCTTCACTCTTGTACATAAGTCTTCAACTTGTAAATTTTTTTGCTCCTTGTCTTGTTGCTTTACTTGAATATAAAATCTGCTCATTTTTGTACCATTACTTGTAAACCTTGAACGTCTTCAACTTTCCTTCGAATTTGTGATGTTCCTCTTGTTGATGATGATGGTGTTTCTATGGATCTGTTGGTGTAGAGAGAGATAAAGTGGATGGTGCTAACTGCGAACAAGATTACAAGTGGTATGTAAGTTAGCAATTCGATGTCACCATCATGATTGATAAAATAGCACTCAAGAGATCAAAGTAGTGCTGCTATTGGTGGGAGGTTGGGTATCTCACCATTCTACCCGGAGTTTACGTACGGTGACACACACTCCAAAAGCACATATCTAGACATGTACAAAGAAGTGAAGTTCGGTGCCTCTCATGATGTAACAGGGGTAGTCTCCACTATAGGGGATCACTACTCTACTACCAAATTCAGTCTGCACCTTATTTTCCACTGGCATGGTTAAATCCAACTTTAACTCTCATACAATTAAGAAATCCGATCATGTTCTCTGTTATATCTAAGTTCAGTCACTCTTATGAGAATCTCGATGTAATCTTAGCGACATGTATACTATGTGTCTCTAAACTAACTATAAGTTGGAGTTTTTTATTCACTAATTTACAAAAAAAAAAAAGTTGAAATTTTTACAGTACAAATGCTTAACCACTCCCCCACACTTAAACTTTACATTGTCCTCAATGTAAATCGAATCGTCCAAAGAATGTCAAGGTGGGAAATCATATAATGATAATGTGACAAGAAATCATAAAAAGTAAATGCAAAACAAGAAAAAGCTAAAAACAAGACAAGAAATAAATACAAGACAAGAAATACTCATCCAATGGATGGCCTCCCATGCAGCGCTTGGTTTAAAGTCGTCAGCCCGACTATATCCTTGCAAGATTCATTCCCCATACGCCAATAATATGAAAATTTGGGGATCCTTCCATGTAACCTGTTTTGCAAAAAATCACTTCGCACAAATATTAGTACAAGAAAATAGAAGCGAAGCTATCAACCAATAAAAGTTTCCCCCAAACTTATTCTTGTTTACACATGGAAGTGTATAAAGAACATAAAATTTAGGAACTTCTATGGTTTCTTCTTTGCAAACCTGCATAGTATGAGAATCAAAGGTCTCTAATGGCGGAAATCGAGAAACAAAGTCATTCAACAATATTCTCGAAGCACATACATTCAAACCAATAAGAGGTAAAGGAGAAGAATTAATAGGCAAAGGGTTAGAAAAACCTTGCAATTCTTGTACTATAATATTCTCTTCATCCTTAGAAACTTCAAGTGAATTACTTACCTTTTGCACAGCTTGGTCCTCTATTGAAACTTGCAACAATTATTCATTCGTTTCTGCCTTAACCAAAGTCTCAACATCAACATCTTCGTTACAATCTTTTGCATGCTCAATTGGGTCTTCCACAATATTGGTTAAATCGGTTTCATTCTCAACATAATCCTCTTTGTTGCAAGGCACATACTCTTTTGCGGATCCAAATTTCACTATGAGGAATTTTTTTAGAACACTAAAAAATGCATCATCCTCAATCTCCACCCTTTGAATAGGCTCTTGATCATTATTAAGATCAATGCTTGAGTTATCTACAGAAGTGTCATCATAGTCCTCTTCGTCTTCATCTTGATCCCAAAAATATTTCGCGGTACACCTTTGGGAAATGTCACCATGAGTTGGTTCAAGCGATGTATCTTCATAATCATCATCACTTTCATAGTTAACATAATATTGGTTCTCACTGAATTTAGTGTTGCTAGTCTCAAACTCATCCTTTTGAATAGGTGAATGATCATTATTAAGATCAAGAGTTGAGTTAACTACACAATTATCAACGAAAGACCCCAAAGGTTGGCCTTTTTCAACATTAGCATCAATCAAATATTCATCACAAACCACAGGCACATTAGGATAGTTATTGTTTTGAAAACAAAGTTTTTCTTCATACCTTTCTTCCTTGTAATCGTCAATGCTTCTACGTAAGATAGCCATACCTTCACGAAGTTCTTGGAGTTGCTCGCCTGTAGTCTCTTTATATTTTTAAAACTCTTGTCGTATAAAGTTGGAAAAGTTGTCTAACAAATTAGAGACTTGTTGTTCACGAGCATAAGAATCCTCCAACCCTTTTGGTTGTTCGCACACATACCCGCCATAAGGTTGTTGATATGTATGAGGACCACAATATTTCGTAGGATCATAGCCAATAAATTGTTTCTGATTATACCCATGGAATGGTTGGAGGTTGTCATGTTGTTGAGGTTATTGGAAACCGTATCCATTGTTCCAATATGTTTCATCCATGAGAAATAAGTACCTGAAACACAATTCTCAAAACAAGGTTAAAAACCAGAAAATAAAACAAAAACAAAACAAAAAATAAGAAACCAAAAACAAGTGACAACCGCTGCCTCCCCGGAAACGACGCCAAAATTTGATCTCTATCGTGTGCGTCAAAAATAATTACACTTTCTCACTACTCAAAATATATAATATAGCAATGGCAAGAAAGGATCGTTCCCACAGAGAGGACTAAGTTGTCAAGTTGTTTCGGTTTCCTATAATAACAATTGGGGGGTTTTCTGACTTTTAATAAAGCAAACTAAAGTAAAAGCAAATAAAGAAATAAGCAAGCAAATCAAATAGAAGAGATATTGGTTAAGGATTCATCTTCATTCATAAACATGCTTCTATACAATAACTAGAATTGATATTTTAATCTCAACTATTACCAAAAGTCCTAGGATATCTTGATCGCAAGTATATCCCGCTAATTCCATGATTTCATCACAACCACATTAAAAGATTCATATGTGAATTCTTCCTAGAAAGCAACCTAAAGTGTAAAAGCACAATTAAGTTTAACTCCCTAAAAGCACTAAGTTCTTTGGAATAAGACTAATCAAAGCAATCGAACGCGTAAAAGCACTAATCTGATTTAACAAATGTTATGGTTCACATATGATTACAGGGATGCATCACTACAAGCTACAACCATATTTATGCTGCTTGTAATCAGGAATTTATCACTTTTGCGTATAACAAATCCTAATCTAGCAATATAGATGAAAACAAACTCAACCGATTCGCGACTCGATCAAACAATCATTCAAATCATGTAACAATATAATCAGTGAATCATAATCGATAATATGGAGACAAAACTAATTTATCATATCAAAAAGCATATTATGTGAAATCCAATTATTTCATAACCAATAATAATAGTCTAGCTCATGTTTATGGAGTTCATCCAAAGAATAAATAAATCTATCATGTTCACAAACCCTAGAACAAAAGTAGAAGAAGAGATTAACTCCCTAATGGAGAGGGGTCCAGGTATAGAGAAAGAATTCTCTCTTTATAGCCTTTCTAAGTCACGCCAATCTTCCAAAATCAGTTCCTGATAAAATAGCCCATGAACCAAGCCCACAGGTCCAAATCCATCCGAGTCATTGAATATTTGGCTTGTCAGTTTTAGAGAACTGACAGCCTAATTTTCACTCTATTGTCAGTTTTGGGAACTGACAGTGCATTTAACCTCTGAAGCATTCCACCATTCATAGTCAGGCATTCATTCTAGATTCAAGCACTGCAGCTCAACCTCAACCAGAACCATGTTTCATTCCCCATACAAGTTCATGATCCACTGCGTCTGCAACACTTGTTCACTGACTTCCATACAAATCCACCACAGCTCAGGCATCTTCTCTACAGCTACATCACATCACCAGCTAACAGCCTCGACTCCAGCTGTAGCTATCACTTCCCTGCGATGCACAAGCTTCAAACCTCCACGACCTCAGCACCACCTAGACAGTGTACTTCCATGCATTGTTGTAGTCTACAAATTTATAGCTTCATTTCAAACAGCATCACAGCACCATCTGTATCTACACATCGTACCAGGCTGAGTTTTCACCTTACAACTCCAATGCTGCAATGAAATATTCCTACGAAGCCAATTTCTCATGACTCTGCCAGACCTCAATTCATCCACAGACCATAATTGTGACTCCCATGTATAACTCATTCAATGCTCTCAACTACAGCTTCAGCCTGCCATTCTTCCATTTATCTTTTCTTCCAATTCCAACTCTGTTGTAGCTCCAACTCCGACCATGAACTGATTTGAAAACCCAATCATTCTCACACCAACACCTTGTTTCTGTGATCATAAAAATTCTCATAACTGATAACTTGGAAATCTCCATTTCTGATTTAAGACAAAAGTCGTATAGCTATATAGATTTCGATTATACACATTTGATATTTCGAGTTGAGTTTAACTCGCTTACGTATTTCTCGAAATATGTGTTGGTAAGATTTTGTTTTAACCAAGTTCATCTTATATTCTTGACTAAAGTCAAAAGATGATCATGTAAAAATCGCCTTGTAACATCTTACATGATTTGCGTGAGACAGTCATTTGAAGAAGAATCAGAATATTTCGTATTGATCATTCGATCACTTGAAAATTGCTTTGAAGTTAATAGTTTGTGTGAGACAGCTATTGTCGTCTTCCGAAAAGCACTAAGTTCTTTGGAATAAGGCTAATCAAAGCAATCGAACGTGTAAAAGCACTAATCCGATTTAACAAATTTTATGGTTCACATATGATTACAGGGATGCATCACTACAATCTACAACCATATTTATGCTACTTGTAATCAGGAATTTATCACTTTTGCGTATAACAAATCCTAATCTAGCAATAGAGATGAAAACAAACTCAACCGATTCGCTACTCGATTAAACAAGCATTCAAATCATGTAACAATATAAATAGTGAATCATAATCGATAATATGGAGGCAAAACTAATTTATCATATCAAAAAGCATATTATGTGAAATCCAATTATTCCATAACCAATAATAATAGTCTAACTCATGTTCATGGAGTTCATCCAAAGAATAAATAAATATATCATGTTCACAAACCCTAGAACAAAAGTAGAAGAAGAGATTATCTTCCTAATGGAGAGGGGTCCAGGTACAGAGAAAGAATTCTCTCTTTATAGCCTTTCTAAGTCACTCCTATCTGCCAAAATAAGTTCCAGATAAAACATCCCATGAACCAAGCCACAGGTCCAAATCCATCCGAGTCATTGAATATTTGTCTTGTCAGTTTTAGAGAGCTGACAGCCTAATTTTCACTCTATTGTCAGTTTTGGGAACTGAAAATATATTTAACCTCTGAAGCATTCCACCATTCACAGTCAGGCATTCATTCTAGATTCAAGCACTGCAGCTCAACCTCAACTAGAACCATGTTTCATTCCCATACAAGTTCATGATCCACTGATTTGTAACACTTGTTCACTGACTTCCATACAAATCCACCACAGCTCAGCCATCTTCTCTGCAGCTACAGTATATCACCTGCTAACAGCCTCGACTCCAGCTGTAACTATTACTTCCCTGCGATGCACAAGCTTAACACCTCCACGACCTCAACACCACCTAGACAGTGTACTACAACGCATTTTTGTAGCTTAAAGATCTACAGCTTCATTTCAAACAGCATCACAACACCATCTGTAGCTTCACATTGTACCATGCTGAGTTCTCACCTTACAACTCCAATGTTGTAACGCAACATTCATGCGAAGCCAATTTCTCATAACTCTACCAGACCTCAATTCATCCACAGACCACAACTGCGACTCCCATGTACATCACCAGCTCATTTTATGCTCTCAACTGCAGCTTCAGCCTGCCATTCTTCCATTTATCGTTTCTTCCAATTCCAACTCTGTTGTAGCTGCAACTCCAGCCATGAAATGATTTGCATACACATTCATTCTCGCACCAACACCTTATTTCTGAGCTCATAACAAATTCTCATAACTGATAACTTGGAAATCTCTATTTCAGATTTCTGCTTAAACTTGACTCATCAAACATCCATTTCTACCAAAATCACCACAACCAGACTCAACTTCAGTTCTTCCATCCACAACACAGACTCTTCTTATTCTGCAACAACATCATCGCATGGTTGTTTCATTTCATCGGCCAACTGAGCCAACTTCAATTCTTCACTGTTACTCCATTCCCTCTTTCCATGACTGTCAGCTTGAATCCCATGTTCACCTGCGATGGCTTGGCCTTTCTCCTTGCAATTCCAAATCAATACCCATTCGCAGTATTACCACTAGTGCCTTCTCATTTCACCAGCTGCGACTTCCAACTGCATTAGTTACTACATTCCCAAACATCACAGCTCACCGCTCCATCTTCTAATTCTACACCTGTTACAAATCCACAAACCCATATTCTAATTCTCAGGGATTTTTCTACCTGAACCCATCTGAATTCTTGATATCCAGCTAACAAACCAACAAGAAGGCTTTTCTGCATAGGTTAATTCCTCCACTATCTCTGCCAATCACCAGCACAACCATTGTGTATCACAGACCCATAATTCAGTCACCCGGAACATAATCAAAACAGCCTCAAAACCAAGCAAACAATCACACAGCAACCACAAACTCCTTTAGTGACACTAGCCCAACTTCCTTGTCCATCCTGAGCTAATGATTCTTCAATTACAACCATCATAAACCCATTTAATCATCATCTTCAAATCTCATTTTATTTCACTAATTTCAGTCATAATGTCACCCAAAATCCATATAACCCTTGGAAGCAACTCCTTCTACAGCTTCCAGTTCTTTCTGAGATTTGAAAGCAAACCCTTAACAACAACATCTCATCACCATGAGTTCTATCATCAATTCGCACAAAACTCATTCTTCTAAACTCTCTAAATCTCAGAATGCCCATCTTCAATCCCAACTAAAATGAACCAGCAACAAGCCTAATTCTCTAATTTCTTCTTCCATTTCTCAAATCGACGGCAACAGCAATAGCAATCCAATCTTAATCTCTGACAGATACCGGAATTAGAACTCAATTTGGGTAAAACCCATCTCTTCGACTTCCGCCATTCATCTCTGAATCCAACAACATCATCTTTTGCTTGATAGGTGTTGTAAAACACCTAATTTTATATCTAGTATTTATGATTTATTTGCTATTTATTTTGTGAAATATGTATCTTATGTGTGAATTTGAGTTGATTAGGTGAAATGGAGTCCTTTGGAGCAAAATGAGGAGAAATTGTCCTTTTGGAACGGAAAATACAAAAAGGGAATTCACATGCGATATTTGGAGCATAAAGGGGCGTAATTATCATTTTAGGGAAGAACACTATCTGGAGCCTGGTACTGGTTAAGGGGTAGCTCTTGGGAGGAATACTAAAAAAAGTCTAGCCAAGATTAAAAGGGGCTCCCATCTGGGTAGTTCTACAGTGGGTATAACTATCCACCCAAATTATTACAACCCTAAAATTGAGAAAATTTGTCTCTCAATCATTTTCCCTGAAATTGAGAAAACAGCAGCTTGTTGTTGAGAAATTGAGCAGCTTAGCAGAATCGAAAAAATGAGAGAAATTGAGGGATTGAGAAGGAGAGTTCCTGTTGTTAGTATAGCTATAGAGTATGGAACTAGGGTTTGTCAGCAAATGAAGAACAAAGATCGAAACTCAATTCAAATCGTGGTTAGGGTTCTGTGGTAGCTAGAGATGAGATTGTTGATGGGTTTTGGTTTATTTATTGTTCAACAACAGATGCAAATGATGGGTTTTTGTCGTTGTTGAAATCAGATGAAGATGTTGCTCCAATGGTGGTGAATTGGTAAGGGTTTCTGTTGTTATTGATTTTGTTGATGGATACTTCTGCAGGCTTGGCTTAGGAAGTTGCTGGTGTGTGAGCTAGTTGAGCTGTGTTGAATAAATTGCAGAGATTGGTTGATTTAGGTGAATGTTTACGGTGGTTTCAGTTGTAGCTAATGGTGGTTCTCAGTTCAGTGAAGGAGGCAGTGAGCTGAGTTATCTGTGATTGAGAATGGGCTGTGTTGTGTTACAGGGACTTGTGTGGTTTGATTCTGTGCTGCCAGGGGTGTTCAAACTCAGCTGGTGATTACTGAGAAGCTATTGCATTGTGTCTTGATTGAACTGGAAGTGAAGGTTGTCTCTGCTGAATTGCAGTGGAGGTTAACAAGGCTGAGCCAGTGGTGGTGATTGTGTAAAGTAGGTCTGTTGGAGTAAGAAAACAGTGTAATTGCTTCAGGTGTGCTTGAATTCTAAAGCTGGGCAGGGTTTTGGTACTGATTCGCAGAAATGGTTGATGCTGGTGTGTTGAAATACAATGCAGCTAAAATGTGCAGCTCAAGGAGTGCAGATGGCATGAGGAACTGAAGTTGGTGGTGATTGTGAACTTGCAAGCTGGTAGATATGGATGGCACTGGAGAGAGTTAGCTGTGCAGCTGCTAATGGAGATGTTACAGGGTATGAGAGTATGATGTTGTTTCAGGTGGATTGAGTAAGTGCAGCTTGAGATGTGCTGTTAGTGACAGAAATGGACAGCAAGCACTGGAACTAGTTGATGGAAGTGGAACTGTTGCAGGGTTGCAGGGTTCGAAATTGATCTTTGGTGCTGGTGGTATGTGGTGATAATATGAGTCGAATTTTGAAGCAAGGTGTGTGGAATGGGCATTTGACAAGGAGTTGTCTTGGTGATGCTGATCTCAGTGGTTGGCCATGATTACAGCTAAGTACAAGCCGAGAGATCAGTGAATCAATGTGTGTTGTTATCGCGGGTTTGAAATCAACAAGATAATAAGGATACAGGGTATGTGTTGATGCTGTTATGGGGATGAACTGAACTGGTTTATTGACTGCGATTATGTGCAGCTATCAACCATGGGCTCAATGGAGGTGTATGAACGTTTGGCAGAGGCGTGTGACTCGATTTATAAGCCTGGCAAGGAATGACAGACGTTGAGAAGAACAAAGCTACATGTAATGCAAGTCTGGGAATTTTTGGGTTGTATCTTGAGATGAAATGCAGCTGAAATATAGCTTACAAGGGTTCAGGTTGGTTGTACTTATGTGCAGTGGCTAGCCATGGTTTAATGACCTTGTATGAGGGATATTTGGCAGTGGGTTATGTTAGTGAGCCGCTGCTACAGAAGTTACAGGAATTGCAGTTGGCACAGCCATCATGGTTGAGAGAAGTGCAATCATTGTGCTTCACAAGTATGGCTTATGCAAGAGGAGATATGGACTGTGCAATGGACTGGTCTGACCGATCCAATTGAGTTAGATCGCTGACTCTGTATGACTCGCTGAGCTTGACCCGGTTGACCGATTTGACCCGCTGACCGTTTGACTTTTCAGGTGCCGGCGGCAACTTTCCGGCCAAAAACACAGTTTTCCGACGACTATTTCTGGGTCATATTTTCACATGGGTGTTTCACACATGAGTACGGGTGGACTTCTACTTATGTACTTTGGGCTTTGAAGACCTAATTATGGAAAGTTAGAAGGCTATAAAAGAACAAGTTTCTATTCTAGATGGGGGATGACTTATCATATATCTTTCTACTGGGTTTTTGGAGGAGAGAAGCGACTAGGGTTTGCTTCCATTTATTTTTATGTTCTTCATTTTATTTTTAATAATAATTATGTTGAGTTCAAAAACCATGAGTAGCTAAATTCTTATTATTGGTTATGGGATAATAAGTGGATTTCACAAATAAAATCTGATTCAATGCATTAGTTTTGTCTCAAGTTTATTGTTTATGATTTATTGTTTATTTTGTATATGATTTGATTGTTTGATTGGTTGAGTCCGGAATCAATCCGATTTGCATTCATTTCTAGAGCTATATTAGGGTTTTCAATACGAAAACGTTGTTAATCCCTGATTCTAAGTAGCATAAATGTGGGTAGTGCTTGTAGAGATATATCCTACTAGTCACATATGAATCATAACTTGGGTTAAATTGATTTAGTGCTTTTACACATTTCGATTGCCTTGATTAGTCTTATTCCATATAGCTTATTGCTTCTAGGGAGTTAAATCTAATTTGCTTTTACACTTTAGGTTGCTTTCTAGGAAGAATTCACATATGCATCTTTTAATGTGGTTGTGATGAAATCAGGTAATTAGCGGGATATTCTTGCGATCAAGGTATCCTAGGACTTTTAGTAAATGAGAGATTAAATATCAATTCTAGTCATTGATGAAAATATGTGTTTGTGAATGAAACTATCCTGTGACCAATACTTTCTCCGTATTGATTATTTTTATTATTACTTTGCTTTCAATTCATTTTTATTGCTTTGATAAATCAAACCCCCCCCCCCTGGTTACTAAGAAACTGAAATCTTTTATAACAACAAAAGCCTCTCTGTGGATACGAACTCTTTCTTATCGCATACTATTTTTATTTTAGAAAGTAAGAAAGTGAAATTATATTTGTATCGGCTGACAACCGATCAAATTTTGGTGTCGTTGCCGGGGAGGCAAACGTCTTGTTATTAAGTTTTTAGTTTCTTTTTATCATTTTTTTCTGCTTGCATATTTGCTTTCCGTTTCTTGTCTTGTTTCTTACTTGTTTGCGAGAATTGTTTTTCAGGTACTAATCCCTGGCTTCTAAGGATTGGAATTATCCAAGGTTCGGGATAGCTACTCGAAGAGGCACAATACTCCAACCAAGTCAAGACACAATGGAAGAACAAGTCTTGGAAGTAGAACACGAATCTCTTCATCAAGAAGTGGAAGAAGAGTTACAACTAGAAGAAGAACTAGAGGTTCCATTTGTAGAAGAACCACTAGTTGAAGAAGAAGAAGCAATGGAAGATGCAAATCGTACACTCAAGGATTTGGCTTCTTATAGGCTTGATGCATAACGATGGTGTATTCAAACCAACTCAACATTCGAGATCAAGCCGGGGTTGCTTAGAGAGTTGCCAAAGTTTCATGGCATGGCGAATGAAGATCCAAACAAGCATCTCATGGAGTTCTATACCATTGTCAAGGCTATGCTTCCAGCGGAAACCGATGCCGATGGTGCAATGATGAAAGTTTTTCCATTTTCTATGGTGGACAGCGCTAAGGATTGATTGTATTGTTTGCCTGCCGGAAGTGTCACTACATGGAACGGATTGAAGAAAATCTTTTTAGAGAGGTATTTTCCTGCGTCAAAGGCTACTCAAATTCGCAAAGTGATTTGCGGAATAAAGCAACATGCGGGAGAGTCTTTGTATGAATGTTGGGAGTGATACAAGAGATTGGTGGAAAGATGTCCTCACCATCAATTCAGCGATGCTATGATAATCCAGTACTTCTACGAAGGCCTCCAATCAAGTGATAGATATCTTCTTGACGCTGCGGGTGGCGGTGTACTAGTGAAAAAGACGGTGGCCCAAGCTGCCGAGTTGATTGAGAGCATGGATGCAAACTCGCAACAATTCTACACAAGAGGTGAACCAATGATTAGAGGAGTGCATGAAGTTAGTGATTCATCATCATCACACCGTGATCAAAGGATGGACAATATGGAGCAAATGATGCAAAAGATGGCTGCAGTTATATTACCTTCATATGGTGAAGAGTTGGAGCAAGCTAGTGCGGTTTTTCCAAACCCACAAACGGTATGATCCTTATTCCAACACCTACAATCCGGGATGGAGAGATCATCCAAATTTCAGCTATGCCAACAAGCAAGGTGCGGTTCAACAACCTACCTTCAACCGTCCGAGTGGATTTCAACCGCAACAACAACAATTTCAACCTCAACAACAATTTCAACAACAACAACAACAATTTCAATAACAACAGCAGCAATTTCAGCAACCACAACAATCGGTGCAAAATCAAGGTTCCGATATCGATGCCAAGCTACAAACTTTTATGCAAGGTATTTCTACCATGTTCAAGGAGAGCCAACAAGAAACCAAGGGTGCGATTAAGGATTTGCAGACTCAAGTGGGCTCCATGGCGATTGATATCAACAAATTAAAGGCACAAAATAGTGGAAGACTCCCTTCTCAACCTATCAACCCAAAAGAGGGTATCAATGCTATTACGTTGAGAAGTGGTACACAACTTGAGCAACCCAAAGTTGTTGATTTGGGTGAAGAGGAAGTTCCAAAGGAACCGGTTTTGGAGGAAAAGAGGGATGAAATTCCCCAAACACCCGAGGTACCTATTCCTAACTCTAAAACTCCTATTCCTACTTATGTTCCTCCTATGCCTTTTCCTCGCAGATTTGCAAGTTCTAAGAAGGCGGAACTAGAAAAGGAGATTTTAGATGTTCTTAAGAAGATTCATGTGAATATCCCCACTCATCGATGCTATCAAGCAAGTTCCCAAGTATGCAAAAGTGTTGAAGGACTTGTGTACCAACAAGCAAAGGCTTAAAGGCAATGAAGTGCTAAGTGTGGGGGAGAATGCTTCGGCAATCTTACAACACAAACTCCCACTGAAATGCAAGGATCCCGGTAGCTTTGAAATTCCCGTCACAATTGGTAACACCACTTTTAACAAAGCAATGTTAGACTTAGGTGCATCTGTTAATGTTATGCCGGCATCCATGTATAATTCACTTAATCTATGTCCTTTGAAAAAGGCTGAAATTGTGTTGCAATTAGCTGATCGCTCTAATGTTTACCCAATGGGTATTGTTAAGGATGTTCTTGTGCAGGTTAATCAACTTGTATTCCCTGCTGACTTTTGTGTGTTAGAGATGGATGAAGGTGCACCGGATACATCTCTTTCATTGCTACTTGGGCGTCCCTTCATGAAAACGGCTAAGACCATTATTGATGTAGACAAGGGAACGTTGACTATGGAGTTTGACGGAGAAATAATACGTTTCAACATTTTCGAAACGATGAGATATCCTAGTGATGTCCACTCTTGTTTCTCCGTTGATGTTATGGATGCATTGGCGCAAAAAGTGTTTGAATTAAATGGTGATGATGCTTTGGAAACTGTTTTAACTACATCCATGGATGATGGAGTAGAGTGTGGTAAAGGAGTTAAGGAAGCCCTTGGTGATCTCAACTCACTACAAGGATGTCCGGAAACTCATAATGTCTCTTTTATTTCTTTACCATGCAGTGATGAAAAGCTTTTACCTTCTATTGTTAAATCTCCAAAGTTGGAATTGAAACCTCTTCCAAGTCACTTAAAGTACTTGTACTTGGGTGACAATGAAGAGTTACCTGTGATTGTTTCTAATGAGCTTAGTGAATTACAGGAGCAAAAACTTCTAAGGGTGTTAAGGAAGCACAAGACGGCCATAGGATGGACAATCGCCGATATCAAGGGTATAAGCCCTGCCATTCGTATGCATAAGATTCGTTTGGAGGACGATGCAAAGCCTACAAGGGAAGCGCAACGTCGTTTGAACCCTCCCATGATGGAAGTTGTGAAAAAGGAGATACTCAAGCTTTTGGAAGTGGGTGTTATCTACCCCATATCCGATAGCAAGTGGGTAAGCCCGGTACAAGTTGTACCAAAGAAATCAGGGGTAACGGTGGTAGAGAATGATGAGAACGAACTTGTCCCAAATCGTGTGCAAACCGGTTGGAGGGTTTGTATTGATTATAGAAAGTTGAATGCTACTACTAGGAAGGATCATTTTCCCTTACCTTTTATTGATAAAATGCTTGAACGTTTAGCTGGACATGCTTATTATTGCTTCCTTGATGGTTATTCAGGGTACAATCAGATTGTGATAGCACCGGAGGACCAAGAGAAAACCACTTTCACTTGTCCTTTCGACACTTTTGCTTATAGAAGGATGCCTTTTGGCTTATGCAATGCTCCAGCTACCTTTCAAAGGTGTATGGTAAGTATCTTTTCCGAGTATGTTGAAAACAACATTGAAGTGTTTATGGATGACTTTAGTGTCTTTGGTGATTCATTTGACCTTTGTTTGAACAACTTATCTTTAATCCTTGAACGCTGTGTTGAAACAAACCTTGTGCTTAACTGGGAGAAGTGCCATTTTATGGTAACTCATGGCATAGTTTTGGGCCATATTATATCTTCTAAGGGCTTGGAAGTTGATAAATCTAAGATAGACCTTATTCGTGCTATAACCCCTCCCACTACGGTGAGGGAAATACGTTCTTTTCTTGGTCATGCAGGTTTCTATCGTAGATTTATCAAGGATTTTTCCAAGATAGCATCACCACTTTGCAACTTATTGAAAAAAGATGTGGTTTTTAACTTTGATGAGAAGTGTATGGCGGCATTCAATCGTTTGAAAGAACTTTTGATTTCAGACCCTATCATTAAACCACTGGATTAGAGCAAGCCTTTTGAGCTAATGTGTGATGCTAGTGACTACGCGGTTGGTGCGGTGCTTGGTCAGCGTGTGGGGAAGATACCTCATGCTATTTATTATGCTTCTAGAACTTTAAATGAGGCTCAAAAAAACTACACAACCACTGAAAAAGAGTTTTTAGCTATTGTATTTGCATTGGAGAAATTTCGCTCTTATCTAATTGGTACAAAAGTTGTTGTTTATTTTGACCATGCAGCACTTAGATACTTGCTAATGAAGAAAGAAGCGAAACCAAGGCTCATACGCTGGATTTTACTCTTGCAAGAATTTGATATTGAAATCAAATATAAGAAAGGAATTGAGAACACCGTTGCGGATCACTTGAGCCGTCTTGCTGTGTACAAGGAAGCTATCCCATTGCGTGAGAGTTTCCCGGATGAGAAACTCTTCTCAATTGCCATTGGAGAACCATGGTATGATGACATTGTGAATTACTTGGTAACCAAACAAATCCCTAAGAACTTGTCTCGTGCTGATAGGGACAAACTAAAGAGGTTAGGAAACCAATACATATGGGATGATCCATACTTATGGAAACATGGCAGCAACCAAGTAATGAGAAAGTGTGTTCCCGAATCTGAGTTTAATTCTATCTTGTCATTTTGTCACTCCTATGCTTGTGGAGGACACTTTGGAAGTAATAGAACCGCTTACAAGGTACTTGAAAGCGGTTTCTATTGGCCAACCTTGTTTAAGGATGCACATATATTTTGCACAACTTGTGATAGGTGCCAAAGAACAGGCAATCTAGGTGCCCGAAATCAAATACCACAAACCTTTATTTAATTTATTGAAGTTTTTGATGTATGGGGTATTGATTTTATGGGTCCTTTTGTCAACTCTCATGGGAATTTTTACATCTTACTTGATGTTGATTATATCTCTAAATGGGTGGAAGCTAAGGCCACCCCTACTAATGATTCCAAGGTTGTTTCAGATTTTGTGCAAGCTAACATTTTTGCAAGGTTTGGAATTCCGAAAGCCATAATTAGCGATGGGGGTTCTCACTTCAACAACAGGACTTTGCAAAGCTTGTTGAAGAAGTACAATGTGTCACATAAGGTTACACACCTTATCATCCCCAAACAAATGGACAAGCCGAGGTTTCCAACCGGGAGGTGAAATCCATTCTAGAGAAGACGGTGAATCCAACAAGGAAAGATTGGAGCATGCGAATTAATGATGCTTTGTGGGCGTATAGAACCGCATACAAGACACCTATTGGGATGTCTCCCTTTAGGATTGTGTATGGTAAACCTTGTCACTTACCCGTGGAGATTGAGCATAAAGCGTTTTGGGAGATTAAGCAATGCAATATGGAGATGGATGGGGTTGGAAAGCAAAGGGAGTTACAACTCCAAGATCTAGAGGAGCTTCGCAATGATGCATTTGAAAGCTCTCGCATTTACAAGGAGAAAACGAAGGCCTTTCATGTTACTATGATTTCTAGAAAACAATTTTGTGTTGGGCAGAAAGTGCTTTTGTTTAATTCTCACTTGCATTTATTTCCGGGTAAATTAAGGTCACGATAGATCGGACCTTTCATTGTTACTAATGTGTTTTCTCATGGTGCAGTAGAAATTCGTAGCATAGATACAGGCAAGGAACTTAAAGTTAATGGGCACCGGTTGAAACCATATTATGAGAATTTCACTTCCGAAGTGGTGGAAGGAGCTAATTTTGTGGATGCACTCCCTCTGGAGGAGTCGTAGAAAGCAAGGAGATAGTCGGGTTGACGACTTTAAACCAAGCGTTAAATGGGAGGCAACCCATAGGATGAGTATCTCTTGTCTTATTTTCATTTTCTTGTTTTGTTTTTAGCTTTTTCTTGTATTATATTGATTTTATTTTTCTGATTTCTTGTCATTTGTCATGCATAATTTCCCACCTTGACTTACTTTGGATGACTCAATTTACATTGAGGACAATGTAAAGTTTAAGTGTGGGGGAGTGGTTAAGTATTTGCATTGTAAATTTTTTCAAAATTTTCAACTTTTGTGTAAATTAGTGCATGAAAAACTCCAACTTGTAGTTAGTTTAGAGTCACATAGTATCCATGTCGCTAAGATTACATCGAGATTCTCATAAGAGTGACTGAACTTAGAGATGACAGAGAACCTGATCGGGTTTCTTACTTGTATGAGAGTTAAAGTTGGATTTAACCATGCCAGTGGAAAATATGGTGCAGACTGAATTCGATAGTAGAGTAGTGGTCCCCTATAGTGGAGACTACCCATGTTACATCATGAGAGGCACCGACCTTCATTTCTTTGTACCTGTCTAAATATGTGCTTTTAGAGTGTCTGTCACCGTACGTAAACTCCGGGTAGAATGGTGAGCTACCCAACCTCCCACCAATAGAAGCACTATTTTGATCTCTTGAGTGCTATTTTATCAATCATGAATGGTGACATCGAATTGCTAACTTACATACCACTTGTAATCTTGTTCGCAGTTAGCACCATCCACTTTATCTCTCTACATCAACAGGTCCATAGAAACACCATCATCATCAACAAGGGAAGCATCACAAGTTCGAAGGAAAGTTGAAGACGTTCTAGGTTTACAAGAAACGGTACAAAAATGAGCAGATTTCATATTCAAGTATAGCAACAAGACAAGGAACAGAATTTTTACAAGTTGAAGACTATTGTACAAGAGTGAAGATTATCAAGATAAGAATTCAAGAAGTTTATGATATCGAGACATACAAGTTGTGAAGAATCAAGTGGTAAAGTACTCACACCATGGCATTTGTACTTGCATTTTTATTTTTATTCGTATTATATTCTCTTGTCTCAAAAAAAAAAAAAATTGGAACATAGTTATCATTATGCTAGTTCCCTTTTAAAAAAAAAGTAAAAAAAAAGACAAGAGAAAAGTTCTTTAGGATCATCATTAGTTTTTATTTTTGTTTGTTTTCATTTTGTATTTACTTTGTATTTAATGCTTAAAAAAATATATTCATTGCATCATATTTTGGTTTGTTTAGTTCATTTTTGGTTTTGTATTCATTCAATAAAGCCAAAGGAAAGAATCACATTGTCAAGATTCTACGAAGTTCAAGAGTTATCATCAAGAGTTGAAGACCGAAGACGAAGACAAGGATTGAAGACCGAAGATGTTTCTATGGATGCTGTGAGAGTGGTGCTAGCTGCACACCGAACGGATAACGAGGTAAGTAAGCATATTCCCACCTTCGTTAAGTGGTTGATTTCCTTTCTAAGAGATTGTCAGAAAAAAGGGTTTTCAAAACGAATAAAAGATGTGGGTTTTCAAAACATTTCGGAGGGTTTGCCTTCCTACTATTCAACGTGTCGCAGGATTCTCTCTTCATTCCAACCTAGACACATGTGTGACCCATAAAGAGTTGTTTATTATTGAGTGCAATTTCATAAAACCCTTTCTTGTGAGGCAGATTCAAGACTTTTGATCACTCCGAACCCGAATTTCTTTCGATAAGGGATGGTTATTTCTCTCTCAACTTTTAAGAACGAGATTGTGTTCATTTATGTGTCTAACTTCTTATGACTAGTGTGCAGAATCTCTATGTATTCTTAGCGCGTTGGATACTATCATTTCGGAGAACTTGTAAGTTGGAAATGTAGGTTGTGTGGATATTTCTCTAAGAAAACGCTCACGGATGTTGTATGTATCTTTTAGAATAAGTTTTGTTTGATTTGCTCGAGGACTAGCAAAGTCTAAGTGTGGGGGAATTTGATAGGTGTTGTAAAACACCTAATTTTATATCTAGTATTTATGCTTTCTTTGCTATTTATTTTGTGAAATATGTATCTTATGTGTGAATTTGAGTTGATTAGGTGAAATGGAGTCCTTTGGAGCAAAAGGAGGAGAAATTGTCCTTTTGTAACGGAAAAGACAAAATGGGAATTCCCATGCGATATTTGGAGCATAAAGGGGCGTAATTATCATTTTAGGGGAGAACACTATCTGGAGCCCGGTACTGGTTAAGGGGTAGCTCTTGGGAGGAATATTAAACAAAGTCTAGCCAAGATTAAAGGGGGCTCCCATCTGGGTAGTTCTACAATGGGGTGTAACTATCCACCCAAATTATTACAACCCTAAAATTGAGAAAATTTGTCTCTCAATCATTTTCCCTGAAATTGAGAAAACAACGACTTCTTTGTTGAGAAATTGAATGACTTAGCGAGAATCGAAAAAATGAGAGAAATTGAGGGATTGAGAAGGAGAGTTCCTGTTGTTGGTATAGCTATAGAGGATGGAACTAGGGTTTGTCAGCAAATGAAGAACAAAGATCGAAACTCAATTCAAATCGTGGTTAGGGTTATGTGGTAGCTAGAGAAGAGATTGTTGATGGGTTTTGGTTTATTTATTGTTCAACAATAGATGCAAATGATGGGTTTTTGTCGTTGTTAAAATCAGATGAAGATGTTGCTCCAATGGTGGTGAATTGGTAAGGGTTTCTGTTGTTATTGATTTTGTTGATGGATACTTCTACAGGCTTGGCTTAGGAAGTTGCTGGTGTGTGAGCTGGTTGAGCTGTGTTGAATAAATTGTAGATATTGGTTGATTTAGGTGAATGTTTACGGTGGTTTCAGTTGTAGCTAATGGTGGTTCTCAGTTCAGTGAAGGAGGCAGTGAGCTGAGTTATCTATGATTGAGAATGGGCTGTGTTGTGTTACGAGGGGACTTGTGTGGTTTGATTCTGTCTTTGCGGGGTGTTCAAACTCAGCTGGTGATTTGAGAAGCTATGACATTGTGGCTTGATTGAACTGGGCAGAAGGTTGTCTATTTTGAATTGCGGTGGAGGTTAAAAAGGATGAGCCAATGGTGGTGATTGTGTAAAGTGGGTCTGTTGGAGTAAGAAAAGCATTGTAATTGCTTGGTGTGCTTGAATTCTAAATCTGGCGGGGTTTTGGTACTGATTCGCAGAAATGGTTGATCTTTGGTGTGTTGAAATACAATGCGGCTAAAAGGTGCAGCTCAAGGAGTGCGAGATGGCTTGAGGAACCTGAAGTTGGTGGTGATTGTGAACTTGCAAGCTGGTAGCTATGGATGGCCTTTGGAGAGAGTTAGTCTAAATGCAGTTGCTAATGGAGATGTTACAAGGTATGAGAGTATGATGTTGCTTCAGGTGGATTGAGTAAGTGAAGCTTGAGATGTCTTTGTTAGTGACAGAAATGGACAGCAAGCACTTGGAACTAGTTGATGGATGGAACCGACATTTGCGCAGGTTGCGGTGGTTCGAAATTGATCTTTGGTGCTGGTGGTATGTGATGTGAGTTTGTGGTGATAATATGAGTCGATTTTTGAAGCAAGGTGTGTGGAATGGGCATTTGACAAGGAGTTGTCTTGGTGCTGCTGATCTCAGTGGTTGGACATGATTACAGCTAAGTACAAGCCGAGTGATCAGTGAATCAATGTGTGTTGTTGTCGCGGGTTTGAAATCAACAAGATAATAAGGATACATGGTATGTGTTGATGATGTTCTGGGGACAAACTGAACTGGTTTATTGACTGCGATTATGTGCATCTAGCAACCATGGGCTCGATGGAGGTGTATGCACGTTTGGCAGAGGCGTGTGACTCGAGTTATAAGCCTGGCAAGGAATGACAGACGTTGAGAAGAATAAAGCTACAGGTAATGCAAGTCTGGGAATTTTTGGGTTGTATCTTGAGATGAAATGCAGCTGAAATATAGCTTACAAGGGTTCAGGTTGGTTGTACTTATGTGCAGTGGATATCCATGGTTCAATGACCTTTTATGAGGGTTATTTGGCAGTGGGTTATGTTAGTGAGCCGCTGCTACAGAAGTTAGAGGAATTGCAGTTGGCACATCCATCATGGTTGAGAGAAGTGCAATCATTGTGCTTCACAAGTATGGCTTATGCAAGAGGAGATATGGCATGTGCAATGGCCTGGTCTGACCGATCCAATTGAGTCAGATCGCTGACTCTGTATGACTCGATGAGCTTGACCCGGTTGACCGATTTGACCCGCTGACCGTTTGACTTTTCAGGTGCCGGTGGCAACTTTCCGGCACCGGATTCCGGCCAAAAACACAGTTTTCCGACGACTATTTCTGGGTCATATTTTCACATGGGTGTTTCACACATGAGTACGGGTGAACTTCTACTTATGGATTTTGGGCTTTGAAGACCTAATTATAGAAAGTTAGAAGGCTATAAAAGAACAAGTTTCTATTCTAAATGGGGGATGACTTATCATATATCTTTCTACTGGGTTTTTGGAGGAGAGAAGCGACTAGGGTTTGCTTCCATTTATTTTTATGTTCTTCATTTTATTTTTAATAATAATTATGTTGAGTTCAAAAACCATGAGTAGCTAAATTCTTAATATTGGTTATGGGATAATAAGTGGATTTCACAAATAAAATCTGATTCAATGCA
Organism: Papaver bracteatum; assembly: GCA_023529315.1. Lineage (NCBI taxonomy): Eukaryota > Viridiplantae > Streptophyta > Magnoliopsida > Ranunculales > Papaveraceae > Papaver > Papaver bracteatum. The sequence goes on from JAJJWX010001467.1 coordinate 350,750, forward strand.
TTAGTTTTGTCTCAAGTTTATTGTTTATGATTCATTGTTTATTTTGTATATGATTTGATTGTTTGATTGGTTGAGTCCGGAATCAATCCGATTTGCATTCATTTCTAGAGCTATATTAGGGTTTTCAATACGAAAACGTTGTTAATCCCTGATTCTAAGTAGCATAAATGTGGGTAGTGCTTGTAGAGATATATCCTACTAGTCACATATGAATCATAACTTGGGTTAAATTGATTTAGTGCTTTTACACATTTCGATTGCCTTGATTAGTCTTATTCCATATAGCTTATTGCTTCTAGGGAGTTAAATCCAATTTGCTTTTACACTTTAGGTTGCTTTCTAGGAAGAATTCACATATGCATCTTTTAATGTGGTTGTGATGAAATCAGGGAATTAGCGGGATATTCTTGCGATCAAGGTATCCTAGGACTTTTAGTAAATGAGAGATTAAATATCAATTCTAGTCATTGATGAAAATATGTGTTTGTGAATGAAACTATCCCGTGACCAATACTTTCTCCGTATTGATTATTTTTATTATTACTTTGCTTTCAATTCATTTTTATTGCTTTGATAAATCAAACCCCCCCCCCCTTGGTTACTAAGAAATTGAAATCTTTTATAACAACAAAAGCCTCTCTGTGGATACGAACTCTTTCTTATCGCATACTATTTTTATTTTAGGAAGTAAGAAAGTGAAATTATATTTGTATCGGCTGACAACCGATCACTGCTCGATCTCAAAACCAAAATCACCACAGAAACCCTAGTTCTCCACTGCCCTCAATTCAGTTACTTAATTTCTCCTCCATCTGATTTACCTCCTTCAGCAGATCTTATCTTCTTCTCAGTTAATTTCTGGTTAACCCCTCTCGACCTCCACTTCTGTTGATCAGCAGAACGAAATTTGGGAAATACAAACGAATGAGAAAATGATTTCTCAATTTCAGGGTTTGGTGTAATAACTGGGACGGCTATCAACACCCATGGGTATTTTTAGCAATTCTTTTAGACTCCAACTGGTTTGTCCCTTATCTACGACCGGGATCCGAATAATACTTGCGATGAAATGATTCTTTTGCCCCTTTTTGCTCCAAATGCACGATTTCTTCTTCTTTTGATCCAAATGACTCCAAAGTGCCTAATAAACTAAAAAGCACACATAAGATACATAATTTACATGAAAACTCGCAAAGAAATCATAAGCAATAGATAAAAATCTAGGTGTCTATCACACCTATCACCTGTACGTGTACTAGCGAAGTCAGTTGAAGTCCGGGTACTAGATTATGTGTACTTGTACGCGTACTGGGTTCAACTAAAGTTTGAAAGTGTACGAAAGTATGCGTACCCGTTTGCATACTGGCGAACGCAGTCCAAGTCCGGCTACTTAGGTATGCGTACCCGTTTGCATACTTGAGTGGGTTATGTTCTAAAATCGTTTTGTTCATGAACTAATACATTTATATAATAAGGAATGTAATCTTTTGTAAACCGTGTCTATAATGTTCATGAATTGATTCGAGTGAATCAAAATCGATTTTGCTTCAATTGTGTCTTGTATACTTCTATGAGAATATAAACAATTGAACAACTCAAGAACTAGTTTCGTTTGAGTCACTTGAACTAGTTATAGTTAAGATGAATATGGTTGATATGAAAGTGTTCATATGGCTAACTTCGGTTAACTATTCTTGAGCCAACAAGGTATACGCGTTTAGGTACGGTTACCCATATCTAAATGAAGTCACTTTTGGTAATAACTCTATTGATTCTTTCAAGATAAAGATATATCAAGTCATACGTAAAGGCTTTTCCGTTTAATATAATAAACTCCTTTGGATGGTTAGATCAATCTATCCAATAACTACAAAATTAGTTAAGTTTAGATTCACACTCAATCAAAATAACTCTCAAAGAGATATATTGAGAATGTCGATCTCACGCAACTAATCAATCGAATAAATCTGATTCTAGTTGGATCCCAGCCGATCAAGGTTGTGCACACATAAAGATATGAGGGCTAATAAGAAATATTCTTCATCTTCCAATTTTCTTTAATCTTCAATAAACACCTGCACAATACCACTTGAATCTCTTTTGATCAATCATCACAAATAACGGAGTCTATAAACAATGGATTATCACAAGATGTATTTAGATCTACAAACAATTCTAAAGATCTCGTTGATACTCCGATCTAGTTTTACTGAATCTTATATCAAAAGATAAGATTCTCAAGAATAAACAATCTAGGTGCAATCAAAGTTTCAACAACCGTTAGTCAATCAAATCAATCGAAAACTAATAACAATGCAATTATCTAGTTTCCCACCAATGGTACTCGTAGAGCCTCTTGATCCCACAGAAGTATTTAAACGAGCGGTCGTAAGAGATTTCACCTAATTAGGATACTTTCCTCTCCAATTAGACGGCTCGACCAGAAACAACAAGAATGTAGTTTGCCTGGCTCTTAGGATAGTTTGCTAGAAATACAAACTTAGGTATTTATAGACCAGGGATGTTTGGACACCAAGGAATTTCCAAAACCAAAAATATTCTCAAGATATGCAATGAATATCAAAATTCGGTTTTCTTAATTCCAATAAATGCTTGTCCAAAATTTCTGAAATATCTCAATAGAAAATCTCCAATTAGTAAATGAACATTACTAATTTTTATTCTCTAGAGATATCCATTTAATTGCTGGTAATTAAAGCATATAAAACCAAAAAACTTAATTAAAAGATTCTCAATTTATTTCGGCACAGGATCTCCTTGAGTACTAAGGAATATCTTTGAACAATAAATGATAAGAGTTATTGTACATGTTCAAAGTATGTTGACATCTTTTCACTGTAAATCCTTATTCATATTTACATGGATTTACATTCTTGGAATCGGTTATACCACATTTCCAAACAAGTTTAGAATTAGTTGACCTATATTCCAAGATACTTATATGATTGATCAGATCAAATCATATACATGGGTTTAATCGGTTCTACCAATCACTAGGATCGGTTATACCTCAATATGGAAATACTTGTGATCGGTCATTCTTGGAATCATATACTTTTTTTTCCACGTTTTATCCAATGTTTGATCATCTTTGGATGGTCTACAATGGGAGAAAATCATGTTCAAAGTACTAGTTGCACGGCTATTACTTTTGCTAATTTAGTTAAGGGAAATAAAACGGTTGATACAACCTACGTGGATTTAAGTTCTCTGCCAAACCCATCTTTTAAAGAGGGAAAACCAGCGATTGAAATTCCTGAAGATTTATTTATCAAGTTATTTTCTGAAGAGTATAAAAATAGGGTGTTCTTTGATAATGCTTGGATTGTTGAACATCAAGCTCTTAGATTGATAAAATGGTATCCATGGTTTGATGTGAATAGGCAAAGAACATCCCATGCGAATGTTTGGGTACAATTTCCTGGACTTCCGGTGGAATTTTGGGTGGAAAAGTCGTTGTTGTCTTTGGGGAAATCTCTGGGAACTCTGATTGTGGTTGATCAAAGAACCCTAACTCATGAGTTTGGGAATTTTGCAGTGGTTTTAATCGATGTTGATTTTGCTAAACATGATACTGATAGTATTCATGTTTCAGTTGGAGGGAGAAGTTTCTTGCAAGCTGTTGACATCCCTAAACATCCCAAATCATGCAAGATTATTGGCCATGAAGATGAGGAGTGCAGAAAGAAGAAAAAGGATAAACAACAAGCTGTGGAGAATACTTTGGTTGCTACTGTATATTCACATGATAAGGAAGCCAAAGAAGAATGGTACTAACAGTACTATACAACACGGGGATTCTCAAGGTTTAGTTGGGGATAACAAGCAGGTTCAGAGTGCAGCTTATGGTAAGAAAACGCAAGAGATTGGGACTACTGCTGGGGGCAGTAATGTTCCTAATGGTAACACTGAATGGAAGGAAGCTGGGCGTAAGAAAAAAGGAAAGAAAGTTCCAGTCATTTATTTTGTTCCTGAAGTTGTTTCTGTGGAGCAAGCTGATGCTGTGCATGGTCATCATGGGGGTGCATTTTCTTAGTTTACTGTTGAAGACTATACACTAGTAGATGACGTACAACACAAGGTAACACAACGCAAGGTTCAAGCGGAACAAGGTATTGAATTAAGTGATGAATAGTGTGTTGTTTTGAAGCTTGGAAAAAAAATGGAAGAAGATTTAGCTAATTTAATTAAGATTCGTGAGGATTTTGAAAGAACTACACAGGCGAAAGGTAAGCTTATTAGTATTGGTGGAGTTTTATCACCGAACAAATTCAGTGTGTTACAAGAAGAGTCCAAGGAAGACACGGAAAGTCAAACACACTTGGATTTAGGGGTGAGCATGGGCCGGTATGGACCGGTTTTCGCCTCATCCGCATCCAATCCATAGCACTACGGATTTCAAATTTAGCATCCGCATCCAATCCATATCCAATGGATGCACGGATGGACGGATTGGATGCGGATAATCCAATGGATTTGTTTTGGTTAAAATTTATAGTAAAGAAAATAAAGCTAACACAAATGACTCCTTATAAAACCTACATATCCTATATATGTATACAAATAAAAAAATGCCATATACAACACCCCAAGCAAACATCTTAAAAATTCCTAAATGATCCATAGTATTTTCTAGAACTACATAAATACCCTTAATTTAACGGATATGGATGTCCAACGGATTTTCAAGGTTGCATCCGGGCCCGATCCGTTATCCGTTGGATTTCAAAAATTCCATCCGCATCCAATCCATTGACGAACGGTCCGGACACCCATCCGCAAATGAACGGTTGGTCCCGGTTAAATCCGCGGATTACAGGTCAAATGCTCACCCCTACTTGGATTATGGTCGTGAAGAACTTGAAACCAACAAGGACTCTTTTTGCTCGGATTCAAACTTGGGCTTGCAAACACAGCCCAAGGTGAGTGCTAGTTGTTCTACTCAATTAACAAAAAAAGAACATGAGATATTTTGTACAATTACAAAATTTGATACCCAACAAAAAAAATTGAAGGATTTTTATTTTCGAAAGGAGTTTATCAAGGAAATGCAAGATCAAGCAATAAGAATGAAGATTCCAAATAAGAAAACTACAGGAGGTGGAAACACTTAATCTCTTTTATGAGAGGAGTGTTTGCTGGATTCTTTGGTGTTTTAGAGTGTGAAGGAAATTTAGAAGTTTAGTCTTCTTTTTTTCTTTTTCTCTGTTTATTTTTCTTCAGTTTTGAGAAGTTATTTATTTTACCATTTTGGTTTAAGGGGTAGGGGGCCTTGTGTCCCCTGCTTGTAATTCTTGTAATTATGTTTTTTTTTGCTTAATAAACTATTGGACTTAGAGAAAAAAAAAATTCACACAAGTTACCAGGACCGGTTACCATATTCCATGGTATTGCTTGTGATCGGTCACACCAGTTACTAGGATCGGTTACACCAACTACTAGGATCGGTCACACCAATTACAAATATCGATCATACCATCTCATGGTGATTACTTAGGATCGGTTACACCAATTACTAAAAACTAGTCACACCAAATCATAAGTCGGGCATTGTGATTAGTTATACCAAGATACATAACAAAGTTACGATCGGTTATACCATCTCACACATACTGGTAATCCAAAGATTTGCAATGAATAGCCGTACCAATAAGCCTAATAATTTCCCTTTCGATTCATAAAACAAGTTCATGAATGTACTTACTTTAAACAAATGTAAAACATTATTTCCTAGGATGAAATCTTCACCATAATCCATTTACATAATCATAAAAGTATATACAAGATTATGTCGATGTCATATCTACGAAGTTCAAAAGATTAGCGTTATACTTCGTAGTCTAATTCCCTAATACTATGATCACACAAATATGACCATATCACATCACTAGAGTATTATAAAATATGTACAGTATATACAGCTTCGCAGTTATGTTTTTAATATAACACGATGTCAAGAGGAAGGATAATATCGTCGTTGTAGTTCGCTTCTTCTTCACATTCTTCAGGTTTTCGGAGTAATACTTGTATTATCAACATTCCTAGACTTTCTAGCCTAACCTAAACGAAGTTGACTCTAATATATAATCAAGTGAACAGAAGCGCTCGACTACCGGATTCTACTTGCCAAGTTTCCTAGAGGTACGCTTACTAGGTGTGACTCAAACAAGTGCAATAAGATCCGTGAGATAGGCTATTCCTAGTGATAAACACATAAGCTTGATTCATCTACTAGTGTCAAGAGTTTTGACACACTAAAATATGACAACCAAACTTGACATACCAACGCTTGGAGAGTTCAACCGAGCTATGCTCTAACAGAGGTTTGTCCATTATGTTTCAAGGATAACCAGAAACTGATGCAATTCCCTTGGATTTATTCAAAATTTCCGCAAGAAGGTTGTTCACGCATCAGAATGGTCATTGAATCACAATCGGAAAAACTCAGGTATTTATAATGTTAAGATCCCAACTGTCCGGAGGAACTACATATGCTAGATGATGCTATGAAAGTTATAGAAGATGAAGAATAAAAGTTTGCAATACCATGCAGAAACTTCAAACTTAAAGCCAAATTGAAGAATAAGTTATTACATTGCGAGCACTGTGGAGATGGAGATCACGTATTCAAACATTGTCCACATAGAATTAGTGGATACTCAAAGCTCGATTATAGGACTTGTATATATTTCTACACTTCTGCAAAAGAATGCACATACGGAAAGAACTTCTGGAAATGTCCTAGGTGTTTTTTGGTGGAGTGCTATGATTAAAGTATAGGAACTAATTGATTCACTATCATTTTATGTTTTACTTTGGTGTTATGTTTATCCAATTAATGAGAATTTCTTTGCATTTGCGCCATCGGTATCATAACTAATATCAAACTTCCTTATAATAAAAGCATAATACATTAAGATTAAAGCATATCCATTAGATTAAAGAAAATATATAACCGTCAATTAACGTCCTCATTCAATTATCAGGTGGTGGAACATCTAGGACGATGAAGGGGTTGAATCAGTTGAGCTTCTCTAAGAATATTGAAACAAGCTTGGAAGGCGAAATGTCTATCATGAAATACTACCACGTCGTTAGTGTTATTGGTTCCACTTCATCTATAGCTTCATCGTTCAATTTATTACGGTGATTGTGTACTAGTAGACCTAGGATTTGCGATATTTCCCTACTAATTACACTAAAACGGTACGAAAATCCTTCAGCCTCACGATTAAAAAGGTTCCTTGTTTCTGCGACGAACATTCTAAAAGAAAATATCCTAGAAAGTATGAATCAACTCGGCTTCATTATCGTTGATATTATCGTTTGTTTGAAAAACATGGGATCTACAAATAGTTAAATCCTATTCTAGAGTGTATTTTGGACCACGAACTCCGAGAGACATTTTTAGATGATCTTTTAGTGAGATTAATTTAAAGGTGAAGGTGTGATTTTTTAGTTGAAATGAGTAGTATTAATAGGATAATCAAAGAGAGCCGTTGGATGATAGAATTTGTATTCGTTCAGATTTATCCGTTGGCGGGCAGAGAAAGGCCACGCGGATTACTTTGAACCGACAGCGGATTAATTGGGGTTCCGCGAGTGCTACTAGTCCACTGACGGTGGGAAATGAACGCGTAACTTGAGATGAGACGCGCTGCTGACCAAGCACCGCAGTGGGCAAACCATTAAATTTACCAGTTTACCCAACATTTTTTTTCTTTTGTAGATGGTGGGTTTTCAACAAGGGCTAAAATCGTAAACCCGTAATTATACGTATTCCTGATCGAGCAATCAGATGAATATTGAGGCTCATGTATCTTATCGAAAGCATGAAAGCTCATGCCACAAGAATCTCTAACTGAGAATACTGTCTCTCAGAGCATATGTAGTCTCTCAGCTGAGGCAACGGCATATCTCATGAATACTGAGCAATTTCAGTAAATACTTCTATATAGAATCGAAAGATTGGACTGATCCTAGACAACTTGCCTGCTAGTACAGAGCAATAACGTCTTCAGGATGTAACAATGTTTTCCCTGACTATATAAAAGAAATATGACGCTTCATCAAGCTCATAACACTCAATTCCTGAATAATTAATGCTCTTAGACGATCGTACTAGTATAGAGCCATCAATTAATTATTCTTAAAATCATTAGATTCATTAACTGAATCCCTGAAGAATATTCAATGTTTTTCATAAAATTTCGTTACTTCAATTTATGGTTTTACCCAGCAAAATTCCATGGGTTAGTAATAAATATTCAACACACGGGCATCTGAGGTACCTTCGAGTAAGCCCCGACCAAAACGGTGAAAGTGACGATGAACCTATGCAAAATAGGAAAGAAAATAATAAATAATAATATATTAACCAAGGCGCTGAGGGATTGGGTCCACCGGCCAGCCGGTCGTGCCGTGACCAATCCCACGTCCAATTTTATATTTTATCATATTTTTATTATTTTCCTTAATCTTATGAAAATCCTTTCATTTGAACAAATATCCTTCGTTTTAAGGAAACTCCTCAGTTTCATGGTGTTTCCTTCGCATCAAGGAAATAATATAAAATTGGGAAAGGTGTCACAGGACCGAGTCTACTAGCTATGCCCTAGTCATGGACGGTCCCACACCTCATGGTTCCTCAATATTTTATTATTATTTCCCTAATCTCATGAAAACTCCTTAATCTCACGATATTTCCTTGATCCCATGAAAATAATATAAAATTAGGGAAAACTCGTGGGACCGGGCCCTAGCCGGTCCCACACGCCCCTTATTTTATTATTATTATTTTTATGTTTCCATGATTCCAAGAAATTCCTTGATTTTATGATATTTCCTTCAAATCATGAAATAATACATAAAATTAGGGAAAACTCACGGGACCGGGCCCTAGCCGGCCGACCATGACCAAGCCGGTCCCACACGCTCTTATTTTATTATTATTAATATTTTTGTTTCCTTCATATTATGGAACTCCTTGATTTCAACAAAACTCATTGGTTTCAACAAACTCCTTGGTTTATGATATTTCCCTAAAATCATGAAAAATATTGTAAAATTAGGAAAATGCCATGGGACCGGGCTCTTTAGACGGACGGCCATGCCTTGGCCATATCCAGTCCCACAATTCATGATTCCATCATTTTATTATTTTCCTTCATCTCATGAAGTTTTCACGGTTTCAGCAAAAATCCCTGATTTCTTCATATTTTCTCAAAATATTGCTCAAACGCACATCAGAAAATATCAAAATTCTCAGAACTGAGATACGAACACTTTGGTGATGCAAGAATGTTACCTTGACCGACCATGGTTGGATTTTTGGCTTGCAAGGAGCCGGTCCCACATATTTTCACAATTTGACCTAATTTGCGCAATTGCATGTATTAGGTCCAAAACTCTTCCAAACAATTTGGAGCTTCAAAAGATGATCGTCAGTCGATCCATGATCCCTTGGTCAGTCCCTCATCTCTTCATAATTAATTAGGTTTTATCACCTAAGGCTCAGACGAGCATTATTTTAATGATTAAACCAGTATTTAATCGTCCTTTCATCAACAAATCGACAAGTCTTCAAGAGACCTTGGTATTTGCTCACGTGAGCATCTAGGCGCTACATGGACGACCATAATACCATGTAGCCGGTCCTTCCTTCACTCTGTGGTCTACCATCAATTGATCAAATTAGGGTTTTGGGTCCAAGGTTCATAATTCCAGATTCAAACGCTAATACTTTTACGTTGATCTCATGACCAACATTTTATTGATTATACTAGGTTCAGTTGCCAGTATTCTGATTTAATACTTTAATTGGTCATGCTGCCAATAGTTCATCAAACGTGCAATATTTGCTCAGACGAGCAATATTTGCTCAAACCAAGGAGTATTGGTTCAACTATCAATATTCAACGATTTATCAAATGAAGAATATTTGTTCACTTTAGCTATCAACATTTATTTGAGAATTATACCTCTGTCTCAACAAACATGTTAAATTCATAAGTCTCAAAACATTTTCAAATCACATTCGACTCAACAATACAAGGACTCATCGTCTTATGAAGTCAGCAACTGACTAACTAAAACCACGAGGCATCAATCGTGTCATATTGGGGGATATTAATTAGGGTTTTGGTCTGGCGATCTACGGCACGTGTATTCATATACACGATGAGAATGTGAGAAAGTCGTGCAATCAGTTGAAGGAGTTAAAAAAGTAGTGGATGAAAAATTAACCCAAGTCTCCACACGTTGAGCAACTGGTTTTGACACGATTTCCACTTCCCCACTCTTTGATTCCATCAACTGTCACACTTCATGGGATCATGGTGTTTTCAATTCTAGCAACATAAACAAGTCTCTGAATAATGATCGAAACAAGGACAATCTCATATAAAACAGACAACACGAGATTAACAACTCAACATCTGAGAAATTACTCTCAACAGAGTAAAATTCAATCATTCAGAACTTATCTTATTTTCAGAATACACAACACACCTATGCTCTTCGATCACCATTGATCTCACATATTTCTCAGCTTCCCTCCTACAAATCGACCCATTCTCTCTTGTGACCGAATTTACTCTGGAACGGCCATTGTCTTGGTTTAGGCCGGAGTACTACAGATTGATCTCTCGAATTCATAGCACTCCCTTCTTGCAATGCATCTATGTGAGGTTAGACAGTTAGTTCGGTTCAAGGAGTTTCCTCCGCACAGTCGTCTCTTCAATTCCGTAAAAACCAGCAACTCGTTTTGCATTGTCTATAGATTAGCGACCAAAGTGGGAGATCATTCTCTCGGTTGCAATCTAACTTCTCACAAAAATGGTCGGTCTTAGGTATGGTTCAGTTACCAATACGGATTCAACACCCGGCTCCAATATTGCAAGCTCTAGTGGTATTGTTAATACCACTCCTCCGGTGTAACCTACCACTACCACTCCTCCGGTGCAATCTTCCACTACTACTCCTCCGAGCACTGGTGCTCCAGTGATCACCCATACGAACGACGGTACTGGAACTATCAACAATCTATCTCCTAGCGGATCTCCTGAAGAAACCAGAGGAAATTAGCCTACCATAGTTAATCTCATGTAGGTTCGGACTAACATGGCTGAAACACAGAAAGAGTTGTGTGCTTATCTCAAAACTCTCACAAACATCTTCAACTGCTGATCACAGACATCTTCAACGTGAGAAAGGAAAATCTAAAGAAAAATCTTCAACTGCTGATCATGAAATCTCTCCAATCCATGTTGTACATGATGAAGAAGTCTGCAAAGCTACAGATGACTCGCCAGCAATGGAACCTGCAAGTTTCATCACTCGTGAAGACCTGGAGTGATTTTTTGAAGATCGAGGAAAAGACAAGACATCATCTGTCCACCGTCACCAACCTCCATATCCTGCTGCCACATAGAGGATTCCGCTTCCAAAAGGTTATACCTCTCCAACATTCACTCTTTTTTATGAAACATTCAATGCTCGAGAATATGTTTCTCGGTTCCTGGAATCATTGGGCGAACACGAGCACAACCATGTCGTCCGTCCGAAGGAATTTTCAAAGTCTCTGACAGGCAGAGCATATACCTGGTACAACGTACCAGGAAGTATAACCATTTGGGGAGATGATTAATGCTTTCTACAGAAAATACTTCTTCGTTTCAGAGCAAGTCACTCTCTCTGATCTAGGAAGGATGTTTCAAAGGAGCAATGAACATCCCAATGATTATGTGCATTGGATTGTCTCGATCCAATCATCACAGAGCAGCAACTTGTAGACTCATACATCAACGGAATGATCCCGGTATACAGAGCTTTATTGGAAAATCTATGGTTCCAGACTTTTTTAGAACTTCATGAAGCAGCTAAACGATCATCAACTACGGCGCCTACTTTACTGGAAAGAGAAAAGTCTACAAAGATAGAGGAACCTTGTGGAACTCGCGATATCCGACACTCAGTCAACGAACAATACAATCTCCAACCTTCCACAAATATTGTTGCAGAAGGAAGCAAAAGGAAAGCAGAGGCACCACAGCACAGGAACGCTCCTCCAATATCTCAGGCTCCTCCAAAAGCGCAAAGAAAGGATAACCAATCCTGAAATTCACAAACCTCGACCTAACATCAACAAACGGGAAAATGATCAGACAGACTCAAACTTCTCTCTTCTCATGAAGGATTGATCAAGTTACTGGAATTTTGGGTTCAAGATGGTGCAATCAAATTGTCGTTTATCAAGAGAGGGCTAACTGAAGAAGAAATGGAGAATCCCAGGTAATGTCACTGTAGATGGTGGATTTTCGACAAAGGCTAAAATCGTAAACCCATAATTATATGAAACTCTGATCTAGCAGTCAGACGTGAGTATTGAGACACAGATCTCTCATCGAATCCTTTGACTGAGAATACCTTCTCTCAGAGTACATGTAGATATGTAGTCTCACGTCCAGACAACAACATATCTCATGAATACTGAACACTTCAGTAATTATTTCTATATAGTATCGCAAGATGGACGACTCCTAGACAGCTTGCTCTGCTAGTATAGAGCGATAACGTCTTCAGGATACAAACAACGAGTTTACCCTGACTATATAAAGGATATGAAGCTCCAGCAAGCTCATATCGGAATAATTAATGCTCCTAGACAGCTTGCTCTGCTAGTATAGAGCCATAAGTTAACTATTCCTAAATTCTTGGATTCATCCACAGAATTTCCGAAAATATTCAAATATTTTCGCAGATATTTCATTACTGCAAACCATGATTCTTCCCAGCAGAAATCCATGGGTTAGTAATAAATATTCAACGCATGGGCATCGGAGCTACCTCTGAGTAAGCCATGTCTCAAAAGGTGTAAGTGTATTCAGCAACGATGCATTAACAATCACCGCACGAACGAGTATTTCAAAATACGACGAAACGATGAACCTATGCAAAATAGGGAAAAAATAAAAAAATAATCAAAAATATTGACCAAGGCGATGGGAGCATGGGCCCACTGACTGGACGACCGTGCCATGGCCAATCCCACGCCGGTTTTATATTTTATTATATTTTTATTATTTTCCTTGATCTGATGAAAATCCTTTCATTTGAACAAATATCCTTCGTTTTGAGGAAACTCCTCAATTCCGTGGTGCTTCCGTCGCACGGAGGAAATAATATATAATTAGGGAAAATATTGTGGGACCGTGATCATTGGCCAACCGGCCATGCCTTGATCCCGGTTTTCATGAAAATTCCTTCATCTCATGGTATTTTTCAAAAAATACATGAAAAATAATATAAATTAGGGAAACCCGTGGGACCGGGCCCCAACCAGCCGGCAATGCCCCAGCCGGTCCCACAAGTCCCTTTATTTTTTTATTATTATTTTTAGGATTTCCTTCATCCCATGAAACTCCTTGATTTCATGATATTTCTCTCAAATTTGGAAAACTCATTCAAATCATGGAAAAATATATAAAACAATTAGGGAAACTCGTGGGACCGGGCCCAAGCTGGCCGGCCATGCCCTAGACGGTCCCACACGCCCATGTTTTTATTATTTTAATATTATTTGCTTCCTTGATCCAATGGAAACTCCTTCACTTCAAGGAAAACTCCTTAATTTCAACAAATTCCTTAATTTCATGATATTTTCATAAATTCATAAAAAATAAGGAAAAATAAAGACAAAACACCATGGGACCGTGGTCACTGGCCGGATGGCCATGCCTTGGCCTCGGCGGTCCCATGATTCATCATTCCTTTATTTCATAATTATTTTCCTTCATGCCATGAAGTTTTCCTAGTTTCAGCAAAACCCTAATTTTGTCATATTTTCTCAAATGGTCGCTCAAACGCGCACCAGAAAATATCAAAATTCTCAGGACTGAGACACGGACGTCTCAACGACGAAAGCATGCTACCTTGACCGACCAGGGTTGGCTTTTTGGCTTGCAATGATCCGGTCCCACATATTTTCATGATTTGACCTAATTTGCGCAATTGCACGTATTTGGTCAAATAACTCTTCGAATAATTTCAGAATTTGACGGAGTGATCGTCATTCGATCCCGTGACCACCCAAGGCCGGTTTCATGACCCCTTGGTCGGTCCATTACCTCTTCATAATTAATTAGGTTTCATCACCTAAGGCTCAGACGAGCATTTTTTTCGAATAAATGATTAAACCAGCATTTGATCATTCTTTCATCAACAAATCACCAACTCTTCAAGAGACCTTGGTATTTGCTCACACAAGAATATGGGAGTTTCATGGTCGACACACGGTCCCATGAAGCTAGTTCTCCTTCATTCCTTGGTTAATTTTCAAATAAACCATCAATTGGTCATCAATTGATCAAATTAGGGTTTCTGAGTCCAAGGATCATAATTCCAGATTCGAACACTAATAACTTTACAACGATCTCATGATCAGTATTCTTATTAATTATGCTCGGTTCAACTACCAGTATTTTGGTTAATATTTTATTTTGGTCACGCTGCCAATAATTTATAAAACGAGCGACACTTGCTCAGACGAGAAATATTTGCTCAAACCAAGGAATATTGATTCAACTATTAATATTCAACAATTCATCTAATGAGCAACACTTGCTCACCTCAACGTAAGAATTACACCACTGTCTCAGAGACACATTCAATTCATGAGTTTCGAAATATTTTACAAAATCACGTTCAACTCGTACAACGTGTTGAACCCTCGGTACAAATAAATCATACAACGGATTAGCAATCCGCCGCTTTAGTCCACTCAGCCATCTCTCCAAATTAAAAAAAATTATTATGTTACGCTTGAAGCCAAAAAGTATTTATTTCTTCTTTCACTTTATTATACATGGACTCATCGTCCCATCAAATCATGAAGTCAGCAACTGACTAATTAACCACGAGACGTCAATCGTGTCATTTGGGGGGATTTCAACTAGGGTTTTGGTCTGGAGGTCTACAGCACGTGTGTTCAAACACACAATGGAATGTGAGCAAGTCGTGCAATCAGTTGAAGGAATTAACAATGTAGTGGATGGAAAATCAACCAAGTCTCTGCACGTTGAGCAACTGGTTTCAAACACGATTTCCACTTCCCCACTCTTTGATTCCATCAACGGTCACACTTCATGGGATCATGGTGTCTATAATTCCAGCAATATAAATAAGTCTCGGAATCATGATTGAAACAACGACAACAAAAACAAGAATCTCACGTCTCATTGACAATACGCGATCAACAAATCATCAATTGAGCACTTACTCTCAACTGACCAATTTCAATCATTCAGAACTTATCATATTCAGAATTCACAACATACCTATAATCTTTGATTACCATTGATTCCACACATTTCTTAGCTTCCCTCCTACAAATCAACCCATCCTCTCTTGTGACCGAATTTACCCTAGAACGGCCATTGTCTTGGTTTAGGCTAGGTTACTACAGATTGATTTCTCGAATTCAAAGCACCCCATTTAAATAGGTGCATATGTGTGAGGTTGAACATTTCGCTCGGTTCAAGGAGTCTCCTCTGTACGGTCGTCTCCTCAATTCCGTAAAAACCAGCAAATTGTTTTTCCCCATCTACAGATTGGCGACCACAGTGGGAGATCATTCTCTCAGTTGCAATACCTCAAATTTTCACAGGATGGTTGGTCTTAGGGCTAATTCAACTACTCCAAACCCAATCCAGAATCTTTCAAACGGCTATATTCCTTCTTCTAACGCTACGTATGACAACTCGGAAGACAGAGAAGCCCCAACTCTAACTGAGTTGGCACGAGTCTTAGAGATCCACACCAGGAACATGGATCTGATGAAAGATACAATGAATCACATACTCGATTTTCTCATCAAACTGACATCCGAGTTAGGAAGAATCTCCGCTCTAGAAGTACCAGCACCGGGGACTGACTCGCCACACGGTGACTCTCAAAGCAACAATTTCACTACTTATGAGAAGTCGGTGGACCGGGAGATTACACAGTTAGTTGAAAACTTGTGTGAACTCTTACACTTTCCCAGGAAGCAGCGAACAGACATGTTCATTGCACTCAACCAGATATCACCTGAGGTACCATTAACTTCCTTATCTCCAATAGAAGAGACATCCATGATATCTGAGCATTCGATCCACAACATCACATTTGGAGAAGAGGACCGTATGGCAGATGCAGGACATAACCGAGCCTTGTACGTAACCAGTTTTATCAAGGACTCTGAATTCAAGAGAGCTCTTGTTGATATAGGCGCTTCAACAAATATTGTCACTATGGAGACTCTCAAGGCATCCAAGTTTCCACAAAACAAGATCGTTCGTCATCCCATCTTGATGACAGGTTTTGAGGGAAGCCAGATCCATACATATGGATATGCATACATAGATCTTAAGGTGGGGCCTATTCAGTCAAAAGCCAAATTCCACGTGATCGAACAAGAACCTGATTATCATATGATACTCGGACGACCGTGGCTTCATGACAACAAGGTGGTTCCTTCAACATACCATCAATGCATGAAGGCTCTAATCAATAACAAAATTGTTCATATTGCGGCTTCATCATATCCTTTGAATCATGATTGAAAATACAACAACGATTTCACGTCTCACAGACAACACGAGATCAACAACTCATCAATTGAGCAATTACTCTCAACTGAGAAATTTCAATCATTCAGAACTTATCATATTCAGAATTTTCAACACACTTACAATCTTTGATTACCATTGATTCCACACATTTCTTAGCTTCCCTCCTACAGATCAACCCATCCTCTCTTGTGACCGAATTTACTCTGGAACGACCATTGTCTTGGTTTAGGCTGGGGTACTACAGATTGATCTCTCGAATTCAAAGCACCCCTTTTACAGCGGTGCATCTATGTGAGGTTGAACATTTCGCTCGGTTCAAGGAGTCTCCTCCGTACGGTCATCTCCTCAATTCCGTAAAAACCAGCAAATCGTTTTTCCCCATCTACAGTCGCCTTCATAGGTTCATCGATCATCCAAAAAGTAACTACAATATTTTGAAGCACATCTTCAAAGAGAAGTTTGATCCAGCTTCAACTGGGGACTGAAGGAATACACAAGAGTCCTCTCCCGGTCAAAACCTCTACACCCTTTGAACAACAAGTCAAAGAAGCAGTTCAATCATTAATTGAACATATATGTGAATTCTATATCTGTCTAAGGCACAAAGGAAAGACATGTTCACAAAATTACATTGTGTCAGACGTCTGTTCATCCAGGAAATACTCCTTGAACCTTCATCCGCCGACAAGGAGATGCACGACTGGGGACTGCTTACCACAGTCTATCTCAGTAGGAATGCATTTGGAAGAATATTGATTGATGATGACGCCACCATCAACAACATTCCACTGAAAACCCTTAGATCCACAGGCGTCACTCGACAAAAAGCTACTCGTGATCCCATCCCAATCAGAGACCTTGAAGGAATGCTCGGAAATACTTATGGCTACATCACTCTCAAAGTGAACATAATTTCATCCAGGACAAAAACCAAGTTTCACATAATCAAGAAGATCCAGGATATGGCATGGTCGTCAGACGAGCGTGGATCCACGCTGAAAATATGGCTACTGACAAAGCGCCTTTGGTTACACATATCTCCAACAAAGAAAGTTGTGATACAGAAGATGTAACTGGCATTCCATTATCAGAGCACTTGGGAGAATTTCGAACTTTGATGAGGTTGAAGCAAGAACCTGCAAAAGATGCATAAACATTCATCAAGAGGTTCCGCACTCAGGCAAGTCTAATTCCTTCCATGTCTATGTCGTTTATTTCCTCATATGTTATCCTACATGGGGACTCAATTCTTGTAGCAACTCTACAAGACGTTATGAATGGTATCTTCACCGCATTAGTATCTTACCAAGTGGTTGAATCTGGCATTTCTCCGAATCGAACACTGAGACATTCATTACTGAGATGATATCCAAGCATGGAAAAGAATACTTTGGACGTAGCCTTGCAGGAGTGTTCATGTGTACAGAAAGCTCTGATATCTGCACAAATGTTGAATCCCACTACTGCAATTAAAGGAGTGTTGAATCAACTGAAGATACTTAGGACCGAGATGATCAAACCTAAGATCTTAAGGGATATGACGCTTCGACGCTCAAGCATCTAAAAAGCCATCAAATTTTACTCTCAATCAAAGAGTACAACTTCAGCACAAATATCTCGACGATGACACACAGATTCAACACCAGCACGATCAAAGTATAACTAAAATACAATCGATAAGTCTTCATTATCCCATGATAAGACTTTTGAAGCATATGCAACATCATTCATACATGGATGGCACTAACTCCTTCAACATACACTGGGCAACCTGAGGTGATTCCGTAAAACTTCATCAACGAGATTTCTCTACATCACAAGCCCATGCACGATTGAAGAACTTCCTCTCTTCAAGAATCACATCCAGTATGAAAACTGATGCTGCTATCTACCGCAACAACATCGACTCCCTGACAAGGTGCTTCACAGTAAAGGCACACTAGATGAAGGAGCAAATACTATGTCGATAATCATGGATCTAGCCTTTTCGGTCTCTGGAGAAACTCTGACCATAGTATCGGCATTAACAAGCATTTCTGGAGAAAATTCTATCGTGATCCAACATCAACGATGGTCTCAGGGCAACATCCTCATATCTTCATCAACTATTCATTCTCTAAAGTGTTACTCGATGGATCGGACTTCTCTAAGCACTAATGATTCATATCAAGGTATGTGGACATAAAATATGTTCACATGAAAGTCTTTCCGAAGCTTGCACAACATGCGGGCACAATCCCAAGTCTTCTACAAGGTGTTCTCATCACCTCTACAAATGCGATACAACATACTTCAGCCCATGGGTTTACAAAAACGTACCAATGAGTGAGAAATGGGACAATACTTCCTCAACTAAAGATGTTCATCTATATCTCTTCTACATCGTACCAAAAGGGCGCATCAATCGGACATACTATCTGAAAGATATGGCCTCCACACTCAAGTTCA
Organism: Papaver bracteatum; assembly: GCA_023529315.1. Lineage (NCBI taxonomy): Eukaryota > Viridiplantae > Streptophyta > Magnoliopsida > Ranunculales > Papaveraceae > Papaver > Papaver bracteatum. The sequence continues at coordinate 369,829 of JAJJWX010001467.1, forward strand.
TGGAATCTGAAAACTTTCACGGGATTACAAGTTACAAATGTGCACGCTTCGTTGGCTGACCTATACAACTCCAAATTGAGTGATTCTTCTCTCATGGGATAACTCAGTCTCTTATCTTCCAAAGTTGGGGTCAAGCATCGAATTCTAACATCGTATGAGGTTCCTACACCTTCCATAGTATACAACATGCAAGCAGCAATTCTTAGACGGGATTCATAACTTCCACAGTCGATCGGTGTCCACCAGGTATTTCCACTAAGTACTTCATCACGGTACCTCCAACTTCGGCCACCTAGGTCTTTACATCAATTTTCTACCTAGGTTCTCTATCCAAGTCTTGCCAGAAGAAGAGAAAATGAAAAGGAGAGATTTAACAAAATACTAGGGATTGACGGTCCACTGATTATGACGATCAGTTTCACAGTCCAAGACTCGTGGCACCAGACTCTCATGTGATAATCATTCATCATAAAAGGAATACTACCACAGGGACATGAAACCATGGTCATTACACCACCCCCTCTTGAGAGCAACCTCAGTTACGGTCCCGTGACCAGGATTTCAGAAGTGATGTTTCTACTACGACTGACAGAATCAAGATGGATGCAAGCACCATGCTCCTGTTTTAATAAAGGGGTCATGATCTCCAATGAATCAATGACATTTAAATCCTTCACAGATATTTCAACACACAAGCGAATGGTCCAAAGACACAACATAAGTGTTTTACGACAAGCTCGTCTGAGATGATTTTATACTGTCCTTCACAAAGAAGCGAGCTGGTAAAAATTCGTAACGAATATAGGAATGGGTCATATACCATTCTCTTCGTATGGATGTCCTCTAAAACATACCCAAAATTCACATCAATTGGATAAATGAGCAAAGATATGTAGCCAAAACAGTGGACTACATGCCAGCTGAGAATTTTATGGAAATCTCCTGGACGTTTACTGTTTCGCCTATTTCGGCCCCTAAACATACTCTAAACTCAAAAATATTCTTTACTAAAGCTTGGAAATTTCCTGGGCATGAAAAAACATGGGTAGATCGCGAAAATCTGACATCGGACGAAGATTCTACGGCGTTTTTTTCTGAAAGGATGAAGTCTGAATTTTTCTGGTGGCGTATTTCGGAAAACTTTCTCATATATTCATATGGATTCTCATTCATTCATTCACAAGTCATCAATTTCATACTTCTATGAATAAAGTACAGGAGAATACCTACTTGAGGGGTCTCTAAGCCGTTCGAATGATCAATATTTCCGGAGTCACCATTAGTAGCATTATTTCCTTCATTCGGTCCTGGGTTCTGAGAATGCTCCATCTAACCATTTTCCAAGGAAGAATGAGCATTGTAAATACTTTGTTCATCCACGAAATTTCCTCCTGGATACATCATCAACAATTATTAATATTTCATTCAAGGAGTGCTATGAACGATTATACAAAGAGGTACTTACATCAACTTCTTCTTCAACGCTCGATTCAGAGACGTTTGTTCACCCGTGGAAAATTGAGGACCGTCAAGGCTCGATGAAGCAAAATTCTGAAAGGAAATAACAAACCTTGGTTTCATGATCCTAATTGCATGGACAAGAAAAAGTCATGATATAAGGAGCGTTAACAACTCACCAAAGAGACAGCCGAGGACTTTATAGTGTTCGATATCATTCTATGATCATTATTTCTAGATTCTCCACTCCGAAGACTTACTGCTATATCTGTGTGATCCATATCAACCGAACAAGGACCCATTTGTCGAGATGCTCTCGATGTTATATTCCTCCATCGGAGACTTCGCGTGCGTTACTGATACTAAGTAATCAGGAGTATAACTCAGTGTGAAGGATCTCTCACCATCACTCAGAGGTCCCAGAAGCACCATTTCTTGAAGATGCATCTGTATATATCATCTCTAGAAGTATCATTATGGGAACCAATCATTCTTGCAAAGTTGTTGTGACGTCCATACAACATTCCTACTTCAGTATATCATCCATAGATGCAGATTTCATCAAAGTAGTGGAATTAAAGCACAACAAAAGTAATTAGGATTCTCACATCAGCGAATACAAAAATGGTAACTGTCAACTCTTACCTATTTACGGCTTCACGAACTTAGTGATAATAACGTAAAATTTAGAAAATCTTGCTCGCTCCTTCAAACCGGAAAAGATGAGCAAAATCCATCATTCAAGAGTCGACACTGACTTTTTACGAAATTATGAATAATTCACATACATGTGAACATTCACTGATTTTCTATCGAAAATCATGAAAACATTATTGTTTGCTTTTAACAATTGTTTTAAATCAAAACTTGTTAGTTTTTGTGCATACACTATCAGATCACATAATTTTAACCCTGTGAGCAACTCCACAGGGTGAACACTCATTAGTTTTTGTCCATACACTATCAAATCACAAAATCCATACAAACAATATTTTATCAAAAATTATCTACTTCTAGCAATTGTTGAAAATCAAAATTTTATTTCACATAAATTTTTACTGTGTGAACATTCACTGATTTTTCAAAAATTGGACAGACGTCGATTCTACAATTGTGAAAAACTCACATACAAACATTATTTCACCATGTATAATTGTCTACTTCCAACGGTTGTTCAAAATCAAAACATTGATTTTACAAAAATATGTTTTAACGTGAAACTCAGGTAAATTTGAAAAACATATATATATATATATATATTTGCTCCCTCGAGAGTATATTTTCAAAAATTTGTGAAAGCTTACATATCGAAAATAAATTTTCATGAAAGCTCATAAATAATTTTTTTACTAATAGACGCACGTCTATTAAAAAAAAAAAATTCTCTCGTACAATCATCCACCTTTTGAAACGAGAGTTTATTAAAATCTCACATATTTAAAAAAACAAATCTCTCCTACATTAGGGATTATTTCTAGTTTCTTAAACTAACGATCGAACGAACGTTTGTTCCTAAAACAAGGGTTTTCACAAAACTCACGTCTATACATGCATATTTATACGTAATTTTAACAAGAACAAGTTATCAACTTCTGAAAAAGAAATAAACAAAAGAGCAGTGCTACACCAATTTACGCTCGTTAGACGATGCTCTGTCAAGCTACTGGAATCTTCATTCAAGCCATGGTTCACTCGTACAATCAAAAATCCGGTAATATTTTATCTTACGACTAAGTTCAATTACTTATTTCGTCTATAACTAAAAAATCACTGTCCATTGTTGAGGAACATGACTATCCCTCACTAAGCAGGGGACTTAATATAAATGGTGGATTTTCAACAAGGGCTAAAATCGTAAACCCATAATTATACATATGCCTGATCTAGCAATCAGATGAATATTGAGGCTCATGTCTCTTATCGAAAGCATGAAAGCTCATGCCACAAGAATATATGACTGAGAATATTGTCTCTCAGAGCATATGTAGATATGTAGTCACTCAGCTGAGGCAACGGCATATCTCATGAATACTGAGCAATTTCAGTAATTATTTCTATATAGAATCGAAAGATTGGACTGCTCCTAGACATATTGCCTTCTAGTATAGAGCAATAACGTCTTCAGGGTGTAACAATGTTTTCCCTGACTATATAAAAGAAATATGACGCTTCAACAAGCTCATAACACTCAATTCCTGAATAATTAATGCTCTTAGACGATTATTCTAGTATAGATCCATCAATTAATTATTCTTAAAATTATTGGATTCATTAACTGAATCCCTGAAGAATATTCAATGTTTTTCATAATATTTCGTTACTTCAATTTATGGTTTTTTCCTGCAAAATTCCATGGGTTAGTAATAAATATTAAACACACGGGCATCTGAGGTACCTTCGAGTAAGCCCCGACCAAAATGGTACAAGTGTACTTAGCAATAATACACCAACGAGCACCTGAATGCACGAACGAGTATTTCAAAATACGACGAGACGATGAACCTATGCAAAATAGGAAAGAAAATAATAAATAAATAAAATATTAACCAGGGCGCTGAGGGATTGGGCCCACCGGCCAGCCGGTAGTGCCGTGACCAATCCCACGTCCAATTTTATATTTTATCATATTTTTATTATTTTCCTTGATCTTATGAAAATCCTTTCATTTGAACAAATATCCTTCTTTTTAAGGAAACTCCTTAGTTTCATGGTGTTTCCTTCGCATCAAGGAAATAATATAAAATTGGGAAAGGTGTCACGGGACCGTGTCTACTAGACGGACGGCTATGCCCTAGTCATGGCTGATCCCACACCTCATGATTCCTCAATATTTTATTATTATTTTCCTAATCTCATGAAAACTCCTTAATCTCATGATATTTCCTTGATCCCATGAAAACGATATAAAATTAGGAAAAACTCATGGGACTAGGCCCTAGCCGGTCCCAAATGCCCCTTATTTTGTTATTATTATTTTTATGTTTCCTTGATTCCATGAAATTCCTTGATTTTATGATATTTCCTTCAAATTATGAAAATTCCTTCAAATCAAAAATAATACATAAATTAGGGAAAACTCACGGGACCGGGCCCTAGCCGGCCGACCATGCCCAAGCCGGTCCCATACGCCCTTTTTTTATTATTATTAATATTTTTGTTTCCTTCATCTTATGGAAACTCCTTGATTTCAACAAAACTCCTTAGTTTCAACAAACTCCTTGGTTTTATGATATTTCCCTAAAATCATGAAAATATTATAAAATTAGGAAAATGTCGCGGGACCGGGCTTTTTAGCCGGCCATGCCTTGGCCATATCCGGTCCCACACTTCATGATTCCATCATTTTATTATTTTTCCTTCATCTCATGAAGTTTTCACGGTTTCAGCAAAAATCCCTGATTTCTTCATATTTTCTCACTACACCATTTTGGCCGATTAGAAACAGATTTTACATGTTACAAAACAGGGTTGTAACAGCCAAGTTCTGTTTCAAAACATGGCGTGACAATTTTTATAACGGCAATGTAGCTGTTACGAATTTTGGGTTGTAACAACGGTTGTAAGTTGTAACAGACAACGGCTGTTACTACGTGGAATTTCGTAACTGGCTGACTCTGTTCCGAATATTTTGTAACAGTTACCTCGTAACAGAGCTTAGCCGTTACTCCGTGTCATTTTGAAACATCTTAGACCTGTTACTACAGGATGGGTTGAAACGGCTGAGATCTGTTACGAATTCTTTAGTAACATCAAAAAAAAATTACTGCCAGTCAAATATTCCCTCTTTGACCTGGTCAATATTGATTGTGGTCAGTACATATTCAGCCGGAAATACGCCGGAATTAAAAAATAACCTGCAAAGCTTTCATTCCATCTTCCCATAGATTCAATCACACATTCAACAATAACTCCTTTATTAACAATAATGTTTTTCTTTCTACATTCGAATTGTTTCGGAACTTAAAAGGCAATCCCTAAGTTTTATTATATTGCATGATTCCTAAGTTTTATTCCTAAGGTATATGATAAGAATAAACCAACAGAAACATGACTCACATAATCAGTATGTGCCCTCACATTTGAAGCAGAATTGGTGAAGCTGATGGAATCCAATGCCGCAGCAGTTATGCAATAACTTCAATGACCATTGCCCTTACACAAGACATCTCTTCCAAGAACGAAGCAGTATCAAAACTTTCATCAGATCCATTCTATCCATCCCACAGATCCTTCATCAATCCTTCAAGTCATGACGAGAAGTACAAATTACTGAAAAACTCTGAATAAGTGCATAACAAAGAAACATAAATCACCGCAAAGTATACATTCAACATCCACATTTCCCCTACAAACTAAATAATCTTATTTCAATGCTTATTTCCCTTACTACTAAAAGTGACAGTATCATTATAAAATAACAGGTACTTAATGGTAATCACTGTTTATATCACAGACGAGGAAGCGACAAACCGACTGCAGTTTACAGAGAAATCATAAACATGTGTAGATATGTATATCTCACCATTAAACTAAGAATATGCATTGGTTAACTCGTTTTATATGGATCTTTCGAGCATTTTTCCATCACAATGACTAAGGAAAGACTTTAGCAAGCATTCTTATCCAACATGAGCGAACAATATATTCTAAAAATTAATGAACAGTAAATGAGCCGCATAAGAAGTTTCCGTCGGATCACTTCAAAAGAGAACTTCAGTACTACTACATCTTACAAGAAAATTTGAGGGTATACATTTTGAGGAGAAACTAAACTCAGGGTATATACGAGGCAAAGAAAAAGTAGACAATAAAGGGAAGTAAATAGTAATTTCCCCAGGATACTGAGATTACAATTTTCATTAAACTAAAAGTGATTTTTCCTAAACCATGATCTTACAAATAAAGGGAGTTTGCAAACATAATACCTCGTCATAGGCTCTCATTGCTAGCACCAAACTTTGCCTCCAGATCCACATCTCCCACAGCTTTAGCAGCAGCTTTCAACTGACAAATCCACCAGCGATGTGAACAGGAAATATATTGATAGGTGAGATGATAAAAAATAGGGATTCATTTCTCAAATTGTTTTGTGATTCAGGTTTTAGGAATTACCTGATTCAAAAACTCGTCAAGTCTTCTAGCAAGTCGAATGATACTTCCCTCAAAGATATCAGTCATTTCTATAACCTCAGCAAAGGTTGCACCCTAGAAGCCGACAATAATGTGAATTAAAAGTTGCAAACCAGCAAATTAAAAGAGTTGCATAACCTATTAACTAAAAACTGAACTAAACATATTTATGACAGAAAGTATAAAAATATTTGCATATGCTCCGAAGTATAGAAAAATAAATAGATTATTCAACATATAAAATGCATCTTACCTTTGACCAACAGTAGATCACATTCATCATATATAGTCTTGTTGTTGATTCCACGTATTCCTCGACATCTACTTCCAGTTTACACTCTCGTTGTATCTGAAAGATATCAAAGAATTTTAAGCCTTATTCACTTATTCACTTAACCAAATAACCAACAAACAATGATACAAAAACTAACAAACCTCTGCGATTCTTCTTGCAATGTCCTGGAGTTGCTGTAATGGCTTCCCAAGTTCGGTTCTTAAATGTATTTGTTTATTTGATCGATCTCTGGGAACAAAACAGCTCACAAGAGCTGCAACTTAATTGGGATCACGATCATTAAACGTACCTAAGGATGTCTGTTCAGTAAGGATTAGTATACACAGCTAAAGTACTCAATATTGAAGTCGATCCAGTGATTTACTACAAAAGTGAGAAGACAGAATCATTAATTCACCATTGAACATCAATTCAGTAATAAGAACTTCATCTCCTGTGTCTATCAGACAAGCATCTTGTCCCTTCAACTGCACAACACCATCGGCATCAATATGGCCAAGCTTTTTTAAGACCCAAGATCGATTTTTCAGCTCGTCGCGGAATTTTTGAAGCCGCAATTGCAATTCAACAATTAAACTTCAAAACCATGCAAAGCTAAGGAAATGTAGCCTGAGTGGAGCAAACTCAATTCGCAATATGAATTTCGGCAATCACATTACTCACAACAAACATGTGATGTATTAAATTCCTGATTAGAATGTTATCAGACTATAAGTACTAAAAGAGAATTTTATTGGAGATCACCTATTGAAATGTACAAGAAACCTGTGCCACTTATATTTCACTAACAGTTGGGTGCAAGAAACTATTCAATACAATGTGCATTCCAGATGCAAATATACATGGGAGTTGCGAATCTTCGATTTTAGTTGTTGAATCTCATGATTCACCTCTTCTTTTCGTTAGAAACATTTGACTTGTTCCTTATTATGAGAAGACTGCAGAGGAAAGTAAGCGAACATTTTTTTCCGTTGAATTAGTGATGCTACAGAGGTATAGACTGCACCAGGGTATCATAAAGATAAATTATACAACTTTCAAAATCGCGTAAAAAAGAAAAGATAAGATAAAATAAAATAAAACAAAACTACAAACTTGGCATTACAAACCTTATGTACTGGATGATCATGTAATTTCTTCTCAAGACCCTGTTAAGAGTAACTGTCAATCATTCCTGTTCCACATAAGCAACGTCGATAACGTTTAAAGGCATTGATAAATAAGCAAATACACATATAAGACCCTGTTAGGAGTAACTGTCAATCATTCCAGGACCATATCTTCTAACGTTAAGAAATTTAGTAAGCATACTACAGAAAATGGTTATGAAACACAACGTAGGAGGCATACTAATTGCATTTTATCCAAAATCATAATTGTACCTGAATTGCCACTAGCTAAAGAACTATATCATTTGCATCCAAGGGAAAATGGCGAGGAAGAAATTCATATGCAAACAGTATTAAGCATACAAGCGAAGCTATAAGCCAAAATGAACTACAACCATTGACTACATCAGATACCCTAATCTGGATACCACGAAATGAGTCCATACAAACCCACACAAGCATTTAGGAAGAATTTGACCAATAGAGACATCTCTTAAATTAATGCCAGTCACCTCAATAGTCCCACCGCCACAATTGCAATATGTTGAGAGCTGATACATAGGATATATAGAAATTTCAAACTAACACTGCACATAAAGGAAATGGATGTGCACAATCCACATTTATGAAAATAAAGACAAGAAAACATTTATGAAAATCACAATTGCATATCATCATATTGGATAGTCTCTACTCCATAAATACTATGCTCAAAAGCAATTCAGTCATTGTCAATCCAACAGACCATGGTACTATTAAACACTACTAAAGTTAACAAGGATTTATATGGAAAAGAGATGGTACTCAGTGATATGGCACAAAACAACCACATAAAATGCATCTTCATAGCTGAACTAAAGAATTCAAAGAGATAGTGAGAAAGCCAAGGCTGCATAGGATTTCTGTTTACAGAGTGCTGTCACGATTTATTCATGGTTTTCAGTAGCTAATATTACCCGATCGTCATAAATAATTTACAGAAGCTAGATGACTCATAGTCCTAAAATCTACCGAAAAATCACATTATTCTAACGGTTAGTTAAAAAGATATGCATACTCGAACCAGACTGCTTGCACTACGGACCTGCAGAATTCAGGCACAACTTCCATACGTTTTCGACTACCAAATATGATTTGTTTCTACTGAATTTTATACCACACCTTACTAACAACATTTCCCATGACCTATAAAAGTTCTAGATTATTCCGATAAGCGAGTAACGAGAAACATCATGGGTAAGTGGACTGTTCAGATTTCGCTCCTTTCTGAACAGTCAGAGTTAGTCTATCGTTTCCAGTTCCTAACGATGTCCGATTGTGTTCAAATTTTTATATCATCCGTAAGACTGAAATAAGTTCTAGGTGCTAAAAATTCATCACATTCCAACGGCTGAATCATAAGATATCGGCCGCATACGAAGCATATAAATTTTGTGTTTACATGACTAATCACACCTTTAAGCCTGTAAATACATCAATCAACACCACAGCATGAAAAATTCAACACAAATATACATTAGAGTAATGAAAACATGGTTGGTGAGGGAAACCCCCAAAATTTCACAATTATGCTAACCTAGAGTCAGAAAAAAATTGATTCAAATCCATAATATCCCATATATTCATGAAAACTAATTTACCCTTTCTTGGAATTTAGTGAGGAATGATCAGAGAATATTTCAACAATAAAAATCAAGAATGAGAAGTTTCCCTTACCTTCCATGCAATCAACTATGAAATCAATAATGAATCCAATGATTTTGGAAATGGATTAGTGATTCTCAAAGAACATCAATATGAAGAAATTAGTAACTTAAATATACCTCATATACATCATGGTAATTTTGGTTGTAGCATCAGGGACCTTACCTCAAGCTGCTAGTATCGCAGACAAATAAGTCTTCTTCCAGGCTTTTTATCAAACAGTTTGCATGCATGAAACTGGTGAGGGTGAGACAGCCTTGGTGCTGCATTCTAAACCCTTTACATTCTCCATCCCTGCAAATTCAAATTAGGAACAAACCAAAGTTCCTAACCAACTATAAACTCCAAGACATTAATAATCCTAGACAATTGTCACCATAAACCATCGTCAACGGCTCGCTATTTGGTTGTTTTCCCGCTAATTTAAGAGTTCAAAACCCTTACAGTTTCGTATCCAGACAAATACCCAATGTTTATCTCTATAGAACTTTAATAATACCTCTCTGAATTTCATCCTTTCGCCATCTATTCAAAGGGCAGCAGCATCAAACCTTCACTGATTTCACTGCCAAGGACTCACGGCAAAAACCTTAGCAATAACTCTTGACAGCAAACATATTTGGTAAACTACCATGTTGAGCTTGACTCTAGTCCGACTTTGTGAAATGACTTGAGAGGTGTAGGATAAGTGGGAGCCGTCTTTGGCGGCGAAGGTGAAATACTCATGGATAGATATGCAACAAAAAAAAAAAAAAGATAGATACTTCATTCACACTTAAAGATGGTGATATGAAAACTCTTAAACTTATTTCCATTATACACCTTGATTGAAAATTCTTGACCATCATATTTGCTTCGGCTTGCACAAAACAGACTTAAATCAAACCAAACTCTCAGTTCGAACCCAACACTCCATGTCCTGGATTCATATCATATGTTGCAGCTTCATGACACCAACTACTGCACACAACCATTCTAACCATCAGTGCAATCACCTTAACCTGCTGTTTCATCATCTTCTTTTCGGCTCAACCACACGGTCATAACGAACTCAAGATCCATGTAGTCTCACATCAACTACCAATAGCTCCAACACCGTATCCAATCTCAATATCACCCATAGGAAACACCAATTATTTTCTGCAATAACGCCATCAAATTAAATTATTGAACTCCAATTAAAATCCAAACCCTAGCCATTCATTCATGATTTCAATTAAATCATTACATACCCATATAATCTCATCAAATTCAGGCTAAATATTGCTAAGGATTTCCTTGAAAAGTAGTAACAGTACGATACATGTATGATACTCTAGGAACCAACAAAACTAACATAATACTTCCTGGAATGCACGAAAATATGAAGAAAATAACACTAAATAGTAAAACAAGCAAGTATATCGAATCAATCACCTGTACGTTACATATAAATCGAAAGACGAACGAAATCGAAAATCACATATAAATCGAAAATCTCAAATAAAGTTGAAACCCTAAACGAAAATATCATATAAAATTGAAAATCTAATTAACACATCAACACCTTAATGTCGAAAAGAACAGATCGAAACACAAGTCGAAAACTTTAAACACTTACATCTTCAGTTTTAGATCGAAACCCTCAAACCATCAAACGAAAACCCAAACTTCACTTTCAGGATGAAACCCTAAATTCGCTTCTGCAGAGATAAAGAAAGTGGAAAGAGATGAGAAAATAACAGATTCAAACACAAATTGAAACACAAATCACTTACATGTTTGCCTTCAGCTTCATATTGAAATCCTAACAAACTTCGCTTCTACAGAGAGAAAAGTGGAAAGAGAGGAGTGGTTCGAGTGAAAAGACATGAAGTGCGGTTCGAGTCATGTGTATGAATCTTTATGACCAAGTGACCATCTCAGCTAAAGTTAATGTGCAACTGTGACCAAGGTATGAAATATCCCCAGTTATACATTTCTTGGGTGGAAAAATATGAAGCTGTGAACATCCACACACACGGATGGCACGCATGGAATCTTATCCAGTTACGAATTCGTAACAGCTCAAAGACAGTTACAAAATCTGACAAGATTTGTAATAGCACCAAGCTGTTACAACCAGTTTGTAACAGCAGTTTCCTATCACGAATTCGTAACATCTAGTAGGCTGTTACGAATTTGATTTACAAATCCAAGAAAATGGTGTAGTGTCTCAAAATGTTGCTCAAACGCACATCAGAAAATATCAAAATTCTCAGAACTGAGATACGAACACTTTGGTGATGCAAGCATGTTACCTTGACCGACCATGTTGTATTTTTGGCTTGCAAGGATCTGGTCCCATATATTTTCACAATTTGACCTAATTTGCACAATTGCACGTATTAGGTCCAAAACTCTTCCAAACAATTTGGAGCTTCATAAGATGATCGTCAGTCGATCTCGTGATGACCCAAGGCCAGTTTCATGATCCCTTGGTTGGTCCCTCATCTCTTCATAATTAATTAGGTTTTATCACCTAAGGCTTAGATGAGCATTATTTTAATGATTAAACCAATATTTAATCGTCCTTTCATCAACAAATCGACAAGTCTTCAAGAGACCTTGGCATTTCACTACACCAAATCCAGGTTTTTGCAACATTTGGTTTTTTGGATGTGCAACGGATATTAACGTTGTAGATCTTAATCCGTTGGTTATCACCGTACATACGTTGCACCAAATCCTGAATAGTAGAGAAAAATAATAAAAAAGGACACACTTGCCTTTATTAATATTGTCGAGGCCTTAAATGTATATTTCAACCTAATTATTATCCTTTTTCTTCTATTCTTTTTTTTCTCGGAAAACATTATCTAAACCTTAAAGCTTCCTCTTTCTTTTCTTCTCTTCCAAGAAGCTGCTTCTATTCTACACCTAAATTCACATCTTCGAAATCAAGACCATGTTTTCAGAAATCAAAATCTATCTCTCATCTCTCTCCCAAAACATTATCTTATTCTCTTTTTTCCTTCTTTCTCTTCTAAACCTAAATCAAGATCTTCGAATTGAAATCAATTTTTCAATTATCAAAATCTATCTCTTGGAAACCTGAATCTCATTAATCAAAACTCATAGAAATCGTTTAAATCTAAGATTCGGGTTTTTCATGGTTAGAAAAATCAAAAACCAATTTTTCAATAATTGCAACCCTAGAAATCGTTTCTTCTATAAAATCAAATGACTCTGTAAGGTAAAGTTTACCACTCGAGTGTGAAATAATGGATCTTGCTTGGTACCCTAATCTTCTTACTTGTTTTTGTTATATTGCTTTTTTTTTACCTAATTCTATGAATAACATCTTTTGGTATGTAATATTCTATAAAGATCTTGCAATTTTTGTTTTTATTTACTACGTTTGATGGAGTTTTAAAGTATGGGTTTTCTTTTGATCTCAGCTTTGTGGTCATATGGTGTTCTAATTTATATGTGGTGCTGATTATTTTGCTGGTGAAAGTGGTACGTGTTGTTGCTTAAAGTAGGTAGTATGGTTAATGCTGCTGATTTTTGTGTTTAGTTGGTGGTGGTGCCTCATTTACTTGGTGTTTGTGATGAATCCCTAGGAAACTTACCCAATGGATATGGTGAAAGGCAGGCTTACTGTCCAGGTAATGTTTGACTTTCGATTTCTTCGATCCTTGAACATTGATTCACCATTCTTGTTTTACTTGTATGCATAGAGTTTCCTTGTTTAGTTTTATGTTGCATCACTTCCCTTCCACTTTGTATAGTGCAGATTAGACGTGTCTAATTTGGGTGCCTTACTAACCTTTTTGTATAAAATTGGTTAAAATGTTGTAGGTATGGCTTTGGTATTTTGATGTACGGGTTTGGCTCTAAGAAGGCTTTACTTGAAGATTTTGCTGCTACAGAGTTGACAGATTGCGGTGTAATCGTTGTCAATGGATATCTTTAGTCAATCAATGTCAAAAATATATTACATTTGAGCATTTAAGAATTGTATTTGTGTGGTCAAAGGGATTTTTCATTTGACGTCTGCATTTCTTTTATGTGCAGGTTGTGTCCACACTAGCTGAAATTCTATGGGAACAACTAAAGACCATATTATATCTTATACCGGGAGGACATCTAAAGTTCAACAACCTTCCAGTTCGCAATCCATGGAAGATCTTCTTGCGTTCTTAGATGGTACTGATGCAAAGGAAAATGATTGATTTGTCTATGTTTTTGTTATTCACAATATTGATGGACCTGGTTTGCGAGACACGAATCACAACGTTATCTTGCTCTGCTTGCAAGCTGTTCCAATATTCGTGTGGTTGCATCAATAAATCATGTCAATATAGTTCTATGTAAGAATTCACTTTGCGTATCACATATGCGATTCATTGTTCTTTATTTCATTTTGTTCCAAATCTAACAAGCATTAGGAGTCTAGGAGTTATTTATTGCAGCATATGCGTCTATAATCAAGTGGCTTTGACAATCCCATTTTTAATCTCGTTACACCCAATCTGACTTTCTAACTCCACTACATGAGGTCAATTTATTGGAGTCTAGAAGTTTGTACATAAAGCATTGTTTTTTTAAGACATACTCATGTGTTTTGTCTTCTTCTCCATACATAAACATACTCATGTGTCGTGTCTTCTGATCCTTGTTTTTTTTTTTACTAGATATGGGATGTAGGATCTGGAAGACTAAAGCGTACGTTAACAGGACATATCGAGCAAGTCAGGGGTTAGTTATTTTTTCATAATTACACGAGCATGTTGGGTGCAAATTCCGTTCTTATTGAGCACAATTCTTAACATATCTATTTTTTTTCTATTAGGCCTTGCCATGAGCACATAACACATACATGTTTTCTTCTGGTGATGAAAAACAAGTTAAATGGTGGGACCTCGAACAGAACAAGGTCTGCTAATGCATTATTTTGCTATCTGGAAACTTAATGGTTTGGAATTATCTTTGGACAGGTCATTCGATCATACCATGGGCATCATAGTGGTGTTTACTGCTTAGTTTTTCATCCCATCATAGTGGTCATTCGATCATAGTGATGTTTTACTTACTAGAGGATGTGACTCTGTTTGTTGGGTATGAAATATAAATTAATCTCTTAAATACAATTTCTTATCAAGTGCTTTGGTCTCTTAATCGACTTCTGCAGAACTGTTCAATTGAAAGATGGAGGTCTTAATTTGAGCCTTTTGAGGTCACAAGCTGGTTGTTATATGCAAAAGAAGTCATATTTGTTACACATAAATTTAATTTCTTTGTCGGTATACAGGTGTGGGATATTCGTACAAATATGCCGGCATTTGCTCTCTCTGGTATGTGCAGATGCGGAAATTGAAGATTATGGATTTGAGTACTTTGAGGAAGAACCAGAGGAGAAAGATGTTGATTTTGAGAACCGATACTCTAAAAGTACTTCCTTATAAGTGTTTGAGTTTCTTTCCAGTACCCACTTTTTGTGTCTATGCATGCTTTTATTCATGTCTGGACTTATAACTCTTTCCCTACACTTGCGAGTTCAGGTTCTTACGTTTTTTATCTGTTGTGTTTTCATATGTTTTCTTCCTTTGGGAAACTGATACCATGCTCTTCTCTAACAGGAAATTCTCCAGTGATCCTCATAACACAGCAACTTTCCATAAGTACTCCTCCAACAAAAATGGTGATAAGTCGGATTGCTGGAAGAACACAACTGAAACTCGTAAGATCTCACGTTCTTCTTATACTGTTATTTATTGATCTGTTAACCGGTGCTATTAAGAATTTTACAAAATGAGGTTTTCCCCCTCAAATCCCTTGATGCAATTTCAGCCCTTTTGTAATTGTTCTTTTTTTTCTTTGATTGTGGCCTTCTGGGGTTATTTTGTTGTTCATTTTTGATTTCTGATTATTATTATTTTGTTTTTTTTTCCCATGTTAATCATGTGGCTTACTTCCTCAGAGTTCTCATTACTCGATTTACTTAGTGAGGATGGGTCAAATGGAAAAGCAGAAGGAAGTCCAGTGCCAGAGTGTCATGTTGCCTTTTCAGTCGAAGGTACAGCAGTTTCATCCACTAAAGATTCATGAGAAGTTAAAAGTAAATAAGAGAATGAAAAATACTTGTGCCATGAACTATGAAGATCAACTAAAAATAACTTCAGGGAAAGCAACCGATCTTGTTTGTCAGGGGTGAGTGTCACTATATGGACGTGGTCGGTTTCCACCTTACTTATCGCATGTTTTCCCTTATTTTTCAGGTTTTGGTAAAACAAGGATGGAAACTCCAGTTCATTCACCACAATAACAATGCAGGTAATGTCAATGTGCTATATAACCTAGATGTCCTGATATGCTGACTGCTGAAGCTTTTGGCCAACTGTTAATGTTTATTGAGATGCACTTATATATGAAGCTTTTAAAGAATCAAAGATATCTTAAAGACTCATAGCTACTAGTATCACCACCTTCACTCATCTAGAGTTGTGATAATTTATGCATATCTAATATCATATTTTCTTCAATAGATTTCCATCACCACCGAAGGCTGCAAAGAGACAACTCTCATCTAATAAATACAAGATAAATCAGCTTAAACAGGTTATATTTTTTGTAGAAGCATACTTAGTTTCTGCAATCGATGTTTGCTCTTCTTCTTCTTCTTCTTCTTTTGTTCTGACATAGTCATCGTAGATTTGTACCTTTAAAGTATTGGTCCATGTGGATAAGGTTATCTTGCTTATACGACTAGCAGCCTGTTTAAGCTATCTTTGTCCTTTTGTGAGCCATCCATTCACTAAACTTTCTTAAAATTCCTTTGTAGACATCTTTACATTTTGCCAATAGGTACTCTGTAGTGTGTCTGATAGTCAAAATTTGTATGTATTTGACTGTAACATAGTTTGCACTATAACTATTTATCATTTGGATAACCATGTGAAATAGCATATAAGAAGAATTGGGCACCTTGACGAATTGTTCTTAAATTCATATCTATATATGCAACTGCTATGACTATTAGAAGCTTCTGTTAGCGTGACGTCCTCACTACTGTTAATATTAGGTAGGATATGTCGACCAGAACTAGTCAAAAATTTATGTATGCAGGTGATGTCCATGTCAATAGGGGTTTGGTTCATAGGCTCTTTTTTCCAAGGTTTTTAGTTTGTAGCACACATTGGGTCAAGGTTAACCCTTACTTTTTTAGTTTACTTTGTACCTTATCTTGGGGACAATTTGGAAAAAGAAGTAAATTTGTGGAGTGATCTTGAACAGTTTTGAGTATTTATATATGTTAACAATATGTATTCTCCTATTTTCAGGTGCCATTGCAATAGAAATTTGGGCTGGGTAAATCCTGCATCAGATAAAATACCGAATAAGTTCAGAAAATTGGTATGTTAAGTCAGTCATAATTCAACTCTGCTACTCTGAGATTATCTTAAAGTCCTACAATGTATTAGTCGTCTCCTTTAATTGTACAAGTTCACTATGTCTAATTCTTATCTCTTGTAGAGAGTACAAGTTATGTGTATGTAATCCATGGTGGAAGAGAGAATATTGTAAGAATATTATTGGTTAACCATATGTTCATCTGAAAAATTAGGTCTTTTAGTTGATCTACAATGGTATATGAAGGTGCACAAATCCGCCGGAATTATCGTCGGATTTTATTTTTTGTCTTACCTGTAAATTGTTTTGCAACGTATATAAGTGTTGCTCAAATTATAGTAATACGTTGCCTAAATTATTATAAGCGTTGCACAAATTAAAGAATTCGTTGCTCAAAAACGTTGGCAAACCGGGTGACCAACGTTTCTATGTGTTGCACAAATTAATTTGACTAACGGATATATGCGTTGCACATAAATTTGCTACGCCGTATTTCCAATGGATATACGCGTTGGTGAAATTCATTGCAACGCGTATATCCGTCCCAAATCGGATGTTTTGGTGTAGTGTTTGCTCACGTGAGCATCTAGGCCTACATGGACGGCCATAATCCCATGTAGCCGGTCCTTCCTTCACTCTGTGTTTTATTTTCAATAAATCATCAATTGATCAAATTAGGGTTTTGGGTCCAAGGTTCATAATTCCAGATTCAAACGCTAATAATTTTACGTTGATCTCATGACCAACATTTTATTGATTATACTCGGTTCAGTTGCCAATATTCTGATTTTAATACTTTATTTGGTCATGTTGCCAATAGTTCATCAAACGAGCAATTTTTGCTCAAACCAAGTAGTATTGGTTTAACTATCAATATTCAACGATTCATCAAATGAACAATATTTGTTCACTTTAGCTATCAACATTTATTCGAGAATTATACCTATGTCTCAACAGACATGTTCAATTCATCAGTCTCAGAACATTTTCAAATCACGTTCGACTCAACAATACAAGGACTCATCGTCCCATGAAGTCAGCAACCGACTAACTAAAACCACGGGGAATCAATCGTGTCATATGGGGGGATATTAACTAGGGTTTTGGTCAGGAGGTCTACCGCACGTGTGTTCATACACACGATAAGAATGTGAGAAAGTCGTGCAATCAGTTGAAGGAGTTAACAAAGTAGTGGATGGAAAATCAACCAAGTCTCCGCACGTTGAGCAACTGGTTTTAACACGATTTCCACTTCCCCACTCTTTGATTCCATCAACTGTCACACTTCATGGGATCATGGTGTTTAAAATTCTAGCAACATAAATAAGTCTCCGAATCATGATTGAAACAAGGACAATCTCACGTCAAACAGACAACACGAGATTAACAACTCAACATCTGAGCAATTACTCTCAACAGAGTAAAATTCACTCATTCAGAACTTATCTTATTTTCAGAATACACAACACACCTACGATCTTCGATCACCATTGATCTCACATATTTCTCAGCTTCCCTCCTACAGATCGACCCATCTTCTCTTGTGACCGAATTTACTCTGGAACGTCCATTGTCTTGGTTTAGGCCAGAGTGCTACAGATTGATCTCTCGAATTCAAAGCACTCCCTTCTTGCAGTGCATCTGTGTGAGGTTAAACAGTTCACTCGGTTCAAGGAGTTTCCTCCACACGGTCGTCTCTTCAATTCCGTAAAAACCAGCAACTCGTTTTTCCCCATCTACACTTTTGTTGAGTCCATACTCCATAATGTGATCAAAATAGGCAAATCAAAAATTTGCTCATCCCATAGAAATTGCCCTAAGGGGTTTTGGGGATTATTATTTGATGACCCGATTTTATCATCTTATGAGTCCATAAAATCAATATCTTGGAACCTTTATAATAGGATTCAAAAAAAGTCACAAGGATACTCTCTCTCCATTCCTTCTTCTTCTTTAATAAAACTATCACCAACAACCCTTCTCTGCTCGGATCTGGTCCAGATTTCTTCATTATTTATTGTTTTCTAGGTTAGTTAGTATTTAGTAGTTTTATGAAGGTTTTATCTACTTTTTTGAGCTTTACCTCCGCTTTAATGGCGATTCTTGGTTGTTGGGTTGGGTTTTAAGATCAATAGTGATACTATCCAACGATAAACTCTCCATCTTTGATGTCTCTGGCGATGAAATCGTCATCATCAACTTATCCGGCGACAGAACCTTTATCGGTGATTTCTTTGACGACGGAAGCTTCATCACTAGTTACACGAGATTTGAGCAAATCACTCCTATTTTGGGAGCACATCTTTCTAAAGAAGAAAAACAATTTAAATGGTTGGAATTTAATTCCGAAAAAAACTATTATTTCTCTGATTTAATCGGATCTTGTTCATACTTGTATTTGTCGGACTCCGGTAATTCTTCTCTTTTTCTTGTCGGATTTCTCGGTATTGTACTATTACAGAATGTACTTATTACTTTGTATTCTCTTATTTTCGGTCTTAAACTCACTATAATCTTGAACTTCATTAATGAAAAGGTTCCTATTTTATCCCAAAAAGAAAAAAGTGAATCAAGGTCAAGAAATAATGCAAGAAAAAGAACTCCACTGAAATATAAAGGCACATTATGTCTTTAAAAAAAAGTGGTAATTAAGTGTTTGACCCTGTCCTCACTCTCTCTTACTCAGATGGCATTTTGGCTTAAAACACAATTTTAAAAAAATTAACCCATTTTATTGAAATGACCCTCAAAAAAGGAGAGTCATTTGGTTAAAGATGTTTGTTGATATTATCAAATGATGAACTATTCCTTTAAGGGTATAAGTGTCATGCCAACTTAAACATAACATGTCTCATGAATTATACGTAAGAATTCGACAAATTTTATATATTTGGAAAGCTTTTTGAAAGATCTACATAACGAGCGTAAATACAACTATCAAATTTTCATTTTCATTTTTATTAATAATTAAATATTAAATACTTTACAATTAAAATTTTTTTATTCTTTAAGTAATTTTTTAAATTTTTTTCATATTTTATAGTGTGCAGACAATATGCACACCGATTTTATGTGCAGAAAATATGCACACTGATTTTTGTACATAATTTTTTTAATTTTCTTCATATTTTATAGTGTGAAGGAAATATGCACACTGATTTTTGTAAACAATATTTTAAATTTTCTTCATATTTTATAGTATGCAGGTAATATACACACTGATTTTATGTGCATACAATATGCAGACCGGTTACAATAATCCAGGACAACTAGAATAATTTGTAAATTTTATTAAATAAGTCTGGGGCCAAAAGAATAAGATCCATAATTTTCAGGGTCATAAGAATAAATTTCTCAAAAAAAAAAAAAAAAAAAAAACCGTTGTATGTAACTTTATTGTTGTTATCTCTCTAGCCAAACAAAGATCCTCATCATCTAGGATTTTTATCTTCCTCTCATCCTCCTGATTCATGATGCCCGCTTATTATATTGGAATGAAGCATAAAAAACAGCGTACTTTAATAGTAGATACTAGATAGGTACATTAGTGCGTGCCCCCCACCCCACCCTCACAAAACCGCCCGTGTTAAAGACCTCCAAATCTCCTCCTATCATAATCCTGTTATATATATCTTCTTTCTTTTCTTTTTTTTCTGGACCGGCTCTGTCCTCTCCTTATCTAACTTCAAATTCAATATCAACCACGCTCAAATCCATGATTATAAGTGTTGATACCGAAATTACTGGGGCTGATACTATTCAGCTGATCCAACGGCCAGGATTGCTTAAGACCTTTTTGTCATATATGAAATGGTATCAGCCCCTAGCAATTTGGTATCAGCCTATATCAATCCTGCTCAAATCACTTATTTGCCGAACACAAGAAACAATTTCTAACCAAGCACTATTAGGAAAATAGATGCATATATATATGCAGGATCAACTTGACGATTGATTGACCGATGGGAAAATATTTGTGAGGAAGTAGTTGAGCACTTAAAAGTCTCTCATTTGAATGACAGTGGCGCAGGGGTGGAGCCAAGATTCATAAGAAGGGGTGCAACCAAAAATTATAGGGGGTGTAAAAGTGCAAAAATGAGTTTATTTGTTAAAAATAATTCTTATGAGGCCTAAAATGGACTTTAGAGCCAGCTGGGCAAGGGGTGCCAGTGCAACCCCTTGCAATGGGCTGGCTCCGCCCCTGCAGTGGCGGAGCCATGGTTAGACTAGGGAGGACCCTAGTTAGCAATCCGGGATACGGGAACCGTTCGGAACGGCATACGTACGGGTATTATTCGTTTTGACGGATTGTAAATTCGGTCCACTATTCGGTCAACCAATTTTGATTCGGGGATAATACGGAACGGCATACGTACGTGTATAATTCGTTTTCGAAATCTTAATTCGGTACGGAAAATTCGGTACATATAAATAGTAGGAAATGTCATTTTTACAAATGATTTCAAGGTTGAAATGGAATATATTTGTAATATTTGTAGCTTAACAAACAAAAATCTTCTAGCTCGGTGGTTGGTTGCCTAGAATGTAATCGCGAGGTCGTTGGTTCGAATCCAACACATTTCATTTTTGAAAATTTCAGTGAAATATGAGCTGTGGGCTTTAGAGGGGAGGCTTATTTCAATGAAATGTGACTTTAAATGAGCAGTGGGCTTAGAGAGGAGGCTTGATAGATGAGCCCATTAGAAATGGGCTGTCTAAACATGGCGTACTTAAGTCGCGTATTCTAATACGCAACGCCAAATTCGCGGACAATACGGCTTCTCCACAGAATACGCGAACTGGGGTCGGGGTTTCAATTGGACGCCCGAATAATTCGCTCCCGTTCGATACGCAATAATTCGCGAATCATCCGCGAATGATTCGGCGAATTGCTAACTAGGGGGAGGACAGTAGTTTTAGGTAAAAAATATATTAGTGGAGATGAATATTCAAGGAAATTTTTTGATTGCGCGATGTGCAAGCAAAACTTGAATGCGCACCTCTGCCACTGTTCGATGAGTTAGATGTGACGTCATCAAACTCATCACCGAACCATAGTCATCTATTCTTTTTTTTTTGATGGTTTGGAAGAGTGGTCTTGAGCATCCTTAACTCCTTTTAAGAGTTATTTCTGGCAATTACGGGGTCGAACCCCTACCTCCGCAGAGGGAGGGAGCATACCAACCATCAGACCACTTGATGTTGACCATAGTCATCTATTCGAAAATTGTATATCGCATATTTTTCTATTTTGTAATCGTAATCTGTAATTATTGCTTTCAATAAAATACCCATAATATCCCTGTTACATTGCGCGCTAAAAGAAATCAAATATCAGCTGATGATCCGATCTGTGATTCTTGTTTGCTTTCATGATAATACCAGCAAAGAAAATTAATTACAGTAAAGAATTGATAAATGATACAGCTACTTTACATATCAGTTTTTTCTTTTAGTTGATAAGGCTAAGATCAAACGAGTTTCATTAAGTGAGATCACTGATTTGTCGAGAACCACAAATTCAAGTAAAGTTGCATTACAGTGCAGTAATCATAAATGGCAAGAGCAAAAATAGGTCACATAAATAAACAAAAATAGGTCACATAAATAAGCAAATCAATGGCACGAGAACAAAGTAAACGGGAAAAAAATTGGGGGCCTCACATTTTAATTTGGGGCCTCACCAATTTTGTTTGCACCCCAAAATAAGGGGTAAAATAGTATTTTCACTTTTACTAATGATACATCCCTGAAATTTTTAGGGTGCAAACAAAACTGGTGAGGCCCCTAGTTAAAAAGTGAGGCCCCCAATTAAGCCCCGAAAGTAAACTACTAAATCATTAGATTTCACACTTTCCATAACATTGATAGGTAGCTTCCCCTTCCATACAGTAAGCGAGTTCCTAATTGAGTATTCAGTATACTTACTAATAACCATATATATAATAAGGTGTCCAAAAGGCATGCTTGAATTTTGTACATGAGCTGGAGTTACTTCTTCGACACTTGTATTAAAAGCGAGGCTCCTAATGGGGACCGGAATTCTGGGGTATGCCAAATTTTAAATAAAACAAAACAAGTTTCATATAAAATAAATTTTTTTTTACCTTGAACTTGGTATATCCCCAGAATTTGGTCACCCCCACTAACAATCTTGATTAAAAGGAAGGACCTCTTCTACATCTGTATCAAAGTGAGATGTTTCTTCTGAATCAAATTACTTAACAACGTACTCCGTCGTCCTTGTTTTCTAAGTCTGCGTTAATTGGAATATTTCTGGTAAGCGACTTTCAATAAAAACCATGACCTATTTCATAAGCTAGTTTTCTTGATCGAGTAACATTTTAGGTTACCATAACATATATGGTTTATTTGTCTCCCAAAAATAAGGTGCGAATGAGAATGAGGATACGTTAGGTAATTAAAAATAGAAAATATTTAAAAATCCAAATAATTTTGGAACATAACTATGGTTAAGTCAAAAATTTGATAACGTCACATCTAACTCATCGGACGGTTTTGGAGGTACGCATTCAAGTTTTGCTTGCGCAGCGCGCGATCAAATTTTTTTCCGAACATTTATCCTTCCTAATTGAATATTTGTCCACCCTAATTTTAGGATAAATAAGAAAAAAATGTAGGTAAACGGCAGTGTCGGAACAACCAATAAGGTTGTTTTGTTTTGTGCACACTCTTTAAAGGAGCGTGCACAAAATTGGACTCGACTTGGTTAGTTTATGAGTTAGTTTTCCAAGCTAAGAATTTTTTATTTAAGGAGGAGAATACATTTTTAATATCGGTGGAGAAAACGTCTAAAAATAAATCGTGACATTCGGCCGCAATTCTATGCGATGCTATCATCCTTCATTGTGTATGTAGTGTCCTCCCAGTGTAAACTTTATGGCTCCGCCACTGTTTGAATCCATTCTATGATCACTGGCAGGCATTATAACAACTACAAACATATTGTTCATAGATCAATCAATAGTAATACTAATATCATACTGTACCAGACACCACCAATCTCTTATTTGCTCGTGCTATGTTTCCGATTTTATGTTTCTAAATTTTTATTTTATCTTTTTTATAAATCTCATAAAATTTTATTAATGATAGAGTAGGAATTGCATGTACTTCAGGAATATCAAGATCAAAGTTCACGATAAAATAGGAATTCCTCCATTTCTGAAAAATAGACTGGTTTCCTTATTTGGACTACTGAGATCACATGTGTGATGCACATGCTTGAATTGTACTTTTTTAACAACACCAAATTTGATAAAAATGATATTTTTTTCGTAAAATAAAATTTAATATTCTTTTTATACTCATTACGTAAATACTTCAAAGAGCTTTCCGAATGTATTAATTTTACAAATATTCGACGTGTATTTTGAAAGATATCAAGTTTTTACAATTTTTGACGTATTTTTAGAACAATGGAATATGTAAATATATAAGGCTGAATATGTAAGTATTGATTTAATGTACGGTTTTACCCTTAAATACATATGTATAGTAGTGGTCGATATTTATGGTCATATTATTAATATTAGGGTTACACCAAGCTACTTTGTCTTTTTGTGACCAAACCAAAATACCTATTTTCTTTATATTAGTTAGACTAGAAATAACCTGTGCCGTAGCGGCACGCGTTGTAACATTTATCTTCTATCATGATGAACCCTGAACCTAACTAAATTACCTATAATATGGTGTTAATGTTCGATAAAAGATTTAAAAAAAAGGGTTTATCTAAATTAATAATTTCTTCAAATGAAAATATAGTTGGCTTCTAATATATCCTCAAAATCTGGTTAGGCTGAATCTCACACATGTCGTATTAGTATTTTATGATATTTTTTTAGGATTAATTAGGATGGTCTGTTCAAGCTTGGATTTGACCAAGCTGAAAAGTGGTGTTTCCGCACCTTTTCCCAAAACCCTAATTTCACCAACGGTCGCAGATGAGTGTCTCAAAGATCATCTCGTCCGTTCAACTTCACCGGCTTGGTTATACAGCCCTGGTCAGGAGTTAATTGGTCAGTGCGGCATCATGGTGATCATCATCCGTCACTCTACCACACCATGTGGTCGGTCAAGGAAGGACTTGCTGGCGCAACTTCCAAACCATCACATGAAGTAGGCAGGATATGAGGCTATTTTGATACGCTCAAACAACGATGTTTCATACATGCTGGATGCACTCGATGCAGTACCTGCATAGAATACGCACGATACTTTATAGGTATTGATTTCCTGAATAACGCAGTTATTCAATCTAGCATTACATGTTATTTTCTGTGGGTCCCACGATCCACACACTCGAGACATCAATCATGTCACAAACTGGGGGATACATACTTGGGTATTGGTCTGGCGGTTTACAGCATGCAGCGTACAACGCGCCATCATAAGAACGTGTCAGGAAGTCATGGACGGTTAGTGATGATGGGAGAAGTGGGCAAGCCTGGTCATGTGACACTAACACATTACTCCACTACTCCATCATTCCACTTTCTCCACTTCCCACGAGATACGAGGGTTGGGCTAAAAGACTTGTATAAATAGGTTCTCCATCCTATTTTTTCAAACAAGACAACAGAGGCAAGTGTTGATATAATCGTATTCAAACACCGGAACGGATAGCTTACATCCTGCAAGCCAGTTCAGCTTTCTGATACAATTCATACATAGCGAACACCTTCACAATATCAACACCTTCTTCGCTTCCCTCCCTAAGATCAACCCCATCTCATTCACTTTGTGACCGAAACAAGTCTGGAATGGCCATTTCTTGGTTTAGGCAGGACTTGCATAGATTTATCTCCTGAATCTATAAGTACTCACCGCGTAGTGCATTTGTTTAGGGTTTAGATTCATTCCTCATCCACACACCCCAAATTACCAAAACCGGCAGGAGTAGTTTTCACCCATAAACACTAGGTATGCTATGTGATTTTGTTATTTATAAATGATTTAAGATTTTTTCTTTTTGATGCATGATTTAACCAAAAAAATAAATAAAACTCATTATCATGGATTTTCTCTATAATTGGTTTTTATGCACAATCCTTCAGTGGCCGGAGAATAACTTTTTTTTTTCATTTAATTTTGTGAATTTAATTGAAATTTTCTATTGTTAATTCTGAGAAATTATTTGGTTATTTATTTATTTAATTGTAGATGGAGAATAACATAAAAAATAGAATAAAGACATAATTAAAGCCTAAAGTCTTAATCTTTTTTGTTTAATTCAATTTAATTTTTATTTATGATCCTAACTATGGCAGAACCCAATTAATGTATATTCATAATGACTATAGATTACAACTCTTGCATCCGTCAGATGTCTTTCGCTAAGATGAGACTGGGATGGTCGGATGCAACATTTGTCTCTCAAAATGTTATCCGACCGTCCAAAGCTCAAAAACCCCTTCTTTTTTGTATTTTAGAAGATATGTCAAAAAATAGGCTGGTTTTTATAAATGGAAATTCAAATGTTATTGGTTTACTAATCTACCTATGGAGGCTAGGGACCACTCCTCTCTCTTCTTTTTCTCTCTTAACACAAAAAGGGGACCACTACTCACTCCCTTTTTTTCTCTAATATCAAATAAATAGGACGACAAATTAAGAAAAAGTATGAAAAAGTGGCTACAATGATTAGTTTTCTTAGTTTTTTTTGCAAATCAAACAAGCTTATATTTTAGAAACGGGGGAGTATTAACAAAGAGTTAATGGTGAATAGAAATAAGTAATTACCAACAAAATTAGCAAGCAATCCTAAACTGAAAGAATGATTTTAGGATTACACTCCAATCACGGTCTAACCTCGATAAATGAACAACCTCGTCTAATCAACAATTTTCCAGTAGGTGTAACACCTCCCATCACCAGAGCCAGAGCAGCCGCAAATCCCGGTATCTCCTCAAGTGAAACACCTCCGGTAGTCACCAGAGCAACAACTTCCACTCCTTCATCAGGACGAGGAGCCGGAGGGACGAGAGGAGGACCATCTCCCATTACCATTGCAGACTTGATGGAGAAGCAAGAAGTTCCTGCTAAGACTCAAACGGATATGGCCGCAACTCAGAAAGAGGTACTCTCTTTTCTTAAGAGATTAACTGATCGATTGCCACAAGAGTCGCGACAGCCCCTAGATCCAATAAGGAACGCATTCAACGCACCAGAGAAGGTACTTTAGCGGTGCAGTCCTACATGGACCTGATCAAAGAAGTGACATCAGATATGAGCGGTCATGTCATGGAGACTCCTATACTGGGGACTGATCCTCACAATGACCCTCCTCAAGTCAATAGTATCACTATGAACCAGAGGCCGGTGGATCGGGAAGCAGTTTCTCTAGTGGAAAGTTTATGCAAACTTTCGCACCTCTCGAAGAATCAGCGCGCGGAGACGTTTTGCTGTAATCAACCAGAGGAAGGTCACAATTGTGCCCTACATGCCACCGCACGCATCAAGGATTCAGAGTTCGAGACAGCCCTTATCGACACAGGAGCGTATTCGAATGTGATTACTCTCAAGACTCTCATGACCCTCAAGACTTTCAAGACTCTCAGGACATCCAAGGTTCTCCCAGGCAAGGTCGTACGGAAGCCTACCACAATGACGGACTTCGAGGGAAACCAAACCAGCACATACGGGAGAAGCTCCGCGGAAAGAATCAGACAAGTTCGTTGCATCCCACTCCCCATGTGAGCATCAATTTAGGAATAAGACTGGCTTGCATCATTGAGGGCTAGTACCCCACGATGCATTTTTGCTGACGAATCATTCTTCTCCGTCCTGTGAAGCCACTACCCACGTTCACACGAAGAGAGAACGAACTTTTGTGGCGAGTCGTGACCAGAAAAGGAAAATGGTATTCTGACGCTGCTATTATCAATTAGCCCAGTCTCTCCATCCAATGGAATGCTAAAACATCAACGAACTACAAGAACAAGTGCTAGATGCTCCACAATAGCTGCAAGATGGCACCAACTCCACAACTGATGTGATTGAAATCGCTGAGGAATCTCCTAGGCCTATCTCCATCTTCTCAACCTTGTGTACGGATAAAAGTACGAAGCTCGTGGAACTTCTCAAAGAGTACATGACATATTCGCTTGGAAATATGAAGAAATGCCGGATTTAGATGAAAATTGGTCACCCATCATCTACATATCGTACCTGGATCCAAGTTGGTTAAATAGTTGCAGTTCAGACACGGGGAAAATGGATAGATCAGGTGCTGCATAGACTTCAGAGACTTGAACATGTGCTGCTCCAAAAACGATCCTCCTCTACTTAACATCGACATGTTAGTAGATGCAACCAGCGGACATGGCATGTTATCCTCCATGGATGGATGTAGCGGATACAACCAGATAAGGATGTACTAGCATGATGCAAGTAAGATAGATTTTAGAACTCCTCTCAGAATTTTTTTATTATACCATACTGCCATTTAGTTTAAAGATAGTTGGTGCAACGTATCAACGTCCTGGCAATCTTCCACTGGAGCCGATACCTCAAGGTAGCAGCCTCAAGAAGATAACGATGTCCACGCGTCATATCGAACAAGATCCGGGCGAGTCACTTTATCAGACAGTGGTACATGTCTATCATGTTATATTGGAGAATCTGCGCTTTTGGTCATCCTCTGGAGCTGTTAAACGCTCATCTACAACAACATATTCCCTGATAGAAATAACCAGGCCTGCCGGTAATGAAGAGACTCATAATGTTCGTAGGGGCACATATCTCACTGACAGGCGATACAACCTTCAACCTTCTGTAAGCAGTTCCATGAAGCAGCAAGAGGAAAACTATCGAGATACAACATCCTGCGCGTCCGCCAACTCCAAATCTAGTACCATATGCACGACTCCCACAATGATGAAACAACGTCCAAGATATTCCATATCTGGCTCGACAACAACCACTACGAACAAACCATATAAACCACGCTTGGGGACTGAGGCTCAGCATGAAGTTCCTTCACCGTCAGTCAAGGACTTCTTCAACACGAGAGAGATGGTCAGTCAAGAAGCATGGAATTCGCAAGGGTAAATCGAACTGAAGAGGAATCCACTTCAATGCTCCCTCTAGCATAAGCTGCTTCAATGGTCTATTCAAGAGATGTAAGGACTTGCCTTACAAATTAGCACAGAATTGGGGGAAATCCTTAAGGATTGAAGAACAAAGAAAAGTTTCTTAGATTAATTTTTCATAATCAGTTCTACAAACAAAGAGGGAAATATAAATGAGGGGTTTGGTGTGCACATGTGCCACTCACACACACACTCTACTAATCCCACTTAGCAGCAACTATTAACTAATAATAATAATTAATTAACTACTAAATAAACTAAACAGGTTATTAGACCCCCATAACCCAGGTGGCCCTTAACTATACTTGGAAGGCCAAGGCAGGGTCCTGACAAATCAGAATCCTTCAAAATATCCTTGTCCTCAAGGATATGAACTGGGATCGACCTGTGAAGAGCACATCTGTTGCTGACTTGCATCTGTATCTTGAATGCAGTAGGAAATGTTAACTTCACAAGCTTCAACACCCGAAACCATGAAAACTGAAACCATTCATATGAACTGTAAGAATCAAGCTTAGTTGTAGTTCCCTTTCTAAAATATATAGCTGATGCTCCATCTTCAAAAATGATCAATGTCCTCAAGTAATCTAAGCTTATTTCCCCTAAGAAAACAGACTCAGCAGCTTCGTAATTCTTGGCTTCGCATGTATGAACAGAGCTCTCATTATACGTATCAATTTCAATTAACATCCACGGAGTTATAGTGATGATACCAACTCGATCTCACCTTTTTCTGAGATATAAGACCCTCTCTCCATAAGCTCGAAGATAGCCTGGTGTATTCCAATCTCAAGGAGACCACCAAGATCAACTCAATTTGGGTGAAAATCACAACATGTATGAATTCATACATACGGTTGCAACAATAATTTTTATGCTGAACATAATACAAGGATTCCAGACAAGTCATGGTCAATTTCATAGATACCTTAATGATATTTCTTTGACTCTCAATACTTCCATGGACCTGGGATGAAGAGATTATAACACTTGAACCTGTGTAAGAAAAACCAAATACTCGAAGAATTTTCCCATAGACTGCAGAATTAATCGCTTCCTGGTTGTAAACCCATGCATAACACACATTCATCTCTTACGAACTCTGTATCACAGCCATGTAGTTGAGAGTCTCATCTTCCTCTTGTTTTGTTGATCCATCAGATGTGGAGGCCTGATGTTGCTTCAAAATATGTCCGGTAGTCCCATAAAACACCCAGATGCCACTATAAGGAACTTGTTACAACAATTTCCTCTTATAACCCAGTACAACTGTTTCCACTCATAACTTGGGAAGAACTCGAAATATCCAGCAAAATTTGATTTATGTAACCTGAGTTTAAACTTATCGATGTAGTTTCTCTTGTACCTCCACAAATACAAGGCTAAGGAAGACTTTGGTGCCCACCCTAAAGCATACCCTAACGTAATCCAACTTATATTACAAATAACTTCTATATGAATTTGACTGAACCACTCACACCTTTCTCATTTACTAGATAAACCATCAGTAAAAAAGCCATCATTTTCTGTTGTTGTCTTCTTAATTCTTACTTTCATATATTTTTCTTACCTTCGAAATAACAAACTTAAGAATCGACTGTGACCAGGAAAATATTGTTGAAAATTACCAAAGGTGTGAATACCACAGATATTACAGTTCAGAAGTACCTTCATCTTGTTTTCCTTAACCCACAAAGGTCCCATGTGGAGAATCGCCCCATTGTTAGTTAACCACTCTTTAATCTGCAAACTTACAATATTAACTTCTTCATATGCAGTTTCCCCAAATCTAGTAAGAATGCATATTTGAATAACTACGAAATAACACACATGAGATGCATCTTCTGGCTGATTAAGACTATCAACCATTTCTTTAAGTAATTTATCCCACCACTCGTGTTGCAGGAGAATAACCTCTTCGCTACTGTTCCAATTAGCTACTACACCCCCAGGAATTTTAGATACAACACCTCTCAGTTTCGCAACAACTATGAATTTTGATGTCTCAGCAGCAAATGGGTAAAAATATTCATGACAGCTTCTAGAAATCTTCACTAAAGTTGTAGTTGTATACGCTACACCACCACCTGGAACCATTTGAACCAACCCATAATCAGTTCCTAACCACCTTCCTCGATCGAACACCCTTCCAGCACAATTCATGCCACCATATGAACATTCTTCACTACTCAAACTCCTTGCATTACTGGACTCACTTTCATTTGTCTCATGAAGAATCACTTTACCCCAGTGAACACCAACTTTAACATTCTTAGAAACACTCAAGTGATCAATGAACAACTCCATAATGTACCCAATTTCCAAATTTAGCTCATAATAAGATTTTCCATCACAAGTATCCAGGGAATTCAACCCATTAAGAATAATAGAAATAAGAATAAGTATACTCAAACTGAGACGAGAACTACTTGTATTGTGACAATAATATCTAATATGATAACTGTCTTCACCTTTAATCATCACAAGTACAACTGAATTCTCAAACCTTGAATCCAGTTTGTATCCCTTGAATGATCTGAATAGGTAAGATGTACATTGATTAAGGTTACTAACTGTAATAAACTTCCAATCTCCAAATTGCTGAAGTTCATATTTACTTTTAAATTCCACCATAATTTTAGTATCTAGAATGATAGGCTTACCTTCTTCTGTCACATGTAGTCCAAAAATAGAGCAAAGAGCACTATCTTGATGGGCCATTTCCTCAAACAGCTTGCTGGGAGTACACTTTTCTGTAATTTTAACAAACTCAAACATCTTCGAACACTCCAATAACAAATACAAATGGTACCCAGGTTCAGATCTATGCTCAATAACAAAATCATCAGTATATAAATCCAGTAGATTAGACAAATTAAATACTCTTCCTCTATCAAATAATAACCTAGTATACTGAGCACTAGACAGAGCATTACCCATATGAGTAATCTAAGTAAGGTGAGTAATGAAATACAACCTGATAGAATTAATGAAAGTAAGAGAAAATTGATTAAGGTTATCTTCATCAGTAATCTTCTGATCTTCAAACTGACGAAATTCATCGTTATAATCCAGATTTAACATAATGCCACCATTTACCTTGTGAGCTTCAATTCTTCTATTTTGAAAATTCACCACAAATTCGGTTCTAGGAATGAAGAGTTTACCTTCTTGGTAAGCTAGAAACCTTGAATCTCGTTTCTGAATTTCACCTACATCACCAGCTTCGTCGACTATACAAGGAATTAATCTGACCACATCACTGGATGAATCGTCTTTTTTTTTATCGAACAAAAATGACGAATTAATAAATTCCAATCCAAGAGATTTATCTCCTTCTTCTAATGAATTTGAAGGGGTTTGACTGAAATCAGTTATTACTTCCTCTATGATAATCTCCTCCTCCATCTCCATAGCTTCCAGATCCCCAATTTCTGGTAGTGATTCCAACTTCTTTTCGGTGATGGAAATGAGAATTTCAATTTGCAGAAGATGGAAATTTCGATTGGGAGACTTCTTATCCAAGAGTAGATTCATAGACTTCATTCTCAGATCGAATAATTCGTAGTATACTTCCTTTCTAGCTTCATATTGAGCTTGTTCTAAGATATCAAACCTAAAGGTTGATTTTACAATTTCTGCTCGACTCTTCATGGTAAGGTTACTCGGGAAAGAGTGCTCTGATACCAATTGTTAGGGTACCGACCCTAAACTCGTCATAAGCCCATGGGTAGAACTCAACTAGAAAACCGGTTGACTAGATGAGGGATCCCATTGAATTATAAATTACCCACTTAAGCCCCATCTACCAATGTGGGACTAAGGTCCCAACATCCCACCACGCTTCCAAACCCAACGTCCTCGTTGGCCCACTCTATCGACACTGACCCGGCGGTAGCCCTTTCCCTTATGGCGGCTCCACTCGACTATCAATATTCAATGTGATGACAACTACGCCCATACATAGGTGCCCCTATACCTTAATTCAGCCTATAAGTCAACCCTTCCATGGAGCGGGCATGGTTCGTGGTGGTTGGCTCTGATACCAATTGTAAGGACCTGCCTTACAAATTAGCACATAATGGGGGGAAATCCTTAAGGATTGAAGAACAAAGAAAAGTTTCTTAGATTAATTTTCATAATTAGTTTTACAAACAAAGAAGGAAATATAAATAAGGGGTTTTGTGTACACATGTGCCACCCACACACACACTCTACTAATCATACTTAGCAGCAACTATTAACTAATAACAATAATTAATTAACTACTAAATAAACTAAACAGGTTATTAGACCCCCATAACCCAGGTGGCCCTTAACTGAACTTGGAAGGCCAAGGAAGGGTCCTGACAAGAGACACCTCAACGCTCTCTCTGGGACCCACGTTCGCTTCAGAATCCTGTTTCAACACTCTCTCCTGGATACACATCAATGTTCGCACCAGAAGCCACTTTAACATCCTCTCGAGTTGTTTCAACACTCAAGCTACATCAATAATCTGCGCTCTGGTCAAGTTATCTTTGATGTACTCATTACTCAACATAAGTCTCATCCATTCTTCATGAGGACCCAGCGGAGCATGAAAAACCTTGAAGTTGATATGAGAAGGGTTATCCTGTGGAACAGATATTTTCATATAGTCGAAAGGGCGCGGTGAACAACTCATCATCAATGTTCGACATATCTTTGAAGCTGTCAACACCTCCTGACTTGGAACCAGCATTATCCCCAGAAAACATCTCAACATGATTTCTTTTCTTCATTCTACAATAAAAGACAGGAGTCAGTACTTGTATAAAAATGCGTGAGATGTGTAGTCACACATGACAGAACACACATTCACGTTGGAGTACACAAGACCAGTATTGGGTCCAAACACCGGTGTTGATCAAGTTACAAGTCCGGTATTGCTCAAGTTTCAAGTCCGGTGTTGATCAAGTCACAAGTCCGGTATTGGTTTCAAATCCGGTATTGCCCAAGTTTCAATTCTGGTATTGCTCAAGTTTCAAGTCCGGTGTTGATCAAGTCACAAGTCCGGTATTGCTCAAGTTTCAAGTCCGGAGTTGATCAAGTCACAAGTCAGGTATTGCTCAAGTTTCAAGTCTGGTATTGATCAAAGTCACAAGGATAGTATTCGAATAAAATAGGCGTACGCAGCAGGGACGGTTTTCATTCGAAACACAGGGTCGACGTTCAGTCAGGCACGCAGCGGGTCCCACTTGATACCAGCCCCATATTGGTTGAAGTAGGCACATCCGGCCTCAAGAAAAGCATACATGCGGCGGGTCCCACTTGATCAGGCACAACCAGCCCCATATTGGTCGAAGCAGGCATAGCCGGCCCCAAGCAAAGCAGGCACGTGGCACGCAGTGGACCCACGTTTAACCGAAGCAGGCGCAGGATGAGTCTCACGTTCAACCAAAGTAGGCACGTAGTGGACCCACATTTAATCGAAGCATGCTCATCAAGCCCACGTTCGATCAAGCAGGCACAGTAGCCCCACGAACGAAACAAGCATAATAGTCTATCGAAGCAGGAAAGACCGACATCATGCTAGGGGAACGCTCGTCTGGACGTCTCTTGAACGTGACATGCTCGAAGGACAGGACGACCCGTCTCTCCTGGTAACATCTAACTTTGTCTCATAAGTTTTTATCTTTGACTGTCACCATCATATGCCTACCCCACAATAGTGTAACCATTATGTACTAGGAAGGGGACTTAACGTTGATGGTGGATTTTCACTTAAAGGCTAAAATTGTAAAAGCTAAAAAATTATGCGCTAACATCTTGTAAAAGATAAAGCCATTAATAAGTGTTGAATACTTCTTCACTTTACTAATTCACCTAGAATGGAGCATGTGGCAACAATCCCAGTCTGTGAATTAAATATAGCATTATTAATTAATGCATAACCGGCCTTTTATTTCCTGTACTCATTATCAGTGCGGCATGACGAATGAATGTTGCTCTCAGCAGAGCAACACGAATCTCCAAGCATTATAATGAAAGCATGTACGAAATACCCGTACAGGTTGTCACTCTCGGTGTGCTATACTAGCCCGATTGAGCAACTCTCGGTGTGTTATGCTAGCCCGATTGAGCATCCGGACTGTCTGTATCAGTCTGGAAATGATCACGACCATCCAACTCCACCAGCATGATTGGATGGTCCAGATCAATTTCATAACCCCCGAGCAGGTATGAAATATCCGCTGCCGAACCAACGCGGGCCCCGCATGGTCGGCCTCCCCAAAAAGTTGGCATAACTTGCCAAAGCATCCAAACCAAAGCAGTATGGACACAGAACCCTAAATTAGGGTTTGCAGCACATTACATGTGTCGCAAAACAGTCTCAACCATCCATCTTCGCAGGAATAGATGGAGGGCGTAGATATAGATTCAGAGGGCCCAGAGCATGTCAAAAAAACTATCGTGGGCCCACATGCATACCTGACTGATCGGTCAGGAACAAATATAGTTGGTCACCTTGATTCGTGCTCTCCAAAACAGGTGTGACACACGGCCGGCGATACCCTAACTAGGGTTTGTCTCATGATCACGAGCGTCCATCTTCTCTTGATCGGATGGAGGGTCCAGGAATAGGCTAAGCAGGTCCGGTAAGTATCAACACGATCACTGTGGGCCCACCTATCCCCACACCCAACCTTCCAAGACCAAACTTGGCTATACACCTCGATTCACGCGCCCAAAACAAGCATGGTCGCACATCCCAAATTGCAAACTAATTTTGGCCACTCGATTTTGCTGGACAAATTGAGTGGCTTAGATCATGTTTCTATGGGATGTTAGGGTATGGGCGTGAACATCATCCTACCACCCACACGCCGACCCGATCGGCAGGGATCGACCAAGCCTGGATGTCCTGAAACGCGCACCTGAAGTTGGCATGATGCGCGGCTTTTGCGGCACCAGATTTCTATCGCAAATTGATCTCGACCACTCAACTTCGCCGGATAAATTGAGTGGCCCAAGTCACACTTTCACGGGACAGTGAGGTATGAACATGTATACCGGCATGCTGTCAACATACATGACCGACCGGCCATACCAAAACCATGTCCCAAGCTTGGATTTTACCAAGCTGAAAAGTGGTGTTTCCGCACCTTTTCCCAAAACCCTAATTTCACCAACGGTCGCAGATGAGTGTCTCAAAGATCATCTTATCCGTTCAACTTCACCGACTTGGTTATACAGCCCTGGTCAGGAGTTAATTGGCCAGTGCGGCATCATGGTGATCATCATCCGTCACTCTACCGCACCATGTGGTCGGTCGAGGAAGGACTTGCTGGCGCAACTTCCAAACCATCACATGAAGTAGGCAGGATATGAGGCTATTTTGAGACGCTCAAACAACGATGTTTCATACATGCTGGATGCACTCGATGCAGTATCGTGCGTATTACCTGCATAGAATACACACGATACTTTACTGGTATCGATTTCCTGAATAACGTAGTTATTCAATCTAGCATTACATGCTATTTTTTGTGGGTCCCATGATCCACACACTCGAGACATCAATCATGTCACAAACTAGGGGATACATACTGGGGTATTGGTCTGGCGGTTTACAGCGTGCATCGCACAACGCGCCATCACAAGAACGTGTCAGGAAGTCATGGACGGTTAGTGATGATGGGAGAAGTGGGCAAGCCTGGTCATGTGACACTAACACATTACTCCACTACTCCATCACTCCACTTTCTCCACTTCCCACGAGATACGAGGGTTAGGCTAAAAGACTTGTATAAATAGGTTCTCCATCCTATTTTTTCAAACAAGACAACAGAGGCAAGTGTTGATATAATCGTATTCAAACACCGGAACTGATAGCTTACATCCTGCAATCCAGTTCAACTTTCTGATACAAGTCATACATAGCCAACACCTTCACAATCTCAACACCTTCTTCGCTTCCCTCCCTAAGATCAACCCCATCTCCTTCACTTTGTGACCGAAACAAGTCTGGAACGGCCATTTCTTGGTTTAGGCCGGACTTGCACAGATTGATCTCCTGAATCTATAAGTATTCACCGCGTAGTGCATTTGTTTAGGGTTTAGATTCATTCCTCATCCACATACCCCAAATTACCAAAACCGACAGGAGTAGTTTTCACCCATAAACACTAGGTATGTTATGTGATTTTCTTATTTATAATGATTTAAGATTTTTTATTTTTGATGTATGATTTAACCAAAAAAATAAATAAAACTCGTTATCATGGATTTTCTCTATAATTGGTTTTTTATGCACAATCCTTCAGTGGCCGGAGAATAACTTTGTTTTCATTTAATTTTGTGAATTTAATTGAAATTTTCTATTGTTAATTTTTAGAAATTATTTGGTTATTTATTTATTTATTTGTAGATGGAGAATAACATAAAAAATAGAATAAGGACATAATTAAAGCCTAAAGTCTTAATCCTTTTTGTTTAATTCAATTTAATTTTTATTTATGATCCTAACTATGGCAGAATCCAATTAATGTATATTCATAATGACTATAGATTACAACTCTTGCATCCGTCAGATATCTTTCGCTAAGATGAGACTGGGATGGTCGGATGCAACGTTTGTCTCTCAAAATGTTATCTGACCGTCCAAAGCTCAAAAACCCCTTCTTTTTTGTATTTTAGAAGATATGTCAAAAAAATATGATGGTTTTTATAAATGGAAAGTCAAATTTTATTGGTTTACTAATCTACCCATGGAGGCTAGGGACCACTCCTCTCTCTTCTTTTTCTCTCTTAACACAAAAAGGGGACCACTACTCTCTCCCTTTTTCTCTAATATCAAATAAATAGGACGACAAATTAAGAAAAAGTATGAAAAAGTGGCTACAATGATTAGTTTTCTTAATATTTTTTGCAAATCAAACAAGCTTATTTTTTAAAAACAGGGGAGTATTAACAAAGAGTGAATGGTGAATAGAAATAAGTAATTACCAACAAAAGTACCAAGCAATCCTAAACTGAAGGAATGATTTTAGGATTACAATCCAATCACGGTCTAACCTCGATAAATGAACAACCTCGTCTAATCAACAATTTTTCTCAATCTGAACTTAGGGAAAGGGAGTAAATGAATAACCTCGCTAAATGCATTAATAAATAAAAATAATTGAGCCCTTAAAGGCTTCAGATTGTCTGGACCCAAAGTTCAATGTACCATCTGTGCCAGGCCAATAATATCAAGACACCTGTTAATTTTTATGTTCAGGTAACTAACTGTATATTTCTTTCGTATATAATGCTTAATTAAGTAAGAAGATATATAAACATAAAGACTTGCCATTTTAACAGGGAGGTAGTCAATTGAGATTTATATAGACTTTCATAGATTTTTTATTTGAGTAACCCCCGGAGATTCTCTAGAAA
Source organism: Papaver bracteatum (assembly GCA_023529315.1). Taxonomy (NCBI): domain Eukaryota; kingdom Viridiplantae; phylum Streptophyta; class Magnoliopsida; order Ranunculales; family Papaveraceae; genus Papaver; species Papaver bracteatum. The sequence goes on from JAJJWX010001467.1 coordinate 408,417, forward strand.
TATAGAGATTTCTAGTGATTCTCTGAGAGTATATTAGAGAGTCTTTGTGACTTGTAGAGACAAAATATTGATATTCGTAAAGAGTCTCTGTGATTTGTAGAGACAAAAAAATGTACAATATCTAATCAAAATTCAAAACATCTACCGGTTACTTTATTATGCACGTTATAATCTAAATAAAAGTACCATGAATACCTGGTAAAATACTTGTTCATTGTAAAAATAAAACTCGTTGTTGCCTTATGTCGATGTTTTTTTTTTCACTCATCCCACATTCATTTTATTTTCTATGAAATCTCGCCACTGGTTTACTCCGAAAATGGCCCGTTACTTGGTCACCAACTCAAACTAAAAAAAAAAAAAAAATTGGTCATAGTCTCGAAAACAAATATTCTTCAAGTTTTCAAGTCTCCAGAAATATCACCTCTTGAGGAGAGATTTCTACCAAGCCTATTTTCCTAAAAAGGTCTCTCCAAATCTCTGAAAATAATAAATCAATGACTTTCAATTCTCATTTGAATAACAAGGATGTTATAGTGACTCTTATGAAATCCTAATCCAATAACACGGAGTTTTAGAGAATTTAAATGACTTAAAAAAAATCTCTATCCAATAACAAGAGATATTAGGAGAGTCACCAAAAGTCTCAATAGACTAACAGTGGATTTGAGAACTCTCTTAAAGTCATTTGAAATCTCATTTGACTAACCCCCTAACGATGAAATCATGGAAATAAAACAATTTACCAGATTTGATCATAAAAAGTAGAAACGAAAGTCACTTGTAAGTTGTAACCCATATTTCTACAGATGAAATGAATCATAATTTGCAGTGATGTTCAAGATGCACGTTGAATATACTTGTTAGTTGTTAATGAGTTGATAAATCATCAGAAGAGATTATTTATTACAACTTTGTTTTTGAATTAGCCCTTCGTGATTTCTAATTGTTAAATTTATTGATGAATTCTTTTCGAAACACATTTACGTCCAGAAGAAATCAAACTAGATAGTTCACAATCAACAAATTACAAAGTAAAAAGGTATCAGTATCATCCAAGCTCAAGCTGGCAACAAGGTTTAGCTAAATTCTGAAAATTGTGAAGCTAGTTGTAGGTTTCGAAGATCTTTAGATTTTTTTTCTTTTTCTTTTTCTTTTTCATTTCCGAACGATGAAGATCATAGATAAAAGCTTTTAGTTTGTCCTTTTATTTTCCTTATTTAAAAATATCAAAAATCAAATTATGGAAAGAATATTAGGTTAGTTATAATCGGATGGGTTAGTTATAGATGAGACAGTTTTTTCCCGCTTATTGGTGTGCACAGATGGTACATGAGATTTTGTGGCACATACGATCCGAACCCTCCCTTAAAGGCCAACGAAAACATAAATGAATAATCACTATATTTCATACAAAAATATATATAAATAAACTAAAATTCTTCATCAAATCAACAATGTTCATATAAGAAGTCAATTTTTCTTTAAAAATGCATCTAAAGTTGATTGTTTTTTCCTTCCGTCGAAACTAAAATGCACCACATCCTTAATTTCTGGAATTTTTTGCTCGTATTGTAGCAAGTCGTTTATTTATGGTGACTACTACTTGAACTGCCTCTTTTGATGACACATTTGGTGTGACGCTACGTACTATCATCTAGTTTAAGATCTTTCTCATCATTTATTACTGACTCAATAATCTTTTTATTTGTGAGCTATTCCGTAATTGCATAATAGGATAACACAAAAAATGTTCAACTACTCAATTTTTTATAGCGTAAGTTAGATATGACATCAATTAATTCTTGATTATCTTCTTATACAGAACTAATTTCTAGTTCAGAAACATCAGACTATTATATGTAAAAGCTAAAATTACTCTTTAAATAAATATATATTCGTTTATATTCATCTATCGAAAAATAAATTACCCCCGCTGAACGAATATTTCTTTCCGGTCCCAAGTATATTCATTTAGCGAGGCTAGATTTTTTATAAAGTTTTTCTTCTAGAAAAAGAGACATTCTTATAAAAAAAAAGGAGTAATATGTCTAAAGTCTTGAATCTTGATCATCACACTTAAACTTCCGCCCCAAATCGCAAAAAAAAACGCCATGAGAGAGTATAGAGAATCTCCATAAAAGAAAAGACACAAACAAAAGGAGATCAAAACCATAAAAAACCCTTTAAAATCTCCTAAAAGCAATGGAGGTTGAATCAAAAACTTACACCTTGTTAGTTTTTTCCCGAGTCGTCTGAATCAGTCTCGTTTGGATCCGAATGATATCACCTGACTCATCTGGATCTGACTCATTTGACTCAAAAATATGTAAGTCAGTGGCTTGGTCCCATGAATCAGGGGAATTTTATTCCCTGACTCAAATAGGTCTGGATCAGGGATTAGGTCTGAACCAGGTCGCGAGTCAGATCTGACTCAAAATAAAAAACAGAGGATCTGACATCTGACCGGAGCCGAGTCAGATTCAGACACCGAGTCAGCAAAAAACAAACACACTCTTAAACTAAAGGGAAGCAATACCTAATATATCCTTTAAGGTGATATTTCCTTTCCCGATCAGTCGACGTTAAGTAATCGCTGGTCGACATACAAAGTTAAACTGATTGAAGTAATATACCCGTAAAAGAGCAATGTTTTTTTTAATCTCTCCTTAACCCAGCAATAAGGGAAACTTCCGACTAAACTCTCTTCCTGCTCAGATATACTCCTTTGGAGCGGATCTGAGCAGGTTAACTCATCTCTGCCATCTTCTCCTTGATTTACTCTCCTTAATCATCTGTTACGGCTTTGACTTGACTTTGATTTCGGTAGCAACTTCTGATTTCAGTAGTGTTTTTTTTTTCAAACTCGTATTTGTTTTTAAAGAAAAACTTGCTTTGGATTTTAGTGGTGGGTTTGTTTCAAATCTGCTTCTGGGTTCAAATTGAAGTTGCTTGTTTGTTTATTTTATGATTAGAACAAGTTTTAGGGTTTTGAATCTAAGGATTTTACTAGTGCTTTTTAATTTAGATTTGAAATCTCTTTGTCTAGTTCTTTCCAAGACTACACAAATCACAGCAGCTACAACAAATTCAAAGACATTTGAAACTCCATCAGTAACAACAATTCCAAAGACACCAACAACACAAAAGACACCAAAGACTCCAGCAAAAGATAGAAACAGAAGACCGATTCCGACGAGTATTTAGACTGCCTCCCACCGATTCCTCCCAAAGATAACTGATTTGATTATCCTTGTCACCTAGGTTACTTTATGTTGGAACAAATTTGTGAACAATGGATGGATCTATGCTTTGGTCACTTGTGTTACTATAATTATGATAAAACTCTTGAGAAATGGTTGGATCTTTGGATTCTAACATCTCTACTATCAATAGACATGTTATTTGATTTGGATATGTCACATTTAGTCCAAATAATACCGTTTAAACATATCATGTTACTAAGGAATCAGTGTGGAATTATTAGATTTAATCATATGAATTTATTTTGTTGATGTGAAGCTAAGAGTCTTAAAAGTGTATGTTATTTTTTAAATTACTTGGAGTTAGTTGAAAACTCTCTGGTCTGTATTGTAATCCTTGTAACTCGTCCGATTTGGAATCGCGAAATTATGAATGTTAATGTACGAGGCTCGCCTCTTTTTCGAGAGAGAACAAATAAAATAAAATAATAATACCCCAGAAGAAAAGGAAATGTAGTAGAGCTCAGGCTGCTCAGAGCAACTGCAGTCATACGACTATAACCAAAAATTAAAGAGCAAAAAAATTTGAAAAATTTGGGTTTACTCCGTGTGCAACGCTACGGTGGGAAAACCAAATTTGATGGGGCGCAAGTATTACTTGCGCCTGATAATATATATATATATATATATTTTTTGGGCAGAACTTTTTTCATTTTCATTTTTTTTAGTTTTTTCCCCGGGCGTAATTGTAAATTGCGCCCAATTTTTTTTTTTTTTTAATTTGGGCGTAACTTGAATCTGCGCCCCATCAGGGGTAACTGTAATCTACGCCCGAGTAAAGACCAGAGTAAAGACTAAATATGGTCTGGAATTTGATCTTTAGTCCTGTATTTGCTCTTTACTCGCTCCGTAGTGTTTGTTTTTGGACCAAATTTTGGTGGATGTGGATGACTGCGGTTGCTCTCATCCTTTAAGCCCCCCAAAAGGACAAGTGCCCAGAAAAATCAAAAAATTGCCAACCAGAAAACTTACAAACATTTCATCTCCTCCCATCTCTCTATAGGCTAGTCTCTCTTACACTCAAAGACTCGTATAGAATAGAAGGGACAGAAGAGTAGAGGCATTTTATCATTTTTCTCTACTTCCTCTCTCTCTCTCTCTCTCTCTCATTCTCCTTCTCCATTTTCATTTTCATTTCTGTAGATCTGATTTTTGTTTTCCTTTTCTGGGTTTTGAAGATTTTTGGGGCACAGTGCCCCAACAAACAAAAGGTGGGTTCTTTTTTGGTTTTGAGTTATTTTGTTTTTCATTTGAATATGTTTTTTTATTTGTTTATTTTTTGAAATTTTGTACAGGACAAATGTATTCTGGGGTTAATCCATTTGAAGCAGCTGGTATGGGTTTACATGAAGATTTACAAGGATCTTATGAAGGACATAATAGTATGCTTGCTACTGATGCTTGTTTAGTTCTTACTACTGATCCAAAACCTCGTCTTCGTTGGACTGCTGAACTTCATGAAAGATTTGTTGATGCTGTTACACAACTTGGTGGTCCTGATAGTAAGTATTATATTTTCATTTTCTACACTTATATTACTGCATTATTATTAGGTTTTATCATTGTCTTCTATCTGTTTGCTTTATTTTCACTAGTAAGGACACATGTGCATCTTAAATTTTTTACTTGCCCAACAATACTAAATTTGAAAGCTATTTTTTTTTCCTAAAACAAAAATTTAATATTCTTATTTGTACCCGTTACTTAGATAATTGAAAGAGCTTTTCAAATATATAAATTTAAAAAAGTTCTGATGTATATTTTGCAAGATATTAAGTTTTTAAAAATTTTGATATATTTTTAAGACAATGGTATTTATGTAAATTTGTAAAAAATAGAGACACTTAAGTAATTTAGAAGGTCTCCTACCAAAAATAGCTCTTTTCTTTATATTAGTAAGATAAGATAAGATTTCTAAAGTAGTAGTAATAAAGTAGCTTTGCTCGAGGGGGCTCATTTCCTCTTCTAAGTTCTAATGGTTGTCGGATAAATTGGTATTCTTCTTTGTACAATTAATTTACTTCTTTTAGGCTTTTGTGAATCATTAATTTCATGGGTTTCTTCTTCGTCATCACGAGAAGATTCTAGGGTGCAAAATGACTTCTTGTCAATTTAGAACCACTTAAGTTCATTCATCCTTTCTTTTTCCATGTTTTTATCTACTAATGGTTTCAGATATGTCCTTCAAATAAATTGTTTTTTTTTTTTTGTTGTTGTTGTATGCGCTGTGTAGGCATTAGTTTTTAAATGTAATTGAATTTTTAGTAATCATCATGCAATTGCCTCTCTGGAAATCTTAGGTGAGGTAACCTGTCTTCCTTATTAAAAAAAACAAAAATGTGCAGTTTTCAGTTGAGGAAACCTATACATACAGTCTTCGAGTCTAGTTATGAGATCCCGGCATGTACTTAGGAAGATGGTGTTTAGGGGGAAAAACCCAGATCAAATGAAAAATAATTGATTTGCAGATGATCACATAATTTGATTATATGTAGCTTTATTTGACTTGTGCAAAGTAGAAATTGTACATTTTCAAGCAAGTAATTAAATATTAAGTTACTGTTTCGCCTTTCAACAACTCTTGTACCCATTGCAAGACACTGTTTGTTTATGGCTAATAATGTTCCCCATGTCTCATTGGAAGGATTAACTGATAAAATTTGATCATCAAGCAAAACTGCATACCGTTCACAGGTGGCGTAATTTTGTTTTTATTTTTAGCAGCTATGATGTTGTTATTCTTCTTCTTTTTTCCCATTATACATGTGTGGGTATAGCGAATGCTGTTGGTATAGTATGTGGGTCTTCAGCTTCATTTATGATCACTTTGAAACTTGTGACCAGTAACTTTGTGGGTGTTTAGTTGTGTATTTCATCAGTGCAGTCTCTTCAATTGACTGCTACAGTTGTTTCATGTTCAACGGCAAAACATGTTTTTATGCTTGACACTTCATCTTGCTCCTTCCAATATATATATATATATATATGTTTAAAAGATGCAAGGATTTATTGAAAGATTGCTCCATAGACCAAAATTCTCACTGAGCAACGATCATTCAAGTATCCAATTGCTTATAAGATTGAAAAGCCTTAATTTGTGCCCTTCCACCAGTGCTGTAGATTAACTATTTTATTATTTAACCGGATTTTTTTTCTCCAAAATTTGTTGCAGAAGCAACACCGAAAACCCTCATGAGAACAATGTGTGTTAAGGGCCTCACTCTGTATCATTTGAAGTCTCATCTTCAGGTCTGATTCCCAACAATTTGTTAGTTGATTAGTTATCTTGCATGTAGATCTTCAAATTGTATTCTTTATTTAAAGATCATAAAGCTTACGAGAAACCATGACCATGTTTGTGTTTTCACTTTCATCCCTATGTTCCTCTACTGTTGAGTGTACCCTTCAATGGTGATATGTGCATATACCGGAATTGACTGCAGTGTACTCTTACAGAAATATAGGCTGGGGAAGCAAGCAGGGAAGGAGTTCAGTGACAACTCAAAAGCTGGTATCCATCTTGATCCCTTGATCATGAACAATATATAGTACATTAGCATATTTTTTTGCCCCTCTATTAATATGCTAGATAATCTGACATGTGAGACCTGATCTTGTACTAGTGCTTTATAAGTTAATAGGCTATATAATTGACAAAGAACCCATCAAAAATTGTGTTAGTTATCCCCGTTTTTCTTTCATTGGAGACAGTTTAATCATCCGCCTACAGAGCGTGTTGGTTCTTTTTTTTTTCTTCCTTCTGGTTATGCTTTGAGCGGAAAATTAATTTTAACCATTTCACGGGAATTCCTGGAATTGCAGTTTTGAGTATTATGGAAAATCAAGACGCAGGTTCAACACGGACAACACCTCAGGATTTGAACGAGTATGTTGTCGTTTATAAAACTCATTGACAGCACGAGTAAAATCTCTCTCTATCCCTCCCCTAATTCATTCTTCAATTTTAATGTGGAACAGAAGTAACCAGGTTACTGAGGCTTTGCGAGTCAATATGGAGGTTCAGAGGAGATTGCATGAGCAGCTTGAGGTTAGTTTCTTCATTGTAAATAGAAGTTAATGATTTTCGTCATTTTATCATGTGCGAGATTATGAAAGGACTGTATGTTTCCAGTGTTCTATTTTGGTTTCGGTAGTTAGTACTTACTGAAACATGTAGCCAATATAAGATATTCTACGTTAGTAGTAACTGAAACAATTAGCCAACCTGCAATTCTTATAGCTGCCCCTAATTTCAATCAACTCGTATGAAGGAAAATGACAATAAATATCTGGTGTTTTGTTGAACATATTTTAGGTCCAACGTCATCTTCATCTTCGAGCCGAGGCGCAAAGCAAGTACCTGCAATCCATACTTGAGAAAGCCTGCAAAGCTCTGAATGAATCACTTGTCCTTGAAGCTGCTAATCAAGAGCTCTCAGAATTGGCGATCAAGGCCTCAAGTGGTTGCCCTGAAAACAACAGCGAAAAAATTCAGACGTTCTCTGAAATTTCAGGGGAAGAAAAACCAGGGTCTAGTGGGCCTGGTCCTGTTGGAGACTCTGTTGAAAGCTGCCTCACTTCAACGGGGAGCCCTGTATCTCCAGTCGCGACGAAGAAAAGACCCAGACCAATCTTCACAACCGGGGAATCTCCTAGTTGGGAAAATGACTTACGGCAAGATGTTGGGTGGATGATGACAACTATTCGATGAAAAGCTTCACGACCAAAATGACTTGTTTGGTCAATAGATCAATAATCTATGGTACCAACTGTGGAATTAGTGGTGATGTATATTCTTCTTTGTGGTTAGGCAATTGTACTGAAACTGATAAACTCTCTAATACATTTTAGTGGCACCCAAGAATTCTGCATCCTCGGTAAATGCTGAATGTACTTGGTTTCAGCTTTTCATTATACAGCTCTAATTGGCAAAAATGTTTATTTGCTTGGTATATTTGAATTCATAGCTTGTCGCACGCTGAGTTCATCCCCGTTATTTCCAAGGCTGCTAATAGGGGTACCAGTTACAGGGTTATTTCCTTTTTTGCAATTACAGGGTTATTTCCTTTTTTGCAATATTCTAATACGGTAATATTGCAAAAAAGCTATGAATAATATATAAAAGTGAATAGGGCAGTAAAATGCCATAGCAGTTCACCGATTGAAAACATGTAATACAAGGATTGTTGGTGAAGGACCAAATTTTTAGGTTGAAGAAATAAACAGAACTCAGATAAAATGCGGTAGTAGTTTTCACTGACTGAAATATGTAATGCAAGGAACTCTAATTTGTTGGGCAAAGGACCAAATTTTAAGGTGCGTGTATAATAGAGGTTGAAGAACTAAGCAGACAGCTTTGGCAGAAACACTTGAGATTAGGAGACAATTAACCACTTCCGTAATGCCCTACAGCAGGATAACATTAAGGAAGAAGTCTAAAAATCAGAATTAAAGCGGCAGGCGCCAAAATCCTCAAAATTGTCACTTAAAAGGAAACTACTAAACAAGTCACTTTAAAAGAAACTATTAAACAATCTAGTACTTGACTGGAGCAAGAATTTCTAGTTTTCACTGACTGAAACATGTAATGCAAGGAACTCTAATTTGTTGGGCAAAGGACCAAATTTTAAGGTGCGTGTATAATAGAGGTTGAAGAACTAAGCAGACAGCTTTGGCAGAACCACTTGAGATTAGGAGACAATTAACCACTTCCGTAATGCCCTACAGCAGGATAACATTAAGGAAGAAGTCTAAAAATCAGAATTAAAGCGGCAGGCGCCAAAATCCTCAAAATTGTCACTTAAAAGGAAACTACTAAACAAGTCACTTTAAAAGAAACTATTAAACAATCTAGTACTTGACTGGAGCAAGAATTTCTAGCTGTGCACCAAGCTGTCCTTCAGCTGTCTTCTCAGCCTTGAGCCTCAACTTGTTCAATTGCTTTTTACGTTCATAGGCCACTTGGGATCTTGCCTTTCTCTTCTCCTCAAGTTCCTGCAAATATTTTGATAAAAAGAACACAAGAACAAATTTCAATACACAGATACATATGTTTCACCGTAACAAACAGCTAGACAGCTTCTAGAAAATCTCTATTAACAACTTCAGAGCATGAGAACTGCAAGCATACAAACAATACACACCACATCAATCTAAAATTGCACAAATTGCAAAATATTTTATCAATATGTATTTTTAACAAGACTGTAAACTCTATGAGTTCATGAAAATAAAACACTTCCACTGGAACCCATGCATTACTAACCAACATTTAGCCAAAGTGAAGGCAATTCAAACCATGAATTCACAGAAAATCATTCATGAAACACTTCTACACAAAACTGATTTAAGTAATTTAGATAAATAATATAGAGTTGCTTCAAGCAGTGATAGCTGTTGCCAGCAACCAAATTAGAAGAGGAAAGCGAGTTACATATCACCTTATTACAACCAACACTGATTATTCAAGCTCTAATCAAACAGAATTAAAAATTGCTGGAACAAAACCTGATTATAGTATGGAAGTCCATTATAATCATTACTTAAACAAACATTTAGTTTTTTAGCACGCATTTATACAATCCAAACCACACCAGTGCCATTCATCAAGCAATGTATATTTACAGGCAAAACTCAGCAAAAAGAAAGCAACATTCAAGAACTCTAAAGATCTTCTAAAACATAAAAACAAAATGAAAATAATCAAATGTAACACAGTACAGAAAATCTCACCTTGATTGTATCAGCGTGACTCCATCCAACCTCAGATGAAAGTCCCCCCAACAGGCAGTACTTGTGTCCAGGTTGAAGTCTCAAAACCCTAAATTAAAAACACAAAAACACTTACTTCTGAAAACACGACATAAAACCCAAAAATCATGCTAAAATCAGGAACCAGATCTTACTTAAGAGCATCAGGGATAACCATCCTCTTGATCTTGTCATAGGGCGGTGGGATACCCTCGTAAGCCTTAAATCGAGCAAGTGCAGCAGCACCACGCTTGGTCTTGTGTGGAATCATACTAGAAACAAACAAATTAAAGAAACAACCATTAAATCAAATCCGAAAATGAAAATAAAGCTAGTGGTAGGGTTTTTGTGAGAAACTTACCCACGGATGGTCCTCCAAAGGATCTTAGCAGGAGCCCTGAAATGAATAGGACCATGAGAAGGCTTTGTGTTCATCCTCTTCCTCAAGAAACGAAGATACTTCATTTTCTGACGAACCAGACCACCGGAAAGACAGATCTCTTCACATCGAACAACTACAACTTTCTGTCCATTGAGAAGTTCTTTGGCGATAATGGAAGATAATCTTCCAAGCATATGGTGACGAGCATCAACGACGACTCGTTTAGCGCAAATGCCACTCCCTGAAACCATTGTTTCTTCTTCTGCTGCTGTATCTTTTTTCTTTCAGCTCTAAGCAGTTCTGCGTTATTGTTCTAGGGTTTAGAAATCGCTATAACAATTTATATATAAAGATGATGCAAGGCTTTTAAGGGTTAGGATTAAACTGTGAATAAAACCGGAATCAATTCGTTCTGGTTTTATATTGTAGAGGTAATATTAGTTGGTGTGAGACCTACTTCTTCTTAGTCGCCGACTTTACACTACAATGTTGGGTTTGCTTGTGAGGAAATTAGGATAAGGCCCAATTTTGGTATTTTTATCATTTACTAGGGGTGAGCATGGACCGGTATTGACCGGTTTTCGCCTCATCCGCATCCAATCCATTGCACTACGGATTTTAAATGGCATCCGCATCTAATCCAGATCCAATGGATGCACGAATAGACTGATTGGATGCGGATAATCCAATGGATTTGTTTTAGTTAAAATTTATAGTAAAAAAAATGAAGCTAACACAATTGACTCCTTACAAAACCTACATATCATATATAGATTTTTGTTATAGGGAAATCCAAATCATTTAAGAGGAAAGCTGACTTCTGGTCAAATTATATTGACTTTGGGTCAATATGGGTGGAACTAAAAATTCCCAAAAGCTCTCCATTCCCACGTTACCTTTCAATCAAATCTTGGATCATATTCCTAAGAGTTTTTGATCTAGATCACAAGGTTTATCATTTTATCCATTCTAAGTAGAAAAAAACTTCTAATTCCTACTATTCCATATAATATTAAAATATTATTGCAAAATTAATACAAAGGAACGAACTTATTCCATGATTAGTTATCTAAATGACTAAATATGCTTCAAAACAGAAGAAGAGTGGATGTCAGAAAATACTTAATGGCAGTCCAATCAATTTAGAACTACCAATCTTCTTAATTAATCTCTAATGAGTCTCCAAGGCAACAATATAAAAATGGCAGTCCATTCAAAAGTTGTGTTGTTGGAAATATCTGGGTAGTCTCCATGGATTTTTGCATCATGATTAATCATAATCCCCATAACAAAAGAATAACTAACAATAATGATATCATTCATTCTGATCATTTTATCTTCATGTATACAAAATCATCAAAGCTTCCCTAAATTAGTTGTTGTGTCGCAAATGTGCGAGAGTGCAGAAACAAAAATGAATCTGTAACGTACTATTAGCGGCGAGAACATAGGTAGATTGATTTAAAATACTAGACATTATCGGTGGTGTTTGGGATTTTGGGTAGTGACAGCGGTGAATGAAAAAGATACTGAACAGTAAGAGTACTTATCCCATTCTATTTCACCCCCATTGACTACAAGTCCAATCTCTCATACCAAAAGTCAGCTTTCCCCTTAAACGATTTGGCTTTCCTTATAACAAAAATCCATATATATATATATATGTATACAAATATAAAAATGCCATGTACAACACCCCGAACAAACACCATGAAAATTCCTAAATGATCCATAGTATTTTCTAGAACTATATAAATGCCCTTAATTTAACGGATATGGATGTCCAACGGAGTTTCAAGGTTGCATCCGGGCCCAATCCGTAATCCGTTGGATTTCAAAAATTCCATCCGCATCCAATCAATCAACGAACGGTCCGGGCATCCATCGGCAAAAAAACGGTTGGTCCCGGTTAAATCCGCGGATTACGGGTCAAACGCTCACCCCTATCATTTACAGACCGGAAGAAAATTTCAGTTTCTACGAGACCAATGAAAAAAAGTAGAATGATTTTCGGGGACCGTGAAATTTTTGAAGGGGACTATTCTTTCTTTCTTTTTTAAGCATCTTTCATTATTTGTGTAGGTCATAAGAGCAGGGGCTATATTTAACACTCATTCACTCCCCAAATCGGTGAGTGCCTAGCTGAATGAGGGGGTTTGCGACCGTGGTGAGCAAATTTCATGGTTTAAGAGGCTGATGTTCAGCCGTTTCCTCTCTTTTTCATTATTAAAAAATATACAAGCGGCTAAACATTAGATTTTTTTTCCTTTTTTCTAGGTTATGTAATATTAAAACTTATAGAGGGCCCACCTTAAAGAGTTTTAAATTAATAAAACTCTAAAATTATCTCTAGGAGGCATATTTTCGGCCGCTCAAGATTTCTTTTTTTCCCAAACGGCTGATTTTCAGCCGCTTAGTGAAGACTTTCGACCTCTCACTCGTTCCATTGAGTGTGTGAGTGATTTTGGGAGAAAGTGGAGAGGTTCACTACCCATTGGCACCTAATTTGCTCAAATCCAGTGAGACTCATTCACATTTAATGAGAACTCTCACTCCATAGCCCTTGCTCTTAGGAAGTAAAGTTCAATACTCTTTATATGCATATTTAAGCTAATTGTCAAAATACTCTTATATTATTTTAATTATTATGACGATGCTTCTGGAAACTGTACGACAGAAAATTCATCAGATTTTGGCGTGTTGTTCTTGTTTTCATGATTTTCCCTTTTGATTTTTGCGTTCTTCATTATTTTCTTTTCCTTTCAACACCTTTTTGTCTTTTTTTCGTGGTTTTTTTAATTTTGTTTTTTAGCGTTTTTATTTTCTTTTTAGGGTTCCTCAATCTCACCATGCCTAGAAACACCAGGCCTTCAACTCGGATTCAGAAGGATTCTTCTGCTGTTGCGACTCAGGTCTTGTTGTGTACTTCATCGTCTTCCTCTGCTTTTATCGAAGGGTACTGCCATTTCCCCTTTAAGGGTTTCGATGGCTGTAGCGACGGGATTAATGGAAGAGGGTATGTTAAGGGATCATTTCTCTGGCATTTGCAAGATAAACATCTTTTCAACGAAGATAACAGGGTTGTTTGCAGACACTTTATTTCTTCGGATTCTAGGGTATACCAGCTTTGGAGAGAGTTCTTCATCTTCTTCGTATGTGTCTTTGTGGAAAATGCATGTGTTTGCATGCCTGGAGGTTGCCCTACAAAGGTAAGGGACGTGATATTCACGGAGATGTTATTTTCGGGCCTGTAAATGGTGCAGCTGTTGATATTATTCAAGGTTTACTCAAAACAACCGATTCTACTCAAACCGGGAATTCCATTTGTCGTCTTCATCTTTAATCTTCGATACTAATTCTCTAATTCGAGACGAGTCCTTTCAGCCCGAAGCCATATTAATTATCTAGCATCGACCACTGAAGAAATGGCCGTCCAACTCAAAACGAACATCAGAAAATACGAAAAAGGAGAAAAGGTGAAGAAACAAACCTTTGGACGATGCCCCAGCATACGATGCTTCAGTCCGAGCCTTCTCCAAGTCAGCCTTAAAAGAAGCCACCTCCTAACGAAGCTCCGCTTCTGTAGCACCGAGCTGCTACTTCCCTTTCAACTTCTCCTTCAACTCCAATATCTCCTTGTCCTTAGTTACAAGGATTTCCTCAGCAGAATGCAGTTCATCTTCTCTATGACATAACTTCGCTTCTAACTTTAGGGCCCTTGCTTTAAATAACTGGTACAAGGTATGGTTGCAGTGCTCGCTCCTGACCAGCTGTATTAACAACAAGAAAATAAAGATCATATATGAAAGGACATTACAACACTCAGCTTGGGAGAATTTACGACGACTTACCTCAAGAATGCACTGCTGAGGAAAACCGTATTGATACGCATCAGCTATGGCCATCATATCAGAAATGGAAGAAGGTGGATTGACCAAAAGGCTGGACGAGGTAGCCCCAAAATCCTTTTCCCAGATTTTCGCAACATCATCATGGGATGATAGCTGCATTCTCTGACGTGTGAAGGCATCTGAACTTTTTTCACCTGGATCTACGGGGGAAAGATTAGGAATGCACATCAGGCCTTTCTTCATCAACCAGTCAAAGGTTGCGTCATCCCCTTCGTGCATAACAACCTTCACGAAGCCCTCAGAAGAGGCATCAGCGGTGGTCTCTTCTCCAGCAGCGATCCCCTGACCATCGGGGGTCTCCTTTCCTTTGGGCTCTCTAGCAACACGAGTTTCGGTATCCTCTCCATCAGAACTTTCTTCTCCCTCGGTCGCTTTCTCACCATCACCCTCAGCAACAATATCCCATTCATCGTTTGGAGAAAACAGAGAGAAATCTAAACCTATCCCCATAGCGGCACCAATATCAACTTGACCCCCGGAAGAGTAGATATTCCCGAAGGAGAATTCTTGATTAGGATCTGACAACTTTGGCGGGCTCGGGGTTCACTGATTGAAGGTCAGTACCCTCGTTCATCTGAATATGTGAAGGATCAGAAGCAGGGTAGTTAATTTGAGCTTCAGGAATGGATTTTTCTCCATTCTTTTCACCAGCTTCCGCATCATCTTCGTGATCATGAGGAGAAGTATCAGTATGCTCTTCCTCATCTGTAACCTCTTCGTCACAGTCCCCTTCATCGTTCACCGGGATGTTAACCTTAGGAATCTCCATCTCCTCTTCACAAGCGTTAGATGACTGAACGATACAAATCTTTTTCTTCTTCGAACCTGAAACAAGCACATGATAAACTTCTAATTCAAGGGGAAAACATATATGAACCATACACTATTATTAGGAATCATACCTTGACAGTGGCAGCACTCTTCGAAGGAAGAACTACATCAGAACTCTCTTCCTTATCTGCATCGGCAACATCGACGGAATAATCGAAGTTCATACCAGCAAAATTCAGTTGCCAAGGACAAAAATCACCATAGCGAGATGGAGAACCATCACAAGGCTGGTTTCCAGCAATAAGACGCCATCCATGGGCACCGGGTTGGGGCACCCAACCGTGAGCCCAAGGACCAATGATTTCAAGATGAGTGGCATGCCACTCATAGTCATGGTCACGTTTGATACGTTCATTCTTGGGGAAAAGTTTTGGATTTTCAGATCCTTCAGTACCAGGGACAAACCGAATCATTGAATCACTCACCTCACTCAAAAGACGAATCTCACCATGGGAACCGTCCATCGTACGAAGACCAACGCTCTATGGATTTTGATTCCTACCATTTACATAATCTCGAAAAGAAGCATTGATATTCTCAGGAGTATACCAATATTTGCGGGGTTAGGGGCATAGCAGGTCATCATCGTCTCACCCTTGCTTCGAAAATAACACTCTTTAAGTGTCCAAAGATAATTCCCACTCAACTGAACTATTGAGCGGCAATGAGTGTGAGAAATGGAACCCTCACGATTGGCCAAGGATCGCAATAAAAAGAATCCCCTGACTTGTAAAAAGGCAACATAAGACCGTCTTCGAAAGCTCCCACAGTTGTCAGCAGATGGAAAGCATCGTACTTATAATTTACGATCATATCATAAGTAAGGTCATCACCTTGATCATAAAATTTAACATCGAAGGCCTAAAGACCATGTCTTGCCTTAAAATCTTCAAGATCAAGGACTCCTAGATGAAGGAGATCTGTAAGGACTTGGCGGTGGAGTTTTATAAGGGACCCGATGACTATCGGCTATATCTGCAAGGGGCATAGAAATAAAACGAAGGTCAGATAAACAGGTTTAATGAAAATCGAAAAATAAACTTCAATCATTGTATCTTATAAAGAACATCATCTTATCAAGAATATCATCTTATCAAGAATATCATCTTATCAAGAATATCATCTTATCAAGAACATCATCTTATAAAAAAAAAACATCATATTGAGAATACAGAAGAAAAACCGATAGTATGGATGACCCCAAATTTTGTGATAAAGAACAGGAGCAAGTACATATACTTTCATATAAATCGTTCTTCACCACAAAACCTAGGATCATCGAATAAGAAGAAACAAAAGTAAAAATTACAGATGCGAAAGAACTACTTACCGATAATAATGGTAGCAAAAGGAATCAGGAGACAACCACAATAGAAGATATCAAAGAAGTTATTATTAAGACTTGCGGCAGAGAGTGAGTAATAGCGGCAGTTACGAATGAAAAACAAAACAAGGATAAATGATTATTCTCAGAGAATAAGAATGAAAAAGACAGAGAATGAAGAAGACAATGAGAGAGAATAAAATTTATTTCACTAGCTAACCCTCTCATATTTATAACAAGAAATAATAAAACCGTCCCATGATTCGAGGAGAAGTTATTACTAGAAGTGGGAAACGTGCCCTAAAATCTAGGGGGAGTTATTGCGATAAGTTGAGGAGACTATGAAAACAGTTTTCTTCATACTTTGACCAATTTAAAACTAAGAAGAAAATGGGCAAATTGTATACACATAATCTAGGATCAACCACATGTCAAGAAGAAGACACATGCGCTACATCAGCATGATGGGAATCAAGACAATGATGCCACGTCGCAATATTAAAAGGATAGGTATCACTATCCTCTGCCACGTATCCATCATCATGAAGATCCGACGATGGCGGATCGAGGAGCACCTGATGATAAGATCACCGCGAAGTACCCTGTAAATATCTAAAAGGTTACTTTCCATCATCCCGAGGAATATACAAATCGAACGGATGAGAGCAAAGTCAGCTGATACACGCGTCAATAGCAGTCAAACACATGCAGGCTGCCCCAACCACCCGCATTAAACACCCTAGGTATAGAGCACGTGTCGAACACCCTATGAAGAAGAAGTAGGTCCATCATCGTCTCTGCATGATACTGTTGGAAGACATCGGGTCAAAACAAAGATAACATCGGGTTGACGCAGTAATCAAGACGATAAGGACAGCTGTATTGGAAGTGAGGGTCCCATGGAAAAAGCCTACAAATACTCCAACCCACTAAGATAGAAGGGGTCGACCAATAAGAGGGAGAAAAGATTATAGTTCAAGAGAGAGAGAGAGAGTAAGAGTAAGTATGAATTTATCATTGAGCCTAATAGCTTCAGTCCTTACTCAGAGTCATTCGACTATCCATTGTAATCTCATATAATATATAGTGAAAAACCAACCTTCGTGGACGTAGGCCTTAGTTTTGAACCACGTAAATCATCGTCTCATTTATAATTCTGCACTTCTAATCTTCTAGTTTACTTATTATGCAATGTTTTATTCATCGTAGACATTCTTGAAATACGAGACGAGGATGAGCCTGAAGGCTCTGAGTCTACCAAATTTACATTATGAGCCATATTACATGTATTTCATCTATTTCACTCCCAATGCGAATATTGTATTTTAATATCGTTATTTTTGTGTTCACAAATATGTATTTTAACAAGACTGTAAACTCTATGAGTTCCTAAAAATAAAAAACTTCTACTGGAACCCATGCATTACTAACCAACATTTAGCCAAAGTGAATGCAATTCAAACTGTGAATTCAGAATGAACTTATAGAGATAGTAGTGATAGTTGTTTCCAGCAACCAAATTAAAAGAGGAAAGCGAGTTACATATCACCTTATTACAACCAACACTGATTATTCAAGCTCTAATCAAACAGAATTAAAAATTGCTAGAACAAAACCTGATTATAGTATGGAAGTCCATTATAATCATTACTTTAACAAACATTTAGTTTTTTAGCACACATTTTTACAATCCAAACCACACCAGTGCCATTCATCAAGCAATGTATATTTACAGACAAAACTCAGTAATAAGAAAGCAACATTCAAGAACTCTAATGATCTTCTAAAACATAAAAACAAAATAAAAATAATCAAATGTAACACAGTACAAAAAATCTCACGTTGATTGTATCAGTGTGACTCCATCCAACCTCAGATGAAAGTCTCCCCAACAGGCAGTACTTGTGTCCAGGTTGAAGTCTCAAAACCCTAAATTAAAAACACAAAAACACTTATTTCTGAAAACACGACATAAAACCCAAAAATCATGCTAAAATCAGGAACCAGATCTTACTTAAGAGCATCAAGGATAACCATCCTCTTAATCTTGTCATAGGGTCGTGGGATACCCTCATAAGCCTTAAATCGAGTAAGTGCAGCAGCACCACACTTGGTATTGTGTGGAATCATACTAGAAACAAACAAATTAAAGAAACAACCATTAAATCAAATCCGAAAATGAAAATAAAGCTAGTGGTAGGGTTTTTGTGAGAAACTTACCCACGGATGGTCCTCCAAAGGATCTTAGCAGGAGCCTTGAAATGAATAGGACCATGATAAGGCTTTGTGTTTGTAACGCCCCCTAATCTAGCAGATGACTAATCCAAGAGATTAATTATACAAAGTGGCACTAACGATCTAAATCATCCATTTAAACATTCAATTAGGAAATATGCTACAAAACTTAACCCCAATACTATACCCGCTCTGAAATATTTATATATACAAGAACTCCTCTCAAGTGATACATATTTAATAACCATTTGGTTTACAAATAGAATATACAATATAATACACATAGCCGAAGTTAACCAATTAACGGACTCAACTCCTCGAAACTTCCGCTGCGCAACTCTAATCTGTCTATAAAACTGAAACTGGGAATGAGTGAGCACATCATCCCTAAAAGGGGTGCCCAGTAAGAATAACATTTAACTTTTAAGTAATCATTAGCATGATTTGGAAAACAATACATGTTTTCCCAAACATTAAAAGACAACCCAACCACTGAAATAAACAATCATGTATATAATTTCTGTGGTGACATTTACACACCGTAATACTGATGGCCATTACCACCTAGATAGTCTGTGGGTGAATGTACACACCCGTAATATTGATGCCAATTCAACACCGATTAAATCCCAAAAGTAAAATAATGAAGGAGCGTATCCGATATACCATAGTTGGAAATTGTCATTTCCTAAAGACAATCATAAAGACAAACAAAGCATTACAATTCCTTTCCATGTCCTGGAAAGATTAAAAGAGACAACATAACTTTCGGAATTTAAAACTAAACAATGCAAGGAATACATAATCAGACAATGCATGAATTTGTTAAACATAAACTTTTTAAAAAGAAATAACAATAATAGTTACAAAAGAGTTAAAGTATTCCCACCTCTTTTGATGACAAGCCACGCCTACCTCAAGATCCACGATCCACTGTTAATCATACAAGCACTCTAAGAGTTTATCCAAAAGGCTCACACAAGAATCATACAATTCTATCTAATGGTTCTAAGCCCATTATGGTATCTTATTCTCTATCTTTAGTATAACTAAGAGTTTACTAATCCAATTAGATTGATTATATAGTCCATAGCTAAGTCTTATGAATATCTACATCCTTGTAGAAGGAACCAAATGCTAATTCAGACCACATAGGTCCAATACAATCAAAGAATGAAACGATGCCTAAACCTAAGTCCATTAACCCGACCCATTGATCTAAGGCCCAGTATAATCGGGTCAACTAACCGTCACAGGTCTACTAACAGTCCACGTCAAGTCAAAGTCCAGGGTCAATGGTCAAATAAGTCAAATAGGAATCGTTCAACGATCCAACTCAGGTTAAGATAGGGAAACTCAGTCCACAAGACTGATTCAGGTTTATACAAACTAAGGCCCTTGCTCAGGCCAAACAACACTACGGCACAATCATGGTGCAACGCACCAAGACTCTTAACTATATTTCAATCCTGCCAAACTAAAACTATACATTCATTTAAAGTAACTTCGTAACTCAAACTGAAATACAAATCTATTTACCTTAATCTGCAGTTGAAGGCTTTCACTAAGGCCACTGCCAAAACAGCTTTACAATATCTTACCACCATTATAATTCAAAAATCAACTGCAATAACCACCATATGCAATCCAAATTTAGTTCACCATCACACAATTCCAACAATTCACCTACACTGCCATCTTAGCTTCCACTACAACATCTGATTCGACTTAAGCAATACATCTACTAAACTGAATCACCACCACTTTACCTGAACTCTACTGTTCAACTTCATAAATCAATTTCAATCCACCGCATCACTTCAATCTAAACTGCCAAACCAAATCTGATACCACTGGCTTTATCCAACATCATCTCAACTCCAGCAAAACACAACATTCAACTACCACCATCAACCAATGTACATCACTAGCTATCAATCGCTCCACTACCTAGACATTACATCTAAAACTCATGCCACTTCTATAATTATAATTCAACACAACAATAATAACCATAGCTAGTATGCAACCCTTTCAAGCCTACAGCTTATCCAAATCTCAACAACATCGTTTGTAATTCCACTAACTCATCTTCATACCCAGTTAAACACCAACTCATTTAAATTTCAGTTCCATCAGGCCCTATATATAACTTCCACCATATATTCATTTCACCCTCAACAAGCAATACCAACCCAATAACAATTACAGTTGTTGATGGTGGATTTTCATTTAAAGGCTAAAATTGTAAAAGCCAAAAAATTGTGCGCTAACATCTTGTAAAAGATAAATCCATTAATGAGTGATGGATACTCCTTCACTTTATTAATTCACTTAGGATGGAGCATGTGGCAACAATCCCATTCTGTGAATAAAATACAAAATTCATCCAGGTTGGAGCATGTAGCAACAATCCCATATACCCTGTGAATTTCCAGCATAATTAATTAATGCGCAACAGCCTTGTATTTCCTATACTCATTATCAGTGCGGCATGACGACTGAGTGTTGCTCTCAGCAGAGTAACACGAATCTCCAAGCATTATAATGAAAGCAAGTACGAAATACCCGTACAGGCTGAACTCTCGGTGTGTTATACTAGCCCGATTGAGCATCCAGACTGACCGTATCAGTCTGGGTACGATCACGACCATCCAACTCCACCAGCCTGATTGGATGGACCAGATCGATTCCATAACCCCCAAGAAGGTATGGAATACCTGCCGAACCAACGCGGACCCCGCATGGTCGGCGTCCCTTGGCCTAGCTTGCCAAAACGTCCAAACCATAGCAGTATGGATGGAAAACCCTAAATTAGGGTTTGCGGCACATTACATGTGTAGCAAAACAGCCTCAACCATCCATCTTCGCAGGTATAGATGGAGGGTGCAGATGTAGATTCAAAGGGCCCGGAGTATGTCAATACAATCACCGCAGGCCCGCATACATACCTGACCAATCGGTCAAGACCAACCATGGTTGGTCTTTCCAAATCGTGCGCCTGAATGGATCATGACGCACGGCCTTGAAGCCCAAAATTAGGGTTTTGAATCACGAGCGTCCATCTTCTCCGGCACAAATGGAGGGTCCGAGATTATATCAAAGCAGGTCCGGCCATGTCAACATGACCACCGTAGACCCATCTATCTCCTCACCTGATCGTCCAAGGCATACCATGCTTGGCTATCCCCAAATCATTCGCTCCAACATGCGTGGTCGCACCTCCCAAGCTGCAAACTAATCTCAGCCGCTCGATTTCTCCGGACGAATTGGGCGGCTTAGATTGCGTTTTCATGGGACGGTAAGGCATAGGCGTGAACACCAGCCTACCGCCTACACGTTGGAGCAGTCGACCAAGACCGACCAAGCCTGGTCGTCTTGGAACGCCCGCCCGGAGTTGGTATGGGAAACGGCTTTTGCAGCACTAATCTTCTGTCGTAATTTGATCTCGACCACACAACTTCTCCAGACGAATTGAGTGACCCAAATCACGCTTTTATGGGACGGTAGGTATAGGCGCCTACACCGCACACCATTTACACACATGCATGATCGGCCAGTCCATAATAGTTCCCTAAGCCTGGTTTCGGTCAGGGTGAAGAGCAGTGCTTGCGCACCTCCTTCGAAACCCTAATTCCACCAAGTGTCGTAGATGAGTGTCTCAAAGATCATCTCATCCGTCCAACTTCACCAGCTCGGTTATATAGCCCTGGTAAGGAGTTAATTAGTCAGTGCGGAGTCATGGTGATGACCATCCGCCACTTTACCACACCATGTGGTCGGTAAAGGAAGGGTTTGCATGCGCAACTTCCAAACCATGCTGGATATACTCAATGAAGTACCTGCATAGTATACACACGATACTTCACAAGTATCAATTTCCTAAATTCTTCCTGGGTTTTGCTTTCGGGTTCTTTTCTCCTCCCTAACGAGCTTAAAACCTAAATGTTCCCGCGTTAGGAGATAGGAAATTCTTCTCCGTATGGAATGGAGGGGCGGACCATCAAAATCCGAGTCCGTACTAGAATTCTACAACGATTCTAGTAAGGGGCACTAATTAGGGTTTTTAGTGCAACAATCAACGGTTGCCCCTCCTCTCAAGATGCAAAATCTCGGCCGTCGAAGGTCACCAAGCTAGCAAGTTTCCCGAGCCTGACTTTCCAAGCCACAACAACATGCTACATGTTTTCCAAAAACATTCAAGACATCAATCATGTCACAAACTGGGGGATGCATACTGGGGTATTGGTCTGGCGGTTTACAGTGTGCAGCGCACAACGCGCTATCATAAGAACGTGTCAGGAAGTCATGGACGGTTAGTGATGATGGGAGAAGTGGGAAAGCCTAGTCGTGTGACGCCACTACTCCATCACTCTACTTTCTCCACTTCCCACGAGATACGAAGGTTAGGCTAAAAGGCTTGTATAAATAGGTTCTCCTCCCTATTTTCAACCACAACACAAGTCCAGACAATAGAATCAAGTGTTGATACAATCGTATTCAAACACCGGAACTGATAGCTTACATCCTGCAAGCCAGTTCAGCTTTCTGATACAAGTCCTGCATAGCCAACACCTTCACATTCTCAACACCTTCTTCGCTTCCCTCCCTAAGATCAACCCCATCTCCTTCACTTTGTGACCGAAACAAGTCTGGAACGGCCATTTTTTGGTTTAGGCCGGACTTGCATAGATTGATCTCTCGAATCTACAAGCACTCACCGCGGAGTGCATTTGTTTTAGGTTTAAATTCATTCCTCATCCACACCCCAAATTACCAAAATTAGCAGGAATAGTTTTCACCCATAAACAACAGTAAGTAAAAATCCAACCCTTCTCAACATCAGACCTAAACAACGATCACCCACTATCTCAATCAACTTCAATACCAACAAACATAACACCCAAAACCCATATAACAACACATCAACACTTGAATAGAGATAACAAACTTTAGTTGAATAAATAAAGATTACCTCAGATCAATTCTGCTACAGCACCAACCAATTTAAAACTCATAATAATTCCATCACCTTCTTATAACAATAATCAAACCCAAATTCAGCTTACAGCTTCAGTCATGAGCTTTAATCAATCTCATCTTCAAAACCCTAAATCACGATTCTTTAACAAATCAACTTTACAGCTTCAATCGATCTACAAACCTTAATTTTTAATTCGGGGAAGAACATAACACAACCCTAATTCACTGATTCATCACTGAATCTATTTCAAAACATAAATTAAATATTTACCCATTGTTCTTCATCCAACCATAGTTCCATATTTCATCTTCTAGATTTCCAGATTAAAACTGAATCTAAAACCCTAATTTCGACTCTCTGATTCACCTTTTGATTAACTCTGAATCACCTATTCTAATCAACACCACCAATAACAGTCGTTACTTGATATGAATCATCTTCTCACGATCTCAGAATCACTATTTTGTGAACTCAAATCACTCACAGAAGAAAAACAGGGAAGAAAGAAAGAAGAAGAAGAATAAAGAAGAGGAAAGAATAGAAATGAGAGTTATCCCCTCGGTTGGGTAGATAAGGCCGACCAGATTCACTAAGACACCCACTCTCTTTGACATGTGCAGCTACAATAATAATATCCAAAATTACTATTTTAACCTCCGAAAATAAATTGATAAATCTTCTTCACCCAGTGTCCGAATGCCGCGTGCGGGTAGTCCAATATGCATAACTTTTCGAAACCTATTCAGTGATACTAATTTCGTATCTAGATCGTTATTAGATTAATCCACATTAATTAATGTTCGTGTTAATCTAATCGAGTTATTAATGACTAAAACGTCTCTTGACTAGTCTAATAGCGTTGACGAGCTTGAAGGTCATTACAGTGTTCATCCTCTTCCTCAAGAAATGAAGATACTTCATTTTCTGACGAACCAGACCACCGGAAAGACAGATCTCTTCACATCAAACAACTATAACTTTCTGTCCATTGAGAAGTTCTTTGGCAATAATGGAAGATAATCTTCCAAGCATATGGTGACGAGCATCAATGACGACTCGTTTAGTGCAAATGCCACTCCTTGAAACCATTGTTTCTTCTTCTGCTACTGTATCTTTTTTCTTTCAGCTCTAAGCAGCTCTGCGTTATTGTTCTAGGGTTTAGAAATCGCTATAACAATTTATATAGAGATGATACAAGGCTTTTAAGGGTTAGGATTAAACTGTGAATAAAACTAGAATCAATTCGTTCTGGTTTTATATTGTAGAGGTAATATTAGTTGGTGAGACCTACTTATTCTTAGTCGCCAACTTTACACTACAATGTTGGGTTTTCGCTTGTGAGGAAATTAGGATAATGCCCAGTTTTGGTATTTTTATCATTTACAGACCGGCAGAAAATTTCAGTTTCCACGAGACCAATAATTTTCTGAATGAAAAAAAAGTAAAATGATTTTTTGGGGACCGTGAAATTTTTGAAGGGGATTATTCTTTCATTTTTTGTAGGTCATTAGAGCAAGGTCTATGTTTAACACTCATTCACTCCCAAAATCGGTGAGTGCCTAGCTGAATATTGAATTAAGCTCTGCGAATCGGTGACAACTCAGGCGAAACATCGGTTCGACTCAGTTTCATAAAATTCTTCGATCTACTTAATTTTTCAAAGTTTCTTCATTAATTCAGGTGATCCTTTATCATATTTCAATAATCGGTGTTAATAACGTCTCTCCGTATTATTAAAACAAATAAATATGTCTAAATCAAGAGGAAATCAACCGGGTGAGTTTTCTGGTTCTACCTCAAAATCAGATGAAATTTTGAAACCTGATGATTCTAATCATAGTACGTCTGAATTTATATCTTTCGTTCCTGATGAGGATATTGATGAAATCTTAGAAGAATGGAAATTTAGTTTGATTGGTAGATTAGACCTGGTTAAGCTCAAATTTGGGGTTGCTGAAGCATCGTTAAGAAGACAATGGAAAACTTCAGGTAAATTTCAATTAATTCCTATTGGAAAAGGTTATTTCATTATTAAGTTGGAAAATGAAGCAGATATGAAACTGGTTTGGAAAGGAGATTGGGAGGTTGAATCACAATTACTTAAACTAAGAAAATGGGAACTTAATTTCAATCTAGAATCACAAAAAACTTCTTTGGCTTATGTTTGGGTACAACTTCCGGGTTTAAGTATTGAATATTGGAAGGAAAAGATTCTGATGAACATTGGAAAAACTTTGGGTAGACCAATAAAAGTTGATGAAACAACTCTTAAGAAGGAAGCAGTTTTTTATGCAAGTATTCTGGTGGAAATGGATTTAGCTAAAGAAATTCCTAGCAAAGTCAGTGTGGAATCTAAGTATGGTAAGTTTGAACAAGTAGTAAATATCCCAAACATGCCAAAGTTTTGTTATCATTACAAGATAGTAGGTCATTTCACAGCAGAATGCAGAAACAAAAAAAGGGTGCAGGAAAAATCAACTGGTGAAGATGTGATACATAAAGAACCTGAGCAAGTATGGAGATGAGTAACTAAAAAGAAGACACAATCCCATGTTGCTTTTGATATATGTGAACCTATTGCTTCAGTGGAACTAAGTACTCCAGATGTACAAGTTTTAAAAACTCCACAGGACAACACTGTTAACTCAGGTAAATTTCAGGTACTACAAGATTTGAATGAAGAAGTTTTTAACATAAATATTGAATTCCTAGCTTTATCAATAGAAAAGTTGTTGAGTGCAGCTGCTGTGGCTCCCTCCAGAAATAAAAAACAGTACCATTATTCCACCTATTGGAAGGATAGCTTCAAGTGGAAATGTACCAAAAGTGAAACAGAAGGCACCACAGGGTAGCATAGTTACTACAAGACAACAAGCAACTAATTTGGTAATGAATTGTGGTAAAAGAGAACTATTGGGAAGAAACTCTTCTCAAAATCAAACCTTTAAATGAAAGTAGCATACTGGAATGTCAGAGGCCTGAGAAGATTGAGGGCCAAAGATAAACTTAGGAGTTTAGTAAATTCTTCTAATCCTTCTTTAGTTATTCTTGAAGAACCAAAAGTACATTATTCTTCAGATTTTTGCAAAAAGTTAAAGCTATCAGGAATGCATTATGAAGCTATTCACAATTCAAGAAATGGTAATATTTGGATTATGTATTCTTCAATCCAGAAACCAAACATAATATTCTCATCTGATCAGTCAATAACAGTGGAGGTGGGGGTAATTTAATAACCGGAATTCATGCTACATATTTAACAATAAATAAAAGAAGCTTATGGAATGCTTTGGTTGAAATTAGTACTTTAGATAATCCATGGTTAGTAATGGGGGATTTCAATACTATAATGAGAGAAGATGAAAATAAGGGTGGACTAAAGCCTTTGCTGATATCCATGTTGGAATTTAATAATTTCCTACATAGCTGTGGTTTGATTCAAGCACCCAAAAATGGTCTAGAATTTTCATGGCGTAACAACAGAGCTGGTAAAAGGAGAATTGTGTGCAATCTTGATAGAGCTATTTTTAATGATAAATGGCTAGAAAAATATTCAAGTTGGGGATACAAAGTTGGAAGTAGCGGTATTTCATATCATAGTACTTTATATGGAGGAAATGGTGAGATACCTAAGCCTAAGAGCACTAAAAGTTTGGAGAACTCATCCTGATTTCTTGAACATTATTGCAAAGTCTTGGGAACAATATATGGAAGGCAATCCTATATTTGTATACATGAGTAAATTGAAAAGACTTAAATCTGATTTGAAGGAATGGAACTGGTCAGTATTTGGAGATGTTAACAAGAAGTTGAAGCAAATATAAGATGAAGTAATGGAGGCTACAACTGCTTCAGATAAAAATCCTTTAGACAACTTATTATTGAATACACTTATAACTACAAGGGGCAAGCAAGAAGTACTTCTTTAACAACAAAGGGAGATTGTGCAGCATAAGTTAAGAGTAAGTTGGTTAATAGATGGTACATCTAACTCAAAATACTTCCATATTAAGATGAGATTAAGACAAGCACATAATATGATAAATGAACTAGAAAATGATGCAGGAGTCATTATTACGGACCAAAAAGATATAGCAAAGGAATTAGTCAATCACTATGAAGAAAAGTTTAAGTATTAATATGTTAATATAGATGAGAGTATATTTACATTTATTTCCAAAGTTCTTACAAATGAAGACAACATCATGATAAATACCACTCCCTCTGATGAAGAAATTAAAGATACAATGTTTGAGTTGAATCCTGAAAGTGCTCCTAGTCCTGGTGGATTTGCAGGTTGGTTCTATAGATACTCATGGGAAGTAATTGGTGCTGAATTAACAAAATCAATACAATTTTACTGGAGTAAAGGTTTCATACCAAATGGTTTAAATGCAAATTTCCTGAAATTGCTTCCAAAAGTTAATAATGCAAAAAAAAAAAAAAAACAGTTCAGACCAATTGGGCTTATGAATTTCATCTTTAAAATACGGGCTACAAGATTGGAGAAGGTGATAAACAATATAGTGTCCCCTCAGCAAGGAGCTTTCATTAAAGGTAGAATAATTCAAGAACAAGTTGCCTTAGCTTCTGAAATGATAAATGAAATTGAAGTAATTTTGGCTTAAAGCTTGATATTACTTAAGCATATGATTCTCTCTGTTGGAAATTCATGTTTCAAGTATTACACAAATTTGGAATTTCAGAACAAGGCTTACACTGGCTATAAGTTTTGCTACAATCTGCAAGAATATCAGTGTTGGTCAATGGAGGTCCAGAAGAATATTTTCAAGTTGGTAGAGGCTTAAGACAGGGTGACCCACTTTTCCCTTTACTCTTTATTATAGATGAAGATTTCCTTAGCAGAAATATTACAAATATGATTCAAGATGGTAGTCTGAAAGCAATGGTAAGCAGAGGAGATGCTCAACCTTCACATATATTTTTTGTTGATGACATATTTATATTTTGTGATGGTGAAAAAAAGGAATGTCAGAATATTAATGAGCCTTCTAAATAAGTATCAAGATGCATCTGGTCAACAAGTAAACCTGGAGAAAAGAAAATGCTTCATTGGTGGCACTAGTTTAAATAGAAGACTGCAAATTTCTGAAGAATGTAATGTAGAATTGGCTGATTTCCAGACAAGTACTTGGGGGTAATGTTGGTGCAAGGCAGTGTGAAAGATCAACATGTATGGAGTGTGGTGGAAAGACTCACACTGGTCAAATTTGTTCTCAGTAGCTTGCATATATATTCAATGCCAGTGTACAAATGGCCTAAGAGGGTAATAATAGAGTGTGAAAGAATAATTAGAATTTTTTTATGGTGAAAGGGACCCTACAAATAGAAAAATGATAACCCTGAAATGGAATTAAACTTTTTATCCAATAAATGAAGGTGGTCTTGGACTAAGAAGGCTAGAGATTATTAATAAAGCTTTTTTAATGAAGCTATTGTGGAGCATTCAAAATGGAACTGATGATTGGTCAAAATTCTTTCAATCAAAGTATAAGAATAAAAATGGTGAATGGATTACATATTACAAGAAATCTTCTATTTGGCCAGGATTAAAGTGGATAATTGGTGAAGTGGAGGAACACACTAGATGGATTGTAGGGGATGAAAGTAGTATCTCTGCTTGGATAGATAAATGTGTGATGGAAAAATCTCTGTAAGAAATGTATCCCCCAAATGCATATATTTTACAGTTCCCAAGAATGAAAGTGTCAGACTTTATACTTGATGGTGAATGGGTTGTGCCAACTGAACTCATGGAGATGATTACTATAAATGATTTACCAGTACTTAGTGAAGGTGGAGACAAGAGATGTAACACCCCGTGTATTTAGCATGGCACATGCTGAAAGATGCGCCATGGCCTGATACGAAGCTTCATCCAAAGCTTCCGTTGCGTAGGACAAGGAACATTGACCCTTGGCCAATGCGTTGACAATGTTCGGCCAACATGGCTAGACGTCGGGTTGGCTGCGGACGACCAACATGGCTGAACGTCAGGTTGGAAACCGACGACCAACATGGCCGGACTTCGGGTTGGCAGCCGACGTCCAACATGGACGGACATCTGGTTGGCAGCCGACGGCCAACATGGTCGGACATCGCTGTTGGCAGCAGACGTCCAACATGGTTGGACATCGCTGTTGGCCAGGGTGGTAAGGTGTGGCCATCACGGCATGGGGAGTTGATGAATGATTTTTGGTCCCCCAATTTAAGTTGTAAAAATGTCATTTTTACATATATAAGGAGGGGTAGTTGGTAGATGGTGCATATGCGGACTATGCACCAAGTAAGCTTCATATCTTAGCCGGAAGAATATAAATGATGCCTAAGGCTCATTTATAGTTGTGTAGCCTCGCGATGAGGGCATTTAATGCTTAGGCATCGTTATGTCATATTGCGGACCAAACATGCATCACTTGGATGCATTGCGACGGAACGACCCATACGGACTAGGCCATTTCCATTATTGCTTGGCCATGGCCATGCAAACGTGTTGTCTTAAGTTTATGTCTCTTTGTGGATGAACTACGGTCTGTGCTAGATCCCTTTAGATTAGGGAAGGGTACGTAGGAAGCCGCAATGAGTTGCAGCATTTCCGGTCCAACACTTTGTCACTCATATCATCTAATTAGGAGATGATTGCGACATTCTGGCCTCTCATATCATCTGGCTTGGTAACTCGATGCAATAGATGATTGTGGCCAAACTTGATGAGGCTAGTTGCATTCCATTCACTAGATGCTCATACTTCCTACCAAGGCGTTCGACATAGGCAAAAAACCCGAATGTCGTAATTTAGATCAAGAGGAGTCCATTTTGATGGGAAACGTCCCAAAGAACAATACATGTTAGAATTTAGCCAAATTCCATCGTTTAGGGCTTAAAAAAGCTGTTTTTTCCGTATTAAGAAAGTTTTTATTTTCTTAACAAATCCTTTGCCGAACAAGGGTAAGTTGGAATGGTGTGGAAGCTTAAATAGATGCATCATGCTCTATGAGCATGCTTGCAAGGGAAAATGAACGTGCATTTGCGTAGCTTTAAGGCTCGGAGCATAGCTTCATCATGGCGCACCGGGGAAGTTACGACCAGCGGGGCAACATGCCAAAAGCGTAATTTTCCAGTCCGTCACAGTTGGCATCACAACAAATTCCGAGAAAACACTAAGGACTGTGTGGAGTGGACTCGTCAAATGAGTATTTTTCCTTCAAATGGAAATAAAGTTGGAGAGTAGGCCAACTTTTGCGCGAAAAGAGTTTGTAACTGCAATGCCAGTTACTTTTGCGAATCGAGTTGAGATTGTTCATGTGCTGTGAGTTTCTCTGGCCTAAGTGGCACCCACTTACGAGTGGATATGCAGAAGATCATCTGGGACGGTGGGTAGACAATGGGACTGATCATCCCCACATGTTGTGTAACACCCCATGTTTTTAGCATGGAGCATGCTGATAGATGCGCCATGGCCTGATACGAAACTTCATCCAAAGCTTCTGTTGCATAGGAAAAGGAACATTGGCCCTTGGCCAATGCGTTGGCAGTGTACGACCAACATGGGTGGACATCGGGTTGGCATCGAATGGCCAACATGGCCGAACATCGGGTTATAAGCGAACGACCAACATGGACGAAGATCGGGTTATAAGCATACGGCCAACATGGCCGGACATCGGGTTGGCAGCGGACGACCAACATGGCTGGACATCGTTGTTGGGTAGGGTGGTAAGGTGAGGCCGTCATGTCCTGGGGAGTTGATGAATGATTTTTTGTCCCCCAATTTAAGTTGTAAAAATATCATTTTTACATATATAGGGAGGGGTAGTTGGTCGATGGTGCATAGTCAAGCTTCATAGCTTAGCCGGAAGAGTATAAATGATGCATAAGGCTCATTTATAGTTGCGTAGCCTCACGAAGAGGGCATTTGATGCTTAGGCATCGTTTTGCCGTATTGCGGACCAAACATTCATCACTTGGATGCATTTCGATGGAACGGCCTATACGGACTAGGACATTTCCATTATTGCTTGTCCACGGCCATGCAAACGTGTTGGCTTAAGTTTTGTCCCTTCGTGGATGAACTACGGTCTGTGCTTGATCCCTTTAGAGTAGGGAAGGGTACGTAGGCAGCCGCAGTGAGTTACAGCATTGCCGGTCCAGCACTTTGTCCCTCATATCATCTAATTGGGATATGATTGCGACATTCTGGCCTCTCATATCATATGGCTCGGTAACTCGATGCAAGAGATAATTGTGGCCAAACTTGATGAGGCTAATTGCATTCCATTCACTGGATGCTCATACTTCCCAAGGCATTCGACATAGGAAAAAAAACCCAAGTGTCGTAATTTAGCTCAAGAGGAGTCCATTTAGATGGGAAACGACCCAAAGATCAAGACATGTTGATCCATAGATCCACATGGTCACCAGAATTTAGCCAAATTCCATCGTTTAGGGCTTCAAAAGACCATTTTGCCGTATTGAGAAAGTTTTTATTTTCTTAAAAAATCCTTTGCGGAACAAGTGTAAGTTGGAATGGTATGGAAGCTTAAATAGATGCATCATGCTCCACGAGCATGCTTTCAAGGGCAAATGAACGTGCATTTTCCTAGCTTTAAGGCTCGGATCGTAGCTTCATCATGGCGCATCGGGGAAGTTATGGCCGGTGGGGAAACACGCCAATGGCGTAATTTTCCGGTCCGTCATAATTGGTATCAGAGCAAGTTCCGAGAAAATACTAGGGACTGTGCGGAGTGGACTCGTCAAACGAGTATTTTTCCTTCAAAGGGAAATTAAGTTCGAGAGTAGGCCAACTTTTGCGCGGAAAGAGTTTGTGACTGTGAGTTTTCCTGGCCTAAGTGGCACCCCACTAACGAGTGGATATCCGGAATGTAGTTGCAGAATAACCTACAACTACACCCTCAATAGAATTAGTAAAAATTCAAGAAGTTCTTGATGATGAATAACAATTTTTCTATTAATGAATAACAATTTTCCTATTAAGATATTTTCTAACACTCACCAAAAGAACCTCTCGAATTTTACATTTGAACTCCTATTTATAGTAAAATTTATACAGCTGTATATGAATTGCGAAGTATCGCAATTTATACTCGCAAAATTACTTCATCCTCGCAAAACTTCATATTTCCCCGCGCTACTTCTATCATCGTATCATTTTATATCTCTTTTCTCCTTTATTTATTACGATACTCATGAATTATTATCTTGCGATATTCAGTACCTACATCTTGCCTCTTCTCATGTCAATTCTACGAAGAAGAAATGATCGTGAGAACATAACCGTTACTTAGTCTTTTAAAATTTTGACACGTCTTTTGTAACCGTTCTTTTCTAGTTATTCCCTTATATAACTCCTTTATATTCTCTTCCTTTTCTTCTTCTTATTTCCGCAATTCTATCTTCTACTCATACTTTCTATTACTGTTTTCTCTGCAATTTTGTCTTCTGCTTATATCTTCATGAGTTCTCCAAGGTAATTTCCTTCTATCTCCGCGCGTTTCATTTGTTCTTTCTCTTTAATTTCTGTATAATTTGTTATCTGATTTTGGTTTATTTCAGCAAAATAACTCCTCAGATGAAATCTTAACTAAAGAATCCAAGCCTTAATCCACGAAGAAGAAAATCTGAGAATCAAAAGGTAGTTAAAATACTTTGCCTTCTTTCCTGAACAATATATTGTTGCCTCAGTTTTTAATCTACATTTTGATTCGCAGGTTGGCGAAAAACCAAATCCTAGTAAGAGATCTCGAATAACTAAACCCACACCATTAATTCCGATTGATGATTTCCTTCCTGAAGTTGATAAGGAATTTTCCTCTCCTCCTCGTGAAAATGCTTCTTCACACACTCCCGCCTCTACTCCATTACCTACCTTTCAATCTCCCATTAGTGTCAATTTATCAACACTTCTTCAAGATCAACCCTCACAAAATATTTCTTCAACTTCTTCTCCTGAAAAACAGCCCTCGCAAAATATTTCTTCAACTTCTTCTTTTGAAAAAACTGTCTTGTCTCCAAATCCTTTGAGTGCTATTTCTCCAGACAATTTGCAGCTTGCTCTTATTCCTTCAATATCTTCTCCTCTTCCTCAGGAAATTCGAGATGGAATTTATTCAACTTTCCGAATGTTATCTGAGGTTTTGACAAATGTTGCGAAGTCTACTAATGTTCGTTCGCAATATGAGTTTTGCGAAGTTCTGAATAATTTCGTCAATCCAGACATTTCTTCTTCACGTCAATCCTTAGAAAAAGAAATTGAATTGCTTCGTCAATCTTTGAAATCTTCTCAAGCAGAATGCGAGGATCTCCGTAAAGAAAATCATCATTTTCAGAATAATTCTCTCGACTGTGCGATACTTCGCAAAAGAAATGATGAATTGAAAGGTATGATTACTATCTCCATATTTTCCCTTTTATTTACTTATATTCTTCATATGTTTGAAACATCCATTAAAACCCATTCCCCTTTATAGAATCCATCCAGAAATGTAGAAGATTGGTACTTCACCATGAATCAGATGCAACAGAATATCGAACCAAGCATGAAAGCCTCTCAAACCAATTCTCCCATTTATCTAATCTTTACTCGTGTGCTCTTGACAACTCTGATGCTCTTTTTCAAGAGAATACTCAACTAATATATGATCAAAATTTTTTGAATGATGATATATCTCAACTTTTTTCTTCCTTAACTAAAGCTAATTTGAGAATAGAAACCTTATTAGAAGAGAACAAAACCCTATCAGAAGAGAAATGTTCATTTTTGAATACAATGATTGTTTCTTCGCAAGAATTAAAAACTCTTCAGAATAAATGTTGCGATCAAGAAAATCTTCTTTCTCTGTTGAAAGGTGAACTTGAGGAATTAAAGAAGTCTTCGAGATCTTTGAAAGAAATTCTTTTGTTATTGAGAAGAATTCCCTTATCAATAAGAACATAGTCTTGAGTGCTAAGAAGAATCAACTTGAAGAAGATTATTCGTCATTAAAAAGTCTTAATGCCAAACTTGCGAAGGATAAGAATTTTCTCCTTTCTAAAGATCAAAAGCTTCAATCTCGACTTAAAGGATTAGTTGGTGATGGTTTTGATAATGCGATGAATCAGATGAAGAATTGTTGTCTATCTTTAACTCAATCTCTTACTTCGCAAAGAGAAGGTAGTCATTAAAATTTGACTTGCCTCGGTATATCTTTAAATTTCATTATACTCGCAAATTTTATTCTTTGAACTTTGTTTTATTTGCAGAATCTGAGAACAACCTTCGTAATGCGAAAGCTGGATTAGAAGCCTCCTGTTCCGAGCTTCGTAAGAAGAATGCTTTGCTTTCTACTCGCTTAATCAACTCTCGTGACCGTGCTACTCGGAGATTCAATTATCTTGCTTATTCCAAAGATATCGAAGATACCAATCATCAAAAAGCTATACTTCGTGAAAGTCATCTGAAAGCTCAAGTCTTTACGAATAACATTCTCTTATCAAGAGGTTTGCCTCCTGTGAAAATTACTCCTCTGAAGATATCGACGATGAAGTTGTTCGTGAGCACGATAGTGATTTCGATTATGAGAGTGATGATGAAGATCTTGATGATGAGAAAGAATCTATTCCTCAAGGAGATGTCCTGTTGCATATTCTTCCAAGGATGATATCTCGCAAAAGTCGAAGGTCTGCTAATGACCCTACTGATCTTAAAGATCCAGCACAGAGTGTTGATGAAGCATGATAATATTCCTTTTTTAATTTATCATTGACTCTCCTGTCTTTCTTTCTTTTGAATTCCTTCCCTTAGTTACTGTTGGTTTTCTTTTTGCGAACAATTCTATTTTTTGAGAAGTACATCGATATTTTGCGAAGATGATTTATCCTTTCTTTCTGATATTTTGCGAAGATAATTTAACCTTTCTTTGATTAAATTTGCCCCATTTGATCATATGAAGAGAAATAATATATAACTCACAGATAAAGCTTAGTATATCCTTTTCCCCCTATTATTTCTCTTCAAATAATTAAACATTGTTTGAAGTATTAAAATATCTGCCTCAATTTATCTTACGAAGTTTCAACTTGTTACGATTGTAGATAAGAAATCGTCCCTTTTAAGTATAAAAAGTAAAATATATGAAATATCCTTAATAAGTATACTACATATACAATACCTTTGTAGAAGTATTAGAAGTACCAAATCCATCAAATGAAGAGATATAAGAAGTATTAGACGTATTCAATTCACCAAATGAATTATTAGAAGTACTTAATTCCCTTTTACGTATTAGAAGTACTCGATCCACCAAATGAAGAGATATAAGAAGTATTAGAAGTACTCAACTCATCAAATAAAGAAATATAAGAAGTATTAGAAGTACTCAATTCACCAACTGAAGAAATATAAGAAGTATTCGATCTGTGAATAATTATGTAACATATGACGAAGTATAATGATTATTTAACTTTCACCAAATGAAATATCCATTAAAGAAGTATAATAAATATGAGATATTCTTGAAGAATTATAAGAAGTATTCAATCTTTTGGAGAAATATTCAATATATGGAGAAGTATAAGAAGTATGTAATTCTCGTAAACTTTTACGAATATGAACTTATCTGTATTTGATTGCTATCAAAATCGCATCTTTTGTTAAGTCTTCATTAAAATTCTTCAATGATGTTGTCTTTTTTTTTTTTTTTTTTGATAGGACTTCTTGTAAAAATTCTTCAATGATATTGACAGAGCTGTCTTCTCTTCAAAATTTCTTGATGTATATTCTTGTAAAATTTCTTCAATGATATTGACGAAGTTGTCTTCTTTTCAGATCTTCATAATGTATATTCTTGTATAATTTCTTCAATGATGTTGATGCAATAAATTTCATTAATTTCTGTGGTCTTATCATGCCTTCCTAAGTAAAGGTCTTATTTTTCCACCTCTTTTGTATTAATTATTTGCGATAATATGACAAGTCTGAACATTCTTGCGAACATACAACCTCGTGACATTATCGTCTTGCGATGAAATCGCAGGACGTTCTTACACTTTCATGCAAAAACCCATTGATCTCATCTTAACTTCTTTGTATAGTATTTTAGCCTCTTCAGGAATTGTTGCGACAATATGACAGGCTTAAATATTCTTGCGAACATAAAGCCCCATGACATTTCCGTCTTGCGATGAAATCGCAGGACGTCTCTACACTTTCATGTAGTGACCCATTGATCTCATCTTAACTTCTTTATTATGTTCTGCGAGTTCTTTATTCTTTTCTTTCTTTCTTTCTTTCTTTTTTTTTTTTTTTTTTTTTTTTTTTTTTAGAAGGCTCGCAGAACTTCATTTGTTGCACAAATATGACAAGCCTTTATGTTTTCGCAAACAAGAAGCCTCGTGAAATTTGCGTCTTATAGCACTTATCAGCTCCCTAATGGAGGGTGCTGCCCTTTATCTTCCCCCTGATTGCCCCTTCAAGGAAGCGTACATCGACCATACAAGGTTAGATCTTCCCATCCGGTTCTGCCAACAACCATCTTTTGATCGCAACCTCTTATCCTTTTTGCCTATAGGGCTTATAGTTACGATGTTGCACCCTATGGGGTATATTTGGGCCAAGTGCATCATTTGCCAAGACTTGTCAAAAATGGCATATGTGGTTCAACCTCACCCGGCACTCTTGACTCAACCGTGTACCTCGGCGCCTTGATCGTTTTCTGCACTTCTTGGGAAAGACAGTATGCCTTAGTCACCCAACCTAAATCCTCTTACACCGCATTTTATATTGCGTAATGTCGTTAGATTAGGTGAGAATCAAAGGTGTCTAACCCGGATAGGTACCCCATTATTGGGTTGTACCCCAAAATTTTTACCATGTACTAAGGGTCCTTGGTGGTGTTCCGGTTACCCTTTGCCACGTTATAGGTACCCCCTTAAATGACGTACTTTAGGACTTTGCCTCTTACGAATTATAGCTTCGCGAACTAGGGTGTACGCCACAAAGGTTTGCCTGTATAAATTTTTCTGCGGCTCTCTTTCTTTTTTGGAGGCTGATCACAGATTGCGGTCTTTTATTCGCAAATTAATGAAAGTTTAATCGGAATATAAATTCTGAAATTCGTAAATTTTCCCAATTTCCTGCGAGCAAACAATATTCGTAAAATTTTTCATGAGTTTTATGGGTAATACCTTTTCAAATATAGTCTGTTCCAAGGTCTACCAAGCCTCAAACCCATGTCTCTCCCTTCTGGATCCATCAGCCGATAAGCTCCGCTTCCTACAACTTCTTTGATAACATATGGTCCATCCCATTTTGGTGCTAATTTTCCTCCATTTTCTTTTTGATATTAGGTGTTTCTCGCATGACCAAATCACCTGGTTTATATTCACGTTCAATGACTCTCTTGTTGTATTCCCGAGCTAATCGTTCTTGATAAATCTTCATATGGTGCAACACCTTTTCTCTTTTTTCTTCCAAATCATCCAATTCACTTAATATTACTCTCGCACTTAAATTTCTTTCCCAAGCTTCTTTCTTTGTTGTCGGAATTACAACCTATGTGGGTAATACTGCTTCTACTCCATACGTTAGACAAAAAGGAGACATTCCAGTTGCTTCTCTTCTAGTTGTATTGTATGCCCAAACTGCGCTAGGTACTTGCTCGCACCACCCTTTGAGATGTCCTTCTAATTTCTTTTTGATTGTATCTGCGATTGTTTTATTTGTTGCTTCTGCTTGTCCATTAGCTTGTGGATATAATGGGGTTGACTTCCCACATTTTATTCTAAAAGCACTGAATAACATCTCTATATTCTGCCCCTCAAATTATTTTCCATTATCAGATACTAGTTGTGATGGAACTCCGTACCTGCAAATGAGGTTCTCAAATATAAACGTAAAAACATCTTTATCACGAATATGTTGTACTGCTTTTACTTCTGCGAGCTTCGTGAAATAATCTGTTGCAACTATCAAGTATCGTCTTTGTCCAGATCCAGGTATAAATGGTCCAACAATATCCAACCCCCATTTACCAAAAGGCCGTGACTTGTTGAAGAAGTTAATGTGGCCCCTGGTGCATGAATTCTTTTACCATGTCGTTGGCATTCCTTGCATCTTCGTACGAACAATTTTGCGTCTGTATGCATATAAGGCCAGTAATATCCTTGTATCTTTGCTCTATATGCTAGAGATCTTCCCCCACTGTGATTTCCATCTTCTCCTCCATGTAACATCTTCAATATCTTTTCTCCTTCTTCGCGAGTTAAGCACCTGAGAGGTGGTCCATTGAAATATTTTCTATATAAAATTCCTTCTCGCAACTCATAGTTTGTTGCACGACTCTTTAATTTATGTGCTTCTAGTCTGTTCCTGGATATTTATCCTGTTGCGAGGTATGCATGAATTTCTTTTCTCCAATCTGCGATGTTGCTTGATAACTCTCTTTCTACTTCCATCGCAACAGCTTCTTCAATTTCTTTCTCTTTGTCCACCGATGGGTGTTGAATTGTTTGTATTTGGATATTTCTTGTATTTGGATTTGTCATCATGCTTGGAATAAATGCAAAAGCATCTGCGAGACGGTTATATTTTCTTGATATATGTCTCCATTTTAATTTTGGTATCTTCGCAGATAATTCCTCAACGAGTTTCTTGTATTTCTTAAAAGAAGATTCATTTTTGGTATATTCCCCTTTAATTTGAAAAATCACTAACTGCGAATCACTTGTTATCCTTATACTTTCAAGCTTCTTTTCTATTGCGATCTTTAATGCATGCACTACAGCTTCGTACTCTGTTTCATTGTTCGTGGATGCAAATTCTAGTCCGAATGAGAATGCTGTTCTTTCTCCTTCTGGTGAAATCAACACGACTCCAATTCCATTTCCCTCACTATTGGCTGATCCATCCACTAGAATTTCCCATCTATCAGGCTCGTTAACAAGTCTTTTGGATTTCCAAATTCTTCTTCAACATCCATCATTTCCTCTCCTTGCTTCATCTTCTTCCAAAGGAAATTCTCGCCAAAAAATCTGCGACGACTTGTGATTTTTGCGATGACAACACTTCGTATTTTATCTTGTAATGGTTTACTTGTGCATTCCACCTTTCTATTCTTCCTGACCTTTTTGTGTTCTTCATGACTGATTCAATTGGGACTTTGGTTACCACTTTTATTACATGTGCTTGAAAGTATATTCGTAACTTGAATGATGCATAAACCAGGGCTAAGATTAACTTCTCCATTTTAGAATAATTCTTCTCTGCTGCATTAAAGGTTTTACTAATGTAGTAAATGGTCCTTTCTACTCATGCGTCTGCTCGCAACAGAACTGCACTTAGAGCATATGGAGTTGTTGCGAGGTATACCAATAATTCTTCGTTTTTCTCTGGTTTCTGTAGTATAGATGTATTTGCGAGGTATTCTTTGATTCCTTGAAAAGCTTTTTCACATTCATCAGTCCATTTGAATTTTGCTCCCTTCTTGAGTATGTTGAAAAAATGCTTGCACTTATCTGACATTCGCGAAATAAATCTTCCAAGTGAAGCCAAGAGTCCATTTAGCTTTTGTACTTCTTTTACTGTTGCAGGTGTTGGCATGTCACGAACTGCTTGGACCTTTTCTGGATCAACTTGTATTCCCTCCTTTGATACTATGTATCCCAAGAACTTTCCAGATGAAACCCCAATAATACATTTCTCAGGATTTAATTTGATGTTGAACTTTCTCATTTGCTCAAATATTTCCTTCAAATCTTGCACATGGTCTTTAGCTTCCTTGTTTTTTATCAACATATCATCTACATATACCTCCAAAGTTTTATGTATCCACTTCGCGAACACTTTTTCAACCATACGTTGATATGTAGCACCCGCATTCCGAAAACCAAATGACATCTTCACATAACAATACAAACCCCTTGGAGCAAAAAAGGCAGTATGTTCTTGATCTTCTTATGCGAGTGATATTTGATTATACCCTTTATATCCATCAAGTGAAGTGACTCTATCATGACCTGCAGCTGATTCCACCATTTGTGGTATATATGGTAATGGAAAACTGTCTTTGGGACATGCCTTGTTTAGATCAGTGAAATCTATGCAAATTCTTATTCCTTTATTCTTTTTCGGAACAATGACCATATTCGCAATCCATTCTGTATATTTTGCTTCCCTTATGATCCCTGCATCCAACATCTTTTGTAATTCTTCTTCTATCTGTACATGATAATTTTGTGATATCTTCCTTATTCTTTGTTTGAATGGTCTTACATTTTTATCTATGTTCAATCTATGACACGCCACTGATGGATCAATTCCTGGTATCTCATCTACACTTCCTGCGAATATATCTTTATATTCTCGCAAAAGATCAGTAGTCCTTTTTTCTTCTTCTTCATCCATATTAGTTCCAATTCGTAAGAATAAAGGCTCCTCTTTACTTCTAATATTTATTTCTTTAGTAGGTTCAGCTGCAACATAGCTTGGACTTTGCTCCCCCATAGGTGTTGGCTCTTTGATTATTTTTGCTGGTTCCCCTTCTTTTTCTGGAATTTCATTTGGTATACCTCTCCCTTCCTTTTCTCTTATTGTATACACTCAGAATTCTTCTTCTTTTCTTGTTTCCTTCGCAAGTTTCCTACGAAGTTGTTTCTTTCTTGCTCTTCCTCCGCATTGTGTTACTTCAATTTGATAACAAAATTTCGCACTATCAATATCTCCTTTAATTTCTTTATTCCATTTGGTGTAGGAAATTTGATTTTCTGATGTAATGTTGAAGCAACAGCTTTGATCGCATGAATCCACGGCCTTCCTATCAGCATGTTATATGGAGATTCCATATCTATCACACACAAGATTACATGTGTTTCGATTTCTCCTAGTAATATTCGCAGCACGATTTCTCCTTTAGATTTTGTTGTAGATTTTCCTAATCCATAAATAAGACACTTTGAATTTATGATTTCTTCATATTTAATTCCCATCCCCTTAAGTGCATGATAGAATATAATATTAACAGAACTCCCTGTATCAACCAAAATTCGGTTTAATTTACATTTTTCTTCAGCTTTCTTATCTTCTATCATGATTGGAAATGTGATCACCAATGGTGAAGTGTGGTTCAAGTCTTCATTTGGAATTTCTGGTACTGAAAATGTGATTTTCTGCTTTTCCCATTCTTCTAAAGTTGTTATCTTTTCTTTCTCCATGATCTTTCTTCCTCTACAATCTCGCTTGTATATTTTTCCCTTCATATTACTATGAAATTCATCAATCATTGTCTCTGTGATCATATTACATTCTTCTTTTTTGCAATCTCCATCTACTGACTTCATTTGATCTTCAAATTTTCCACAATTCCCTCAAATTTAGGCTACCACAATTCTCAAGTCCCTGTTTCTAGCGCCAATTATGTAGTTGCAGAATAACCTACAACTACACCCTCAATAGAATTAGTAAAAATTCAAGAAGTTCTTGATGATGAATAACAATTTTCCTATTAATGTTCTCAATTGATTACAAAGAAGTATCTAAATGGAACTAGAATAGTTACAACTTTCTCTATTCTCTTTCCTAAGATATTTTCTAACACTCACCAAAAGAACCTCTCGAATTTTACATTTGAACTCCTATTTATAGTAAAACTTATACATCTGTATATGAATTGCGAAGTATCGCAATTTATACTCGCAAAATTACTTCATCCTCGCAAAACTTCATATTTCCCCGCGCTACTTCTATCATCGTATCATTTTATATCTCTTTTCTCCTTTATTTATTACGATACTCGTGAATTATTATCTTGCGATATTCAGTACCTACACGGAATACCGTATGGGACGATGGGTAGACAATGGGACTGAATATCCCCACACGTTGGTAACTGGCCAAAAGTGTGCGTTGTCAGGCCCGGCTAGCATCCCACTTACGAATGGCAACCTGGATGACCGTCAGGAACGGTGGGCAACTGGAAGCTGTTCCACACAATAATACATGTTGTTGGAATCAACCTTGTGAACTTTAGGCACTCCTGAGTGTGTAGTA
The DNA here is from genome assembly GCA_023529315.1 of Papaver bracteatum. Lineage (NCBI taxonomy): Eukaryota > Viridiplantae > Streptophyta > Magnoliopsida > Ranunculales > Papaveraceae > Papaver > Papaver bracteatum. The sequence continues at coordinate 451,157 of JAJJWX010001467.1, forward strand.
TAGGATGCACATTTGGGATACCTGGTCGAGATATCCTCTTGGCACTAGACAATTGAGATTCTTGGTGGCGTTCTGGACTCTTTTTGAATTCCTAGGAATGCGGTATGAGACGTGTGCTCAGAAGGTCCTAAATGATGTTCCATGACAAACTTGAAGAAACCCATGATTTCTGAGCATCTGGTATGGGACTTTTGCTCAGGCATCCAGAACGAAGAGCTTGTCCACAATAGTTTTGTTTTGAATTTCGGGGAACAAATTCTTTAAACGGGTGAATAATATAACACCCCGTGTTTTTAGCATGGCGCATGCTGAAAGATGCACCATGGCCTGATACGAAGCTTCATCCAAAGCTTCTGTTACGTAGGAAAAGAAACATTGATCCTTGGCCAATGCGTTGACAATGGACGGCCAACATGGCTGGACGTCGGGTTGGCAGCGGAAGGCCAACATGGACGGACATCGGATTGGAAGCTGACAACCAACATGGCTGGACATGGGGATGGCAGCGGACGGCCAACATGGCCGAACATCGCTATTGGCAGCGGATGACCAACATGGATGGACATCGTTCTTGGCCAGGGTGGTAAGGTGCGGCCATCACGGCCTGGGGAGTTGATGAATGATTTTTGGTCCCCTTATTTAAGTTGTAAAAATATCATTTTTACATATATAGCGAGGGGTAGTTGGTCGATGGTGCATATGCGGACTATGCACCAAGTAAGCTTCATAGCTTAGCCGGAAGAGTATAAATGATGCCTAAGCCTCATTTATAGTTGTGTAGCCTCGCGAATTGGGCATTGGATGCTTAAGCATATTTATGCCATATTGCGGACCAACCATGCATCACTTGGATGCATTTCTACGGAACGACCTATACGGACTAGGCCATTTCCATTATTGCTTGTCCATGGCAATGCAAACGTGTTGGCTTAAGTTTCTATCCCTTCGTGGATGAACTACGGTCTGTGCTTGATCCCTTTAGAGTAGGGAAGGGTACGTAGGGAGTCGCAATGAGTTGCAGCATTGCCAGTCCAGCACTCTTTTCGCTCATATCATCTAATTGGGAGATGATTGCGACATTTTGGCCTCTCATATCATCTGGCTCGGTAACTCGATGCAAGAGATGATTGTGGCCGAACATAATGAGGCTAGTTGCATTCCATTCACTGGATGCTCATACTTCCTACAAAGGCGTTTAACATAGGCTAAAAAACCGAGTGTCGTAATTTAGCTCAAGAGGAGTCTATTTTGATGGGAAACGACCCAAAGATCAAGACATGTCGATCATTAGATCCACATGGTCACCAGAATTTAGCCAAATTCCATCGTTTAGGGCTTAAAAAGGCCATTTTTTCCGTATTAAGAAAGTATTTATTTTCTTAACAAATCCTTTACGGAACAAGGTTAAGTTGGAACATTGTGGAAGCTTAAATAGATGCATCATGCTCAACGAGCATGCTTGCAAGAGCAAATGAACGTACATTTTCCTAGCTTTAAGGTAGGATCGTAGCTTCATCATGGCACATCGGGGGAAGTTACGGCCTGCGGGGCAACGCGCCAAAGGCGTAATTTTCCGGTCAGTCACAGTTGGTATCAGGGCAAGTTCCGAGAAAACATTAGGGACAGTGCGGAGTGGACTCGTCAAACGAGTATTTTTCCTTCAAAGTGAAATAAAGTTGGAGAGTAGGCCAACTTTTGCGCGGAAAGAGTTTGTAACTGTGAGTTTGCCTGGCTTAAGTGGCACCCCACTTACGAGTGGATATCCTGAAGACCGTCTGGGACGGTGGGTAGACAATAAGACTGATCATCCCTACACGTTGGCAACTGGCCAATGGTGTGCGTTGTCAGGCCCGGATAGCATCCTACTTACTAGTGGCAACCTGGATGACCCGTCAGGGACGGTGGGCAACTGGAAGCTGTTCCACACAGTACTACATGTTGTTGGAATCAACCTTGTGAACTTTAGGGACTTCTGAGTGTGTAGTTTGGGATGCACATTTGGGATACCTGGTCGAGATATCCTCTTGGCACTGTCCAATTGAGATTCTTGGTGATGTTGTGGACTCTTTTTGGATTCCTGGGCATGCGGTATGGGACGTGTGCTCAGAAGGTCCTAAATAATGTTCCATGACGAACTTGAAGAAACCAGTGATTTATGAGCATCTGGTATGGGACTTTTGCTCAGGAATCCAGACCGAAGAGCTTGTCCACAATAGTTTTGTTTTGAATTTCGGGGACGAAATTCTTTAAAGGGGTGAATATTGTAACACCCCGTGTTTTTAGCATGACGCATGCTGAAAGATGCGCCATGGCCTGATACGAAGCTTCATCCAAAGCTTCCCTTGTGTAGGAAAAGGAACACTGACCCTTAACCAATGCGTTGACAGCGTTCGAACAAAATGGCTGGACATCGGGTTGGCAGCGGACGACCAACATGGACAGACATCGGGTTGGCAGCGGACGGCCAACATGGCTGGACATCGCTGTTGGCCAGGGTGGTAAGGTGCGGCCATCACATCCTGGGGAGTTGATGAATGATTTTTGGTCCCCCAATTTAAGTTGTAAAAATGTCATTTTTATATATTTAGGGAGGGGTAGTTGGTCGATGGTGCATATGCGGATTATGCACCAAGTAAGCTTCATAACTTAGCTGGAAGAGTATAAATGATGCCTAAGGCTCATTTATAGTTGCGTAGCCTCGCGAAGAGGGAATTTGATGCTTAGGAATCGTTATGCAATATTGCGAACCAAACATGCATCACTTGGATGTATTTCGACGGAACGACCTATACGGACTAGGCCATTTCCATTATTGCTTGGCTACGACCATGCAAATGTGTTGGCTTAAGTTTCTGTCCCTTCGTGGGTGAACTACGGTATGTTCTTGATCCCTTTAGAGTAGGGAAGGGTACGTAGGAAGCCGCAATGAGTTGCAGCATTGCCGGTCCATCACTTTTTCTCTCATATCATCTAATTGGGATATGATTGCGACATTCTGGCCTCTCATATCATCTGGATCATGACTCGATGCAAGATATGATTGTGTCCAAACTTAATGAGGCTAGTTGCATTCCGTTTAATGGATGCTCATACTTCCTACTAAGGCGTTCGACATAGGCTAAAAACCCGAGTGTCATAATTTAGCTCAAGAGGAGTCCATTTTTATGGGACACATCCCAAAGATCAAGACATGTTGATCCACAAATCCACATGGTCACCAGAATTTAGCCAAATTCCATCGTCTTGGGCTTAAAAAGGTCGTTTTTGCCGTTTTAAGAAAGTTTTTATTTTCTTAACAAATCTTTTGCGGAACAAGGGTAAGTTGGAACAGTGTGGATCTTAAATAGATATATCATGCTCCTCAAGCATGCTTGCACGGGCAAATGAACGTGCATTTGCCTAGCTTTAAGGCTCGTATCGTAGCTTCATCATGGCGCATCGGGGAAGTTACGGCCAGCGGGGAAAAGCGCCAAAGGCGTAACTTTACGGTCCGTCATAGTTAGTATCATAGGAAGTTCCGAGAAAACACTAGGGACTGTGCTGAGTGGACTCGTCAAACGAGTATTTTTCCTTCAAAAGGAAATAAAGTTGGAGGGTAGGCCAACTTTTGTGTGGAAAGAGTTTGTAACTGTGAGTTTGCCTGGCCTAAGTGGCACCTCACTTACGAGTGGATATCCGGAAGACCGTCTGGGACGGTGGGTAAAAAATAGGACTGATTATCCCTACACGTTGGCAACTGGCCAATGGTGTGCGTTGTCAGGCCCGGATAGCATCCCACTTACGAGTGGCAACCTGGATGACCGTCATGGACGGTGGGCAACTGGAAGATGTTCCACACAGTACTACATGTTGTTGGAATCAACCTTGTGAACTTTAGGGACTCTTGTGTGTGTAATATGGGATGCACATTTGGGATACCTGGTCGAGATATCCTCTTGGCACTGGCCAATTGAGATTATTAGTGGCATTGTGGACTCTTTTTGGATTCCTGAGCATGCAGTATGGGATGTATGCTCAGAAGTTCCTAAATGATGTTCCATGACAAACTAGAAGAAACCCGTGATTTCTGAGCATTTGGTATGAGACTTTTGCTAAGGAATCCAGACCGAAGAGCTTGTCCATAATAGTTTTGTTTTGAATTTCGGGGACGAAATTCTTTAAAGGGGTGAATAATGTAACACCCCGTGTTTTTCGCATGGCTCATGCTGAAAGATGCGACATGGCCTGATACGAAGCTTTATCCAAAGCTTCCCTTGTGTAGGAAAAGGAACATTGACCCTTGGAAAATGCATTGACAATGTTCGTACAACATGGCAGGACGCCGGGTTGGTAACAGACATCCAACATGGCCGGACGTCGGGTTCGCAGCAGACGACCAACATGGCCGGGCATCGGGTTGGCAACGGACTACCAACATGGCTGGAGATCGGATTGGTAGCGGACGACCAACATGGCTGGACATCGCTGTTGGCCAGGGTGGTAAGGTGCGGCCATCACGTCCTAGGGAGTTGATGAATGATTTTTGGTCCCCCAATTTAAGTTGTAAAAATGTCATTTTTACATATAGAGGGAGGGGTAGTTGGTCGATGGTGCATATGCGGACTATGCACCAAGTAAGCTTCATAGCTTAGCCGGAAGAGTATAAATGATGCATAAGGCTCATTTATAATTGCGTAGCCTCGCGAAGAGGGTATTTGATGCTTATGCATCGTTATGCCATATTGCGGACCAAACATGCATCACTTGGATGTATTTCGACGGAACGTCCTATACGCACTAGGCCATTTCCATTATTTCTTGGCCACGGCCATGCAAACCTGTTGGCTTAAGTTTCTGTCCCTTCGTAGATGAACTAAGTGTTAGGGCATTGCTTGGTCGAACTCACATGCATTGATATCGCAAGCATGTTTGTCAATGTTAGTGATCAAAACTATAAAGTCTTGATTTCTAGTCTACTATAGCTAAGGTCTCGGGCTAGGATAAAAAGTGTATATGAGCTCAAGAACTCCATGGCGATCATCTTACAAGACAAGGGACTACTCGAGGAACCAGTGGATCTTCATCGACTAAAAGGTATGTGGAGACTTGAACTTATCTATCACTCGAAAGTCTATCTATTCTATCTCCTATCTTGAGAAAAAGGTCGTATTACTATATAGACTAAGAATATACACATATGACATTCTGAGCTGAGTATATCTCGCTTATCTATTTCTCGAAATGTATGTTGGTAAAGCTTTCGCTTTATCCAAGTTCATCTTTACCTAATTACGAAAGTCATGTTATGTTTCAATCACTTTGGAAATCGCTCTAACGAAAAATAGTTTATGAATAACAAATATATAACGCCCTCTAAGAATGTTTCAATGATTGAAATGAGAGTTTAGAAAATATAACCATTGGAGGATATAAACATTGTTGTGGCAACACATATATGTATACGTTGTTATTGCTTGAACCAAAGTTTGCGAACTTTGTTGATCAATTGAAACCAGAACATGAGCCATCAACTCAGTCCGCGAACTGGCGTAGTTTTCGAACCCGAGAATTTCTCATGGAGTTATAGCTCGGTTTCAGTCCGCGAACTGACGGAAGTTCTCAATCCGAGAATTTCTGCTAGAGTTTGTAAACTCCAATCGGTTGACTTGAGTCCGTGAACTTGAGTAGGTTATGTCTAAAAACAATGTTTGCGAACTTATCATAATAATCTAAGGAATCCTATTGCAAACCGTGGCTTTATAGTTCATGAATCGATTCGAGTGAATCACATCATTTTTGCTTCAATTGTGTCTTATGTAGTACATGGGATCTCATAGCAATTGAACAACTCTCTAACTAGTTCATTTGAGTCATTTGGACTAGTTATGGTGAAGAAGAATATGGTTGATATGAAAGTTATCATTTGGATAACCATTTGGTTAACTAGTGTTGAACCAACTAATGTACAAGTTTGGGTACGGTTACACAAACCCAAAATCATCAAGTACATATGTGTATAACAAGCTAAGTTTTCGATCTAACAGTTGATAAATATTAGCTTGTATCTAATCAGGTTTTCATCTAACGGTGAATATTGAATTCTTTGTTACCAAGCTATCATTGATTACAAACCTTGATTTGAAAGACTATATAAGGGAGAACTCTAGAAACTAGGAAACCTAATCCTCACACATTCTGTGTGATACTAGTTTGCTAAGCTAGAGTCGATTCTCCTTTAAACTTTGGTTTTCTTCTTCTAAAACTAGGTTAACGACTTAAAGACTTCATTGGGATTGTGAATATAGACCGATACTACTTTTATTGTAGTTATGTGATCTGATCTTGCTGTTTCTATCGTACAAGTACAATTGTAATAATTGGCTTGAGATTTCTATCTCCGATAGGCAAGATATAAAAGTAATCACAAACATCTTCATATCATCGTTTGTGATTCCACAATATCTTTTTTCGCTGCGTCGATTAAGACTATTGTGAGGTAATTAATAAAACTGAGCCGTTCTTGGGGAATATAAGTCTGGTTTTATTGATTGGTTCATGTTCACCTTGATTTATCAAAAGACGGAACAAAACTCATAGGTTATTCGTGGGAGACGAATTTATCTATCTTGTAGACTTTTCTGTGTGAGAGAGATTTGTTTGCTAAAGTCTTCGACTTTGGGTCGTAGCAACTCTTGGTTGTGGGTGAGATCAGCTAAGGAAATCAAGTGCGCAGTATCCTGCTGGGATCATAGGCGTAGAAGCATAAATGTACCTTGGATCAGTGTGAGATTGATTGGGGTTCAACTACAGTCCAGTGATCGCTGTCGTATGCGTCAAAAATAATTCACACTTTCTTAATACTCAAAATATAAATATAGCAAGGGCAAGAAAGGATCGATCCCACAGAGAGAACTAGGTTGTCTCGTTGTTTCGGTTCCTTATATAAAACACCGGGTATTTTTCTGATTTTTATATACTAAAATAAAATAAAAGCAAAGCAATAAAAAGTAAACACGCAAATCAAGGTAATGAGAATATTGGTTAAGGATTCATCTTCATTCACAAATATGTTTTCTTCACAATAATTAGAATTGATATTTTAATCTCAACTTTTATCAAAATCCCTAGAATATCTTGATCGCAAGAATATCCTGCTAATCTCCTTTTGTCATCAACAAACATATTAAAAGATGCGGATATGAGTTCTATCTTAAAGAACAACCTAACGTGTAAAAGCACTAATCAAGTTTAATTCCCTAGATGCATTAAGTTCTATGAAATCAGGCCAATCAAAGCAATCGAACGTGGAAAACGCACTAATTCAATTTAACAAAGGTTATAATTCACATATGATCATAAGAATATATCACTACAAACTATAATCATATTTATGCTACTTGTAATCAGGAATATATCACTTTTACGTATAACAAACCCTAATCTAGCAATAGAGATGAAAACAAACTCAACCGATTCGCGACTCGATCAAACAAGCATTCAAATCATATAACAATATTAATTGTGAATAATAATCGATAAAGTATGGAGACAAAACTAATTTATCATATCAAAAACCATATTGTGTGAAATCCAATTATTCCATAACCAATAATAAACTTAAGTACTCATGTTAATGGAGTTCATAAAAAGAAGAAAGGGAAACCCTATCATGTTTCTAAACCCTAGAACAAAGTAGTAGAAGAGATATAAGATTATTTTATAATTTGTGCCTAGGCTTCCCTATATATAGTGTTTTGTAACCTCTTCTTTAAGAAAACTAGGAAACCTAATAAAAATAGGAAAGTGCACCTCCTTAAGAATTATTTCCCGTGCATCAAATCTCGTGCAAAGTGACTGCCAAAATCTGGCCAAAACTCACGGCCAAGAACTGACTGAGCCACGGCAAAGGCTGGTTAAGTCTCCAAAATCCTTAATAAAGAAGTCCAGGGCTACTTGCGTATGCAAAATCCCAGCCCATGTATCGCCATTGCAACTTCATGTTACATCGTAACTGCAGCTACACCCATCATTCATTATAACCTCTCTGCCCGTAACTCCATTTTGTACTCCTGCATGAAAGAAAGCCAACACTCCCTAGCTGGTTGTACTCACGAGTATCACCATCAGCTTCTTCCTGCAATCACTACTCAATGGCTGCAACATTCCATCTTTTTTCTCTTGGTGCTTCAGTCAACATTTCCTCGACCAATAGCAGCAACCCTTGACTCATCGTCTGCCGCAACCAACCACTATCCATGTTCTCCCTTACTTCCCAGCAGCTGTGCATATTTCCATGCATACACAACCTCCATCTTCACATCTTACTCATCTCACAAGATGGAGCTCTCGTACATCTTCTTATCCTGTCGAGAAATTCTCATCGCCACTGCCAACTACCACAGCGTAATATCATTGTCCCAAGCTCGATAAACCACCGCAACAACAGTACTTCGTACCAAACTCCACCGAATACCATATCAGCAATACAACCATCTGTTTTGTCAGCACCATTCATTGCCTAATGCCAGCAACATACTCCCAGCTGCAGACTCCATCATCATCACTGCCAAGCGCTTCATGCACTACACTGGCATCCAACCTCCAACTCCGACTTACGACAGCCACAACGAACTTCAACTCGACTTCCAATGGCAGCAACTCCATCTTTTCCTCTCTGTCCATCTCTCGAGCTCCAACTCTCCAGCTCGAGCCATCATCGCTGGCATCACAACAACCAAATAGCTTCATCTTCTCTATAGTACTGCCGTACTCTTCCTCCACAGTAGCTGCCCATTATTCTCCACTCCAAGCTATCAGTAGCATCCATCACCGTAACCAACTACCATGCATCATCACCTCAGCTCGAGTTCTCCATCACCATGCTGTCTTCACTATGGAAGCATCCAAGTTCATCTCACTGGATGACTGTCCAAAGTCAGACTCGTGTTACTTCTCCGACTACCACCAGCCCTTAAGTCCACCAGACAGTGACCTTCCCTATTCGAGCCACAGCAAATACATCGAACTAAGCCCAGCAGGTGTATCTTAGGAAAGCCCAGCACAACTGTAAACCAAAACTCAAAACAAAACAGAACCAAAACTCTTCCCCTGGTCCGTACTCTTAGCTTCAAATCCTGTCTCAATCATAGCCCATATTAAGCCCATGTTGTAAACAACGGACTACTTCCATCCCATTTAGCTTATTTAGCAGTTGTGAAAATTATGAACTGATGAAATTTCATAGTTCCCTGGATACTAGTTCTTCTCTTTAGCTACAGAACCACCAACAACGTCTTTTGGTCTTTGAAGCTGACGAGCTTCGAGCGTCCGATATGCCTACGCGACTTCCCGTAGTGGTTTCCATGTAATGATAATTCCGCCTCTTGCGACTAATTGGACGATTTCTTGTTCTTTACGCTCCAAATGGATGATTTCTCCTTCTTTTGCTCGTAATGACTCCAAAGTACCTATGAAACTCAAAAGCGAACATAAGATACATAATTCACACGAAAAATAGCAAAGAAAGCATAAATACTAGATAGTAAATACGGTGTATTCTACACCTATCATCCAGACCGAAGTTAATTTGGAGTAGGCTATTGTCTATAGCGGCTTAATACAGTGTATGTTTAATCCGGACTAGGTCCCGAGGTTTTTCTGCATTTGCGGTTTCCTCGTTAACAAAATTATGGTGTCTGTGTTATTTATTTTCCGCATTATATTTTTATATAATTGAAATAATACAGGTTGTGCGTTGTTCAATCAATTAGAATATCCGAACTTTTTGGTTATTGATTTAAATTGATTGACACTTGGATATTAGTCTTTGATACCATCCAAGTTATCTCTATTTGATTAAGACTCGCAAATTGTATTTGCTTGAGTAAATCAAATCGAGAGATTGAGATAATAACTCCTTGAGATATTTTCTATTTGATTGAGTCTAGTTGATTCTCTAGAAAGTTACTCGGAGTTGTCCATACAGATTGCTAATCGAAATATTTGGTGTGGTTGTTAGACCCCCGCTTTTTCAATTGGTATCAGAGTAGCAAAACATGTTTAAGACCTTACAATTCCGTGTTCGTGGCAATCTGAGTCTGAGGAAAAGATCTCCTTTGCACATACCAAAATGTCTCCTAAAGCTTTTGAGTATGTCAAGTGTCTTAGAAACACCTCAAAGGATTATTCCTTAGTTTATTCTTCCGAATTTCGAGGTGGAAAGAATGCTCAATTTGATAATGACAATTCTTCCTCTCATGAGGCATGTGACCCTCTGGCAAAAGCTGAAAAGGAGCTCACTAGAATTTCAAAAAATACAGCTGAGACTATTGATTTTAATAATCAAGATCAGCTCATTGATGAATTTGAAAAGTCTCTTGATCGAGAACGTGATCTCTATAACATTATTAAGTCTTTCTCTAAGAATATTGAGAAACTTCTCCAAGAAAGTACTCTTCAATGTGAAAAGATTAGTACTCTTGAGGATATTATTAAGGAGGACTCAATTAGAGAAAATCGTTTGCTCGAGACTCATTCATCAGATCTCAATAGACTTCGTGATGAAAAAGAGAAACTAAGTGCATATCTTACTCTAGCCCATGAACAGTGTAAATCCTTGGAAAAGGAAAACTCTGTCTTAAGGAGAAAATCTTCTGTACAACATATGAAGAAATGTTCTCCAAAAGAATATTGTGTCAAGAAAGGTTTACATAACTTGCAGTCTTCTCATATGGCTATGAAGTTAGGACAGGTGCCCATTATTGCTTCTTCTCCACGAACATGTACTTTTTGTGGGAAAAGGAATCACTATGCTATCCATTGTTTTGCAAGAAGGAAATAAATTTCTAAGTTTCGTAATTTGCTTATCTTCACTGTCAATGGAACAAATAGTCAGTTGACTAATGCAGTGAATCACATGCCCACAAGAAACCAGAAACCTTATAAGAATGATCTCTATTCTAGAAATCATCACAGGGCTCAAATGCATTCTGGCATAAATTCTTGTGTGCTAAAGATAACATTACATGTACTTAAAAGAATGTTTCTCATAAATCTAAGTCTAGAAAATGGATTCCTATCTATTTCGATCCTCTTAAACCAATTGTAAGATGTCCTAAATTTAGTCCTTCTGATGAGTATACTAATCAAGCAGTGTCTCACATCTCTGGAAAGAGCACATGTCAAAGACAAAAGGATAAAAAGGAACAATGTTCATTTAATGAGCTAAAGGCTCATACTTGTGTGAAGTAATCACAAGGTTGAATGTCTCACATACAAAAAACCTAGTTGTGAGGAAATTGAATAGGTATACTTCACAACAAAGTGACTCTAATTATCCAGCTAATATCTTATCGTTTTTAGAAGGATAATTGGTCAAACACTGTTTCGTGAGTATTTTTTTCGCGTAATTTTTTTTTTAAAGTAAAAGTGTAGTTTCTCTTCCATGCAGAGCCTTGTGAATACTCATCTTACGAGTACACGTACGGTTTCAAGTTATCTTTTAACCTATCATGTAAACCCTAAATCTCTCGAGTTTTTCTTATATATACCTATCCTATTGAGTTAATCATATTACTCTAGGTGTTATATTGTCAATGGCTTCTCTTCTTCCTGCTCTTTGGATTTGCCTGAAGATGTCATTGATAAGGCAGTATATTGCAAACTCAATAAAGAGAAGGGAACACTTGTTCAAGCTGAAGGTTCCTTTCCTCAATCCTCTGATTCACTTTCGGCTATAGAAGAGATTGAAGAGATTTCATCAGATGTAGTTTTAGACTTCCTAAAGTAATTTTAGGAAGCAAAGCAGCAACTTGTTGATACAATGAAATGTCTTGACGTGGTAAGAACTGAGTTGAAAAAGGTTAAGTATGACCTTGTTCTCATGAAAACCCGTGTTAGAGAACTTCCAAATAAGAATATCCTCTTCAAAGGTGCAGAGGATGTTGTCATTCACAAGCTCCAAGACCTCAAGTCTCAAAAAGGTCCCGAACTGTCTTTTTGACCCTAGTTCGTTGTGGCATGGAAGTGTCTTTTAATTTAGTCTGTTTGAGTCTTTTAATTATTCTTTTATTTTTCTTGTTTTATTTAGAAGAATAACTAGTGTTTGGAATATCCATTATTGTGATTACACATAGCTATGTCCAAAGTTTGCATCTTCTTGTTCTTAGATTTATTGGTTTAAATTTTAAACTTGTTTGGAAGATGTTGGTTGCAGTATTAATCTTAATAGTTTTATATTTTTGAATATTTTGATGGGATATGTGTGTTTACGTCCGTGAACTTAATTGTCCCATATTTTGTCAAAAGTAAAGTCGTTCATGAATTAATATGCAAATATTGATAAAAGAATGAATAGACTTTTGGCAAAACACAAAAGTTAAGCCTATATTGTCAATTATTGATGTAAGATAGGTTAAAATCTTTTGTGATTCAAGGATTATGTCTATTGTGTGTCATTGTGTAAATAGTGATGGAAACATAGAATGAATCCTTGCTTATTCCACGGTATAAGGTCGATTCTCCGATCCACAATTTTTTTGTGTAAATACTGTGTTGTTCCATGAAGTGTCTTATGTTGAGCACTAAAACAACAAAAGTTGATTGCTTTGTGATTAGCTTAGTTGATGTTCCATAAGGTACTTTATGTTGAACGTGATTGAATGACTCCGTAAGTTTTTCTCATGTTGAGCATGATTGACTGGGTTGGTTATTTTTATGATTAAATTAGTCATCACTCCATAGATTTTATTATGTGAGTATAAACAATTGAATTGATTACTTTTGTGATTAGTTTAATTATGTATACCGGTTAGATTAATTATGATTTCTCTTGTGAATAATCCAATCGAGTTATTAAGTCTCCATAAGTTTACTTGTGTTGAGCATATTAGTCAAATTAATCTTGGTTCGCTTTGGTTAATATGATTGAATATTTCTTGCTGGATTCCAAATTCATACTTGTATGTAATTTGTTGAGTCTAAAGAAATCCATTTTTTTCTCTCTTGAAAATAAGGTCGCTCTTGTTGTTCCCTTGGGAATGACATTTTATAGGGGAGAGTTCTTTTGAACTTGTGCTTAATTGCCAAATATTTGTGGGGAGTGCGGCTGTGGAATATTAGAGGGGTTATCTTGTATCTTTATGAACTCATTGATGAATGCATTTAGATTCGGCTTTATGATTGCATCTAAACAAGATGATATACATTTCACCTTTGGTCATGAAATGTCTCTTACGGAAATTTCATTAGGATCCCGATCTTGTACCTTTGCCAATTTTATTGACAAAAGGGGGAGAATAAATATGTAGTTCATACTACAAATACATATGGTTTTCGGATCATTATGTAAGGGGGAGTGGTTTCCATGTGAGATAGAGTATTGACTAAGGGGGAGTGAAGTATGACCATAGTATTATTGTTGAAGTTGTGATGGAATTGGACTTTGACGCTGTGCAATAATACTATGACACTGTATAACAATGATTTAGAACTCTTGTTTTCTCATTGTTATAGCTACAGATTTTCAACAACGATGATACTAAACTTACAACCTTTGGGATCATTTGACTACTTGGAAGTGACGAAGTTTTCGAGTATTGTTGAAGATTAGACATGTGGAACAGGAGATACAAAGTTTATTTATATATTTTTAGTATTCCATATGTATTAATAGTTTTGCCACTAAAATTGAAAAAGGGGGAGATTGTTAGAGCATTGCTCGGTCGAACTCGCATGCGTTGCTATCTCAAGCATGTTTGTCAATGTTAGTGATCAAAACTATAAAGTCTTGATTTCTAGTCTACTATAGCTAAGGTCTCGGACTAGGATATAAAGTGTAGTTGAGCTCAAGAACTCCAAGGCGATCATCTACAAGACGAAGGACTACTCAAGGTACCAGTGTATCTTCATCGACTAAAAGGTATGTGGAGACTTGAACTTATCTATCACTCGAAAGTCTATCTATTCTACCTACTATCTTGAGACAAAAGCCGTATTACTATATAGATTAAGAATATACACATATGTCATTTCGAGCTGAGTATATCTCACTTATCTATTTCTCGAAATGTGTGTTGGTAAAGCTTTCGCTTTAGCCAAGTTCATCTTTACCTAGTGACGAAAGTCATGTTATGTTTCAATCACTTTGGAAATTACTCAGACGAAAAATAGTTTGTGAATAACTACTATATAACGTCCTCTGAGAATGTTTTAATGATTGAAATGAGAGTTTATACAATATAACCATTGGAGCATATAAACATTGTTGTGGCAACACATATATGTATAAGTTCTTATTTCTTGAATAGAAGTTTGCGAACTTTGTTGATCAAGTGAAACCAGAACATGAGCCATCAATTCAGTCCGTGAACTCAGTCCGCGAACTGGCGTAGTTCTCGAACCCGAGAATTTCTGCTGGAGTTTGTAAACTCCAACCGCTTGACTAAGTCCGCAAACCCAGTTCGTGAACTTGAGTAGGTTATGTCTAAAAAAAATATTTGTGAACTTATCATAATAATCTAAGGAATGCTATTTCAAACTGTGGCATATAGTTCATGAATCGATTCGAGTGAATCACATTGTTTTTGCTTCAATTGTTTCTTGTATAGTACATGGGATCTCATAGCAATTGAAAAACTCTCTAACTAGTTCATTTGAGTCATCTGGACTAGTTACGGTGAAGAAAAATATGGTTGATATGAAAGTTATCATTTGGATAACCATTTGGTTAACTAGTGTTGAACCAACTAATATACAAGTTTGGGTACAGTTACACAAACCCAAAATCATCAAGTACATATGTGTATAACAAGCCAAGTTTTTGCTGGTTTTTACGGAATTGAAGAGTCGACTGTGTGGAGACTCCTTGAACCGAGAAAAATGTTGAACCTCACACAGATGCACTGCAAGAAGGGAGTGTTTTAAGTTCGAGAGATTAATCTGTAAGACTCCGACCTAAACCAAGAACAATGGACGTTCCAGAGTCAATTCGGTCACAAGAGAGAATGGGTTGATCTGTAGAAGGGAAGCTGAGTAATGCGTGAGATCAATGGTGATCTGAGATTGTAGGTGTGTTGTGAATTCAGCGTGAAAATGCTCTGAATGATTGAAATTTGCTTAATTGAGAGTGATTTCTCTGAGTTCGTGCAGACGAAAGATTATCTGTATGAACTTTGATGAGAAATTGCTAGACGAATGTTCGAGTGTTCGAATCTTCGAATGTTGTTCTTTCAATCAGGATTTAGAGATATTTTATAATGCCGGAGTTTAAAACACCATGATCCCATTAAGTGTGACAGTTGCTGGAATCAGAGAGTGGGGAAGTGGAAAATCGTGTTAAACCAATTACTTATCGTGCGGAGACATGGTTAACTTTCCACCCACTACTTTTCTGACTCTTCCAACTGATTGCACGACTTGCTCACATTCTCATCGTGGGTGAACACACGTGCCGTAGACCACCAGACCAAAAACCAAGTTAATACCCCCCCATGTGACACGATTGAAATCTCGTGATTGTGGAGTCAGTTGCTGACTTTATGGGACGATGGGTCCGTGTAGTGCTGAGTTGAACATGATTATAAAATATTCTGAAACTCATGAATTTAACGTGTTTGCTAATATGAGGTATAGTTATAACCTAAGATTAGCAAACTGTGTTGCTGAATTGTTGAATATTGATAGTTGAACCAATATTCTTTGATCTGAACAAATATTGCTAGTCTGAGTGAATATTGCTAATTTGAATAAACATTGTCGGTTTGAGTGAATATTGCTAATTTGAGAAAATATTGCTTTTTGATGAATCGTTGGTAGCAAGACCAAATTAATTTAAGTTACTGACTGTTGGGTCGAGCAAAATAAATAAAGTGTTGATTATGGAATCAACATAAAATCATCAGAGTGTTTGAATCTGCTCAGAGTCACGCTTCTGCAGAGCTCTGGATTCAAAACCCTAATTTTTCCGAAATGATGATCTACTGAAAATTAACGCGGGACCGGCTACATGGGATGACGGGTTCACCATATAATGCCCATATGCTCGAATGAGCAAAAATACCAAAGCCTCTTGAGGACCGGTTGGTGAAATAATGATTAAATGCTGGTTTAATCACTAAAATAATGCTCGTGTGAGCGACAAATAATAAAACCTGGTATTATGGAAATATGAAGGACCGACCAAGAGGTCATGAGACCGGATCTTGGTGGGTGTGGGACCAGTGGATGGTCGTTTGAGCAAACTTCCAATTGTTTGGAAAGAGTTTGAACCTAATATGAGCAATCAAACAAATTAGGTTAAAATCATTAAAACATGCGGGACCAGCTGCTTGCAAGCCTCAGTTTCACTCTTGGTCGGTCAAGGGGATGTGCCCGTGTCTCCATAACGTCCGCGTTTCAGCCCTGAGAATTTTGATATTTTCTGGTGCACGTTTGAGCATCATTTGAAGAAAATATGCAAAATCCATGGTTTTGCTGAAACTGGGAAAAATACATGAAATGATGAGAATAATAAATAAAACAGGGAATTACAAGGTGTGGGACTGGTCACGGCTAAGGCATGGCTGGCCGGTTGACAAGCACGGTCCCACATGCTTTCCCAGTTTATGTAATTTTATGTATTTTCTCTGATTTGAGGGAAATTCCATGAAACTGAAGAGTTTTGCTGAAATTATGGAACTTCCATAAGATGAGAGATAAAATAAAATAAGGAATGGGAGTGTGGGACCGGAAAAGGCCAAGGCATGGTCGGACGTCCATGGGCGCGAGTCCCAAGACACTCTTCCCAATTTTATATAATTTTCATGATTTTAGGGAATTTTCATAAAATCAAAGAGATTTGCTAAAATCAAGGTATTTTATTGAAATCAAGGAGTTTTCATAAAATCATGAAACAAAACACCAAATAATAATAAAACAATGGGTGAGTGGGACTGACTAGGGCATGACCGGCCGGCTAGAGCTTGGTCCCATAAGTTTTTCCTAATTTTTTAATATTTTCTATGATTTTAGAGAAAATACATGAAATTAGGTAATTTTAGGTAAAATTCATAAAATCAAGGAATTTTCATAATTTGAGAAGAAATAATAAAAAATGGGACTGAGGTGTGGGACCGGCCACGGCCAAGGCATGACCGACCGGCCGGCGGTCCCATGACACCTTTCCCTAATTTTATTATTTTTTGATAAAATCATGTGATTTAGATAAAAATACATGAAACTAGGTAATTTTCATGATTTTAGGGAAAATTCATAAAATCAAGGAATTTTCATAGTTTGAGAAGAAATAATAAAATAATGGGATGTGAGGTGTGAGGTGTGGGACCGGCCACGACCAAGGTATGACCGGCCGGCCGGCGGTCCCATGACACCTTTCCCTAATTTTATTATTTTTTGATAAAATCATGTGATTTAGATAATTTCTTTGAAAAATATGAGATTTGCTCGAACGAGAGAATTTTCGTGAGATCGGGGGAAAATAGTAAAATATGATAAAACACAAAATTGGGCGCGGGAATGCTCACGACATGACGGGCCGGCTGGTGAGGCTAGTCCCCTGGCGCTTTTGCTAATATTTTATTACTATTATTTTTCCTTCCTATTTTGCATAGGTTCCTCGTTCATTCATATTTTTTGAAATGCTCGTGCATTCAAAATGCTGGTCTGTGCATTATTTGCTAATTACACTTGCACCATTTTTGTCAGGGCTTATTCGATGCTCAGATGCCTGCTTTCGTTGAATATTTATCACTAACCCGTGGAATTCTACTGGGAAGAACCACGAATTGAAGTGACGAAATATAATAGAGAATCGCAGAATATTGCTGGATATTCAGGCGATTAATTGATGATTCGTAGAATATTGCTGGATATTCAGACGATGGTTCGTAGAATACTGCTGGATATCTAGACGATTTAAGATAATTAATAGGGGTATCTATACTAGAAGGGATTCTTGTCTAGGAGCATTAATCATCTGAGGGTTGAGCAATATGAAATTGCTGGAGTGTCATATTCCTCTTATATAGTCAGGGAAAACCTGGTTGCATCCCGAAGACATTATCGCTCTATACTAGCAGGCATGCTGTCTAGGAGCCGTCCAATCTTCTGATTCTATACAATATGAGATGTGTCGTGGTCTCAGCTGGGAGACTACACATCTACATCTTCTTTAAGAGACTTTTTCCATTAGAGGTTTATGGCATGATCTTTCATGCTTAAAGACATGAGTCTCAACACTCATCTGATTGCCGGATCCGGAGTAATTACTGAAATTGCTCAGTATTCATGAGATGTGTTGTGGCCTCAGCTAAGAGACTACACATCTACATGTACTCTGAGAGACATCCTTCTCAGTCAGAGATTTATGGCATGAGCTTTCATGCTTAGAGACATGAGTCTCGATACTCATCCGATTGCCGGATCCGGAGTAATTACTGAAATTTCTCAGTATTCATGAGATGTGCCATGGCCTCAGCAGAGAGACTACATATCTACATGTTACTCTGAGAGACATCCTTCTCAGTTAGAGATTTATGGCATGAGCTTTCATGCTTAGAGACATGAGTCTGGATACTCATATGATTGCCAGATCTGGAGTAATTACTGAAATGTCTCAGTATTCATGAGATGTACCATGGCCTCAGCTGAGAGACTACACATCTACATGTATTCTGAGAGGCAGCCTTCTCAGTCAGGGTTTTATGGCATGAGCTTTCATGATTTAATGAGAGACATGTTCCTCAATACTCATCCAGTTGCAGAATCTGGAGTATAGCTTTACAATTTTACCCTTTGTCGAAAATCCACCATCTACATTAAGTCCCCTACTTAGTGAGGAACAGTCATGTTCCTCAGTCAGCATTGAATGGTGATTTTCCAGGTACAAATAAAAATAAGTAATTGAACTTAGTCATAAGATAAGATATTACCAGATTTCGACTGAATAAGCAAACCATGGTTTGAGCGGAAACCCCAGTGGAAATCCTTAAGGAATTAGGTTTAGGATTCACGGGCCGCTGATTTGATGACGGAACCTTGGTCGGTTTAGGATTCACGGGCCGGGCCCAAAAAGGAAATCCTTAAGGAATTAGGTTTTGGAAATAAAATTAGGTATAAAAGGAATTAATCCCTTCTTTTTTTTTCATTTCTCACGTCCACCCCCTCCTTCATCTTCTTCACGTCCGAGCTCAGCATGAGCTGAAAAATTTGCCCACCGGAAATCGACGGAAGTCACCGCCGTCCGCCGTCATGTGCACCATTTTTGTTTGTTTGCTGAGTTCATGAGTTTCTCATGCTTTCATCATGTTAAAATTTTATACATGTGTATATGTTAATGTGAGTTTTGTAGAAAAACCCTTATTTTATTAAACATATGTTCGTTCGTTCGATCGTTAGTTTTGAAAACTAATAATAATCCCTGATTTAGGAGAGATTTTCCTTTGAAAATACACCTGTGTCCCATGATAAAATTTTGTTTATGAGCTTTCATGGGAAACAAAACCTTATGTTAAGAGATGTGAGATTTCACAAAACCGAAACAAACCTCGTTTTAGAAAATAATGCTCATACGAGGGAAAATAGATTTTCCTCATATATATAAACTTTTGTTCAGTGATAAAACCTTATTTATGAGCTTTGATGAGAACTAATATTTTATCACAAGAGGTGTGAGCTTTCACAAAACTAGCATAAACCTTCGTTTTAAAGAAAATGCTAATACGAAGGAAAATAGATTTTTATTTTAATATATATGTAACTGTGACATATTATGTGGGATATGATGGAATATTTTATCCATATGGGTTTTTTCTAATTAGATAAATTTTTGAAAATTTTACGTGACCAAATAGCATCAACTATTGTTTTGTAAAATCAAGACGCGGGTTTTGAGTAACCTTCGAAACTAGACAATTTATTTATGATGAAATAATGTCTTGTTGTAAATTTCATAGGTCAGTTATGTGAATGATCACATTATGAAAATTACGTCTATGATTTTATGAGAAAATTCTTTTTTTATGAATTAAAGAAGTCTTGTTCGTTACTGCAGGTTTCAAGAAACGAACTAATTTTGTGTGCTAACTCTTGCGGCACAATCACTATTGTTAGTGAAATTAAAAGAGGTAGGATTTAAGAATTACCGTTTTTTGGATACTGGAATTCCTGTTTGCATGAATCCATCATCTCACCAAATTTGCATTCAGACGACTGAAAATAAATATTGTGTGGATTTCACAGTTGCTTTGGAAGGATGTCTGATTCCCAAACTAACGATGCTTCCAGAGATAAAATGTGTGTAAATGATGACACCTCCATAGAAGAAACATGTATGGATGAGACTTCTATTTGCGAAGAAGAAGAAGAAACACCTGGAGTCAAGAATGTTCCGAACATAGATGATGCATTCTTCGATGTTCAGGAGACTGAAAATCGTCTCAAGTCCCCGGTGTATCGTCTTTTGATTAATCCCCGAACGGTTAGTCAAAAGAAACTGGTGACTCCCGAGATGCTATCCAATTTTGTATTGAACGAGGTATCTTCCAAGCTTCAATGATTGAATTCAAGCTCTCTCGACGACCCTTAGAGAAGTTTTCTAGATGGGCAAGGCACATGATGGGATTTACTCGTGTTAGAGCTATGCTAGATAGAACACAAGTTACCAGGGCCATTCAAACATCTGGAGATTTATATATCTTTCATGATGCACGAGGTATTGTAGCTCTTCTTGCTCGCTGGTGCATCCCAACTCACACGTTTATATGCAGCTGGGAGAGTTCACTATTACCTTGGAAGATGTAGTTGCTTTATTGCATCTTCCAATTACAGGTAATTTTCCTGAAGAACTTTGGACAGCGGAGGAGAAAGCGGTTTCAAAAACTTTAAAAGCTGAGATGGAGAGAATTAACAAGGCTTCTGGCAAAGGTTGTTATTATCATTGGCTAACACACTGGTGGCCAAGAGACGTCCCTCTTGATTAACCCGACAGTATGTTGTCTATTGCTGCTTTCTTGTGCTTATGGCTGTCCAGGGACGTGTTTGAAGACGCTGGAACCTTGTTGAAGCCGTTTGTAATCCCTTTTGCTATTAAGATGGCCCAAGGTGAACAACTCCCACTAGGTAGCTTATTCCTGGGCTCTTTGTATTCTAACCTGGATTCTTTAGTTATAGACTCCAGTGTTTCGAACGGCTTCATGAAGATTGAATGCTACGCCAATACGATATTTCTCCAAGCTCTGATGTGGGAATGTTTCGAAAATTATGTGCCTATTCCCCATAGTATCTAGCAAGGTCTGAACTCTGTTGATTCTCGACGTATTTTCAATGAGAAGGACAACACTAGGATTATGCATTGGTCTACGAAGAAAATTCAGTCAAAAACACGCTTTGTTGATGTATTAGATGACGAATATGAGTTCAACTTCCGTCCTTGGGTGGTGGTTCCTCCTAACATTTCTCAATTGATGACTTTCAATACAGGAGAAAGTAAGTATTTGAAATCCGGTGTTGATTTGAGCGATGTCGAAAGATATTTCATGCTGAGTTGCACTCCCGGTCATCTATTATCAGCTACATATGGGGATTTTTCGGTGGAGGAGTACAACATTGATAGAACCACCCGTCAGATGGGTATGGACCAATACATTCCAACTTTCCGAAGGAGAAAACCATCAGTGGAACAACTTAAGACTTGTTTATATCATACACATGTTGAAGGAAGCTCTTATTGGTTCCCTTGTGCTGATAGAACCACATATGTGACTCCAGGTTACATAGAATTCTGGGACCAGCAACTTGAACGCCTAAATGATTATGTGATGGCTGCCCAACCTTTAGTGAAAGATCCTCCTTCTTCTGAGATGAGTGACTCTCGTCCAAGATTGAGAAATATTTCTGGCGGTGATAAGCAAAAGACATCTCCAGGAAGTTCACCAATATGTATTCTTTTGCATATTCCTCATATAACTTGTATAATTGTCTTTAATTATCACATCAATTTCCCCTTTCAGGATGGTCGTGCTATGAAACCTCGAATTGAAGTTGGTGCCTAACACCATAAAGTCCCCAGTCGCCTTTTTGGTGAGTTGTTGATACTTTTCCGCTGTGACTTCTTCTACCCGCTTTACAAGGACCAATATTTGTTATTTGGTTGTAGAATTTTTCTCCGTCTATTATTGATGATCTTCATTTTTCTCATGGTCGAACAACCCAGGGATACAATATTGACGAGGAAGTTGATGTAAGCATCCCTTTTTCCAAATTAAACCAGTATAATATGCCTCTGGATGATTTGATGGTGACCATTGTTGATGTATTCAGGGGGAATTTATCATGGATGAGGAGGATGTTGATGCACCGCATCCCTCATTGAGTGATAAGGATGTGGAAATCTCCCTAAATTCTGAATCGAATGAAAATATGGAGAGTTCTCAAATCCCCGAACCGAATGGAGATAACGGATTTGTCGATGATGATTCCAACATTGACGAGCCTCTAAGTGGTTTGGAGACTCTCTTGGTAAGTATTTCTCCTGTAGATTCTTCATAAAAGTATAATATTGCTGATTTGTGCATGAATGAATGAAAACCCATGTGAATATGCACATAATTTCGGTGAAATACGTCGTCATAAAATTTCAGGCTTCAGTTTTTTAATGAAAATACCGTAAAACCTTCGCCTGGAATCGGATTTTAAATGTATGCATATGCATTCTCAATCCCAAGAAATTTCCAAGCTTTATAAAAGAAGCTTTTTAAGTTTTGAGCACGTTCAGGGCCTGAAAAAGGCGAAATAGTAAACTTCCAGGAGACTTTCAAAACTTTTCCAGATTGCGCATTGCTTAATGTTTTGACCACATATCCTTCCTCATTTATCCAATAGTCATGAAATTTTGACATATTGTAGAGAACTTCCATACGGAGAGAATGGTATGTAAACAAACTCCATATTCCACACCAATTGTTCCCAGTTCATCGTTGAACACATGGAAGTGTAAATTTTCTTCAGTTGAGTTTCTTTGAAAACGTGTTTCATGACCTTGATGCTACTTGCACATATCTTAGATGCATAATAAGGAACTTAGATGATGTTAGTTCACTTACTTTCTTAATTTTATGATTGTATTGGACTTACACCCTTGAATCATTCTAATCCCATGTAATCTTCGCATTAGGTACCGAACGATGAAGTTGGGAATCATGGATCCAATAATGATGATTTGGGAGATCCAGGAGTTTATTGGTGACAAGACTTCCATATCCGTGCCTCGAGATGATGAAGTGCTGGTTGCTGATGCCGTGATGGTGGTGGAAACTCCAATTGTGCCTCAGACGGTGGAACCCGAATCCGAAATAGCAGAAACTACTTCCCCTAGAGTTGTCTCTATGATCATTGGCACCGCTCCAGTAACTGAGAACCAGATGATAGTGCACGAGTATCTTACTGCATGGAT
Source organism: Papaver bracteatum (assembly GCA_023529315.1). Lineage (NCBI taxonomy): Eukaryota > Viridiplantae > Streptophyta > Magnoliopsida > Ranunculales > Papaveraceae > Papaver > Papaver bracteatum. The sequence continues at coordinate 474,582 of JAJJWX010001467.1, forward strand.
TTCCTTTGATCCTCAATTTGGTGAGTTACTCTCATACCACCAACTTGTTGGAGGTTTTAGTGTTCCCATTGGATATGCTGCTATGTACAAGGAACTGTGGGAAATATATGGACACATTGTTGTTAATAGGGATCCAGGACGTAGATATTTCTTGACGAAACAAGTAGAGGCTATCTTGCGTGTTATAGATGATATCCGGGTTACAGCCTGAAATGATGTTTCCCAAGATGTACTCTTTGATTGGGAGTATAACTTGAAGAATGCTGAAGAACTTGGTTTCAATCTGAAGCGGCTCCGTGAAAGACTTGAAGATATCATGAAAGAAGAAAAGGGTGATGCTCCTTTTCCTACTAGTGATGTTGTGTTGAAGAAGATGAATGCAGTTGTCGAGCTAACCAGGAAACTGGAGGCAGAAAAGGCAGCCTTGGAAGTCTTGGAGAAGGCAGAGGAGCAGAAATCTTTCTTTGATGGCTTTCTTTAGTTTCCTTTCCATAATCTCATGAACATGAACTCTGTGAGAGATGAGAGATTTTATTTGGGTTTTGATCTTTGATAGGTGTTGAGTCTATGACTGAGGATTTTCTTTTGATTTTGGATTTGATAAAGATTTTCTTTTAAGTAAAGTGAACTGAATTTTTGATAAATTGTTGAATTCAAATGATGATTGCAAGTATTGCAAACGTTTTGGAGGAATTGAAATACAATGAAAGGAAATCCTAAATGCCAAATCCAGACATCATGAGTACTCAAATGCCTAGTACCCCAAATGTATAATAATTTCAGACAAATGTCTTGAGCCAATTCTCGTGAATTACTGGCAGGGTTCTACCATCCGTGTTGATCAATTTGTAGTATCCTCCATCTATGGACTTAGCAACCATAAATGGTCCTTCCCAATTGGAGCTTCTTGCAGAATGGAGATCCCGTTTAGTTGCCTTTATAACTAAATCTCCCTCCTCGAATCTATTCGGCTTTGCATTTCGTGCCTTGAATATTTTGCGATGATTCCATGGTTGTGGCACATATGGACACTCATGCAGAGAAGAGTATCCATCATACTATCTATCGTGCTTAGCCAAGTCTTCAATAATAAACATTTTGATAGAATGATCAACATGGAGATGCTCCGAACCCAACCATTGAGTATAATATTGTTGAGGTGAAGTTATCCATTCGTAACTCTTAATCATTTCTAAATTGTTCATGGGGAGAAGTCCCTGGATCAACGTAGCATATTTGAACATTGGTAATATTGGAACGTGAGGAGGAATAAAACTTCCATGAGCTAGAAATCATTTGACAAAGGTGTGTGGACTTTCTCCAGGTTCTTGTGTAAGTCCCATCAAGGTTTTAATTTCCTCCAGATGCTCAAATGGTGGAGCATATTCTGCTTCTTCTTCTGACTCAAAGTCTTTGTCGGCGGTAGAGTGTGCTGGAGGAATCAGAGTTATCCTTATAGCATGAATCCAAGTTCTTTCGAGGATCATGTCATATCCAGGGTCTTCTCGGATTATGTAAAACTTGGTCTTAGTGCAAACCAAACTTTCTGTAACCTTGAGAGTGATGAAGTCATATGCATCTCCGGAAATTCCTTTATGGTCTCTGATTGCTATGGGAGCGTGAGTGGCTTCTTGTCGAGTGATGCCGACGGATCTGAGAGTTTTTAAAGGGACGATGTTAACGGCAGTACCAACATCGATAAATGATCTTTTGAATTCCTTTCCTTTAATGTGCATTGTGGTGAGCAGTCCTCAGTCGTATATTTCTTTATTAATGGATGAAGGTTCAGGAGGTACGTCTGGTATTAGTAGGCGTTTCCCAGAAACTATATGGTTCAAAGCCGTGAACATGTCTTCCATTTGTTCTTTAGACAGGTAGAGCAATTTGCAGACATGTTCTATCAATGACGGAACTGCTTCCTTGATTGGTGCTTCGGAAATAGAGAAAGTTCTGACGGGAAGAGGATCTCTATGAACCCCTTCGGATCCAAGGTTCAGCTCTCCTGACTCAACATTTTTTATGAATATGTGTTTCAAACCTTTGCAACTGCTTGTTGGATGATTCACGAACCGGTGGAATCGGAAATAATAAGGATTTTCCATATCTTCTTCAGTTGGGTCTCTCCTGGCGTATGGAGATTTGATTGCACCATCTTGGATCCATGCATCTAATAGTTCGAGCACTTTTCCAATGGGGAGAGGAAAATCAAGGGGCATCATCAGGAGCTTTTGTGTGTTGTCCAGGAGTCTGTGTCTCTGGTTTGTCCTTCTTTTGCGTCTTTGGAGGAGATGCAACATGCTTGTTCGGGGATTCATCCTTGCACTTGATCCCTTCTACAATAAAGTTTGTAGAGGGCTGCAAGTTGTATTGCTTGTTGATCAGACGTTTGCTTCCTCGAGTGTCACGTGCTTCTTCAGTCTTTGTAGATTTTTCTCTTTCCAACAGAGCAGGTGCAGTGGTTGTTGATCTCTTCGCATCTTCGTGAAGCTCGAGAAAGTATGGAATCGAAGATTCTCCAGTAGAACTCTGTAAACCGGGAGCATGTCGTTGATGCACAAATCGACCAGCTGATGTTCCGTGACATTTGGGTCATGACAATCCAGGGCTTGGACTCGGAATCTTTTCACATAGTCTTTGGGATTTTTACTGACCATCTGAAACATCCTTCCAAGGTCAGATATAATGACTTTCTCTGACACGAAGAAGTATTTCATGTAGAAGGCGTTGATCATTTCTCCCCAATTGTTGATAGTCCCCAGTGCAATGTTGTTGTACCAGGTGTATGCTCTTCCCTTCAAGGATTTTGAAAACTCATTGAGCCGAACAACATAGTTATGTTCATGCTCTCCCAAGGCTTAGAGGAAACGAGAGACGTGTTCCCGAGCGTTTCTAGTTCCATCATACAGAGTAAAAATTAGAGAAATGTAATCTTTAAGAAGAGGAATCCTCTGCGTAGCAGAAGGATAAGGAGGTTGGTGACAATGGACATGTGATGTATTGCCCTTTCCTTGGTTCTCCAGAAGGCACTCCAAGTCTTTACGAGTAATGAAGTTTGATGACTCCTTTGCGGATGGATCGCCCGCAGCTTTGACGGCTTCATCATCATCCATTGTATGAATTGGAATTACCTCAGGATCGTCATCCGAGGATTTCTCCTTCTCTTTTCCCTTTCCTTGAATTTTCTCTAACATCTTTTCAGTGAGATTTTTCAACTGATCAAATAGATTTTTCTGGGATGCAACCATATTTGTCTGATTTTGTGCAAAGATTTCTTGCGCTTTGATGAGATCAGCAATGGTAGATGGTTGGTTTCATTTGATTTCCTCAGGGTGTCGGCCGAACAAAGGATGACCCTCTGTGTGAGGAGGAGTAATATCACCACCATTAGTATTTGTGGTCGGAATTGTTTCGGAATATCCTCATTGTCATTGTTGTTGTTGTTGTCGTTGTTGCTAGTGCTAGCACCGTTGGTATTGGAACCTATGACTAACCCAGACCTAAGACCATCCATCTTATGAAATTGTGAGATTGCAACCGAGAGATTAACCTCCCACTGTGGTCGCCAATCTGTAGATGTGGAAAAACGATTTGCTGGTTTTTACGTAATTGAATAGTCGACCGTGTGGAGACTCCTTGAATCGAGTGAAATGTTGAACCTCACACAGATGCACTGCAAGAAGGGAGTGCTTTAAGTTCGAGAGATCAATCTGTAAGACTCCGTCCTAAACCAAGAACAATGGCCGTTCCAGAGTCAATTCGGCCACAAGAGAGGATGGGTTGATCTGTATGAGGGAAGATGAGAAATGCGTGAGATCAATGGTGATCTGAGATTGTAGGTGTGTTGTGAATTCAGCGTGAAAGTTCTCTGAATGATTGAAATTTGCTCAATTAAGAGTGATTTCTCTGAGTTTGTGTAGACGAAAGATTGTATGTATGAACTTTGATGAGAAATTGCTAGACGAAAAATCGAGTGTTCGAATCTTCGAATATTTCTCTTTCAATCAGGATTTAGAGACATTTTATAATGCCGGAGTTGAAAACACCATGATCCCATGAAGTGTGATAGTTGATGGAATCAGAGAGTAGGGAAGTGGGAAATCGTGTTAAACCAATTACTCATCATGCGGAGACTTGATTAACTTTCCACCCACTACTTTGCTGACTCTTCCAACTGATTACACGACTTGCTCATATTCTCATCGTGGGTGAACACATGTGCCATAGACTACCAGACCAAAAACCTAGTTAATATCCCCCCATGTGACACGATTGAAATCTCGTGCTTATGGAGTCAGTTGCTGACTTTATGGGACGATGAGTCCGTGTAGTGATGAGTTGAACATGATTAGCAAATATTCTGAAACTCATGAATTTAACGTGTCTGCTGAGAAGAGGTATCGTTATAACCTTAGATGAGCAAACTGTGTTGCTGAATTGTTGAATATTGATAGTTGAACCAATATTCTTTGATCTGAACAAATATTGTTAGTCGGAGCGAATATTGCTAATTTGAATAAACATTGCCGGTTTGAGCAAATATTGCTAGTTTGAGAAAATATTTCTTTTTGATGAATCGTTGGTAGCAAGTCCAAATTAATTTAAGTTATTGACTGCTGGGTCGAGCAAAATAAATAAATTGTTGATTATGGAATCAACATAAAATTATTAGAGTGTTTGAATCTGCTCAGAGTCACGCTTCTGCAGAGCTCTGGTTTCAAAACCCTAATTTTGCCGAAATGATGATTTATTGCAAATCAACATGGGACCAGCTACATGGGATGACGGGTTCACCATATAACGCCCAGATGCTCGAATGAGCAAAAATACCAAAGCTTCTTGAGGACCAGTTGGTGAAATAATGATTAAATGATGGTTTAATCACTGAAATAATGCTCATGTGAGCGACAAATAATAAAACCTGGTATTATGGAAATATGAAGGACCGACCAAGAGGTCATGAGACCGGATATTGGTGGGTGTGGGACCAGTGGATGGTCGTTTGAGCAAACTTCCAATTGTTTGGAAAGAGTTTGAACCTAATATGAGCAATCGAACAAATTAGGTTAAAATCATTAAAACATGCGGGACCAGCTACTTGCAAGCCTCAGGGTCACCCTTGGTCGGTCAAGGAGATGTTCCCGTATCACCAAAACTTCCGTATTTCAGTCCTGAGAATTTTGATATTTTCTGGTGCATGTTTGAGCATCATTTGAAGAAAATATGCAAAATCCATGGTTTTGCTGAAACTGGGAAAAATACATGAAATGATGAGAATAATAAATAAAATAGGGAATTACAAGGTGTGGGACCGGTCACGGCTAGGGCATGGCCGTCCGGTTGTCAAGCACGGTCCCACATACTTTCCCAGTTTTATGTATTTTATCTGATTTGAGGGAAATTCCATGAAACTGAAGAGTTTTGATGAAATTAGGGAACTTCCATAAGATGAGAGATAAAATAAAATAAGAAATGGGAGTGTGGGACCGGAAAAGGCCAAGGCATGGAAGGATGGCCATAGGCGCGAGTCTCAAGACACTCTTCCAAATTTTATATAATTTTCATGATTTTAGGGAATTTTCATAAAATCAAAGAGATTTGCTAAAATCAAGGTATTTTGTTGAAATCGGGGAGTTTTCATGAAATCATGAAACAAAACACCAAATAATAATAAAACAATGGGTGAGTGGGACCGGCCGGCTAGAGCCCGGTCCCATAAGTTTTTCCTAATTTTTTAATATTTTCTATGATTTTAGAGAAAATACATGAAATTAGGTAATTTTAGGGAAAATTCATAAAATCAAGGAATTTTCATAATTTGAGAAGAAATAATAAAATAATGGGACGTGAGGTGTGGGACCGGCCACGTCCAAGGCATGACCGGCCGGCCGGACGGCGGTCCCATGATACCTTTCCCTAATTTTATTATTATTATTTTTTGATAAAATCATGTGATTTAGATAAAAATACATGAAATTAGGTAATTTTCATGATTTTAGGGAAAATTCATAAAATCAAGGAATTTTCATAATTTGAGAGAAATAATAAAATAATGAGACGTGAGGTGTGGGACCGGCCATGACCAAGGAATGACCGGCCGGCGGTCTCATGACATCTTTCCCTAATTTTCTTATTTTTGATAAAATCATGTGATTTAGATAATTTCTTTGAAAAATATGAGATTTGCACGAACGAGAGAATTTTCGTGAGACCAGGGAAAAATAGTAAAACATGATAAAACACAAAATTGGGCGCGAGACTGGTCACATCATAACTGGCCGGCTGGTGAGCCCAGTCCCCTGGCGCTTTTGCTAATATTTTATTACTATTATTTTTCCTTCCTATTTTGCATAGGTTCCTTGTTCGTTCATATTTTTTAAAATTCTCGTGCATTCAAAATGCTGGTCTGTGCATTATTTGCTAATTACACTTGCACCATTTTTGTCAGGGCTTATTCGATGCTCAAATGCCTGTTTCGTTGAATATTTATCACTAACCCGTGGAATTCTGCTCGGAAGAACCACGAATAAAAGTGACGAAATTTAACAAAGAATCGTAGAATATTCTGGATATTCGAAGATTAATTGATGATTCGTATAATATTGCTGGATATTCAGACGATGGTTCGTAGAATACTGCTGGATATTCAAACGATTTAAGATAATTAATTGAGGGCTCTATACTAGAAGGGCTTCCTGTCTAGGAGCATTAATCATCTGAGGGTTGAGCAATATGAAATTGCTGGAGTGTCATATTCCTCTTGTATAGTAAGGGAAAACCTGGTTCCATCCCAAAGACGTTGCCGCTCTATACTAGCAGGCATGCTGTCTAGGAACTGTCCAATCTATCGATTCTATACAGTATGAGATGTGCCGTGGTTTCAGCTGGGAGACTACACATCTACATCTTCTCTGAGAGACTTTTTCTATCAGAGGTTTATGGCATGAGCTTTCATGCTTAGATACATGAGTCTCAATACTCATCTGATTGCCGGATCCGGAGTAATTACGAAAATTGCTCAGTATTCATGAGATGTGTCGTGGCCTCAGCTGATAGACTACACATCTACATGTACTCTGAGAGACAACCTTCTCAGTCAGAGATTTATGGCATGAGCTTTCATGCTTAGAGACATGAGTCTTGATACTCATCCGATTGCCGGATCCGGAGTAATTACTGAAATTACTCAGTATTCATGAGATGTGACGTGGCCTTAGCTGAGAGACTACACATTTACATGTTCTCTGAGAGACAGCCTTCTTAGTCAGATATTTATGGCATGAGGTTTCATGCTTAGAGACATGAGTCTCGATACTCATCCGATTGCCGGATCCTGAGTAATTACTGAAATTGCTCAGTATTCATGAGATGTGTCGTGGCCTCAACTGAGATACTACACATTTACATGTACTCTGAGAGACTGCCTTCTCAGTCAGAGATTTATGGCATGAGCGTTCATGCTTTAATGAGAGACATGGGCCTCTATACTCATCTGGTTGCCGAATCTGGAGTATAGTTTTACATTTTTACCCTTTGTCGAAAATCCACCATATACAGTATCTAATCAGGTTTTCATTTAACGCTGAATATTGAATGCTTTGTTACCAAGCTAACATTGATTGCAAACCCTGATTTGAAAAAATATATAAGGGATAACTCTAGCAACTGGGAAACCTAATCCCCACACATTCTGTGTGATACTAGTTTGCTAAGATAGAGTCGATTCTCCTTTAACCTTTGGTTTTATTCTTCTAAAACCAGGTTAACGACTTAAAGACTTCATTAGGATTGTGAAGCCAGACCAATACTACTTTTATCGTAGTTGTGTGATCTGATCTTGTTGTTTCCATCGTATGAGTACAATTTTATTAATTGGCTTGAGATTTCTATCTCCGATAGGAAAGATATAAAAGTAATCATAAACATCTTCGTCTCATCGTTTGTGATTCCACAATATCTTTTTTTTTGCTTCGTCGATTAAGACTATTGTGAGGTGATTGATAAAACTGAGTTGTTCTTCGGGAATATAAGTCTGGTTTTATTGATTGGTTCCTTTTCACCTTGATTTATCAAAAGACGGAACAAAACTCATAGGTTTATTCGTGGGAGACGAATTTATCTATCTTGTAGACTTTTCTGTGTGAGACAGATTTGTTTGCTAAAGTCTTCGACTTTGGGTCGTAGCAACTCTTGGTTATGGGTGAGATCAGCTAAGGGAATCAAGTGCGCAGTATCCTTCTGGGATCAGAGGCGTATGAGAATAATTGTACCTTGGATCAGTGTGAGATTGATTGGGGTTCAACTACAGTCCAGGCCAAAGTTAATTTGGAGTAGGCTAATGTTTGTAGCGGCTTAATACAGTGTATGTTTAATCTGGACTAGGTCTCGGGTTTTTTTTGCATTTGCGGTTTCCTCGTTAACAAAATTATGGTGTATGTGTTATTTTTTTTCCGCATTATATTTTTACATCTATGGGTTTGATTTCCCAGGGTGATCACACCTGGCTCATGATGAAAATATCGTTCCTAGACAGCCACCTCTAAAAAGAGCCATGCTTTATGACTTACCCCATCACGGGTGCAAGTTCTCCATCATCTTCGTCAAATATGTCTGAAATTCATTGGGAGATGCCAAGTATTACTTCACAAGGTGAGCCAACACGATCCCCATTGTTTCCAAAGTTATGGAACGTGATTATCCTTATTACAATGTGACTTCCAGTTACGAAGAGTTGAAAAGCCAACTGAACGATATGTATTGGATGAATCGGAAAATTGAGGCTATACACTTGGGTGTGCGTCGGAAATGGCAGACGGACACAATGTTTGGATTGAGTTCAACTGTATATGATGATATGCATTCACAGTCTTCCGATTCCACCAGGATCAACAGATCATGGCATGATAGTGATAATTAGGGATGCACAACGGGTAGGGTGAGTAGGATATGGCCTATTTCACCACCCTACCCACTAACTGGCGGGTAAGAAAAAATTTACCGGCCACCCTACCCGCCATTAAACAGGTAAGATCCTACCCGACCCATTAATTTGTGGGTCGGGTAGGGCATGGTGGCGGGTATACCCGTTTTTTTTTCTTCTCCATGTTCTGGACTATATACAAAAAAAAATGCTTCCTAAAAAAACAAAAAAAAATAATCTTGCAACAACACAGCAAATAAGAGGCAGCCTATCTAAATATGTACCCAATGGTACTGCCAATCTAACTAGGGAAAAATGAACAAACAAAAGCATCATGCTAGGCACAGAGCCATTTGTAGTCTCAAGAAACAAAAATTCTATTCTTTTCAAAATCGAATATGAATCCAGCATAATTACATGTTCTTCGCGTAACCTTGTTCTTCATATAAGAGTATCATCATCAAAAGCTCTGTATATGGCCTTCTTCTTCAATCATCATCTACAATGATGGAATACGTACTAAGATCACCAAATAAAGCTGCATAACAATAGATAAAGCCAATCAACGTCAAAATCTCTATATACGCTACATATCAAAGCTGATTAACAAAGATTAATTAAGAGTCGTAACATATCAATAATGCAGAATCATGAAAAGAGAACGAGGTTAAAAAGACAACGAGGTTCAAAAGACATTAGTACATATTGTATATTACTACAAACAGTTGAACCACTTTACAAACTAAATGAACACAAACGTGTGTACGATGAGAGACAAAATAGAAATAGTCACTCTCTGTCGCATTGTAATTATCACTTGTTTTTATTCTTTAAGCCAAAAGAGGGGGCACTCTCTGTACATAGCAAAGAGAAGATAAACAAATTATACAAAGTGCTGAGGCCATAAAAATTTAACACAGAGAATACATTAGTACATATTGTATATTACTCTCAAATCTCCACAGATGATATAATGTTAAGCCATAGAAATTTAACAAAGAAAGTAACACTCCAATTGATTCACAAATACACTCTCATAAACATGCATTGCTGAGTTAAGGATATTAAATTCTTTAACTAATATCTATAGCAGTACTGAGGCCATTGAAGTCTTGTAGCGAAATCTTTTCAACTAGCGCACTAGTCAACGTGTATACGAAAAATACCAACAAATTGTACCTTAATATAAACCTTAGACTGTTAATCTATCTATTAGATTAAGCGCAATATGTTGTGACTTGTGAATGCACTGTGTAGTTATGTACTCTTCATCATGTGCGACACAGACCAACCTCATAACATGAAGTCTAATTGCCCGATAAGAAGAGTTTATGTCTTATCAAGATGACTTTCACATAAACTTCAACATTTTTTGAATTTTTATTTTCAGTTTATGTATTTTATCATGTAATCTTTTAATCCAATGTCCTATACTAAACAACTAATCAAAAAATTAGCAAGTAGAAATATATATGCATGGTAGCAAGTGGCGATGATGAGATACACAGCAGTACAGAAATACAGATAGAAGGATCCGATCTGAAAATATCTACCCTAAAACAGTTTCATGTGACTTGTCTCGGAGACGAAATAAAGCCAACCATGCATCTACGTATGTACACATGGTGCCCACCAAGTAGCGCTTGTGCATATATCTCATGACATCACCTCTCTGCAAGTTTGCCTAACGATTCTAAATCGTAAATTCAGTACAATCTCAGCCTCATGTACTAGTTATATAATTGTCTAAATAATTAGATATACTAAGCATTGTTCATAAGATAACAGTCGCGAATTTTGTACCACCCTCCTAATGTTTACTGCCTATATATATATATATATATACTTCACAACTAATTCATTATTTTTGCAATAATGCACCGAGGTAGGTAGCAAAAGTATAGTGTATTTACATACAATTAATGAGAAGGGAAAGTTGTATACCTGACTCTAAGACGTCATTCTGGTTTTCCTCAGCTCCAAATGTAGAAGGATCCATGTCAATTGGTATCCGCAACTAGTTTTGCAGTAAAATCAGTGCTTCCACAGTTCGGGGCCTTAAAGAGCTTCGGAAGTGACCAAGAATTCTCTTTCCAGTACTGAAGCAGATTCACTTGCAACTGAAGAGACGGGAATCGCAAGTATGTATCTTGCTATGAGTGACAGAATATCAAACCTTGCAGCATTGATTTTCCACCAATTCAATATATCAAATTTTGAACCTTCTTTATTGTCTTTTGTTGGTGAGTAAATATGCTCCGATAAATATCTTTCCACCTCTGATTTGTCAAAATCCTCCATTGTAGACAGCTGGATTTTACGTTCTTCTCTATGTGCCTTATGTTTTCTCTTTCTATGTATCGTAGAACTAGAACTCTCTTGACTAGGACTACCACCAGTTTCACCTACATATTCTGACGAGGCTAACACGTTTCCTACACCTGTATATTCTTCCTTATAAGCTGTATATAATTCTTTAAAATCCCCTTTCACTTTATCTAACCAATTTTTTACCAATCTTTGTTTCATCCAAGTAATATCATGCATAATCAAGTCTTCCAATATTACTTTCAATCCACGTTCCTTTTCTCTTGGATCAAGAAGCACGATAATAAACAATAAAGGATTCATGTTTTCATACTCACCCTAATACTTGTTGTACTTTAGTAACATCTTCTCACCCATATGGCTTAAGTAAGGATCACGAGCTTTTTGCCAATCATTTAAATCACCACAGACATCACTAATTTCCTCCAAAAATGTATGGGAAGTGACATAGGTAGAAACAGAGAACTCAACAGTGGCTTCATCCTGTAGAAACAGTACTAATTGTTATCTAAATAAGCATCAAAAGTTGTCTAGAAAATGTGAAAAAAACATAAAAAAATTCATATGTATTATGTCACAGTTCATTAAACTCAATCTTATAGCATGTCTATGCAACCAAATATGAGTGAAACATCTAAAATCTCTTCAATTCGACCTCCTACACCTCCAACTCCTACTATGGTCTCTACATCTATAGTCCCACGAAATCTTGGGTATCCCCCTCGATCTGCTCCTCCACCTAAACAACCTGAAATGACATCAACTATTTGTAGAAGAACTGCGCCAGGACAAGTTGGTGGTCAATAGATTATGCACACAGCTATAGATCAGCATTAACCTGAAGTTGGATACCCAGTCTTATGATGTTATTTACGACAAGAAAAAGCTGACAAGTTTCAAAATGGTGTTATTAAAAAGTGAACATACATTACAGTGGACCATATGAATGGACCACGAGGGCTACAAACATTTATTATCATTCACCAATTATCATCATCACTAGTCAGCGAGTAATCATCAAAAATTAAGACTAATTTAACCTAGTTCAGTTGTATGCAAGAAAAGAACTTGTATTAGTAGGGATACCCAATAAGTTAGGAAGCAATTGATGTTGGTTGCAACATGTGAGTTTAATGTTTCGTTTGTGTTCTTGAAATAATGTATTTTAAAAATAAATATCGCAGTCTACAATCTATCTACTGGTTTCAGACCTTGTTTTGTATCATGCAATCAGTTCCAAAATGGTTTAAAAAGAAAGATAAAATACTTGTAGAAACTGAACTAGGACTCGAGCATTAGCCCAATCATACTTTTCAGGAGCATACATGCGAGGCTTTCTATTCTTGCCTTTTATCCGACCAGCTAAGGGTTCTTCAAGAGCATCATAATCAGATGAACTAGATTCTAATTCATCAGGAACATATGTACTATCAATATCATCAATATTATCACCTATTACGGGTTCATCGGGAATATGGAAGATAAACCTCTCACGAAATGCTTTATCTGACCATCATAGCCTTATAAAGGCCTTTTCATATTTTTCCACAGCATCCAACATCAAGTAAATGGAGTTCCATCTTGTTTTCACATCTAACACTAATCCTTTTTTATATTCTATTCTTTCGATGGATACAACATCTAAGAACTTCTTTATCCTAGCAGGAGAGGTGGTGACGTATTTAACCAATGACTTGATTCTGACCACTGAAGTATTATACTTCTTCAACCCATCCTTAACAACTACAACTAATACGTGGGCAAAACACCTAACATGTAAATGTTTACCTCCAATAATTGACGATCCCCAACTTATAACTCTCTCTTTGACATATTTAATTTCTTTTTTATATGCGGATGCATTATCGAGAGTGATGGTGAACACTCTCTCAAGCCCCCACTCTATCAAAAACTTATCCAATGTTATTCCAATATGTTCGCCTCCATGACTAGTGATTAAACAAAAACATATGATTCTTTTATGTAACTTCCAGTGGTCATCGAAAAAGTCAGCAGTAACTACCATGTAGTTGTAGTTCTGAATGGACGTCCAAGTATCTGTTGTGAGACAAACTCTAACCTTGTTCACCTTGAAATAGTTCACCAAATTATATTTTTCAGTCACAAACAGTCTGCAGATATCGCGATAGACGGTCATCCGAGATGGAAGTTTGAACCTCGGCTCAAGATACCTACAAAATTCTATGAACCCTTCACCTTCAACCATTCAGAAAGATTGTTCATATGTGATAATAAAATTTATCAAGGCTCTCCTACATGCTTCTTGACAAAACGTAACCCCAATCATTTGTAGCCCGTCTCCCAGATTGTTAGGCCGATCGAGAGAGTGTTGTCCCAACCATGCAGATTCTAGTGTATCTAAATACTTCGTATACTTTGTCAAATGATAGTTCAAATTTGATGTTCCATACTAATTACCACCAGCCTTAGACTTACCACCTTCATAATGGTTACACTTACCCCATTTAATACAATTTTTATCAACACTCTTTGTAAAATGCGCCCAAACCCAAGATGTCCTCTTCCGCTTCCTAGTTTCTCTGACCATAGATTGAGAAGATGGTGGAGGTGGCGGAGATGCAACAATATTGGCCCTTCGTTGCACAAATTGAGATGCAGCTTGAAAGGGAATAAAAGGTCACGTTGAAATCTCTTTTGTAATCTTAACCATGTTTGCTCACACTAAGCTTGCACAAACTAAACCAAGTTTAGTGACTTTTCCTGATGTGAAGATTAGTCTCAATAAGGACTTTTGACTAACTGGGCAGTTAAAGGGGAATAATTACATAAGATTTGCAAATATTGTATCATTTGTTCCTGCACTTAACTACGAGCTTGGAGAATCAATTCACATTTTTAAAAAACAATATAGAGACTCGGAGTAAGAGGTAGTAGGAACTAGTAAGCAAGAATCATATACATCACCCACTGTTAACAGTACCTCATATGTGAAAGGACATTATAATAAAGTTTTTTTGTTTTTTCCAGTTAAGAGATTTTTAACAATATCTCACAAGTACTCATTTATGTTATAACTCAACCAAACAATACAGTCGATGCCAGTCCATAATATGAACAAAATATGGATTGAAATTAACAAGATCATCAACTGTTATACATGTGATAGAGTAAAAATAAGATAATATAATGTAAACAAGATGAATAAATCATAATGGTGTAGATGGGGAAAAACGATTTGCAGGTTTTTACGGAATTGAAGAGTCAACCATGTGGAGACTCCTTGAACCGAGCGAAATGTTGAACCTCACACAGATGCACTGTAAGAAGGGAGTGCTTTAAGTTCGAGAGATCAATCTATAAGACTCCGTCCTAAACCAAGAACAATGATCATTACAGATTCAATTTTGTCACAAGAGAGGATGGGTTGATCTGTAGGAGGGAAGCAGAGAAATGTGTGAGATCAATGGTGATCTGAGATTGTAGGTATGTTGTGAATTCAGCGTGAAAATGCTCTGAATGATTGAAATTTGCTCAATTGAGAGTGATTTCTCTAAGTTCGTGTAGACGAAAGATTGTCTGTATGAACGTTGATGAGAAATTGCTAGACGAATGATCGAGTGTTCAAATATTGTCCTTTCAATCAAGATTTAGAGACATTTTATAATGCTGGAGTTAAAAACACCATGATCCCATGAAGTGTGGCAGTTGCTAGAATCAGAGAGTGGGGAAGTGGGAAATCATGTTCAACCAACTACTCATCGTGCGGAGACTTGGTTAATTTTCCTCCCACTACTTTGCTAACTCTTCCAACTGATTGCACGACTTGCTCACATTCTCATCGTGGGTGAACACACGTGCCGTAGACCGCCAGACAAAAACCCTAGTTAATATCCCCCCATGTGACACGATTGAAATCTCGTGATTGTGGAGTCAGTTGGTGACTTTATGGAACGATGAGTCCATGTAATGCTGAGTTGAACCTTATTAGCAAATGTTCTGAAACTCATGAATTTAACGTGTTTGCTAAGAAGAGGTATCATTATAACCTAATATGAGCAAAATGTGTTGCTGAACTGTTGAATATTGATAGTTGAACCAATATTCTTTGATCCGAGCAACTATTGCTAGTCTGAGCGAATATTGCTAATTTGAATAAACATTGCCGATTTGAGCGAATATTGCTAGTTTGAGAAAATACTGCTTTTTAATGAATCGTTGGTAGCAAGACCAAATAAAATATTAATTTAACTTACTGACTGCTGGGTCAAGCAAAATAAATAAAGTGTTGATTATGAAATCATCATAAAATTATCAGAGTGTTTGAATCTGCTCAGAATCACGTTTCTACAGAGCTCTGGATTCAAAACCCTGATTTTACCGAAATGGTGATTTATTGCAAATCAATACAGAGTTACCCAGGGACCGGATACATGGGATGACGGGTTCACCATATATCACCCAAATGCTTGAATGAGCAAAAATACCAAAGTCTCCTGGGACCAGTTGGTGAAAGAATGATTAAATGCTGGATTAATTACTGAAATAATGCTCGTGTGAGCAACAAATAATAAAACCTGGTGTTATGGAAAAATGAAGGACCGACCAAGAGGTCATGCGACCGGCTCTTGGTGGGCGAGGGACCAGTGGATGGTCGTTTGAGCAAAATTCCAATTATTTGGAAAGAGTTTGAACCTAATATGAGCAATTGAGCAAATTAGGTTAAAATCATTAAAACATGCGGGATCAGCTGTTTGCAAGCCTTAGGGTCACCCTTGGTCGGTCAAGGGGATGTTCCCGTATCACCATGGTGTCCGCGCTTCAGTCCAGAGAATTTTGATATTTTTTGGTGCACGTTTGAGCAACATTTTGAGAAAATATGCAAAATCCATGGTTTTGCTGAAACTGGGAAAAATACATGAGATAATGAAAATAACAAATAAAATAGGGAATTACAAGGTGTGGGACCGGCCACGGCTAGGGCATTACCGGCCGGTTGACAAACACGGTCCCACATGCTTTCCCAGTTTTATGTAATTTTATGTATTTTCTCTGATTTGAGGGAAATTCCATGAAACATGAGAGTTTGATGAAATTAGGGAACTTCCGTAAGACGAGAGAAATAAATTAATAATAAAATAGGGAATGGGAGTGTGGGACTGGCAATGGCCGAGGCATGGCCGGCCGTCCAATGGGCGCGGGTCCCAAGCCACTCTTCCCAATTTTACCAAATTTTGATGATTTTAGAGAATTTTCATAAAATCAAAGGGATTTGTTAAAAACCAATATATTTTGTTGAAATCAGGAAACAAAACACCAAATAATAATAAAATAATACGCATGTGGGACCGACTAGGGAATGGCCGGCCGACTAGAGCCCAGTCCCACAAGTTTTCCTAGCAGTTTTCCCTAATTTTTAATATTTTCTATGATTTTAGAGAAAATACATGAAATTAGGTGATTTTAGGGAAAATTCATAAAATCAAGGCATTTTCATAATTTGAGAAGAAATAATAAAATAATGGGATGTGAGGTGTGAGGTGTGGTGTGGTGTGGTGTGGGACCGGCCACGGCCAAGGCATGATCGGCCGGCCGGCGGTCACATGACACCTTTCCCTAATTTTATCATTTTTTGATAAAATCATGTGATTTAGATAAAAATACATGAAATTAGGTAATTTTCATGATTTTAGGGAAAATTCATAAAATCAAGGAATTTTCATAATTTGAGAGAAATAATAAAATAATGGGACATGAGGTGTGGGACCGGCCACGACCAAGGCATGACCAGCCGGACGGCGGTCTCATGACACCTTTCCCTAATTTTATTATTTTTGATAAAATCATGCGATTTAGATAATTTCTTTGAAATAAAGAAAATTTGCTCGAACGAGAGGATTTTCATGAGATCAGGAAAATAGTAAAAGTTTTACAAAATATAAAATTTGGTGCGGGACTGGTCACGACATGACTGGCCGGTTGGTGAGCCCAGTCCCCAGGCGCTTTTGATAATATTTTATTATTATTATTTTTCCCTCCTATTTTGCATAGGTTCCTCATTCGTTCGTTTATTTTGAAATGCTTGTTCGTGCATTCAAAATGCTAGTCTGTGCATCACATGCTAATTATACCTGCATCATTTTTGTGTCAAGGTTTAGTCGATGCTCAGATGCATGTTTCGTTGGATATTTATCACTAATCCGTGGCATTATGCTGGGAAGAACCACGAATTGAAGTGACGAAATATAACGAAGAATCATAGAATATTGTTGGATATTCAGACGATTAAAGATGGCTCGTAGAATATTGCTGGATATTCAGACGATGGTTCGTAGAATATTGCTGGATATTTAGACGATTTTAAACAATTAATTGATGGCTCTATACTAGAAGGGATTCCTGTCTAGGAGAATTAATCATCTGAGGGTTGAGTAATATAAACTTGTTGGAGTGTCATATTCCTCTTGCATAGTCGGGGAAAACCTGGTTGCATCCTGAAGACGTTGTCGCTCTATACTAGTAGGCATGCTTTCTAGGAGTCGCCCAATATTTCGATTCTATACAGTATGAGATGTGCCGTGGTCTTAGCTGGAAAGCTACACATCTACATCTTATCTGAGAGACTTTGTCCATCAGAGCTGGCATGAGCTTTCATGCATGGAGACATGGGTCTCGATATTCATCCGTTTGCCGGATCCGAAGTAATTACTGAAATTGCTCAGTATTCATGAGATGTGTCGTGGCCTCATCTGAGAGACTACACATTCACATGTACTCTGAGAGATATCCTTCTCAGTCAGAGATTTTATGGCATAAGCTTTCATGCTTTAATGAGAGACATGAGCCTCAATACTCATCCGGTTGCCGAATCTGGAGTATAGTTTTATAATTCTACCCTTTGTCGAAAATCCACCATCTACATTAATTCCCCTGCTTAGTGAGGAATAGCCATGTTCCTCACTCAGCATTGAATGGTGATTTTCCAGGTACAAATAGAAATAAGTAATTGAACTTAGTTATAAGATAAGATATTACCGGATTTCGACCGAATGAGCAAACCATGGTTTAAGCGGAAACCTCAGTGGCATAATAGAGCGTCATCCAGTGAATATGAATTGGTGTAGAACCGCTGATCCGATGGTGGAACCTTGGTTTGTTTAGGATTCACGGGCCGGGCCCAAAGAGGAAATCCTTAAGGAATTAGGTATTGGAAATAAAATTAGGTATAAAAGGAATTAATCCCTTTGTTTTTTTTTATTTCTCTCCCACGTCCACCACCTTCTTCACCTCCCCTTCCCTTCACACCCGAGAATCATGAGGAGGAGAAGAAAATTCGCCGGAGTCGCCGACCATCGGCGCCGTCAGTCCCCGTCCGGCCGAATTACGGCCAACTCTGACCAAGTAATTTTTTATT
This sequence comes from Papaver bracteatum, assembly GCA_023529315.1. Classification (NCBI taxonomy): domain Eukaryota; kingdom Viridiplantae; phylum Streptophyta; class Magnoliopsida; order Ranunculales; family Papaveraceae; genus Papaver; species Papaver bracteatum. The sequence goes on from JAJJWX010001467.1 coordinate 493,220, forward strand.
TTATTTTTCAAAAGCTTGATGATTTTATGAGTTGTTCATGGTGAAATTATATACATGTATATATATTAGTGTGAGTTTTGTATAAAAACCCTTATTTTATTAAACGTATGTTCGTTCGATCGTTAGTTTAGGAAACTAGCAACAATCCCTAACTTGAGAGATATTTTTATTTGAAAATAGACCTGTGTCCAGTGGTAAAATTTTGTTTATGAGCTTTCATGGGAAACAAAACTTTATGTTAAGAGTTGTGAGCTTTCACAAAACCGAAGTAAACCTCGATTTAGAAAATAGTGTTCATTCGAGGAAAATAAATAGATTTTTTTTATGCATGTAAACTTATGTTCAGTGATAAAACCTTATTTATGAGCTTTCATGAGAACTAATATTTTATCACAAGAGGTGTGAGCTTTCACAAAACTAGCATAAACCTTCGTTTTAAAAGAAAATGCTGATACGAAGGAAAATAGATTTTTTTAATATATATGTAGCCGTGACATATTATGTGGGATATGATGACATATTTCATTCACATGGATTCGTTCTCATTAAAATAAATTTTTGAAAATTTACGTGAACAAATTATACTAGCTATTGCTTTGTAAAATCAAGACGCGAGTTTTGAGTAACCTTCGAAACTAGACAATTTATTTATGATGAAATAATGTCTTGTTGTAAATTTCATAGGTCAGTTGTGTGAATGTTCACATTATGAAAATTATGTCCATGATTTTATGAGAAAATCATATTTTATGAACTAATGAAGTCTCGTTCATTACTGCAGGTTCCAAGGAACGAACTAATTTTACGTACTAACTCTTGTGGCACAATCACTACTGTTAGTGAAATTGAAAGAGGTAAGAGTTTAGAATTACCATTTTTAGATGCTGGAATTCCAGTTTGCATGAATCCATCATCTCGTCGAATTTGCATTCAGATGACTGAAAATAAATATCATGTGATTTTTACAGCTGCTTTGCATATATGTATGATCTCCCAGCCAATGGTGCTTCCAAATATGAAATGTGTGTAGATGATGACATATCCATAGAGGAAGCATGTATGGATGAGGCTTCCGTTGGTAAAAAAGACGAAACACCTGGAGTCAAGAACGTCCTGAATATAGATGACGCATTCTTTGAGGTTCAGGATACCGAAAATCATCTCAAGTCCCCGGTATATCTCCTTCTGATTAATCCCAGGACGGTCACTCAAAAGAAATTGGTGACTCCTCGTGATGATATTCGGTTCTGTCTTGAACGAGGACTATTCTATGCTTCAATGATTGAGTTCAAGCTCTCTCGGCATCCCTTAGAGAAGTTTTCTGGGTGGTCTAGACACATGATGGGATTTCCTCGTGTTAGAGCTATGCTGGATAGAGAAAAAATTACCAGGGCCGTTCAAACATCTGGAGATTTGTATATCTTTCATGACGCACGAGGTATTGTAGCTCTTCTTGCTCGTTGGTGCATCCCAACTCACACATTTATATGCAGCTGGGGAGAGTTCACTATTACCTTGGAAGATGTAGTTGCTTTATTGCATCTTCCAATTACAGGTAACTTTCTTGAAGAACTCTGGACGGCGGAGGAAAAAGAAGTTTCCAAAACTTTAACAGCTGAGATAGAGAGAATCAACAAGGTCTTTGGTAATGGCTGTTATGCTAATTGGTTGACACATTGGTGGCCATGAGACGTCCCTCTTGATGAATCCGACAGTATGTTGTCTATTGCTGCTTTTTTGTGTTTTTGGCTATCCAGAGACGTGTTTAAAGATGCTGTTACCTTGTTGAAGCCATTTGTAATCCCTTTCGCTATTAAGCTGGCTCAAGGTGAACAACTTCCGCTAGGTAGCTTATTCTTGGGCTCTTTGTATTCTAACCTGGACTCTTTAGTTGTAGACTACAGTGTTTCGAACGGCTTCATGTATATTGAATGCTACGCCAATACGATGTTCCTCCAGGCTCTGATGTGGGAGCGTTTCGGAAACTATGCACCCATTCCCCGTAGTATCTTATAAAGTCTGAACTTTGTTGATTCTCGACGTATTTTCCATGAAAAAGACAATGCTAGCATTATGTGCTGGTCTACAAAGGAAATTCAATCCAAGACGCGCTTTGTTGATGTTTTGGATGATGAGTCTGAGTTCAACTTCCACCCTTGGGTGATGGTTCCTCCTCACGTTTCTCAATTGACGACTTTCAATACTGGAGAAAGTAAGTATTTGAGATTCGGTGTTGATTTGAGCGATGACGAAATATCTTTCATGTTGAGTTGCACTCCCGGTTATCTATTATCATCAACGTAAGGAGATTTTTCGGTGGAGGAGTATAATATTGATAGAACCGCCCGTCAGATGGGTATGGACCAATGCATCCCGACTTTTCGAAGGATAAAACCATCAGTGGAACAACCTAAAGCTTGTTTAGATCATACATATGCTGAAGGAAGCTCTTATTGGTTCCCTTGTGCTGATCGAACTACGTATGTTCCGCCAGGTTACATAGAATTCTGGGATCAGCAGCTTGAGCATCTCAATGATTACATGACGGCCTCTCAGCCCTTAGTGAAAGAACCTCCTTCTTATGAGATGAGTGCCTCTCGTCCAATATTAAGGAGTATCTCTGGTGGTGATAAGAGAAAGACATCTCCAGGAAGTTCACCGGTATGTATTCTCTTGTGTATTCCTCATACAACTTGTATAATTGTCTTTAACTATCACATCAATTTCCTCTTGCAGGATGGTCATGCTGTGAGACCTCGAATTGAAGTGAATTTCTCAAAAGCAGAGTCAATTGTTCACGGTGGAGAAGGAAGGAGCAAGAATTGCAAGTTGTTTCCCAACACCATAAAGTCCCCAGTCGCCTTTTTGGTGAGTTGTTGACATTTTTCTGCTCTAACTTCTTCTATCCGCTTTACCAGGATCACAAAATCAATATTTATTATTTGGTTGTAGAATTTTACTCCGTCTGTTATTGATGGTATTTATTTTACTCCTGGTCGAACGACTCAGGGATATAATACTGACGAGGAAGTCGATGTAAGCATTCTCTTTTCATGTTAAACCAGTGTAACATGCCTCTGGATGATTTGATGATGACCATTGTTGATGTATTCAGGAGGAATTTGTCATGGATGAGGAGGATGTTAATGTACCGCACTCCTCATTGAGTGATAAGAATGTGGAAACCTCCCGAAATCCCGAATCGAATGAAAATATGGAGAGTTCTCAAAATCCAGAGTCGAATGAAGATAACGAAGTTGCTAATGGAAATTCCAACATTGCCGAGTCTTCAAATGGTTTGGAAACTCCCTTATTAAGTATCTTCTCTTGTAGTTAAATTGCTGATTTGTGCATTAAATTGCTGATTTGTGCATGAATGAATGAAAACCCATGTGAATATGCACATAATTTCGGTGAAATACGTCGTCAAAAAATTTCAGGCTTCAGTTTTTTAATGAAAACCCCGTAAAAACTTCTTCTGGAATAAGATTTTTAAAGTCTGCATATGTATTCTCATGCCCAGGAAATTTCCAAGCTTTTACAAAGAAGATTTTTAAGTTCGGAGCATGTTCAGAGCCTGAAAAACTCAAAATAGTAAACTTCTAGGAGACATTCAGAACTTTTCCAGATTACGGGTTGCTTAATGTTTTGGCCACATCTCCTTACTTGTTTATCCAATCATCATAGAATTTTGATATGTTGTAGAGGACTTCCATACGGAAATAATGGTGTAAAACCAAACTCCATACTCCATACTAATTTCTCACAGTTCGTCGTTGAACCCAGGGAAGTGTAAATGTTTCTTCAGCTGAGTTTCTTCGAAAACGTGTTTCATGACTTTGATGCTACTTGCACATATATTAAATGCATAATAAGGAACTTATATGATGTTAGTTCACTTAATTTCTTAATTTTATGATTGTATCGGCCTTCCACTCTTGAATCATTCTAATCCCATGTAATCTTCGCATTAGGTACCGAACAACGAAGTTGGGAATCACGGATCCAATAATGATGGTTTGGGCAATCCAGGAGCTGTTGGTGACAAGACTTCCACATCTGCGTCTTAAAATGATGAAGTTCTGGTCGTTGATGCCGTGGAGGTGGTGGAAACTCCAATTGTACCTCAGACGGTGGAACCCGAACCCGAAATAGCAGAAGCTACTTCCTCTGAAGTCGTCTCTATGGTTGTCAACACTGCTCCAGTAACTGAGAACCAGATGATAGTGCATGAATATCCCACTGCAGGGATTTCCTTTGACCCTCAATTTGGTGAGTCACTCCCATATCACCAGCTTATTGGAGGATTTAGCGTTCCCATCGGATATGTTTCTATGTACAAGGAACTGTGGGAAATGTATGGACACATTGTTATTACTCGGGATCCAGGACGTAGTTATTTCTTGACGAAACAAGTAGAGCCCATCTTGCGTGTTATAGATGATATTCGAACTATAGCCATAAATGATGTTTCTCAAGATGTACTATTTGATTGGGAGTACAACGTGAAGAATGTTGAAGATCTTGGCTTCAACCTGAGGTGGCTCCGTCAAAAACTTGAAGCTATCAAGAAAGAAGTAAAGGGTGATGCTCCTTTCCTTACTAGTGATGTCATGTTGAAGAAGATGAATGAGGTCGTTGAGTTGACCAGGAAGCTGGAGGTGGAAAAGGAAGACTTGAAAGTTTTGGAGGAGGCAGAGGAGCAAAAATCTTTCTTTGATGGCTTTCTTTAGTTTCCTTTCCGTAATCTCATGAACATGAACTCTGTGAGAGATGTGATATTTTATTTGGGCTTTGGATTTTTGGTAGGTGTTGAGTCTATGACTGAGGATTTTCTTTTGATTTTGGATTTGATAAAGATTTTTCTTTAAGTAAGGTGAACTAAATTTTTGATAAATTGCTGAATTCAAATACTGGTTGCAAGTATTGCAAATATTTTGGAGGAATTGAAATACAATTAAAGAAAATCCTAAATGCTAAATCCAGACGTCATTAGTGCTTAAACGCCCAGTACCTCAAATGCCCAATAATTTCAGACAAATGCCTTAATCCAATTCCCGTGGATTACTGGTAGGGTTCTGCCTTCTGTGTTAATCAATTTGTAGTATCCTCCAGTTATGGACTTAACAACCATAAACGGTCCTTCCCAATTAGAGCTCCTTGCAGAATGGAGATCTCGTTTAGTTGCCTTTAAAACCAAATCTCCCTCCTCGAATTTGTTCGGCTTTGCAGTTCGCGCCTTGAATATCTTGCACTTATTCCATGGTTGTGGCACATATGGACACTCGTGCAGAGGAGAGTATCCAGCATACGGTTTGTCGTGCTTAGCAAAGTCTTCAGTAATAAACCTTTTGATAGAATAATCAACATGGAGATGCTTTGAACCCAACCACTGGGTATAGTATTGCCGAGGTGAAGTTATCCATTCGTAACTCTTAGTAATTGCTAAATTGTTCATGGGGAGAAGTCCCTGGATCAACGTAGCTTGTTTGAACATTGGTAATATTGGATCATGAGGAGAAATAAGATTTCCCTAAGCTTGAAACCTTTTGAAGAAAGTGTGTGGACTTTCTCCAGGTTCTTGCGTAAGTCCCATCAAGGTTTTAACTTCCTCTAGATGCTTAAATGGTGGGGCATCTTCAGATTCTACTTCTGACTCAGAGTCCTTGTCGGCGATAGAGAGTGTAGAAGGCATAAGAGTTATCCTTCCAGCATGAATCCAAGTTTTTCCAAGGATCATGTCGTATCCAGGATCTTCCCAGATTATGTAAAATTTGGTCTCAGTGTAAACAAAACTTTTTGTAACCTTGAGAGTAATGAATCCATATGCGTCTCTGGAGATTCCTTCATGGTCTCTGATTGCTATGGGAGCGTGAGTGGATTCTTGTCGAGTGATGCCGGCGGATCTGAGAGTTTTCGAAGGGACGATGTTAACGGCAGTGCCAACATCGACAAATGCCCTTTTGAACTCATTTCCTTTAATATGTACTGTGGCGAGCAGTCCCCAGTCGTACATTTCTTTGTCAGTGGCTGAAGGTTCAGGAGGTACGTCTGGTATCAGCAGGCGTTTCCCAGAAACTATGTGGTTCAAATCCGTGAACATGTCTCCCCTTTATTCTTTCGACATGTAGAGCAATTTGTAGACATGCTCTATCAATGACGGAACTACTTCCTTGATTGGTGCTTCCGAAATAGAGAAAGTTCTGACGGGAAGAGGATCTCTGTGAACCCCTTCGGCTCCAAGGTTAAGCTCTCCTGACTCAACCTTTTCTCTGAATATGTGTTTCAAAACTTTGCAACTGCTTGTTGGATGATTCACGAACCGGTGGAATCGGCAATAACGAGGATTTTCCATATCTTTTTCAGTTGGGTCTCTCCTGACGTATGGAAATTTGATTGCACCATCTTGGATCCATGCATCTAACAGTTCGAGCACTTCTCCAATGAGGAGAGGAAAATCAGGGGCATCATCAGGAGCTTCTGTGCGTTGGCCAGGAGTCTGTGTATCTGGTTTGTCCTTCTTTTGCGTCTTTGGAGGAGCTGCAGCATGCTTGTTCGGGGATTTAGCCTTGCACTTGCTCCCTTCTGTAACAGCGTTTGTAGTGGGCTACAGGTTGTACTGCTTGTTGATCAGATGCTTGCTTCCTCCAGTGTCGCGCGCTTCCTCAGTCTTTGTAGATTTTGCTCTTTCTAATAGAGCAGGTGCAGTGGTTGCTGATCTCTTCGCAGCTTCGTGAAGTTCTGAGGAAGTCTGGAATCGAAGATTCTCCAGCAGAGCTCTGTAAACTGGGAGCATGCCGTTGATGAACAAATCTACCAGATGATGTTCCGTGACATTTGGGTCATGGCAATCTAGGGCTTGGACTCGGAATCTTTTCACATAGTCATTGGGATTTTCACTGACCCTCTGAAACATCTTTCCAAGGTCAGAGAGAGTGACTTGATCTGACACGAAGAAGTATTTCCTGTAGAAGGTGTTGATCATTTCCCCCTAATTGTTGATAGTCCTCGGTGCAATGTTGTTGTACCAGGTGTATGCTCTGCCTTTCAAGGATTTTGAAAACTCCTTGAGCCGAACAACATGGTTATGTTGATGCTCTCTTAAGGCTTCGAGGAAACGAGAGACGTGTTCTCGAGCGTTTCCAGTTCCATCATACAAAGTAAAAGTTGGAGAAACGTAACCTTTAGGAAGAGGAATCCTCTGCATAGCGGAAGGATAAGGAGGTTGCTGACGATGGACTTGTGATGTATTTCCCTTTCCACGGTTCTACAAAAGACATTCCAAGTCTTCACGAGTAATGAAATTTGATGACTCCTTTGCCGATGGATCGCCCACAGCTGTGCCGGCTTCATCATCATCCAGTGTATGAATTGGAATTACCTCGGGATCGTCATATGAGGATTTTTCCTTCTCTTTTCCCTTTCCTTGAATTTTCTCTGATATCTTGTCAGTGAGATTTTTCAACTGATCAAATAGCTTTTTCTGGTCTGCAGCCATATATGTCTTATTCTGTGTAAAGATTTCATATGTTTTGATGAAATCAGCAATGGTAGGTGGTTGGTTTCCTCTGATTTCCTCAGGGTGTCGGCCGAACAAAGGATGACCCTCTGTGTAAGGAGGAGTAATATCACCACCATCAGTATTTGTGGTCGGAATTATTTACGGAATGTCCTCATTGCCGCTGTTGTTGTTGTTTTTGTTGTTGTCGTTGTTGCTAGTTCTAGCACCGTTGGTATTGGAACCTGTGACTAACCCAGACCTAAGACCAGCCATCTTGTGAAATTGTGAGATTTCAACCGAAAGATTAACCTCCCACTGTGGTCGCCAATCTGTAGATGAGGAAAAACGATTTGCTGGTTTTTACGGAATTGAAGAGTCAACCGTGTGGAGACTCCTTAAACCGAGAGAAATGTTGAACCTCACACAGATGCACTGCAAGAAGGAAGTGTTTTAGGTTCGAGATATCAATCTATAAGACTCCGGCCTAAACTAAGAACAATGGTCGTACCAGAGTCAATTCGGTCACAAGAGAGGATGGGTTGATCTGTAGGAGGGAAGCTGAGAAATGGGCGAGATCAATGGTGATCTGAGATTATAAGTTTGTTGTGAATTCAGCGTGAAAATGTTCTGAATGATTGAAATTTTCTCAATTGAGAGTGATTTATCTGACTTCATATAGACCAAAGATTGTCTATATGAACTTTGATGAGAAATTGCTACACGAATGCTCGAGTGTTCGACTCTTGTCCTTTGAATCAGGATTTAGAGACATTTCATAATGCTGGAGTTAAAAACACCATGATCCCATGAAGTGTGACAGTTGCTGGAATCAGAGAGTGGGGAAGTGGGAAATCGTGTTAAACCAATTACTCATCGTGCGGAGACTTGGTTAATTTTCCACCCACTACTTTGCTAACTTTTCCAACTGATTGCACGACTTGCTCACATTCTCATCGTGGGTGAACACATATGTCGTAGACCGCCAGACCAAAAACCTAGTTAATATCCCCCCATGTGACACAATTGAAATCTCGTGATTTTGGAGTCAGTTGCTGACTTTATGGGACGATGAGACCATGTAATGCTGAGTTGAACATGATTAGCAAATGTTCCGAAACTCCTGCATTTAACGTGTTTGCTGAGACGAGGTATCATTATAACCTAAGATGAGCAAACTGTGTTGCTGAACTGTTGAATATTGATAGCTGAACCAATATTCTTTGATCTGAGCAAATATTGCTAGTCTGAGCGAATATTGCTAATTTGAATAAACATTTCCGGTTTGAGCGAATATTGCTAGTTTGAGAAAATACTGCTTTTTGATGAATCATTGGTAGCAAGACCAAATAAAATATTAATTTAACTTACTGACTGCTGGGTCAAGCAAAATAAATAAAGTGTTGATTATGAAATCATCATAAAATTATCAGAGTGTTTGAATCTGCTCAGAATCACGTTTCTACAGAGCTCTGGATTCAAAACCCTGATTTTACCGAAATGGTGATTTATTTCAAATCAATACAGAGTTACCCAGGGACCGGATACATGGGATTACGGGTTCACCATATATCACCCAAATGCTTGAATGAGCAAAAATACCAAAGTCTCCTGGGACCAGTTGGTGAAAGAATGATTAAATGCTGGATTAATTACTGAAATAATGCTCGTGTGAGCAACAAATAATAAAACCTGGTGTTATGGAAAAATGAAGGTGCGACCAAGAGGTCATGAGACCGGCTCTTGGTGGGCGAGGGACCAGTGGATGGTCGTTTGAGCAAAATTCCAATTATTTGGAAAGAGTTTGAACCTAATATGAGCAATTGAGCAAATTAGGTTAAAATCATTAAAACATGCGGGACCAGCTGTTTGCAATCCTTAGGGTCACCCTTGGTCGGTCAAGGGGATGTTCCCGTATCACCATGGTGTCCGCGCTTTAGTCCAGAGAATTTTGATATTTTCTGGTGCACGTTTGAGCAACATTTTGAGAAAATATGCAAAATCCATGGTTTTGCTGAAACTGGGAAAAATACATGAGATGAATAAAATAACAAATAAAACATGGAATTACAAGGTGTGGGACCGGCCACGGCTAGGGAATTACCGGGTAGGGTATGGCCGGCCACTCTTCCCAATTTTACCAAATTTTGATGATTTTAGAGAATTTTCATAAAATCAAAGGGATTTGTTGAAAACCAATATATTTTGTTGAAACCATGGGACCGGGTAGGGTATGGCCGGCCGGCTAAAGCCCGGTCCCACAAGTTTTCCCTAATTTTTAATATTTTCTATGATTTTATAGAAAATACATGAAATTAGGTGATTTTAGGGAAAATTCATAAAATCAAGGAGTTTTCATAATTGGAGAAGAAATAATAAAATAATGGGACGTGAGGTGTTGGACCGGCCACGGCCAAGGAATAACCGGCCGGCCGGCGGTCCCATGACACCTTTCCCTAATTTTATCATTTTTTGATAAAATCATGTGATTTTTATAAAAATACATGAAATTAGGTAATTTTCATGATTTTAGGGAAAATTCATAAAATCAAGGAATTTTCATAATTTGAGAGAAATAATAAAATAATTGGACATGAGGTGTGGGACCGGACATGACCAAGGCATGACCGGCCGGTCGGCGGTCTCATGACACCTTTCCCTAATTTTATTATTTTTAATAAAATCATGTGATTTAGATAATTTCTTTGAAATAAAGAAAATTTGCTCGAACGAGAGGATTTTCATGAGATCAGGAAAATAGTAAAAATATGATAAAATATAAAATTGGGCACGGGACTGGTCACGACATGACTGGCCGGCTGGTGAGCCCAGTCCACTGGCGCTTTTGCTAATATTTTATTATTATTATTTTTCCCTCCTATTTTGCACAGGTTCCTCGTTCGTATTTTTTGAAATGCTCGTTCGTGCATTCAAAATGCTGGACTGTGCATTACATGCTAATTACACTTGCACCATTTTTGTGTCAGGGCTTATTCGATGCTCAGATGCCTGTTTCGTTAGATATTTATCCCTAACCCGTGGCATTCTGCTGGGAAGAACCACGAATTGAAGTGACGAAATATAACGAAGAATCGTAGAATATTGCTGGATATTCAGACGATTAAAGATGGATCATAAAATATTGCTGGATATTCAGACGATGGTTCGTAGAATATTAATGAATATTCAGACGATTTCAGACAATTAATTGATGGCTCTATACCAGAAGGGATTCCTGTATATGAGCATTAATCATCTGAGGGTTGAGCAATATGAACTTGCTGGAGTGTCATATTCCTCTTGCATAGTCGGGGAAAATCTGGTTGCATCCCGAAGATGTTGTCGCTCTATACTAGCAGGCATACTATCTAGGAGCCGCCCAATCTTTCGATTCTATACAGTATGAGATGTGCCGTGGCCTTAGTTGGAAAGCTACACATATACATCTTCTCTGAGAGACTTTCTCTATCATAGGTGGCATGAGATTACATGCATGGATACATGGGTCTCGATATTCATCCGTTTTCCGGATACGAAGTAATTACTGAAATTGCTCAGTATTCACGAGATGTGTCGTGGCCTCATCTGAGAGACTACACATTCACATGTATTCTGAGAGATAGCCTTCTCAGTCAGAGATTTTGTGGCATAAGCTTTCATGCTTTATCGAGAGACATGAGCCTCAATACTCATCCGGTTTCCGAATCTGGAGTATAGTTTTACAATTCTACCCTTTGTCGAAAATCCACCATCTACAAATGGAAACTTCAGAAGATACTTCCTTATGTCTTAGTCTGAGCGATAGATGGCAACAAAATACCACATGTGGTCTTCTGATTTGATGCCTTGATTTTAACGAGCACTATGTCTCCCAAGGGCTTCAAGGTAGTGTACTGAAGAAATAATAGAGCAGAGAAAAATAGGTCGATTACAATAAGCGGATTTGAGTAAAAACAAGTGAATGAAATTGACAGTCATAGAGCTTCATTCTCATACACAAATTGAGATCAATCAGAAAACCACTGGATTCATATACAAACTATATAGTTCGCAAATCCTATCCACTACCTAAACATGCTTCAAATAAACCCACCGAGAAAATAAAATCATATAGAAAATCATACTATTGTTACCCACATGGCTGCCGGCCTCAAACAACATAAATGATAAATCACATCTTTGTTAACTCAAAATTACTCCCTACCCAAACAGCAAACCCACAAGAAATTCATCAGTTATTTAACCAGCAATAGAAAATTCATTCGTCAATAACAAATACCCCAGCAATCAAAATTCATAGGGATTTTAATTTTGGTGGTGGCGATTTAACTAACGATTTGATAAGTAATACACACGAAGCCCCAATGTAAAAAAAGTGTAATACACACTTAACACAAAACTTAATGACCAAATACAGATGAGAGGATTTTGTTTTCAAACTTAGCACAAACCTTAATGACCTTTAACAGTTTTACTCATCAACCAATATTCCAAAGGATCCATAAGTAACTACTAGAAAGAGTAAGATACATAAGTTAAAAAGAAACCCCTCAATCCCGGAATCGTAAGCTTACTCATAGTTGGGAATTACCTAATAATAATATTAGAATATCACTAACTAAATTAAAATCAACTTTTAGTAAACCTCAAAAATCAATTTAGAAAAACATAGAAATTGCTTCAAATAACTTCACAATTAACTTCGAATTAGAAAGAAACCAACCTTTGATGAATTTGGAATTGTACTTTAACACGAGATCGTATCCTGCAACATGCATGAAATAGTAAAAACCCTAAGATTTTTTCAATCAATTTAACGCAAAAATAAATAAAACAAAATCAATTTTGCAATTGGATCTTACCTTGAACCAACAGATTAAAGGGTTGTAAACGAGACCCTGAAATATGAACATGAGATCGAGAAGAGTAAGGTAGGGGAGAAATGGTTGAAGGAGAAAACTGGGAAGAAAGGGGCTGGGATTTTCTGTGTTCGATTTGAGAAAAGAGATAGGGAGAGGAAAAAGTAGTTTCTATTTTACCCCTGATGTGTTTTAAAATAACGAAAAAAATCGGCATGAGGAAAAAACTATAGAAGGATTAACTTGTCTTTTCAATATTATACGGGTAGGCGGGTAGGATAGGATAATTTAGTTCTTTACCCGTTATGCTATCTGTTTAACGGCGGGTAAAAAATCTCTAACTGTCACCCTACCCGCCAAATAGTGGGTAGGATAGGATACGGTTAAAACACTGGCGGGTAGGGTAGGATTGGAGGGTATGGGTAGAGTATGTGCACCCCTAATGATAATACAGTGGTGGGAAAAACACAAGTCTTCCGGCATAGTACTTCACCACAAACTGTGCTTATATCTCAGCATCAAGTAATTCAGCCAGAACCTAGACGCATTTCATCATTATTCTCGCCCTACAACCCAAATGATGCTTCTTACTTTGTTACACCACCACCACCATCTTATATGCTTGGAGGACCGAGTGCTCTTCAACAACCAAGTGTTATCCAATCGCCTAGTGCTTTCCAATCGCCTCATGTTCTTCAACCAACTTTTTCCCCTTATGGAAATTTATCAAATATGTTCACAAGTGGGGATATCACATGCCTTGGAGAATGCCTGACTCCATTCCCCGAAGATAACGATGAGCGACGTTAGAGAGATTATAATTTTTAATTATGCTGCATTTGTAATTCTAGTTTTAATCAATTAAAAAGTACGACAGTTTGTTTAAATGAAATTACATATGTTTGAAATTAAGCGTTTCACAATCACTGAATTACATATGTTTAAAATTAATTGTTTTACATTAGCTTAATTTACTGATGAGAAATACTAGGTGGAACAACAACTACAAAGAAGGGGCTGAAATTCTTCAACACCTTAAGGATTTCGAAATATTTTTCGAAACGAAAAGCCAAATTTTTCCATCTTCGCCATTCATCCCAAGATCTTGTTATCATCTCAGAATCAGTTTCACCTCTGAGTCTATATCGATTGAGTTGCATAGTCAAAGCTACAAACTCATTTACTTCATTCTTAATTGTACCAAAACGATGACGACTCGGATTACGGGTATCACTGCAAAACCCGTCGTGAATAACCGCCCATAAATTCACCCATGGATAGTTTGCTGAAGCAAGCTGAGTAAATAAAAAAAACATAGTTTCTTCAAATAGATTCATCTTCTTCAGTATACGGATCTCGCCGAACTAACAAGGGCCGAGACATTTTCTTTCGACAAATTTGTTGAATTCAAGAATTAAAGATTTTTTTTAAGCTCAGAGAAGAAGAGTAAAGAAGACTAGATGTGTAAATTTGGAGTTGAAATGGGGAATATTGATAGAACTCAAAATTCTAACCGTTGGATGACAAGGGTTTTCAGCCATCCAGATTTAGCCGTTGGCGATTTTGTGTCAAACGCTGGAGAATTTAGTACAGACGCTGGCATGTGATGGAATAATGGGCGGTTGTGAGACACATGCCAGCGTTTTTGGCTCACACTCCAGTGAATGTGCTACGATCGCTCGGCCTTCCATCGAGCGCGCGCCTGTTCTTCCATCTCACTCAACAAACTAACAAATTTGTTGGTTTGTTCATCCGTTTTTCATGTTTGTTAAGTCCATAGTGGGATCAAAATGAACAAATATTTGATTTGTTGAGTCCATAGGTACTGCTCTTATGAATAGGTGGTATGTACAATTGTTTCTTTTCAGTGTTAGAATGTGCTTGTTCTCAGAACATCTTATGAAGCTATTTAATTGCACATTTAAAATGGATTAATTCCTTGCTTCTCTCCTCTGAAAATCGGCGATAAAATCGGAGTCAACCCAGCTATTAGTTTTTCTTCTTCTCTCCATTAATTCCTTGCTTCAAAGCTGTTTCACTGCAAACTTCATCTTTCTTTTGCTGTTTTATTATCGATCTTTAGTTTTCTTCCTTCATTTCTTTCAAATTTCACAAAATTTATTTGCTTTAGTTAATCTGGAGTCCAGAGGGGGGCTAATTTAATTATCGCTTTTATCTCATTCTATTATAAAGTTCTTCGATTTCTCCTTTATCTTAGTTCTTATCTATAAATTTGATCTAATCAAATTCCTTTACTTCATTTTTATAGTTCCACAGTTCGAATTAATTTTTTCTTCAAGTTTCTAGGGTTTTTTCCTAAATTCCTTTTCCTGATCCAGCTCTGTCTTTTTGCTTCATTTCATTTAGTTCTTATTTTTTGCCTTTTCATTTATCATCATGAATTACCCAATTATCTGTTTAATTTTAATTTCCTTGTGTTACAGGGAAATTTCTTCGGAAGCTATTGCTCAGTGGAGACCGAGTCAGGTCAGTTGCTCAATCCAGAGAGTTGATGCTAAAGAAAGATTCAGCTGTTCCGAGTCCAGTGGGTTTATGAATATTTTCCCAACTAAGGAATCTATCTTTTTACTACAAGACAATGCTGCTAACACAAACATCCATGCTAATATAAAATTGAACAAAGATTGTGTCAGTTGGTGTATTGGGATAAAAAAGGTGTATAGTTTATTAGAAGATATAATCATTGTGTCAGAAAAAAGAAGATCAAGCATCAGTAAAAATAGAGTTACTAAAAGTTATGGGTTTTGGGAACTTTCTTCACAAGTGGCAAAGTTAAACAGAGAAAACAGGGATAAAACTACATGCAAAAATGACAAGTCTGCATTTTTAGAGAAAGAGGTCAGTTCAAATAAAAACTTGGCAATTTGCATCTCAAACAACTCACAAGTGTCGGATTTCAAAAGTGGAAAAATAGCACTATTCACATGCAATAGAAGATATAAAATCTACAACCATTTGGTTATCAAATTACTACACTTTCTGCTGAAAAAATACACAAAGAAAAAATACATCCTGCTCTCTCGAAACAAATTTACATTCATACTCAGATTTTCTTAAACCACAATGTCGGATATTCCGACTAAAGACTACATAGATCATCTTACTAATACTTTGAATGATGAAAATTTAAATGGTTCTATCAGAAAGCATGTTGAGTTTCTAAGGTTAGCTGCAATAATGATACAAAATGGTAAATTTTCAAGAGTAATAGTAAAACTATACAAGGAAATTAAAGGTGCTGATAATCCTAGAGGTCTTAGAATTGATGAGATGGCTTTCGCATTAAACAGGGATTGGTCTACTATGGGTCATCTCATCATCAGGAAGACAGCTGATCCTGAAATTTTCATCATCAGATTCTGCCAAGCAAGTGACTTTGTCACTGCAATCTTCTCAAACCCAAACAGAGTTCACGGTAAATTTCTTAGCATGCGTCTTTTTAATGGTTATTAAAATATACATGATATTTATTTTAAAGGGCAAAATCTTTGTATTGAATTTACCTTGAGAAGTGATCTAGTAGCAAAAGGTTATGTTGCAAGGAAAGTAACTGAAAAGGTGGGTTATGTTCTGTCTCTATCGGGTCCTCTAAGCAAAAAAGGTGACTACACATCAAATGTTCTTGTAGACTTTTCAAAAGCCCTAGTTCATCAAATCAAGATCATACTTCTAAAGGGAAGAGACAAGAAAACAATAAAATTGAGAATTTTTTATGTCTATATCCCTCATAGCACTTGTAGAGATTGTTGGTATGTTGATCATATTGGGAGTAAATGTGAAGACAGAATTGAAGAGTATAGAAAACATTTCCCCATAATCTTTATCAATGAAGATGAGGAAGAAACAAAGACTCAGTCAGAGAAGCAAGAAAAGAATGTAGAAAGTCTGGTTGAAGATGCCACCACCTTGAGAATCTATGAAAACCAACTGGATAAAGATGAACACATGACAAGAGGAATCAAAAGAAGAAGAATATCTGTAGAAGGTGAAGAAAATGAAGAGATGAGCACTGAGAAAGGAAAAAAAACAAGGAAATTGAAAAAAGGATCATAACTGCAGAAGACCTAAAGAAAGCTCTAAAAGGAAAATCACCTATCATTGATAATACCCCTGTAAAAGAAAAAACAAGAGAGAAGAAGAGTCATATCATCAAGGAAAAGCTAATGGAGATGAATAAGGAAAAACAACAAAAAAGAAGACAAGAGGATTGGTTGAGATTGCTTGACAAATATACTAGCATTTCTAGAAATAGGAGTATTGTTATTGATGAGGAAAGGGAGAAGCTGAACCAGAACATTCTTAATGACTGGTACTTGATTGAACAAAGAAAGGAAAGTATCCCAGTTGAAGCTTCTAAAAAAAATCCTTTATGAGGAGTCTGAGATAGAAAATAGGAGAAGAAGAAATGAACTAGTTAAAATAATCTCCAACACTGTGATGAGCAATGATGAGATTGATGAGTTGGTTGGTATGGAAAGCGCAAACCCACTGGATCATGAAATGTTTCAATAAAATTCAAATCTCTAAAAAGCAACTACTGAGGAGGACTCCAATGAGCAAGAGAATCCCACACAATTTCCAGAGGAGCACTTGGAGGTTTGAAAAACAAAACTTTGTTGTTTAATTTCTAAAATAAATTTGCATGCCCCCCTTAAAGTAGATTTTTACCTTAGATATATATACTCATCTATATATTTCCACAAGTTTTGCTATGCATGATCAATAATAACAGTGATGAAAATGTCTCTTTTAGTCAATCTTTGCTTGACATCTTTAAACTAGTCATTTTTTCCTTTGATATTATAATATGCAGCATGATTCCTTATAATTATAAAAATGTCTGCTTTCATATTGTGATGGTGGAAAACAATACTGGGCATGATTTTAAGATTTTATCATGGAATTTGCAAGGCATTAGATCAAAGTTAAAACAAGATCAACTTAAACATCTAAATAGGACACATAAAGTAGACATGATTTTTCTTTCAGAAACAAAAGTTCAAAATAACACAGTAGAAAAAGTTTTGCAAAAACTTCAACCAAAAGATTGGTTTATTTATCCATCAATAGGTAGATCTGGAGGATTTGTTATGGCTTGGTTTCAGGGAGTTTCAGCTAACCTTATATCTTTTAAAGATAATGTTTTCAATTTCCACGTCATAAATGATAATATAAGTTGTAACATTTCTTTTATTTATGGTGCTTTGAATAATAATATGAGAGTTAATCAATGAGACTTTATTAGTAGCTTTAGTGAATTCCATACTTCATAAAGATGAAAAGGAAGGAGGAAATGATGCTTCAACAAGTAGTTTATCCTATGTTTATAGTTGTATACAAAACTTAGGATTAGTTGATTTAAATTTTACTGGCTTACCTTTTACCTGGACAAACAAACGAACATGATATCAACATATACAGGAAAGAATAGATAGAGCTATAGTTAATCACAAATAGTTAGAATGGCTACCAAAATTGAGTACTAGGCAATTAACTAGAATAGTTTCGGACCATGCTCCTATCATGCTAGAAACCATACCTAATTGTGAAAAAGGATGTAAACCTTACAGGTATATGAGATGTTGGATGGAACATAAAACTTATAATGACACTATAAATAGATCAATAGAAGAAGGTAGAACTAGTAACTGTAATATAAACGGTTTAATAAAAAAATGGAATATGATCTTAGACTTTGGAATAAATTTGAGTTCGGAAATATGTTTAGAAACATAGCAAATATATTAACTGAAATTGATATTGAGAATAGTAAACCATATAATACAGACACAAAAAATAGGATATAATCACTTCAAAATGAACTTAGTTCCTGGTATGAAATAGAAAAGATATACTGGAGTCAGCATGTGAAAGATAAATGGATAAAAGAGAATGACCATAATACTAAATTTTTTCATCAGAATGCTTCGGAAAGAAAAAGAATAAACAATATCTACTCTATCAGAGACAATAGTGGATTATGGATAGAAGGACAACAGGAAGTTACTAGCATAATAACAAAACATTTCA
The DNA here is from genome assembly GCA_023529315.1 of Papaver bracteatum. Lineage (NCBI taxonomy): Eukaryota > Viridiplantae > Streptophyta > Magnoliopsida > Ranunculales > Papaveraceae > Papaver > Papaver bracteatum. The sequence goes on from JAJJWX010001467.1 coordinate 511,628, forward strand.
GAGAAATAACACAAACTAGTAATAATAGTATTGACCCTATCTTCGATAGTATTGTGGAAAATAAAATTAGTCAAGAGGAAAACTCTAGGTTGTGCTCGATACCTGAAAATGAAGAAATAAAAGAATCTTTATTTGCTATGAATTCTTGGGGAACTCCTGGTCCAGATGGATTCCCCCGGGTTTTTATCAACATCACTGGGATAATCTATGTGATGACATTACCGAATGGGTTTAAAATGTCTTTAGAAACAAAACCTTTGAGCAAAACATAAACCACACTTTTATCACTCTAATTCCAAAGAGTAAAACCCCAAAGACTCCAAATGACTTTAGGCCAATCAGTTTAAGTAATTCCCTGTATAAAATAGTTGCCAAAATAATTTCTAATAGAATGAAGCCATTGTTAGATGACATAATTTCACAGAACCAGTCTGCTTTTATACCAAAAAGACAGATAACTGATAACATTATAGTAGCTCATGAAATCTTACACACAATGAAAACTAGTAAAAGAAAAAGTGGTCACACGGCTCTCAAATTAGACTTATCAAAGGCTTTTGATAGATTAGAATGGGATTTCATAATTAAAATGTTACATCTGTTAGGTTTTCGTCTGAATTCTGTGATCTAATATATACTTGCATTTCAACTATTTCTTATGTTGTAATTGTAAATGGTATGCCTGGTGAAACCTACTTCCCTTCTAGAGGTATTAGGCAGGGGGATCCTCTATCCCCCACAATTTTCATCATTTGTATGGAAACTTTATCAAAATTGTTATTGTTTGCTGAGAAGTTAGGAGATACTACTGGTGTGACAGTCACTAAGAATAGTCCCTCTGTTTCGCATTTATTTTTTGTTGATGATTCCTTTTTATTTACTTCTGATACAATTGCTCAAGCTAGAAACCTGCTTAAATACTTGAAAATATTTAGTGAATCTTCAGGACAACTTAAAAATTATCAAAAGTCAGGGATATATTTTAGCAAAAAAATTGAAAATAAACATTGTAAATTACTTGCTAGAATCCTCAGAGTTAATAGAATCACTAAAACTTATACTTATTTAGGAACACCATTATTATTCTTTAATAGAAATAAAAATTTTAATTACCAAAACATGCTAGATAAAGTTTATAACAGAGTTCATGGGTGGAAGGCCAAATTTCCCTCACAAACAGGAAGAACTACCTTAATATGTTCAGTGATTAGTGTTATGCCAATTTATCAGATGATGTGTTTTGCTTTACCAAACAAGACTCTAGACATGCTTAATGCCCTTCAGCGTGACTTCTGGTGGAAGAAAAAAATGAAAAAGAAAGGAATATATATAAAAGCTTGGGATTATATGTGTATTAGTAAAGAGTATGGAGGTTTAGGTATTAAAAATCCTCATAAATTTAATTTATCTTTATTAACTAGGCTAGCTTGGAGACTAATAGAAAACCCAAGCAAACTATGGAGTATCATTCTAAAATGTAAGTATTTTCCAAAAACAGGCCTCTAAACTATAAGAAGAAATCGGTAAGATCTTGGGCGTGGACAAGTATATGTAAAGGAATAAAAATAATCAAAGAGAATCATAGTTGGGAATTAGGAAACGGAGAGAACATAAACCTCTGGCAAGACAGATGGCTTAGCAATGGAGATATACCAAAACCTAAAGAAACTCATAATATTACACAATTCACAAAAGTGGATGATATAATCGATAACAATGGAAATTGGAACATTAACTTGATAGAGCAACTGTTTGATGAAAACTCTGTAAAGGAAATAAAATCTTTAGAGCCTTTCTCTAGCATAGATGGAAAAGACAATATTAAATGGTTAGGAACAAAAATTGGATGTGTTTCTGTTAAGTCTGCATACAATTTTATAGCAGATAAAAATAACTTGCATGAAAAAGTTAAATGGAAAAAAATATGGAATCTTAATGTTTTGCCTAGAGTTAAAAAAATTCTTTGGAAAACCCTCAGTGATTGCTTGCCAGTTCGAGAAATCATAGGTAGATATGTGCCAATTGATACCAATTGCCCTTTGTGTAATGTTACAACAACTGAAAGCATAGATCACTTATTATCGAAATGCATTTTCTCTGAAGCAATTTGGAGAGGTTTGGCTTTATCATCAGTTTTACATAGGGCTGCAAACAAGGATTATAAAGATTGGTGTGTTCAATGGTTAGAAGGAAAGCATAATAGAGACACCTTTGCTCTTATTATTTTGCATATCAGGAAATATAGCTGCAGAGTTTTATTTGATAAAACAAAACCATGACCTGAAAAACTAATAGAGTTGATCAAAAAAGACTTCACTGACATTGTTTCTTGCAGTAATAATAACAATATTAATGAAAAGAAAACATCTATGTGCAGTGTTTTCCATCCAGGTTGCAAATTGAATCAATTAGAGAACAATAATCGAAATTATATCTTATTTGATGAAGCATATAAGGAAAAGTCCAAGAAATTTGCTTATGGTGTGATTTATATGGATAATAATGGTGACATTTGTGATTTCACAGGAGGTACAGGAAGCTTCAACAGTTCAGATGAAGCAGAAGCAAGAGCCTGCAGGGAAGCTACCAGATGGGCAAGAAAGAAAGGATTACAATCAAAGCATAATAAATGGAATGAAAAACAAGTTTTTTGCTGTTGACTGGAGAAGTAAAGCATGTTTAATGAAAATATGGGAAGACAATAATTTTTTTTCTAATGTCTCCTATTACTATATAAACAGAAATTGTAATCATCTAGCAGACGAATTAGCCAAGTACCTATTTAAATTAAATGATGTTGTAATAGACACTAGTAATATGGAGGAACAGAGTAAAACTACATCGATAGCAAAGCTCTGTGAACTAAACCATGTAATATCTTTTGCTTAGTTTTTATAAAATTTCCCAAAAAAATAATAATTACACATTTAAAATAAGGGGACTTTTTGTTGTTAGCTTATGGCAATCGTAACATAAAGCTGGAACCGTAATCAGCTAATGTTCGGAACAGCAAGAATTACATGATATATACTAGATAATTTTGATAAAATACCCCTCTCTCAGGGACCCAAAAAAAAATATCCCTGTTATTTTGAAATTTGTTAAAGTACCCTCACGTTAGTTTTTCATCCAGTGTTAGTTAAGACTAATTTACTTTACATATTTGCCCTTTACTTATTTCCACATTGATTTTCTACATCATTTTTTCAGGTTCGCCGAGTCTGGTTCAGGATCGTTACACCGCTTTCAGGTTTGTTACATCATTTCCCAGAAAGGGTTCATCATTTCAAGTGTTTTGGGGTTTTTGGTTGAAAGAAAATCGACCTTCTACAACATTTTTTAGATTCGTCGAACCCGGTACAGGATCGTGACAACACTTTCAGGTTTGTCAAGCCCGGCTCAGGATCGTTACACCGTTTTCAGGATCGTCGGATCATGTACCCTCCCCACCAAGGAGATGTAGTTCAGGGGTAAATAAGACTTTTAATTGGAAAGATAACTACCACCTAACATTTAACTGGATGTAATTTGCCTTTTCAATATAAGGGGGTACTGTAAAAAAATTTAGCCACTTCAGCAAACTCATTAATCTTCGTATCTCTGACAGTCGCTGGAAAATACCTCACATCAAGACGTTCACAAAATTGAATGTATGTCAGAGTATCGAGATTCAAGCCTATTGATGCATTGTTCCACCACTTCCTTGCTTCACCAGATAGTTGAAAAACAGCTAGTTGTTGCCTTTGCACCTGTGTGCACCTCATAGCCACAAAAATCTTATCTATATCTTCCTTCCACTTGTCAACTACGAGGGGGTCAGTTGAACCTTCAAACACTGGTGGTTTTAACTCAATAAATTTCTCCAATAAATTCAACCACTTAGCCTGGGCCACGCCACCATGATGGTTATTTTCATTTCCACCTGGCGGAGGCGGCGGTGGCGGTGGCACATTGTGATTCCCATTCTGGTTCAAAATGATAGCAGTGATGGCGGCAGTCTGATTTGTCATCGATGTCGTTATAGTCTCAGTCATCATCCTCATCATATTCGCAAAATTTGGAACTTCCTCGTTCCCATTACCTTGAGCATTGGATGTATTTCTAGCCCCTCTTCTTCCTCTTCCTGACATGCTTGTTAGGAAAATGAAGGACGCAATAAACATCCATTCTACTATGAGAATAGGAAAACGAAACCTTACGTCATACGTTAGAATCAAACAAAATCCTAAGTGCCTAACTTAAGTGTGCCTCACAACGCCACATGTCCAAAAGGATCATGGGATCTGATACCAACTGTGATAACCCTGGATTAACAATAATAGTCCGGCCAGTCCTACTATAGCCAATCCATAGTATCACTATATGGTGAACTCTAATTCTTCATCCATGGGAAGAGGAATTTCATCATCATCAACCTTTAGAGGAGGAACATATACAGGAGGGAGAGAATGGGAGAGCAGGATCTTGTTCACAAGAACTTCAGCACTGAGATGGACTTTGCGAAGGAAACCTCTGTCACGATTCCTAATCTCTATATTTTTAAAGTACTCGAGAGAATCAAGTATTCTTTCTGCTTTGTCGCGGGCTTCAAGATAATTGGAAATAAGAGACTTGTTTTCTTTGCGAACTTTATCCAATTTAGTGGTCAGATCAGCGATGGTAGAATGAAGATTTCTTCGGATTCTGCGAGCAACAAAATAATAAAAGATCAGTTAGACAAAAATCTCACAAGGAATATAACACAAAATTTTATGAGAAGATCAACAAGAGAGGCAGTCAATTGACTACCTTCTTTTCGCGAGGTTAAATTTTAGATTAATGAAAATAAACAATTCTCCCATTGATTCATGGCATCATCGAATTTATCGCCAACCATACCCTTCAGACGAGATTTCATGCTTTCTTCTTTGTTGCGAAGATATGAGTTTTCCTTTGCGAAGAATGAGATTCCTTTAATTGAGAGTATTGGTCTTGAAGTTCGCTGGCCCTTAAACTAAGAGTTAATCTACCCTTGATAAGTTTATCCTTCTCGGCAGCAGATGATTCAATTAATTCCTTGAGCTCATTCTTGAGAGAATGAAGAGATTGCTCTTGATTATTACATGTGCTTTGAAGATTACTTAATTGCTGCGAGGAAATCGCCATCAAGCTTGAAAATCTATGTTTTTCTTGGGACAAAGTTTTATTCTCATCTGATAAAGATTCCATCGCTAAATTAGCCTTAAAAAACAAATATGAGAGGCGATCAACCTCGCCACTTAATAAATTCTGCCTTTGCAATAATTGATTATTCTCATTAGTAAGATTATTTATGTGATCAATTGAATAAGTGTAAAGATTGTCTAGTCTAGTATGTTGATCCATCCAAGAATCTCTTTCAACGCGAACTTCTTCAGAGATAGATTCAAATTTGAGTCTTTCTATGAAACGAGTCCGATTTGAAACTAATATGTAACAAATTTCTAAAAAAAGGGGCATTTTTTTAGGTAATGTAAAAGGTAACGGCACTTTATAAAAAAGCCCATACCAAGCACAGACAATCATAAGTATCTTTTTGGACCAGCAGCAACTGCTTGATCCATGTTTATTGGGGTTACAAATTTACAATTATATGGTGGGTCGTAACTTGTAATGCAGCTTTAGAGGCAAATGAAAAGAAGAAAAAAAATCACATCCTCAAAAGGAGTGTGAAGATCTATGGGTAGTGAGAGCCTACAACTTCGCAGTTGTCATCTCTCTGGAGTTAATAGCTTTGCTGAAGGCGAGGTTGGTATAGATGGACAATCACTGAAGTTGCCTATTTTCCTAATCATGCTGCCTACGGTCTTGCCGATGAGGCCTTTCTTTTGAAACTTGTTATCATTCATTATCTCTTATACATTGAGCTTGCTGATATTCAAAAGCTCTGAAGTGGTATGCAGAAACCTAAAGAATTTTGCTTCCAAACCTACTCATGGTCATGCTCAAAACAGGCGAGTCGAGAATCTGATAAAACAGAGAACTGCTGGGTGTCCACAAATAGCTGCAAAAAGCAAAATGGTCCGTCAGTAAAGATACTGCTCAGGTTAAAACTACTACTCCAAAGCGCCATGTTTACATGATCAATAAAGTAGATCAGAGGAATAATGCCTAAAAAAAAACTACTTGCGAAAACAAGAGTAAAACCATGTCAGAAACTAAAGTGCAAGCTGTAATAAATTATGGAATGTAAGTTACCTTGATAAAGGGGCGGTCCCTACTAGGAAAGGAGTCAATAAAACTCTCTTTGAGAAGCAGGGAAACCTGAAAAGGCTAAAGCATTTAGCAACACAGTTTAACCAACATCCATAGAAACAATTAAAGATGTGATTGATAACTGAATGTAGTATCATTCATTAATCTAGGAAAGTCTAATTTTGCAATAAGTGACGGCTTAAGAGTCTAACCCTATCATTGTTCGACTGTACACTTGTTATTGTATGAAAGCGGAAATCTGCACAAAGAGACTCCAAGTAGCGCCTCATGACAGTCAAAAATTGCCCAGCAGCTTCAGCCTAAGACATTGATCCACGTTGAAAGATTATAGCCAAAAGGAATAAATGGAGAATGAAAATAATCTAGGACATGACTGAGGAAATATAACACGTTACAGATATCATTTCCAATAGTACTCTAGAATCAGGAAGCCAACCATGCTTCAAAAAGAAAAAAAGGATGCCAATTTGTAAGAAACTGATGCATACTTTATATGGTGTTATATAAACTTCTAGTTCTCAATATTTACAATGCTCAAAAATGAATGTCCGAAAGACCGTGATAAAGACATACAAGGACGGTAAGCTATCAATATAACAGGATGGGACCAGCAAAAAACATGGACTCACAAAGAATATTAAAGTAGTGAATCCTATTGGAAGCGTACTTCGGGTATTGTTGACCATTAGTTGCGATAACTGTTTTGTAAGCACTGATTATAACTACCATAATGCAACTACTTATAGCATATTGAACAAACATAGAGTAAAAACTAAGAAGCTTCTCAAGGAAAAATCTGTCAGCACCTGCACTTCACTACACCTATATACGGGATGCCTTTCAGCTATAGAGTTAAGACATGACAGTCTAGCATGGATCGGGCCCAGCTCAGCAACAAGCTCCCTATGTCGAGGAAGTGGCGGCATGTAACACATTTTCTTCACCTGCAAGGTCATGAGTAAATAAATGATTTCTACTAAGCACCATACAAACAAATAAATCTACAAGCTTTTACAGCATTTAACATTTTTACCAATGCAGTCACCCATGGGCCAGGACCTACTGATGCAGAATGAAAGTCGAGATTATACCCAAAATTTTGGAAAAACCTATTTGACGAGGCAAATAGATTTCTTCTGAGCTAAAAATAGGGTTTGGGAGACTCTTTTACAGAACCTTAGAAAACTGTAGCGTCGGGTTAATCAAGTTAGAAGGACAAATACAATAATACAATTTACACAACCACATCACCGACAAAAAAAAACAAACTACAAACCTGGTCCTTATACACATTCACATTGATATGGTCGGATGTTTTCATCTTCAGGTCAGCTGGTTTGTGTTGTATGCCAACCTATAAAATTCAATAAGAAGAAATGAGAATCACAACATGAAAGATGCTTCAAGTAAAAATTGATCACCTATGTAAGCACACTGGAAGCCAGTTGACGGCCAAGTGACTGGATGGAAGAGGCCTCACACCTAAGTCAGCAGTCAATGATAGAATTGTTCTTGTTATGGATGGAAATTATTCTAATTGACGCAGTTAACCTTTCATTTCAAAAAAAGAAAATGAACCTTTCAGCTAGAATTTGCTTTGCTTCACCAACTCTTGCCATTGTTTCACCAGAATCAATTTTTGATTCACACTGTAATATAAAATAATGTATATCCATCACTGCTGTTTTTGAATTACCAGCTTTGGCTCAGATATAATGTCACCTCCTGTGTTTGTTGGTCATGTACTTATGTACCACACCCCTACAATTACACCTTGAACTTTTTTGTGGCCCGCATCTGTGAACCCAAAAGCATGAGGAAGACTGATTCATGAGGTGAATAATTTGCTTGCCTAGTTTGATGCTATGATATGGTCTACATGTAATTAGTCTGTTTCCACATTATTTTTGACTAAGGGAGATTTGGATCCAAACCTCAGTCCAGAAACATCCATTTTCTCTTTGAACTTACTTTATCTTTTACTTCTAACTAATCTGTATTTTATTTTGCTTTGGATTTCCGTTTTAGGATTTCAGTTTTGGAAGAAGAGATTTTGTTGAAATTGGGTTATGCTTGCAACTGCTTTTATTTTGCTTCTGATTTTTCCTTATATAGGGTCCTGCAAGATACCTTATTTCCAATGATGAAATCAGAAACTTATAGAACCAGTGATACACAATGCCATCACTCCTTTTACACTAATGTTGAGAAAATTTGTGCAGCAAATTGAGATAAAAAAGGAATCACAATAAATGGAAAACTCACAATGAACGGGACTGGTGCATCGATAAAATCAAGCATGTTCTTAGGCAGAACCTGAAAAAGATAAAGTGAAAATTGGTGAGATTCTTCTAGATTTCCAGCAAATAGATGACACGGACAAATCAGTAACATGGTCAAGGCACAATAAACCATTCAGAAACAAAATACCAATTTCTAAAAAATGGTGTAGACTGTAGAGGGCTTTCCGATGATAACTTCAAATAGAAAGCATCAGAATTTAAACAACTAAATTAATCACGGATATATTGGATCTAAAACTTAATTAATAAATATAACAGGTTCACATTAGCTTCATAATATCAGACTTACTGGAAGCATTAAACTTTGCCATTCAAAAGGACGAATCATCGGAATAAGTGACAAGACAACAGCTGACAGCACACCCTGCAGATGATGGCGGAGTAAGTCAGAAGACGGTTACACGGCATATATATAATATTTTTAGATACATTGACAAGAAGAACAAACTAAATCTCTGCAGGATGAAATACAATTGACCTACTTGAAAAAATAAATGGCTTATCTATCAAGAAAGAATGTTCAAAATTTATATCATCTCAAGCTAATAAAATAGAACTACCAAATGACGAAATTCACTTACCAAATTTGGACATACCACCACTACTTGTTTTTCCAGCAATACTCCTGTAAATAATGCCAGAACCTGAAAGATGAATATCTAATTCAGCACCCATGCAAGCAATGGCAAGCAAATTTCTTACTAGAATTATCAGTATCACATTACATATTTCTGTACTTCTATCTAGTGGTTCATCTGCTTTGTGCTTTAGTGGAGACTTCTAGCCTTCTGCGGTACTAGCTAGATATCATAGTTTAAACTAATAAGACAGAACTTGCATTGAAAAAACCTAGATAACAGGAGCAGTTATATCAAGGGAAGGCACAAATTTTAACTAGGTGACCCTGATGTGAGATTAGAACATACAGTTAAAAAGAAAGACAAAACCATGACTCATTCATCTTACTGAGTCACCTCTCCTCCTTCGGGAGATGCTACGAAAGGTGAGTTATAGCAACAATAAAATCCATCAAGAATAGAAAGCTGAAGTTATGTAAGCAAGTCTCCGAAGAACCATAACTGAAAGCTGAAAATGCAAATGCAAATGCAAATGGCATTACACTTTCAAGTGAAAGAACGCGGCAAACAGTTGCTGTAGTCCATATAGATAACCCATAAGCTTCCTCAGCAGCAGCTAGCTTTACATTGACCTTTTAAGAAATTCACAAACCATCAGCAGTTCGGCAAATAAAACTAGAAGACTAGGGCCTGATTTTATGTCTGAAATAATATCATACCTCACCACCTAATATTTCCTGAAGTTTTAAATCAGGGCAATCTTCGCAAACCCCTAGTTCAGAAATTGCTGGCCGCCTATACTTGATAGCCTGTAGATGTTCTAGTGGCTGAAAAGTTGTTTCACTTCCTCGAGGTGGAAGAGGCAGGGAATGATACCCACAAATAATCTGCAACAAGTCGTTTCTGTGTTCCTAAAATGGAGTCAAAGAGGTTACTGTAAAAAATCATGACAGATGTTTCAGTTGTAATACAAGTGACCCATGGCTCAGGACGACACTTACCCTGGCCCAATTCATTACCACATCATCCCCCCCATTCCTATCATTCTCAGAGTAAGCATCCTCATATTCATCCTCAGATCCCATGCTTCTTACTGAACTGGCAAAATACAATACAATGTTTTTCAATTTGAAACAACAAGAGAAAAGCCACTGGACATACATTTGTAACTATACAGCTTTAAGAAAAGGCGAAAGACAGCTTCAGAGTTCTAAACTAGAGGTATTATGTAGAAAATCATGCAAATAATTTGCCCGTGCCCACCATGTAAATAATGCATTAATAGAGCACCAAACCATTTACTACCTGTATAAAGATTCAGAGCTTGCAGCGCAATCCATTGTACAGCTCCTAGGGAGAAAAAAAGACCCAACCTCTGGTGAAGTCTGACCACTTACATAATTTCCGTTCAATCTCTCATGTTCACCACACCGGGTTTCTGAAGTCTCGGATTCAAAACCATCGAAGTCCTGCAGGTTTTTTTCGTTGGCAGCATCTACTTCTCTTTTCTGACGGATGTCCAAAGCCTCAGTAGCAGAAACACTTTCAGGAGTTTCAGAAAAACTGACTGAAAAGGTTGGAACATCCTCATCAGATATAATCCCCGCTGCAGCTGCAGTAAGGGCGACTGCACTGTCAAGAGGTATAGCAGAAGCCTTCCAATCAGCATTAGAATCACTATCACTAGACACATTGTTCTCATTTATTTTGTTATGAGACTTGAGGACTGACGCAGTATGATCTGTGAGAGCAACTTCACTAACAAACTCTGTTATCCTATTCAGGCGTTCCTGTGTAATGATACTGCATTAATGAAACAATAAAGTAAATAAACAGAAACATTGAAAATCAATCATAAGAAACCACCAATAGAAGTACGATTAACAAACCTGTTCAACATCTCATAGTGTAAATAAAAAAACGGAACTCTAGTCAGTAGGCAATAACACCGAGGAGCGGAAACCAAAAACTGGCATAGCCGCCCAGATGATAGAGAAGGTGGAGTGGCAACACCAACGGGTGGCCTCTGAACAATTTCTTGTACGTGTAAGCAAACACCAAAAACGGTTGCATTATCTGCTACCTGATCAGGGTAACAAAACACTTCAATAGTTACTGTAGACCTACCAATTATATGGATAGACCAAAATAATCCCAATTTCAGCATATAAAAATGTAAAGAGAACAAAATGTATATAAAACAAATTAGAAAGACTACATTCCACCGAAGTGTTTCAGCTACCTAGAGGAGTGAAACAATGTCATAAAGAAAGATGTTGAGACTTGAGACATTCCGTGACAATTTTTTGCTTTACTCTAAAGACTAATGCATCAAAGTTTTAAATAAACCATCATACCGCCAATAAGAACTTATCTTTAGATCACTATAAAGATTCTAAACATCAGACTGATCACAAATATGCAAGTTGAGGGTGGACAGAGAGTAACTTGGTGATAATGACTACGCAACATTATCCACAACATAAAATATAGGAACTACCTTGACGGAGAAAATAAACGACATATCATCTCTCCCAAGATGCTCCTGCAACATAAATATAGATAAATAGAAGTAGAGAAGGCGTTGGTGAGGGAAAAAAATAGAGGATAAGTGAAGCTGCAAAACAATCATTAACACTGTCGGTGGCCCACAACAAAGTACAAAAATAAACTTTCAAGGACTCAAGTAATAATACAAAGTGCTCTGTTCAAGAGCGAAACTAAAATACATGACACGCGAGGGCAACCTAGTCAATCAAAAGTACTAGTTGCAAGGATTGAAGACAAAACTCATCGAACCAACGTCAAAGGCTCTAATATACAGCATCAAAAGTACTAAACCAATTTCAGTCCAATAAATAGCTTGGAAGAAAGAATGTTCAGCAATTGAAATCAATTTCAACTAAAGAAGCAAGTAAAGAGGAATACTAGAGCAGATGCTGTGAATATCATTGATGCTGCAACCTACTTAAATGACAAATCATAAATGGATAAAGTGTAATTTCAACAACCAATCAAGATTGTGTCAGTACTAGTTTAATATACCTGTCCATACACGACGCTGTTTAAATCACTCAATGATGGGGTCCTCTCCATCAAGCGAGCCTGCATCATTGTTAAGACAAGCTAACTAATGAGAACCTACATTTGTGAAGGTATATGCAAGGGGATACGAAGTAAGCAAAGGTAGCATCCTCATGAACAGATAATAAAAATTCAAGTCATGAACACAACCCTCCAATAACTTATGGTATATATAAAGAAAAGGAGAAGGTCTGCTATCAAAGCCTCTAGCAAGCATCAAGCCACATGAATAAAAGATACAATCACAACATAAATTTGAAAAGAATGGATTGTTGAGTACTAATGGACTACATCAAATGCTTCGCAGAAAGGGATAATACAGACCTTAACACCTTCAGGAAAACAGAAAGCAGTCAAATCCTTTGGACGCACGGCTAACCTCTTCCTAGGAGGATACTTAAACAGGAGCTGCAAAATAGCAAGAAAAATAACAACAACAACAACACGAACATCAGGCGTTTGCGCAAAAGCAACACGATAGATTGTGTATCCAAATTAAGAAACATGGAATAACATTTTATTTTATTTTTAGTATGAAAGTGTAATGTTCGATTTCGAGGAATCTGTGGATACCCAAAGAAAGATATCCATATTGCAAGCGTCCTATAGTTTTACAATGCAGTTTTGGGCAATCTAACAATCTTCTAAGAGAAGAACAAAAACCAGAGTATCACATCATCTGGGTGAAAATGCAACTTCAATGATGAATGAATCATATAAAATTGTTATTGATTTGACCTCGGGTTCCAAAGTTGGAATTGAAGGACCTCGATGTTGAAGCATTTTGTAGTCCAGCCTCTCAGACCTCTGCATCTCTAACTCCTTTGTCCTTCTTTTGGCAAAAGATTCCTCCACTGCATCAAGGTTAGAACCTGAATGAAGACCCACCACAATGAAGTGCTCGAATAGCAAGGTGGGCTCCGTATATTTGGGGCTCTGCAGTATAATCTTGAGTAAGTCACTTGACAAAAGATTTAATGTTAGCAACTTTTAGCTAAATGTTAATAGCCAAAACAGCATAGAAGAAAGCAAACGTAACATACAGCCATTCTCGAGTGAAGCTTATACCACTGCCGCTTTTGGTTAGCCAAGACCTCGGGATTAAAAAACCAGGGCCCTCGATTTCCCTCCTGACTGCCACCCCATTGCCAAGCCTTTTGTATCTGAGTCTTCAATTTTTGAAAACTATTACTGCGTCTATGCCCGGGTGGTACTGCTTCACTTTTAACACGCCGGTGCCCTGGTGGGGCAATAGGTGGCATGTTTGAACTCCCTGTATAAACAGTACTAATGGTTTCTTGTGGTGAAGTCACGCCAACCTTTTCCTCGGAAATTTGATGTGAAACCTTGGATGGTAATGGTGGCCCATCATGTAACACCTCCAGTGGAGATTGTTGCCGGCCATCACTGAGTTGCTCTTGCTGCAAATCTTTAGAGGGTGAAGATGGTGGCCCGTCATCATTAGTCTTGGAAATTTGATTCAACACCTTAGTCGGTGACGTTGATGACCCGTCGACATTCTCCACCAAATTCTGAATTCCAACATGCGATTTTGATCCATCATGATTCACCTCAAAACCCTGTTCAAAATGTGCCGTCAAGCGATCAGCATTCACCACAAAAATCTGCTTTGAGTTGCTAGATGGTGAAGTCCGGCGATCATCATTCACCTCAAAAACCAGTTGTAATTCCTTTAATGGCGAAATCCTTTCATCCTTTAGCTCAGAAACGACTTCTAATTCCTTAGATGATGAATTCGAGCGATGGTGAATTAGTTCAAAATCCTTAGGTGGCGATGTTGCCATATCATCGTCATTCACCTCAGAACTCAATTCCAAATCCTTAGATGGTGAAGTCGGATAATCAGCATTCACCTCAGAAGTCATATCCAAACCCTTAAATGGTGAAGTATCATTAGCATGAGGAATATGTTCCAAACCCTCAGATGCTGACAACAGGCAATCATCCTTTACCTCAGATATCTGTTCTAAATCCTTGGGAGGTGATGCTTCTTTATCATCATCGACCTCGGGACTCATTTTCAAATTCACAGATGGCAACAACAGGCAATCATCATTCGCCTCAGAAATCTGTTTTAAATCCGTAGATAACCCATCAACATTTTCCTGATGATGTATAAACTTAGATGGTGATGGTATCCCATCATCGTTGGACACCACATCTTCATTCCTCTCCATTTTCTTTAACCTTTTCAACTCATTGAAACGAATCAAAAACTTTCCACATACACATCAAAATCCCTTCTTCCTCTAACAATAATCTTACTATAATAAAAAAAAGATTATTTTGGTGAAGTCATAAAAAAACAAAATAGTTTGGTGTCAACTTGATATTATTAATATGACTTTAAATATCAATCATTACTATGCATATATTCAAGGGTAAAAATGTATATTAAACTAATGATTATATATTTTTATAAATATTATTAAGAAATTTCAATAATAAATTACAAAGTTAAAAATTACATACTAGGCAAGCGAGCGACAACCTGTGCCGCTAGCCCTTTTTATAAATGTCATTGTTTTAAAATTAGATCTAAAATTTTTAAAACTTAATATCTTTTAAAATACATATCGGATTTTTACAAAATTAGTATATTCAGAAAGCTCTTTAAATTATCTACGTAATGAGTACAAATAAGAATATTAAAAAAAATTATTAAGATTTTTTTTTCATTACCATCAAATTTGGTGTTGTTAAAGTAATCAAAATCAAGCATTGTGCATCGCACATGTGGTCTTACTAGTAATAATAAGCTTAATCATATTTTACATATAATAAATTTAGGGCTTCATAAATACTACGTTATTAAACCTGGCGAGATTAGGGGTATACCCAGATTAATTGGGGTATACCAATAAGACAAAAAAAGTCATTATGAAGTAAATCCAAGCCACCCCTTAACCCAAATTTTTCAAAATGGCTAAAATGCCCCCCACAATGATTAACTCTAATTTAACTAAAATGATTAGATTAGTTAAATTAGTTAGATTAGTTAGTTGATTTATTTATAAGTTGGGTTTTAGAAATCATTTGGAGAGAGAATTAGTATGAAGTAGTAGAGGAGGTTTAGGGGGAAAAGTTAGGGTTTTTGTGAAATTTGTGATATGAGTGATTCAAATCCTGATTTTGAAGTGGGGGAGCCTTCTAACTTTCCTCCTACAGATGAGTACTTGTATGATGATCTACCAGACCATGATCGAATGGATTATTTGCATGATCCTCACTTTTATTTTCCTCAAACTCAAGATGGGTATGGAAGTGATGAATGTCTTGAGCCAAACGTAGAGTCCAATGACCAAGAAGAAGATAATGGAGCTGCAAGTAATCAGGTAGGCAACTTACGTGGTGAAGATTGTGATTTTTCCATGCAAATGATCGATTTTTTTTTCCACTTCTGTTGTACCGGGTCGGCAAGGTCGTCGCTCGTCGATCATGCCGGCCGTAAAAGCCGTCGTGGTTGTACTTTGCACAACGTGCCGACTTTTCATGAGCAGTACCACGCCGGCAGGGTATAAAATTTGAACCTTGCCGACTTCTATATTTTTTGAAGCACAGGAACCATTACTTGAAAATGCTTACGCCGGCATTGTCAAGTTTTAAGACATTTTCGGCTGGTTTCATGTCGGCATTGTTTATATTCTCTTACATGCCGGCTTTTTTCTGCCGGCAGTGTTTTATATGTAGACCATGCCGATTACCATACTAACTAAACTTTTGATGTTGTGTAGATTGTGGCATTGGTACCTATGGAGGATCAGCTTCAAGCTCAGAAAATTAGGGGTCCCGATACTTCCGAACATTATGCTAATAATTTGGAATGGAAGGAAAAAGACGACGCGGTAAATTGGATTGTTGAGAAAGCAAAAGAGAAGATGTGCGTTCTAGTGAAAAACACTCAACAAAAATTTACGCTGTTTGAAATGGTCATGTTTTTGCCAAGTTGCCGGCTTTTAGTGCGTCGGCATTGTTTATAAGGATATCCATGCCGGCTAAGAACTCCCTCAAAAATTGTTCATGAATGTTATTTTCTATCAAGCCGGCAAGGTGTATTATAATATCCATGCCGACAAAAGAACCGTCGAAAAGATTTTAATTTAGGATAATGCCGACTATGAAGCCGTCGGGAAACTTATAATTTAGTACAATGCCGACTATGCATCGGATACAAACCTTAATTAAAGCATACAAACGTTAAAAACTTAACCCTAACACATTTGGGACATAGATAGTATCTTTTTCCGGTACACAATTTCTTAGGAGAGGTAATTAGCTTCATCTTACCGTCGCAACATGGATCTGTGCATGGTAGAAGGTTGATTTTAGCAACTTCATCTTCATAAGGAGCTAGACGCTCATCTATCCAATAGAAAAACCCACAACAAGTGCATTTTGAAGCATACAGCTGATATACACCTCCTACTGCAGCTTTCATGAGAAATAAGAATCCCTTACAACCTTCAATAGTGCATTTGCTTCCTTCAAAGGGACAATTGTTTGCAAAATGACCACTTAGTGTACACACTAGTGGAAAAGAGGCTATTTGAGTCATAATGTAACGACACAATAACCTAATGTCTCAAAACTACGATACGTAGAACGCGTCGTTGTCTAAAGTCAAGTTGTCGTTATAGTTGGACTTTGGTTGACTTCTACAACGACACAGATGATTTTGTTGCTGAATAAAGTCAAGTAGTCGTAGTGGTTAGACTTTAGTTGACCTGTACAACGACGCAGGTGGTAGTATTGTTTCATTGCTAGATGCATTTTTGGCGGATTATATAAACCTTATCCATCTGAATGGAGAGAGAAACCTTACCTTTTTCTTTTTTACTCCGCCTCTCTCACCGACTCTCCCTTTCTTCTTCCCCTCTCCTTCGCAGCTCTCTCTTTTTCCTTCTCCCTCACCTTCACGGATAAAGTTGTTTACTCTTTCTCCATCTCATCAGCATGACCACCAGCACCCGATTCCTCTTCTTCTCATTTTTCTTTCTTTCCAACCAATAGTTTAAGAATCATTACGAGAAATAAAACCCTAGCCATCTTCAACAAACTAAACAACAAATCGAAGAAAAGACATCATTTTATTTAATCTTTAACCAGATTCTTCGATCTACAAACCTAATTTGATATTCCTTGTGCAAGATTTGGGTCGGAATTAGGTACTCATATTTCCCTGTTAGAATAATCAATTTTTCCCCAATTTTTGTATTTGCTTTTATATTGAAATTGAAATCTCTTTTCATTTTTTTTATTAAAGATCAGATTGGATGTTTTATAGACGGGGGAAGAAGAAAAGAAGAATAAGAGGTGGGTTTTGGTGATGGAGAATACTCATCCATGGTTGAACAGGTATTGTATCTCATTATTGTCACCGTCTTCATCCATCTCATTTCTTTTGATTTTGTTTGGCCTTTAAAACCCTAACATTTGTATATTGGGTTTTGATTCAGGGCTCACAGTGTTTATTTTATGTTTTAAGTTTGTAGATCCACTAAACTCGCTATTGATTTTAATTGGGTTTGTAATTTTTGATGTATACCACACATGTAAGGCAGATGATACCAGAAGAAAGCTTGTAACTTTGAGGGTATTAAGGTTTTGCAGCTTGGCGTTTGTAGATTAAGTGGTTAATGGTTTACTTATGCTTGTGCTCATGTTTTATATTGTGATTTCATTGTATTTTGGTGTTATATATTTTTTGGTTTTGCATTCTAATGAAATTGAAATTGTTCTTACTTCTTTCTGCTTGCAGGTCTTGAGAAATCTTGTGGATGATGCATCAATGATCCTAGCTACTGCTTCTTCTTTGGTCTATGGGTTGGAGAAGAAAGACAACCGAACTTTCCTAGTGTTTGATCTTGATGGTGGTATCTTTGATGTTTCAGGTACTTTATTATTCAAAATTTGAATTTTAGTTGTGCAATTTATTTTGTCATATGAGTGCATGTAATTTCAGTATGTGCATCTTTTGATGGGTTGTGTTTTGTGGCGTCAGTAGTATAGTGGATGAAAGTTCTGCTCAAAGCGCATTACTGGGGAAAGTTCAGATTTTATTGTTGAAGTTAATGTTAAGACCTTGGATTCACAGATCTATACATTCCGAGTTGAGAAAAATGTAAGTCTTGTTTATTCATGATTTTGACTGTAGTATTGATATAGCTGATCATTTTTTACATTGTTCAATGCTGAAAAATTGCAGATGATAGTCCAAGGAGAACATAGCTGAGACAATTAGTGTACCATTTGAGCAACGATGTCTTATTTTTAGGGGAAATATTTTGAAGGATAATCAGTGCCTCTCAAAATACCGTATCCTAACATGTTCATGTTTCAGAACTTCGATTTGAATATTACTTATTTGCAATGACCAAGGATCAAGGTCTCACATATTTAATTTGTACATTTTAGAATTGTTTCCTCTGCATAACTAAATTGATATTTCTCTGAAGATTTAGCAAACTGACTTGCTACCTTAGCAATTTATTTTTCTATTCTGAGAAATAGTATGAGAAATTGACACCATAATAGGGTTGGATCAATTCATCAGAGAGATGAGGGAACCAATGAGAGAATAAACTGACTATTCAGTAAACAAGACCTCGAGTAGGCACGCATAAGCAAGTGCATATGTCTTCCGAAACTTCGTTGGAGTCTGCCCTTCCTGCTCTTTTATGCTAACGTGACTACATGTTCTGATCACCATGAAGTAAAGCCTGCATAGTGAATGCTTCTGTCAGGTCAATTGATTTGAATTAGTTTATGCTAGATCTTCTTGCATTAAGATATTAAGCCAGACGATTTCCTGATGGGCTTTTTTCATTTTATTTTTTATTTTTTCTAAATATGTTGTAGGATTTTGATGAGATAGGCAATGGGTGGTTGTAAATTCTCAAGGAAATGCATGTACCCAAAGGGTTGTACCAAAAATTGCTCTAGTATGAGCAATCTACCAACTGATGCCTTAAATGAAGGATGGGATCCAATAGAATCTTCATATTCGGGTACTTTTTTCATTAGTTCCACTGCTTTTGTTAATCTTAAATTCTATTAATGCATCAGTCATTGTCAAATGCATCCTTCAGTTCATTACTCAAGTTCACAGGCTCATAATCTTATCCTCCAACTTTACTCTTGCTTGCAGTATTAAGGGACTCTGGGATAGAAGAACTTAAAGTTAATTGGAGCGGAGGTTTGTTGTTGGAAATAACCATTTTAAAAGGTATGGATACAACTAAGTCAATCTCCTGGTTCCATTTATATTATTAGAACTCTTAAGTTCAGTGCCCCCACTTTGATTTTAACTAGTGTATGACCTTTTTCTCTTTATCTTTTTTGTATTGTTGCAGATGAAATTGGCTCTTTTTTACCGATGAAATTGGTTCTTAACACTTGGAAACAACCACTTTGCAAGGTATTAATACGAGTCCCCATTTGTTTGATTTACTTATTCACTATACTTAGTATGGAATGGCACAGTACGTTTACTCTTCGCATGTATGCTCCAATCCTGGTAACACATAACTAGTATATCCCAATAATGGTCCATGAGAAGTTATCTGATAATTCTAACCAAAAGTTATTACTATTTGTCGTCCCTTGGATTTTTATATTTGCAAATACTGATAGTTTGTATCCTTTTTGTCGAAACCTATCTGCATAAGCCTCCTGACGCGCACTCTCTGGTAGTGATAATACATCACCAGCATATCACACCAATGAGTCTGCTGAGTGTGTATGCAAATGTTGATAATTTAGCTGATGTTGCTAGTATTCAATACCTGGGTTATGTGCAAATTTTAGTGACAATGACAAAATATTAATGTGGCCTCTTTCTCCTTTTGAATTTGAAAGGTGTCTGTTTTTGTTTCTGTAACGGTTTGCTTTCATTCTCTTGCACATATTTATTGTCATCCATGCTCATATAGTTGTCTTTTGTTCAAGTTGAGGTGGGACCAATGATGCAATCTCTTTGTTATGGCATTTAGATGTACGAGTCGATCATTTGGCACCTTGTCTGTCATCAAGCTTGTTGCATTTCTTGTTTTTAGACACTAAATGTTTATTTTCAGTTTCTGAATTAAATATATGCAGTGATATATAATTGATGTTGAAATCTTATTTTCGCTGCAGGTCATTCACAAGTGCGTGGGCGTAGTTCATCATCATGGTTTAATCTTGTCTAAGGACTTGTAGCACTTAAGAAACCTTAATAATTAGAAATTTTTGTAATGATTTTGGACTAAATTTATGAGTACAGTTCAATGTAATCGAGCTGTCATTTGGTATTAGACGAATCAGTTTCTATATAGAATTTGAATTTGAGAATTTGAATTTCACTTGAATTTGAGAACTTGAGTAATTGTCATTTGAATTTGAATTGTCATTTAAATTTCATTTGAATTGTCATTTAAATTTCAGTTTAATTTGAGTTTCACTTTAGAACAATTTGAATTTGAATCTGAATCTGAATCAATTTTATTTCAGCCCAGTAAGAATAACTGGAGTCAGCTAGCCAGATCTGACTAATTTTTTTTGTATTAAAAAAAAAATAAAATCTACGACAATACCCAGATGTCGTACGTAGCGGCACTCTAAAGGCATCGTAATTCAGGGGCACTCAGAAAGTGTCATTCCAGAAAAAGACAATGAATCTACGGCACTTTCAGCAGCACTCAGAAAGTGTCGTTTAACTCGTTAAAACGACACTACCTGACTATCTTAAATCGGCTGTTTTCCACTAGTGACAAAGACTACAAATATTTGGTGGTGAAACTTCCATTGTTTATGCAAGGTTGAAGATAAAGTTGGGAATGATTTTATAATAATAACATACCTAAAATCTTGATTTTGAAATTTCTAGCCATTGAGCATTCAATGGGTCGTACTTTGTACCTAAAATTTTCAACTAACATTTCGGTCGGCAAGGTAGAGATTTCATACCATGCCGGCCTCAAGTACTTTGTCTAAAACTGCATAAACAAAATAATAACTTCTAAAGCAACTGAAACTGAAACATAAGTTTAACAAGTCTAAAACTACAATCTAAGAGTTCAAAACATAATGTAATAGTTCAAACTAGAATCTAAGTTTCTAAAGCAAATAAAACATAATAAAGTTTAAGAATTTCAAGGATCCTTCTCATTGTTGTTATCTTCCTCCCCATCACTAGCATTTTCACCGGCATCAGCTTTTGCTTTTCCCTTATCTGGACCTATGTAGTCACCGGCCTCATTATAATAGGGGTTCACTCCAGAAAAGTCAGATGCCCTGAAAAAGGTCCTTGGATCAACCTCCTCTTCTTCCTCCTCATCTGATGATGTGCATTCAACATAGTTGAGGGGATTGCTAGGACTGTCCATAAACCTTAGAAATTCTTCAGGATCTTCCTTACCCATCAAACATAGTTTTCTTACAGGGCAATTCTTTTCAGTTTCATCTTTAGGATCTTCTACATTGGGATAAATTGCGTCAATATATTCTAATAGCTTTTCTGGAGTAACCGAACAAGGTAGATCTTCTTTTTTTTTTCCTCTGGGAACCTAAGAAATACACAAATAAGAGATATAAAAACAAACAACACTGTTGAACACAAATAAGAGATCAAAATTGTTACATATTGAAATTTGGTTCTGGTCATCCACTAGCCGGCAAGGTATAGAATATGTAAACTGCCGACCAATAGATGGCCGAAATGGTAATAATCATGCACCTAGCCGACCAAAAAACCGCCGGCAGTGTTGTATTAAATAATGATGTCTGCTATAACTTAAAAATATCAAGTTTATGATGCCTACGGTCGGCAATGTACAAGTAAAAATACAATGTCGGCTACAAATCAGCCGGCATGGTTCTGTTGGTATTGCATGTCGTCCCTGGTTATTGTCTAGCAATCACCATGGCTGATATGAAACGTCGACAGGTTATTCATCCTCATACAACGTTGGCGGTTAAGAAATAACAACCGCCGGCATGATGTTAAACTATCGACCTTGCCGGCCAAAAACCCTAAAAATCTAAATTTTCAGTTTCTAACCTAATCTAACAATCAAAAAACACCAAAAAATATTGAGTTGAGTTTAGAAATCAACTTACAGTCTTCTTTTCACCGGCGGAGGGTTTTTTTCAACATTCTCAGGGATTAAACTTTCGAGTTTACTAGTTCCATCTTTTCCCTTACCTTTTTTCTCTGATTTGGATCTTTTGATACTTCTTGTTGAATCTATGTTATCTCTTGATCGTTTGGAATCAACCATTTTTCCGGATAATCAAAGTTTTCAAGTTTTAGATGAGATGAAGAAGAAGAAGATAAGATTAACGGTTTGCTTAAGTTTTTAATTTTAGGATTATTAGATTAAGTAATAGGGTTATTAGGTTAAGTAATATGGTTAATTAGTGAAAGGGTAAAAATGTGAACTCACCACATTTTGGCCTCCCCTTAGTAAGGTCAAATGTCCATTTAAATTTGGGTATACCCCAATTAATCTGGGTATACCCCAATCTCGCCAGGTTATTAAAATTCTAAATTGCAAAAATAATTAATTATTGAAACTAATTCGAAATCAGAAACGTACGAGTTGTGCTATGTCTTCTCAAGAAGAAGAAATTTGTAAATGTATAATCATCATTAATTACTACCAATGATATTATAAATAACACCAATTCTACATGAACCGCGTGAAAAAATAGAGCAAAAACCGGGTCTCTCAAATGATGGTGGGCCCTGCGCCATGGGGAGTTAACAGGGGTCCTTTAAAGGTATGTGGGCCCCACTTTTTTGTCTCACCCCGGTTTTGGGGGAGTTTTTTCACGCGGTATGTTAAGTTTTTTTGTATAAATAAATCGAAGGAACTTTGAAAAAAAAAATGGAAAGGAATGAAGATGTGGTGAAGAAAAACTTTGAAAAATAAATAAATAGAAAGAATTAATCAAATTTTTTTTTGAAGGAAACAGAATTTTATTGAATTAATCCTCATTTAAAAAGAGGTGTTGCATAATACAATTAGGTGGTTCATCATGAACCCACCATCTGTTTACATTATTAGAGATTGCGCAATGAGCTAAATCATGTGCAATAGAGTTTGCATCTCTAGGAACTGAAGTAAAACTGATTTCAAAAAAATTCCTTGACGCGATCACGGATTGAAAGGACCGTTGATCTGATACACCATGGTATATCATTTGTGTTACCTTTTATAGCTTTTGGAATGTCTGAAGCATCCCCCTCCACAATGATTCTTGAAGCTTGTAATTTGTTTTCCAATTGAATACCTAAACCATACGCTTTTTCCTCTGCGACAGCAGAAGATATTGCAGCGAAGCAAACTGCAAAACTTCCAATATGATTTCCATACGAATCTCTAGCCACAGCTGCTGCTCCTGCATTGCCATTGTTGAAAGCAACATCAACGTTAATCTTTATCACGCATACCGGTGGGGATTCCCATATTGCCACGTTATTTTGATTAATTTCAATATTTGAGCAGAAGTTTAGAACATGGTGAAGATCAAATAACTTGAAATCCTGTAGCGCTTTGTGAATGCATCGAGGAACCGAGACCTGAATATTGTTGAAGACCAAATCATTCCTGCTCTTCCAAATATTCCACAATAAACAAGACCCCAGATTCAACATAATTCCCTAATCTGGGTATGTGAACCAATGCTGTATGTTTTGTCTAAGACTGAAGCCATCATTTACTTCAATGAATATTGGACTTTCATATAGAACCATCAAAGAAAACGGACATTCAAAGAATAGATGAAAAACAGTTTCCTCTTACGAATTACAGATTGGACAAGCGTTTTGAATTTGATTATTGAACTTGCTCAAATTATGATACATCACTAGTCCATCATGAAGAAATTTCCACATAAATAATTGTACTTTTGGCTGTATCTTAGTTTTTTTCCAAAACAACTTCCAAGGGAATTCAGAGATTGAAGAACTTGTACCCATATTACCGGTCAATAGCTTATAAACAGATTTAGAAGTAAAGATACCCGAAGGAGTTTTCAGCCAAATAAGTTTATCTTCCACAGCCGTATCCAATGGAATATAAATATCCAATATAGCTTCAACCTGATCTTGTGGAAAAACTTGATAAAGTAGCCCTATATTCCATGACTTTTCTCCCTGATTAATGAGATCTGAAACTCTTGTTACTTGAACCGTAGAGTTTGGAAGTCTAGAAGGTCTGAATCCTGGAATACCCGGAATCCATGGATCGTTTCAAATATTAATATTATTACCAGAACCCAGAAACCAACAACAGTTGTTTATGAAGAGATCTCTCACAAATAACATGTCCTTCCACGTACTTGAATCATTAACTTTTGGTTGACAGTCCCATAAAGAAGAATCATGCAGGTATTTAGCCGTATATAGTTGAGTCCAAGTTGCATCTTCATTTGTTAAAAATCTCCATAGAAGTTTAGAGACCAAATAAATATTGACAAACTCCATATTTCGAATGCCCAAACCACCATCTTCTTTGGATCTTTCAATCTTCTCCCATTTGATGAAGTGAGCTTTTCTTGTGTTAATATCATAACCCCACTAGAACGCCCTTTGAGTACGCGATAATTCTTTTGTAACTCCTTTCGGAAGAATACAAGTACCCATAGTATAATTGGGGATTGTAGATAAGACACTCTTGGATAGAACAGTTCTACCCGCTGGGTTTACAAATAAATTTCTCCATCCAGCCAACTTAGAATTGAATTTTGAGTTCAGAGGCTCAAATGTTTCAATGCTATAATCTGATTTCAGAGGATAAGTTCCCAGATATCACCTAATCTGCATTTTTAGGGTTTCATTGCGATTTCTATCCAGAGAAGAAAAAGAAAATTTTGTTTGCGTTTTCGCGTACAGTATTCGATTTCAGAGGAAAACACACGTGTCCTCTAATAAATGATCCAAGTAAAACATAATCAAGTGGGACCCGCGAATGGGATTTCTAACCGTTTCATACACCAGAATCCAGAATCCCAAAGATGCACACAATTGCCATAGTTGGTGCCAGGGATAGGGGTGAGCATGGGCCGGTATGGACCGGTTTTTACCTCACCCGCATCCAATCCAATCCACTACGGATTTTAAATTTGGCATCCGCATCCAATCCAACATCCAACAGATATGCATCCTACGGATGAACGGATTGGATACGGATAATCCAATGGATTTGTATTAATTAAAATTGATAATGAATAAATAAAATAAATATAGATAATTTCTTATATAACCTACACATTTTATATATGTATATAAATATAGAAGTTCCATGGACAACACAACAAGCAAACACCTTATATTTTCTAGAAACTATATAAATGCCCTTAATACAACGGATATGGATGCCCAACAGATTTTCAAGGTTGCATCCGGGCCCAATCTGTAATCCGTTGGATTTCAAAAATCTCATCCGCATCCAACCCATTAGCGAACGTTCCGGGCATCCATCCTCAAAAATACGGTTGGTCCCGGTTAAATCCGCGGATTACAGATAAAGTGCTCATCCCTAGATAGGGAGTCATTGGAGGGAAGGGGGAAATTGAAGGGTTCGAGATGGTTTTTTTTTTAAAAACGGGCCACCTAGCTTAGTTGGTCATCCTCGTTCCACAGAGGTTTCATGTTCTCCAAGAGGTCTCAGGTTCGAGTCCCTGATGATGCAATATTACAGAGTTTGATATAGGTAGAGTTATCTTGCCCCCCTTGCGACATAATCACATCCCCCATACGCTTTGGCTCCCTTGGAGTGGTTCCTCATGAGGCTCGTTGGTAGGCTAGCACGACAACCTATTTAACTAATGTAGTAGTGCGTTGTTGGAGCTTATCTTGTTAGACTTCCAACTAGTTAATGTAATAATAATCTTTATCTAATAAAAGAATACGTTGTTGGAGCTTAGCTTGTTAGGATTCCAACTAGTTAATGTAATAACACTCCTTATCTAATAAAAGAAAAAATAGGAAAGATAAATATATTAAATAATAAACTGGTTACACAGAAAGTTTCTCTCTGATAAGAGAGCTAAGCCACATTGGGGATTAATTTTCCCAATAAGAGCTAGATGCCATACTAATTGTATCTTTTGATAAAGTGTCTGCAGTCTGCACCACTGTTAACTGACCTGGGTACATATGTGATTACTATTTATTAAAAAGACTTAAGAAAATCAACATTATCGCTAATAATAATGTTGTTTGTCCACTTGACAGCATCAGTTCTTCCATTCAGAGCATTGACAACATTGATACATTCCCCTTCAATATGAATATTTGCTACTCCCTTCCTTATTTCCAATTGAATAGCTTCAAACACTGCAAATGC
Source organism: Papaver bracteatum (assembly GCA_023529315.1). Classification (NCBI taxonomy): domain Eukaryota; kingdom Viridiplantae; phylum Streptophyta; class Magnoliopsida; order Ranunculales; family Papaveraceae; genus Papaver; species Papaver bracteatum. Next base: position 538,181 of record JAJJWX010001467.1, read on the forward strand.
TTTTGACTGTTTTGGATTCTCTGCTAATGATGGGATACACCAGGCGCCTTTGAAGGTACCTGCAACATCAATCATAATTAGTCCTGTTCCCATAAGTTTAGTCTCCTTACAGAAAGAAACATCAAAGTTGATTTTCATAAAACCTTCCATTGGAACCTGCCATTGTAGGGATGCTCTTTTCCTACCAACATGGCCCTGTCTATTAGTGCTCTTGTTTAAATTGTCATTCTAATCAAGTATTGACTTATTAATCAGCTGAATTGTTTTGTTAACATTAACCTGAGAACTATCAAAAGTTACTTCACTTCTCATTTTCCATACATACCACAACATATGTCCAACACAAATTACCATGGATTGGCTAGGAACAACAATATTACCATTATTAAACCAACCATTAATCCAATCTAGCAAATTAGTCACAGTTGAAATACTTACCCCATTGCTTCCCATTCCAGATGTAGTTTTACCTAAAATCTGAGAGAGGCAAGAAGTGGGATTCTAGGTTTTCTGAAAGTGAGTTACGGGAGGTTAAGCACGAACAGTCTTCGCCTAAACCACACACAGTGGCCGTTCAAATGATGCTTCAGTCACAAGGAAGATAATTAAGGATGGTTTTAGGGAGGGAAGCAGATGAAGAGAGAGATTAGAGAATTCTAGAAAGATGATCGTAGCTTGGAAAAATAGAGGACCTATTTATAGCTGAATTCTCTAATCTCAGGTTGGCAAAGATAAGGATTGCTTTCTGTTTCGTGCGGAGCAATTCTCCTGTATCTTCGGGAATAGGGATAAACTAGGTTGAGTTTATCTCATTATTACAATGCCTTTACTCTCTTCTGCGGTGAGAAATAAGCCGTGTATTCCTCACACGTGCCATAGACCGCCAGACCAAACTCTAATTGATATCCCCCCATTTGTGTGAAGCTGAGCCAGCCTTTGCGATGATGTGTTGAGAGAGAAATATTATCTTTAGTCAAGTTGGCCAAGATAGAGAGAATTTATCTGATTTGTGAGAATGACTAGGATGAGTCACGTGAAAAGGCATGGAATTCCTCAGGAATCATGTGCAGAGTGTGAGAGGAGCTGAGGATGATCTCCCTCTCTCCAGGGTCGGTCACATATGTCATGTGAAGACCATATTATGTTTGTGGGTCCCTTTGTTGAGCATGTGGATCTCAAGAGAGCTTATCCACGTTTTTGGATAGACATGTATAGTTCAGGCTCAATTTACTAGCCGTGAGTGTGTTTGAGAGGTTGAGAAATAGGCTTGATCCCGAGTTAAGGCGTGTGTCATGAATCTCTCTGATATTTTGAGGAGAGATTTGAATCTCTCCGAGATTTTGCAGAGAGATTTGAATCTCTCCGTGAGTTTGCAGACGGATCAAAATCTCTCCGAATATTTTCTTAACGGACCTGAATCTCTCTATGGTCAGCTGGGACTCGTCCTGAGAGAGGAAAAAAAAAAGCTTTGTACGACCAATTAATATATGCCTCTGCGAGACTTTGGCTCACTTGTCTTTGACCAGCGTATCTTGCAGAGATATGCTAGGAATCAACTGTGTGTCCATATGATGGGCCAACAAAACCAGTGTATCCTGAAAGGATGTTCTAGGAGTCTGTCGAAAGATACCGGAGGCAGAATAACCAGTGTATCTCGCGGGGATGTCCTAGGAGTTATACGGAAACCTCAGTAAGTCGAGTCAGAGCCTAGATCAAACATGACTAGTGTATTTTGCGATGATGTACTAGGAATCAGTCCTTGATCTCAAATAAGGTGAGCCGTGCTTACAGGAGATATGCAAATCTCCCCTCTGGGTCATAAGTCCGCCGGGGACGTATTTACGCATCTACAGAGCCTACATGACCAACATCATCTCGTTGAGGATGTATACTAGGAATCATGGCATTACAATCAGTTGCGTCTCTCGAAGACATGCCGGAATTGTGGTTGTTCTAGTTCATAAGTCTGTCGAGGATATTTTACGTTCTACAGAACCTACGTGACTAGCAGTTGATGAGCACGAAAGTGCGACGCATTTTAACCCATTAATACATTAGCTAGGACTCATTATTTCTCTAATAAACTTGTTTGTAGGTATTTTTGGAGAAATTGGGTGGTCTTATTACTACTAAACAAATGTCACATTTCTATTGGGTGATGTATGTGGTAAATATAATGGAATGAATAAAGTTTGGTTCATTTGGGACCTATATATATGTTGTCGAGAATAGAGAAAATGGGGCACCGAGCAACAATATTTTTCAATCTTTTTATTCATTCTTTTTGTAATAATGAGGAGCTAAACCCTACATTGGGTCAACGGAGGAAGCCGAACTTCACATATGGGTGAATTTATTCTATTTTCTATTTAACTTTTGCACTTATTTTAAATTGATTTATGATTCGATAAAATTAGTTGTGATTCAATTAGATGGGTTATGCTTTGTTTAGATAATCTATGCTTAGGGGATACAATTAATGTTTTGAGGATCTACTTTGGCAAAACAAGAGTCGATGTTTTATTTATTTGCTGAGCGATAATTGTTGAGAATAAATAATTGAACCTCGTGTTGTGAAATCGGTGAAATCCTAGGCCCAGTGAATCTCTCTTCTGTTTATTATTTTATTTAAACCTTTAAAATTAATCTTCGCAATTCCGAGAGAACGAATCTTAATTACTATTACGAAAACTCATAAAAACCTTAAATCATTTTGGCGTCGTTGCGACGCGAATTTGTTTTTAGATTATTAATTTTTAGGTTTATTTTTATTTTGTACAGTATTTTCTTTTAATTTTAGTTTTAATTTTATTTTTTCTCCTTTTTATGCGTTTCTTTTTATATTTATTTTCAGGATGATGACTTCTTTTGAGGAGACGTCGTCTACGATGACGCTGGCGCAGAAATTCAAATCATCAGGTAACTTCATCAGAGATGACGCTTGGTGAATATATGCATAAGCAACGGTTTGGAGTTTCTGCTCCACATGAGGTACGCGAAGAATCTCCGTTAGAGATATATGAGAAGTATTATAAACACACACCACTTAGTTTGGAACAAAGACTGAGAATATTGGAATGCCAAAAATTATTTAATGACGACGATGATGAATCTGATAGTGACTCTTTGTCCCAGACTGAACATATATATGACCCTGTGGATGATTTTGTGGAGGATTCGCCTAATTCCATAGATGAATCTACCTCACAAGATCATTCACCCGACTTAGCGGTTGTTTCTAGACCCCTAGACTTCCAAAAGTTGCCTAATTTAGGGTTAGAATTGTGTGCTTCTAAAATTTTATTGGAATACTTTTCATCTAAATACCCGGAGGACTGGCCTATTCCTGATTTCGTGCATGAATCAATTAATATTTCCCCAGTTTCAATAGAATCCCCATACTTTGTTCTTTACGCACTTCCATGTGCAGTAAAAACTTGGTTTAGGGGTAAATTTTGTTTTCTGACAGTTTCAATGTCCCATTTTTCCATAAATTTATTGTGAAGATGTCATTTGTAAATATTGTATTTTGGGTCGATCCCCAAGTTTTCAGGTTATTAGTTTACGGGGATCTTTTATGTACATTCCAGTAGGTATAATTATTTGTTTATTTATTTTATTTTATTTTTATTTCCCATCTTAATTTTTACGTTGGATGACTCATTGAGGACAATGTAATATTTAAGTGTGGGGGAGTGGTTAATGTTTTATTTTTCTGTTTCAGGAATTTTCTTGCTTATCACGACCAGCTGTGGAGCGGGTCTCATAAAAAAAATAATAATATTATGACCAGCTGTGTAGCGGGTCTAAATTTTTTTTGCATGATATGACCAGCTGTTGAGCGGGTCTAATTTTTTATTTTTGCATTATATGACCAGATGTGTAGTGGGTCTGGGAAAAAAAAATTGTGTCGCGGGTCTTGTGTATGACATTTGTCATGACCAGCTGTGTAGCGGGTCTAAAAAATTTATTATGATCGTTATGGTTATGACCAGCTGTGTAGCGGGTCAATTTTCTGTATTGCTCGAGGACTAGCAAAATGTAAATGTGGGGGAATTTGATGAGCACGAAAGTGCGACGCATTTTAACCCATATATACATTAGCTAGGACTCATTATTTCTCTAATAAACTTGTTTGTAGGTATTTTTGGAGAAACTGGCTCAGGTGCGGAAAACGGCTAAATTTGGGGCTGGTGCGCAAAATAAATATGAATTCCGGAGTAATGCATAGCTAATGGAGTTAGATTGGGTTGGATAGTAGATCGAGTGTAAAGGGATTATCTGTGAAATCATGAGAGATTTCCGTCGAATATAAAGTGTAAGAAAATGTGGTGTTTGGACACAAGGCGACCAAGGAAATGAAATCCACTTTTGGAATTTTATAATATGGCATTACATGAAATATGGAGGGAAAGGAAACTTTTGATTTTCCCGTGACACGTAATGGTTATGATGCAGATTTATTCTTTCAAAGAATTACGCTTTTGGAAGTAAAATTATATTGAAATTATATCATGAGAAAGTGGAAATTCGGTGGAGATATGGTATTACAAGTATGGGAAGTTGAATAGACATATGGCATGTGCTTTTGAAGTAAGTAAGCTGGGGTTGGAAGGGAACTTTGGTTTAACTTAAATGTGAGATTCTCTTGAACATGGAAAGTTAAGTTAGTGCGTTTCTTATTCCGAGGGAAACAACGTTTGCAGAGATGAGATGGAGCATTTCCATTGGGTGGTCTTATTACTGCTAAACAAATGTCACATTTCTATTGGGTGATGCATGTGGTAAATATAATGGAAAGAAGAAAGTTTGGTTCCTTTGGGACCTATATATATGTTGTCGAGAATAGAGAAAAGGGGCACCGAGCAACAATATTTTTCAATCTTTTTATTCATTCTTTTTGTAATAATGAGGAGCTAAACCTTACACTGGGTCAACGGAGGAAGCCGAACTTCACATATGGGTAGGGGTGTACATGGTTCGGTTTGGTTCGGTTTCAAGCCAAAACCGAAACCAAACCAATACTATCGGTTTTCCAAAAATTGAAATCAAACCAATCCATTAACCATTGGTTCCAAAAACCAATGGTTCCAATCGGTTTCGGTTTTTCCCAGTGGTTTTTGGTTAACCAATAATTATGTCAAACCAAAAAAAAAAATAGTATTGGTTTACAAAAAATTACAAACAAAAAATAAATAGAAAGAATATCAAGAGTAGTTAAGGATTACTCTAAATCTAGAGATCAAAAGAAGATTTAACTAGTGGTAGGCTATACAATGACATCTCTAATGAAAATTTAATTAATTTTTTTTTTCAATTATCGGTTAACCATTGGTTAATGGTTCGGTTTCTTCATCAAACCGAAACCATTAGCTCGGTTTTTAAAATTTAGAAACCAAACCAAACCATTAGTAAATGGTTCGGTTCGGTTTTCTCCTTATTGGTTTGGTTTGGTTCGGTTTCGCGGTTAACCGGTAACCATGTTCAGCCCTACATATGGGTGAATTTATTTTATTTTCTATTTAACTTTTGCACTTATTTTAAATTGATTTATGATTCGATAAAATTAATTGTGATTCAATTAGATAGGTTATGCTTTGTTTAGATAAACTATGCTTAGGGGATACAATTAATGTTTTGAGGATCTACTTTGGCAAAACAAGAGTCGATGTTTTATTTATTTGCTGAGCGATAATTGTTGAGAATAAATAATTGAACCTCGTGTTGTGAATTCGGTGAAATCCTAGTCCCAGTGAATCTCTCTTCTGTTTATTATTTTATTTAAACCTTTAAAATTAATCTTCGCAAGTCCGAGAGAACGAATCTTAATTACTATTACGAAAACTCATAAAAACCTTAAATCAGCAGTATCTCGTCGAGGATGTGCGCTAGGAATCACGGTATCATGACCAGCAATGTCTCGTGGGGACGTATACTAGAAATCGTGGCTAAGGATGTCTTGAGGGACAAAGGCTTAATCTCTCCCATGAGAGTTGAATTCTGTCTATAGGGTTGAAATAACACTCTTGCCCCATATCCAAATTTCACCATCTACATCGGCCCATATCTGCTTTGACACATAACAATCAAGAAAACAAATGGTCCATAGTTTCTACATGATTATTGCATAAGAGACAAGCAGTGATAACACCCTGAATATGCCTACCAACTCTAGCCCCAACTGGTAAACATCCATGGACACACTTGCACATAAAATATTAATATTTTTGAGGAAGTTTCATTTTACAGAACAATCTCCATGGGATAATTACCGGGACCACTAGAGCTATTTGCAGAATTACCACTTGCATCATCAACAACTCTGTAATCAGACTTAACAGTCCAATAATCTTTAATCGTTTCCTTGGAGCCTCTCTTATTTTATTTGGATAAATTAATCTCCAATGAATTGCATGAGAATCAGCCTTCGGCGGAAGTTAAATTTTAAATTCAATGCGGTTATGCTAGGGATAAATATGCCTTATCAAACCACTCAAATACTTGGTGGTGGTATTTCGTTTTCCTCTTTTTGTATTTCCAGTTTGTGTGTTGCTGGGAGTGTGAGGTCTTAGCTTTTTCTTATTCTAGTTGCTTAGGGATATCATGTACGATGAGGTGCATGAGAGCATAAAATAAACTAACATAAGCACGGTTTCTTTAAAATAGGGGTAACACAATATTTCTAGTCAATATTTGTTTCCTTTAGGGAAAAACATCTTATGTGATTTTAGTCTTTAAAGTAGGGTAACACAATATTGCTAGTCAATATTTGTTTCTTATAGGGAAAAAAACATCTTATTTGGTGAAATTTTAATGTTCTTAGTAACAACATGAGCATTTCCATGAGAACGTGCCCTTGGTCTAAAGAAATTATTTTGGTTAACCAATTAGACGGTGAATACGAATCTTAGCAACTAAAATATTACCATGCGGCCAACAACAACCAATGACGGCCCACGAGAAGTATTGGATTGAGAAAGTTTAACTCCCTCAAAACTTTGAATATTATGTTGTTACATGTGATTATTTAAATTAATCGCTGGAATATGTTTGTAACAATTAGTTATACTGACGGGAACATGTTTTAGCTACATCCAAATTTGGATTTATTAGTTTCTTTTAAAATACAACAAACAAAACGACAGGATTAAAGGCATAAACGACACAACATATATCGGTGCATGTCAAGTGTGGTTTACCATGTTGTACTTAGACAACGTTTTGTGTTGTACTTTTTGAATAAGTGGGGGTACAACAACCTCACCCAATATTTTACCTAGCAATCTGTATGGGCTAACTCCAATATCCTTGAAAAAGCGGGGGTCTAACAACCTCACCCAATATTTAGCTTAACAATCTGTATGGAACAACTCCAATATACTTTTAAGAGAATCAACTAGACAATCAGACTCAATCTTAATAAAAAAATATATCAAAGAGTTATATCTCGACTTCTCGATTCAATTCTTACACAAACAAGTAGAAATCTGAGAGCCTGATTGAATACAAGATAAATAACTTGAGCGTTACCAAAGACCAATGTTCAAGGATCAATCAATTTCAATCAACAACCAAAGGTTGGATTTACCAATTGATCGATTCAACACACAACCTGTGATATTTCAATTATATAATAAAATACAATGCGGAAAAGAAATAATACAGACACCAGAAGTTTTGTTAACGAGGAAACCGCAAATGCAGAAAAACCTCGGGACCTAGTCCAGATTGAACACACATTGTATTAAGCCGCTGCAGACACTAGCCTACTAGAAACTAACTTCATAATGGACTGTAGTTGAACCCCAATCAATCTCACACTGATCCAAGGTACAGTTACGCTCCTTACGTATCTGATCCCAGCAGGATGCTACGCACTTGATTCCCTTAGATGATTTCACCCACAACTAAGAGTTCTACGACCCAAAGTCGAAAACTTGATAAACAAATCTGTATCACACAGAAAATTCTATAGGAATAGATAAATATGTCTCCCATAGAAATACCTACGAGTTTTGTTCCATCTTTTGATAAATCAAGGTGAACATGAACCAATCGATAACCTGGACTTATATTCCCGAAGAACAGCCTAGAATTATCAATCACCTCACAATAATATTAATCGACTAGCAAAACAAGATATCGTGGAATCACAAACGATGAGACGAATGTGTTTGTGACTACTTTTCTATCTTGCCTATCGGAGATATAAATCTCAAGCCAATCTTACGATGGCACTCAATCACGATAGAAACAACAAGATCAGATCACACAACTACAGAGAAAATAGTTGGGTCTGGCTTCACAATCCCAATAAAGTCTTTAATTCGTTAACCTACGGGGTCTCTAGAGAAACCTAAGGTTAAAGGAGAATCGACTCTAGATTATACAACTAGTATCACACGGGAGGTATTGGGATTAGGTTTCCCAGTTGCTAGAGTTCTCCTTTATATAGTCTTCAAATCAGGTTTTGCAATCTAAGTTACCTTGGTAACAAAGCATCCAATACTCACCGTTATATGAAAACCTGATTAGACTCAAGCTAATATCTTTCAACCGTTAGATCGAACTAATCTTGTTATACACAAATAAAAAGTGACTTCATTTAGGTTTGAGTAACCGTACCTAAACCTGTACACCTAGTTGCTTCAACAATAGTTAACCAATGGTTACCCATATGAGCACTTTCATATCAACCTTATTCATCTTCACCATAACTAGTTCAAATGAATCAAATGAACTAGCTAGAGAGTTTTTCAATTGCTTAAATCTCATGGAAGTATACAAGACACAATCGAAGCGAAATCAATTTGATTCACTCGAATCGATTCATGAACATTATAGCCACAGTTTGCAAAGATTGCATTCCTTAATATATAAATATTTTAGTTCACGAACAAACCAATTTTAGAAAGTAACCTACCTAAGTATGTGAACAGGTACGCGTACATAAGTAACCAGATTGAGTTTGTTTTCACTTCCAAACTCCAGCATAAATTCACGGACTTGAAGTTTCCGCCAGTACGCGTACGGGTACGCATACTGTCCCGAATTTCCAACAACCGCCAGTACGCGTATGGGTACGCATACTTTGGGTTCCCGGTTATGGACTTTACACAAATGTGAAAAACACAATATGCTTATATCCGAAGAAGGTTACATGTTCTAAACTCTCATTTAAATCATTGAAACATTCTTAGAGGATGTTATATAGTTGTTATCCACAAACTATTTTTTATCAAAGCGATTTTCAAGAAATTAAAATAACCAACATGACTTTCGTCACGAGTGAAGATGAACTTAGCCAAAGCGAAAGCTTACCAACACATATTTCGAGAAATAGATAAGTGAGATAAACTCGGCTCGAAATAGCAAATATGTATAATCGAAGTCTATATAGCAATACGACTTTTTCCTCAAGATAGGAGATATAATAGATAGACTTTTGAGTGATTGATAAGTTCAAGTCTCCACATACCTTTTTATCGATGAAGTTCCACCAGTTCCTTGAGTAGTTCTTCGTCTTTGCATTATGAACGCCGTGGAGTATAGAGCTCAACTACACTTACTATCCTAGTCCGAGACTTATCTATAAGTAGACTATAAATAAATACTTATAGTTTTGGCAATTAAACTTGACAAACAAGCTTGAGATAGCAACGCTTGCGAGTTCGAACGAGCAATGCTCTAACAATATCCCCCTTTGTCAATTTTAGTGACAAAACTATCAATATATATGGAATACAAAATAAATAAACTTTGTAACTTCTCATACAAATGCTTGATCTCCTTGGTTCTTCAATATTACTCGAAATATTCATCACTTCCAAGTACTCCAATGATTCTAAAGGTGCTCAACTCAGCATCATCGGTGTTGAAGATATGTAGCTATAACAATGAGAAAACAATAGCTCTCAATCATTGTTATACAGTTGTTTATAGGTAAAAATAGTTTCTGCTGATTTCGGTAATTGCGGGTGTGAAGATGAGAAACAATTTAAACCATAAACAATGTACTGCAAGGGAGTACTTTAGATTCGAGAGATCAATCGGTACAAGTCTGGCCTAAACCAAGAAATGGCCGTTCCAGACTTGCTTCGGTCACAAAGTGGAGGAGAAGTGTTGGTTTAGGGAGGGAAGCGAAGAGAGTGTTGAGTCCAGAATAATTCTGGAAGAGTAGTACTTGACTTGTATCAGAAGGTGAGAGCTTTGAAAAAGCTAGCAAGAGTTTCCTTTATGAGTGTGGTGTTTTTTCCTGACCATGAACTTGTGTCCTGGTGGAAATAGTTAAGCCTATTTATACAAGTCAAAAAAAAAAAACGTACTCTGGCCTCATAAGAAAAGAAAACGGATGAGTTAAATGGGAAGAGGTGGTAACTCTTGGTATTGATGGGATTTGATGGAATTGATGTTCCATAATGAAAGAGCGTTCACCGCTGCTTCTTGCATTTACTAACCGTCTTATTATTATTGCATTATGTTGAAACGGGCATTTGTGTATGCCGCACACTATAGACCACCAAACCAAAACCCTAATGAGCATCCCCCAGTTTGTATTGATGTCTCAAATGTTTTTGGAAAACATGTAGCATGTTGTTGTGGCTTGGCAAGTCAAGCCCGGGAAACTTGCTAGACTGGTGACTTTCGACGGTCGAGATTTTTCATCTTGAGAGGAGGGGCAACCGTTGATCGTTGCACGCCTTCGTTTTGGTAGTGAGGGCCAACGTGGTGGCGCGATTAGGTTGGCATGCCGTTGGCATGGCATGGTTTGGCGTGGCCAAACTTAGGTTTTTGAGACAAAGGTTACCATGTGTTGTCTGGTAACCTTGGATGGCTAGGATTTGCTCTTGGGATTGAAGGGAAACCGTTGATTATTGCACGCCTTCGTTTTGGTGGCCGCGTAGTGGAGGCCAGCAGAGTGGCGCGACTAGGTCCAAGGAAAGGGCGTTTGGCTTGGCGTGGTGTGACTTGCATAGCTAGGGCCAAGGTAGAGTGCGTTTGGCATGGCGCGGCTAGCTAGGGCTAGGTGCGGTTTTGGCTTGGCATGTGGAGCCATGGGTTTTCCATGGGCGCATGGCGTGGCCTTGTCCAAGGAAAGGGCGTTTGTCTTGGCATGTGGGGCCAAGGGTTTTCCTTGGGCGTATGGCGTGGCTAGCTTTGGCTAGGTGCGTGACCAAGCTAGGGTTTTGGGCTAAAGGTCGTGAGGTGACCTTAGACGGCCATGATTTTCTCCTGGGATTGAAGGGAAACCGTTGATTGTTGCGCGCCTTCACTTTGGTAGCCGCGTGGGGAAGGCTAGCATGGTGGCGCGACATGGGGGGCCATGGCGAGATGTGTTTGGCATGGCGCGGTCGGTGTGGCTGGCATGATTTATCATTGGCACGGCGGTGCGGCTATCATGGTTGGAATGCTTTGGCGCGGTCGGTGTGGCTGTCATGATTTTCCATTGGCACAGAGGTGCGGCTAGCATGTTTGGCATGCTTTGGCGTGGTCGGTGTGGCTGTCATGATTTTCCATTGGCACAGAGGTGCGGCTAGCATGGTTGGCATGCTTTGGTGTGGTCAGTGTGGCTGACATGATTTAGCGCAGGCGGTGTAGCTGGCATGATTTTACATTGGCACAAAGGTGCGGCTAGCATGGTTGGCATGATTTGGCGCGGTCGATGTGGCTGGCATGATTTTCCATTGGCACAGAGGTGCGGCTAGCATGGTTGGCATGATTTGGCGCGGTCAGTGTGGCTGGCATGATTTGCCATTGGCACAGAGGTGCGGCTAGCATGGTTGGCATGCTTTGGCGCGGTCGGTGTGGATAGCATGATTTGCCATTGGCACACGTGGGAATTAGGGTTTGGCTTGTATTAACCCTAATTTGAAAAATATACCCCGGTAATTATTAGAGACACATTAAAGGTTTCAGTAAATGTGCCTAGTAAATGCTTGTTACTTTAAATATTGTGACATCAATGTCTGCTAGGGTTTAGTGTTTTATGATTTTAACCCTAAGCTAAAAACCACCATCAACATTAAGTCCCCTGCTTAGCTCGGAACAGGTGCCTTGTTGCGAGGTAAGCATATGATGGTGACAGACAAGGATGTAATCGAGGTGTAAATCATTGCAAAGATGGTCAGGAGAATCCGACTAACCTTTTTGAGTGGCAAAGAGAGTTTTGGATTCCCGTGACGGTATCCCTACTTGAGTTGTACTGGGGATGCATACTGTGGAGTGGTGAGACGAAAGTTACCGGCTTGGTCTGGCCGTACATCACCGAGGCACAGCGGGCGTGGTCTTGGAAGGCAAAGCAAGCGAACGGCTTGGCTCGTGGGGCCAAGGGGGTAGAAAATGGTGACAGAAGCGGATAGAACTGAGACAGTAAGTCATGAAAGAGGGCCAATGAGATTTGTCTGGCCTTTTTCGAGATGTAAGTAAAATCCGCAATCCTTACATCCGGTAACTTTGCACAAATCCCAGTATGACTAGGTGTCTTTGGGGCCAGGCTTTGGAACGCGAGGCGGAGCTGCTAGCATACACTTGGCATGAAAGGGATTTGTGAGCACCAATGGGCTTGGAATGGGCGTGGGCCACTTGGCAAAGCATGGCGTCAGTAATGGAAGCGCAGCAAGGGGAAACACAGGTTGTTGGAAAGGCTCTGACATGGTCCACTGGAAGGGCGTTGGCATGGAAAGCGCGGATTGTCCTGGCTGGCAAGGCTTGCTCTCGTGGGACCGATTGCCTTTCTTCATGCGCGGCTTTAGCATAAAATTCTTTCCTTATTCAAAAATATTTCTGGAGAGGTAGGTAGCATCCGCAATCCTTTCATCTCGTAGCTTTGCGCAAATCCCAGTATGATTGGTTGTTCTTCAAGGCTAGGCTTTGGAACGCGAGGCGGAGATGCTAGCATGGACTTGGTATGAAGGGGACCCATTAGCACTGACGGGCATGGAACGGGTGCGGGACGCTCTGTAAAGCACTTGGCAAGCATGACGTTGGTAAGGGAAGTGCTATGGAAGGGAGGCGCTTGCAAGGGAAACGCTTGCGGTTTAGGGTTTGACATGCCGAAACCCTAATTAGCGCCCTTTACTAGAATCGATGTAGAATCCACGCACAGACTCGGATTTTGATGGTCCGCCCCTTTATCGGACACGAAACAAAAATTTGTATCTCCTCTCTTGTGAATATTTAGGTTTCGAGCTCGCTTAGGAGGTGAAAACGTCCCGACAGTGAAAATCAGGAAGAAGTCAGGAGGGATATTGCGGGCCCGGGGTGGCATAGTCGCGCGCTAGTCACCTATTCTGTTCATGGAGTAAGAAGGAATATTCATTCTGTCCAAGCTCTAAAAACTCTGTCGGCATGAAAAGAGATATCAACCCTCTTCCTCTTTTCTGTTGTCCGCCAGGATCCGTGATTTTTGTCTGCAGTGTCTCTCCATTGGGTTCCAAAAGTTTACCAAAACTCCGTTGTATTCTTGGTACGGATGGATAAAATATATGCTCGAAAACGATCGCGTCAGGGATAATCTTGGAGGTGTAGTTGCGTCGTCGGTGTATCCTCGATCTTAGGTTGTTCAGTAGACCTTCTGATCGTGATGATGATACGTTGTGAATGCTTGCATGGTCGAAAAATCCTAGCGCCCCTAGATGAAATAGGGAGACGTTCCATTGCCGATGCGATGTTATCAAGTCTCCTGGGACTCTGCTCCAGGTTACATCCTTCGAACCATCTTCTGAATCTTGGACTATCATATGGAATGGGATGCGATGAGAAGTCCCCAATTACACTTCAGTTTTATATGATGGCATGGATGAATATGTTAATGTAACCTTCTGCCGTGCTTTTGGAGTCTTCGGTGCACATGTAAGGTTTCATGTTGAGAAATTCCCTCGGCTCATAAAACCTTGACAGTGATGATATTGAAATCAGTAATAACCTGGTTGAGGGGAGTGAAAGCGTCTCATGCTGGTATTCCCCATGCGTAACCTACTTTCATTGCATTTCCTTGAATCCCCGTCCACGAGATTTGATATAAGCCTATCGTACTCTTCTGGATGTGACACTGGGATGCTCAGAAATAACATGATGAAATATTCTGGATAGTGCGGGTTTGGGATCCTCCGCGGCCTCGTAAAGTGTTGAAGGCGTCTTCTAAACAGAGAGGTAATGATATTCTTGCGATGTACCTATGAAGAGTAAATAACTTTGTTGTGGGTACGGCTTTTTGGTTGACTGTGTCTTATGAGCTTTGATAGTGAAAGAATTCCATGCATACCCTCAGTCCCCAAGTATGGTTTACATGTTTCCATCTTGTATGGTCAGTGGGTTGACCATGATAAAGATGTCACCATCGTGCGTTCGTACTGGTGATTTTGTTACTTCTTCCACGTGGAACTTAGAACATGGAGGAGTATGGGTTACCTTTGTAGTGATTGCTGTTATGGTGAAGCTCTGACCGGTATCAACAAATGAGTAGCAACATCTCTTGGTAGTGGATGTAATCAGAAGAGACTATATTGTCGCGGTAACGAAGTAGGTTGGTTGGAATTGTATGGGAATCCATGAAAGTAAAAGGATTGGCTGGATGAGTAAGCGAGCTAGTTGTCCATGATCACGAGCTTTGTAGGGATGGATCAGAAGGCGGCCATGACTACGAAGATTGGCTGGATGTGATCATGATCCTTGACATGGGGAGCGTGGCTGTACGACCCTTTGCAGGAAAGAGTGATGTTGAAGCGAACGTTGAAGCAGAGCCGCTGCTGGAGAACGTTGAAGCGGAGCCACTTCTGGAGAGAATGTTAAAACGACGCCTTGTAACTCTTAGCGCCTTGACGGTTACCATGTTGAAGTCAGAGGCCGCGTCATGTTTTGTCAAACTCGACTTCCCTCAAGATAACAGAGGTTAGGAGTCCCCAGTTTCATCTATCGATCGTGCTTTCCAGGAGAGGTTGGGGTTTGGGAACGTCTTCCCTGGATGGAAGCACCTTCTTTCCTGATGCAGTGCGGTTGAGGGATGCAAATATATCTTGACACTACGCCTTGGAGAAATATAGAATCTCACATAACTGTTTCATCATAGAATGTACGAATTTGTGGGAGAAGTTCCCATCGTGTGGGTCCTGACAGGAGAAGGGTCTTCGAGAACTCAGGAGGGTTGTTGAATTCCTTTGCTTTCCATTTTGGAGAAGACTTTCCTGATCTTTACGTGTGATGAAATTGGATTGCTGATCCCCTTCTACTGGGTGTTCAAGAGCAACGCGAGCCTCTTCATATAAAAACGCACGTCCTGCTGAAGTGATTATTGTCTTTTCATCAAATCAATAGTGGTAAAAGGAGGTCGGCTTCTCCCGGATCTTCCAGTATCTTTCCCTGATGGTGGAGCAGTGTCTCTGGTGATGGTTGGAGCTGTCATGCTTGAAGAAATGTTGGGGTGGTGGAAGCGGCTCTGGTTCTAGTGATCGTAAGTGTATCGTGCAGAGACGGCACTGTTCTGCTCACGGAGTGCTGGAACCATGGCGCTGCTTTGGCTGGTTGCGGAGCGGAGAGGATGGCGCTGGATGGGTGCAAGATGTTAGTGCTGGAAGGATGTAAGCTGTTAGCGCAAGGTGTGGTATTGCGGCTGGCGTGCGCATGCGGCATGTGCGTCTGGTAAGCACGTCTGGCAAGCGCGCCTGGTAAGCGCATCTGGGAAGCGCGTCTGGTAAGCGCGTCTGGTAAGCGCGTCTGGTAAGCGCGTCTGGCTTGTGCGTCTGGCATTGGATTTGGTATGGCGCAGACTGTTGGCTTGGCACAGCGCTGGCTTGGCATGACGCAGACTTGTTCTTGCGGGCCTAGTTTCCTCTCGTATCTTTGTTATCACGTCCTGGTGTTAGCGGTAGCGCAGTAGTGATAAAGTCGCAAGCATATTCCAGATATGTACTCCAGCGTTTCTCTTTCAATTTGTTTTCTTATTTTCTTGTGCTGGTGCAAACCATAGCCATGAGTATGCCTTTCATAAGTCTGTAGAAACATTTTTCTTCTGAACTGGTGTAAACCCTAGCCATGGGTATGCCTTTCATAAAGTTGTGGAAATACTTCATCATAAATAATTCTTCAAATGTCACTGTAGTAACGTCTGCTAATAGTGACAGGTAATCACTATTGTGCAAAGTAGGCACGGGTAGGTGACTTTTCTTTTTGAACTAAACGCCTAGTTTATGGTTTTTTTATTTCCTGGATTTCTTGGGCTGATAGATAAATGTTACCTTGACGGTTTTGGGTTATTCTTTTTGGAATGAATTGTTTAGGAATTGATTGTTTTGGTTATGATTGAAAGTGACACAGACATCCCAGGAAAAACCTTAGAACCGTGTGTTGGTAGATGACATGGGGTAAACTATGTATCTTGTATTGAAAACTTGAAATAGAAAACCATGTATCTTGTCTAGGTAAGACTTACTCGGTTTTTAGGTCTCCTGATGAAAAGTGAACCTTCCGGGTGTAAGACCGAGTTTTATGGGAAACACCGCCATGGAAAGTCCCCAGTCATTACTGAGTCGTCTGATAACCTAGACGTTGATCCTTAGGCGGATCGTATGCTTCTATCCTCTTGGAAGTCCCCAGTCATTACTCGATTTTTAGGTCTCTTGATGAAAAGTGAACCTTCCGGGTGTAAGACCGAGTTTTATGGGAAACACCGCCATGGAAAGTACCCAGTCGTTACTAAGCCATCTAATAACCGAGCCGTTGATCCTTGGGTGGATCGTCTGCTTCTATCCTCTGGGAAGTCCCCAGTCATCCCTTGTCATGTCATGACTGATAATCAAGCCGTCGAGTAACTGAGTCATAGTGGATCGCCTTCCTCTACCATCTTGACGTATGGGTCGAAGAATGAGATCGCTGGTTGAAAATTGACATTGTAACCGAAAGATCGAACCTCCCGTTATGGTCACCAATTGGTTATAGGTGAAAATAATTTCTACTGATTTCGGTAATTGCGTGTGTGAAGATGAGAAACAATTTAAACCCTAAAAAATGTACTGCAAGGGAGTACTTTAGATTTGAGAGATCAATCTGTACAAGTCCGGCCTAAACCAAGAAATGGTCGTTCCAGACTTGATTCGGTCATAAAATGGAGGAGAAGGGTTGGTTTAGGGAGGGAATCGAAGAGAGTGTTGAGGCCAGAATAATTCTGGAAGAGTAGTACTTGACTTTTATCTGGGTTATGTGCCTTACAACAAATAGGAGTGTGTTGAGAATGAAACCGATATGACCAATATTGTGGAAGACCCAATTGAGCTTGCAAATGATTGTAATGAAGATGTTGATGCCGATATTTTGGTTAAGGCAGAAATGGATGAAGAATGGTTGCAAGGTTTGATAGAGGACCATGATATACAAGAGGTGAATAATTCACTTGAGTTTTTCAAGGATGAAGAGGATTCCGTGCTACAAGAGATTGTGAAAGGTTTGTCTAACCCTTTGCATATTGTTTCTTCTCCTTTACCTCTTATTGGTTTGAATGTATGTGCTTCGAGAACATTGTTGAATGATTTTGTTTCTCGATATCCGCCATTAGAAACAATAGATTATCATACTATGCAGGTTTTGGAACAAGAAACCGTGGAAGTACCCGACTCTTATATTCTTTATGCACTTCCAAGTGTGGACAATAATAAGTGTGGGGGAAGCTTTTATCGGTTAATAGCTTCATTTCTGTTTTATATTTCTAATATTTGTGTGAGGTTAGTGTTTACCAAATATGTGCTATGGGTAGATCCCCAACTTTTCCGATTATTGGTGTATGGAGAATCCGTCTTGCAAGTCGGGATGACGACTTTAAACCAAGCGCTAATGGGAGGCAACCTACCGGTTTTGTGTATCTATCTCTATCTTTTTCTTTTATTTTAAGTCTTTTATCTTTATTTTCTTATTTTGTATATTTTCATATCAAAACTCCAACTTTTAGAGATATTTGAACAATTTAGAATAAGCACTAGCCTTTCTAAGTAGATGGAATTTTTTCTTGGCGGTGAGGTATATATTGGCTGAGTTGGGATTAGATACCAACTAAATAGCTTGTTTAGTGTTTATCCTCTATTGTTCAGAAATAACTATGAGTTGGATTAATGAGTTTTTATCATGCATTTTATTTTCGTATTGTGTATATATATATATATCATGTTATGAATTTCCCATCTTGAACTTTACTTTGAATGACTAAATTTTACATTGAGGACAATGTAAAGCTAAAGTGTGAGGGAGTGTTCTCATATAGAGTTTTTAGCCTTGTTATTTTCCCTTGTGTTCGAAAAAAAAAATAGAATAATAGAAAATAGAAAAAAAAAATTGTGCTTTTTGAACTCTGAAATCTAGAAACTTGTGCCTTTAGGATGACACCATTAGTGGATGAAACCATTTTGAATGCAGGAGTTGAGGAACCAATTAACTAAAAGGGACGAACATAGCTCAGAAATCATAATTAATATGATAGTTGTTATCATATCTCGGAATATCACCATGTCACATTCTATTTTATTTTTCCATATTTATCTATTGTTCTCTAAGTGTTTTGGTGGGTCACTAGACATCGACTTTTTATTACTGCTAGGATGAAATAGAGTGATTGAGTTGCTAAGAGAAAAAATAAAGAGTTGCTAAAAAAAAGAAAAAAAAAGACCGACCAATTAGATCAAACGGAATAAAAATACACTTGGATAGCAGTATGTGTGAAATGTTGTCCCTGTCTCCGTCACCTAAACAAGCGTGGAATGCAGGATCCAAGGCAACTATCATGTACTTGCTGACAAGAAGCATGCGCTTGGATCCAAAAGATCTAATCATGTTGTCACAAAAAAAAAAGTGAAAAAGAAAAGAAAGAAAGTATTATATTGGTTGAATAAAGTCACTTTTGGTTCCCTTGTATATGCCAGTGAGTTGATGTAGAATTCAAACCAGTAGCTCAATCCAATAGGATGTATAGGTTCATCTTAGCAGTGACCTTCAGACAGATATGGGAAACATCGATCACTTGTGAACATTCGCCAACTTCTACATCTATATCCATCTTCTTAATATTTTCATTGTGATTGTGGTTTGTTAGTTTCCGAGTATTGTGGCTTGTTCGACTATCTAATTAAAGCTTTATTTACTAATATATGAATTGAATTTGTGCAAGGTACCTCCTCCTGTAGTAATTTTGGATTCATTCATTGATTTGTCACAAATAGACGGAGTTGGAAATATAGGTTTTGTAGGTAGATCTCTAGTAAACCTTCACGAGACTATAACTCGTCCACTAGGGACACCTAGGGGTTTAAAGGCTTGTTATTTATGCTAAAATTAACCGTTTTCTCGACGACATGGAGTTGTATTTTACTTTTGTTTTGTTTTGTTTTCTCGAGGACTAGCAAAGTCTAAGTGTGGGGAAATTTGATAGGTGTCTAAAAACACCTCTCTTAATATCGATTGGTTATGCTTTCTTAGCTAGTTTTCTTGCGAAAGTGTGTTATTATCTTTCTTTTATATTTTATGGGAATTTTGGAGCTTATTCCCGAAAATAACAAGAAATCATCCAATTTGCCACAAAAGAGGTAGAATTGTCATTGCATGGAAATTACTACAGGTAGTCGCGTAGGCGTATCGGACGCTAGAAGCTCGTGGCAATGAACTCATTAATTTGAAGGCCACAATACAATGGTGGTGCCTCTGTAGATAAAGAGAGTTCTTGGTTGATGTCTGAAATCAACAGTTATGAGCTATTGGGTTGTATGGAGACGTGCAGGAGACAATCCCATGAAGAGCAATAGTTTAAACCAGTGAGAAGCTTGGTTACTCTTGGCAGTGATAAATTGATAATGATGGATGCTGCTACTCTTTATGGAGATGAATAATGGCCTGAACGGAGAAGGTTTTGGCTTTCTTCCAGCACCGGAAATCAATGATGGAGGTTAACAGGGTCTGGTAGTGGTATTTGATGGTGAGTTTCTGCTTCTCAAGTCGTATACAGGATAGAGGAGGAGTTTATACGGACTGAGAGTTGGAACTTGGAAGTGATATAGGTCGAGAAAGGATCTTGGCAGAGATTGAGGTGCTGCTGGTCGATGGCAGTAACGGAATGGGTCATTGAAGTTAAGAAAGAAGGAGCTAGTCTGGGTTGCTGTTATCGGAAGTGGTGTTGTGATGGAAGTCACGAGATATAAAAAAGGAATGGGTCATTGAAGTTGGGTTCTGGTAAGGAGCTGAGCTAAAATGCTACTGATGAGCATGGAAGTGACGTGTAGAAGAATTTGGAGTATGTTGCTGAGAGTAGACAAGAGTCAGTGGTGATCTATGGAGTGTTGCTGCTGACGATGGGAATGATGGATAATGAAGTAGATGGTCGATGGCATGTGATGTGATCAACAGCTTGGGTTTTAGTCGATGTCATGGAAGTAATGTTAGTCAGCTATGGAGAGATGTCGCTAGTGATGGAGGTGATGCCATTATCGTGGCTGGTGGTTTGTGGTGATTATTGACAGAATGTTGATGATAAATATAGCAAGGGAGCTGCTGCCAGCGATAATAATAGAGAAAGTGAGTCACGGTGTTGCTGCCATAACAGCCATCGTTGGCTGTAGCTAGAGTGAGCTGTGGGTACGGAAACAATGGAGAAGCTATAAACGAAACATAGATGTTGTGGTGTCGTGATCAGTGAATGCCGAGTGGAGATGGAAGAAGATATGTTGCTGCCAAGATTAAGAAGGCAGTGAAGGAAGTTCATGCTGGAGATAATCGAGATGTTGGCAGATAAGGTGGACTCGACTTTGTTGTGTCTGTGGTTGTTCAAGATAGGGACGACGAAGACTGGTGGCGCTGTTGGGCGGTGTTGAATGAGCATGGAGTTGCTATTGGTGGTTCTTGTCGGTGACTGCAGATGAATGATGGTAAGAGAGAACTCGAGCAGGTGAAGGATGAGTTGTGGTAATGAGATACGAATAAGGAATGCGTTACTGCAAATAATGGCAGTATTAGTGACTGACAGGAGATGATGGCTATGCATGCTGAGATGTGGCGTATTATTCTTTTTCGTCTTACAGTGAACGTGACAAGGGGCACTGTCAGTTCGACAGGATTAACAGCTAGGCTACAAATGGGCTGGTTCGAGTGCGAGCCCAATAGGCTATTAGCCAAAATATTCTACACGACCAGAATTAAGATTTTGATGACCAAGCCTTGGCCGTGAGTTGTGTTAGGGTTTTGGAAATCCTTTGCACGGGGTGTTATGCACGGGATATAATTTTAAGGAGGTGCACTTTCCTATTTTTCCTAGGTTTCCTAGTTTTCTTAAAGAAGAGGTTACAAAACTCTATATATAGGGAAGCCTAGGCAAAATATCATATATCTTATCTTTTTATCTCTTCTTCTACTTGTGTTCTAGGGTTGGAAACATGATAGGGTTTCTCTTTCTTCTTGTTATGAACTCCATGAACATGAGCTAGAGTTTTATTATTGGTTATGGAATAGTTGGATTTCACAAAGCATGATTCTTTGATATGATAAATTAGTTTTGTCTCGTATTTATCGTTTACGATTCTCTGAAAATATAGTTACATGATTTGATTGATTGTTTTGTCAAGTTGCAAATTGGTAGAACTTCTAATCACATCTATTGCTAGTTTAGGGTTTATTATACGTAAAAGTGATATTCCTTGAATACAAGTAGCATAAATATGATTATAGTTTGTAGTGATATATTCTTATGATCATATGTGAATCGTAACCTTTGTTAAATTGAATTAGTACTCTTTCAACGTTCAATTGCTTTGAGTGGCCTAATTTCATAGAACTTAATGCATCTAGGGAATTAAACTTGATTAGTGCTTTTACACGTTAAGTTGTTATTTTAGATAGAACTCATACTCGCATCTTTTAATGTGTTTGTTGATGACAAAAGGAGATTAGCGAGATATTCTTGCGATCAAGATATTCTAGGGCTTTTGATAAAAGTTGAGATTAAAATATCAATTCTAGTTATTGTGAAGAAAACATATTTGTGAATGAAGATGAATCCTTAACCAATATTCTCAATACTTTGATTTGTGTGTTACTTTTTATTTCTTTGCTTTTATTTTATTGTTACTTTACAAAAATCATAAAAATCCCCCGGTATTTTATATAGGAAACCAAAGCATCTTGACAACCAAGACCTCTCTGTGGGATCAATCCTTTCTTGCCCTTGCTATATTTATATTTTGAGTAGTAAGAAAGTGTAAATTATTTTTGACGCATACGACAGCGATCAAATTTTGGCGCCGTTGCCGGGGAGGCAACGGTTGTCACTTGTTTTTGGTTTCTTATTTTGTTTTGTCCTTTTTTGTTTTTCTTATTTTCTGGGTTTTAACCTTGTTTTGAGAATCGTGTTTCAGGTACTTATTTCTCATGGATGGAGCATATTGGAATAATGGATACGGTTTCCAACAACCTCAACAACATGACAACTTTCAACCATTCCATGGGTATAATGAAAACCAATTTATTGGATATGATCAATATCCTACGGAATATTGTGGTACTCATACGTATCAACAACCTTATGGCGGGTATGGGTGTGAACAACCACAAGGATTGGAGGATTCTTATGATCGTGAACAACAAGTCTCTAACTTGTTAGACAACTTTTCCAACTTTGTACGACAAGAGTTTCAAAAATCTAAAGAGACTAGAGATGAGCAACTCCAAGAACTTCGTAAATGTATTGCTAACTTGCGAAGAGGCATTGATCAATGTAAGGAAGGTATGAATAATTCTAATGTGCATATGGTTTGTGATGAATATTTGATTGATGCTAATGTTGAAAAAGGCCAATCCTTGGGCACTTTCATTGATAATTGTGAAGCTAACTCAACTCTTAATCTTAATAATGATCATTCGCTTATTCAAAAGGATGAGTTAGAGTTTAGCAACACTAAATTCAGCGACAAAAAACCTTATGTTAACTATGAAAGTGACGGTGATTATGATACATTGCTTGAAACGACTAATGGTGACAACAAAGAGGAGTGTACAATGGAATCTTGTTGGGATCAAGATGAAGACGAAGAGAAATATGATGACACTAGTGCAGCTTGCTCAAGCATTGATCTTAATAATTATCAAGAGCCTATTCAAAGGGTGGAGCTTGAGGATGAAGTATTTTTGAGTGTTCTAAAAAAGTTCCTTATAGCGAAATTTGGATCCGCAGTGGGTTATGTGCCTTACAACAAAGAGGAGTCTGTTGAGAATGAAACCGATATGACCAATATTGTGGAAGACCCAATTGATCTTGCAAATGATTGTAATGAAGATGTTGATGCCGAGATTTTGGTTAAGACAGAAACGGATGAAGAATGGTTGCAAGGTTTGATAGAGGACCATGATATACAAGAGGTGAATAATTCACTTGAGTTTTTCAAGGATGAAGAGGATTCCGTGCTACAAGAGATTGTGAAAGGTTTGTCTAACCCTTTGCATATTGTTTCTTCTCCTTTACCTCGTATTGGTTTGAATGTATGGGCTTCGAGAACATTGTTGAATGATTTTGTTTCTCGATATCCGCCATTAGAAACATTAGATTCTCATACTATGCAGGTTTTGGAACAAGAAACCGTGGAAATACCCGACTCTTATATTCTTTATGCACTTCCAAGTGTGGACAAGAATAAGTGTGGGGGAAGCTTTTATCGGTTAATAGCTTCATTTCTGTTTTATATTTCTAATATTTGTGTGAAGCTAGTGTTTACCAAATAGGTGCTATGGGTGGATCCCCAACTTTTCCGATTATTGGTGTATGGAGAATCCGTCTTGCAAATCGGGTTGACGACTTTAAACCAAGCGCTAATGGGAGGCAACCCACCGGTTTTATGTATCTATCTCTATCTTTTTCTTTTATTTTAAGTCTTTTATCTTTATTTTCTTATTTTGTATATTTGCATATCAAAACTCCAACTTTTAGAGATATTTGAACAATTTAGAATAAGCACTAGCCTTTCTAAGTAGATGGAATTTTTTCTTGGCGGTGAGGTATATATTGGCTGAGTTGGGATTAGATACCAACTAAATAGCTTGTTTATTGTTTATCCTCTATTGTTCAGAAATAACTATGAGTTGGAGTAATGAGTTTTTATCATGCATTTTATTTTTGTATTGTGTATATATATCATGTTATGAATTTCCCATCTTGAACTTTACTTTGAATGACTAAATTTTACATTGAGGACAATGTAAAGTTTAAGTGTGAGGGAGTATTCTCATATAGAGTTTTTAGCCTTGTTATTTTTCCCTTGTGTTCGAAAAAAAAAATAGAATAATAGAAAATAGAAAAAAGAAAAAAAAAGTGTTTTTTGAACTCTGAAATCTAGAAACTTGTGCCTTTAGGATGACACCATTAGTGGATGGAACCATTTTGAATGCAGGAGTTGAGGAACCAATTAACTAAAAGGGACGAACATAGCTCAGAAATCATAATTAATATGATAGTTGTTATCATATCTCGGAATATCACCATGTCACATTCTATTTTATTTTTCCATATTTATCTATTGTTCTCTAAGTGTTTTGGTGGGTCACTAGACATCGACTTGTTATTACTGCTAGGATGAAATAGAGTGATTGAGTTGCTAAGAGAAAAAAAAAGAGTTGCTAAAAAAAAAAGAAAAAAGAAAAAAAAAAGACCGACCAATTAGACCAAACGGAATAAAAAGACACTTGGATAGGAGTATGTGTGAAACGTTGTCCCTGTCTCCATCGCCTAAACAAGCGTGGAATACAGGATCCAAGGCAACTATCATGTACTTGCTAACAAAAAGCATGCGCTTGGATCCAAAAGATCTAATCATGCTGTCACAAAAAAAAATGAAAAAGAAAAGAAAGAAAGTATTATATTGGTTGAATAAAGTCACTTCTGGTTCCCTTGTATATGTCAGTGAGTTGATGTATAATTCAAACTAGTAGCTCAATCCAATAGGATGTATAGGTTCATCTTGGCAGTGACCTTCAGACAGATATGGGAAACATCGATCACTTGTGAACATTCGCCAACTTCTACATCTATATCCATCTTCTTAATCTTTTCATTGTGATTGTGGTTTGTTAGTTTCCGAGTATTGTGGCTTGTTCGACTATCTAATTAAAGCTTTATTTACTAATATATGAATTGAATTTGTGCAAGGTACCTCCTCCTGTAGTCATTTTGGATTCGTTCATTGATTTGTCACAAATAGACGGAGTTGGAAATATAGGTTTTGTAGGTAGATCTCTAGTAAACCTTCACGAGACTATAACTCGTCCACTAGGGACACCTAGGGGTTTAAAGGCTTGTTATTTATGCTAAAATTAACCGTTTTCTCGATGACATGGATTTGTATTTTACTTTTGTTTTGTTTTGTTTGCTTGAGGACTAGCAAAGTCTAAGTGTGGGGGAATTTGATAGGTGTCTAAAAACACCTCTCTAAATATCGATTGGTTATGCTTTCTTAGCTAGTTTTCTTGCGAAAGTATGTTATTATCTTTCTTTTATATTTTATGGGAATTTTCGAGCTTATTCCCGAAAAGAACAAGAAATCGTCCAATTGGCCACAAAAGAGGTAGAATTGTCACTGCATGGAAATTACTACAGGTAGTCGCGTAGGCGTATCGGACGCTAGAAGCTCGTGGAAATGAACTCATTAATTTGAAGGCCACAAGACAATGGTGGTGCCTCTGTAACTAAAGAGAGTTCTTAGTTGATGTCTGAAATCAACAGTTATGAGCTATTGGGATGTATGGAGACGTGCAGGAGACAAGCCCATGAAGAGCAATAGTTTAAACCAGTGAGAAGCCTGGTTACTCTTGGCAGTGATAAATTGATAATGATGGATGCTGCTACTCTTTATGGAGATGAATAATGGCCTAAACGGAGAAGGTTTTGGCTTGCTTCCTGCACCGGAAATCAATGATGGAGGTTAACAAGGTCTGGTAGTGGTATTTGATGGTGAGTTTCTGCTTCTCAAGTCGTATACAGGATGGAGGAGGAGTTGATACAGACTGAGAGTTGGAACTTGGAAGTGATATAGGTCGAGAAAGGATCTTGGAAGAGATGGAGGTGTTGTTGGTCGATGGCAGTAACAGAATGGGTCATTGTATTTAAGAAAGAAGGAGCTAGGCTGGGTTGCTGTTATCGGAAGTGGTGTTGTGATGGAAGTCACGAGATATAAAAAAGGAATGGATCATTGAAGTTGGGTTCTGGTAAGGAGATGAGCTAAAATGATACTGCTGAGCATGGCAGTGACGTGTAGAAGAATTTGGAGTATGCTGCTGAGAGTAGAAAAGAGTCAGTGGTGATCTATGGAGTGTTGCTGCTGCCGATGGGAATGATGGATAATGAAGTAGATGGTCGATGGCATGTGCTGTGATCAACAACTTGGGTTTTAGTCGATGTCATGGAAGCAATGTTAGTCAGCTATGGAGATATGTCGCTAGTGATGGAGGTGATGCCATTATCGTGTGAAGCCAGAGATGGGTTGTGCAGGGACGTATGGCAGCTACTGTTACGATGGCAGTTGACTGCGAAGTTTTTATAGCTCGAGGAGATGGACTTAAGGGCTGGTGGTTTGTGGTGATTATCGACAGAATGTTGATGATAACTATAGCAAGGGAGCTGCTGCCAGCGATAATAATAGAGAAAGTGAGTCACGGTGTTGCTGCCATAACATCCATCGTTGGCTGTAACTGGAGTGAGCTGTGGGTACGAAAACGATGGAGAAGCTATAAACGAAATGGAGATGCTGTGGTGTCGTGTTCAGTGAATGCCGAGTGGAGATGGAAGAAGATATGTTGCTGCCAAGCATAAGAAGGAAGTGAAGGAAGTTCATGCTGGAGATAATCGAGATGTTGGCAGATAAGGTGGACTCGACTTTGTTGTGTCTGTAGTTGTTCAAGACGGGGATGATGAAGACTTGTGGCGTTATTGGGCGGTGTTGAATGAGCATGGAGTTGCTGTGGGTGGTTCTTGTCGGTGACTGCAGATGAATGATGGTCAGAGAGAACTCGAGCAGGTGAAGGATGAGCTGTGGTAATGAGATACGAAGAAGGAATGTGTTACTGCAAATAATGGCAGTATTAGTGACTGACAAGAGATGATGGCTATGCATGCTGAGATGTGGCGTATTTTTCTTCTTCGTCTTACAGTGAACGTGACAAGGGGAACTGTCAGTTCGACATGATTAACAGCTAAGCTACAAATGGGCTGGTTCGAGTGCGAGCCCAATAGGCTATTAGCCAAAATATTCTACACAGCCAGAATTAAGATTTTGATGACCAAGCCTTGGCCGTTTGGGTTTTGGCAATCCTTTGCACGGGGTGTTATGCACGAGATATAATTTTAAGGAGGTGCACTTTCCTATTTTTCCTAGGTTTCCTAGTTTTCTTAAAGAAGAGGTTACAAAACTCTATATATAGGGAAGCCTATGCAAAATATCATATATCTTATCTTTTTATCTCTTCTTCTACTTGTGTTCTAGGGTTGGAAACATGATAGGGTTTCTCTTTCTTCTTGTTATGAACTCCATGAACATGAGCTAGAGTTTTATTATTGGTTATGGAATAGTTGTATTTCACAAAGCATGATTATTTGATATGATAAATTAGTTTTGTCTCGTATTTATCGTTTACGATTCTCTGAAAATATAGTTACATGATTTGATTGATTGTTTTGTCAAGTTGCAAATTGGTAGAACTTCTAATCACATCTATTGCTAGTTTAGGGTTTATTATACGTAAAAGTGATATTCCTTGAATACAAGTAGCATAAATATGATTATAGTTTGTAGTGATATATTCTTATGATCATATGTGAATCGTAACCTTTGTTAAATTGAATTAGTACGCTTTCCACGTTCAATTGATTTGATTGGCCTGATTTCATAGAACTTAATGCATCTAGGGAATTAAACTTGATTAGTGCTTTTACATGTTAGGTTGTTCTTTTAGATAGAACTCATACTCGCATCTTTTAATGTGTTTGTTGATGACAAAAGGAGATTAGCGAGATATTCTTGCGATCAAGATATTCTAGGGCTTTTGATAAAAGTTGAGATTAAAATATCAATTCTAGTTATTGTGAAGAAAACATATTTGTGAATGAAGATGAATCCTTAACCAATATTCTCAATACTTTGATTTGCGTGTTACTTTTTATTTCTTTGCTTTTATTTTATTGTTACTTTACAAAAATCAGAAAAATCCCCCGGTATTTTATATAGGAAACCAAAGCATCTTGACAACCAAGACCTCTCTGTGGGATCGATCCTTTCTTGCCCTTGCTATATTTATATTTTGAGTAGTAAGAAAGTGTAAATTATTTTTGACGCATACGACATCGATCACATGTTAGCTGAATCTACATGGAGCTTTTGGTACCATGAATGAGTTCAACTTCGAATTCAAGCTACGGAGATGTGGAGATGGGTAATCGGGAATCAGTGAGCTCGTTTTGGGTTTGAATCGAAAAAGGAGGAATGTGCTGCTAAGGGAGAACAGGAAGCAGCTGGTTATTATTGTTTATCTCTACCAACTGAAGTTCGAGTCCAAACCAATATCCTCAATACTTGCAAATGCGAACGAATAGTCACTAAAGAGAAATGGGGTATCGGATCAAATAGGAATTGGATTGGTTGAGCTATTTTTTCGATGGAGTTGGTCAAGGAAGTTATAGATGGTGGTTGTCGAGACATGGAGTTGTTGCCGTGATCAAGATGTAGATGGACAGAGACGGTGATGATATATGAAAGACATGACTTCTAGTGTTTGAGTAATGAATGGAAGAGAAACAAGGATCAATGTTGTTGTAGCCATGAGCGTGTTCTATGTAGGGTGTTGGATGATTTCATTATGCTGCGAAGAAGATATTAGATGTGAGCTGGTGATGTGCAGCAGCCAAGGGGAGAATCATGTTGGTTGGCTTTGTATGGGACTGTTGCGGTCGATCCAGTTAAGAGGTGATGCTCAATTAGGTTACTGAACAAGTAGGTGTTGTGGTTTAAGCTTTGTATCAACTGGTGATAATAGTCGATGGGAGGTCTATCTAGGGACTGAACGTTGAGAAGATGAATTGGCCGAGATCAGAAGACCAGGTTGGTATTGTCTACGAACTGACAATTGGCATTCGGTGTTAGAGTTGGGTTGGGCCTTGGCAACTACTTCCTAGGTCCAGACTGAACTTCTCGCAGAACATAAAAACTTAGAGAGACTACAAAGGCTGGGGTTTTTTTTTTCTTGTTTTTTTGGGAAGCCAATGGAGAGTTCATTTGGAGGCTGACGGCCAGAGAACCAGAAACGGGAGTTTGAATAAGAGATTGAAGGGAATGAGACGATTCAGTGACAAGGGTTTATTCTTTCCTCTATTTTTCTTGTAATAATTATTTTTTGTGGGTTTTGAGAAATCCATAGTATGTCTTGCTAGAGTTTTTGGTAATTAGGGTTTTATGTGGAAACCACTTGGAGTATGGGCTATTTTGAATTGATTAATTGAGCAAAGACTATTATGATTTGAATAGACTAATTATTGTTTATCGATTAATTGA
Source organism: Papaver bracteatum (assembly GCA_023529315.1). Lineage (NCBI taxonomy): Eukaryota > Viridiplantae > Streptophyta > Magnoliopsida > Ranunculales > Papaveraceae > Papaver > Papaver bracteatum. The sequence goes on from JAJJWX010001467.1 coordinate 567,724, forward strand.
AAACATGAGTTGTTGCTTCACCGGGTTCAAAACCTTATGTGCGTAATCGGTAGTTTTGTAATTATATTTGTCTCATTGTTTGATAGTCCATGCTTAGATTCATTTCTTTGATGGGTTATGCTTAGGATAGCCAAATAATATTTGTGAACTAAAATTTAGTTTCGTATTATTTTCTCGCTAACGCAATTTGATGGTGCATGCTTTGGTTTAAACTCTTGATGTGTCATGCTTAGGGCGTCCCAGTGATATTTGCGATTCTGATACATATAATAGGTGATGTCGATAGAATGAAAGATAAACATATACTCATAATTATGTTTCATTTCAGTAATTGAATATAAATAGTGGTGGATACTAAAAACCCTGGTTACTGAATCTCCCAGTGCATTTATATTATTTGTTTAGTTTGATTTTTTATGTTATTATCCTTTCAAAAATACAAAAACATTATTGTTGGTTAACTTTATTAGAGATATTGATTAGAGTATTTCCACCGCTCCTCGTGGGAACGACCCATACTTACCGTTGTCTGCATTGTAGACGTCGTTCGATTGCGGTTATTTACATATAGGCATCTCTGGATCCTATCATCTAGGGCCAAGGCAAGGGCGTTTGGCTTGGCGTGGTGTGACTAGCATAGCTAGGGCCAAGGAAGAGTGCGTTTGGAATGTCGCGGCTAGCTTAGGCTAGGTGCGGTTTTGGCTTGGTATGTGGGGCCAAGGGTTTTCCATGGGCGCATGGCGTGGCTAGGGCCAAGGCAAGGGAGTTTTGCTTGGCATGTGGGGCCAAGGGTTTGCCTTGGGCGTATGGCGTGGCTAACTTTGGCTAGGTACGTGACCAAGCTAGGGTTTTGGGCCAAAGGTCGTGAGGTGACCTTAGACGGCCAGGATTTGCTCCTGGGATTGAAGGGCAACCGTTGATTGTTGCACGCCTTCACTTTGGTAGTCACGTGGGGAAGGCCAGCATGGTGACGCGGCATGGAGGGCCATGGCGAGATGTGTTTGGCATGGCGCGGTCTGTGTGGCTGACATGATTTTCCATTGGCACGGAGGTGCGGCTAGCATGGTTGGCATTCTTTGGTGCGGTCGGTGTGGCTGGCATGATTTGCCATTGGCACAGAGGTGCGACTAGCATGGTTGGCATGCTTTGGCGCGATCGGTGTGGCTGGCATGATTTGTCATTAGCACAGAGGTGCGGCTAGCATGGTTGGCATGCTTTGGCGCGGTCGGTGTGGCTGGCATGATTTTCCATTGGCACAGAGGTGTGGCTAGCATGGTTGGCATGCTTTTGGTGGGGTTGGTGTGGCTGGCATGATTTTCCATTGGCACAGAGGTGCGGATAGCATGGTTGGCATGCTTTGACGCGGTCAATGTGGCTGGCATGATTTACCATTGGCACAGAGGTGCGGCTAGCATGGTTGGCATGCTTTGGCGCGGTCGGTGTGGCTGGCATGATTTTCCATTGGCACACGTGGGAATTAGGGTTTGGCTTGTCGTAACCCTAATTTGAAAAAGATACCCCGATAATTATTAGAGACACGTTAAAGGTTTCAGTAAATGTGCCTAATAAATGCTTGTTACTTTAAATGTTGTGACATCACTGTCTGCTAGGGTTTAGTATTTTACGATTTTAACCCTAAGCTAAAAACCACCATCAACAAAAGTGTCATTGTATTATTACACAGCATCAAAGTTCAATTGTATCACAACTTCGATAATGATACTATGGTGATATGTATCACTCCCCCTTACATAATGATCTGAAAACCATATGTATTTGTAGTGTGAAATACACATTGATTCTCCCCTTTTTTGTCAATAAAATAGGCAAAGGAAAGAAAATTAGTGGGATCCTAATGAAATCTCCATAGAGACACTTCATGACCAAAATAAATGCACATATCCACTTTTTTAGATGCAATCATATAGCCGAAACTAAATGCATTCATCAAGGAGTTTATAAAGATACAAGATAACCCCTATAATATTCCACAGCCGCACTCCCCACAATGATTTGGCAATTAAGCATAAGTTCAATTAAGAACTCTCCCTCATAAAATGTCATTCCCGAAAGAACAACAAGAGCGACCTTACTTTCACAAGAAAAGAAAGGATTTCTTTGGACATTAACAAATCACATAAGAATATGAATTTGTATCCAAAAATTTCAATTAAATTAACCACAAGAGAACCTATGATTAATTTAATCGGAAATGCTCACATAAGAGAACTTACAGAGCCGCACAGTATTTACATAAAGATATGGATCACGGAAGATCAATACTGCGGAATAAACAAAGATTAATTCTATTTTTCATCACTATTTGCACAATGACATATAATAGAATTGAATCTTTGTAAACAAAAGTTCATCATATCTTCCATCACTATTTGCATAATGACATAATAGGTTTAACTTTTGTTTGCAAAAGTTCATTCAATCTTTTATCAATACTTGCATACTGACATATGAAATACTTAACTTTCGACCATGCATGGGACAAATAGAGTTCACGGACGCAAACACACATATCCCATAACAAGTTGCAATATAAAACCATAAAGATTAATACTGCAAAATCATCTTCCAAATAAACTTTAGAATTTGAATAAATAAATCTAAAACTTTGCAAGATGAAAATCGTTGGCAATAGATATGTTTACTCACAATAATTTCTATTCCAAACCCTAGTTATCCTTCTTAAAACACAAGAATAAATTCTCATAATAAGTTTCCTAGACATCATGACAAATTCGTAATGCACAGAAAAGATGGTTTGTCCTTAGTGGGTAGAATCAATCTTTTTCGCACGGATTTACACCAAGAATAGCTACTAAAGGCATATAAAAATAGTTTCTTAACAAAGAAGAACATATAAAGTCAATAATGACCATGCATCATAGTTCACATAAGATGATTGTGAACATTCAAGAATCATATAACAATGCATACTACTGCCCATTCTTGAACTTCCTTCTTTGTGATTCACTAACTACATTCTTTTAAAAGTTACAAATGGGCTTAGAAGAGTGGTACTCCAAGAATTCAAGTGCCCAAGTCCATGAGAAGTGGAACATGTGCGACGAAACGGAGAAAAACACTCAAAAAAAAGAATCGGGACAAAGGACAATCTTAACTCATCCAAATCCAATAATTCTCATCACTATTTTTAAGATATTTCAAATAGGAAGAGAATGCAAAAAGAATGAGGTCATTCTGAGTTCAGACGAAGAAGTTGCTGCCAAAACGAGTTTACCTAATATCGACATCTACAGGCCAGTATGCATACGGGTTTGCAAACGAATTTTCGTGACCTGGAGCAGTATGCAAACGGGTATGCGTACTAAAATTCCTGGATTTTGATTTTAAATGATGGTATGCATACTTGGTATGTGTACCATTAAGTCCAAACATCCCAAACTACTATTTTCAAACCTAAACATTTAAGAACCTTAAACACAGATCAAGTTAGGTAGAAATGAATGAAAAGAAAGGTACATGGATCATTATAAGTACTCTAAGAAAATAAAAACACAAATATTGCTCAAGTTTATAGACAAACATTTTTAGAAGAATCCAATCGAATTCTACAGCCTTACCGAACATAATCTGTGTGCCCCAATTCTCGTGCTTCCCTCACCGTATACATAGCATGGCATTCCTTGGTGAGGATGTACTTACAACACAATAAAGTTTTTTTTAGGTGAACAATGTCTTGCTCACCACAAGTGACTTTTGGATTATCATGAAAGAGATCGCTTTTAGAACCTTTCACATCCAAAACCATATTTCCAAAGAAATTTTTAAGTTCCAACATCATGGATACTGCCTTCTCCATAGTCATGGAATTTTCTGGGAGATCATTATTTTTCACACTCAAAACATCATTTACTTATCTTTGGTATTCACTTTTGAGTGTGTTTAGGAACAACCAGAACCTTCTTCCCATTACTCTCTTCTAGAATTCTCAGAAGAGAATTGGATTGATTATTATTTTGCAAGTTAGTCTTTCTCCAATTGGGAGCATCGGATATTGTCTTCGTCTTTACAAAGTTATCCTTTTGATAATTATTATTATTGTGAAAAGGCTTCGTATGACGTTTATAGGAAAAAATAGGTATATCACAACACTGATTTCTTTGCCTAAAGGTTGGACATTCACAACCTGTAACGTTAAGGGGATTAGTCTTAACATATAATCTTGGTTTCACAACTTCTTGTGATGCCCAAACAAGAACATCATGAAGTTTCTCATTCCTTATACGGAAACGACATATCCTTTCCAAGTGACCTTTATTTCTGCAATAGTGGCAAACATAAGGAATGTTCTTACCTCGATCCGTGTGTCCTGACTTTGGAGGTTGATATACTTTGCTCTTTTGAACCTTAACTTCCGGTGAAAGTATTTCACTTTTTCCATCAGTGGAAACCTTTTTTTGAGAAGAATCACTAGCCTTGACAAATTTTACCTCTTTGCTAATACTTGGAGCATTTATTCCCTTATAGCCCAATCCTCGTGTATCACGATGATTTTTACTTGCTACTAGCATAGTGGTTAATTTGCTTGGACTAGTAGTGAAATTTTTAAAGTCATCTTCCAACATCTTGATTTTATCAAAAGCAGCAGCTAAATCATCCTTAAATCGTTTTTCTCGAGCGAGAAGAGCGCTTTCTCTGTCATCAAAACTTGTTTGCTGAGAGTTAATCCTTGCTTCGGTTTCTGCAAGTTTCTCTTCCAACAAGAAGTATTTTTGATAAAAGTTATCACATTCAAGTGACTTTCTACTCAGGTTTTCCTCGGAATCTTTGAGGATCGATTCCAACCATAAAGACCTCCATACGTCCTTTTCAATTTCTTATTTTTACGACAGAGATGAGTCAGAAGAGGTGTGACATGAGAAGTTGTAATCTTCTTTATTTTCAACGAACCCAAAACCTTAACATACTATGAGAATTCCTCATCAACATATCTATCGATATCTGAATCACCTTCATCAGAAATTTCATCCAACTGTTCTTCTAGGCATGTTTCCCAATAAACAGTTTCTATATTCAGAGAATGTTTAAATATTGACTTAGATGTGACAGTTCTCTCAGGTGAATTCAAGCTTTGAAAATAATCTGGTAATTTCTGACCTGATACGTTATTAGAGATAGACTCGTCCATATTCAAATCACTACAAACACAGACTTATGATGTCTTAAATGTGTTTGCCTGCTCTAATACAATTGAAAAAACGGGGGTATAACAACCTCACCGAATATTTCACTTAGCAATCTTTATGGACTAACTCCAATATACTTTCAAGAGAATCAAATATACAGCCAGACTCAATATTAATAAAAAGTATATCAACGAGTTATATCTCAATTTCTAGATTCAATCCACAATCAAATAAATAGGAATTTGCGAGCCTGATTGAATACAAGAGAAATAACTTGAACGGTACCAAAGACCAGTTCAAGGATAAATCAATTTCAATCAACAACAAAATGTTGGATTTACCAATTGATCTATTCAACTCACAACCTGTGATATTTCAATTATATAAAAAATTATAATGCGAAAAAGAATTAACATAGACACCAAAAGTTTTTTTAACGAGGAAACTAATAGGTGTCTAAATCACCTAATTTTATATCTAGTATTTATGCTTTCTTTGCTATTTTCCCCCGTAAATATGTATCTTATGTTTCTTATTGAGTGTTTAGGTACTTTGGAGTCATTTGGAGCAAAAGAATGAGAAAGCGTACATTTGTGGCGTTAAAGGCGAAAACGTCAATTCATGTGCGAGTGATCTTGAAGCCAGTAAAGTTATGCAGCAAAAGAGGTGAAGAATAATCTATCAAGTCCGCATAACTGACAGTTGAGCAAGAAAGCAGAATAGGCAGTCAGTTCTGTGAAACTGACATGCCAAATGTCACTTTGGTGGCCCTTATCAAGGGGTGCAGGGTGCCAATATCAATTTTAATCATACATCCCTAAAACCTAGAGAATTCTCCTCATTATTGTGTATGTTTGAAAATGAGAGATTGGAGGAAATAGAGGCGCAATCGAGAGTAATTCAGAGATCCATGAAGTTTTGATCGGAGATGATAGAAGCGGTGGTGAATACTGGTTCGAATTGAATCTGTATCTTACACGATAAGATTGTGGTGGTGATGCTGAGCAATTGAAGTCTGTTAATTGGGAGAAATGGTGATTTGATGGGTTGAGATCAAACTCAGGGATCGAGAAGGAGGAATTGTTAATGGGTTTTGCAGATGAGTTGGAATTATAGAGAAGAAGAGGTTGAATTCGAAGGATAAGTTAGGGTTTGATGTTTTCTCATGGTTTTCAGCTTATGAAGGAATTGGAGTTAGGGTTTGCAATAGGAAGAAGGAATATGGTGAATGATATGATGTTAATTGAATCTGGGGAATATTTTGGTTTGATTTTGAGATGGGTTTCTTGTCAAGAACAAGTGTGTTGCAGAAGTAGGTTGAGATGAAGTTTTGTTTCTCATGGTGACATAAAGTGATGGGTTTGTGGAAGAATGGTTTGCTAGTGCTGCAATGGGTTGAATGGAGTTTGTATTCAATTCAGTTATGGTGTTATTACAGTCTCGGCTCGAATCTGAGATGAGATTGAAATTGAGCCAGTGGAAAGAAGGGAAGATGCAGTTTGTAATGGTTTTTGAATCTGAAATAGAGGCAATTATGAAGAAAATAGAAGAATTGATTTCTGCAGCTGTACAAGGAAGATGGGTTTGGTTGAGATGTGGTTTTGAACAGGGTGTGCTAGTGGTATAATGATACAGATTTGTCAGAAATGGTTGCAGTTTGTGGCTTGAATTGGAACAACATTAGATGTATGCTAGGATTGAACTGTAAGGGAGTTGGAGGTGTTTCTACTGTTGTGACATGATAATTGTCATGAGCTGTGAAGAAAAGCTAGAATGGTTGAGCTTGAGCTGGTGATATGAGTTGAAGTGCAGGTGCAATAGATGAAATGGTGTTGAAGTGATGGATTGTGCGAGATTGCAGCACGGAATGGAGTTACAGGTGCAGCTGTGAGCTGGTTGTTACAATGGGTTAAGCTGTTGTGCCAGTTGAAGCAGAAGCTACAAAAAGTAGAGATGGAATTGATTGTGGTCTAGACAGGAAAGGGGGGTGTTGCAGGTATTGGAGATGTTTCTACCATGGATTCTTGTGGTAATGGATTCAAATGGTTTGGCATGGAAGATGGCATAGGTTGGGCTGAGATTGGTATTGTTGAACTGCTGGCTTGGGATATGTCGCAGTTGGAGGGAGAGGCTATAATAGTTTTGATGCTGGTCAGTGTTGGAATAGAGTTCGCATGTGTGTTGCCATGGATGAAATTTAAGACTGCATGCAAGGGTTCTGGTATGTGGAGGTAGATATATATAGATGAACTGGTTGAGTATTAGATGGATGTGAATATTGCAGAAAGCAGTATTGTGCAGTCATGGGGCAATAGTGGTAGTTGGCCTATGCAAATGGCTCGGGATTAAGAAATTCAGTCCACTCATCCTAGAGATCTCAGCTAAGTCATGGTCTGACTCTCCGACTCACTTAACCGAGTTGACTCACTAACTCAGTGGCTTTGACTGAGTTGACTGATGCTTTGACTGGTAACCGACGGACTTTGTCGGTCACCTGATCACTTCTCCGGTGTTCCATCTATCTTCCGGCACTTCACCAGTTTTCCGTCGACTACTTTTGGGCATATTTTATACATGGTTTTTTCTCACACATGGGATTGGTGGATATTTATCTAATGGACTTCTTTTGGATATCACGTATTTTACTACTGGGAGTTTTGGAGAGCGGCGACTAGGGTTTGCTTTCGTTTATTTTTCATCTTCTTCATTTTTATTATTGATTATGATGAACTCAAAAGTTATGAGTATCTAAACAAATAATATTGGTTATGCGATAAAGTTGATTTCTCACCATGTTATTTGAATCAATGAGTTAGTTTTGTCACAATAATTTATTGTTTATGATTCATGGTTTATATTTTCATATGATTTGATTGTTTGTTTGGTTGAGTCCGGAATCAATCCGATTTGCATTCATTTCTAAAGCTATATTAGGGTTTTCAATACAAAAAAGCTGTTTATCCCTGATTCTAAGTAGCATAATTGTGAGTAGTGCTTGTAGTGATATATCCTACTAGTCACAAGTGAATCATAACCTTGGTTAAATCGAATTAGTGCTTTTACACGTTTGATTGCCTTGATTAGTCTTATTCCATAGAACTTAATACTTTTAGGGAGTTAAACTTAATTGTGCTTTTACACTTTAGGTTACTTTCTAAGAAGAATTCACATATACATCTTTTAATGTGGTTGTGATGAAATAAGGGAATTAGCGGGATATAATTGCGATCAAGGTATCCTAGTTTTTTTAGTAAATGAGAGATTAAAATACCAACTCTAGTCATTGATGAAAATACATTTTTGTGAATGATATTATCCCATGACCAATATCTTCTCCTTATTGATTACTTTTATTATTACTTTGCTTTCAATTTAGTTTTATTGCTTTGATAAATCAAAATCCCCCCATCGTTACTAAGAAACTGAAATTTGCATAACAACAATTGCCTCTCTGTGGAAACAAACTCTTTCTTACCACATACTTCATTTATTTTATCTGAGTGAGAAAATGAAATTATTTTTGACGCATACGACAGCGATCAGAAATCACAAATGCAGAAAAACCTCGGGACCTAGTCCAGATTTGAACACCACACTGTATTAAGCCATTACAGATTCTAGCCTACTAAACTAACTTCGGTCTGGACTGTTGTTGAACCCTAATCAATCTCACACTGATTCAAGGTACAGTTGCATTCTTTACATCTCTGAAACCAGCAGGATACTACGCACTTGATTTCCTTAGCTGATATCACCCACAACTAAGAGTTGCTACGACCCAAAGTCGAAGACTTGATAAACAATTCTGTCTCACACAGAAAAGTCTATTGAATAGATAAATTTGTCTCCCACAAATATACCTACGAGTTTTTGTTATGTCTTTTGATAAATCAAGGTGAACATGAACCAATTGATAACACGGACATATATTTCCGAAGAACATCCTAGTATTATCAATCACCTCACAATAATCTTAATCTATTAACAAAACAAGATATTGTGGAATCACAAACGATGAGACGAAGGTGTTTGTGACTACTTTTTTTATCTTGCATATCAGAGATATAAATATCAAGCCAATCTTATGATTGTACTCAATCAAGATAGAAAACAGCAAGATCAGATCACGTAACTACAGAGAAAATAGCTGGGTCTTGCTTCACAATCCTAATGAAGTCTTTAAGTCGTTAACCTACAGGGTTTCGTGAAAAACCTAAGGTTAAAGGATAATCGACCCTAGCTTATGCAACTAGTATCACAGGGGAGGTGTGGGGATTAGGTTTCACAGTTGCTAGAGTTCTCCTTTATATATATTTCAAATCAGGGTTTGCAATCTAAGTTACTTTGGTAACAAAGCATTCAATATTCAACGTTAGATGAAAACCTGATTAGATTCAATCTAATATCTTTCAACTGTTAGATCGAACTTAGCTTGTTATACACAAATAAAATGTAACTTCATTTAGGTTTGAGTAACCGTACCTAAACGTGTACACTTAATCGGTTCAACAATAGTTAACTAATGGTTAGCCATATGAGCACTTTCATATCAACCTTATTCATCTTTACCATAACTAGTTCAAATGACTCAAATGAACTAGTTAGAGAGTTTTTCAATTGCTTGGATCTCATAGAAGTATACAAGACACAGAAGAAAAATTGATTTGGATTCACTCGAATCAATTCATGAACATTATAGCCACGGTTTGCAAAGATTGCATTCCTTATTATATAAATGTCTTAGTTTATGAACAAACCGATTTTAGAAAGTAACCTACTTAAGTATGAGAACGATTACGCGTATTTAAGTAACCGAATTGAGTTTGTTTTTTACTTCCAAACTCCAGCAAAATTCACGGACATGAAACTTCCGTCAGTATGCGTACGGGTACGCATACTTACCCGGATTTCCAACAACCGCCAGTACGCGTACGGTTACGCATACTTTAGGTTCCCGGTTTTGGACTTTTACACAAATGTGAGAACACACTATGTTTATATCCAACCATGGTTACTTGTTCTAAACTCTCATTTCAATCATTGAAACTTTCTTACAGGATGTTAAAATAGTTGTTATTCACAAACTATTTTCATCAAAGCGATTTTCAAGTTATTGAAATAATCAATATGACTTTCGTCACGAGTAAAGATGAAATTTGCTAAAGCGAAAGCTTACCAACACATATTTCGAGAAATAGATAAACGAGATAGACTCGGCTCGAAATAGCAAATGTGTATAATTGAAGTCTATATAGCAATACGACTTTTGTCTCAAATAGGAGATATAATATATAGACTTTTGAGTGATAGATGAGTTCAAGTCTACATAAACCTTTTGTTGATGAAGTTTTACAAATTCCCTTGAGTATATGTTCGTCTTCATTCGATGAACGCCATGGAGTCTAAGGCTCAACTACACTTACTATCCTAATCCGAGACTTAACTATAAGTAGACTAGAAATCAAGACTTATATTTTGGCAACTAAACTTGACCAACAAGCTTGAGATAGCAATGCTTGCGAGTTCGACCGAGCAGTGCTCTAACAATTTTCTTAGCAAAACTTGGTAAATAATGACACAGAACATGTTACACGAACAATTGTATTGTATTGGATTGTGTCGTGCCTCCATATATGAATACGTATTTTATGTTTAAAATTTAATATTTTCTTGCATTTTGTACAACACGTGGGTTAAAGGATTTTTAAGATACAATCTCTTGCCATAATAATTGAACATTTTGACATATAATAGCATATATTGCAAAATGTTTCAAGATTAGATTACTTAAAATGCTTATGACTAACGTTACACGATCATATATTATTTTACTTTAAAATAAGCTTAACAAACTGCATTTTAACAACTTCGATTCTATTTATTAAGAGGTTTGTTTATCACCTATTAAGTCTAGGTAAACATGTGTTTTTTATGAAAATTAGCCACCATAACAGTAATAAAATGATCAATGATATGGTACCATAAATGATTGAGAAATATGTATGAAACGCAGAGTGTTTTACATGCGATATGGCATGTGTTGTTTAGCATGTTGTGTTGTGCTTCTTAGCGTAGAGTGTTATGTAGTGCGCGTGCCTACAATTAATATATGTTGTATTAGGTCAAAAGTATTGATTAGCTTCGCACAAGATGGCATACGAAGTTAGTGTGTCATGTTGTGTTATATTGTACTAGATCATGGTGTGATGTGTGTCATGATGTTTCCACATTTTAATGTGATATTTCGGCACGACCCACTTTCTAACTCTAACTAGGATGATATTTTTCTTATTTCTTAATACATAAACCTCGTAATCAATCCTCTATTTGGTCCAATATGTTCTAATCAGTTCTATCCCCTCTATTCCAAGCTACAAACAATATTATGCGAATTTACCCCCCCCTCCCCATTGTTATATAAGAGATTTTTCTTACCAATGATGATCTTAGTTTAATCATGAAGCATGGTAGATAAAATATTCTATTACATCATTTTCCAAATATATTTTATGTTATCATTACAAGAAAACCTTACATAGCCAAACATAGAAAATACAATCCTGAACTCAAAATAGAATCCCGTGACATACATGAAATTTTGCTGTCACGTCCCTCTACCAACTCATTCTTCATGACTCGACAATTATTTGGTTGCTTAATATATTTTCAAAAACTAATATGTTAACGATTAATAATGTTTCATTTGACCACAAACTAATGAAAATAGTCATGAAAAATTTGACTCTAAAGAGTTTTATAATATACTGGTAAACTATGTATAAAATTTAACTTATCATTTTGCATCGTCCCAACCACTTTGGTCGCATCCCGTTTTCCAAATAATGTATTGATAAGAAATTTTGTATTTATCATGATTTGACTTTTACATGTGTCGTTATATACTTCCGCAACTCTTTCACATAGTTAATGAATATGTTGATTTTTTGTCACCATAACACCAAAGATAACATACTATATGGTTTATACAAACCAATATATTAAATTGTCGAATAATTAATTCGACTCCCATTTATTACATGATATTACACAGTTAGAAATGGAAAAAAAAAAAAGAGTAACGGTTTCAGGGTGTAAGAGAAGTAAAAGGAAGTCATGTGTATTTGTAATGTAAAAACCAACAATACTTTCCGAAATAGCATAGAAGAGTAGCGATCAGCCGCTTTGACGACAAAACGTAGCAACAAAAAAAGGATATAAAATTAAAATAGAAACCAAGACCCAATCCTTACAATAATTATTTTATTAATATTATTTTTAAAAGAGAAAATGAAATCCCGATAAGGAAATGGATTCCTTTCACTCTCTATTCCTCTAAAAAAATGTTATATTTAGAGTAGGGAACGAGGGTTCAGGGGTATTCCTTACCCCACAAGACTTGATTTTTCATTAAATAATGGTATGAGTCCCTTGTATAACATGGTTTAGACATCTCTGGTTTAATACAAACTAAATTGCTTATATTTGACCTTTGTCGATTAATATAAGTTGTCTTCTAACAATATATTTTGGTTGAGCTTTTTATACAAACATAAATTGTTTATATCTGACCTTCGTCGATTAATATTAGTTGTCTTCTAGCAATATATTGTGCATTTGAGATTGAAGTTTATGTGCTAATTTTGTGGCAAACAACAACTAAAGTACTAGTTTGTGTATAGGTTAAAAAAAAATATGTGTAAATAAAAGGCACCGAGAAATGTGTTTTGTTGGAAAATGGATTCAAATAGAGGATGAAATAAACATAAAGAAATTGTTGTACTGCTGACTTTCAAGGCTCGAATAGATTTATTTTAGACAATTATTTCTACCCTCCCAATATCAATTGGGCGATTACAACAAGTGTGCGAAATAATGCCTTCAGGATACAATGAAAGCCATAAAACAGAGAAATTGGATTCCAGGTTTGTACCTCTTGATCCATTCAAGAACACACGAGAAAGGTTTATGATGATGCTTTAGAGAGAGGGAAAACAAGTTGAATTGATTGTTCATAATGGGAGAATGCCTTCACTACTTATAGGGATATTCATGCATGTTAGTAATGCCTTTTCATCACCAATAGACGCTTCCAAAAATCATAAATGGTGGCTTATGGGAAGAGACGCGTCTTTTCGAGTTTGAATAGAAATAGCCGGGAGGGGCTACGCACCCCGGATAACGACAAACAATATTGAAAATATCCAACATGTTTATCATAAATAGAATCACTAATTTTAGAGTAGAAAAATATAGTTTATCGATCCATGGACTTAGGTTTATTTCCTACTATTTTAGTTTGAAATAGGATAGAAGATATAATATAGTCATAAATCTTACACAAGATGTGCCCTTGAATTTGAAGGATAAAAGGTTTAGAGGTACTTGTAATGTACTTAATTATATGTTGATGCACCATAAAACTCAGAGATCGAAGAATATAGTTGAAGATCAAAAAATGATATGTGTTGCATGTTTATTTCTTCTAATATTCTCTATTTTCCATGTGAAATGTAATGACATTAAATTTTGAGTTATTTTGTAAAAGGTTTTAAGTTTAAGGCCTAACAAGGTATGGGTCGTGGAATATGTGATTGATGCATTAGGTTTTAGACTAACTTTGACCGTATGTTTGTTCAAATACCCATATAAATAGTTAAATTACAATATTTCATAACCTAGTGTTGATGGGTGAAAACGATTTGCTGGTTTTTTGAGGAAAAGCGGAGGGATGTGCAAGGAGGATCTTCAATTGAGCAAATTTCCTAAACCTTTAACAAATATATGCATTGCACATGAGTGCTTTGAGTTCGGGAGATCAATCTGTAAGACTCTAGCCTAAACTAAGACAATGGTCATTCCATAGTCAATTCTGTCACAAATAGGGATGAGGATCGATATGTAGGAGGGAAGATGAGATGTATGTGATATCAATGAGTATTGAAGGATTGTGGATGTGTTGGAGACTTCTGCAAGTTTTGTGAACTGTTGAGTTTAGATAAGATCTGATAGATTCAGTTATGTTGTTCAATCATGGATTGATGAACTTATTTATATTGCAGAAATAATAAACACACTTATCTCCAGTAAGTATGACGGTTGCAAAGGAGTAAAATAGTGGGGAAGCAAGAAATCGTGGTTAAACCAGTTCCACGTGCGTGGGAGAATTGGTTGATTGTCCATCCACTACTTAGACAACTCCTTCAACTACTTGCCCGACTTATTCACATTTCTCATCGTGGGTATACACACGTGCCGTAGGCATGAATATACCCCCATGTGACATGATTGATGTCTCATGAATGTGAAGTCTGCAAGGAAGACGTGTCTTTAATTAGTCAATTGCTGACTTGGCTAGATCATGTATCTTACCCTTGATAATTTGAGTGTAATGGACGAATGTGGTATGCTCTGAGACTCATGGACTGAGCATAAGGTGTCTGATGGGACATGATAATGCACATACATTGAGTCTGATAAATTGTGGTGTATCATTTTACCAGTTGAGACAATAATGATGTTCTGATAATTTGAATCGACGAGCGTCCAATGAGATTGATCAATCATGTACCTATTCTGATATGTCGAGTATTTGACAGGAAATCAGATATTGCTGAGTTACGTAGAGTGCTCATTCCTGATCTAATATGTCATGAATGGTCGAATGACAAAGTAGGAATTTGAGTATCAATAAGTATTAGACTCAAGTACAATAAAGTATTGGATGGTCGTCCAAATCATGTTTCTCAGTCGAGCAAAAATGTTGGTAGCAGGACCGAATATTAAATATTAATTAAAATATTGATAGATGGACCAATATAAAAGTTATTGACGTTTATCGAATTATCGTAAATTCGGAACCCTAATTTTTGAAGAACTCTGTTGAGAGTTGTCTAATGTGGGTCAAGGAATATAGACTAACCAGTGGACATGAGAGTCGGCCATTGGTGGTGGATGGACGTTCGAGCGTGCAGAAGAGTGTCCATAAAAAAGGATGGAGAATTATTAGAGAATTATGAAAAATATGGATAATTATTTAAAATAGTAATGAAGAAACATGGGACTGGCCGGCCATGATGGCCAAGGGATCATCCAGGTCCGGTCATGGTGGTGCATGGGAGACCATGACCCTCGCTTGTCCATTCCTAAAAGTTTTAGGTAATCTAACTAGATGATAATTGAAACATAATACTCAATTCTCATTCATTTTGGCCCCACAAAAAGCTGATGTGGACAATTCTGGCGTGAGTATTGTAAAATAAAGTTTTCTCATTGATTCCGACCCCACACAAAAAAACATTATATGTTTTGTTACACTTAAAACTCATTTACATCACCAACTTCATCCCATTCCTCCCACTTCGACCACTAACTAGGTAACCGCTAACAACCAATAAAACAAGAATTTTTATCGAACAAGAAATACCATTTTTCTTCTTAGCATCCACTGTAGTCAAATCTTGCCTTTGCATGAATAAGAAATCCATAATGAAGGAATCAAAATCTTAAGGTAGATTTTGTTTTGATGTCTCACAATTTTTGGTTTCGCATACTAAACCAGCAAAACAAGACAATCGTTGTAGGTTCAGAAAAACAGTGCCTGTGATGATTCTGATTTTTTCCCAATTATTTTGGGTAAGCCTAGGTCCCTAAAACTACTTCAGATAGATTATTTCTTTAGTTATCTCAAAAGATATTTCAGTTCTTTAATGGGATTGCGATTTCTTTTCTAATCACAAATTATCTGTCTGGATTAATGGTATAATGTTTTATATGAGGCCTACTTTCCATGTTTCTGACTGTAATACATTTGTTTTTAGCTGGTGCACTTTAAATATTTGATAAATTCAACAAAAATAAATAAATAAAATATACAAAATATTTTCACTTTTAAATTCATAGCCTATCTATAGTCATGTAGTGATATCCATGGTTTTGTACCAACCTTTTAATTTGTTTCCAGTATATTTTGCAGTACTACCTTTTGATTTGTTTCTTGTATATTTTGCATTACTTTAGATCTTCAAAAAAAGGTTTGGAAAGCCATAAACTTAAGGAAAAATACTTTGGATGTTAAAATATAGCAGAAAATTCGTACTCATGAGAAAAGGTCGAAAGCTAAGAAAGGCTAAATCTGGATATGTACAATGTTCATACCAAATCCAGAAAATTTCAAGGTAAGTTTGGTACAAACAGTTGAACAAATTCGCAAATCATATCTTCAACACTCATTTGAATGAAAACTTACAAAACTTCTTCATTCACTATTGTTGTGAATAAAGATTCATATTTAAATTCCCAAAGATGGTATGCGTTACTTAATTATAAGACTTAGTTAATGGTATCAGTGATTCACAATCTAATTATGGTTTTTTCAAATGCTATAGTATACTTGTGAAAAGACAAGTGTACCCAAATACACCAGAATATTTTAAATATCGACCATAAGTACGATACCAAGTGTGATCGTCTATGGACAAAGTCGAGTCAATACAACAACTATGGTATACACTATGTGTGATCGTCTATGGATACACGATCGAGACAATAATATAACAAAGTGTTCACTTGATAATAGGTACAATATGAAACCGAAACACTATTATCAAGTGATTAGGATTAACATACAAGTGTTATTTACTTTAAATTATAATAAACAAATTATAATTGCGGAATACTAAAAGTAAATGACACGACAATATTTTGTTAACGAGAAAACCGCAAATGCAGAAAAACCTCGGGAGTGCAGATTTGAATACTCTCAGAATTAAACTGCTATACAAAATCTAATACCAACTTCGTATAGTTGAGACCAATTAGACTACCCCTAGATACTTAGTTTCCTCAGTATCCTTGTGCCTTCGATTTCTAGAGTCACGCATGTGAATCACCAATCCTTTTGATCGTATTCCAAACAGTAAAGGATAAAACTGTTTGGTAACCACTTTATTCAATCTTTGGTGATAAGATATTATGAGTCATTGGCAAATGATCTTCTGTTTAATCTAATAAGCTCCTTTGTCTGTTTAGATCAATCTAAACTTTGATTACAAGAATAACCAGTTTTTAGATTTGCAATCAATCAATATAGAACTCAAAGAGCAGCTATAAAGTGATGCCGATCTCACACAACTAGACAATCAAGTCTATCAAAGATAAACACGATTCTAGTTGGATCCCAGCCGATCAAGGTTTGTGCTCTAAATTCACAAGATACAGAAACTAATAATAAAATCTTCATTGTCTTCAAATCTTCGATTGTCTTCTTAATAACCTGCACAACACAACTTGAAAATCCTCTTGTGATCAATCACATACAGAACAGGGGCTGTTAACAATGGATTATCACAAGATGTCTTTAGATCCAAAAATGGTTCTAAAGATCTCGTCGATACTTTGATCTAGTTTGAGTGAGCCTTATATCAGAAGAGAAGGTTCTCAAGAATAAAAAAACTAGGTGAAATCAAAGTTTCAACAACCGTTAATCAATCAAATCAATAATCGAAAACTAAAATAATAATGCAATTAGCTAGTTTCCCACTAACGGTAATCGTAGAGCTTCTTGATCCCACAAAAGTCTTTAAACGAGCGGTCGTAAGATATTTCGCCTAATTAGGGTACTTTATTCTCCAGATAGACGGCTCCACCAAAAACAACACTAATAAAGTTTTCCTGGCTCTTAGGATAATTTACAAGAAATGCAAACTCAAGTTCAAGGTTGTTTGGACAACAAAGAAATTCCAAAACCGAAAATATTCTCAAGATATTCATTAAAGTACTTAATTTCAGTTTTCCTATTTCCAATAAATTAACAAACCATATTTTCGAAAACTCCTTTAGAAAACTTCTATTATTAGTGTAGCATATTAACTAATAATATTTTCCCAAGGATATGCTTTAATTGCTGGTAATTAAAACATATATTATGAAAATCATAAGTAAATGCTTTTCAATATTTCGGTTTTTTTTATTTAGTTTCGTAAACGTTCTCTCTCTTCTACGAAATTTCGGGAGAAACCAAAAATGACGATTCTCTGTGATGAACTCAGCCTTCTATTCATTCTAATCCTTGTGTTTAGATCATTATAGAAGAGTGCTATTCTGAACTTCTCCGCCGTCCAAGGTCAGGTCTTTGATCCTTCCCCTTGGGGACGAGATTTATTGGGTAGTGGAGTTCATTAGTCATGTTTTTTTGTTGTGTTTAATTCTGCTTTTGTTTTTAGTTTGATCTGTATGCTTTATTTTACGCTTCTGTTCGTTATGACTTCTTCCTCAACGATTCTTCTCAAATCCAAATCGTTTGATCTTTCTTGGGTTCCTAATGGTAAAACTAGGGTTCTTAAGATTCTGGAGAGATTCAAAGGTATGAGTAATTGGATTTACATTCTTGAGAATGATGTTCTCTAGATTCATGAGGTGACTTTAGAAGCAATCAATTGGTTATAAAAAAACCTCTCAAATGGTCTCGCAGATTTGATCAAGTTGTTTTATTGGCTGAGATGCATTCAAATTCTTATGGAACGTTCCTTAAAGTTTCAAGATTTGATCCTGCAATTTACCATAGACAAAGACTTATTTTATTCCGCCAGGAGATGATGGTGCGGTATGGAAGTCTTTTTGGGCTTCGGTATTGCCTTCACAAACTCATGAGATATCTTTTCAGAAGGGGATTAATGATTTTCCTGAACTTGAGGAAAATTTGCGTCACTGGCAGATGAAAAGCATGGGAGATTTTGGTACTGCAGTACAAGTTCTTAACTTTCATTATGGTTGGAATAGAATCTCAACGGGTTTGATGAAAAAATTCAATTGGTCTGAAAAGTTAAATCTCCGCTGTATTAATGGTATGTTAGCTTTCTTTGATGTAAGGTCAAAGGATTTGTTCGATTTTTTCAGTGAAGAGAAGTTCATCAATATTGGTAAATCACAAATTTATTTGAGACAATGGAGAACTAAAGACGCTTTTATTAACAAGTTAAAATGTTTCGATAAAGATCATTGGTTAGGGATCCGTGGTTTGCCATTACATATGTGGAATTCTAAATCTTTTCAGATTTTCTACGTGGGGGAAATGGTAAACATTCATAAATCTATTATTAATTTGGACAAGTTAAATTGCTATAAAATCAAAGTCTCAACTAATTTCAGTAAAATCCTAGTAGTTGTGAACTATAAATGCCGTTGGTTGAGTATTGAGTGGCTTCAAGATTGTCTGGATGAAGATATGCATGTTCAACATGATCATCAGAAGATAAAATTGGTGGTGGTCAGAGTGGAGGAGAATCAATCCAAAATATCTTCCCAATCAAGATATTCTTCCCGTATTGGGAGCTCGGAAAATTTATCTACAACATCTTCCAAGGCTAAATTCTCGCCAGAAAATATGACTTATTCAAATTCAAAATTGTCTGTGTCAAATTCGGCGGTAAATAAATTGAATAAGGTTTGGAAGGAAGTATCTTCTAAGCATCTAAGAGGTAACCTATCCAAGGCTAATACAATGGCTATAAAAACTAGTGAAGATATTCTTATTACATGGGTCACGGTGCGTAAGAATAAAATGGGTAAGGTTTAAGGTCGTTATATGGGCCAGATGGGGAGAGTGTTACCTTAGGGTATCGGCTCTACCATTTTGATGGGAACTCCTGCCCATGACTCAAACTTTTTTAGTATACTGAATCAAGATATGGTCCATATGGGGGGGTATCTTCTAATAATTTAGAATTCAGCCATGCCATTTTGATGGGAACTCCTTCCCATGATTCAGTTTCATATTGCCCATTAAATCAAGATGTAGAGTGTTTGGAGGTAGGCTCTTCTAATTTGATGCAATTAGCCGATAACCCTACATCTGTTCATGATCAAAATTATGTTGAACCGTTGGATAAGAGTCAAGATTTGATTGTCTCAACAACCCTACTTCAAAGGTGCAGAACAACTCAACTCTTCTTGTTAACAGAGAGTTGAATGAAAGAATTGATGCTCAATTGAACTTCAATGAGAGATTGAGTATTTCCACTAATTACCCAAATTCGAGAGTAATCTGCAAGGAGCTAATTCTCAGAGATTCAACACCGGTGAATGATATGGAAATTCCCCTAAGAGAATATGGTGATGGGTTAGATATTGTTGAACCAGATAAACTAGATCAAAATCATTCTCGTGGGTACGATGATTAGGTTCAAATTGAAGCAGTTCAATGTTCAATTGAATCGAAAAATCTGGAGATAGAATCTGTCTTTAATCCAATAGCTTCTAGGGCTTCTGTAGAGATTAATGGATCATAAAATTATGAGCTGGAATATCAGGGGTTTAGGTCACGATTCTAAGGTAACTGCAATCCGCAATGCAATTTTGAAGAATAATCCCACCATATGTACAATTCAAGAATCAAAGACTGGGATAGTTGATGATAGGCTAATTCGTTCACTTTGGGGAAATAATAGATGTAATTACATCTACTTAGCTTCAGAGGGTGCTCCAGGAGGAATAATTGTAATGTGGAAGGAAGGGATTATTCATATGGGGGATCATCTGTTAGGGGCTTTTTCAGTCTCTGTCAAATTTTGTAATGCTTCTGATAACTTTTTGTGGATTTTCACCTTAGTGTATGGTGCATATGATGTAGGATATTACAATCAATTCCGGAAAGAATTAAGGGATATTCGTATTATGTTTGATGATCCTTGGTTAATTGGGGGAGATTTTAATGTTATCTTAGCTACAGATGAGAGAAATATTCCTGGTGGTGCTTTGAGAAATAGGAAATCTTTCAGGGAATTTGTTAACAGGTTTTCTTTAATTGATTTTCCAATGGCTGGTGGAAGATATACCTGGAAAAATTCACAGCAACCGCCTCTTCTTATCAGGTTAGATAGATTTCTCTTATGTCCTAATTTTAATGAACATTGCCCTGCACCTATTCAGTTGAGACTTAAAAGACCAATTTCAGATCATACACCAATTTTATTATGTTGTAACTCTGGTGAAAAGATTAAATCTCCTTTTAGGCTTGACAATTTTATCTTGTATCATCCTGAGTTTCTAAAAAATCTAAAAATCTGGTGGGAATCATTAGTATTCTCTGGAAAACCTAGTTTCATTTTTACTAAGAAACTCCAAGCTTTAAATTTTTTAATCAAGAATTGGCAGAGGAATACTTTTGGTAACTTACACTCACAGTTAGAAAATCTGGAACTTACTAATGAGGTCTTGGATAATCTTAAGGAAGTTACGGGTCTTTCTGATGAAGAAGTTGTGGAAAGAGAACAAGCTAAATTGCAGCATTCTTCAGTTTCTATGAATATTTCTAGGAAAGTTAACCAAAGAGCTAAGGAAAAGTGGGATAAAGAAGGTGAAATCAATTCTGCTTATCTTCATCAGATAGCTAACTTCAAATACAAGTGCAATAGTATTACTTGTCTCAATATTGATGGTTCTTTGACTTATGACAAGAAGTTGATAGCCTCTGAAACAAAGAATTTTTATTCCTCTTTATTCACAGAACATCATGAAATGAGGCATGGTTTTGAGCAACTTGATATGCCTGCAATGTCAGTTGAAGACAATATGAACCTGGAGAATCCTTTTACTGAAGAAGAAGTTCAGTCAGTTATTAATCACTTTGGTTCAAATAAAAGTCCATGTCCTGATGGATTTACCATGGAATTCTATAAATGTGCTTGGAATATGATCAAAAAGGACTTAATGTTGGTGGTAAAGGAATTTGAGGCTACTTGTATGCTTGACTGGAGACTTAACTGCATAAATTTGACTCGCATTCCCAAGTGTAATGGTGCTGTCTCTCTCCATAATTTTAGACCAATCAGTCTTATTGGTAGTGTCTACAAAATCATATCCAAGGTGCTTGCTGAGAGGTTAAAATTGGTACTTCCTTCTATTATTTCAGATTATCAAGGGGCTTTTATTCAGGGGAGATGGATTCAAGATGGTATCCTAATTACATCTGAACTGATTGATTCAAAGCTTAAACACCAAGACACATGCATAATCTGCAAAGTAGATTTTTAAAAGGCTTTCGACAATGTAAATTGGAACTGTGTGGATACTACTCTGGCTAGATTTGGTTTTGGTATGAAATGGAGAGCTTGGATCAAGTGGTGTATTTCAACTCCAAGATTTGATGTTTTTCTGAAAGGGGAGGCAAGTGATATGTTCAAAAGGCAAAAAGGCATTAGACAAGGTGACCCAATTTCACCTTTTCTGTTTATTTTAGTAGCTGAAGTTCTCTCCTTAATGATTAAAAAAGCTGTTGAGGATAACCTTATTTATGGATTTTCTATCTCACAACAAGGTACTCCTATAACTCGTCTTCAATTTGCAGATGATTTAATAGTTTTTCTTAAGGATGAGGAATCTCAAATTCAAAATCTTAACTGTATTCTGTTGGCTTTTGGGAGTATTTATGGTCTTAAAGTAAATTATAGAAAGAGTAATATAGTGGGATTAGGTCAGTTACATAATGTTGAACTGTGTGCTGACATATTTGGATGTTTTATGTATAAATTACCAATAAATTATCTGGGCATTCCCCTAGGTAGTAAATCCAAAAACAGACTCATTTGGAATTATATCATTCAAAGATTTCAACAAGAACTGTCTAGTTGGAAGAGAAGCTATTTATCTAAAGGTCAAAGGCCTATCATGATTCAGAGTATTTTGTCCAGTCTTCCTATTTATTATTTGTGTATGTTTTAAATTCTTGTGGCTGTTGTTAAAGAAATGGAGAAAATTATGAGAAATTTTCTTTGGGGTTCAAGCAATTCTACTAAGAAGATAAGTTGGGTGTCATGGTCTAGAGCTACTTTGCCTAAATGTAGAGGTGGTATTGGTATAAATAAGATGCAGTTGGTGAATAAATCTCTTCATGCAAAATGGATATGGAGATATGAAGCTAAAAAGTATGCTTTATGGAGAAAGATTATCAATCAAAAATTTGGTGGATCTGCTGAAGCTTTTATGCCTTCTCTGACAAAGAATTCAGTTTGTCATAGTGTGTGGTCTGACATTTTGAAATCAAGAGAGTTTGTTAAATCTAGCACTATTTTGACAATTGGTTATGGTTTATGCATATTTCTGGGATGATGTTTGGGCAGGTGAATTTCTTCTTCAACAGCTCTTCCCTGGCTTGTATCATCTTGCTAGACAGAAGAAGGCCATATTAAGTGATTTGATTTCCAATGAGGGAGCTTGGATTTTAAAATTTTATAGAAATCTAATTGAGAAGGAGATGTTGGAGGTGGAAAATCTTTTACAGATTATTGGTGACCCTTCAAGACTATCAACTGAAGATACTAGAAAGTGGCGTTATGGGGATGATTTTTCTGTAGCTAATGTGTATTTTGCCATGGAAACTGGAGGTTTGTTAGATTTCCCTAACAAACAGCTGTGGAACTCCAAAGTACTACTAAAGGTATCTTTCCTGGTATGGAATTTCTGTTTTAGTGGAGCTCAAACTTTTGATTATTTGTACAGTGCTAGAATGGTGCAAGATACGCATTGTGTTTTATGTGTAGATGGAATAGAGACGAATGAGCATCTTTTTTTTACATTTCAAATTGGTGTTTCATATCTGGTCATATTTCCTTGATAGCTTTGGAATCAATTGGGTGTTAGCAAAGAATGTTAGAACTAATTTATAGGAATGGGGTGACAAGTCTAGAAGAAGTTCAAAAAATAGAAAGAAGAAAATTTGGAGTATTCTTCCCTTTGCCATTTGGTGGTGTGTCTTGAATGAAAGAAACACAAGAGTTCACAACAATTCGAGTAAGGATTTGGATCAGTTAATTATAGATGTCAAATGTCTTATGTTCAATTGGGGTTTAAAATCTGATTTATTCACATGTTTTTCTTTATCCACTCTCATATGTAATTGGAATGCAGTGATGCATACTACATTATAACTTCTGCTATCTTGTGTCACTATTCTGGTGACGCAATGATACTCTTTATATAAAATTTGCCCTTTTAAGTAAAAAAAAATCGGTTTGGGATCACCTTGAGTATCAAGGAATATCTTTGAACAATTAATGATAAGAGTTATGTACATGTTCAAATAATGTCGACAACTAGAAGTTTTTCAGAAAACCCTAATTCCAAGCTTCACACAAAACATAAAGAGATATGTGAATATTGGAAAATTAGTTTTGCTCCTTGGGATCGGTTCTACCATGACTCACAATATAAGTTGTGACCGGTTATACCATGCTTCCAAAACTAGGTTGTTACCGGTTACACCATGCTTCCCAGTGGTAGCTTGTGATCGGTTACACCTTACTCCCCAAGTGAGCTTGTGATCGGTTACATCTTGGTTCCCAAAGTAGCTTGTGACCGATTAGCTTGTGACCGATTACATCTTGGTCATCCAAAAAATATTCAATAAAGAACCGTACCAATCATGATTTCCATTTCGATTATGAAACAAGTTCATACATCTACTTCCTTAAACTAATGTAATAATACATTATTTTCTAGGATGAAATTACACCTATATCTTACACATAATCAAGTAACTAAATACAAATATTATGTTAATGTCGTATTTATGAAGTTCCAAAAGATAAGCGTTTATACTTCATAATTCAATAACTTTCTTGACAATTTGATCATAATGATATGACCAAGTCTAACCACTAGAGTATTATATATATACAGCTTCGCATGTTATATTTTCAATATAATCCAACTTGAAAGATACGTTAGGAATGCAAACAAGATCAAGTCAATATTACTAACCTCAAGTGGAAGGATGATGTCTTCATTGTATTCGTTACTTCTTCTCATTCTTCAGGTATTCAGAGTAATACTTGTACGTCCCAACATTCCTAGGATTTCTAGTCTAACCTAAACGAAGTTGATTGTAGTATTTAATCAAGCGACTCTATATGAGTTTTGATACTAAAATATGACAACCAAACTTGATATGCCAACGCTTGGTGGGTTCAACCGATATATGCTCTAAAATACTGTTTTTAGGCTTTTACTAGATGTACATATGGGTTTTCCTCATAATTATAAACATCATACAACATTACTGTGCTTACAAGACTTACAACATTGTTATTTATCAAAGTATGATAATGTGCTTAGAAGAAGCAAGTAAATGCAGAGGTACATCTAAACTTGAGTTTGTTTTATGCTGTGGAAAAGGATAAGTAAAACTGCCACTACTCCCAGATGCGCATCCATTTTTTGAAAGAACTTTTAGATTTCAGCAGCCGACCGCGTTTTTCACAATTCAGAGAGCTCATTTGAGCATACATTTTTTTGTTTGCGTTCACGTTTATAAGTAGTAGAATGGAAAAACAGATAAATGGTGGTACACCACCCTTTGTGTATAGGATGAATGACCCAACTCATCACAAGATTGATTCCTTATTGCCGCCTTATGGTAATGACCCAACATTTGCTTCTTCACCGTAAGCGTTTATGAACAAATTGTTTCATATATTGTTATTTGGTTTTTTAGTTATATCATGATGTGAACAATTCAGGCTCATATATTATGTGCATAAACCATCATATGTGAATTGACTTCTCAAGCTACTCTATTTGAAACACAGAGCAGACAAACACGATAAACCTAATAAGTTTGTGTTTGGTTGTTCCTAAAGACTGTCCCTATGGGAAATCACTTTGGGAAACTTGTTCTGGGCATCTATGACGCACGCCAGAAATCTTAAAAGATTGTTCAGAGTTTATTCTTCTCAAGACTACTGGTCTCTCAATATAATCTCACACTATCTAAGACATTAGAAATCCTAGATGATGGAAAAAAATCTAAAGGAAAAATTAAAGATTCCTTTAAAAAGGTTCGTTGCAGGAAACGTGTGAATAAAAGCTCAAGGATATGAAACCTCACTAGACTTCATATTAATCTTTTTGAGGAATACTATCGTGATGGATGAATTGACAAAGATCTATTTATGACTTTTGAAAACGTTTTTAAATCCCTGGAACGACTTGTCTTGATTAAAGAAAAGGCTTGTGCTGGTAAAAATTCTGATTCTGTCATTCGTGACACACATTCGAGTTTTGGAAACAACTCGATCTAAATCGATAAAAAGATTTTTACAGGTGGTGTTGCAAGTTCCAGCTGTTGAGGGGTGAATTTGATATTGGTTCTACAAGTCATATCCATAACACACCCAATTCCCAAGGGAAGAGAGAGAGAAAGAAAGGGAGAAAAAGATCCCTTTCCATTGTACTATGTGCCTCCTTTTATAGACTTTCCCAAAATCCCTTCCTTTTATGACAACATGTCACATGTCCTAAGCCTCCTAAATTACCACTAATGCCACTCCTTCTCTAATACAACCTTCTCCTTTTTCATTAATTCCCTCCTTATCCTTTCCATCTTATGGATACCTTTTAGTGGACTTGGGCCTTAGTCTCCAAGTCCCCATGTTTCATGTTGGGTTTGCCTCCCTTTTGGGGGCACCCTAGCCCGACTAAGAGGTGATATTTTTCATGTATCAACATTAGTCCCCTGACTATTAGGTTAATTATCAAATAACTCGGTAGTCATATTACGTTCCATTCTAGCACCCCTTGTACTGTCTTCTCGAGTAGAGTCTCCAATCCGCAGCTTTGAGGAATTTATGAAATGAGATAGGTTTTTGCAAGAAAGTTTCGTCATGTGTGCTGGTGTTTGGATAGCACAATTTGAGGGTCTCAGTGTGAGTGTGATGAAGATGTGGCATAGACTTTACTTAGCCCCATTCTTTTCTTTTCTCTAACTGTTCCGCGTGGTTGGGGATATCTTTAGCTTTTATCCCAGTCTTACCTTCAGGACGAACTGGCGCGCCTT
This sequence comes from Papaver bracteatum, assembly GCA_023529315.1. Lineage (NCBI taxonomy): Eukaryota > Viridiplantae > Streptophyta > Magnoliopsida > Ranunculales > Papaveraceae > Papaver > Papaver bracteatum. The sequence goes on from JAJJWX010001467.1 coordinate 594,715, forward strand.
TTAGTATTAAGAGAGGATGTGGGTATGCTATGGACTCTCAGACTGATTCGTCAATACAAAGCATGTAAGGAATATGATGAACATGAAGACACTCTTTCATTCGCGCGTGGGGCACAAGCTAAAGGCAAAATTTTATAGGACATTCACAAGTTGGTAACGCGTATCATGCCTCGATGAGGGGGGATGGGGCGTGCGGTTAAACACGCCTACTCCCCCTTTTTTTTTGTAGAGGATGGGATAGGGCGTGTGGTTAAACACGCCTATTCCCCCTTCTTTTTTGTATAGGATAGGCTAGGGCGTGTTGTTAAACACGCCTATTCCCCTTTTTTTTTTATAGAGGATGGGCTAGGGCGTGTGGTTAAACACGCCTACTCCCCCTTCTTTTGTAGAGGATGGTCTAGGGCGTGTGGTTAAACGCACCTACCCAATTATTTTTGTAGAGGAAGGGATATGTCGTGCTTAGTGGTAGGCTCAGAAACCTACAATAAAATACTGCAAGAGCATAGTGTCTAACTAGTAGAACAATGGCAAGTACAATTCGTTCCCACGAGGAGTGTGAAATACTCTACTAACTAATACCAAAAACTAGCTAATCAAATTCAATAATTTTTAGAAATTTGGAGCAAAATGAAATAATAGATAATTTTAACAATAAATAAGATGGGAATGAGTTATTAGGATTTTCGATTTCCACCAATTAATTATACAAACTCTACTAATCTTTAAAAATATATTCCATGCATTTTTAAATATTGTTTCTCCGCTGTAATTTTCTTCGCTTTATGGGTAGTAATTCTAAAGCATTACCTATCAATCCTAAAGTATATGACGTCAAAAAACTTAACCCAAGCACGCCATATCAATTGAAAAGCATAGATAATCAAGAAAATCACATGAGCAATTAAATCCCAAGCTATATGAAGAAAAACTACTAATCAATCAAATCATTATTAAGCATATATAAATGTAGAGTTTACATAATAAAATTGGTTTCTACCTAAACCCTAACATGGCTCTAGCTAGACATGGCTTTCTCAAAAGCCATAAACATATTCAAATCAAATTAGCTAAGAAAAAAATGGATTCAGAGAAGAAGAAACTCCAAACCCTAGTTTACGGCTGTAGCCGCACGCTACCAACTCCTGGCGGCCTCCCCCTTGAAGATTTTCAGTTCTCTTTTTTCTTTCTTTCTTCACATCAAAAATGTATTATGAACGAATGAGATCTTGCCACGTCATCCCTTCCAGCACTATCTTTTACTAAAAACAGATATGATATTAGAATGTCGCCACCACAATTATAAGTGCATTTACCATCAAGGTAAGAAATTACTACCTGCATGTGTATGCATGAAAATATACTCTTTCCTTATTTGTGGGATAAGGTAGGTGCAAAAGATTCTTTTCAAATCTGATTCCTCTTCATATTCTGGCCATCCAATCTCTTTCCAAAACATGACCACCATCTAACTCAATCTGCTGCATATCTGGCCCTCACCAGTTCCTGGCCCTGCAATCAACTCCATTCGATAACCATCTCACACTGCCACATACCCATATTAACCATCTCCTAGCTTTGCTGCTCCATTTCGGATTCACCACTGAACATGCTGTTTTCCATGTTCTTTCGCTCCTTCCAAGCTAACAACTGCCAAATACTCTCAACAAACAACATACAGGTTTCTCCAATCAACCATGCATCCTTACTATCAAGCTCGAGACAGATGAACCAACTCCCTATGTTCTCGTTCATCAACGCAGACTTCTTCTTCTACAACCATCACTTTCATTCCATTCTCGTCCAAGATTAGAATTCAAAAGGACTTTGAATCCAACGACTCATCAGTGCAACTTGAGAATATAAACACCACCACTGGCAACAACTGACTCCCACGATAGAACTGACTAAGCCAACAGCAGCAACGTCATCTTAGTCCAGCCAACTCCGGTAGCAAACATCTATCGAAATCCATCCCAATTCCATTATTTTTAAACTCAGGCCACAACACTGAGTCAACTCCCCACACACAATATCAGAAAGTGAAAAATATTAGAACCACCCTACTATATGGGTTCAATATATACAAGCCCCACAAAATGAATCCTCCACTGTCCACTCCATATTTTCACTTTTTGATATTTATAGGCCCAAATTTTTTATTTTCAGGGCTTATTAATAAAAAAATTATTTCATAATACCAAAACAGTCCTTTAGTATATATATGCAATAAAGCTAGGTCCAGATTTTAGTTTTCTTTCATTTTCTTTTTCACTTTGTGTGTCTCATTTCTTTCGCTCTCTCGCAGATGAAGAAACAGGCCAAGAAGATACCATTGATAATCAAAATTTTCACCGAAAAATGATTTCAAAACCTAGATCTTACCTTCACAAACAAAGATACTGATTATGTAAGCGTAAATTCAAGATTAACATCACTTGTTCATCAGATATTGAATGAAAATCAATGGAAATCATCACCAGCAGCTAATGATTTTGAAGATTCGCCTACGAGATCAAATTGAACAGATAAGTATGTTTATCTTTAACATTCCAATTCAATCGGTAGATTAAATTTTTAGATTTAGTTTTCTATTTTCTGAAAAATCATTTGGAAACCTATATTAGTTTAATTTCAGCTCAAATATGTTACTGAAATCATAATCAGAGTTAGATATATTATAATATCATCTCAATTTTACTTTTGAAAGAAAAGTTTCAAAGAAATTTCAAAGAAAAAATTCTAGGGTTCTTGAATGAAATTCGATCTATCTTTTAATCTCTTATCTCGATTGAAAATCTGTTTTCGTATTCGTAATTTGTGAATCATTATTCATCTTACCTATCTATTTGATACGGATTTCATTTACTTTCATTTTCAAACTGATTTGCTACATCAATACTTTATCTTGAAGATGAAATCTATAACTGGAAGCTTACTGTTGTATCTATAATTGAATCATTTTTGCTTAATGTTTAATCTTAGGCTATTTAGATACATCTGCAGTGTTCTGAATATTTGGTTATTTAGATTTGGCAGTACATGTATTTTTTGTTTCAATTAAGATGAGAAAATATTTGTATTCAGTCTCAATTTGGTAGTGCTAATGCTAATAAGTGCCTAGTTTTTTTTTCATATTTATATTTAGTTTTCTATAGGGATACTTTCAAGATGCATTAATGACCACTTACCAAGAGAATTGACAATGCTAGAGCAGTTCTAAGTGAAGGTGAGCTTCATATGTTGAACTTAATCATATCAGATATTAGTGGCTGCTAATGTGCATTTAGTTATGCATCTTTGAAGGTTGTGGGAATTTTCATTTGTTGCTCAGTGGGCCTTTAGCTTAGAAGAGGCAGTAGTGGAGGTTGTTGGTATATTTACGCAATATGATAGTGTTGCACAATGAATTGCTGCTAATGTGCATTTAGTTGTGCTTCTTGTTTCCATTATCTACTTCTCACCTTTATATTATGTAAAGTGACCCATTCTCTCATGCTTATGCTTGAACCCTTGGTTTATTATATATGTTCTAGATCACAAGTTCTTACTACATTCAATTTTTTTTCTTTCAAGTTCATGACCTTACTAGTGTGCTAGAAGATTGTTTGGAATTGAATCCTTTAATTTTGTGCTATTAAGTTACGAGTGGTGCTACAAACTCTTGCTAGTAGGAAGTAACATATACCTTGAAAACTTATGCTTTTATTCCTCCTTCATACTTGTTTAGGTTTGATATGTGTTGTTCAGTTATAGGTTTAAGTTCTCATACTTCAGCTGAGATATTTGTTGTTTAATTTTGTTTTTCAGGTATTTTTTTTGTGCTAAAATTAGTAAATAAAATAGGAATGCAAGGTGTTAGGTTCAAGATACTGCAGCATACAACTATGGGAGGTAAAAACTAAACTCTAAGAACTTTGATTCTCTTCTCAACTCTCGACATTCTATGAGCATCTGTAACTTTTAGTTACATTTTGGAAAATGCATGTGTAACTCTTAGTTACACTTGGAAAATGCATCTGTAACTCTTAGTTACACTAAGAAAGTGCATGTGTAACTACCAATTACACTTGAAAGATTTTGATGATTTTTCTAGATTCAGTATGAACTCTAATGAAACTGTGGTGAAAAAGGAAGAAAAAATAGAAGTAGTTACAGAACCAGAAGTAATGGTTGTTTCTGGTGTTGAGCTCATTCAATCTATGTCTTCTTTCCTTGCTTTTGGATTCAGATATTGATTTTAGTTTTCACTTTGAAAATTTTAGGGATCTTGTACTCTCTGGTACTAACAACTGTGTTGCAATTTTCAGCGCGATGAATTGTTTCATAAGAAGCATGGGATTCATATTCCTTGGAATAGTGTGTCGTCACCACTTCATAGGTATAATCTCAACCTTGTTGACTTAATCATTTGTCCTTTATATGAGACGATTATTATGTTCATATGTCTTCATTCCATCTGTACTTTATGAATGACTTACTAGTTTGATTATTATGTTCATATGTATTCATTCCGTTTGCCCTTTATATGAGACGATTATTATGTTCATATGTCTTCATTCCATCTATTTTTTACGCTTATATCTTCTTTTTATGCAGTTCATTGTCTGTCTGTATGCTTGCTTCTATCTTCTTCTTTTTTGTTTTCCTTGGTAAAGCTTGACTTCACCTATTGGTACCCTGGCTAATCAATTGTGAAATTTCTTACAGCTCAGTTTGAATAGTGCTGGACATATAATTTCTTACAGCTCCGTTTCTCAAGGATTTAAGGTGATTGCTGGTGTCAGTGAGACTCTTGAATAACGAGGTGAGAAGTGGTGATTCTTATCTCTTTTATAGTTGAAAATGTATACTTTTATATGGATGTGTAACTCTCAGTTACACAAGTCAGGTGCATCTGTAACTCTCAGTTACACATGATATATGCATGTGTAACTCCTCTTTACAGTAGACAGATGCATGTGTACACATGATAAAATGAACAAAGTTGCAACCATTTTTTTTTGCATGCTACGTATTCAAGTCATAATCATGTGTAACTGTCAATTACACATGACAGATGCATGTGTAACTCCCAGTTACACATGCTAAGATAGGTTATCATTAACTTTTCTGTGATCTTTGTTCTATAATTTTTCCTTACAATTGTTCTATGTAACTCCTCATATTTTGACGTTAACTTCGTATCACATATAGGAAAATTTGAGATTCATATCATGAATGGAGAGTTTGTTGATCCTCAGATTGTAGTTATGCTTGTTGAAAACGGGAAGGGGAAGACAATATGTCTTTGCTTGCTGGTACACCTTTTTATATCCCTCTCTTGTTGTTTTTAGTTTCAAATTCTATGTCTAAACTGCGCATTTATTCACATTACACAAGTAGGATGCATGTGTAACTTCTAGTTACACATGTTATGTTCTTGTGTAACTCCTAATTACACAAGTAGGATGCATGTGTAACTCTGAATTACACTAGACTGATGCATGAGTATCTTCTAGTTACACATGCCAATTATGAACAAACCTTGTAACCAAAAAATTACGCATGCCAGTTACACATGCTTTTATGGATGTGTAACTCTTAGTTACACAAGTCAGGTGCATCTGTAACTCTCAGTTACACATATTATATGCATGTGTAACTGCTCTTTACACTAGACAGATGCATGTGTAACTCCTAGTTACACATGCTAAAATGAACAAACTTGCAACCAAAAAATTCCACATGCTAGGTATCCAAGTCATATGCATGTGTAACTGTCAATTACACATGATAGATGCATGTGTAACTCCAAGTTACACATGCTAAGATGGGTTATCACGTGTCTTTTCTGTTATCTTTGTTATATAATTTTGCCTTTCAATTCTCCTATATAATATTATTATTTTTTTGCTTTTTATTCATACAACCTAATCCATGGATGTTTATTTCGTTGCAGATATGCAAGCATTTTGGAATGAGGAAGACAAGAAAGAAAGGCAAAACTTCTAGTATAGGTTTCAGTGGCTTATTTCTAGTGTTTTAACTTATTTATTGTGTTCAGTAACAACCGATTACTATAGCTGGTAAACAGAGATATTATTGTAAATTAATATTAATGTGATAGATGCATTTTTTGTATATTTTTTTTTTCTGTTGTGTAACTGTTGACTACACATGCCATATGCATGTGTAACTTGTGGATACACTTGTCATATGTATGTGTAACTTCTTATTACACATGTCATATGGATGTGTAACTTTTAGTTACACACTATTGAATACACAACATGAATGTGTAATTTTTATACATGTGTAACTTCCAGTTACACTTGCAATATCAATGTGGTCGGAGGTGGTGGTGAGCGGTGGTCGGTCGACGGTGGTGGTTGTCGTCGGTGGTGGTGGTGGTCGGAGGTGGTTGGTGGAAGTGGTGGTCGGAGGTGGTTGTCGGCGGTGGTGGTCGGAGGTGGTTGGCGGTGGTTGTGGTGGTCGTAGGTGGTTGGCGGTGGTTGGAACATCATCACATAATATTTTAATAATTTTGGGCCTAAATTTAAATTTTATTTAATTATGGGCTTGACCATATGCATAAGGGTATCAAGGTCTTTTAATAATTTGGAGCCTAGATTTAAACATCTTTTAATTAAGGGTCTCATATTATGCGTTATCCATGGGTTGGGCTTTAGCCTAATGTTCCCGATCAGAAATAGCGCGAGCCATCAAACTTTCATTCTCCGACCCTCTAACTACCTTCACCGATCGAATGCACAGCTCACCAGTCTAAGAATATAAAGCCCATGCTAGCAGATAAGTCACCACTAGCTAGATTCATACCTTGCTTTCGGTGCCATCTTCTTCCATGTCCGAGCTATCTCTACAGTTGATACGCTCGACCATCTTCTCCGTCTCTGTCCCAGTTTAACCACAGGCCACAACTCCCATTGGCAGACTAATTGAACATCTATTCATCACCAAAATTCGGGTACTGCCTATTTGTCTGTCCAACTTCAGCTCCTTCTCAGACTCACCACCGGCTTCTCGTACACAGTCCAATACCATGGCAGTCGATCACCAGCACCATCATTTAATCCATCTACTTCATTCAATCACAGGAAACCATATCAACGACATTAGCTCCTCTTCATTCCATGTTTATTATAATTCTGCTTTCAAGCATTGTATCGAGCAACTGGAGTGCAGTTTCTGTGCGTTGAGAAATTAACTCAACTTGACTGATGTAGAAAGTGAATAGAGGTTGTAACATAAGAATCGATATACCTAACCAATGGGTTCTCACAGTACCACTGATTACTCCATGAAAGCTTGATTGACGCCATCTCTTTAAGTTTTCATATCAAACCCATTTTCAACCAACATCGAACACAATCATCACCATAGTGACGGCAACTTCTTGTGAAGATGCTCACAGAAATCCTCCATTGAATCAGATCCCTTTTATCTTAAATAGATGAACACCACCCGCTTGACTTCTGTTTGTAAAAGAATAAGATGTGGTGATATTGAAACACCAAAAAATGACATGGTTAGACTAAGTCTTATGGGATGCTAGTCTAGCACCTAGATTAGCAGTCCACGTCAGCAAGTAAAATCGCCTAAGTCTTATGGGAGTGCTATTTTAGCATACTAGTCGCTGAATCAAAACAACGCATCGAGCTGAACCATTACGCGCAACTAACTTTCGCGGAATAATCCCGCGCTTGACCAGTCAACACGGTCAGTCGCGCTTTATCATTCCGTGCAACGAACTCACATTTGCGATAAATAAATCTGACTAATGTTCTTGGTACTTGCAAATGTGTCTCCTTGAGTGTTTTAATGTTTTCAAAACTAATGTTAAAAAACTCACATTAATTGACCATGCCCAAGGTTTTTTTTTTAATCCACAACGAACTCACATTTGTGTCTCCTTGGTACTTGCAAATGTTCTTTTGGGTACGCTGACTAATTGACCATGCCATTAAAAAACTTAATAACGTTGGTAAGGTTTTGATACTGCGCGTTTCCATTTCGCGCAAAACGTTTGCGCTGGACCATTCCGCGCAGATGCTTGGAATATTCTCCTTTGCGCTGTTTCGTTCCGCGAAAGTTACTTTATTTTGCGCTGAATCATTCTGCGCATCAATCTAGAATACTATTTCACATGCTAGCAACCGGTAGGAAAGAGAACTAGTGTTAACTTTTTTGTCACACTTTTTTTTTTGAATTGCAACACTTATGTGCTAATCTAGCACCTCCAATCTAGCCCATAAGACTTAGTCTTAGAGGATACGTCCGGTGTGTCTCTTGGACCATTAGTGGAATCACATGCTCAAACAAAGAAATTTCTTCTTTGGTGCGGCACTTGAGTTGGTTTGCCAGCAACTTTAATTCGGCTCTAACTCTTTCAACACGGTAAATCAAAATTGCCAATTTAAGCTTCTAGTTAAGCCAATTTTCCTCCGATGATTGGATCTCGTTGTACTTTCTACAAAAGCACTAAAATAATGTTATTAGTAAAATTATCGAGTCCTAACTAATATAAATATGGGTATAAGATGTAGCACAAATGTGCTTATCACTTAGCGCCTATTCCCCCCTTCTTTTTTGTAGAGGATGGGCTAGGGTGTGTGGTTAAACGCGCCTATTACCCTTTTTTTGTTTGTTTGTAGAGAATGGGCTAGGGCGTGCTTAGCGCCTATTCCCTCTCCCCCCTTTGTTTTTTTGTAGAGGATGGACTAGAGATGCGGCATATGTTGCGCCTTGGTTGGGTGGCTGATAGCCCTTAGCGTTCCGCAGCCTTTTGTAAATTCCCTAGCCGACCGGGTGCCTTTGGCATCCCATAGCCTTTTGTATGTTAACCGGAATCAACCCATAGCCTTTTGTATAATCATAAGTTGACCATGTGCCTTTGGAATCCCGTATCCTCTTTGTAATCTTTGGCCGATCGGGTTCCTTTGGCATTCCCGTAGCCTTTTGTAAATTTGTTAGCCTACCGGTTGCCTTTGGCATTCCCGTAGCCTTTTGTAGATTTTCCAGCATACCGGTTGCCTTTGGCACTCCCGTAGCCTTTTCTAGATTTATCAGCCGACCGGTACGCGAACAACAGCTCCGGACCTTAGCCTAGTCAAGCCGTTTACAAACCCAGTTCGCGAACAACCATTCCGGACCTAACTCAGGTAAACCTGATCGCATACTAGGTACACAAACATGAGTTCCAGACCTTCTCAGGTAAATCCATTCTCATACTAGGTACGCAAACAAGAATTTCAGACCTGAATCATCACAATACAGTTCACATACTAGGTATGCATACCGTGTTTTATCCATACATGGGTAATTACATACTTATAAGACGATAATGGTAATATCACACATGCCATTAGCTTCAAGTAATTTTCATCAATACGAAACTTCCCAAGCTAACATCATATGACTGTCTCACACAAATCATGTAAGATGTTCAAGGTAATTTTCACATGATCATCTTTTAACTTAATATTTAGTTTCCAAAAATAGATTGTTTCCAACTAAATTCGTCAGGAATATGATGAACATAGTAAAAGAAAAAAGCTTCCAACACATATTTCGAAAAATAGATAAGCGAGATAAACTCAGCTCGAAATATCAAATGTGTATAATGTGAAAGTCTATATACGACTTAGTCTTATTAGAGGATAGAATAGAATAGACTTCTAAGTGATAGATAACTTTTAGTATCCACATAACTTTTGTTGATGAAGTTTCTCCAAGCTCCTCATTAGATCTTCTTCTTCAATTGTTGAACGCCGTGAAAAGCTCAACTACACATTCTATCATAATCCGAGACATAGCTACAAGTAGACTAGAAATCAAGTATATAGTTTTGATCAACTAAACTTGACAAACAAGCTTGAGATAGAAACGATTGTGAGTTCGACCGAGAAGTGCTCTAACAGAATCTTTTAGATCAAGCACCTTTGCAAGAGAAGATATTGAATCCTGACTCATAGTTTGGACAAGGAATGACCAGAGAATGAGATAGATTGTAAAGACCCCCAAGCTCGTCAACGCTATTAGACTAGTCAAGAGACGTCTTAGCCGATAATAACTCGATTAGTTTAACACGAACTATAATTAATAGAATTTAATCTAATAATGATTTAGATACCAAACTAGTATCATTTAATAGATCTCGCAAATTTATGCAGAATGGACTACTCAAACATGTCAATTGGATACCAGAAGAAGAAGATATCATCAAACTAATATGAAGAGTAGATTTGTATTTATCTTATAAACTGCCTGGCTGCCCTTATCAGTTTCTCGGGTTTCTTTAACATTTCTCGTCGGCCTTATCCCTAAATGGATCGAAGAGAATAATCATTCTCTTATTCTTCCTTCTTCTTCCCTTCTCCTGCAACGATTTTGAGAAATAAAACAGAGGTTTTGAGATCGAGTATTGATTGTTCTTGATGGTGTTGAAGTTAGTTTGAGAACGGGATAAAGAAGAGAGATGTTATTGTTGATCGAAGTTAGGGTTTTAAAATTAAAGATGAAGAAATCAAGAGAAGTTGATGAATCAGTTGAGAACCTTGATGATTATTAATGGTGGTGTTGATGTAAGAGGATAATTCAGAACTCATGGAAGGTAAATCAGAATTCGGAAATTAGGGTTTGTCGATTGTCTTTTGAATTTATGTGTTATAGTTTTATAATTGAGTAATTAGTGATGGGTATGTTCTTACTTGAAGATTATCTGGATGATTTAGGTTTAATTCCAATCTCTGTACGAAATTGATTTGAAAACTAGGGTTTTTGTTTTGATTGAAGTATTGTCAGAAGTTGAATGTGATAAGAAGGATGAATTACTGTGATAGATACAATTAGGGGTTTTTGAGATTGGACATGGAATGAATTAGGGTTTGAAATGGAGATGAAGAATATGGGTTGGGTACTGTGTTAATTTCCTGAGATTGTACCTAAGATGATGAAGATATGTGTTTGTATGAGTTACTGATGATGCTTTGAGTTTATGAATAAGTATCATTTGGGTTGGGGTTGGTTTATGTGTGGTTGAGTTTTGAATGGATTGTAACTCATTATATGAATGCTTGGATTATTGCAGTGAGAATGAGTTTTGCAGATTTGTGATGCTGTATTATTACAGCTGGTATTGAGATCATCAATTCAGTAGTGAGGTTATAGATACTATATTTGGGTATTAGATTGTAGTTGTGGATGCTATGTCTGGGATGTGTAAGTTGATGTCTATTTTGGAATTGAACTGATTAATGTGAGTTATGAGTTGCCTGAATTGGTGGTGTTTTCACTCAACAAGATCCAGAATGGTGCATATGGATGTATGGAGATGTATTTGGTAGTCTGGTGCGGTCTTGAATCTGGGATTGAGATAAATAGAATTGTATTGGTTTTGGTGATTGGTGGTGATTGCAGGTGAAGGTTGAGTTGTTTTGAGTGTAACTACTAATAAATGGAAGTGGTGGTGAAACTTAGGTGGTGATTATAATATTTGGAATTCATGAGAATGGTGTTATTGAACTTACAGATTTTGCAGGCAGGGACTGAAATAGGTATGTTGGATTGAACTAAAGTTGGTATGGTATGTGCAGGATCATGGAGTTGTTAAGGGAATTTTGGGTGCAGGTTGTAGACCTAATGTTGTTGTTGTTTGTGGATTAGTATTAGTTAGCTGAATGTTGAAGGAGTGTTGCTTAGAGCTGCATTTTGCAGGTAAACTAAATTATCATTTGTAATTTATTATGAAGTTTGTTTATGAATGAATGAACTGATGTAATGTATAGATTGAAGTTGAACTGAAGTTAGATATGCAGTGGCAGTTTAGCTGTGCTGGTTTGTTTGAGTTGAAAAGATAGTTACTGCGGCTACTGCAATTGCAGGTAAATTTAGTTGTTGTTTGTAAATGAGATTCATTGTTATTTTGTATTTGAATTCAAGTTGAATTGTTAAACAAGAAGTTTAGCTTAGGCTTTTGCCGTTAGTCACCCCAGTCAGATATCTGACTGATTTAACCTTAGATGAGTCATTTATCTGAATGAGTTAAGTGAACCTCGTTGAACCTGAGTTAACTCACCGATTTTCCTAATTAACTCGGTGGACCTTGACCGAGTTAGACTATTGACCCGACCTGACTGTGACCTTTGACCGTTGACTGTTATCTTGACCCTTTGACCGTCAGTTTGGCGGTTAATGGACCCTAGTGGACCAGGCCTTGTGTAATTGGCTTACTTAGTGGATTTGGGCTTAGGATTTGTTATTCTACTTGTATGTTTTGGACCTCCTATGGTCTGAATTAGTCTTTGGTTTCTCTACAAAGTTGTATATAGTCATAAGACTTAGCTAATGGACTATAAGACCAACCTAATTGAATTAGTAAACCTTATTTATGCTAAAGATAGAGAATGATAATGTGTAAAGTCATAAATGGGCTTAGAACCATTAGATATAACTGTATGATTCTTGTGTGAGACATTTTGCTAGATTCTTAGACTTCTTGTATGATTAACAGTTAGTCTATATTAACAACGATCGATTCAAATGATGAAGCAGTGGATCATGGATCTCGAGGTAGGCGTGGCCTGTTATCAAAAGAGGTGGGAATTTAAATTTAACTCTTTGGTGATTATTGTTGTTTTCTTTTATCAAAGTTTATGTTTAAAAAATTCATGCATTGTCTGATTGTGTATCGCTTGCATTGATTTATTTTAAATTTCGAAAGTAATGTTATTCCTTTTAATCTTTCCATTGCTTGGAAATGAATTGTAATGCTGTGATGTCTTCATGAATTGTTCGGGAAATAAGAGTTTCCATTTAATTGTTTGGAAACTGAGAGTTTCCATTTAATTGTTTGGAAACTGAGAGTTTCCATCTGTGGTATATAGGATATCACTCCTTCATTTATATCTACTTACTTTTATTGCAATAACTGGGTAAGGGATGAGTCACCATATAGCTATCTAGGTGCGGGACGAGTCACCATAATAGTAAATTGTTTGGAAGGAGTTAGATCCATATACATGATTGTTTACTTATGTGAAGTTGGTTGCGTTTTAGTGTTTAGGGAAAACATGAATTGTTTTCAAATTATTTACAATGATTACTTGAAAGTTAAATGTTATTCCTACTGGGCACCCCTTTTAGGGATGATGTGCTCACTCATTCCCACTTTCAGTTTCAGAGACAGATTAGAGTTGCGCAGTGAAAGCTTCAAGGGGTTGACTCCGTTAATTAGTTATCTTCTGTTATGTTTATTATGTTATTTATATTTGCAAAACAAATGACTATTGTATATGTATCATCTGAGAGGAATTCTTGTATATCTATATTTTTGAGCGGGGATACTTTTGGGTTAAGATTTTTGTAGCAGATTTCTTAATTGAATGTTTAAAGTAAATGATTTAGATCGTTAGTGCCTCTTTATTTAGTTAATCTCTTGGATTAGTCAGCTGCTAGCTTAGGGGGTGCTACAGAGATCTTTTATAATTTTCATACTATCGAAAATATAATATTTCTATAAATACGAATATCTTAAAATATATTTTCAATTACTAGATTTTATTCCCATGATCTACACATAATGTGCCTTGATTTTTGCTACCTCACACACATAATCGGCACACAAGGTGAGGATACCATCTTATACCGATTAGGTGGTATTAGTATGAGATTTTCTCTCATCATGGGATTTAGAACAAACAGGGTGTTCTTGATCTAGTGAAGTATGATTCTAATAGCTTCTCTTGTTACCTCGAATTAACGAAGTTTCCGGAGATTGGTTGGAATTGCATATGCACTTCTTAGCAATCCTTGTTTTTGAGACAGTTTTTTACTTTGTCTTATTTTTCCTTGCACCATTATATGATTTATCAACATCGGAAGACATGTCCATTTTTAAAATGGTTAAATCATTAATGGAACATGAGGGAATTAAATTAACAACTAGTGCAATATTAGTTGTTTCCTCTTCCTCAGAGTTCTATGAATCAGAGGTCTCGTATAGAGTTATAGCTAATGCCTTGCTTCCAGTGTATTTCCTTAAATTAGGACAGTCTTTAGCCAAATGACAAAAACCTTTACACTGAGGCTGATATTCATCTTCTTCTTCTTGATCCTTTTTTTTCTTGACATGAACTCGATCATGAGGGCGAGAAGATCGATGAACATCTTTTACAAATATTTTATTCCTTTTCTTTAGGAGATACCGAAACTGTCTCGTAATCAGTGATAATATTTTTTCTACATCATCATCAGTATCTTTTGCAATCAATTCTTCAAAATCATCTAACAATCTATTTTCTCCTCAAGAGCTTTTGGAAAAATTTCAACTTTAAAAGCGATTCCTTTAGCTTGAATAGATTGTGATTCATGATCAAATATCTTTAACTTCTCAACAAGTGTTCTTTGAGAGAGAGAGTTGAAAGATCATTTTCCTCTATGATTGCATGCTTCTTAGATTCGTATCGAGATGGCAATGATATGAGAATTTTGCACACTATATCTTTTTCTGAAATAGTCTTTCCAAGAGAGAAAGAAGCATTAACTATCTCAGAGAGTTTAATATGAAACTATGCAAAAGTATCATTGTCATCCATTTAAAGGTTTTTCCAATCAGAGGTGAGAGTTTGAATTCTAGATTCATTTTCTGATGTGTTACCTCCGAATACGATCTAAAGATTATCCCAAGCTTCCTTTGAAGTAAACATGTGGATACATGATATTGTAGATAACGGCTTACATCATGTATAATAGCATTCAAACCATCTGAATCTGTTTTGCAAATGCCTTTTCTTCCCTGTATAATCTACTAAGCATTTAAACTCAATTTCCGAATCTTACATTTTCGGACAATTATAACCATCAATGACTAATAGCCAAGTATTAAAATCGCGTGATTGAAGAAAATATCTCACATCATATTTCCACCATAGATAGTTTGTTCCGTCAAATCTTGGCGGTACGTTAACCGAAATCGATTCATTAAAACTCGAATTCATTTCTCATAGGTTGGATCGCACCAACCTATGATTGAAGAAAAGATCGCGTGATTGAAGAAAATATCTCACAGCATATTTCCACCATAGATAGTTTGTTCCGTCAAATCTTGGCGGTACGTTAACCGAAATCGATTCATTAAAACTCGAATTCATTTCTCATAGGTTGGATCGCACCAAACACAGATTGTTTGATATTTTCGTGTTTGCCTGCTCTGATACCAATTAAAAAGACAAGGGTACCCAAATACACCACAATATTTTTGTTTCAACCTATAAGTCCTCTACTGAATGTGATCGTCTATGGACAGAGTCTAGACAATACGACGATTCGGTTCACACTTCGTGTGATTGTCTATAGATACGAGATCGAGACAATAAAAAAACAATATAACTTGTGTGATTGAGTATGGATACAAGATAGAGACAATACTATAATGAGGTGTGTTACTTGATAATAGGTTCGGTAATAACCAAACTCTATAGGATCACTATCAAGTATTACAGAGTTAATGTGTATGTGTATTTTACTTTATTAGAATAAACAATTATAATGCGGAAATCATCATATAGTTGAGACCAATCAGACTACCCCTAGCTACTTAGTTCCCTCAGTATCCCTACGCCTTCGACTTCTAGAATCACGCACGTGAATAGCAAGTCCTTTGGATCGTATTCCAAACAGCAAAGGAGGAATCTGTTTGGTAACCACTCTTAATCAATTTTGCTAAAAGATTTAGATGAGTCGTTGACAAAGGCTCTTATGTCTAATTTAATAAACTTCTTTGTCTGGTTAGATCAATCTAACTTTAAATACCGAAATAGTCATTATCGATTCACACTCAATCAATATAAATCCCAAAGAAAAATATAGAGAATGCCGATCTCACACAACTAATCAATCAGATCTATCAAAGATATACTGATTCTAGTTGGATCCTAGTCAATCAAGGTTTGTGCACACAATTCACAAGATACAAAAACTAATAAGAAATCTTCTTCGTCTTCGAATCTTCTTTTATCTTCAAAACTGCACGGAACCACTTGAATTAATCGCGCATAGAATGGAGTTTGTTAACAATGGATTATCACAAGATGTCTTTAAATCTAACAACAGTTCTAAATATCTCGTCGATACTCTGATCTAGTTTGAGTGAATCTTATATCAGAAGAGAAGATTCTCAAGCATAAACAAATCAGGTGCAATCAAAGTTTCAACAACCGTTGGTCAATCAAATTAATTGAAAACTAATAATACTGTGATTATCTAGTTCCCACCAACAGTACTCTCAAAGCATCTTGATCCCACAAAAGTCTTTAAACGAGCGGTCGTAAGATATTTCACCTAATTAGGTTACTTTCCCCTCTGAATAGACGGCTCCACCAGAAACAACAAGAAATGAAATTTGCCTGGCTCTTAGGATGGTTTGCTAGAAATGCAAATTAGGTATTTATAGACCAAGGATGTTTGGACACCAAGGAATTTCGAAAACCGAAGATATTCCCAAGATATGAAATGAATGCCAATTTCGGGTATCCTAATTCCAATAAATGATTTTCCAATATTTCCAAAATCTCTCATTAGAAAATCTCCAATTAGTAAATACACATTACTAAATTTTATTCTCTAGATCTACCCATTAATTGCTGGCAATTAAAGCATATAAAACTAAAAACCTTAATTAAAAGATTCTTAATTTATTTTGGCACAAGATCACCTTGAGTGCCAAGGAATATCTTTGAACAATAAATGATTAGATTTACTACTCGTGTTCAAAGTATGTTGACATCTTTTCACTGCAAATCCTTATTTCATATTTACATGGATTTGCATTCTTGGAATCGGTTATACCACACTTCCAAACGAGTTTAGAATTGGTTTTCATGTATTCCATGACAACTATGTGATGTCAAATCACATACATGGGTTCAATTGGTTATACCAATTACTAGGATCAGTATACCTAAATATGGAATTACTTGTGATCGGTCACACCAGTCACTAGGATCGGTTACACCAGTTACAAGGATCGGTTCCATCTGCACATGGTATTACTTGTGATCGGTCACACCACTTACCAGGACAGGTTATACCAATTACAAGGATTGGTCACACAACACTCATGATGGGTCACACCAATTAATATGATTGGTCACACCAATTACAAGGATCGATCATACCATCACACGGTGATTACTTAGGATCCGTTACACCAATTATCAAAACCAGTCATACCAAATCATAAGTCTAGGAATTGTGATTAGTAATACCAAGATACATAACTTGAGTTAAGATCGGTTCTACTTGTTAGAGCATTGCTCAGTGGAACTCGCATGCGTTGCTATCTCAATCATGTTTGTTAATGTTGGTGATCAAAACTATATAGTCTTGATTTCTAGTCTACTATAGCTAAGGTCTCAGACTAGGATATAAAGTATAGTTGAGCTCAAGAACTCCATGGAGATCATCATACAAGATGAAGGACTACTCAAGGAACCAGTGGATCTTCATCGACTAAAAGGTATGTGGAGACTTGAACTTATCTATCACTCAAAAGTATATATACTCTATCTCCTATCTTGATACAAAAGTCGTATTACTATATAGACTAAGAATATACACATGTGATATTTTGAGCTGAGTATATCTCGCTTATCTATTTCTCGAAATATGTGTTGGTAAAGCTTTCGCTTTATCCAAGTTCATCTTTACCTAGTGATAAAAGTCATGATACGTTTCAATCATTTTGTAAATCGCTCTGACGAAAAATAGTTATACTGCGGTCTATCTGCTATTATGCACACTTACTTTTTCTTAAATTCATTGACCTCTGGTATATCCAGATTGATCAACAATACTCTTGATACGATGGTCGTAGTTAATGTAAGTGTATTTGTTGGAATGTATAATTGTATATTAAGTGAATTAAAAATGTAATGTCAGCATATGATGTGGTTAATTAGTAATGGACTACAAATCTCAAAAATCGCTTCCAAACATTACAGTAATAATAACAATTATTGGAGTATTTGTGTGCTAATCTATGACACCCTTTTCTACTTAGCCGCGCCATTCTCCAAATCAACTCCACTATTTTAACAACAATATAAGATTAATCATCAATTGATTAAGAAGTCCTAGTTTGTAATTCAGACACAACAAATAATTTAATTACTCGTGGTCCTCTTCATTATATCGATACTCAACATGATATTACTGTAAAACAAAGTTACTTACTTTGTATGTTCGATGATTATCTCTCTTCTCAACTTCGCCGGACATTTTTTGACCATTGAATTCCTCCATAATAATACCTGAAATAGATTTAAATCTCCCAATTCCATATGAGAGTAACAACGCTATAAATTATATGTATCTTATGTACTTCGTATGGAAAATTAAAAGGTAGTTCAGTTTTTAGGAGATAGAATGGGGTGTCGTTCACTTTTTAAGTGCACTTTTAAAATCTATGAGATTGAATTTATGTTCAGGAAAGACAAATTCCTCATTGTCTAGTAGCTTCACCTTGGTGTACTTGTTAAACCACAAAACGTGTTTATAGGCAACAATTATGAAACTTTCCATTGAGGCAGAGAGATTAATACTTTCGATGGAATATACATTCCCTTCTACCAACTGAGTCTCAAATATTTCTATCGGGTTTTTTGGCACCTTTGCATGCATATGGGTTTATGTGATTTGGAATGAATATATTTGAGCATAACCATTAAAAATCCTATTATTTAAGAGATATGCATCAACATAAGGGATTTCTTACCTTTTTATCCATTAACTGTAGTTCTAGCACATACACATCCTTTGTCCTTCAATTTCCTGATTTCCAGATCTTTAAAATCCTTCCCCTGATAACCATCTGACAAATTCTGTAAGGATCTAGGTCATCAAACAAATATAAGCCATGTTTCCTATTATTTTATTTGTTGAAAATACCGTGGGCAGAAACACAATAAGTAAATCTTCATCCCACATATTAAAACATAATATTTATATACATAAGAATGGTTTCGCAAGAAGGCGAGGAGACTTCCATCTGTGATGAAGAAAAGGCGAAAGTAACAAACTATATTTAGAAAGAAACCTTTAAGTAATTTCTTAGAAATTGATTGTTATATTGAACGGATTTTTCTATTAAGATAGAGTTTTGATAGGTTATTTTAAATGGATGGTTAGATTCTGATTTTAAGTTAATTTTGTGAATTACCAACGAAGCTTGGAATTTCTTACTATATTTATTTAACAGATACTTAATGTCTACCTTTCGATTGTTCAGTCTCAAATTTTTATTTAAGATTTAACTGTCTCACAAAATTTTTGGTTACATACCTCTTCATAATGCTATCAAATTTGATTATCTTGTTAGTAGAGAAATGACTATTACACTAAATAAAAGGTGATCATGTAGGGAACATGTCACATAAAGTATACCCGTATCACTAATATATTTCGGCAAATTAGAATAATAAATAGATGCAACCAAACACCGACTATAAAACACACATCAGATAGATCATGAGTAAATTTGAAACTATACATTCCTTAAGGCCTCATCCTATGTCAAATGGCTAAATTCTCCATTTTCCTTGCCAGCTGGACTGGAAAACTGGGCGCGCCACTATGGGAGAAAACATAAGCGGTCGAGTCTACACCGATCGGTATAGAAAAGACCGACCGGTTTTACAGAAATCGCCAGCGGTCGAGTGTACACCGCTGGAGGTTTTTTTAAAACCAGTCGGTCTTGTAATTGACGCTTATTTTAGTTCAGTAACAACCATTTCCCTAACGTTTATTTATAAATTCGACTCATTTAATGAAATCTAATCACACCTCATTTTCTCATTAACTCTATCTTTATTCACTCTTTTGTACCTTAATTATACGTTTAATATTTTTTTTCCACCTCAATAGATATGGATTCTTCTGACGAAGAATTGCGTATTCATATGGATCGATTTAAAGAATAACAACGATTATTCGTGCAGGCATTGAAACAAATTGATGATGAGTCAGATGAAGATAAAGAACTAACCAACACCTTGATGCAGCTAGATTAATTGGGGCAAATACCTAGAGATCTGGAGCCAAGATAAGTGTTCACAAGAAGATATACGTACCGTGGTCGGGATGAATGGCACGAGAAGCTGATGCACGATTATTTTCTTCCGGACTGTGTGTTCTCTGATGAAAATTTCCAAGGCCGGTTCCGCATGCCCAGACATTTGGTGCTAAAGATTATTGGTGAGCTTTTTCAGGTAGAACCTCAATTTAATTATCAGTATGATGCACTGAATATTAGGGGTCACAACCCTGAACAAAAGGTTACTTCGGCTTTGAGGATTTTAGGATATGGTAGACCTCCAGATTCTAATGATGAGTACCTTTGCATTGGCAAAACAACTGCATACAAGTATCTTGCGTTGTTTTACAAAATAATGATTAATCATTTTGGTCCTACCTATTTACGAAAACCAACTGATGCTGATGTTAGAGAAATATTAAAGAAAAATCAGGAAAGGGGATTTCCCGGAATGCTGGGTAGTCTTGACTGCATGCATTGGGTATGGACCGGCTGCCCTACCTATTGGGATGGTCAGTATAAATGTCATTACGCAAAACCAACGGTGATCCTTGAGGATGCTGCATCTTATGATTGTTGGATATGGCACGCTTTTTTTGGTATCCCGGGATCTCAAAACGATATAAATGTTTTACACAAATCGCCTTTGTTTGAAGATTTAAAGTATGGCATTTCTCCTCAGGTAAACTTCGCTATCAACGGGAATCACTATACTCATGGTTATTATCTTGCAGATGGAATTTATCCAAAATGGTCAACTTTAGTTCAATGTTACCGTCAGCCACCTGACGGTGAAATGGGTCGCTCATACTCGTATTTCAATAGTAAACAAATGAATCTTAAAAAGGATGTGGAACGAGCTTTTTGAATTCTGAAACGGAAGTTCACAATCATTTGTGGGCCTTATTGTGGTCTAAGTACTCGTGAAATGCATAAGACTACGCTGACTTGCATCATTATGCATAACATGGTTATCCAGGAGAGACTCGTCGTAATAAGAATTGTACTAACCATCAAGATGAAGACTTAAGGCCTGAGATTATACCATCAAGAGGAGTACCTGTAAGGGACTATGCGCAAATAATTAATCACATTGAGAACATAGTTCTGTATAACAGGTTAAAGGAAGATCTTAGAGCAAATCTGTGGGCTGAGTTTGGAAGAGATGGGGGACGAATTGAGTAGTGTTGTTTCATTTGTTTTGGTTTATTTATTATTGTTCATTTGTTATTTATTTTAATTTATTTAAATTGTTTAAGTTTTTTTTTTCATAAATATGAGATATAATATATTATAAATTCTAAAGAAATTACACAGAGCTTTTGGTTGGCAGCCTAGCGACAAGCTGAGCTCAAACTCCTCTTTGAATAGCGATACCTAAACGATAGAAAATAAAACTACCTAGTCCACTACTAGCGTCGTAAAAGTATTTGTAGAGAAGTGATGTGTGAGTTTTATTTGTTGTTCCATAAGTTTTTATTTTTTAACGGTCATTAAAAGTAACGGTCTAGACTGAATCTCTAGCGGTGTAGACTCAACCGGTATCATTCCTTTATAAATCACACACTAAATCCGTTTCAAACTCACACATCACTTCTCTACAAATTCTTTCTCTGATTTCTTTCTCTAAATTTTGGTTGAATCTCTAATTTCTGGTTAAATTATGCATGATCTTAGATTCACTGAAGATGAAGATTTATCTCTTTGTAGAAACTATGTAAGATACTACCCGAAGAGAGGTGAAGAACGACGGACGAGTGGTTTACCTAGTATGAGTTATTTGGGTAAAATTCATGATGCCTTCTGCACAAAGACAGGTAATCCTCATAACCGGGATCGTGCTGATTTGTTTTGCCGATTCATGAATATCAAAAAAGAGCTTGTGGATTTTATATCTATGAAAAGGATTGTAAATCGATACCGTCTTAGAGGTGAGATCAATGCTGAATTGGGAATTCGAACTCGAGACGAGTGGCGAAGATGGAAACGAAAATATTTCGAATACGAAGCGCATTAAAAAATTCTTAAGGAGTTTTTAATAACTCGTATGTGATGTTAGGCTTAATAATGTTTTCATGGATGTTGTCAAGTAAAAGTTTTAATGTAATAAAAAAAGTTGAAAAATTCATTAAAATTAACATTAATTAATTGACACTAGTTCATTAATATTAAAAGCTGATACATTAATTAATTAAGTGGCACTACTTCATCGTCGTCTTCATCATCCTTATCTTCATCTTGAACCCCAAATTGTTTTTCCATGTTTCTCTTGTTTCTTTTTTCTTCCAATTCCTCTGTTAACCTATCCATCTCCATCTCCCATACCATCAATTTTCTGGCATTCATTTTTTTGGTGTTTGCATTTAGAATCTTATTCTTGTCATAGTCTGAAACAAATTTTTCTTGAGTTAGTCGATGTTTTTTCATCTCCTTAGTCAAGAACTGGCGGTCTACAACTTTTTGTTTTTCGACGACCTTCTGATGCTCTATCAAAGTTTCCATAGTACTACTACCTCCTTCACTTGCTTCTACGTCTTGGGCATCTTTTCTCGCTGCTCTTGCATGATTTCTTCCTAATAATTTTCTCTTAATTGCGGTATTGACATTCAAGTTGGAATTGTTGTTTCTGGTGAAGAGAATGGATTATCCTAAGGGGGATAAGATGATTGAGATGGTTGTGAAGCTGGCATCGAGGGTGAAGAAGTGTATGGTGAACTTGAAGGTATATTCTGCATGTTTGCTAACATTTCTGGATTATATTTAGGCAATACTTTCAAAATATGATAACAACTTTCGTAACTAAAATTGTTCCCATGTTTATGGTGCCAATCAGTTCGACACTTTCGTCCGACATCAACATCGACAAGACCGCTCTCTCGACCACGAGCAGCTTGCATTATAGCAGCAACATACAACGCAACTTGGGCGTTGATTGTAACAAAGCGACCGGACAATCCATTTGCATCACGCTCGTTGATGTTCATAGTTTCTTGACGAAAGTTAGCAAATATGTTATCCCAAAACTTGGTATATTGTTGACTGGAACCATCGATACTATCTTGTGTAAAGAACACATAGTTTATGCAAATGGTTTCATCTTCGGCTACGGTAAATTTTGGACCCCTAATCTTCTTCTTTTGTTGTTTAGATTGAGTATTAGATTTAGACATATTAAAGAAATTATACAATACGAGTGAATGAAAGAGTTAGATGCTGCAATTTGTTTTAGATTAACAAATGTGAAGAGTAGAGAAGAGAAGGTGCGAGTTAAAATGGTTGAGGAATGTGGTATTTATAGGGGGGAGATTAATGGCCGTTGGATCAGATTCTACGCACCGGTGTACACTACACCTGCCGGTCTTACAGAAACCTCTACTGGTGTACAGTGGACCGAGCGGTCTAGACTCGACCGCTCGGTAGAAACTCCACCTGGCCTGGCTAAGTGGAAAATTTGCCACTTAGCCAGGCCGGTTTGCCTGTTTGTCCCCTCCATAGTGGGTGCTTAAATGGAAAATCTATTGATTTGTCACACCCATAGAAAGGGGCCTAACAAAAAAAATTACAATGAACAACACATCTGGAGAATGACTACATAATGCAGCCATTTTAAATCGTACCAAATATTCGTGTTCCAAGACAAATACTTCACATATGCTAAATAAAGAGGAAAAAACATACCAGAAAAAAGAAGTGTAAAACCAATAAAAGTCAAGAAAAGAAAATTACCTAACCATGGTGAGATGACTTCTGGTTCATTATTGAATAAAGCTTCGTCAAAGTACCAAGTTATGGAGTTAGTACAGAATATCCTTTTAAGCGGTCCATCATACATACACACTCATACCGCCAAAGATCAATGAATTTATTAATAGAAGAGAGTAAGCACTGATTTGGCTAAAACAAACTTGATGAGGAAGCACATAGATTTTTTTTTTACCCTTTTTCTCTGTGTAGAGGTCGCAAAAGACCCTAAATATGAACAATAATATTGGGTCCTGGAATTTGACAAAAGGAGCCTTCAGATACCTTACAATCTGATACATTTTCTGCATATACCTATACGTTGGTCGAAGGTATATAAGGTTTTGGGTTCTGGCTTATTCAATAGATATGCCATCTATGGGAGTCGAATCCGCAACTGCATGGTAAAAACCATGTGCTCTACCATTTTAGCTAAGATAGCAACTACACTTGCATCTGTTTGTCTAAAATATTTGACAACATGAGGTGATATCAAGAAGAGGTTTTACCTCACACCATCCTTCATGTACGCTAATAGCAGATCCGAGTTATATACTATAGTGTTCAAGTCTTTATTAAAACCCTTACCTTACCAAATATTTATTAAAAAACCCTTACCTTACCGTCTTTTCAGCCATAGCTTGAAGAATGAAAACATCTGATATCATCATTGAGTGCTTACTGCAACCAAAAAACATGCATTATACATTAAGGAGATTTCCAAATAGGAGAAAGGCATCCTCAAAAAATAAAATAAAAATGGAATGCTAGTGCCCTAAAAAACTGTAACAACATATAAAAATAAAATTTCTAACTGGTCATAATTTGAAATCAATGCTTACTATTCCGAGCTGATAGTTTAAAATAGCCAACCTAGTCATTTATTGACGATAGGGTGTAGAATACATCCTATTCATTATCTATTGTTTATGCTTTCTTTGTTATTTTTCTTGTAAATTACGTATTTTACGTTTTTTTTGAGTTATTAGGTACTCTGGAGTCATACTGAAGAAAATGAGAAGAAATATTTCAATTATCCAAAGTTGAGGGACAAATCGTCATTTGTTAGGCGAACACAATTGATAGACCTACGCATGTTAAGGGTTAGCCAGTCTTGTGTTTGAAGGAAAGTGCTAAATATACCCAGAATTAATTAAGGGGCTGCCATTCAAGGTATCCCTTATCAGTTATCATTCATGAGTGGGCGTAATTATCGAGTGCAAATATCCTGAGGTGTACTCATTCAACCCCAACCCTAGATCGAGAAGAGAAATCTTCTATCAATTATTTCCTCTTATTCATTTCGTCCCTGAAATATAAATTGAGAAATAAAAGTGCGAGCAGCTGTTTCTGTCTGAGAGATCGAGAAGCAATTAGGGTTTTCTGTTGCTGCAATTGATGATGATGAGGTTCAAAGGGATCTGAGATGGAGACGATGGTATGGGCTATAGAAGTGATGCTGTTAAAATGGGTTTATAAAGATGGTGTCGATTAAGAAGAGATTGAAGGTTTGGAACTGAAATGGAAGTTAGGGTTTCCTGCCGTGAAAGGTTAAATGAAGAACATAGATGGGGTTTAATTTTACACATCGATAATTAATTGAAGCTCGGTGATGAACAATAGATTCCGGTGACTGGAATCAATAGCGATTGAAAGGGGTTTGAGTTATGTTATGAATTTGAGATGATAAGAAGGGGATCTGTTGGGTTTTCTTGAAATCCAAGCAGATGAGATTAATTAGTGGTCTGTGGATTTGCCGGAACACATGAGAACGATGAAGTTGTTATGATTGCTGTCGAAATTGGGTGTTGAATCTGTGAATTGAGAAAACAAGAAAGACGATTTAGTATGCTGATTGAATCAAGTCTGAGATGGAACTGTCAGAGATTCGAGATGGGTTTTTAGGTTCGACATCAAGAAGATGAAAGGTGGTACTGTAATTAGATGATTCAGGTGGGTTCGGTGGCAGTGATTGAGATGGTGAATCAAAGATAGGAAGGCTGAGCTGCTGTTCTCTGTTGTACAAGATGTTGCTCCTAAGAATGGACTGTGCTGTTACAGGGAATGATAGAATGAATGTGCTGAATTAGATGTTGTAGAAATCGAGGGTCTCCTAGCACGGGTCGAGTGCCGGTCTATTTCCTTTTTCCATAATTGTTATGGGGCGAGGTCCATGTTCTCATCCGTTCGTGGATGTTTAATGTACAGGGTCTGCCAGAGATAATTTCTTACTAGTTTGTTAGTAAAGGGGGGGCAAACTCTGCAAGGAAAAGAGATGTTTTGAAGTCGCCACCTGACTAAGGGGAGTCAGGACCCTTTTAACTAGTTTGAATTCTTTTGAGGAAAACAAAACCTAGTTATGACTTTCATGTTTATGGTCTGCTATCAGAGAGTCTGGGTAAGGAGATTCTAGTACGGGATGGGAAGGTGTTAGGCACCCATCAGCCGCCCAATCGTAGGATTGGCCTCTACTTCATGATTAAAAGGGGAAATGTTTATGATTTATTGAGAATAGATTTTTATGCATGAGCTATTTTAGAAAAGAGACATAGTTAGAAGTTGGGTGGAACTTCGACTATGGAGATGTGGTTTCTTTCTTTTATGATGGTTTTTCTTTTGTGATGGTTTGGGTGGAAACCTTGTTTTATAGTGGTTTTGGGTGGAAAACCTTGTTTTGTGGTGGTTTTGGATGGAAAACCTTATTTTTGTTGTGGTTTGGGTGGAAACCTTATTTTATGGTGGTTTTGGGTGGAAAACCTTGTTTTGTGGTGGTCTTGGATGGAAAACCTTATTTTTGTTGTGGTTTGGGTGGAAACCTTGTTTTATGGTGGTTTTGGGTGGAAAATCTTGTTTTGTGGTGGTTTTGGATGGAAAACCTTATTTTTGTTGTGGTTTGGGTGGAAACCTTGTTTTGTGGTGGTTTTGGGTGGAAAACCTTGTTTTTGTTGTGGTTTGGGTGGAAACCTTCTTTTCTGGTGGTTTTGGGTGGAAAACCTTGTTTGGTGGTTTAGGTGGAAACCTTGGTTTTATTGAGAAGAAATTTGAATGAAATTTCAAAATTAAACAATTAACCTGCAGATTAGCTCAATAAAAATAGGATTAATGCCAACCTTATTTTTTGACAATGGGTCTAATGTGGGAGGGAATTCCGCTTTATACCCACACTTTGATTTATCCCACTTAGAAAATTAATAATAAAACATAATTTTTTTATGTAACGCAAACGAGTAGTCGCGGTGTTACTACGAAATGGAATACCATTCCGTTCCCGTATGACTACATAATTTACCGAAGAGATAGGTAATTAATATACTTGAAATATAATATTTAAATTAGAAAGGATTCTTACGATGGTTGCTTGCTTCCCTTAAGTATGCTGAAAGTAGTTAAAGTACTAGCAATTTAATGCTAATCTTTTAAAAACTTAAAGACAATACTTGATTTAATCTTCTTATTTTTTGAGTTTTCTCAAAATGAACTATAAATGCACAAGACAACGATAACTATTGTGTAGGAAGAAAATTTGATTTCTCTTTGATTAAATGACACAATACATGGAGACTTGAAATATGTGAGAAGAAATATTTTCTATTTGAGAAACAATAATTCTTCTTGGTTTGGGTGGAAACCTAGATTTTTGGGTTGTGGTTTGGGTAGAAACCTTGAGTTGTGGTGTGGTTTGGGTGGAAACCTTTGTTGTTGTGTGGTTTGGGTGGAAACCTTGTTAAAGTAAAGGAACAAGTATTGTTGTCTTTCCCTCCACTTTTCTGTCAGAAAATTGGTGTGTTGAGAGGATTGTTTTCGACCTCTATTTATAGGAATGAAACCCGACAGCCTTCCGTTAATCTCTCCGCATTCAAATGTCCTTCGCAAAGAATTTTTTTATTTATTTTCAAACCATGTGGGTCCCACGTCCTTTTCCCTTATTTTCCTAATAAAACAAATGTGGGCCCTACTTGACCCCCTTTGTTTTCTTCTCCTTTCTCTTTTCCTAATAAAACAAGTGTGGGTCCCACTTGCATTTAAGAAAAAATCCCTTTTTTTCTTCTTTTCTTCCTCTTCCACCCGTATTCTCTTCAAAACAAATATATGTAAGTTCCACTTGAAGAAAACAATTACTAATTAAAGTCTTGGTGCGGATAAGGGGAGGGTGAAAAGTGGGCGCCCCTTATCGTCTTCTGAGTTCTCGTTTTGCTCGTAACCTTTGCATACGAACTCGAAACGACTCCATTCTTTCACCAGTGACTTTGTATTTTCCTTCTCTTCAGTGTGATAGCAAGAGATCCCGGGCTCAAATGGATAATGAAACGGGTACGAGTGGGTAATGCTTGTGAGCTTGATTGGGTAAAGCTTGTGGGCTTGATTGGGTAAAGCTTGTTGGCTTTATTGGGTAAAGCTTGTGGGCTTGATTGGGTAAAGCTTGTGGGCTTGATGGAAAAGATATGAAAACCCAAATGGTTTCCACACAGAATTTCTCTTGTATTTGGCTTCGAAGCATAAGATTGATATTTACTGTGGAAGGTGCGAAATTGGGGTGTCAACAGTTGCCCCTCTTTGAGAGTAATCGCTCGCGGTTTACGAACAAAGCCATGAAAACCCAATCGCACCTGATTTTCAAAAGTTGGTTTTTGATGAGTTGATGAAGAAAGTCCTGACGTTGGCTGGGTTTGTTCCAGTTAAGCTTGTCAGTTCCCTGTTCTTGATGTTTTTGAACCTTTATGGTTGATTCATTTGGATAGCCCTTTGTTCGAGCCGATTGAATAGTTGAAAAGTTGATGAAGCAATTTCTGACGTTGGCCAGGTTTTTCCTAGTTGATCTTGTCAGTTCTGAAGTGCATTCTCAATGGCTTCCGTTCCACACTTTGTCTTGACATGACTTGCTTTTCTTTGACGAGACGATTCTGATAAAGTATATTTTTTTTTAAAAAACTTCTTGAGGAAGTAATTACCTTTATTTATTTATTTATAAGATAGGGGAGAAAGACCTTTCTTTAGGTAAGAAACTCCTTTTCTTTTCTTCAATATGTCGTCTAGGCGGATGGCTATCATTATTCCTGATCCTCCCACTTTGCCTACGCTGCGTAGAAGACGAAGAGTTGGGGTTTTAAACGATGTGGATGATCACGTTTCTGCAAGAATCCGGGAAAACCCTGTAAGTTTCCTTGTTGATCGAAATTTTCTTCTTTGTTTTCCAAGTTTCCTTTCATTATTTCTCAACCACTGCTTTCTTTCATAGAATTACGCTTGGGCGCGTATTCGCGGAGGGACCACTGGCATAGTAGAATGGTGGCTGATGTTGAGACGATGCAAAGGTGTACGTGAGCTTGTACAACAGATCGGTTGGTACGACTTTGTTGAAGCTTTGGAACCGTTCCATGATGGTGAGAATGCTTTAATCGTGGCAGAAAGATGGTGGGGTGATACTAATTCATTTCACCTGCCACATTGTGAGTTAACCATCAATCCTCTGGATTTCTATATGATTACTGGCATCCGTGTGGGGGTAGGAGCTCCCGTCCCGGTGGGTGAAAACGTGACAGAGGAGAATGTCCGAAACCTATTGGGACCACATTGTGGGGATATCTTCCCTAAAAATTGGTATGTCAGCTTAGCAGGCTTGAAGACGAATTTCTCGGTCCCTGAGATGGATCTCACTGCTGACGCTTCAAAATATGATGCTAAAGTTATTACAGTTACCAGAGCTTTCCTGATCTTTGTTGCGGGTCATACCTTCCTTGACTCTTCTGGTGGCTATATCAAATCTGGTTACTTGGCAGCATTTTCTGACCTTGAATTGGTGAATTTTTACGATTGGGGAAGTTGTGCGATGGCGCGGATTTACACCTATCTGTCTCGAGCAACACGCCTTCAAACAAAAGCCTTATGTGGATTCTGGCCCATCTTGAATGTGAGTACATTTTCCTTTCTTTAGGTTGAACGATCTTGGACCCCCTTTTTTAACACCCATACTCTTTCTTTGTAACAGTATTGGTATTACGAATATTTTCCTCTTAGTCGCCCTCCTTTTGATACAAGCTTCTCCAATAGCCAAACATTTCCTCGAATGGCTAGATGGAAAGGTGCACTTCGAAGGCACTCGACTGCATATACGCGCCTTTGTTTGGAGGGGGCGACAGTTGAATCTGTAAGAAACCCTATATTGTTTTTTTGTTTTTGTTTTTTTTTAATATATATATGTACCTCTATTTTGATCGCAGATTTGTTGGGACCCTTGGAAGGATTATCTGATTCGGCGTGATCAAAGAGCCATTCATGCCATGTCGTCTAGCATGCTTCGGTACTTGTTACGTGGCCCGGATTACTGTGCTTGGTATCTTGGTGACAGATTTGGGAGACAAATTAGTCAACCAGACGCTACACCCCGTTTTCCTCCTCCCAACGTTACATGTTTTCCTTATGCATCGTTTAGTGATATGGACGAGATTTCACGTCAACCGCAACGTTCCTACGAAGATTCCGTTGATCGGGGAATGAATTTTGAATCATATTGGAGATCGGTTTCTTTAGGTCCACCTCTTGCTATCCAATCTTGCCGAGAGAATCTTGTAGTGGGTGATCCGGGTTTTGCCCCTCGTCCATTATTGATGGGATCTTCCAGCAATGCTTCTTCTCAACAAGTTCCACTAACGGGCTTCGGTCATCTTCTTCCAACATGGGATTTTCAAATACCTATCTTGGGGACTTCAAATGTGGTTCCAATTGCAGGTGGCCCTGTTGACCGTGAAGATCTTATTGGTTTACCTCTCCCGGATGATATTCCTGAGGTACCGCTGTTACTCTGCTCTTCTTGACTTAATGACTTAATACTTTTTATTGACTCCTTTCTCGCTTCAGGCTTCCAGACCTCTTCAAGAATACTTTCTCCGTTTGGTGGATAGCCGTGGGCGCCAGTTGACATCGGTGGTGAATGAGATGTACGGTATCATGTTGAGATATGATGAAGTCAGTAGAGAATCCTTGGGGAGGCATGCATGTATTGATACTCTTTCTGAAGAATTATCTACGCTTCGACTTCTTTACGAGGTAGACTGCATTTTTTTCTTTTTTTTTTTTTTTTTTTTTTTTTTTTTTTTTTCTTTTTTCTATTTTTTTTATTTTTTTTTTTTTTTTTTTTTTTTTTTTTTTTTTTTTTTTTTTTTTTTGATTTTTGATTTTTCTTTTTGATTTTTCTTTTTGATTTTTTTCTTTTTTCTTTTTTCTTTTTTTTTTGAACAGGGAAAAGGGGCTAGCAGATCCGATGAATGACCCTAATGGGTTGAAGAAGCCCAACGGATTACGGGTTTCATTTCGGTTTGCCCGAATAGCAGTTCGATAGAGCCCTAATCCTTTGCTTTAAATTCCTCGCGTTCTTCTTCCTCGACCATCAGTTTCTCTTTCTTCCTCTTCTTTTTTTCTTTTTTGCAAATCTGCCTCTTTCCTCCATCTTTTCATCAGACCCTTCTTGTATGTGCCGGATCTGGACAGTGATCTTTCTTTTCTTGATCACCGTCTTCATGTTCTTCTACTTTCTGCTTGTTTGGTTTATCGCCATAGTAATCATTTACTGGTGGAGTATGCGAGATGCAGTTTGAGCGGCTGAAAGTAATGATAACTGAAGTGAGATTTTGGTGGAATCTCAGTATAGATCTGTATGAATCTTTTCTTTTCTGTGCTTGATGGTAGTGTATCTTGAGATCCAGATTAATGTTTAGCTCGAAGATGAAGATCTGATGATTTAGGGGAAGATGCAAGATCGTTCCATATGCAGTTTCAAAATACATACAAAGATAAATCCAGATTTCAAAGTTGAAATCGGATTTAGATTTAGATGTATTCTGACAAGTATGGATGATCTGCCTGTGATGAAGATGTCTAGATCTAGTGTGTCACATGGACACTTTTACCACTATTACACATTGGTTTCGATCAATGGGAAATGGTGAAGAAGTTGGATCTTGGTCTAGACTCAGATAAAATCACCAGCTTTCCTTATTTGTTTTTCATTTCTTCTTCTTTGGTTTGCCGTCAGATCATTTTTTCATTTCTTGTTGTTGTTCTTCTTTTTTCTTTTCTTTTGTTTGTTTCTTATTGTTGTTGCTTCTTTTTTTCTCTCGATCTGATCATGTATCCTTCAGATAAGGAAGAGTTCATGCTTTTCATTGTTGTAGACGAAGATTCTGTAATTCCTTCATTTGTGAATGAAATATTTTCTTTCTGGTGGTGCTTTTGTTCTTTGGTTTGACTTGCACTGACTGTGCAGATCATTGACTCCGGTGGAGAAGCCTTAATTCAGATAACTCGTCGTTCACAAAAAGCTTAAAGCATGGTTAGAACATGATTAGGCTTAAAATAACACAAGAAACGTTTGCCTCAGTTGCCTATTTGGTACGTGTGCAAGGCACAGTATCATCCTAGGGCTTTCATCATCAACATTTATTTTATTTTTATTTTTATTTTTTGAAAAAAAAATAAAAAACTTAAAAGTTTACAAAACTGAAATTTTGATTTGGAGAGTTTGTCTCAGCTGCCTATCTAGTTGCTCATAACACCATACCCAAATCCTAAGCTTTACATCATTGATAAACTCTCCGATTTTTTTTTTTTTTTTTTTTAAAAACAAATTTTAGCAATCTGTTTTTTTTTTTTGAAAACAAATTTTAGCAATCTTTTTTTTTTTTTTTTTTTTTTGAAAACAAATTTTAGCAATTTTTTTTTTTTTTTTTTTTTTTTTGGAAAACAAGTTTTAGCAATCTTTTTTTTTTTTTTTTTGAAAAACAAGTTGATAAAGTAAAGAACAATGATAAGTGCTTGACAAACCAGTTGTTCTTTTGAGGAGGTGCAGGGATTGGTTATGCTGGGATGTTTCCTTCGAGTAGGCATAATACCTCTTGAGTTGATCTGCATTCGTGGGCCTTGCATGTTCTTCTCCATCTAGGTTCATTAATTGTATTGCCATCCCATGAAAATCTTTTTGACAATGAATGGGCCTTCCTACTTTGGATTGAACTTGCCCCTTGGGTCGGTGTGCTTTACTGGACGGATCTCTTTGAGCACGAGATCTCCTTTGTCGAAGTTGCGTGGTTGCTCGTGTTTTTTGAAACTGCGCGCAACTTTTCCCTGGTATGGTTGGGGATGGTCGGATGCTGCTTTTCTGAGAAATATTCTATGAACAAGTTGATGGTCATCGGCCATGTTGCAGATTGAACATGGTCGTTGGTTGCATACCATATTGTTGCTCTTCCAGTTAGGCTATAGCCGAAGTATTTCTTTAGATATCTCTCTTCGTTCATCTTCCATTTCTCCATGCATGAAAGATATGAGTTAAGGTGAAGAATTGGTGATTCCACGCCATCGTAGATCGGGAAATCATTCGCCTCAGAAGGTTGTTGCTCAACACTCGTAGAGTCCATGCATACTTGTGTAGTGCCTTCTTGTAATTGATCTGGCGTCATTGTGACTTCTTGCAACCTGGAGATTTCTACTTCTTGCATTTCTTTTCCTTTGCTATGGTTGTCGAAAAAATCCTCTTCATTGTCAGAGAGACTTAAAAAATCATTGAGTTGAGCTTCTAGGTTGGATAGAGATTTCTCAGATTTTTTCAACTTATCCTTATAAGATGTTACTTTCTTTATGGCGGAGTTGATGCGATACTTGAAACTCCTTTTCCGGTTGAGGAATTCATTTGTAACATCTTTTAAGTTGATAGCATGCTTTTCATGTTCAGGAAATCTTGTGTCACCATGAAATGTTTTAGGAGCGTCATCATTGTTAAAAGACCTCTTCGTTCTTGAGGACTTGATTCCTTCGCAGAAGTACTCTTTAACAGCCGCATCATCATCTTTTCTGGTAACACTTCTAGTTGTAGGAGCCATAAGCTTTAATGGTTCACAACCAATGATGGTACCTGAAATATGATCATTTCTCAAATAAATATTAGTAAAAAAAACATTTCCCTTTTAATCATTTTTCAAGTCGAATCTCTTATTTTTTCCCCAGTGAAGTCACCACTGTAGAAATCGAGGGTCGCCTAGCACGGGTCGAGTGCCGGTCTATTCTATGTCCCCAGTGAAGTCGCCACTGTAGAAATCAGGGTTCTCCTAGCACGAGTCGAGGTGCCGGTCTATTTTATGTCCCCAGCAGAGTCGCCACTGTAGAAATCGAGGGATCGCCTAGCACAGGTCGAGGTGCCGGTCTATTTCCTTTATCCATAATTTTTATGGGGCGAGGTCCATGTTCTCATCCGTTCGTGGATGTTTAATGTACAAGGTATGCCAGAGATAATTTCTTACTAGTTTGTTAGTAAGAGGGACAACTCTGCAGAGAGGAAAATAGATGTTTTGAAGTCGCCACCTGACTAAGGGGAGTCAGGACCCTTTTAACTAGTTTGAATTCTTTTGAGGAAAACAAAACCTAGTTATGACTTTCATGTTTATGGTCTGCTATCAGAGAGTCTGGGTAAGGAGATTCTAGTACGGGATGGGAAGGTGTTAGGCACCCATCAGCCGCCCAATCGTAGGATTGGCCTCTACTTCATGATTAAAAGGGGAAATGTTTATGATTCATTGAGAATAGATTTTTATGCATGAGCTATTTTAGAAAAGAGACATAGTTAGAAGTTGGGTGGAACTTCGACTATGGAGATGTGGTTTCTTTCTTTTATGATGGTTTTTCTTTTGTGATGGTTTGGGTGGAAACCTTGTTTTATAGTGGTTTTGGGTGGAAAACCTTGTTTTGTGGTGGTTTTGGATGGAAAACCTTATTTTTGTTGTGGTTTGGGTGGAAACCTTATTTTATGGTGGTTTTGGGTGGAAAACCTTGTTTTGTGGTGGTCTTGGATGGAAAACCTTATTTTTGTTGTGGTTTGGGTGGAAACCTTGTTTTATGGTGGTTTTGGGTGGAAAATCTTGTTTTGTGGTGGTTTTGGATGGAAAACCTTATTTTTGTTGTGGTTTGGGTGGAAACCTTGTTTTGTGGTGGTTTTGGGTGGAAAACCTTGTTTTTGTTGTGGTTTGGGTGGAAACCTTCTTTTCTGGTGGTTTTGGGTGGAAAACCTTGTTTGGTGGTTTAGGTGGAAACCTTGGTTTTATTGAGAAGAAATTTGAATGAAATTTCAAAATTAAACAATTAACTCCAGCAGATTAGCTCAATAAAAATAGGATTAATGCCAACCTTATTTTTTGACAATGGGTCTAATGTGGGAGGGAATTCCGCTTTATACCCACACTTTGATTTATCCCACTTAGAAAATTAATAATAAAACATAATTTTTTTATGTAACGCAAACGAGTAGTCGCGGTGTTACTACGAAATGGAATACCATTCCGTTCCGTATGACTACATAATTTACCGAAGAGATAGGTAATTAATATACTTGAAATATAATATTTAAATTAGAAAGGATTCTTACGATGGTTGCTTGCTTCCCTTAAGTATGCTGAAAGTAGTTAAAGTACTAGCAATTTAATGCTAATCTTTTAAAAACTTAAAGACAATACTTGATTTAATCTTCTTATTTTTTGAGTTTTCTCAAAATGAACTATAAATGCACAAGACAACGATAACTATTGTGTAGGAAGAAAATTTGATTTCTCTTTGATTAAATGACACAATACATGGAGACTTGAAATATGTGAGAAGAAATATTTTCTATTTGAGAAACAATAATTCTTCTTGGTTTGGGTGGAAACCTAGATTTTTGGGTTGTGGTTTGGGTAGAAACCTTGAGTTGTGGTGTGGTTTGGGTGGAAACCTTTGCTGTTGTGTGGTTTGGGTGGAAACCTTGTTAAAGTAAAGGAACAAGTATTGTTGTCTTTCCCTCCACTTTTCTGTCAGAAAATTGGTGTGTTGAGAGGATTGTTTTCGACCTCTATTTATAGGAATGAAACCCGACAGCCTTCCGTTAATCTCTCCGCATTCAAATGTCCTTCGCAAAGAATTTTTTTTTTTATTTTCAAACCATGTGGGTCCCACGTCCTTTTCCCTTATTTTCCTAATAAAACAAATGTGGGCCCTACTTGACCCCCTTTGTTTTCTTCTCCTTTCTCTTTTCCTAATAAAACAAGTGTGGGTCCCACTTGCATTTAAGAAAAAATCCCTTTTTTCTTCTTTTCTTCCTCTTCCACCCGTATTCTCTTCAAAACAAATATATGTAAGTTCCACTTGAAGAAAACAATTACTAATTAAAGTCTTGGTGCGGATAAGGGGAGGGTGAAAAGTGGGCGCCCCTTATCGTCTTCTGAGTTCTCGTTTTGCTCGTAACCTTTGCATACGAACTCGAAACGACTCCATTCTTTCACCAGTGACTTTGTATTTTCCTTCTCTTCAGTGTGATAGCAAGATATCCCGGGCTCAAATGGATAATGAAACGGGTACGAGTGGGTAATGCTTGTGAGCTTGATTGGGTAAAGCTTGTGGGCTTGATTGGGTAAAGCTTGTTGGCTTTATTGGGTAAAGCTTGTGGGCTTGATTGGGTAAAGCTTGTGGGCTTGATGGAAAAGATATGAAAACCCAAATGGTTTCCACACAGAATTTCTCTTGTATTTGGCTTCGAAGCATAAGATTGATATTTACTGTGGAAGGTGCGAAATTGGGGTGTCAACAGATGTATGTTAGGGATTGTGAATGATGCAGAGAAGGAGATGTAAAAAGGCCGGAAGTTGGTCTGGAAACGATGGAGAAACAGAGGAAACTCGGCCAGTTTTCTGCTCTGGCGAGTCGACCTGATCTAGCTCAGTAATTAAGATGACTCGGACCTGAATAAGACCAGCTGACTCTCCTCTTCCTTGACCCATTGACTAATGATTGACCGTCTTGACTGTTAACTCTGACGATATCGTGAAGAAATATTTCGTTATAAGATAAGAGAATTCAGGTGATCAGTAGAGAGCTTTCAAGCCGGATTCCAGTTGCACCAGGATTTCTCCGGAGACCCAATATGTGCAGAATTTTGTAAAGAGTATTCTAGACTCCTGGGTGTGAAGACCTGGGTTTGGAATTGGAATTGGGCCTGGGTTTGGAAAGAGAAGATGGAGGATTTGATAAAGACTTGAATTTGGAAATTTAATTGCTAAAGTAAAGGGATTCTATTCCTTGGAATATATGGTGAGCATAGAAGCCTATAAATAGAGAAGTTTTCTACTTTTCTATAGACATCTTTGCACACCTTTTACACACACACACAACACTTTTCTTTTCTTTATTTGTGTGAACACCTTATCATGAGTAGATAATTTTCTTATTGATTAAGGATGAATTCCTAGTTCTTAACATGTTTTGAGTTTTGTTTTAAATATACTTTGAAGTTTTCACATGATTATAGTTTGTTTTTACTAATATGGGTGTTTATGATTGATTGATAGGTTGTTTAGAGTGCACGCTAAATTGATTTGTTAACTCAGTCTAAAGCTAGTGAAAGTTAGGGGATAAGTAATCGTTTCTTGACTCTTTACATAAGTAGAAAACACGAGACCTTGTGGAGGGATTCCGTGGAGCAATTGTGTGTGAAAACAACGTTAGCAAGTAGACCTTGATCTAAGAGTATAACTACTAATATCAACCTAATAAATTCATAAATCTTAATGCGTTTAACTAAATTACATCTTGAGTGATCTACTACTAGGTGGTTTGGTAAATAGAATCCGGTAGTCGAGAACTTCCGTATCCGGTGAAACAAGGGATTTAGGGTTTAGCACTGATCTAGCTGCTATATCTATGGTTGGTGATAATCTGTGACTAATAAAAAGTGGAAAAGAACATAACTTGAATCATTGTTTTGCAACGAAGAAGGATTCCTTGGTCTTGTCTCTCTTATTGATTTCAACTTTATCTTTTTAATTGCTTTGTTTATTTATTTTACTTTATAAAATCTAAAACCAAAACCCCCCTTTTTGTGACATTATAAGATAACTAAAACCTCTTGCTCCTCGTGGGAACGAACTTGACTACCCTATATTACTTGTTAATTAGGTAGTAAAATAATAATTAATTTGTTGTGGTTACGACACACATCAAATTTTGGCGCCGTTGCCGGGGAGCAGCGGACGGTTTTAGTTTTTTTCTTTTTTCTTTTTGCTTTATTCTTGCTTTGTTAGATTCTATTATCGTATCTAACTTAGTTTTTGAGAATTGTTTTTCAGGTACCGGTTTTCCATGTATGGTGGACAAGAGCAAGCATACTACAACAATCAATACGGTTTTCAACCTCAACATTATGGAAACTTCCAACCATCCTTAGGATACTATCAAAACCAATATTTTGGCTATGATCAATATCCTACGGAACCTTATGGATACTCTCATACATATCAACAACCTTATGACGGGTATGTAAGTGGACAATCATAAGGATGGAAGGATAGTTATGCATCTAACAATTTATTTTCTAGTAATGTGCAGACAGAGAATTGGGAATATACTCCTCTTCATCGTGTTTTTCCTTCACTTTTTGCAAAAGAGGATATACAATCTAGAAACTCTATAAACGGTGGTAAGCGTGTGAACGTCAGGAAACTCTTGCACAGAAATTATACAAATTGGAAGATGATGGAGACTCGGAAGAGCTTGTCGCAGAAATTAGTAGGACCATTCATATGGAACTTAAACGACGGCTGGATAAAGGTTATGAAACCGATGAAGATTCTTATTATGGTGAGTCTGAAAATGAAGATGATTGTGTTGAAAAGGACCAACCTTTGGAGACTTTTGATGACGCCAGTGTAGATTACTCGAGCCTTGATCTTAATAATGATCAATCACCTATTCAAAAGGTAGAGCTTGAGGAAGACGCATTTAGTGCTTGGAAACAATTCCTTAGGGAAAGATATGAGTCCGCGGAAGTGTATGAGCGTTGCAACAATGAGAAAGTTATTCCAACTCCGGATCATAATAAGGATCCTTCACCTATTCAAAGGAGGAGATTGGGTGTGACTTGCCTATTGTTATAAACGGTGTAACACTCTCACAAGAAGATCCTACAATATATACCGACGAAAATCATTTTAGTGAATGGCCCGATTCCGATGATAAAGATGTTGAAAAGATGATGCTCGATAATGAAACCGAATTGAATGATATTGTGGAAGACCCAATTGAACTTTCCAATGATTTGAATGATTCCAAGACTTTAGTTAAGGTATAAAATGATGAAGAATGGTTGAAATATTTGATAGAGGACCATGATATGCAAGAGGTAAGTAATTCACTCGAATTTTTTAAGAATGAAGAAGATTCCATAATACAAGAAATTGTGCAAGGTTTGTCTAACCCTTTGCATATTGATTCTTTTCCTTTACCTCTTATTGGTTTGAATGTATGTGCTTCGAAAGTATTTTTGGATGACTTTGTTTCTCGATATCTACCATTGGAAACACTTGATGCTAACACCATGCAGGTTTTCCAAGAGGAATCAATATAAATTCCCAAATTCTATGTTCTTTATACACTTCCGGATGTGGACAAGAATAAGTGTGGGGGAAATTTCTATCGGACGATAATTTCACTATTGTTTTCTTGTGCTAAAATTTGTATAAAGCTATTGTTTGCAAAACAGGTACCATGGGAGGATCCCCAAACTTTCCGATTGTTAGTATATGGGGAATGAATCTTACAAGAAGCTAAGTCGGGCCGTCGACTTTAAAACAAGCGCTAAATGGGAGGAAACCCATAGGTTTTGTATTTCTTAACCTTTTGCTTTTTATTTTGTTATTTATTTTTCTTGTTCCATTTCATATTTAGATTTCCCATCTTGACTTTGCTTGGACGATTCAATTACATTGAGGACAATGTAAGGTTTAAGTGTGGGGGAGTGGTTAAGCATTTTTTTTTTTTTTAAAAAGAAAAATTGCATAAAAAATAAACCTCCAACTTATAGAGATTTTAGAGTCACTAGCATACTTCTAGGTATGTTTACATAGAGAATTCTGACCGACATAACTGAACTTGGAAATGTTAGGGAACTACGTTCGGATTTTTTACTTGTTAGAGTGTTAGATAATGGATTTAATCATGTCGGTGATGCAAATGAGGTGTAGAGGAAATGCATTATTAGAGTTGCTGATCAATGATTAGTGGAGGCTACCCGTTTTTATATCATGTGAGGCACCGACCGAAAATTCTTCCATTTTACTAAAAAAGTTTATTTTGAGTGTGTGTCACCGTACATTAATTCCGGGTAGAATGGTGAGCTACCCAACTTCACACCAATTTTCAGCACTATTTTTGATCTCGAGTGCTAATTTTTGTCAATCATGAGGGTGACGTCTATATATGAAAGCATCCTTCTTGTAGTTCAATTTGCAGTTAGCACCATTATCTCCACAACAACGGGTCCATGGAAACACCATCATCATCAACAAAGGAGCGACATCAAAATTTACAAGGAAAGTTAAAGACGTTTGAGGTTTACAAGCAACGGGATAAGAAAGAGCTAAATTTCATATTCAAGTAAAACAACATACAATGAGCGGATTTTTATATATATGTTGAAGACTTACATATAAGGAGCATAATTTTATATCAAAGTTGAAGACTTATTTACAAAGAGCAAAGAAAATCAAAAGGTGAGAATTATTGAAGTTTATGATTTCGAGAAGATACAAGTTGTGAAGAATCAAGCGGTAAAGTACTTTTCCCACGGCCATGGTTTGTTTTATTTTCATTGATTTTGTGTTTTATTTCTCTTGTCTTTATACAAAAAAAATGTGAAAATTTTAATTTTAAAAAAAAAATGATAAAGAAAAAAAAATGAAACAAGAGAAATTTTATTTGTGTATTTGTTTAATAATCCGTGGGGAAGGAAAATCTATAAGGAAGTTTCAAGCGACAAGGATTTAAGGTAAAGAGATACAAATTGTCAAGGATCTACGAAATTCAAGAGTTTATCATCAGTAGTTGAAGCCGAAGACAAAGACCAAGAAAATGAAGACGAGGAGCCGAAGACGTTTCTATTGGATGCCGTGAGAGTGGTGTTATCATAATTGGCAATCAGATGTGAAGGTAAGTAAGTAATTTCATCCTCGATAATTGTGGTTGATTTTCTTTCTTAATTGGCAATCGGATGTGAAAGTAAGTAAGTAATCTCATCCTCGATAATAGTGGTTGATCATAATTGGCAATCAGATGTGAAGGTAAGTAAGTAATCCCATCCATGCCGCGACTTAAAGTAAATAAATCAAATGAGTAGAGACGCCCCACCTTGCATTTCATATCCCACTAATTATTCCCCAACAATTTCGAGAAAGCAATGACCACTCGTAGCACTTAAAGGCAGTAGGAAACCATGTATAGAGACATCTGCTTTAATTGAAACCTAGTACTTACATCAAAAATCCAGGTGAACTGTCTCATGACATCAATGGCTCCTTAGTACCAATTATATCAAACTCTTTCCAAAAAAATGTGATTTCAATTCCTTTTTATGTATAAATGAATCTAAAATTATGATATTGGTATGCATATAATTAAGGATCGCTATATATTACATTAAACCTCTCAAAAATCCATCTGCAAATTTCACATTGTTCTTGAGATTATATAGGCAAGTGAGGTTGCGATTGGAAACATAATTGAACTGATACATATCTTATGTCACTGCTGATACATCACTCACTGGGACATGAAGCTATATTTTTTTGAGTCTGATGTTTTCGTAATTCGAGCACTTAATGGGTCTGCAGTCAAACATAGTATGGACATAGAGATTGACATTATGGAAAGTAACCTCAAGCTTTTCAACATGGAACATATCGTGATGACATTATTCGACCATGTTCTTTGGCTGCTGCTCCTTCTAAACATGACAAAGATATAGACAGATTGAGTATCTAATTACATCCAAATATGACGCTTACGGCTTTAAAGGTATTGATTTGTTGTTCAAGATTCCAATATTTTTATTTCCAACACTATTACTTTCTCCTTCTGATCCAGTGAAGAATAACCACCAAAAAGATCCACAATTAAACCAAAAAAAATATCAAATACAACACCACTTCTAGTTCAGCAGGCGCAGTTTTGTTCAAAAGGGATTTAGGTGAATTAATTAGGTATAATATGAACATTGAGATTTAATCTGACCAACAGTCATTGGGCCTGGAAGTTGCAATCTAACTGTCGAGTTTTCTTGTAAACCTAAAGAATCAAACACTTAGGGGAGAACTTTATGTTGATACCAATCTATGTTACATCTCAATAGGCTAAAGTCAACCATCTAACCATAATGAAAAAATTCTCAACAGTGAGGCTAAAATGTGAAAGATTAAGCTCATACCTATGGATTAGCAGGGTTGTCCGAATCAATATAAGCAAGTCATCCTATTGAGTTTCACCAAAAGTTTCAATTAAAGTTTTAGTACCGCAAACAAAGTCACACTACTTTGAAACTCACCAAGCAGTACTCATGCAGTGAACTTCAACTTGTCTGCAAGATAAATCCTCAGATATTTAGAGAAATGAAATTAACAAAGAATAGCCTTTCATAGCAACATGCTTAGACATCGGAAACATGAGCAGTGCCACATTATGTACCTTAATCGCTACATAGTTCGATCCTATAATTAGCGAACGGATAAAAAAAATCAAAATATTTAGGTATAAGTAAAATTTAGAATCTGATCAAACTCGCTTTAGTTTAGTATTGACTAATTTTCAACAAATTCCTAAATATAAAACCCTAACTCCTAACTTTCATAAAGAACGAAAAAAAAACAACTGGTACACCTTGTTATAACAAAAAATAGAGCCAATCTCAGCCAGTTCGACGAATTTAGAAATAAATGTATAATCCTACCTTGTTTATCATACCACACAAACTGACAGATCCATGGACAACAAATGCTATCATATGAGTCAATGTTATAAATTTATCGAGTATACGAAACTAATTAACTCACCTTTGAAACAGATATGATAAACTAATTAATTTATCATATGAACCAATGTAATCAATTTATGATATGAAAATCAAATTATTAATCTTAGCTGCACATGAGTTACTCTCAGCTTTTCAATCTGGAAGCAGATTCTGGGAATCTCAGTTCATGACACAGGCTACTTCTATACGGGTACTTCGAGCATCAATATATAACATTGATGATACATGCCCAGAAATGGTAAAAAAAAACTTCAACAATCTCGTGTCCGAAAAATAAGATGTAGACACCAGCTAAGCTAAGGTTTTCGTCACTTCCCCTTGAATGGTTGATCCAAAAAATCAAAAAGATGAAGAAATGAAAATAATCCAATTTAGACCTAAAAAAGATAAGAGAAACCTAGATATGTATAATTAAGTATTGACCAACCAAATGCAGATCGAACGAATAAAAGTGATCGAAGTAAAGCGAGTTTTTCTGCGAACATTGTAAAATGCTATAGGGTCGACAAAGTTTCAATTAAGAAGCATACATTAAAAAATGAAAAGTTTCAGTGAATCTCAAGTGCTGGCAACTTATAGGAACTGTCTAGTCCTCGCCTAATAAGAACCCTTTTCAATACGGAAGTGAACATGTTACTAACCCATTGCCAAATTGAATGGTACTACGATTAGCACACTTGGTGAAGTTTTCCAAATTTCTCCTATTTTTTCTTCTTCCGAGCATCTCAATTGATGCAATTGTCTAGGAGTACCATTACCATCAAATGCATTCAGAATAATGATGCAAATCCGATTCACCAACATTTTGCATATCAAACACAAACAGATCAGTATTGACACATGTGTCAACCTGTCTGGAATACACATGGTCAGATGAATCAAACCTAACACAATTTTTCTATTATATAAAAATCATGTTTCTATATAAACCGCATTTCTCAAATCAAATAGTGTATCACGGTAACTTCAGCCAGAAACCAAATGAACATAGCAGGGGATAACACACACTTCTTCGGATATGCTTACACAGTAATCATGAGTAACAATTAATTACATGCTGAAAAATAAATGAACCACTGCAAATACCTGAATATGTGTCACCAACAGATATATAATCAAGGGCTATAGAAAAACCAACAAAGGAATCCCATTACCATCTAATAAAACCTCCACATTGCACATACAAAAATAACATG
This sequence comes from Papaver bracteatum, assembly GCA_023529315.1. NCBI lineage: Eukaryota > Viridiplantae > Streptophyta > Magnoliopsida > Ranunculales > Papaveraceae > Papaver > Papaver bracteatum. Next base: position 638,606 of record JAJJWX010001467.1, read on the forward strand.
GTGGTCAATACAGGATAAAATTCCTCGAAACAATGTATGGATGTCTGCATTCATTAAACATATAATTTCAGCAGCAACAACTTTAGCATGATGGGTTTTATTGTAAATTAAAATATTGTTTGTGGGAGAAAACTACTTCTGCAGGTTTAGGTAATTTTGGGTGTGTGTGGATGAGAAGTGAATTTAAACTTTTAACAAATGTGCTGCACGATGAGCACTTTTGATTCGAGAGATAATCTGTACAATTCTGGCCTAAACCGAAGACACGGCCGTTCCATATTTGTTTCGGTCACAGGTGAAGGATGTGAGGTTGATATTAGGGAGGGAAGCGAAGAAGGTGTTGAGAGTATGAAGGTGAAGGCTATTTGATGACTTGTTAACAGAAGGTTGAGCAGGCTAGCAAATATTGCAGGCAGGCTCTTGATAGGTGTAGAATACACCTAATTTACTATCTAAGAGTTTATGCTTTCTTTGCTATTTTTCTTGTAAATTATGTATTTTACGTGTGTTTTTGAGCTATTAGGTACTCTGGAGTCACACTGAGGAAAAGGAGAAGAAATCATTTAATTTGAGCAGAAAGGGCAAAAAGGTCATTTTATGGGTGGACACTATCTGGAGCCACATTAATGTTAAGGGGCAACTCACTTTTGGAGGAGCACTAAAGACAGTCTAGTTAACTGTTAAGGGGCATCCCAACTGGGTAGCCCTTATCCATAAGAAGGAGGTGGTTAGAAGACATCCAAATGGGTGGTTTATTCCATGGCCCGTAACCAGACCCAAACCCGGATCCGAACCCCATTCCTACACCTAAACCTAAATCGAGAATCTGTCTCTCATTCATCATTCCCAAAATTGAGAAAGAAAAGGAAGCCATGGCTGCTGTTCGAGAACAGATCGTGAGATTGAACGAGGAATTTAAGCTGATATCCAAGGGTCTGTAGCTGTAGATGAGTTGATTGTAGCTATCGAAATTGGGCGTTGGAATCGGTGAGAAATTGAGCTCAAGTATAGATCGAAATGGAATCAGGGTTCACAAATGGTTAAGAAATCAAGTCACAGAAGATGGGTTGGTGGCGCTGTTACTGATGAAGGTGATGTTGTTGATCTGTTCAAGAAAAGGAACACGCAGGAAGAGAAGAACTCTGAATCTCGAGTCTGTTGGTGATAATTTGTGATTAATAAGAAGTGGAAAAGAACATAACTTTAATCATTGTTTTGCAGCGAAGAAGGATTCCTTGATCTAATCTCTCTTATTGATTTCCTTTTAATTGCTTTGTTTATTTTATTTACTTAAATTCTTAATCAATACCCCCCTTTGTGTGACAATTTTACAACTAGAATCTCGTGCTCCTCGTGGGATCGACCTTGACTACCCTATATTACTTGTTAAATAGGTAGTAAAGTATTAATTAATTTGTTGTGGTTACGACACGCATACAAATTTTGGCGCCGTTGTTGGGGAGCATCGGATGATTTTAGTTGTTTTATTTTTACTTTTTGCTTTATTCTTGCTTTGTTGGATTCTTTATCGTATCTAACTTATTTTTTGAGAATTGTTTTTCAGGTACCGGTTTTCCATGTATGGTGGACAAGAGCAAGCATATTACAACAATCAATACGATTTTCAACCTCAACATCATGGCAATTTCCAACCATCCTTAGGATACAATCAAAATCAATCTTTTGGCTATGATCAAAATCCTACGGAACCTTATGGATATTCTCATACATATCAACAACCTTATGATGGGTATGTAAGTAGACAATCACAAGGATGGACGGATAATTATGCTTCTAATACATTGTTTTCTAGTAATGTGCAGACGGAGAGTTGGGAATATACTCCTCTTCATCGTGTTTTTCCATCACTTTTTAAGGATATACAATCTAGAAACTCTATACACGGTGGTAAGCGTGTTAATGTCCGGAAACTTGCACAAAAGTTATACAAATTGGAAGATGATGGAGACTCGGAAGAGCTTGTCGCAGAAATTAGTAAGACCATTCATATGGAACTTAAACGACGTCGGGATAAAGGTTATGAAACCGATGAAGATTCTTATTATGGTGATTCCGATAATGAAGATGATTGTGTTGAAAAGGACCAACCTTTGGAAACTTTTGATGACGCTAGTGTAGATTACTCGAGCCTTGATCTTAATAATGATCAATCACCTATTCAAAAGGTAGAGCTTGAGGAAGATGCATTTAGTGCTTGGAAAAAATTCCTTAGGGAAAATTATGAGTCCGCAAAAGTGTATGAAAGTTGCAACCATGAGGAAGTTATTCCAACTCCGGATCATAATAACGATCCTTCGCCTATTCAAAAGGAGGAGATTGGGTGTGACTTTCCTATTGTTGTAAACGGTATAACACCCTCACAAGAAGATATTACAATTTTTACCGACGAAAATCACTTTAGTGAATGGCCGGATTCCGATGATGAAGATGTTGAAGAGGTGATGCTCGATAATGGAACCGAATTGATTGAATTTGTGGAAGACCCAATTGAACTTGCTAATGATTATGATGATGCCGAGACTTTGGTTACGGTAGAAAATGATGAAAAATGGTTGCAAAGTTTGATAGAGGACCACGATATGCAAGAGGTAAGTAATTCACTCGAATTTTTTAAGAATGAGGAGGATACCGTAATACAAGAAATTGTGCAAGGTTTGTCTAACCCTTTGCATGTTAATTCTTCTCCTTTACCTCTTATTGGTTTGAATGTATGTTCTTCGAAAGTATTTTTGAATGACTTTGTTTCTCGATATCCACCATTGGAAACACTTGATGCTAATACTATGCAGGTTTGCCAAGAGGAAACCATGGAAGTTCCCAAATTCTATGTTCTTTATACACTTCCGAGTGTGGACAAGAATAAGTGTGGGGGAAATTTCTATCGAGCTATAACTTTACTATTATTTTCTTGTGCTAATATTTGTATGGAGTTATTGTTTGCAAAACAGGTACTATGGGAGGACCCCCAAATTTTCCGATTGTTGGTATATGGGGAGTGAGTCTTACAAGAGCCATGTCAGGCCGTCGACTTTAAAACAAGCGCTAAGTGGGAGGCAACCCACCGGTTTTGTATTTCTTATCCTTTTATTTTGCTTTTTATTTTGTTATTTATTTTGTTCCATATCATATTAGGATTTCCCTCCTTGACTTTACTTGGACGATTCAATTACATTGAGGACAATGTAAGGTTTAAGTGTGGGGGAGTGGCTAAGCATATATTTTTGCATATAAAAAAAAAAGAGAATTTTTTTTGCATAAAACTTTCAACTTTTCGAGATTTTAGAGTCACTAGCATGTTTCTAGGTATGATTACATAGAGAATTCTGACCGACATAATTGAACTTGGAAGTGTTAGGGAACTACGTTCGATTTCTTGCTTGTTAGAGTGTTAAATAATGGATTTAATCATGCCGGTGATGCAAATTTGGTGCAGGGAGAAGTGCGTTATTAGAGTTGCTGATCAATCATTAGTGGAGATTACCCATTTTTATATCATGAGAGGCACCGACCAAAAATTCTTCCTTTACTAAAGAGTTTCTTTTGAGTGTGTGTCACCGTACGTTAATTCCGGGTAGAATGGTGAGCTACCCAATTTCACACCAATTTCAGCACTATTTTGATCTCTTGAGTGCTAATCTTTGTCAATCATGAGGGTGACGTTTATAGATGAAAGCCACCTTCTTGTAGTTCGATTTTCAGTTAGCACCATTCTCTCACTCGACAACAACGGGTCCATAGAAACACCACATCAACAACAAGGGAGCGACATCAAAATCTGCAAGGAAAGTTGAAAAGGTTCAAGGTTTGAAAGCAACAATGGAACAAGAAAAAGAGCATAATTTTATATCATAGTTGAAGACTTACAATACAATGAGGTAATTCTATATTCAAGTATGAAGACTAATTTACAAGAGCGAAGAAAGTAAAAGATGAGAATTATTGAAGTTTATGATTTCAAGACGATACAAGTTGTGAAGAATCAAGCGGTAAAGTACTTTTCCACGGCCATGGTTTATTTTATTTTTCACTTTTGATTTGTATTGTGTTTCTCTTGTCTAAAAATATATATATATATATATATATATGAGACAAGAGAAATATCTATTATTGTTTTGTTTTGAATAAGCCGTGGGGAAGCAAAATCTATAATGAAGTTTCAAGCGACAAGGATTTTGAGGAAAAAGGTTACAAATTGTCAAGGATTTATGAAGTTCAAGTGTTTATCATCAATAGTTGAAGCCGAAGACCAAGAAGATGAAGACAAGGAGCCGAAGACGTTTCTATTGGATTCCGTGAGAGTGGTGTTATCATAATTGGCAATCGGATGTGAAGGTAAGTAAGTAATCTCATCCTCAATATAAGTGGTTGATTTCCTTTCTTAGAGATCGTTAGAAAAATGGTTTTTCAAAATGATTAAAAGATGTGGGTTTTTCAAAATTTCAGAAGTTATCCTTCCCACCATTCAACGTGTTGCAGGAATTCTCTCTTCATTCCTACCTGCACACATGTGAGAACCATAAAAAAAAGCCGTCTTTTTGAGTGCAATTATCATAAAACCCTTTTGTGAGGCAGAAGTCGAGGCGAAATGCTTATTGATCGTTTCTCAAACACGTATTCTCTCATTATGGTGTGGTTATTTCTCACTCAACATTTAAGAATGAGAATATGTTCTTTAGTATTTCTAACTTCTCATTACTAGCAAGCAGAAACTCTATGTCCTCATAGCTCTTTGGATGCTTGGGAAGCTGAAACGCTTTGAGAGTTGTAATTTTTGGTTTGATTTGCTCGAGGACTAGCAAAGTCTAAGTGTGGGGGAATTTGATAGGTGTAGAATACACCTAATTTACTATCTAAGAGTTTATGCTTTCTTTGCTATTTTTCTTGTAAATTATGTATTTTACGTGTGTTTTTGAGCTATTAGGTACTCTGGAGTCACACAGAGGAAAAGGAGAAGAAATCATTTAATTTGAGCTGAAAGGGCAAAAAGGTCATTTTATGGGTGGACACTATCTGGATCCACGTTAATGTTAAGGGGCAACTCACTTTTGGAGGAGCACTAAAGACAGTCTAGTTAACTGTTAAGGGGCATCCCAACTGGGTAGCCCTTATCCATAAGAAGGAGGTGGTTAGAAGACATCCAAATGGGTGGTTTATTCCATGGCCCGTAACCAGACCCAAACCCGGATCCGAACCCCATTCCTACACCTAAACCTAAATCGAGAATCTGTCTCTCATTCATCATTCCCAAAATTGAGAAAGAAAAGGAAGCCATGGCTGCTGTTCGAGAACAGATCGTGAGATTGAACGAGGAATTTAAGCTGATATCCAAGGGTCTGTAGCTGTAGATGAGTTGATTGTCGCTATCAAAATTGGGCGTTGGAATCGGTGAGACATTGAGCTCAAGTATAGATCGAAATGGAATCAGGGTTCACAAATGGTTAAGAAATCAAGTCACAGAAGATGGGTTGGTGGCGCTGTTACTGATGAAGGTGATGTTGTTGATCTGTTCAAGAAAAGGAACACGCAGGAAGAGAAGAACTCTGAATCTCGAGTCTGTTGGTGATAATTTGTGATTAATAAGAAGTGGAAAAGAACATAACTTTAATCATTGTTTTGCAGCGAAGAAGGATTCCTTGATCTAATCTCTCTTATTGATTTCCTTTTAATTGCTTTGTTTATTTTATTTACTTAAATTCTTAATCAATACCCCCCTTTGTGTGACAATTTTACAACTAGAATCTCGTGCTCCTCGTGGGATCGACCTTGACTACCCTATATTACTTGTTAAATAGGTAGTAAAGTATTAATTAATTTGTTGTGGTTACGACACGCATACAGCTCTGGGTGTTGAATACGATGGTATTAACACTTGGTTTTTCTGTGTGTTTTTTTTGGAAATAGGGAGGAGAACCTATTTATACAAGTCGATAAGCCTTCATCATGTATCTCGTGGGAAAGTGGAGGAAGTGGAGTAATGGAGGAAGTGGAGTTGTGTGTTAGTGTCACACGGTTGCTTGCCCACTTCTCCTATCATCGCTAACCGCCCATGTTTCCCTGACAAGATCTTGTGATGGCGTGTTGCACGCTGCACGATGTAAACCGCCAAACCAATACCCCAGTTTGTATCCCCCAGTTTTGACGTGATTAATGTCTTGAGTGTGTGGATCGTGGGACCCATATAAAATAGTGCAGGGTGAATCGTGAACTTGGTATGACATCGCATGCAGCCATCTTCAGCTGACCGTTTGGAGGTTGTATGGGCAGGCCACGCTTTGGTCGGTCACCCTGTGAAGAAGAGTGACGGATGGTGATCATGGTGATACCTTGTTTGCTGGTTGATTCGCACCCTAAGTCATTCGTCCAAGCTTGCAAAGTTGGACGGACGAGATGGCTTGCAACCCTACTTGCGATCGTTGGATGGGAGGCGCGCATGCTGCCTCTTTCAATCCAAACATTTGCATGCTAAGGGAGTTTCTATGGAGGAACCGATTGGCCCTGCATGGAGGTGGTACAATGGTGTTCACGCCCATGCCTTCTTGACTTGCAAAGATTTGATCTAAGCCACTCACTTTAGGTGGCAAAGACAGGTGGTCGAGATTATAACTTATGGAGGGGCCGTGACATTCCACCTTTGGGAACGCGTACCGAGGAATTTGACCACTGCCGGTCTTGGCCGATCAGCTAGGCATGAAGTCGGGCCCACGGTGGTCATGCTAGCATGCTCGGTTCCTTCTAAGTCTCCATCTTTGCCTTCCATCCAAGCCTGCGAAGATGGACGCTCGAGATGTTTCTGCGACATATGCGCTGCAAACCCTAATTAGGATTATGGACCGTCCACTTTGGGCGATCGGTTTTGGGTTGCGTGCGCCTTCTTTGGGGAGATCGACCATGTATGCAACATCTTGGGCCGACAATGAGCATTACATGCTTGCTCTATGACCCTGGGCGCAATCTAAGCCATCCAACTATGCCTGCAAATTCGTATGGTCGTGATCGTTTTGGATCTTCTCAACCTGCATAAGGCGTTAACCTAGCCTTGTTTGGGAAATTGTTTCTTGCACCACGGCTTGCCTATGAGGGAGTCGGTCATGTATGTAGAAAGAGGGCCTGTCAATGGTGTACCATCACTTCACTACTTGTTTTTAAGGTATAATCTAAGCCGTCCAACTATGCCTGCGAAGTTGGACGTTCACGATTAAAAGGAACCCTAATTAGGTTCCAGCCGTGCGTCATGCTCACTTTGAGCGCACGTTTTGGAAGGACCAGCTGTAGTTGGTCTTGACCGTTCGGTCATGCATGAAGGTGAGTCCGAGGTGATCATGATATCATGCTCAGGACCCCCTGAATCTATATCTACACCCTCCATCTATGCATGCGAAGTTGGACGGATAAGATCTATTTTTGATTTTGTTTTCAGCAGGTGAGACTAACATGGGTAGTCTTGCCTGCATTCAACGGGGCTAATATAACCCGCCATCAGGTAGCCTACGGGTGTTTGCATGTCGAACACAAGGCTTTAATTAAGTCAGTAATGCTGCAAACCTACATAAAATCGGGATGGTTGCTACATGCTCCGCTCTAGGTAGGTTATAATTCTCAGGGATGGTTGCACATGCTCCAATGAATTATCATGGCGAGAAATATTCATCACCTGAAGGATTTATCCTTTGTAGGACGTCAGCTTACAAAAATTGGCTTTTTACAATTTTAGCCTTTAAATAGAAATCCACCATCAACATTAAGTCCCCTGCCTAGCATGTAATGATTACACTATTGCAGGGTAGGCATAAGATGGTGACTAATAAAGATAAAACTTTTGAGATAAAGTTTGATGTTACCAGGAGAGACGAGTCGTCCTGTCCTTGCTATGCCTGCCTCTGTCGAGAGCCCGCTTTGGTGGGACCCGATGCGAGCATTCTTACTTTGAACGTGGGCAGCTGTGCATGTAAACCTAGATGAATGTGGACCCCACCATGTATATGCTTCAATCAACGTCACTCTGTTGCGCCTGCTTGATAGGCATGTGGGGGCATGTGCCTGTCTGATCGAACATGGGCTTGTTGTGCCTGCTTCGGTTGATCGTCTCGTTGCGTGGGAGGAGGTATGTCATGTATGTTAAATTCCTTGGAGCCGGTTGAGTTGATCCTTCCAATGGTAAAGCTCGACTGGGGAAGTACAGCTTGGTAGGTCGATCCACCTTTGTCTTCCTCTTTCTGTGTGCCTTCTCATATGCCTAGCTTTCGATAAACATTGTTGATCACAATCCTGACTCAACAGCTTCAGAGAGTGGCAAAGGTGGACTTCTTTTCTCCTGGGGATCTTGTTGGATCGTGAAGCATATAAAGAAGTTTTCCTGTATTCTTCTCATTAGGCAATCGTCTTCTTCAACATCTCAGGTATTGCTCCATACGTTGATTTCTTAATTGATCGGCGATAGTTGTGATTAGAATATTTTTTATGTGCCTCCGCAACTTATCTTCCCCTATTTTTTGCAGTATATCATGAAAGGTGTTGGTGAAGATCACTCTGCAGCTTATTCAGAAAAAAGTTTTGAAGTTGATAAAACAGAAGCTAACGCGCATGAAGAGGTGATGGCTAAAATTGATTTTCCACTTCGTGAAGTCGGCCATGCCGTACAGGGAATGTATGTCTTGCATTTAACCATTATCAGGGGGTGGCTCCGTGCTCTTTCAGTTGCAATCGATATGGAGGAGAAACAAAGACATGAAGAAGCGTTGCGAGCGAAGTGGAAATGCGAGGCGTCACAAGCACCAGTAAGATCGAGAGCTGAAGGGTTTGCGACTCGGTTGAATAGATGGAGGGTTGAAAATGAACGTCCTGCGGGTGATGGGAAGTGTGATTACCCAATACGTGGTGGTGTGATAATCCTTGACCCTGATACTGATGAGACTGAACGTCCGAAAGTTATTGGCACGATCTCCAAAGTTGCAATGGATTCTGTAGAAGGTGCAGAAGATACGCATGCTGAAGATGTTGAGGCGGTAGCTGCTGTGCCCGAAGAAGAAGTTGAGGCATCTCTGGAGAAAGCGGCACAAGATGTGGATCCCAACAGTGATGAAGACGCAACCAGCAATTGAGTTTCCCTGTTATTCTTCTTTGTATATTTTTTTTTATACTCAGTGGCGGATGAGTTTGAAGTTTTCCTCTTTGCTTGCTTGTCTTGAACAAAGTTTTATTTAATGCTGCTTTCAAAACATGCATATATTTTCTGCTTGTGCCCCCTGACGTGATTCTGGCTCCGTTGAAGTAGATCATGTAGGATACCTTCCTCCTCCCCTTTTTACATGTTTTATTCCTCCCATATTACCAGGCCGGTATGAAGATTTGGTATGAGGATTTAGGGTTTTCTTTCTGGGTAATGGTGGTTTGAAGGTGACTCATAACTTTGTGTGATTTTATGAGAAATTATAAAAGGAATGAAATCTTGATTACTTGAAGAAATATTGAAACCCTAATAAGTATGAAGGAAAGCGGTGCCATCATTTTGAAGGAATTACAAATATTGTGAAAAGGAAAATTGTTGGAGGAATCCCCCGGGGGGATTAGAGAGGTGATGTCGTGTCTTCAAGTGAGGTAGGGCTTGAGCCATTGTGAGTGAACAACCATACCTTCGAGTTTGTCTGCATTGATGATCTTGCAGTAACCGCCCAAGATAATATCCGCCACTAAGAATACTTCCTCTTCCTTTGCAGGCATATCAGTCTGGGCAGTTATTTTTACTGTCATATTTCCAACTTGGAACGTGGTTACCTTTGCTACCATATCTCCGATTTGAAACGGATTTGGACTTGGTATAACAGCTTGCTTCTGACTCGTGTCGTTCTTGACTGCTTCCAAACTTTTGGTGAAGCGATTAAAGGGGCCAGCACTCCATTCACATCTCTTGGTGGTGGCCCTCCTGTCAGGTGAAACAGTCCCCTGCGGTCCAGCAGGACAATCATCCACTACTTTCAAAGAGGTTTGTTCAATAAGACTTACTTGTGCTCGGAATATCTTGACGTAGGACGAAGGGATTTCGCCAGGGAGTTGCGTTATGCTTGTGAGTTGTTGGTATGAAGGCAACAGGAAGTCTTCGAGTCTCCAAGGTTTGTTGGAATCATCGGAGCTGGCTTGTTGGAGATTCTTCCAAGTACTGAGATTGGTAAGGAATGCGCCTTGTGTACCCACGGGCGCCCCAGAATCATGTCGTAGTCCGGATGTTCCTTAATTATATGGAATATGGCTTATGTTTGAGTGTTACCGATATTGACATCAATGTCAATGTATCCGTAGACATCTACAAACTCTCCTGCTGGGCTTTTGATCACAGTCGGACCACGGGTAGCCTCCTGCTTTGAGATTTTCGCAGCTTGCAGGGTCTTGATAGTAACGATGTTGAATTCAGAAGCTGTATCGATTAATGTGCTATCGAACTTGACATCTTTCAAATGGGCGACGGTCAAAAGTCCCCAGTTTCCTTTGTTGGCGCTATCTTCCAAGGAGGCTTGAGATGCTGGAACGACTTCTTTTTCTGGGTACAAGCGCCTACCTGACACAATACGGTTGAGGGCCATGAATATATCTTGACGTTGTACCTTGGAATGGTACAAGATTTCACACAGGTGTTCCATCATGGATTGTGCAGTATTGCGCACAGAGTCTCCAGATATCATGCAACTTCGGACATGAAGAGGTTCTCTGTGAACTCCTTCATTCCCCAATTGAATCTCTCCTGCTGCTATCATTTCCCTGAAGATTTCTTTCAACTTGTTGCAATCCTTAGTTGGGTGGTGGACAAACCTATGATAACGGCAGTACTTAGGGTCTGCCATGTATTTCTCAGTTGGTGGACGTCTGATAGGAGGTAGCTTGATAGCATCATCCTGAATCCATGCCTCCAAGAGTTCCATTACTTCATTTATCGGAAACGGGAAGCATGTGTCTTCGGTGCTCTGCGCAGGATCTTTGCATGTTCCCTTTCGAGGCGAAGCTTTATGCGTTTGAGCCGCACGCTTGGGTAGTTTTTCTGCCGCCGCTGGAGCTTTTTTATTTCCGCTTTCGATTACTACAATGACAGAAGAGCCAGTATTATACTGTTTGTTGATGAGGCGCCTGTTTCCCCTATTATCTCGTGAATCGTCGCTCCGAACGATCCTGGTTCTTTCCAATAATGCTGGGGCGGTAGTGGCCGAACGTTTGGCTGCTTCATGGAGCTCTGAGAACGTCTGGAATCCCAAGTTTTCCGCAGGCGCGATATATGGGTATCATTCCGTTGATGCATAATTCCACCAGCTGTCGTTCTGTGACATTTGGTTCATGGCAGTCCAACGCTTGTGTTCTGAACCTTTTGACAAAATCATTTGGATGTTCGTTATTCCGTTGGGAGATTCTCCCCAGGTCTGAGAAAGTAACTTGCTCAGATACAAATAAGTACTTCTTGTAAAACGCGCTGACCATATCATTCCAATTGGATATGCTGTCGGGTGCGATGTTGTTGTACCACATATAGGGTCTCCCCGTAAGTGATTTGGAGAATTCCTTCAGGCGGAGAACGTGATTGTATTCGTGTTCTCCTAAGGATTCTAAAAATCGAGAGACGTGTTCACGAGCGTTACCGGTACCATCATAAAGGGTGAATTAAGGGGAGGTGTATCCCCTGGGAAGAGGAATCCGCTGCACGTCTTGTGGATATGGAGGCTGGTGTCGATGCGCGTCCATCGGATTTTCTTTGCCACGATTTTGGAGGAGTCTCTCCAGATCTTCACGTGTAATAAAGTTGGATGATCGGCTCCTTTCCCTGAGATGCTCCTGGTCCCTTTCTCTTGCGTGGTCAGCAACATAAGACTCTTCGTTCAGGTAGGCTTGCGTAACTGAGGCACCTGCTCCAGGTTTTCTTAACGTATTTCTTGTTGGCCCTTGGGGCTGTCTCGACTCTTGTGGTAATCGATCGGTTAATGTTTTAAGGAAGGTGAGTACCTCCTTCTGAGTGGTTGCCATGTCTGCCTGATCTTTAGCGAAGGTTTCTTGTCTTTCCATCAAGTCCACCATGGTGATAGGAGGTTGTCCTCCTTTGGGTCCTCCAGATCCTCGTCCTGAAGGGGGAGTAGCAGTCATTCTGGTGATGGACGGAGGTGTCATGCTTGAGGAAATGCATGGATTTGCAGCCGCTCTAGCTCTTGTAATGGGATGTGTCACACCTACTGGAATGTCCGCTCCTGCTCCGCTGGTACTGGTGGTACTGATGGTAGAAGACGAAACTCCACGGGACACGTTGGTTGTACTGGAGGGTTGTATAGTGACACCAGTAATTGGGATATCAGCGCTAGAAGTGCTTTCGGCGCTACCTCCCTCGGGATTGGTTGCTGATCCAGATCTAAGATCCACCATTCTTGAAAATTGAAATAGTATTGAAGAGATCGACTTCACAACCGATAGATTAACCTCCTACTGTGGTCGCCAATTGTTTGTGGGAGAAAACTACTTCTGCAGGTTTAGGTAATTTTGGGTGTGTGTGGATGAGAAGTGAATTTAAACCTTCAACAAATATGCTGCACGATGAGCACTTTTGATTCGAGAGATAATCTGTACAATTCTGGCCTAAACCGAAGACACGGCCGTTCCAGATTTGTTTCGGTCACAGGTGAAGGATGTGAGGTTGATCTTAGGTAGGGAAGCAAAGAAGGTGTTGAGAGTATGAAGGTGAAGGCTATTTGATGACTTGTTAACAGAAGGTTGAGCAGGCTAGCAAATATTGCAGGCAAGCTCTGGGTATTGAATACGATGGTATTAACACTTGGTTTTTCTGTGTTTGTTTTTGGAAATAGGGAGGAGAACCTATTTATACAAGTCGATAAGCCTTCATCACGTCTCTCGTGGGAAAGTGGAGGAAGTGGAGTAATGGAGGAAGTGGAGTAATGGAGGAAGTGGAGTTGTGTGTTAGTGTCACACGGTTGCTTGCCTACTTCTCCTATCATCGCTAACCGCCCATGTTTCCCTGACACGATCTTGTGATGGCGTGTTGCACGCTGCACACTGTAAACCGCCAGACCAATACCCCAGTTTGTATCCCCCAGTTTTGACGTGATTAATGTCTCGAGTGTGTGGATCGTGGGACCCACATAAAATAGTGCAGGGTGAATCGTGAACTTGGTATGACATCGTATGCAGCCATCTTCAGCTGACCGTTTGGAGGCTGTATGGGCAGGCCACGCTTTGGTTGGTCACCCTGTGAAGAAGAGTGACGAATGGTGATCATGGTGATACCTTGTTTGCTGGTTGATTTGCACCCTAAGTCTTTCGTCCAAGCTTGCAAAGTTGGACGGACGAGATGGCTTGCAACCCTACTTGCGATCGTTGGATGGGAGGCGCGCATGCTGCCTCTTTCAACCCAAAAGTTTGCATGCTAAGGGAGTTTCTATGGAGGAACCGATTGTCCCTGCATGGAGGTGGTACAATGGTGTTCACGCCCATGCCTGCTTGACTTGCAAATATTTTATCTAAGCCACTCACTTTAGGTGGAAAAGACAGGTGGTCGAGATTAGAACTTATGGAGGGGCCGTGACATTCCACCTTTGGGCACGTGTACCGAGGAATTTGACCACTGCCGGTCTTGGCCGATCAGCTAGGCATGAAGTCGGGCCCACGGTGGTCATGCTAGCATGCTCGGTTCCTTCTAAGTCTCCATCTTTTCCTTCCATCCAAGCCTGCGAAGATGGACGCTCGAGATGTTTCTGCGACATATGCGCCGCAAACCCTAATTAGGATTTTGGACCGGCCACTTTGGGAAATTGGTTTTGGGTTGCGTGCGCCTCCTTTGGGGAGACCGACCATGTATGTAACATCTTGGGCCGACAGTGAGCATGTACATGCTTTCTCTATGACCCTGGGCACAATCTAAGCCATCCAACTATGCATGCGAAGTCGGATGGTCGTGATCGTTTTGGATCTTCTCAACCTGCATAAGGCGTTAACCTATCCTTGTTTGGGCAATCGTTTCTTGCACCACGGCTTGCCTATGTGGGAGTCGGTCATGTAGGTAGAAAGAGGGTCTGTCAATGGTGTACCATCACTTCACTACTTGTTTTTAGGGTATAATCTAAGCCGTCCAACTATGCCTGCGAAGTTGGACGTTCACGATTAAAAGGAACCCTAATTAGGTTCCAGCCGTGCGTCATGCTCACTTTGAGCGCACGTTTTGGAAGGACCAACTGTAGTTGATCTTGACCGTTCGGTCATGCATGAAGGTGAGTCCGAGGTGATCATGGTAGCATGCTCAGGACCCCCTGAATCTATATCTACACCCTCCATCTATGCCTGCGAAGTTGGACAGATGAGATCTATTTTTGAGTTTGTTTTCAGCAGGTGAGAGTAACATGGGTAGTCTTGCCTGCATTCAACGGGGATAATATAACCCGCCTTCAGGTAGCCTACGGGTGTTTGCATGTCGAACACAAGGATTTAATTAAGGCAGTAATGATGCAAACCTACATAAAATCGGGATGGTTGCTACATGCTCCGCTCTGGGTAGGTTATAATTCTCAGGGATGGTTGCACATGCTCCAATGAATTATCATGGCGAGAAATATTCATCACCTGAAGGCTTTATCCTTTGCAGGACGTCAGCTTACAAAAATTGTCTTTTTATAATTTTAGCCTTTAAATAGAAATCCACCATCAATAAATACCAACGTGGAATAAGCTAATATTTGAAGGGGGAATATGAACTCACTCCAAGTCCGCTGTTTTTTGAACAACCACCGCAAGAAGTGCAATCAACCCATAATATATTAGTTCTTGTATCAATATGAACATTGAATTCCTTCCACATTGAGGATAACTTCCTTCTACCTAGGATCATACTCAAAGATTTGCAAGCCAAGGCCTTCCTTCGTTGATAACAACCTTAAATAGCATAAGAAAATCAGTAGAAACTCTAAATAACAAGATTGCTAAGAGTAAGTGATTCAGGGGCATAATAGCTTTGCATTAGTAAGTTTAACGATTCAGGTGAAATTCAACATACCGTAATACCCAGTACACCGACGGAGATAGATGCCAAATGTAGGACCAGAATATCACCCTGGTATTATTTAGCGAGCATCATCGCTAGTTCTTCAACAACGCTTCGCCAGTGTCACAGAATAATTTAGAGAATGACGTAGTAGCTGACGAATGAAGAAACACGGGAAGAGCGTGATTTTCCTGCGATGGTTACGGCACCTGCGAGCATTAGCATCACAACTACCGCGAGAGCATCGTGAACCAAATCCGAAATTAAAGGATAACTTAGCTGTCATCCACTATATAATTACCCTATATAAAGAGACCCAGTAGATTCAGAGAAGGATGATGTATTTTTTGAGTGCTGAGAAATTCTTGAGGAGAGAGAAACAAAGATAGCGGTTGTATTCTTGATCTTCTTCCATTAATTGTAAACATTTTTGAGAATCAAATAATAAAGTGTCGTTTTAATCATCAAAATATGTGTTAATCACTGTAAGATCTTATCAAGGGTGTAGTGTAGGATTTCCTACAACTACATTTTGGCGCCCGAAACAGGGATGAATTGATGATTGTTTGAAGAAAAAGATAAAAATTAACATTGTGGTTGGAAGGAATTTGGAATAATTAGTGAAAGATCTTACGCAACATTCAACAGATTACTAAGATTAATGGCTAGAAGAAGAAGAAACATATCAGAACCACCAACAACTGTAAGGAGGAGTAAAAGACTTGCAGGTGGAGAAACAAATGAAATGGGAGAATCTTCAAGAATAAGAACAATAAGAAATAGAACAAGGAATGAAGGAGAAAATCAAGTTCAACAACCAAACTAGCAAACACCAATACAAGATAGAGTTGTGGATTATGATAGAGTTAGCGTGCATACTTGGCAATCAGATTCGATGGAAGAAGCAGAAGATCGACAATTAAGAAATGAGAGAAGAGAAGAAAGAGATCAAGGAGTGGTTGAAAGATTAATTCATGAAGAAGGCGGAAATGAAACAACAGATGATTTAAGACAAGGAATACAAGAGTAAAGGTTGTTAGAAGAAGAAGAACATGAAAATTTGACAAGGCAAAATCACGAGTTAAGAATGGAGAATTTGAGATTACAAAGTAGGAGATCAAGAAGTACTGCTAGATCAAGTTCAAGATCATTTAGAGAAGAACCAAGGCAAAATTCCCATATGAGAAATGCTGGAGCAAATATCCGAGAGGGAATGAAAAATCCAAATGAAGAGCAGCGTCATAGAGAATAAGAGATGATTCGTGATCGCTACATTCCACGCGGTGAAACTGTGAATGGTAGACGTGATAATAGAAATCAAGAGGGTGGAAATAACCAGGATGGTGAAGAAAATCGAGAAGAAGGTACAAGAATATTACATGGGCGAGAAATCCAAAGAAATCAAAGAATCATTGAGGAGGAAATTGAGAGGCATTATGCTGAACAAGCACGTATGGATTGCGAGAGAGAAATATTAAGAGAAGAAGTAGAAGAACAAGAATTCCAAGAAGCAATACAACAGAATAATCACGCACACAAAATCCCCATAACAATAATATCAATGAGGAATATGACAAAATATAAAGGAGAATCGAAAGACATCGAAGAGAAACGATGAGGAATGAAGAAACTCGCAGAGAAGAAATTGGAAGACATAATCAGTTGCGAATTTAAGAAGGAGGTGAAGAGTAAAATCGCAGGAGAAGGAAGAATGAAGATGCTGAAGAAGAAGCACAAAATCTCGCAGGACAAGAAATACATGAACGCAGAAGAAGAGAAGTTGCACTGAAAATATCAATGGAGCAAAATTCAGATGGAAATGAACAAATTTTAAGAGAATTAGCAGAAATGAGTGGAATGTTGAATAACAGAAGAGAAGGAGGCATGAGACAACTAGATGAAGCCATTGAAGAATCTGCGAGAACTCCATTCACTCAAGAAGTACAATTAAGAGGAATCCCTCCAAAATGCAGTTTACCAGCATTAACCAGTATCTTCGATGGGACTACTTGTGATGTTCAACATGTTAAGGCTTATGTTAGGTGTATGCTACAATGGGAAAACCATGATGTTGTGTTATGCAAATACTTTGCATCTAGTTTAACTGGCGAGGCGTTAAAATGGTTCGAAGGATTACCTAAAAATACAATAACTTCTTTTGACCATTTGCAAACTACATTTCTGGGAGCATATATAAGCAACAATTCTTCACGACCCGGTATTGAAGATGTATTTGGATTAAAACAGAGGATTGGTGAGAGTCTGAAACACCTAACCATAAGATGGAAGACAATGTGCAGTGAAATGGCAGGAAGAGTGGATGAGAGATACATCATTTTATCTTTCATTAATGCAATGTTCGCAACCAATCTGCTGTACATACAAATTTTCAGAATCAAAAATACCATCACAATGACTGAGCTACGAGAACTACAAGAAGAATACATTGCTTTGGAGGAAAAACAAAATGAGATGGAATCATATCCAGTCGCAAACACCAGCTCAATAGCAGCGAACGAGAATTTACTTCTTAAAATGATCAACAATGTGGCGAGCACCTCGCAGCCGCAGCAAGAGAAGGTGGTGATTGAAAATCAGCAGAAGTTAGTAGCCATGGGAAGTCGAGATCAAGAGGAGTATGAAAGATAAAGGAATTATTAGAATCGCGGTGGAAATAATAAAATTCAAAGACTTGATCAGCCGCAAGAGACTTATGGTGGTCAGAGACAAAATAATTTCAGAAGACAAGGGAATCAAAGGGTAATATGGGAAGAAATTAAGATGCCACCCCTGAATGCCAGTATAGAAATTTTTTTGGAAGCTATCATTTTGATGGAAAATATACCATCACCCTGGAACATGGGAAAAGAGCCACATCAAAATAATCGAAATCAAGAATTTTGTCCTTATCATCATTTCCATGGACATTCAATAAACGATTGCAGAAATGTAAAAAGAATAATTTTGAGGATGATTGATCAGGGAAAGTTAAATCATTTTATAATAGGACATCCGCAATCTCAGCAGCTACCACCAGCACCATATATTCGCAGAGTGAATACTGTAAAAAGAGCAGAAACATTTGTGATAGAAGTCGGAGCCAAGGCGAAGAATTTGTTCTGTAATTCCATCGTACATTCATACAAAACTATTGAGGATTTCCACGACAATGTTCTACGCAGAGTCTTCGCGAGAGACGTAGATGGAAGAGAGATAATGAATATCTCGAGAGTCTCGCCATTAATGGAGTGGAAAAAACAAACTATTTCCTTCACTATGCAAGATGTACCAGAACATGGTGAGATGCATGACAACCCACAAGTGGTAAGGTTAGAGATAAATCCAAAACAAGTAGAAGAAGCAGATGAAGATGAAGAAAATGATGATGATACTGAGGACTCCTGTGCCATTAATAAAGTTCTAATAGATACTGGAAGTTCATTTGAGATATTATTTTATCATACTTAAAGAACCATGGGTGGAAAAGACGAGGATCTTATACCATCAACCTATAAGATCTATGGTTTCAACGACACTGCCAACAAGCCCAAAGGGGAAATTACAATGCGAATTCCATTAAAGGGGTTATCTTCTAAGATTCTATTATGTGTTGTGGATATTGAATCACCTTATAATGCCCTGATTGGCAGACCTTGGCTACATGGGATATTAGGTGTGGCATCAACTTTCCACCAATGTATTAAATTTCCTCATCCTAATACTGTTGGAATAATAAAGGGAGACTGGGCTGATGGGAAGAAATGCTATGAAATTGACATGGAATCTTGCGAGGAAAGGAAAACAAAGAACAGATACTGGAAACAAAGCATCAAGCAAAAACAAAGAGGTGATAAGCTGATGGTTGACATAATAGAGCGGCGAGAGGAGAGAATACTGTGAAATAAACATGAGTCTATGACTGGCGAGAAGATCACAGATGCAAAACGCAACAAAAGAGCAGAAGCAGAAAGTAGTAAGTAGAAAGGTAAACGAAGTAATTTAAGAAGTTTATGAATGATTCGTTGAAGAACTCGCAAAATATTTGTTGAAGAAAATATTTCAAAAGGATATTTTGTTTGAATGAAAGAAATGAAATTGAAAAATTATACAAGAGTTGAAATGCAAATAAGGAGAAGATCAAAGAAAATAAATTTCACCAGAATTGCAATATTCGCAAGAAACGCGAATAAAATTTTGTAGAGACATAAGAATGGGAAAAACCTATATGGCGTACACCCTAGTTCGCGGATACAATTTCGCAAGAGGCAAATGTAAGACCTAAAGTACGTCATATAAGGGGGTATCTCTTTGCGTGGATCAGGTATAAGGTTATACCGCTGCTGGAACCTGGGTCACGGAGACTGGGGTCCATATCT
This sequence comes from Papaver bracteatum, assembly GCA_023529315.1. Taxonomy (NCBI): domain Eukaryota; kingdom Viridiplantae; phylum Streptophyta; class Magnoliopsida; order Ranunculales; family Papaveraceae; genus Papaver; species Papaver bracteatum. The sequence goes on from JAJJWX010001467.1 coordinate 658,013, forward strand.
TTGAGATACCTATCCAGGATAGATACTTTAGATTTCCAACTATATAAGGTTATACCCTGGTTGGACGACTGAAGGTCTCTTCTAAGGGGTGCAGAGTATGACCAAGGTGCCGAGGTACACGGTTGAACCAAGGATGCCGGGATGGACGAACCTACCCTGGCCATTCTTGGTAAGTCTTGGCGATGATGCACTCGGCCCAAAGAAAACCCCACTTAGGGTGCAGTCTTGTAACTATAAGCCATATAGGCATAAAGGACAAGAGGCTGCGAAAAAAACTAGTTGTTGGTAAATACGGATGGGAGGAGCTAGTCTTGTATGGCCTATGTGCCCTCCTTGAAGGGGAAACCAGGGGAAGATAAGGGCGGCACCCTCCATTAGGGAGCTTATAAGTGTCTAAAGACGGCAATGTCATGGGGATTTATGCTCGCAAGAGCATTTAGGCCTGTCATATTTTCGCGTGACAAATATTATATAGAGCCAACAAGCCAAAAGAGAAAGTTAAGATGAGATCAATTGGTTTTTACATGAAAGTGTAAAGACGTCCTGCGATTTCATCGCAAAACGAAAATGTCATGAGGCTCTGTTCTCGCAAGGGAACTTAGACTTGTCATATTGTCGCAGAGAAATTGACAAAATATAGATAAGACAAGATCAAGGGGTTTTTACCTGCAAATGTAAGAACGTCCTGCGATTTTGTCGCCAATACAAGATGTGGAAAAATAAGACCTTTAACTAGGAAGGCATAATAAGACCATAAGAAATCAAGATTGAATGACTGCGATACTAGCGCAGAGATAATGAGACTTGCGATATTATCACAATGATTGAGGAAAAAATATTTAAATATACTTTATTCACAACTAATATCTAAACTCTACTCAATTTTCTCATATTACAGATGAATAACAGAGGCAAGTATGGGAGTGAACAGGATGATAAGATTTTTATTCATCATTATATGATAAAATTATATAGATGTTATTATATGATAAATTTAAACAGATAGTTAAACATCAATAACCATGTTGATTGATTATATCGCAGAAAAGAATTGCTTTTCAATTTACAAATAGAAGCAAAAGAAATTTATACATTAAGGAATATTAGAAGCTGGAGATACTCACAGCAGTACAATACAAGGAGAAAGAGATAAATGAACAAATATTACAGATGGGTTCAATATTAATTCATCATCTTCGCCAGATTTTTCTTCTTCTTCACCTTTACCATCATCTTCATCCTCGTCAGATTCCTCAGCTTCGCTATCAGAGATAACAAGGTTTGGAGTATTCGCTGGAATTTCTTTTGCGAGATCAGGATATGTAGAATGAGGAATGTTATGATCATTGCATACCATTTTAATGGAGTTGTTACGCACACCAATAAGGGCATTACTAAAATTCGCAGAAGTAATCTTCAATTGATCTTTCAACCTAGAATATTTCTCATTGCGAGCAGCAAGAGTATTTGCAAGTTGATTCTTATCAGCTTCGAGTTCCATGATTCTTTCATAATACCTCTTCTCAACTCCTGCGAGTATACAATAACAAGTTGGAAAATTTGCAAGAAAAAATTATAAAAGCAAGAAATTAATAAGGAAGAACAATTAGCAACATTCTCTTTCAGAAATCATGTCCTTAATTAAGGCCGCTTGTTCAACATGAAGACTAACATCTACACCTAAGTTAGCTCTGGCGTTATCAAGAATCTTTGCATCCCAAGAAAATTCATCATCATCATTAAGAATAAGACGGGAAAGGATTTGGTTTTATCTTTCAACAAGATCATATCTCTCGCGGATAAGTTTATCTCTTTTAATTTGGACTTCAAGAAGGGTTTTATGAAAATCCGCTAAGGTTTGTGCTCCTTGTCTAGAGATACGATCCCTTTTATCTATAAGATCACTTTTTTGGGCTCTTAGAATCTTGATTTCTTCTTTATAATTAAGATATTGATGCTTGGATGCATTAGCCGCTTTCAAACTAGATCTGTGATCAATCGCTAAAAGATGAAATTTGGATCTAAGATCATCTACAGAAAGGGAGTTAATCTGTTCATTTGAATAACTACCTAAGGATTCATTAAGGAGATTGAGAAGAGTATCATCATCTATTGGGTTTGGAAAAAAACGAAGGAATACATCTTCGTCAGAAAGGCCATAAACATCTGCGAAGAAGAATAATAATAAAAAAATGCAAAGGAATACAAGGATAAAAATAAAGGGAAAGATTTCTTACCATAAAGATGATCATTCGCAGCTTGGAAGCTTGTGACCTTTTCTTACGAGAGAGTTATATAAGTTTCCAACTGCTTGATTCTTTCTTGAAGGTCAGTTGACCCAGATTCCAATTGCTCATGAAGATTAGCGGATTCGGATTCCAAATCCATATTCTTCTTACGAAGAACGGCATTCTTCTTGTGGAAAGATGCACACCTCCTCTCCAAGTCTGAGGCAACATCAAAGGAAGCTCTTCCAGTCTGTGAGAGAACAATGTAAATTAAAGCTAGCGAGGATATGAATACATAAATATAGTAAAGAAATGAAAACGTACCAGAACCAAGAGAATTTAAGAGACTGGGAGATATTAATCTTGAGATTCCTTGGAGGGAATCATTATCAACCAGTATCGGAGCATTATAGACTTTAGCGAGAGCCTGGGAGACCCCATTAAGAGCTTTATATCTATAATCATTTGCGATACCATATCTAATATCACTAAAGATCTTGACCAGTTGAGTCTTGGAAGAATCAGATTGGGAAGACTCCATTGAAGAAGGGACATCAACATTAGAATCATCATCATCATCATTATCGTCATCATCAGAATTACCACTCGAGTTTTCTGCATTAACTTGAGGAGTTGAAGAAGAAGAGAATTGGGTTTTTATTTTCTTTAAGGGAAGAGCACCATATTTCCCTCTGCGAGGGGCAGTAGACTTCTCTTTGAGAGGAATAATAGATTTCTCCTTGCGAGAAACATCTTTGTCTTTCCCTTTATTTTTCACAATCTTCACAGGTTCTATTTCCTCAATAACCTGCAAACACATATAAAGGTAAGAAATAGAGGCAACAATATATTGTTAAGAATCATAAAGGGATATTTCTTACTTCATCTGTGAGAAATTTAAGGGCTAACAAAGTGCTGGGCTTCCCAAATTTCTGGTAATGAAGTTTCAACTTATCAATCTGGAGAAAATTGGAGTAGTCAACGAGAGTATGAAGGGATGAGGAAGATAATAATGATAATTAAGAGGTGTAAAAAAAAACCTCTTTATTTCTTTCAGACCAGTTGAAGACCCACGATTGATATTCTGGGAGATTTGCAGACAATGCATGAGGACCGGAGATATAGGGACCCTCTAAACATAATGGAAAAATAAACCATTTTTCATCATTGGAATGGCGAGGGCCTTGATTATTACCCGTATTCCAATCAATATCTGACATAAAAACTTCATCTTCAGCGATATTATCTCTCTTCTGTAAGCGGACGCCCCAGCGAGCGCTATCGTTTTTACAAGGAACTATATCATAATTTGTGAAGAAATTCTCCACAGTATACTCCACGGGAACAATTGGGACATATTTAAATTTAGGATTCTTTGGAGCATCATGGAAACGAGATTCTTTATCAGCACCACGAGTAACATACTCAAGCATTAAGCGAATACAATCCCCACTCAACTGATATATCGCCCGCGAGAACTTCGTGTAAGAGAGAATTTCATAGAATAAAGGAAGTTCAGGATCATAGAGAGGAATGGGAAGACCAGCCTCAAGTTGGCCTAGTGAGATTATGATTTTCTCACGGTTATATGGAAAATCAGAAAATAATGGAACAGAGAGTTCAGCCTTAGGGATTTGTTCAGGAATAGTAGATAAGGTGAAACCTTTATCTTTAAGTTTCTTTTGCATCCTCTCAAAGGCAAGAACATTTTTATGACCAGTTGCAACCATTTTTAGTATGGTAGTGAAGATCGAAAGAGTAAAAGATCGAAAGAAAAATTATAACAGTAACAGATCCGGAATTTACGGAAGAACAGCAAAAATGCAGAGAGATAGAAAGAAGAAAGTAAAAAGAGGGAAATAAAAGAAGTATTTATAGAAGGACAAAGTTCTCGAGAAGATGAATGCAATTAATGCAACGAAAGGACGTGAACGGTTAGATCGCAACAATTAAAAAGGACGTGTCAAAAATTGAATGAAAGAAAAAAGTACGTGAAAACAGCTGGCGAAGAGTACAGAAATGTGTCAAAGCAAAAGAATGCAAAAAGATAAACAGCTGTGGTTGAGATTAAGATTCAATTCTCATTATCTTTCCTCCTTCGCAGAAAAGACATGAGAAGAGGCAAGATGTAGGACCAGAATATCTCCCTGGTATTATTTAGCGAGCATCATCGCTAGTTCTTCAACAACGCTTCGCCAGTGTCACAGAATAATTTAGAGAATGACGTAGTAGCTGACGAATGAAGAAACACGAGAAGAGCGTGATTGTCCTGCGATGGTTACGGCACCAGCGAGCATTAGATTTACAACTACCGCGAGAGCATCGTGAACCAAATCCGAAATTAAAGGACAACTTAGCTGTCATCCACTATATAATTACCATATATATAGAGACCCAGTAGATTCAGAGAAGGATGATGTATTTTATGAGTGCTGAGAAATTCTTGAGGAGAGAGAAACAAAGAGAGCGGTTGTATTCTTGATCTTTTTCCATTACTTAGTAAACATTTTTGAGAATCAAATAATAAAGTGTCCTTTTAATCATCAAAATATGTGTTAATCACTGTAAGATCTTATCAAGGGTGTAGTGTAGGATTTCCTGCAACTACATTTTGGCGCTAGAAACAGGGAAAGTTAAAAGAGGGAAAGAAAAGAATGAAAGATGTATTTATAGAAGGAAAAAGTTCTCGAGAAGATGAATGCAATTAATGCAACAAAAGGACGTGAACGGTTAGAGCGCATCGATTAAAAAGGACGTGTCAAAAATTGAATGGAAGAAAAAGTACGTGAGAACGGCTGGCGAAGAGTACAGAAACATGTCAAAGCAAAAGAATGCAAACGGAGATATGTGTTAATCACTGTAAGATCTTATCAAGGGTGTAATGTAGGATTTCCTACAACTACACCAGGAAACCACATTTCCTAGTCAACATACTGTAATTCCCAGTACACCAACGGAGATAGATGCCAGGCAACCACATTTCCCAGTTAAAACCTGAACATCAAGAGTATGATATAAGAAGCTTTGTCAAACAAACTGACATAGAAAATGATACAGATGTTACAACACGTGTGCAACATATCAAGGAACAGTCCTAAAACTTTATAGTAGTGACCAAAAGACGACACAACTACATCGTGATTGCAATCGTGTAATCCCAAAACTACTGATTCGATTTCATACTTCATTTTGAAGCATACCGCTTATAATAATTATGCATCATAGAACCTTTAATATACATGTTTTATAATCCCAGAACTTAATATATTAGATATTAGGCCAAGATATGTTTTCTAATCAGATTTTTTCCCCAACAATTTCAGATTTCAAGGTTGTTATTGTTTTCCATATCAAGAAGCAGTTTTCGTAAAAAACTGAGACAAATGCGAAAGAACCATGGCCTGGAGGTTTGAGCTATGCCACTATGATTCTTAACGACATACTGATCATCACAATAATCCTCAGCTAAAATGTAATAATGATATTAATCATTCTCTTCAGTGCTGCATACTTTGGCTTGGATGGATTATCCGTTTTAATCAGGCACATTTAGTAATCTTTGTTGTACTTTTATCAGCGGTCCGCTACCATCTTGATATGAGGACTCGACTATCTAAATAACAATGAGAAATTTTGAGCATAATAATCATCCATTGATGGACAATCTTATCCATCTTAGAAATTTATTCCAACCACTCAGAAGCAATTATAATGTACACCTTGGATCTATGTGACCCATGTGCACAACGAACAATAGAGCATTCTGGTAGTTTGTTGTTGTCAATTAACTCAAGCTAATAATGGGTTTGTTTGGTAAAACTTTGAAGAATAATTATGATCCTAATGTGATCACTTTCACTACTATGGTTTAGAGGTCTTTCTACACAGAACCAATAGGCCCGGTCTTTCTAGTATTACCAGAAAAAATACAAAACAAAGGAAAAGTTACCTGTAATAGATGTTCGGTGCTTCATCTTCATTGATAATCCCTAGCAGATTAAGAAAATAGGTTTACTTTTGTCAAATTCATGGGGTTTCTATTAATTTTGCTAGTTGATGATGTTGATATTAACGGGTTCTTCGAGAAACAATTAATATCCCAACTTAATAGATTCTAATGGCTGGCTGAGACGCAGGAACAAAAAACCCAAAAATTTGCTAAACTAAAAAAAACCCAATATGGAAAACCCTAATTTTGAAACAATCTTCCAAATCTTATTAGAAGCCATAAAACGAAGTAAATCCATAATTCGATATAATAATGTATCTAGACATAAACTCAGAGATTAAGGTTTGTAAGAAACATAATTTTCTCAAAAATCTGGTCGAAGTGCGTTTCCAGAGAGGAAGAGGGGAAAAGAGAGTGTTGTTACAAAAGAAAAAGAAAAACAACAACAACTATAATATCCTTCACTTAGCTAATAGAAATCCAGAGTAGATAACGACAATGATCATCCATCTATAACATCGATGGCCTAAGAACGACACACCCTATATTTCGTTGGCCCACACCCCACCACTTAACGTAAGTTTCCGGTCTTTCCCAGCCGTCTAATGACTACTCCATCCGGAGCTTTCCGACCTTCGGATCGGGTCTATATTAAACGTCTGTTTGATAGCTTTTGTCATCATAGAGACAAAGGCCATACCTTTTTATAACTATGATAAACAAAATAAAAGGAATGGATTATCCGTTGAGAATTCAATCACGAAAATAGAATTGAACAGTAAATGAAATTTGTTACCAATATCAAGTATCACCACTCCGGAAGCCGACCAAATGCTGTATTTGTGACCTCGAATCCAACAAGGATGCAAATCGTATCCAAATACAACTCTTTGATCGCCTAAAATTATAATTCTCTCCTAGATTTCTCCCAAAAAAAAATCCTACTGGTTTCCCCTCTCATTTCTATCGGCGTCCCTCCTTAAACTCCAAAACTCGCTCTTTATTTATATTCTTTCTCCATTAAACATTATCATTATATTAAATGATATAGATCCAACGATTCAAATTAAAACCTACATATCATTTCCCATTTTAAAATTACTATACTCATATTATTAATATTATTACCGAAACCAAAAGATTTTTCAATTAATCTTAAGAATTTTGTTAGGTTTTACCTAATTACCACCCAAACTTTACCTAAATACCACCCATAGTCAAAAACCTTGATAATTATAAACCTAATCAAGAGTAGGTAATGGTAACTCACCTTCTTTCTTCTCTGCTACCCCTAATACAGAAATACACATCATTATCATATTTGAATCAATTTGGGGCAACTTGATCCAAACAAGAATTAACATTCGCATTAAACAAAGATGATGAATTATCATTGAATTCTAAAGAGTCATATAATCTTTAAGAAACAGAGAAAAAAAAAAAGAATGTAGAAGTCGGAATTAACAACAGCCACCGCACCATCACCACCCCTCACTATAATACTGCATATAAATTTGCATGGATCTTAGTTATAAATTTTCGATACTATACAACATCAAATTGGAAAGGTAGTATTGTCTGTTCATATCATGGATTTTAACATACATATATAATAGTTTTACGAAATTGTTATCGCCGAAACTGAATTTGGCTCTACTAAAAATTGAAACCCAATCGATCTATAGAACATAAAGACCTAATTTAATCTCTGAAACCAAAATCGAAACTAAGATTAAAATTAATATTAACATGATTAAGATCTTAATGATGTTCTAACTGAAATTCCTAACTAAGATTAAATTAAAATTGATACGATTGAGATCTTAATGATGTTCCATTGAAGGTGGCGACGACGGCAGCAGTTACAATGGTGTTCGGTGATTGTTAGATAAGAAGGTGCGTTCTTTTCACTCACTTTAGATTGGGTCGAAAATTATTGTGTTTTCATAGTGTGAGTGGTATTTAGGGAAAGTGTGGGTGGTATTTAGGTAAAAACTTTTGTTAAATGGAAAGACTTGTGAACAAAGCCAGAAATGGTGTGGACATTTTGAGGGGTCGATGGATTTAGAGAAATGTGGACATGGGTTATGGGGAGTACAGTGGACTCTTGGACTCCTAATGAGTGGATTTATGAAACAAACCTAAAGTATAATCACGGTATGCATGGCCCCAAACACTTAGTGGACTAGGGTGGTTGTCTAACTAGCCGATTATGAGACTAGCTCATATTTGGGGACTTGGTGAAATAAGTTTGTACGTGTTGTTGCTTTTCTAATTTCTAGTTAATTATAAGGTGGTAGTCACGACCTTAATTTTCACTAATTTGTACCTTAACACCAAGATCACTTCGGATACGATTTTGCGGCGAGCTTATGTAAAATTGGGGTGTCTACAGTTGTCCCTCTTTGAGAAAGGTTTGCATGCAACTGAATGCCAAAGACATACACACCAACTTTGCACGAGTTCAAACACTTTGTTGAATTACTCACTTATAAATTATCCGGAATGGCACTTGAAAGTTCACCCGAACTATTTCTAAGTATTTTAATTTTGCACAAGTACATATACTTATGATAGAAATCACGATGAAGTGGTACTCGTGCCATACCAGCTATTGCGAAAACAGGCGGCTATTTATTTATTTACAATGATTCGCAATGCTACATCATCTCGATTGCAATGTCTGAATAGAATCTCCTCAATCTTAACGACTTTGTTCAAAATGATTTCATCATCCCTGATCCTTGCTACGATCCATTAGAAGCTTGGGATATACGAATTGCCCCATGCATTCTTGATTTCCACAATCCTTATGAAGAAAGTATACTTTCACTTTCACTTCCTCTTTGAGCTCTGAGTCCAAAATCTGGGGAAACCTTGTAACTAATGACCTTGAAAAAGAGCTATTAGTGGCACATGTTCCTAATAAATACTATTTTTTTTAATTATTATTTATTACAAAACAAATAAAAGAGCAATTACAAGTGGTTAGTTGGAAACCTAGTGACAATCTGGGCTCCAACCTAGCGACAAGTGGTTAGTTATTATTATTATTATTATTATTATAATAATAGGTCTTTATTAATAATTTCTAAATTATTTAATATTATTACATGAAACTAGTTGGAAGCCTAACTAGCTAGGCTCCAACGACATACTACTACATTAATTGAACAGGTTGTTGTGCTAGCCTACCAACGAGCCTCATGGGTAACCTTGCCAAGGGGAGCCGAAGCGGGAGGGGGGCGAGATTGTGTCACAAAGGGGGCAAACTAACACTACCTTCCATGTTAATTCCTGCAATATTATTCCATGTTATTATTATTATTATTATTATTATTTTTAATAATATAATTAAATATTATTACATGAAACTAGTTGGAAGCCTAACAAGCTAGGCTCCAACGACATACTACTACATTAATTGAACAGGTTGTTGTGCTATCCTACCAGCGAGCCTCATGGGTAACCTTGCCAAGGGGAGACGAAGCGGGAGGGGGGGCGAGATTGTGTCACAAGGGGGGAAAACTAACACTACCTTCCATGTTAATTCATGCAATATTACGCCATTGGGGACTTGATTATTAGATAAAGAGTATTACACTAAATAGTTAGAAGCCTGACACGCTAAGCTCCAACAACATACTACTACATTAATTGAACAGGTTGCTGTGCTAGCCTACCAGCGAGCCTCATGGGTAACCTAGCCAAAGGAGCCGAAGCGGATGGTGGGGCTGAGATTGTGTCACAAGGGGGGTAAGCTAACTCTAGCTTCCATGTTAATTCCTGCAATATTACGTCATTGGGTGCTCGAACCTGGGACCTCCTGGAGCGTATGAAACTTTGGGAAACGGGGATGACTATCTGAGCTAGGTGCCCGTGTTATTATTATTATTATTATCACAAGGGGGGCAAGCTAACTCTAGCTTCCATGTTATTTTTTATTATTTTTTATTTTCGTAATGCTAGGTAATCTTTTTTTTATTATTATTTTATATATATATATATATATATATATTAAGAAACAAATCCTAGAAAATAATTTTCAAAAAGATGAAAAACAAAATACTCAATATATACAAAGGTTTAGGAATCCTAACCTGACACGTATCTAATAGATGCCACCAAAAATATTACCGCCCCCATCCAAAATTTTAAATCCATCAATCCTCCAAGCTATAATTAACTTCACCTATTAGCTTCAAACTGTAAAACAATTCATGACCTTGTTGTTTTGGAAGTATGACGGTTTGATGCTTCGAATCTTCAATTTTGTCCGCGCGACTCTTCTTTTCCTCAATCTCTTCTAAGTGCTACTCAATTTTCCCAAGTGGCTGTTTAATAACCATTTTCTTAATATATTCTTTTTTTATTCTTTTTTCATTCATCATTTTCATTCATTCATTTTTTTTTTATCTTATCTATCAGTTTGGACGTCCGGTTCCCATAAAACTTTAGGAGATGACATACATGACTAATGATGACATACAAGTGGACTAACATATCTCTCTCTAAATTATTTATTTGAAAGGACTTCAACACACTAAATACTGTAATAAAAGACTGAAACTTGTTTACGGCCAGTACGATGATGGCGGTGCCCCTATTTTTTTATTTTTTTTCTCAAAGGACTTAGCATAATGATGGCTTTTCCATTGATTTTTTTTCTTTTTTGTGAAGGGCCTAATTGTTAGAGAATTGCTCGGTCGAACTAGAAAACGTTGCTATCTCAAGCTTGTTTGTCAAGTTTAGTTGCCAAAACTATAAGTCTTGATTTCTAGCCAACTTATAGCTAAGTCTCGGACTAGGATAGTAAGTGTAGTTGAGATCTAGACTCCATGGAATTAATCGAATGAAGACGAAGAACTACTCAAGGGAACTTGTGGAACTTCATCAACAAAAGGTATGTGGAGACTTGAACTTATCTATCACTCAAAAGTCTATCTATTCTATTTCGCATTTTGAGAGAAAAGTCGTATTGCTGTATAGACTTCAATTATAAACATTTGTTATTTCGAGTCAATTTTATCTCGCTTATCTATTTCTCGAAATATGTATTGGTAAGATTTCGGTTTAGACTAGTTCATCTTTACTCGTGACGAAAGTCATGTTGATTATTTCAATAACTTGAAAATCTCTTTGATGAAAATAGTTTGTGGATAACAACTATTATAACATCCTCTAAGAAAGTTTCAATGATTGTAATGAGAGTTTAGATCGAGTAACCATGTTTGGATATAAACATAGTGTGTTCTCACATTTATGTAAAAGTCCAAAACCGGGAACCTAAAATATGCGTACCCGTACGCGTACTGGAAGTTGTTGGAAATCCGGGTAAGTTAGCGTACCCGTAGCATACTGGCGGAAAGTTCACGTCCGTGAATTTCTGCTGGAGTTTGGAAGTGAAAACAAACTCAATCCGGTCAATTAAGTATGCGTACCCGTTTGCATACTAAGAAGGTTACTTTCTAAAATCGGTTTGTTCATGAACTAAAATATTTATATAATATAAGGAATGCAATCTTTGCAAACCATGGTTATAATGTTCATGAATTGATACAAGTGAATCAAAATCGATTTTGCTTCGATTGTGTCTTGTATACTTCGATGAGATCTAAGCAATTGAACAACTTTCTAACTAGTTCATTTGAGTCACTTGAACTAATTATGGTGAACATGAATAAGGTAGATATGAAAGTGTTCATATGGATAACTATTGGTTAACTATTGTTGAATCAACTAAGTGTACACATTTAGGTATGGTTACCCAAACTTAAATCAAGGTGTATTTCATTTGTGTATTGTAGGATCAGAATATCGCAACAATAGCACTCTTGCGAAATTGTCAATAACGATACTCTTGCGAATATCGCAGAATTATTAAAGAAATGACATGACAGATGGCGACAGCTTAAACACGAGAAAGATGTGAAGACCTAGCGAGATTTAGAAATGTTGCGAAATTTAACATTTGTATACTTTCGAGAATATCGCAAGCTAGATACGAAAATAAAGGACAGTTTAGCTGTCATCCACTATGTAATACCCTATATAAAGAGCCGAATAGGCTTAGTAAGAGAGAGATCTTTTTAGAGTGGAGAGAAAGTTTTGAGGAGAAAGAAAGTCTAGAACAGTGGTTGTATTCTTGACTTCATTTCCTTCTTGTAAAATTTCTAAACTCAATTAATAAAAAGTGTGATTGTTGATCTTATAGATGTGTTGATTATTATGAATTCTTGTGAGGGATGTATTATGGGAATTCCTGCAACTACATGTTTAACAAGCTAAGTTCGATCTAACGGTTGAAAGATATTAGCTTGAATCTAATCAGGTTTTCATCTAACAATGAATATTGAATGCTTTGTTACCAAGGTAACTTAGATTGAAAACCCTGATTTGAAATCTATATAAAGGAGAACTCTAGCAACTGGGAAAACTAATCCCCACACCTCTCGTTTGATACTCGTTGCATAAGCTAGAGTCGATTCTCCTTTAACCTTAAGTTTTTTACGAAACCCTGTAGGTTAACGACTTAAAGACTTCATTGGGATTGTGAAGCCAGACCCAACTATTTTCTTTGTATTTACGTGATCCGATCTTGCTGTTTTCTATTGTAATTGAGTACAATCATAAGATTGGATTGAAATTGATATCTCCGATATGCAAGATATAAAAGTAGCCACAAACACCTTCGTCTCATCGTTTGTGATTAAACAATATCTTGTTTCGTTAATAGATTAAGATTATTATGAGGTGATTGATAATGCTAGGATGTTCTTCGGGAATATAAGTCCGGGTTATCAATTGGTTCCTGTTCACCTTGATTTATCAAAAGACGAAACAAAAACTCGTAGGTGTATCTGTGGGAGGCAGATTTATCTATTCAATAGACTTTTATGTGCGTGACAGATTTGTTTATCAAGTCTTCAACTTTGGGTCGTATCAACTCTTAGTTGTGGGTGAGATCAGCTAAGAAAATCAAGTGCGTAGTATCTTGCTGGGATCATAGACATAAGGAATACAATTGTACCTTAAATCAATGTAAGATTGATTAGGGTTCAACTACAGTCCAGACCGAAGTTAGTTTTGTAGTAGGATAGTGTATGTAGCGACTTAATACAGTGTGGTGTTCAAATCTGGACTAGGTACCGGTGTTTTTCTGCATTTGTGGTTTCCTCGTTAACAAAACTTCTGGTGTCTGTGTTACTTCTTTTTCGCATTATACTTTGTTATATAATTAAAATATCACAGGTTGTGAGTTGAATCGATCAATTGGTAAATCCAATATTTGGTTGTTGATTGAAATTGATCGATCCTTGAACATTGGCCTTTGGTACCGTTCAAGTTATTTCTCTTGTATTCAATCAGTCTCGCAAATTCTTATTTGTTTGATTGTGGATTGAATTGAGAAATTGAGATATAACTCTTTGATAGTATGACTGTCTAGTTGATTCTCTTAATAGTATATTGTAGTTAGTCCATACAGATTGCTAAGAGAAATATTGGGTGAGGTTGTTATACCTCCGTTTTTTCAATTTGTATCAGAGCAGGCAAACACATTTAAGACATCATAAGTCTGTGTTTGTAGCGATCTGAATATGGACGAGTCTATCTCTAATAACGTATTAGGTCAGAAATTACTAGATAATTTTCAAAGATTGAATTCACCTAAGAGAAATATCACATCTAAGTCAATATCTAAACATTCTCTGAATGCAAAAACTATTGATTGGGAAACACACCTAGAAGAACAGTTTGATGAGCTTTCTAATGAAGGTGATTCAGATATTGATAGAGATGTTGATGAGGAAGTCTCAATATATGTTAACTTTTGGATTCGTTAAAAATGAAGAAGATTACAACTTATCATGTCACACCTCTTCTGACTCATCTCAATCGTGAAAACAAGAAATTGAAAAGGATTTATGGAGATCTTTATGGTTGGAATTGCTCTTGCGAATCGATCCTCAAAGATTCCGAGAAAAACTTGAGTAGAAAATCACTTGAGTGTGATAATGTTTATCAAAAATACTTATTGTTGGAAGAGAAACTTGCAGAAACTGAAGCAAGGATTAACTCTCAGCAAACAAGTTTTGATGACAGAGAAAGCACTCTTCTCGCTCGAGAAAATTCCTTAAGGCTGATTTAGCTGCTGCTCTTGATAAAATCAAGATGTTGGAAGATGACTTGAAAAAGTTCATTACTAGTTCAAGAAAAGTAACCAATATGCTAGGAGCAAGTAGAAATCATCGTGATACATGAGGATTAGGCTATAAGGTAATAGATGCTCCAAGTATTATCAAGAGGTAAAATTTGTCAATGCTAGTGATTCTTATCAAAAAAAGGTTTCCACTGATGGAAAAAGTGAAATACCTTCACCGGAAGTTAAGTTTCAAAACAGAAAAGTATATCAACCTCCAAAGTCAGCACACATGGATCGAGGTAAGAACATTCCTTATGTTTGCCACTATTGCGAAAATAAAGGTCACCTGGAAATGAGATGTTGTTTCCGTATAAGGAATGAGAAACTTCATGATGTTCTTGTTTGGGCATCACAAGAAGTTGTGAAACTAAGATCATATGTTAAGACTAATCCCATTAACGTTAAAGGTTGTGAATTTCCAACCTTTAGGCAAAGAAATCAGTGTTGTGATATACTTAGTTTTGCCTATAAACGTCACATGAAGCCTTTTCACAATCGTAATGGTTATCAAAAGGATAACTTTGAAAATACGAAGACAAGATACGATGCTCCCAATTGGATAAATACTAACTTGCCAAATAATAGTCAATCCAATTCTCTTCCGAGAATTCTAGAAGAGAGTAATGATAAGAAGGTTCTGGTTGTTCCTAAACGCACTCAAAAGTGGATACCAAAGAAAGTCAATGATGTTTTGAGTGTGAAAAAGAATGATCTCCCAGAAAATTCCATGACTATGGAGAAGGCAGTATCCATGATGTTGGAACTTAAAAATTTCTTTGGAAAGATAGTTTTGGATGTGAAAGGTTCTAAAAGCGATCTCTTTCATGATAATCCAAAAGTCACTTGTGGTGAGCAAGATATTGTCACCTCAACACAACTTGATTGTGTTGTAAGTGCATCCTCACCAAGGAATTCCCTGCTATGTATATGGTGAGGGAAGCACGAGAATTGGGGCACAAAGATTATGTTCGGTAAGCCGTAAAATTCGATTGGATTCCTCTAAAAAGGTATTCTATAAACTTGAGCAATATTTGTGTTTTTATTTTCTTAGAGTACTTATACTAATCCATGTACCTTGCTTATCATTCATTTCTACCAACTTGATCTGTGTTTAAGGTTCTTAAATGTTTAGGTTTGAAAATAGTAGTTCGGGATGTTTGGACTTCATGGTACACATACTGTTAAGTGCATATTTTGCATATATTTATTGTCGAATCCATGCTAGTAATTTCTATATATTCTTACGAATTATTGTATATTATTCTTGTTTTCTCTTGTTTATGTTTTGCTAGGTGAATCGTCCAAAAGAAGTGAATTTGCACGTAGTTGTGCAATAAAAGAAGTTAGCTACAAGTGGATAAGGGCCAAATACCAAGTGGAACTCATCTGAATCTAAGAGTCCTTGATATCATCTCGAAGAGAATGGAAAAACGAAGCCATCGACGAAAGAATGGAGTTATTCCGACATCGTACGAGGAAATTATAGGCGTTCGGTGCAAGTTGAAGTTGCAATAATTGAGACAGCACAGAATTGTTAAAGGTGCCTGACTGAATTACTTAAGACACCCAAGGATAATAAACTGCACTGTCAGTCATCTAAAACTAACAGGCTAAGAAGGATTTCGCTGCTGGAGTTCAAATGGGTTGCAGCTGACGATGAGGTTGGTACGTAATGTTGCTTTGCCGATAGGGGAGTTGAGAACAAGATAGCGTGAACTGTGTAGCCGAGAAGAACTAGAATCCAAACAGATAGAGCTTGCCCGTGGTTATGGAGATGGAACGATCAGGTTGGATGATGGAAGTGCGATGGAAGGAAAGATGAAGAACAGGGAGGAGTTGGAGGCAACGATGGTCATGAGAATGATGTTCGGTGATGCTGTGATGTTTTAACTGTTGCTCGATGAAAGAACATGTAAGTGATGTGATGCTGTCGTGAAGCAAAATGCTGGAAGTTATCGACATGAAGGAGATGAACTCGAGAGGGTGATTAATGGCTGCAGTATTGATGATGGGATGAATGGCTATTGCTCGAGAATGGAGTATGAGTTGAGCTGCATGGGATGATGAACATGGAAAGCTCGCTGTTGCCACTAAAGAAGACATATGGTGATGTACGTAACCAATAATGAAGATTGGTGATGGGTATTACGATGGTTGCGATAAAGAAGGAATGAGTACGTAACTGCCATGCATTAATGGCAGTATTGATGAGAACTCGAGTTTGCTGTGGAATATGGGTTTAGTTCGAGTGAAGAAACAGATATACCCATTACTGGCAGGGAAGACGAGTTTGCTGCCATTGGCAGTCATTAGCAGTAGCAGTTCATGGAGCTGCTGTGGTTGAAACAATGGGTTCGGAGATGCATTGATGGCAGCAACGGGAGTTAAGGGAGAAAGCACTGAGAAGTATGTACTGCTCGACTTTGAGAAGGAAGGTGATGTGAAACACAGAGGATAACTGCAAGTCACTAATGGTGACTGCCAGAGATGATGGAGTTCGAGCATAGTTCAGTCACGGCAAGAGATGGCTAGGAGATCAAAAGTTCAGGATGATGTTAATGGATGTTACTGCTGTGTTAATGATGCTGTTGATGGTTCTCTGTTCTCGGTGATTAGTGAAGATGAAAGCCCGATAAAACAGATGGATATATGGAGGAGTTAGCTGTAGAGAAACTCAGGAAAGTATACGGCTAGAAGTCCTATCCGCAAAATAGTTGAGAAAATAAGAGTAAAACATTTAGGAGGAGTTTCGTCTTGAAATTCCCAGACGTAATTGAAAGAAGAAAAATAAGAAAACATCCAGGACAACTTTCCTATGGGAAAGTCCCGGCCATAATAGATGAAGAAAAAAATAAGCTGTCGGTTTTCTTAAATTGACAAGCCATTGAACTAGGAAATGGGCTGGACTTCTATGGTAACCGGTGGCCCATTGAGGTTGTGTGTATTTTTGTCACGACCAAGACTTGGGCGTGAGCTTATTTTGGAATGTAGGCTAGGTTTTTGCGACCAACTTACACGGGATTTGGAGCACGGTCACTTCTATTCTTGCATACCTATAAAAGAAGACTTCTTGATCTCTACATCTCATAATACACTTTGTTCTTCATAAAATATTTTAGGGTTTACCCCTTTAGGGGGAAACCGGGTAATTGTGTATTCATGAGAGGATAAACTTTGTTGATTGAGGATGAATTAAATGTTCTACCGTGAAGCTCTATTATTATACAAGTTTGTTCGGAGTTTTAATCATCTTATCGTTTGTCTTTACCATATTTGATCTTTATGAGTGATTCTTAGATTGATTTGGGATGCATACTAGATTAGTCTATTAATTGTTCGATTGCTAGTATTGGGTTAGGAGATAAGTAATTGTCGAATAATTCATACACAAGTAGAAATCGCGAGACCTTTCAGAGGGATTCTGTAGAGAAATTGCGAGTGAAGATAACTCCAGCAAGTGGACCTTGAGCTAAGAGTTTAACTAATGGGATCAACTTAATTCACAAATCCTAAAGCGTTCGATTGGATTACACCTTGAGTGAGCTACTACTTGGTGGTTCGCTGAATAAAATCTGATATTAGAGAGCTTCTGTATCCTTGGTAAAAGGAGTTTTTGGGATAACACTGAGCTAGCTGTTATTCTACGGTTGGTGATGAATGGTTCTAACGAAGATAGATAAGTATAATAATCCAGTTATCGCTTGGTAACGGCGAAGGATTCCTTGATCATCTATTTATTTTATTTGTTATTCTTTTTATTTACTTTAAAGCAACCCTCTTTTTACTTTGTTTTTCTATCTAAATAACATATCAATTACACTACTCTTCGTGGGAACGATCTCTTACTACCGCTATATTACCAGTTAATTAGTGGGAAATATCTTAATTAATTTGTTGTGGTTACGACGCGCATCACATACCAAGTATGCATACCATCATTTAAATCAAAATCCAAGGATTTTAGTACGCATACCCATTTGCATACTGCTCCAGGTCACGAAAATTCGTTTGCAAACCCGTATGCATACCGGCTGTAGACGTCGATATTCAGTAAACTCGTTTTGGCAATAACTTTTTCGTCCGAACTCAGAGTGACCTAATTCTTTTTGCATTTTCTTATTATTTGAATTCTCTTCAAAATGGTGATGAGATCTTGGATTTGGATGAGTTATGATTGTCCTTTTTACCCATTCTTACTTTTGAGTGTTTTTCTCCGTTTCATCACACTTGTTCCACTTCTCTTGGACTTGGGGACTTGGATTCTTGGAGTAATTCTTTTCTAAGCTCATTTGTAGCTTTTACAAGAATGTTATTGGTGAATCAAAAAGAAGGAAGTTTAAGGATGAGAAATAGTACGCATTGCTATGGGATTCTTAAATGTTCACAATCATCTCATGTGAACTATGATGCATGGTCGTTAATGAATTTGTATGTTCTTCTTTGTTAATAAAATATTTTTATATGCATTTGGTAGATATTCTTGGTGTAAATCCATGAGAAAAAAATTGATTCTACCTTCAAAGGGCAAATGATTTTATAATATTAATCTTTATTAGTTTTATATATTGCGAAATTTTTTATGGGATATGTGTGTTTGCATCCGTGAACTATGACTGTCCCATATTTGTTCAAAGGTTAACTCTATTATATGTTGATATGAAAGTATTGATAAAAGATAGAATGAAATTTTGACTACAAAAGTTAAGCCTTTTATGTCATTATGCAAATAATGATGGAAGAAAGAATGAACTTTTGCTTTCAATGATTAAATCCATTATATGTCATTGTGAAAATAGTGATGAAAAATAGAATGAATCTTTGATTATTTCGCAGCATTGGTCTTTCCTTGATCCACATCTTTGTGTATGTACTGTGTTGCTCTGTAAGTTCTATTATGTTGAGCATGGCCAATTGAATTGATCATTTTCTTAGTAGTTAATTCAATTGAGATTTTTGGATAAAAATTCATGTTTCATGTGATTTGTTAATGTCCAAAGAAATCCTTCTTTTCTTGTTAAAGTAAGGTCGCTCTTGTTGTTTTTTCGGGAATGACATTTAATGGGGGAGAGTTCTTAATTGAACTTGTGCTTAGTTGCCAAATCTTTGTGGGGGAGTGCAACTATGGAATATTACATGGGTTATCTTGTATCTTTATAAACTCCTTGATGAATGCATTTAGTTTCGGCTATATGATTGAATCTAAAAAAAGTTGATATGTGCTTTTCTTTTGGTCATGAAGTGTCTCTATGGAAATTTCATTAGGATCCCACTAATTTTCGTACCTTTGCCAATTTTATTGAAAAAAGGGGGAGAATTAATGTGTAGTTCACACTATAAATACATATGGTTTTCGGATCATTATGTAAGGGGGAGTGGTTTTCATGTGAGATGGAGTATTGACTAAGGGGGAGTGATACATATCACCATAGTATTGTTATCAAAGTTGTGATACAATTGAACTTTGATGTTATGTAATAATACTATGACACTGTATAACAATGATTGAGACCTATTGTTTTCTCATTGTTATAGCTATGGATCTTCAACAACAATGATGCAGAGTTGAACACATTTGGAATCATTGGAGTACTTGGAAGTGACGAAGATTTCGAGTAATGTTGAAGAACCAAGGAGATCAAGCATTTGGAAGAGAAGCTACAAAGTTTATTTATTTTGTATTCCATATGTATTGATAGTTTTGTCACTAAAATTGACAAAGGGGGGGATTTTTAGAGCATTGCTCGGTCGAACTCGCAAGCATTGCTATCTCAAGCTTGTTTTTCAAGTTTAGTTTCCAAAACTATAAGTCTTGATTTATAGCCTACTTATAGCTAAGTCTCAGACTAGGATAGTAAGTGTAGTTCAGCTCTAGACTCCATGACGTTCATCGAATGAATACGAAGAACTACTCAAGGGAACTTGTGGAACTTCATCAACAAAAGGTATGTGGAGACTTGAACTTATCTATGACTCAAAAGTCTATCTATTCTATCTCGTATTTTGAGAAAAAAGTCGTATTGCTATATAGACTTCAATTATACACATTTTCTATTTCGAGCCGAGTTTATCTAGCTTATATATTTCTCGAAATATGTGTTGGTACGCTTTATCTTTAGCCTAGTTCATATTTACTTGTGACGAAAGTCATGTTGATTATTTCAATAACTTGAAAATCTCTTTGATGAAAATAGTTTGTGGATAACAACTATTATAACATCCTCTAAGAAAGTTTCAATGATTGAAATGATATTTTAGATCAAATAACCATGTTTGGATATAAACATAGCGTGTTCTCACATTTGTGTAAAAGTACAAAACCGAGAACCTAAAATATGCGTACCTGTACGCGTACTGGTGGTTGTTGGAAATCCGGGTAAGTATGCGTACCCATACGCATACTGGCAGAAAGTTCACGTCCGTGAATTTCTGCTGGAGTTTGGAAGTGAAAACAAACTCAATCCGGTCACTTAAGTATGCGTACCCGTTTGCATACCTAAGAAGGTTACTTTCTAAAATCGGTTTGTTCATGACCTAAAACATTTATATAATAAGGAATGCAACCTTTGCAAACCGTGGTTATTTTGTTCATGAATTGATTCGAGTGAATCAAAATATATTTTTCTTCGATTGTGTCTTGTATACTTCTATGAGATCTAAGCAATTGAACAACTCTCTAACTAGTTCATTTGAGTCACTTGAACTAATTATGGTGAACATGAATAAGGATGATATGAAAGTGCTAATATGGCTAACCATTGGTTAACTATTGTTGAATCAACTAAGTGTACATGTTTAGGTATGGTTACCCAAACCTAAATTAAGGTGCATTTCATCTGTGTATAACAAGCTAAGTTCGATCTAACGGTTGAAAGATATTATCTTGAATCTAATCAGGTTTTCATCTAACGGTGAATATTGAATGCTTTGTTACCAAGGTAAGTTAGATTACAAACCCTGATTTGAAATCTATATAAAGGAGAACTCTAGCAACTGGGAAACCTAATCCCCATACCTCCCGTTTGATACTAGTTACATAATCAAGAGTCGATTATCCTTTAACCTTAGATTTTTCACGAAACCCTGTAGGTTAACGACTTCAAGACTTCATTGGGATTGTGAATCCAGACCCAACTATTTTCTATGTAGTTGCGTGATCTGATCTTGCTGTTTTCTATCGTGATTGAGTACAATCATAAGATTGGCTTGAGATTGATATCTCCGATATGCAAGAGATATAAGTAGTCACAAACACCTTCGTCTCATCGTTTGTGATTCCACAATATCTTGTTTCATTAATCTATTAATATTATTATGAGGTGATTGATAATACTAGGATGTTCTTCTGGAATATAAGTCTGGGTTATCAATTGGTTCTTGTTCACCTTGATTTATCAAAAGACGGAACAAAAACTCGTAGGTATATCTGTGGGAGACAGATTTATCTATTCAGTAGACTTTTCTATGTGAGACAGATTTGTTTTTCAAGTCTTCAACTTTGGGTCATAGAAACTCTTAGTTGTGTGTGAGATCATCTAAGGAAATCAAGTATGTAGTATCCTAATGGGATCATAGACGTAAGGAATGCAACTGTACCTTGAATCAGTGTGAGATTGATTAGGTTTCAACTAAAGTCCAGACCGAAGTTAGTTTTGTAGTAGGCTAGTATATGTAGTCGCTTAATACAGCGTGGTGTTCAAATATGGACTAGGTCCCTGGGTTTTTCTGCATTTGTGGTTTCCTAGTTAACAAAACTTTTGGTGTCTGTGTTATTTCTTTTCCGCATTATATTATTTTATATAATTGAAATATCACAGGTTGTTTGTTGAATCGATCAATTGGTAAATCCAACCTTTGGTTGTTGATCGAAATCGATTGATCCTTGAACATTGGTCTTTGGTACCGTTCAAGTTATTTCTCTTGTATTCAATTAGGCTCGCAAATTCCTATTTGTTTGATTGTGAATTGAATAGAGAAATTCAGATATAACTCTTTGATATACTTTTTATTAAGATTGAGTCTAACTGTCTAGTTGATTCTCTTGAAAGTGCATTAGAGTTAGTCCATACAGATTGCTAAGCGAAATATTGGGTGAGGTTGTTATACCCCCGCTTTTTCACTAATATAATGACGACTTTGCCCTTTTTTTGACACTATAAAACTGAAAATAATAATTCCTGATTTATTTTATTTTTTGACACTATAATAATTCATGAACTTTTTTTTACTGACTAAAGGGGCCAAACATGATGACGTCTCTGCCCTTAGTTATTTCCTGCCTAATTTTCTTTAGAGAGAGGGAGATACGACTTTTAGAAATTCTCCTTAAGTTTTATGAGCGTTTGCCGCCCTTAGATATATTTGAGCACTTACCTAGGTATGGTATTTCTTGGGTCGAGTAACACTTGCTGGGCCTGTATCATGTTGGCTGCCCCGATCAAATGGTTGAACAATTCTTCTATTCTGTACGACTCTTGGATCTTCTCGAAATTCTGCTTGCTTCATCTTCTTGAACCATGTGTCTAAAACATCATTCATTACCTTCTGATTAACTGCATTCTTGAACCTTATGCTGGGATTACGATTAGTTGTTTTGTTAAACCTTATGCTGGGAAAATCACTCATTGCCTTCTGATTAATTTTGCTGGGAAAATAAATTATTTTCTTCTGATTAATATATTTCTTGAACTTTGTGCTGGGAAAATTATTCATTACCTTCTGATTAATTGTTTCCTTGAACCTTATGCTCCGATTATTATTCATTTTCTTCTAATTATTTTCTTTCTTAAACCTTCTGCTGGGAAAATCATTTACTTCCTTTTGATTAATTGCTTTCTTACACTTTATGTTGGGAAAATCATTCTTTACCTTTTGATCAGTTGCTCCATCATTTTTCAAATATAATAACACGTCCTTGTAAGATACCATTTCCTCAAATAGTGGATTCGTCGTCTTGCTTTTATTTGGTGGAAAAATCTCATATTCATGTGTTTTGAATCTCTCTTCCTTGTTATCATAGGTCTTCAACATCCATTGTGGACTTAGATGCAAGGTTTTCTCTTCTACTAAATTCACTACTTCCGTCTTCTGTTTTGGCACATTCTTGCATTGTATCCATATTTTGTTTGTATCCATCTTCTTTCTCTGAGGTGCCCTTAAAGGTTGACCTTCTTTACTCTGATTGACAAACTTTACTTCTTTAGCCATTTCAGGTTTTTCTTTTTGGTGGTTCCACAGTCCCCACGGCTTATCAGTGTTCTCAAATACTTTATTTATGCCAAGTATATTGTTCTTCAAAACATTTTTGCCACAAATAAAATCTTTTTAGTTTTTTAGTTTTCCATTTTTTTTTGGATTTTTGGAAAATTGGAAATAAAAGACGACTTATTTACAAATTCAGGTGGTGTACCCTTAACCTGTCTGATTGATTCAACAGAATGAGTTAGAGACTTACATGACTCAGCCTCTATTGTTCTTACCACTTTTTGTTCATCCTCTTATCTTGTAGACTTTAACCTGGGTGATGGTTGTGTAGGAGGCATTGCATTTTTATCCCTGAGACGAGGTGGCTTGTAAAGGGTTTCGCTTCTTGCAACATTTTGAACTCCATCACCACCCCTAGTTTTAAACGGATCCACCCTCCTAGACGAAGATTGATTCGTGGCATGTACTAGATCGGGAAAGATATCTGAGAGGTAGGCTGGAATCGCGGGTGGTTGAATGGGATAAGACAAGATCTCTAAAATATGAACATGTCAAATGGGTCCCCCGCCCCGATTTGGCAGAAGGTCAGAGATATGCACAAGCTCTGTTGGGAATTGGTTGGAATTTGGCACGCTTCTCGGTTGCTCAACTCCATAATAATTTTCCATTAATTCAGATAGAAAAAAAGGATGATTAGTTGAATTAAATGGATTCACACTTTGTACCTGATCCGCGGAGAGCTGTGAACAGGTTGATTGACAGCAGATTCTTGCTTGTAGATTGAGTTGTCTAAATTTGTATGGTTTTCTGCCAAGACAAAATTGACCTTGGGTTCCCTTTGATGATAGGGTAATGAGTGCTTTTTCTCTGCAAAATTCCTTTGAGAAGTTCATATCTTTCCCGATTTCTGTTTTGGCTCTGCCCCTTGTATGGTTGTGTGGGTGATGCAATTACTGATGCAACTGGCACAATATTCACTTGATTTTCATCTGTAAATTTGGCCCTTCTGCAATTATTCCCATTAGAGTCCTCCAGGTTGGTCAACCTTGTCATTCTGCCCGTGCCCAATACATTTTCGATCTTTGGACCCGCCTTCCATAAAGAGTGTAATGTTGGATGGTAGGATGATATCAGTCGGTTCCAATATTCATGGTTCAAACATTCATCATAATATCTACCATCTCTTCTTCGGTTAATTTCTAGTCGAGCTCTAACGACTTAGTCCTCCAACGTTGAAAGAATTTTGTAAATTCCTCGTTGGGTTCTTGCCTGACCGCCTATAAGTGTTTGCGAGTAAAATGAATTTCAGTGACCAGCATAAACCATCTAATAAACATATTAACCATATCCTACCAAGTCGACACTAGACTTGGGTCTATCTTCACCAACCATTTAAAAGCCATTCCGGTCAAGCTTCTCTGAAACAACTGTACTAACAACGCAACACTAATATCCAATGATTTCAAGTACCCAACATACATATGAATATGGGTTTTTGGGCACCAGTTCCATCATATCTATCCATATTCAGATATTTAAAACCACGAGGTAAACGGATATCGGGATAAGAATATAGCCCATGTGTATCTATTGTATCCTCATCCATTTTTTGCAAGGTCCTTTAGATTTTTTGAGCCTCTGGGCTAATTGTCTTTCCCGTGTTGCGTTCTCATCCATTCATTTTTAACCCCTTCAAAAATTTCCTCTTCATCCTTTTCATCATTATGGTTATTTTTGTAATTTTTCATCATTTCTGACCCTTCATATTTTCTAGTAATAGTTTTGAGAGTCAACTTCTTGGCCTCGGATTTCATCTCATCTTTCAATTCATTGAACTTGGTATCCAACATCTTCCGGAGTTGTTCGCGCAACCAGGCCATTGCCCCAGTGTCACCAGTCATTTCGGATTCTATGGTCATGCTCCTGTTTTTCAAGGAAACAAAAGAATATATGGTAACAAAAGGGTGCTTATGCCTCGGATTTTGTGCAACAATGAATGCAATTCATAATTAATGCACGTGCATGCAGGTTTTACTAATCTTTTGGGTAGGCTTGGGCTACCTTAGGATAATATACCTAAGACGTAGTCGAAACTAGTCTTCTTTGGTACTGGGCTAAGGCTTGTGGTGGTTCGGCTGATAACGCCCAGTGGGTTCAGCTTACTAGCCACGGATTTTCCTAAAATCGGACTCCGGATGATGCGAAATAAAAATTCAAGGTGAATGGGTACATGAAGTATGTATGTGTGTGTGTGTAAATACCGAGAAGTGATAAATAAAACCCATGTATGTTTCAAGTTAGATTCTCAAATCCCCAGTGAAGTTGCCACTGTAGACACCGTCGAGATCCGTTAAAATCTCTTAATATCTAAAATAGAAAATACACGAGGAAATTATTATTAGGGGAAGTCGCCACCCAACTTGGGGAGTTGGGACCCAAAAGGATGTACTGGTCCAATTTTCATAGATTCAGTCCGGTAATCAAAATACGGGCTAGGAAGGTGTGAGGCACCCATCCCGTCCAATCCGAAAATTGGCCTCTACTTTATAATTGGGATACTAGAGTTTAGGTTGCAAAATTATATAAATTAAATGAATCAACTTTGTACAATTATCACCTGAAAAAAGGCTAGAATATTAGGTTCATACAATTTAATAATTAAATAAAATCTTAAAGCAAAAATGAATTATTATTACTGCTATTAATGTGAAAGGCGATTATTATTATTATTGAAAAGAAAAATATAAAAAATATCAAATCAACTTATTAACTGCCGACCTTTATTATTATTATTTTTAATTATAAATGAAGCCATCAGAGGCTTTTATTGAATAAAAAAAAGAAGAACATTACACATCATCAGATTTTTCGGTGACTGGAAGCCGTGCAACTAGCTGGGCTCCGACACCTCTCTGAATAATAATACATAGTATATGAAAAAGAGAAGGGTCCACAAAGGCTTATTATTATTTTTTTATTATTATTATGAAAAGGGCCCATAAAGGATTTTATTAAGAAGAGGAAACAAATAAAAGTTTACAGAGATTTGGCAGGGAGGCGCGCTACAAGTTGCGCCCCGATGCCTCTTTGAATGGTAATGCCTAACCTAAGGAAAAGGAAATTGCCTAAGTTATTGTTGACATCGTGACTCTCCATGCAGTTCTTCAATCTTTTCAAGAGTATTACAGTGTCTTCGCTTATCTCCCCAAAAGTGGTAAAAGCCAAGACTCCAAAACCGTAACCATTGGTTGAGCATAGGTCAGCGTATTTGGTGCGTTTGCGTGTGATTGCAGCGGAGATAGCATGACCTGGCGTGAAAGTCCGATTCCCCCCCTGGAGAAAGGTGAAACATCGGTGATGTCTAGGAAAATATCTTTGCCATTTTCCCAGTTATATATCAAAAGATATGCCGGTTTAAGGGTGAAGCCCAATGATTCTTCTCTCCTTGCGAATACGCCTTCTTTATAGCACAGTTCAGCAAAGAGGTCCCGAACCATATCATGGCGGTATTTGATCCCTACTTCGCTAGTACAATGAATGGCGTGGTCCCCGAACCGATCCATAACACGGTTACAACATGAGCAAAAACTGTCCTCTGCAAAAAGCGGTATACCAAGACGATACTGCAACACCGATCTGAACTGTCGAGAACCTAAGGCCTGGTTCAACCAAGAATGGGAAGTTCTTTTAGGTATTCTTGAGCATGCAGTTTCTTGTTGCACTGCCACAGGATTAAATCGCGCTCGGACATAAAGAAACTAGATAGTATATCCTTCATGATAGCCTCATAATAACGAGTAGCCAGTAAATGCATGGGCTGTGGGGCGACTTCGTTAATATTGAAATACGAAGGAGTAAAACCACATAATCGTGTGTATTGATCCAGCGCGGTCTGAAAATATGGGCTAAGTCCAGGTGTGCCTTGTAGGATTTGACTCTGTAAGTGTTGTGTTTGGTATCAAGAGGCTAAATAGCCATACTGGATGGTGTCGTGTAAGGTGTATACCCCTAGTCCACCTGATTTTATTGGGAGAGTAGCGATGCGCTGTTGCAACTGGCCAAACCCCGGACCATCACTTGTAACCAGGTATTGTAAGAACTGAATTAGGGCGTCATTGTATCGCTATTGGGCCGCCTGCATGCACTGAGGTCTGGTTGTACGCGCTGAGAAATACAATTTTGAGACTCCAGCACAATTCCGGAGGAGAAGGAGCTCGGTCTGGGGATCTTTCAGCTTCTTTACGCAGTCTATTAGACGCAGCATTTTATCCACCCTATATTGGATGATGTTACTACAATATTCCTCAATTAAGCTCGCTGGTCCTCCAAGTATACTAACACCGGAGGTAAGCCTACTAATGACAGCAAGGAAGAGGTATGTGCAACGTTGGTCTTGACATGGCCAAAAGAGCTCCGTCTTTTGTAAATTCAGTTGGAGACCCCGAGCAGGCCCTTCCTCACGTATGATCTGTAGCGCCTTAGCCACCTAGATCGAGTCCCAAACTAATATCCCATCATCCAGATACCACCCGTTCAAGTCCATTTCACAGGTTTCCGCAATTTTGCAAATCACCGGATGCAGATCCAAATAAAATAGGAGAGGTCCCAACGGGTCTCCCTGTTGAACTCCCTGTGAAGATGTCAGAGAATGCTCATTGTAATACAACCTCGCCGGCTTCGCATAGAAGAACTCGACCCATTTAGCAATACTGGGAAATTTTGCTCGTACTTATCGGATCATAAATGTGCGGCTGACAACGTTGAATGCATTAGTAAAGTCGACTAAAAGCATGGTCATGTCGGTACGGGAGCCTTTGAGTTCGAGCAGTCTATTTACTGAGTGCAATATACCTTCTCCCCCACAAGGTATGCCGACACAGAATTGATGATTTCCCAGATATCTTGTCATGTACCTAAGCACAACGGATGCTGCTAGCTTAGAACACAACCGTCTCCATAT
Source organism: Papaver bracteatum (assembly GCA_023529315.1). NCBI lineage: Eukaryota > Viridiplantae > Streptophyta > Magnoliopsida > Ranunculales > Papaveraceae > Papaver > Papaver bracteatum. The sequence goes on from JAJJWX010001467.1 coordinate 686,554, forward strand.
TGTACCTACCGATATCGGCCGAATACTGCCATCAGGATTGAGGAGCGGTGTTAGCGGAGCACTAGCGATGAATTCTCCGAGGGCTAGAGGAAATCTGCCATCGAGCCATAGGTTGGAAACATCGGTGATAGATGAAAGTAGTTCATCGGCTACCGCTGCAGCCACTCCACTCATTGGCAACACCGGTTATTATTATTTTATTTTATTATAAGGGGGCCACGAAGGATTTTATTAAAAAGAACAACCTTACAAAGAAGTCATTACACATCATCAGATGTGTCGGTGATAGGAAGTCATTATTATTATTATTATTATAAAAAGATGCCACAAGGGGCTTTTATTGATAACAAAGAGTAAAAATTACACAGAAATAGGGGGAAGTCGGGCAACAATTTGTGCACCGACACCCTTTTGAATAGCCAAGCCTACTCTATGAAAAAGGGATCCTCCAACTTTGTTATTAACATCGTAGTTCGCTAAGCAGTTCTTCAATCTCTTCATCAGGACGGTGAAATCATCTCCAAGTTCTCCCAAGGTCGAAAAGGCCAAAGCATAGAAATTGTAACCCAGGGTTGTGCAAGTGTCCAAATACTTACTACGTTTACGATTAATTGCTGCAGAAATGGCCTTGCCCGGGACAAAGCTGCGAATCCCACCTCAAGAAAAAGGGGAAACACCGGTGATATCAAAACATGTATCCCTTCCATTCTCCCAGTTACATATGAGAATGTCCGCGGGTTTAAGAGAACTATCGGTTTGGGAAGAGAAACCTAGAGACGCTTCTTTTCTAACGGCTACACCAGCTCTATAACAAATGTCAAGAACCACATCCCGCACTAGATCGTGACGGAACTTAAGTCCGACTTCACTAGCACAGTGTAGGGCGTGGTCTCCAAAGATATCCATTTCACGTCCACATCACGAACACATACACTCTTCCGGGAACAGTGGGATACCCAACCGATATTGAACAACAGCTCGGAATTGTCGAGGGACAATGTCTGACCAAGACCAGGTATCGGAATAGCTTTCAAGAAATCCAACGCATGCAATTGCTTGTTACATTGCCACAGTATAATGTCTCTTGGCGTTAATGTGAACTTCGATGGTATCTCCCTCTTAACAACCTCAAAAAACTGTGCTACCAATGTCTTCATAGGATGTGGGGCAGTATAGTTAAGGTTGAATGTCGAGAGACCACAGAATTCCATGTACCTTTCAAGAGCTTGGCGATAGTTATGTTTCGGCGCTGCTGTATCTATTGATCTTAGAATAGCGTATTGCAATTGTTGCGTTTGAAGATTGGAAGCTAAGTAGCAATAGTAGCTAGTGTCTCCCATTGTGTAGATGCCGAAGCCTCCATCTGATATTGGAAGAGTAACAAGACGTTGCTGAAGCGGAGCAAAGCCAGCGCCATCCCCTGTTACTAAGTGTCGAATATACTCAAAGAGGTGTTGGTCGTAATGTTCAGTAGATGTCTGTAGAACATGTGGACTGGTCGTGCGTAGAGTAAAATATAGGCGCGAAACACCGGTGCAATTACGAAGGAGAAGGAGCTCGCTCTGCGGGTCCTGCAGTTTCTTGATGGACTCCATGAGATGGATGGTTTTGTCGACACGAGCCATGATTAAGTCACTGCTGTATTGGGAGTCGAGGCTTACCGGGACGCCAAGTAGTTTTACTCCCTTCTCTGGTTTACCAATTTCAGCTGGGAATACACCTTCCATAAGGCATCTGGGGTCCGGAGATGGCCAGAAGATTTCTGTCTTCTTGATGTTTAAATGTAAACCACGAGCTGCACCTTCCTGTCTTATTATTATTATTATTATAAACTTATTATGAAAAGGGGCCACAAAGGATTTTATTAAAAAAGAAGAAATATTCGGAAATTTACAATGATTTGGCAGGGAGACGCGCGACAAGTTGCGCCCCATTGTCTTTTTGAATAATGATGCCTAACCTAAGGAAAAGAAAATTGCCTAAGTTATTATTGACATCATGACTTGACATGCAGTTCTTCAATCTTTTCAAAAGGATTGTAATATCTTCACTCAGTTCCCCCAATGTCGTAAAGGCTAGAACGCCAAAACCATATCCATGAGTCGAACACATGTTAGCATATTTGTTGCGTTTGCGTGTGATAGCAGCAAAGATTGCGTGACCCGATGTGAAGGTGCGGTTTCTTCCTTTGGAGAATGGTGAAACACCAGTGACGTCGAAACAGATGTCCTTTCCATTCTCCCAGTTATACATGAGGTCTGCCGGCTTGGGAGGGGTGCTCCTGTCAGATATAAGACCTATTGACGCTTATTTTCCTGCATCTACTCCCGCTTTATAGCACAACTCAACAAACAGGTCTCTTACCATATCATGGCGATACTTTAAACCCACCTCACTAGTTGGAAGCCTAACAAGGTAAGCTCCAACAACATACTACTACATTAATTGAACATGTTGTTATGCTAACCTACCAGAGAGCCTTATGGGTAACCTATCCAAGAGAGCCGAAGCGGATGGGGGGACTGAGATTGTGTCACAAGGGGGGAAAACTAACACTACCTTCCATTTTAATTCCTCCAATATTACGCCATTGGGGGCTTGAACACGGGACCTCCTGGAACGCATGAAACTTTGGGGAACGGGGATGACCAGCTGAGCTAAGGCCCGTTATTATTATTATTTTATAATAAATTTTATTGGATAAAAACATAGGTAATATTACACTGGGTTTGATGGCAACCTAGCCACCAATTGGGCCCCAACACCCTTTTGAATAGCCATTCATAATCTATGAAACAAGAAACAGCCAGAATCGCAATTTTCGTTGTTGTTAGCAATGCAGTTCTTTAGGCGCTTCAAAAATGTCACCGTGTCTTCACCAAGTTCCCCTAAGGTAGTAAATGCAAGAACTCCAAAACCATAGCCGTGGGTTTTACATCTAAGTACTTGTTATTATTATTATTATTATTATGCAATTTTTATATAGTTATTATTTTTTATTTTATTATTATAATAAAAATCAAATACAAGGTACAACATCAATGGAGGGTAACCTAGCAACAAGTTGGGCCCCCACACCTTTTTGAATAGAAATATCCTAATCTATAAAACAAAGAGTTGCCTATTTTGTAATTAAAATCATAATTGGCGATACAATTCCTCAACCTTTTCAAGAGAACCACAGTGTCTTCTCCAAGTTCACCAAGGGTGGAGAAAGCAAGAACCCCAAAACCATAACCATGAGTCGAGCACTTATCTAAATATTTTGTGCATTTACGTGAAATGGCACTCGAAATTGCAGCACTAGGAACAAAATCACGACTGTTGTAACCTGCGAAAGGGGAAACCCCAGTAACATCGAAACAAACATCCCTTCCATTCATCCAATTATAGACAAGTAAATCGGCAGGCTTCAAAGATTTACCCTCCTCCGATATGAAACTCAAATCAACCTCTTTCCTAGCAGCAACCCCGACTTTATATAAAATATCAGCCACAATATCTCTGACAAAATCATGCCGGAATTTGACCCCAACCTCACTAGCACAGTGAAGTGCATGGTCACCAAATACATCCATTTTCCTTTTACAACAAGCACAAAACTCAACATTACTAAAAATTGGTATACCAAGTCTGTAACATACAATTGCCCTAATATGGCAAGGCCCCAAAGATTGGTTAAGCCCAATGATGGGTACCGCTTTGAGATAATCCTGGGCATGTTCAAGTTTATTACATTGCCAAAGTATAGCATCACGGTATGACATAGAAAATTTGGATGGAATGTCACGCTTAGCAACGTCAAAATACTGTATTGCCAAAGTTTTCATGGGACATGGGGCAATAGTGTTGATGTTGAATGAAGACAAACCACAAACCTGTATAAAGTTAGACATCGCTTATTGGAAACCAAGGCTTGGACTGGAGTCGGATTGTAGTTTGAGAATAGTATCTTGCAGATTCCTCGTTTGCATACAAGAAGCAAGATAACAAAAATGACTTGTATCTGCCATCGTGTAAACACCAAGTCCTCCATCTTTCATAGGAAGAGTTGCGATACACTGATGAAGAGGTCCAAACCATGCGCCATCACCTGTAACTATGTGTTGCAAAAAATGCATTAGAGGCTGGTCATAGCAGGAACTTATCAGTTGAAGGGAATAAGGATTAATTGTTCTCAAATTGAAGTAAATTTTCGAAACACCAGAACAACTACGAAGCAGTAACAGTTCACATTGCGGGTCTTGTAACTGTTTAACAGACTCCATAAGATGGATAGTTTTATCAATCTTAATCTTCACCAGGTCAAAGTAAAATTGTAAATTAAGACTTACTGGACCTCCTAACAGCTTAACACCCTGATTAGGCCTACTGATATTGGAAGGAAAAACCCCATCTTCAAGACTACTAGGATCAATAATAGGCCAGAAAAGCTCCGTCTTGTTGATATTAAGATGTAATCCACAACAAATACCCTAAGCTTGAATTATCGACAGAGCTTTAGCCACCTCCATGGTGTCACATGCTATCGTACCATCATCCAAGTACCAGGTGTGAAAATCAAGGCTGCAATGACTCAATATATTATTCACAAGAGGGTGAAGAACTAAGGCAAATAATAAAGGACCCCAATGGCAGAAGAAAGAACTGACTCATTATAATAAAGCCTTGCCGGAGATGTATAACAAAACTCGATCCACCTAGAGATGCTGGGACATCTAAGTCTAACCTCATGGGTCAAGGTGGTTCGATCAACCAGATTAAAAGTGTTATAAAAGTCGATTAATAACATAGACATAGAGTTCTGAGTACCTTTCATCTCCAAGAGCCTATTGGCAGAATGTATGATACCCTCAGCGCCACACGGGATTCCCACACAAAATTGATAATTTCCTAAGTAAGCTACCATGTCCTTGCAAACTGACTTAGCTGCAAGTTTTGAACACAATCTCCTCCATATAGTGCTAACAGAAATAGGCCTAAGTCCGCCACCTGGTTTGAGAAGAGGGATTATCGGAGCACTAGCAATATACTCACCTAAAACCGATGGACATTGCCCTGCCAACAAAAGATTAACCACCCCTGCCATAGAAGATAGGAGATCCTCTGCCACCGCACCAGCTGCCCACTCATTGCATCTAAGAGATGTTGTGCTCTAAGCCCATCACATCAACATGAAGTACCTCTAGGGAAACTCCTCAAAGCATCAAGGACTTATTTAGAGTCCACTGATAAAGCAGCAGCACCAATGGGATCAGCTGGAATGGAAGGTAAAGGGGCACTGGGATGTTTAAGGCTAAGTTCTTGAAAAGTTTCCACAGAATTGGGTGCTAAGCCATCAAAGGATAAAGCCCGAATTGCGGCCGAATATTGATTAAAACTCAGTTTCTTCTTGCAAGCCTGCAAATTGGTATTAAACTTCTTTTTCTCGTTTGGTCTGCGTGGTTTACAATCTTTCTTGGATGCTGCCAAAAGTTGCTCAATGGTATTAATACATCTATTGCTTTTTTTCCATCGCAGTAGAGCCTGATTGATACTGTCCATCTGTAACTTCTTCCTAACATCAGACTTCTCCTCCTTTGAACACTTAGTCATGTACATATTAAGGGTACATATAGGCAAGAACAAAAGATGCAACCATGTTGATAATTCTTTAGGGTTAGTAAGTACCTTATCAAGTGCAGCCTTGAGAGTTATAGAGAAGTTTAGCCTACAGGGTGGAGGGATACTGACAATGGTTGTAAACCGTTTCTGAAAAACCAAATTAAGCAAATCCAAATTGAGGAAAATATCTGTAGTTGTCTCATCACCTTCACCATCAACTACTGGCTCCCCTGCAGAAATAATGTCATGAGAATTAACCGGTATAGCAACTCCATGAATGAGGAACTGAATATCGTTGTCTTTAAGAGGTCCAGCCATGACGTCACCACCATGGGAGTTGCATGCTTTACTCCATGCCTGCACATGCATACAAGGCACACAGTGCCACATCTGTAGTTGTGATAAGGTGCTCTCCCAAGCATCATACACAACCATGATAGAACTGATTCTTTCTCTACAAAGAGAAACATAGCCTGAATTAGATAGATGTTTATCATGTAAATGTCTATAGAAATGAGACTTACTATATCCATTGCCACCAATACCATTAAGGCATCCATAAAAGTTTCGAAAGGGGCACTGGATGCGATTAGCATTTGAAGGTGCAGCAGTAACCACTGGAGACAATGACTAAGATGAAGAAGAGTCCTGTGATGAATAAAATTTTTGCGATGTTGATGATGATCTGGTTCAAGGCATCGCAGAAGACAAAGAAACCCAAACCCTGTAACTTCCACTAGAAACTAGAGTTTCATGTATGGGAATGTAAGGTTTCACCACAGTAGAAAGCTCAAATTACCATACATCAGAACTCTAATTAAAATTTTACAAAAGAATGTAAACAATGACACTGCAACCTCTTCAAAAACAACACAAATAAGAACCATAAGGCCTCTAAAAACTAATAACCAAAAAAACTTCCTCTGCATAGTCCAGAATCGAAGAATATTAAACTTGATGCTGGTACTTAGAAAACCCAATCATAACAAACGTACACAAAGAAAATAAACACCACAAAACCCAATCACAAAGCACTAAAAATGAAATTAGACAACAAGGAATCCGTATCTTCAATCCAAGCACAGAAGAAACACCTAATTCTTCACAAATGTTCAAGAAGAACAATTCAAACCAATAAAACCTAGAAACAAATTACTACAACACTGGTTCTGCATCAATCATTCACTTAATTCGAAAAACCCCTCAACCAATTAAGAAAAACCAGAATTCAAACCTTGGGAGCACCACATAAAAACGCCAAAAGATCGACGAAGAAAAATTCTGATACTTCAATTACCACAAAGAACTTGGTGATGAACGAGAAACTGGTGTAAATCAATATATATCAATATTATTATTATGCAATATAAGAAAATAAAATAATAATAATATTAATGTAGTAGTATGTCGTTGGAGCCTAGCTTGTTAGGCTTCCAACTAGTTTCATGTAATAATATTAAATTAAAATAATAATAATAATAATAATCTCCGGGTAATTTTTATGCAATTATTGTTATTATTAAATTTTTTTTTTTAAAACTAAATATTGAATATTATTACATGAAACTAGTTGGAAGCCTAACAAGCTAGGCTCCAATGACATACTACTACATTAATTGAACAGGTTGCTGTTCTAGCCTACCAGCGAGCCTCATGGGTAACCTTTCCAAGGGGAGCCGAAGCGGGAGGGGGGGGCGAGATTGTGTCACAAGGGGGGCAAACTAACACTACCTTCCATGTTAATTCCTGCAATATTACGCCATTGGGGACTTGAACCTAGGACCTCCTGGAACGCATGAAACTTCGGGGAACGGGGATGACTAGCTGAGCTAGGGCCCGTTCTTTATTTATTATTATTATTATTATTTATTTATTTTTATTATAAGGGGGCCACACCTTTCTGAATAGGAAGCCGAGCTACTAGTTGGGCTCCCACACCTTTCTGAATAACGATACCAAGCCTATGAAAAAGATAATTACAAGATTTGAAGTTTGCATCCTGAATGAGGAGGAAATTACGTAATCTCTTCATGAAAGTGATAATTTCTTCACCAAGTTCGCCCAATGTAGATAAATCCAAGACATTAAATCCATACCCATGAGCCGTATAAATATCCAAGTATTTGTGACGCTTACGAGCGACTGCCGAAGAGATGGTCCGACCGGGTACATAGTTGGAGTGGAGGCAGTTGTAAACGGTGAAACACCTGTGACATCCATGCACACATCCTTACCATCCATCCATTTGTACACAAGAAGATCTGTAGGTCGACGAGGAGCATTCGTGTTTGAAACAAGACCCAGGGATGCCTCATTTCTTGCGGTGACCCCTGCTTTATAACATATATCTGCAAAGAAATCCCTCACCATGTCATGCCTGAATTTCTGCCCTACCTCGCCTGCACAATGTATTTCATGGTCCCCGAATATATCCATGCGTCTTTTATAACACGGGCATATGCTCTCTGCAATAAAAAACGGTATTTCATACCTGTACATGAGCACAGATTGTAGCTGCCTCGGACCAATAGCCTGATTAAGGTCGGGTATGGGAATTTCCTTGAGGAAGTCCATGTCATGCTCCGTTCTATTGCTTAGCCATAGGGTCATATCGCGCTGGGTCATAGGAAACTTGTTGGGTATCTCCTCCTTAACGACGTTGAAGTAAATGGCTGCCAATTTCTTCATAAATTAGGGGGCAGCAGCATCAACGTCAAAGTTAGAGACCCCACATGTTTGTATGAAAGACTGCAGGGCGTTATGGAAGCTTGGGCTAGAATCTACACTGTATGCCTGCCGGAGTATGCTATCTTGAAGGTGTCGTGACTGCATTCGAGAGGCAATAAAGCAGTATTGTCCTGTATCGAGCATGGTGTACACCCCTAATCCTCCATCCTTGATCGGTAGAGTGACAAGGCGTTGTTGAAGCAACCCGAAGCCAGCACCATCACCCACGACAATAGTACGAAGATATTCTATAATATGTTAATAATATTTATTATTATTTTTTTCATCTAAACCAATATTATTATTATTATTATGAAAAGGGGCCACGAAGGCTTTTATTATAACTCAATATCAAGATCAACATTACAAGCAATGGTAGGCAGCCTAGCAACAAGCTGGGCCCCACTACCATTATTATTATTATTATTTATTTATTTTATAAAAAGAGCGCCGCGAAGGCTTTTATTAAAAATAAATATCGAAATCAACATTACAAGAGATGGTGGGAAACCTAGCAACAAGATGGGCACCCACACCTTTTTGAATAGTAATACATATTCTATGAAACAAAGAGCAACCAACTTTATAGTTAGCATCGTGATGAATAAAGCAATTTCTCAATCTCTTCATGAATATGATATCATCTTCGCCAAGCTTACCAAATGTAGTAAAAGCAAAAAAAATTGAACCCGTAGCCATGTGACAAACACTTGTCTAAATATTTGTTACACTTACGAGAAACTGCGGAAGAGATAGCATGGCCCGGTGTGTAGTTGCGAGTTCTGTCACTCGTAAAAGGAGATACAACCGTGACATCAAAACAAACGTCCTTCCCATCTTCCCAGTTGTATACAAGAACATCAGCAGGCTTTGCTTCCTTACCATTAATATCATCTGATAAGAAACCTAAAGAGACGTATTTTCTTGCAACAACACCCCCCTTGTAACAAATATTTGCGATAACATCTCTGAGCATATCATGACGAAACTTGGGACCAAGATCACTAGCACAATGCAAGGCATGGTCACCAAATATGTCCATAGCCTTGCCACAACATGAACACTTGCTGCCATCAACAAACAGGGGTACTACGAAGCGATACTGCAAGACTGAACTAAATTGCCTAGGCCCAACTGCCTGATTTAAACCACTTATGGGGATAGCTTTTAAAAAATTCATTGCGTGCTCAGTCCTATTACACTGCCATAGGTGAGACTCACGATCTGTAAGAGAAAAGTTGGTTGGGATAGTTTCCTTAACAGCATCAAAGTATAAAACTGCCAGATTTTTCATATAAAGGAGGGCAGCATCTATGATGTTAAAAGAGGAAGATGAGAGACCACTAGCCTGTGTAAAAATATGCAAAGCTTTCTCATATCTAGGACTTGGTTCGGATACAGATGGAAGGTTCAAAATCTTATTTTGCAAGTGTTGAGTCTAAGCACAAGAGGTAAGAAAGCAATACTTACCTGTATCAGCCATAGTATAGACACCTAAACCACCATCTTTCATAGGTAATGTAGCTAGGCGTTGTTGAACTAAACCAAAGACTACACCATCTCCAACCATTATCTGACGTAAAAATTGCATTAGGTTATCATCAAACTGGGTTGTAGAAAACTGTATAGTGGTAGGACTAGTTGTGTGAAGAGTAAAGTAAAGTTTTGAGACTCCAGAACAATTACGCAATAACAATAATTCACACTGTGGGTCTTGTAGTTTTCGAACTTTGTTCATGAGAAGTATAGTTTTGTCAACTCTACCTGAAACCATGTCACTGAAATATTGGTGGTCCATGCTGACTGGCCCTCCAAGAACTTTGACACCCACATGTTGCTTACTAATGTCAAGAGGAAATACACCTAGAATATCTCTTCCAGGATCGAAAGATGGCCCAAAGAGATTTATTTTATTAATGTTCAAGTGCAACCCCCTCGTAGGACCTTCAAATTGAATGATCTTCAATGCCTTAGAAACCTCTAATATATCACCAACAATTGTGCCGTCATCTAGATACCAAGCATGAAGATCTAATGTACATTCTGCAGCAATCTTAACAACCAGAGGATGCAAAGCAAGTGAGAATAACATCAGCCCAAGTGGGTCACCTTGCTGAACACCCAAAGCAGATGAAAGAATATTTTGGTTGTAATACAATCTAGCGGGTGTGGAGTAGCAAAACTCTACCCATGTAAAAATGCTTGGGCAATGGTTCCTAACCTCATGAATCAAAGTAGCTCTGTCTACTAAGTTAAAAGCATTTGAGAAATCAACCAAAAGCATAGTCTGAGTGCAGTGAGTACCTTTTAACTCCAACAACCTATTAAATGCATGCATAATCCCCTCACTACCACAGGGTATTCCCACCCCAAATTGATGTGAACCAAGATAAGCTGTAATATCTTTGCATACGACGTTGGTAGCTAACTTGGAGCACAGTCGTCTCCAGATGGTTCCCACATCAATTGGCCTTACACCACCTCCAGGTTTCAGCAAAGGCGTTAATGGAGCACTAGCCACATATTCACCCAATTCTGATGGACAATTTCCTGCAAGCCACAGATTGATAACCCTAACCAAGGACTCCAACAGTTCATCAGCCACTGCAGCAGCCGGTCTACTCAGTGCATCGAGTAAGTGTTGAGCCATTAAACCGTCACGCTCACAAGTTGTACCTTTAGGAAATCTTTTGATAGCAGCCAACACAGCTTTAGTATCCACATACACTGAGGGTGTTGCGATATCATCTGCCGGAATAGAAGGAGGAGGCGCATGAGGGTGTTTTTGTTGTAATTCGTATAGAGTATCTGGCGTAGGAGGAGCAATACCATTAGAGGAAAGAACACGGATCGCAACATTATATTGACCAGACCTTAGCTTCTTCTGACTAGCTTGCATATTGGAATTCTCCGTCGTCTTCTTCTTACGACGGTTGTTGTCGTTAGAAAGACTAATTATCTTCTGAGTCAAGAATGCACAACCTAGGGGTTCTCTCCATTTGGTCAATGATTGGTTAATTGCAGAGATCTGTAGTTTCTTTCTTGTGCTAGACCGTTCTTCCGCAGAATATTTCGGAACATAGAGATTCAATGTACAAACAGGGAGTAAAAGAAGTTGCAACCAAACAAATAAATATCTAGGCTTAGCAATGACATTGTCTAATGCTGACTTGAGAGTTCGGGAAAAATTTAGTCTGCATGAAGGTGGGATACTTACTATGGTTGTAATATGCTTCTGCAAAATTTGATTAAGAAACTCCACTGAGAGACTGTTAGTGTCAGCGGCAGCATTATTAAGAAAAGAAACTAAAAGTAATTTACAAAGAAAACCTATGAAAAAGAAAACTACCTAAGTTATTATTATTATATTATTATAAATCAATATCAAAATCGACATTACAAGGGATGGTGGCCAACCTAGCAATAAGCTGGGCGCCGACACCTTTTTGAATAACGATCCCTAACCTATGAAAAATAGAATTGCCCATCTTGAAATTTGCATCATGTCGTGCCATGCAATTCCTTATTCGCTTCAAAAAAGTTACAAAATCCGTACCAAGCTCACCAAAAGTGGAAAAGGCCAGCACACCAAAGCCATAACCGAGTGAAGTACAGACATCCAAGTATTTATTGTTCTTGCGGGTGACAGCTGTAGAAATGGCATGACTTTGGATGAAGCTGCGAGTTCGAGCACTAGTGAATGGGGAAAATCCGTGACATCAAGAAAAACATCAATTATTATTATTATTATTATTTTTATTTTAATGATAATATTGCCCTTATCATTTTTTATTTTTATTTTTATTTAAAAAAAAATAAAAAAAATAAGTATTTCATTATGAAAAATCGAGGTTACAAGAGTTGGTTGGCAACCTAGCAACCAGCTGGGCCCCCACCCCTTTCTGAATAATGATACCTAGTCTATAAAAAAGAGAGCTACCTATTTTGGTATTAGCATCATAACCAATAAGGCAGTTTCTCAACCCCTTTATTATTATTTATTTTTTTAAATTTTTTTTGAATATTATTTAAATAGTATTACATTTACTAGTTGGAAGCCTAACAAGCTAGGCTCCAACGACATACTACTACATTAATTGAACAGGTTGTTGTGCTAGCCTACCAGCGAGCCTCATGGGTAACCTTGCCAAGGGAGCCGAAGCGGGAGGGGGGGCGAGATTGTGTCACAAGGGGGGGAAAACTAACACTACCTTCCATGTTAATTCCTGCAATATTACGCCATTGGGGACTTGAACCTGGGACCTCCTGGAACGCATGAAACTTCGGGGAACGGGGATGACCAGATGAGCTAGGGCTCGTTCTTCTTCTTCTTATTATTATTATTATGAAAAGGGGCCACGAAGGCTTTTTTTTTTTTTATGAAAAGGGGTCTCGAAGGCTTTTATTATTATTATTGTAAAAGGGAATCCACTGAGGCATTTATTAAGAAAAACCACAAGGCATTTATTATTATTATTATAGTAAATGAAAGATAAAGAGTATTACATTAACTAGTTGGAAGCCTAACAAGCTTAGCCAAAGGAGCTGAAGCGGATGGTGGGGCTGAGATTGTGTCACAAGGGGGGCAATCTAACTCTACCTTCCATGTTAATCCTGCAATATTACGTCATTTGGGGATCGAACCTGGGACCTCCTGGAGTGCATGAAACTTTGGGAAACGGGGATGACCAGCTGAGCTAGGTGCCCGTTATTATTATTATTATTATTATTATTATTATTATTATTACTATGAAAAGGGGTCTCGAAGGCTTTTATTCAAATACGATATCAAAGTCAACATTACATGGAATGGAGGGCAACCTAGCAACAAGCTGGGCCCCTACACCTTTTTGAATGACGATCCCTAGCCTATGAAAAAGGGAATTCCCCATTTTGAAATTGGCATCATGGAGAGCCATGCAATTCTTCAATCTCTTCAGAAAAATTACAAAATCTATACCAAGTTCTCCAAAAGTGGAAAAGGCCAACACGCCAAAACCGTAGCCAAGGGAGGTGCAGACATTAAGATATTTATTGTTCTTGCGGGTAATAGCAGCAGAGATGGCATGACCGGGAGTATTAGTTCTAGCACTAGTGAAAAGAGAGACACCAGTAACGTCAAGGCAAATATCCCTGCCATCGCCCCAGTTGTAGGCCATGATATCCGCGGGGCGGAACTCCTTGCCATTGATGATGCCTAAAGAAACTTCCTTTATAGCAACCACACCAGCCCTATAACACATATTTGATGTCTGAATTTAAGCCCAGCCTCACTTGCGCAATTAATGGAATGATCACCAAAAATATCCATGCATTTTCCACAACAAGAACACTTGCTGCCTTCCTCAAATAGGGGTATAGCAAGGAGGTATTGCAACACGGAGCTGAACTGTCTAGATCCAACAGCTTGATTAAGTCCGGGAATCGGAATTGCTTTTAGGAAATCTGTAGCATGTTTCACTCTATTGCATTGCCAAACCGCAACTTCACGAGGAGAAAGAACAAGACGAGAGGGTACCTGATCGCGGATCGCACCAAAGTATGTTGCAGCCAATGACTTCATGAATTATTATTATTATTTATTTTTATGAAAAGGGGCCACGAAGGCTTTTATTATAACTCAATATCAAGATCAACATTACAAGCAATGGTAGGCAGCCTAGCAACAAGCTGGGCCCCAATACCCTTTTGAATGACGATCCCTACCCTATGAAAAAGAGAATTGCCCATTTTGAAATTGGCATCATGACGAGCCATACAATTCCTTAATCGCTTCAGAAAAATAACGAAATCCGACCCCAGCTCCCCAAAAGTGGAAAACTCAAGAACACCAAACCCATATCCAAGCGAAGAGCAGACATTGAGGTATTTATTGTTCTTGCGAGAGACAGCTGCAGAAATGACATGGCCAGGGATAAAACTACGTGTCTTGGCGCTGGTGAAAGGAGAAACTCCAGTGACATCAAGGCAAACATCCCTACCTTCCTCCCAATTATAAGCCATAATATCCGCCGGCCGAAATTCCTTACCATTGACAAATGCCCAAAGAGACCTCTTTTCTAGCAACCACACCCGCCCGGTTGCACATGTCATCTAAGATGTCCTTCACAAGAACGTGCCTAAATTTAAGCCCAACCTCACTGGCGCAGTGAACGGCATGATCCCCAAAGGTGTCCATAATATTGCCACAACAAGAACATTTGCTACCCTCCTCAAAAAGAGGGATGACAAGACGATACTGCAGCACAAAGCTAAACTGCCTTGGTCCCATAGCTTGATCCAAACCGGGTATCGGTATAGTTTTAAGGAAATCCAAGGCATGTTCAACTCTATTGCATTGCCAAACGGTCAACTCACGAGGAGATAAAAGAAAGCTAGCAGGTACCTGATCACGAATCGCTCCAAAGTAGATAGCCTCCAATGTCTTCATATGATGGGGGCGGTATCGTTAATGTTGAAATCCGTAGAAGATAACTTACAAGATCGCACAAACAATTGCAATGCAACATGAAACCCGGGGGAGAGCTCTGCCGTGTCTGGACTCTTCAAAATGGCCTGCTGCAAATGTCGAGTCTGCACTTGAGAGGCAAGATAACAATACGTCATCGTATCTGCCATGGTGAGGATGCCCAATCCCCCCCTCCTTTATGTGTAGTGTGGCGAGGCGCTGTTGAAATAGGCCAAAGAAAGCACCATCACCCACCACCAAACGCCGCAAGTATTGAATCAGTCCACTGTCGAAATGTTCAGACACAACATGAAGCACATCAAGGTGCGTTGTACGCAATGCAAAGTACAGCTTGGAGACCCCTGAACAGCTTCTCAGAAGAAGGAGTTCTCATTGGGGGTCGTTGAGGCCATGTATACTGTCCATCAACTTGAGTGTCTTCTCAACGCGATGCATAACAACGCTGCAACATAAGTCTGAATTCAGACTTACTGGACCACCGAGGAGTTTCACACCCCCTGAAGGTTTACCGATACTTGCAGGGAAGGCGGTAACAACATCTCTCCTTGGGTCAAAAGAGGGCCAATACAACTCTGTCTTCGAGATGTTAAGATGCAAACCATAGTCCGGTCCATCTTCTTGAATGATTTTCAGAGCTTTGGAGACCTCCAACGTATCACCAGCAATGGTGCCATCGTCTAGGTACCAGAAGTGGAAGTCGAGAGCACAACTGGCAGCTATCTTCTCGACGAGCGGATGAAAATCCAAGGCAAAAAGAAGGGGACCGAGAGGGTCTCCCTGCTGCACCCCTTGCGCCGAGGAGAGGGTGTGATCTCGATAATATAACCTTACAGGTTTAGAGTAGCAGAACTCAACCCACCTTGCAATACTCGGACATCGAGTTCGAACTTCCCTGATGATGGTAGACCGATCCACCAGGTTGAAAGCGTTCGAAAAATCGATAAGCAGCATGGTCTTAGTGTCATCCGTCCCACATAGCTCAAGCAACCTGTTATCCGAGTGTAAAATCCCTTCGCCTCCACATGGAATCCCAACGCCAAACTGGTAGTTACCAAGGTAAGCATTCAAATCCTTGCATACTACGTTTGCTGCAAGCTTAGAGAAAAGTCGTCGCCAGATTGTACCCACGGCAATGGATCTAAAGCCGTCACCTGGTTTGAGCAAGGGCGTTAAAGGCGCACTTGCAACAAACTCCCCCAAAATGGCAGGGCATTTGCCTGCTAGCCAGAGATTAACTACCCCAGTAATTGAGAGCAACAAGTCTTCGACAATCGCAGCACTAGCTCCACTCAAGGAGTCAAGCAGATGTTGAGCCCTGAGTCCATCCCTACCATAGGATGTTACCCTTGGGAATCTCTTGAGAGCAGTAAGCACATCTTTGGAGTCGACTGAAACAGCAGGCGTCGAGATATCCTCTGCTGGTATGACAGGCGGAGACGCAGTAGGGTGTTGATGATGAAGCACATGCAGGGTGTCAGGGGTGTGTGGCGCAACACCGCTAGAAGAGATGATACGAATGGCTGCGGTGTACATTCCATAACTTAACTTTCTCCGACACGCAACGAGATGCTTGTTGGATTTCTTCCTACCTGGAGCACGATGTCTAGGAGGTTGTGAATTTAAGTCTAGCAGATGTTGAACAAGGTTGAAGCAACCAGAAGGCTCCCTCCAGGTCAGTAGTGCTTTGTTGATCGTAGCCGATTGTAACCTCTTTCGGTTCCCTGAACGTTCTTCATTTTCACTTTGCGGCTCATAAAGGTTCAAAGTGCAAATCGGCAATATGAGCAAGCGTATCCAGGCAGTAATTTTGGATGGATTCGCAATGACAGAATCCAAAGTCGATTTCAAAGTACGTGAGAACAAAAATCTACAGTGTGGTGGGATACTAACCGTTGTCTTGATCTGATGCAACAACAGTTGGTTAAGTAAATCCACCGTGAGACTGGAGACTTCGTCAACACAGGCAGAGTCTTGGGGTGCAGCAGTATCAAATGCAAAAGGGAGTGCAATCTGTGGTTTATCCACGCCATGGATTATAAAATCGACTCCAACACCATTGTAAGGACCTGACACAACCGAGGTATGAGATTTAGCTTTGCAAGCCATTTTCCAGGTGTGCATAGTCATACACCCGGTGCAAAGCCAGCACTGCATGCCCTGTAAAACCTTCTCCCAGGCAGCAAAGCAAGAAGCGTTGTTCTTGATTCTCTCTTTGAAGATCATCCTCGCGCTCTCGGTTGGAAGGTGCTGGTCCTTCAGATGCCGTGTCCATCCACTCTTGGAATAGCCAGAACCTCCATTGTCTTGGCATCCATCAAAACCTGCAAAAGGGCAAGGAAACTTGTCTGATTGCGTCGATGAAGAAGCCATATAGGAATGGGGATGGTCATTGTCTGAAGTGGGGGTGGATCGTCGAGGCCTAGGCATTCGTCAGTTCCAAGTGGAAATAGGGTTTAAGTAAACCCTAAAAGACGAAAACCCAGAAAATAAAAACACCTAATGTGCAGTTTAACAATAAACAGTGTGGAAAGGAAGAATAAGAAGCGTGGAAATCAGGCTGGGGAAGGGATTGAACCTGGTTTTCAATCACCAGAAGCAATCGTCTTCTCCATCGCTAGAGCGTCTCTTTCCTAAATGTTTATTGTTATTATTATTATTATTATTATATATATTTTTGTTTATTAAACGAAGAGTATTACATTAACTAGTTGGAAGCCTAACAAGCTAAGCTCCAACAACATAAACTGAACAGGTTGCTGTGCTAGCCTACCAACGAGCCTCATCGGTAAGCTAGCCAAGGGAGCTGAAGTGGATGGTGGGGATGAGATTGTTTCACAAGTGGGGCAAGCTAACTCTAGCTTCCATGTTAATTCCTGCAATATTACGTCATTGGAGGATCGAACCTGGAACATCCTGGAGCGTATGAAACTTTGGGAAACGGGGATGACCAGCTGAGCTAGGTTCCCGTTTTTTTTTTTTTTATCAAGTCTAAACAAAACTAAAGCCAAAACATGACTACTTTCTCAAACCAATGATGATATGAACCGCACCAAATAACTTCAAATCAAACATTGTGTATGTTGTATTCTATTGAACACCCAAATAAGTAGCCTAGCATATTATAATATTCTAACATGAGCAAAATTGGCCATTAACTTGGAGCAGTTTAACCGAATGTTTACGTATATCTAAACAGAGAAAACAACATACGCGAGCATAGGCAGTGAAAACAACATACGCGGCCATTAAAAGATGCTATCGTGAAATCTTCTTAAAAAGCAACCTAAAGTGTAAAAGCACAATTAGATTTAACTCCCTAAGAGCAATAAGTTCTATGAAATAAGACTAATCGATGCAAACAAATGTGTAAAAGAACTAATTCGTTTTAACAAAGGTTATGATTCATATGCGATTAAAAATATGTATCACTACAAGTATTAACCACAAGATGCTACTAAAAATCAGAGATCACAACTTTTACATATTGAAAACCCTAATATAGCTTTAGAGATGAAAACAAATCCAATTGATTCCGGACTCGACCAAACTAGCATTCAAATCATATTATAATATAAACGATGAATCATAAACGATAAAATTGAGACAAAACTAATTCATAGAATCAAATAACATGCTTGAAGAAATCAACTTTTTATCCCATAACCAATTATTGTATTTAGCTACTCATATTCATGGAGTTCATCATCATAATATTCAAATAAATAAGATGAAACATAAAAGAGAGCAAACCCTAGAAGTAGTTTTTCAAAACCCTAAGGAGAGAATATTATTATGTAAAAATTGTGTGTCCCAAAAGTTGTAGAAAACTTCCTTTTTATAGATTTTTCTCCTTCCAAAATTAGGTTTAGTCTTCAAGTCCATTAGATAGAAGTCCACCAAGCCCACAAGAGAGAGAAACCCGTGTAGAAATTCTGTCCCAAAATTGGTCGCCGGAAAACTGGGTTTTTGGCCGGAAATTGGCCGGAAAGTCAAACGGTCAACGTACTAACTCGGGTCAACTAAGTCAGTTGACCCGAGTTAGACAGGTCCAGGCAAAACTTGCATACGCCATTCTTCAGTCAAGCACAATGATTGTGCTTCAGCCATAAGGGCTGTGCCTTCACTTCATTCCCAGCCATGATGGCTGTACAGCTGCAACTTCACTGTGACACAACCACTCAAAACTGCTTCCATTTCTTACAGCTCCAAGGTGCACACTTAGGACAATGACAACCTGTAGCTTCATAGTCTTCTTCTACTGCTCACAACAAGCACCAATATCACCAGCTTGCAACTACTTCTAACAGAATCACAGCTGCACTCAGTTCTCCTGCTAACTCAGATGCCTCCAACTCTTACTGCAATTGCCACCTCCAATCTCAGTTACCAAGTTATTTCTTCACCCACATACCAGATACCACCAACACTTCCCCTAAGCACAATACAACTCAAAATCTTCACAGCCTTGAATCCATCTCAAGCCTCCTGCAACTCAACTGCATAAACAACATCATCTCAGTCATACCACCTCTCCTTTATATCACCAGTTCCAACCATCTGTAACAACTCCAAGCTGTAGCCATCATACCCTGTAAAAGTTTACCACCTAACATTCATCTAATACCCTTAAGCTTCCCAATCAGAGCTGCGCTTTAGCTGCAACTTTTGCAGCTCTACAACCTCCAAAATCACCTCCCTGCAACTGTAGTTACACAACATTCACCTTCAAACCATCTGGCCATCTTCTCTATTCTTGCTGCTTCAATATGTAGCTTCACAGTTCCAGCTGAGGTCACAACCACCTGCTCAAGCTCTAATTCCTTAATTCCAGAACACCCCTGCACTTCACAGCTCCATCTTGGCCTTCACAGCTTTAAACCAAAACCTTCCATGACACAACCTCCACCTGCAATCCCAGACAATCTAGGCATACATCTATGCTTCTCATTTACCATTTCAGTCACCAATTGCAACAGCTTGAATTCAACCTCCAGTTTTCTTGACTTGAGCCATCAGCCATACATCCAAGCTGCAGCATCTCAGTCACCACCAACCTTGGCAGGGCCTTCACTTTCTTCAGCTCCAAAACTGCAGCTGTAATTCCAACTCCAGATCTAACCCATAGCTGCAACTGCACAACCTTCTCTTGACTAGCTTCATACCCTACTGCAATCTCTTTTGAGCATCCATTTAATCTCCAACTATAATCTTGCACAACTCCACTGCAATCACCAGCGAAACCAACTGTAATTGCAACCCTGTCAATTGTACTACAACAATACCCTGCCAACAACTATCTCAATTTCTGCCCAACCTGTTTAGCTTCACCTACTGCTACTTCTTATACTCCCTTTTCTTAGGTTAAATCCACCTGCAACACAGCACCACTCTTCTTAGCCATTCATTCCAGTTCAGCTTGAGGATAATAGCAAACATAAGATATGATGTTCAAGAAACCCATCTTCTACAGCTGTATCAACCTCAGATCCATGAATTTCACAAACCCATCTCAATTTCTTCCTTTCTGTTCATAAATTGACCCAAGACAGCTAAGAATATCACCACCATACTTATCAACCTGTACCCTTCATCTTCTCAAATTCCTTGAATCAATAGCAAAACAGTATCTCAATCTCTCCAATTGAATCTCCTCAACCACAGACCCATCAGCAGATTCACCTTGAACCCATTTTCATAATCTTTGATTTGTAGCAAATACTCACAGCAGAACTACAATTTTCTCCCAATTAGCCCCTAATTCATCTCAACAATCAAACATCAAATCCATCTCTGAATCTCTCGTAAATAGTCAGCATCCATGGCTGCTTCTCTAAATTTCTGTGAATTAACCAGCATCCGCCTCTCGAGTTTCTTTCTTTTCTCAATTTCATGTGTAAAACATGAGATGGACTGAATGAGATACAAATATCTCGAATTTAGGTTGTAATAATGATTGGGTGGATTTATGCACCCAATTGTAGAATATCCACCCAGCTAGGAGTCCCCTTTAACCTTGGCCGGCTCCGGATAATGTTCGCCTAAGAAATGACAGCTTTGCCCCTTTATGTTCCAAATGAATGTTTTTTCCTTCTTTCGAGTTCCTCCACTAACAGCAACCGTCCCTTATTTCTCAGATTCACTTTTACTCTTCAATGGGAGTCATCACTAAAGTTGTCGTGATTTTCAGACAGAATTTGCATCACTAAAGCCGACATACTTTTCAGACAGAGATGAAGAAATAAAAGCAAATAGTGAGAAATAATCCGCCTCCAAAAGAAGTTGCACCTTTTGCCCTGTTTCTTCTTCTTTTGCTCCAAACGACTCCAAAGTACCTAAATACTCAAAAAAAAAACATAAGATACATAATTTACAAGAAAAATAGCAAAGAAAGCATAAATACTAGATATTAAATTAGGTGTTTTACAACACCTATCAACCACCACTCTTAACATCATCAACAACATCCAGAACCCACAAACTCCATTCTATTTGTTCCCTGGTCTGTCTCTTGAGCTCCGAAATCAACAGCAAGCTTCATCACAAATTTCCGTGAATGGAAGAAGCCATATTACTTCCCTGGTCGTGAATAGTACGTTAAGGAAAAAGTAGATGGTGACAGTCCCTAGTAATCTTCAGGTGCCTTTATCAATCTGCTTTGAACTGTTATTCTTGCAAGACTGACAATTTAACTTCCTATGAAACTGCAGTGGCTTCCCTAGTAGAAAACATGATTATGGACAATTCTCGCAACTTTTACTTGCTTCAAATTCCCGTAACTACTTCATACGAGGTCGGAATGACCTCATTCTTTCATCGTTGCCTTTTTCTTTTTTGTCCTCTTCAAGATGATGCGAAGAAATATCGGATTTGAGGTAGTTCCACTTATTTTTGGTTAAGACGACATCAAACACCTAAAAAACTCAAAAAAAAAAACAAAATCAAAGCATAATGATACAAAAACTACCAAGAAAGCAAAGCATTTGAGTACCTAACTAGTGCAAATATTGCACCTATCAAATTCTCCCATACTTGCCTTTTGCTAGTCCTCGAGCAAACTACAAAAATAAAATAAGGTATAACAACTCCTTGTCGTCGAGTTCACGGTTGCACTTAGCATGTGCAACAGGCCTTTAAACCACTAGGTGTCCCTAGTGGACGAGTTATAGTCTCGTGAGGGGTTACAAGAGGTATACCCACAAAACCTACTCCAACTTCAAAGCGTTCCAGTTTCCCAAGCACCCAAAGATCCATGAGGACATAGAGTTTCTGCATGCTAGTAATAAGAAGTTAGAAATACCAAAGAACATATTCATTCTTAAATCTTGAGTGAGAAATAACCACACCATAATGAGAGAATGCGTGTTTGAGAGAGATCAATAAGCATTTCGCCTCGACTTCTGCCTCACTTAAAAGGATTTTATGATAATTGCACTCAATAGGACAACTTTTTTATGGGTCTCACAAATGTGCAGGTAGGAATGAAGAGAGAATCCTACACATGTTGAATGGTGGGAAGGAAACCTTCCGAATTATTTCTGGAGACCCCACAAGATCGTGGGAAATAAAAGACTTTTTTCTAATGATCTCTAAGAAAATCAACCACTATGGAAAGTATGGGAGTACTTACCACCTTCACATACGATCGGCAGTGATGAAAGCACCACTCTCACAGCATCCAATAGAAACGTAGTTTTCAACTCGTCGTCTTCATATTCTTGGTCTTCGTCTACAACGGTTGATGATAAACTCTTGAACTTCGTAGAACTTTGACAATTTGTAACTCTTTCTCTTCAATTCCTTGTTGCTTGAAACTTCTTCTTAATTTTTTATTCTTCTCATGTCTTTATTAAATGAATACAAAAATAAATACAAACCAAAATAATACAAAGAAATTCTCTCATCTTTTTTTCATTTTTTTTTAGCGACAAGAGAAATAACTGCAAATTAAATATAAAATAAACAATGAAATTGCTATGGCCTTGGGATAAGTACTTTACCGCTTGATTCTTCACAACTTGCATTGTCTTCGTATCATAAACTTCAATATAATTCTCATCTTTAGATTTTCTTCACTCTTGTAAATAAGTCTTCAACTTAAATATAGAATTCCGCTCATTATGTGTAAGTCTTCAACATGTATATAAAAATCTGCTCATTGTATGTTGCTTTACTTGAATATGAAATTGTTCTCTTCCTTGAATTGTTGCTTGTAAAGCTCAAACGTCTTCAACTTTCCTTGTAGATTTTTATGTCGCTCCCTTGTTGATGATGATGGTGTTTCTATGAATCTGTTATTGGAGAGAGAGAGATAGAGAGAGAATGGTGCTAACTGCAAATCAAACTACAAGAAGGTGGTTTTCATCTATAGACGTCACCCTCATGATTGACAAAGTGAGCACCCAAGAGATCAAAAATAGTGCTTCTATTGGTGGGAGGTTAGGTATCTCACCATTCTACCCGGAATTAACGTACGGTGACACACACTCAAAAGAAAGCTCTTTAGTCAACTACAAAAAAGAATTTGGTCTAGTGCCTCTGTTGATTTGAAATAAGTAGTCTCCACTAATGATTAATTAGCAACTCTAATAATGCATTTCTACCTGCACCTCATTTGCATCACCGGCATCATTAAATCCATTATTTAACACTCCATTTCGTAAGAAATCCGAATGTAGTTCCCTAACACTTCCAAGTTCAGTTATGTCGGTCAAAATTCTCTATGTAAACATACCTAGAAGTATGCTAGTGACTCTAAAATATCTACAAGTTGGAGGTTTTATGCGATTATATACAAAATTTTGAAAAGTCTAGGCAAAAAAGCTAAAAACTCTATATGCAAAATACTCCCCCACAGTTAAACTTCACATTGTACTCAATGTGCAAAACTGAAAATTCTGAATTCTGACGTAGCAGCAGATAAAATACGAAAACTGTACAAATTGGTAAGGAATTAGGAAAAACACCATTTCACAAAAGTTTTTCATCTACCTTTTTTCTACTAAGTATCAAATGGGGACAGTGTTTAGACAGAGGTTCTGACAGTTATGGTCTCTGAACTGAACTACGTGACGAAAAGGTATTCGTCATAATTCTCTTCTAAAATAGTTTATGGACTCTACGAAATTAAACATGTGGATGCAAATATGATATGAAAATAATAAAAACTGAAAATAAAAAGGTTTAAGATACAAAACCTATGGGTTTCCTCCCATTAAGCGCTTAGTTTAACGTCTTTAACTCAACTGTAGACTCATTGGCTACTCCTTAGCCTGCGTCTATGGCATTAGAATGAACATCGCTAGGATACCGTATTGCTCCAAAAATATTTAAAGGAATCTTTTCAACATCAAATTCCATAATGAGAGTTCCTTTGTCAACATCAATAACGGTTTTGGCCATTTTCATGAAAGGCCTCCCCAATAACAACGGTATAGATGCATCTAACCCGCTATCCATTTCTAATACAACGAAATCAGCAGGAAATACGAGTTGATTCACCTGCACAAGAACATATTCAATAATACCTCTAGGGTAAACATTAGAACGATCAGCTAGTTCAAGATCAATATGGGTTTCTTTCAAAGGACCCAAATTCAAAGACTCATAAATAGATGCGGGCATAACATTAACCGATGCTCCTAAATCAAGCATAGCTTTTCCAAACCTTTTATTACCAATCACAACAGGTATATCGAAGCTACCGGGATCCTTGCATTTAGGTGGAAGTTTCTTTTGGAGGATAGCAGAAACGTTTTCCCCCACACTCATCACGTCATTACCGGTTAGTCATTTCTTCTTGGTGCATAGGTCTTTCAAAAATCTTGCGTACTTAGGAACCTGCCTAATTGCATCTATCAGTGGGATATTCACATGAATCTTTTTGAGTACATCTAAAATCTTTTGTCTTGTTCCACATTTTTGTTAGCAAACCTGCCAGGAAATGGTAAAGGAGGAACATAAGTTGAAACAAGAGGTTTAGAGTTTGTTTTAGGTACCTCATCGGTTTTGGAAGAGTCAGTGATCTCTTTCTCCAAAATTGGCCCCTTGGGGTCTTTGCTTTTCTCAGCATCTTCTGGTTGCACAGTTCGTGTACCACTTCTCAATGTCACAGCATTAACAGTTTTTCTAGGATTAATAGGTTGAGAAGGGAGTTTCCCACTATTTTGTGTTTCCAAAAGGTTCAATCTACCTGCCATGGTGCTCATTTGTGTCTGCAACTCCTTGATTGCACTTTCAGTTGTTTGATGATTCTTTTGCACCATTGTGGTTAGATTCTTCATCATAGCAAGCATCTCTGATGATTCTGAGTTATGCGCTGGTTGTGGTTGTTGTTGGAAACCACTAGGGTGATTAAAAATCATCCCTGGAGTTGCTGCTTGCGTATTTGCATAGATGAAATTGGGATGATCTCTCCACCTTAGATTATAAGTATTAGAATATGGATCATACCGTTGCCTTTGTTGATTTGGGAAGATAGCATTCACTTGTTCAGCCTCTTCCTCATAAGAGGGAATGATTACTACGGCCATTTATTGTATCATCTTCTCCATATTACCAATCATATGTTCTAAGTGCGGTGAAGAAGTAACCTCATTAACCTTTCGACTCATTGACATACCTCTTGTGTTGAATTTTTGCATGTTTGCAGCCATATTCTCGGTCAATTCTGTCGCTTCGTCAATGGCTTTGTTTGTCAAAGCACCACCACTAGCTGCATCAATAAGATTTCTCTCGGATTGGAGCAAACCATCGTAAAAATACTGCACTATGATTTGCTCATAGATTTGATGATGTGGGTAGCTCGCTAATAACTTTTTGTACCGTTCCCAGTAGTTGGAAGAGTCTCACCAATAATTTTTTCAATCCCACTAATTGCTTTATGAATAGTTGCTGCTTTTGAGGCGGGAAAGTACTTTTCTAAAAAATTCTTTGCATCTCGTTCCATGTTGTGATACTTCCAGGTGGAAGACCATAAAACCATTCTTCTGCAGAATCAATCAAAGAGAATGGAAAAGCTTTCAGTAAAGATCTTCCTTGATCAGTTCCAGATGGCTTCAAACTTGTCAACCTATGTTGAAACAGTAGTAAATGACGATTTGGATCGTCTCCTTGAAGGAGATATGGGTTGTTATTCATAATTGAAAACTTAAGTAACCTGGGGGGATTTTTGATTTAGGTCGAAAATAAGTAAATTAATAATAATAGCAAAGAATGAATAAAGAGAATCAATATGTTGAGAATACTGGTTAAGGGTTCATCATCAATCATAATACATGCACTTCGACTAATAACTAGTTTTGTCACTCAATCATTCATTATCAAGAGTCCTAAAGTACCCCATCGAGAGCATACTCCGGTAAATTCCTTATATCATCAGATACCATAACGATGAATATGTAAATACTACTCAGCGAACAACCTAATGCAATGTGCTAATAGGTTTAATCCTCCAAGTGCCTTAAGTTCTATGAATTAGACCAATCCATGCAATAGAAATACTACGAGTAAACTATTTAACATAGGTCAAGCTTCTACTTGCAATCACACAAAGGTTTTGGATACAATTGGTAATCACAATATGCTACTTATGACAAGGTTTATCAATAATTACGTATTTCAAAATCCTAGCCTAGCTTTAGAAACGCATTCATGCTCATTTAGTAGCGCTCCTAAACAAACAATCATACATGGGGATAATAAATCGTAAAACAAGACAATAATGATTTGAGTGAAATAACAAAACCAATATATTAATTTAGTAGCATGTTTATGATATCCGACTACATCCTTAACCAATATGAAAAGTTTAGTTACTCATGGATTTCTTAAAACCCATGTAAAATAATAGAGAAAAAAATAAATCAAACCCTAGGTTGTACCGTGATGATCGAACGCCGAAATCTCCAAGCCCTAGATCTTTTTCTTCTCTTCCCAAAAGTATGATAAAAAAATATTCATCCCCCAGGATATTGTCAAACTCTCCCTTAAATAGAGTTTCTAAAAGTAGACGTGCCATTACATGAATCCCCGTCCAAACAGTAGCCAAAAACTAGCCTAAACACGCATTACCAAGTCTGGTCGTGTAAAAGTCTAACCAATCATATGGGCCGCACATTAAACCCAGTCCATAATGTAAACGGCATGTCCGCTCCATGGAACTGACAGCATAATCTTCTAGTTCCACTTCTCACGGACAGACGAACCTCCATGAAAATTAAAAGTCCCTGAATTTTGATTTTTTCTCATCTGAATCACGGGCACCAGACTCTCCGTGAAAACTCGAAACATCTGAGTTTTCTACTTCCAGCCAATAATCCCGCGTATACCAGACTGTACGTGGGAATTCTTTCTCCCTGATTTTCTTAACTCGACCACTACTCCTCCTTCTCGGTTCAAATTCCATCTTCTACCATAGCAGCAACACAAACAGGTCCAGTACTCAAGATACCATGGCAGCATTCATCCCTTGTTTTATATCGAGCTTCTCTATCACACTCCAACGTCTCATCACCAAAAACATTTCCTTCTCATTCTTCATCTCGGACTCATCTTCAATGGCAGCAAGTATCATCAGCGACCATCATGTTTTATATCTTCCTTGACAATTCCAACTCACAGATATCACAGCTCAAACTCTTCTCCAGTGTGTGTCGTTACTCAGCAGCAAACATCATCGAGACTCCTTCCTTCTCTGTCTTACAAAGCTAACTCAATATCACATCACTATCACCGAGCATCATCGATGTTTCTCTTCATCTCCCTGAAACTCCCAAGCTCAACTCCATCAGCATCATTAATCTCTGGCAGCAAACCATCGTTGATAGCATCAACTACATCTTAATCCTCCATACACTAGCATCTCATCATTTATCAGATTCGAACCAGTGGTAAACACCAACAGCCATCAAACTCCTATCACCAGCAGCAGCTTCATATCTCTGTCTCATTACTGCCATCGATAACCACAGCTTCATAACCATCATAGACCTGGCCGTTATGAACCACAACAACCACCACTCTTAACATCATCAATAACATCCAGAACCCACAAACTTCATTCTCTTTGTTCCCTGGTCTGTCTCTCGAGCTCCGAAATCAACAGCAAGCTTCATCACAAATTTCCGTGAATGGAAGAAGTCATATTACTTCCCTGGTCGTGAATAATACATAAGGAAAAAGGAGATGGTGGCAGTCCCTAGTAATCTACAAGTGCCTTTATCAATCTGCTTTCAACTGGTAGTTTTGCAAGACTGACAATTCAACTTACTATGAAACTGCAGTGGCTTCCCTAGTAGAAAACATGATTATGTGCTTGGACAACTCTCGCAACTTTTACTTGCTTCAAATGCCCCTAACTACTTCATACGAGTTCGGAATGACCTCATTCTTTCACCGTTGCCTTTATCTTTTTGTCCTCTTCAAGATGATGCGAAGAAATCTCGGATTTGAGCTAATTCCACTTACTTTTGGTTAAGACAACGTCAAACACCTAAGAAACTCAAAAACAAACAAAATCAAAGCATAATGATACAAAAACTACCAAGAAAGCAAAGCATTTCAGTACCCATCTAGTGCAAATATTGCACCTATCAGTGGCATAGTGGCGCCTGGCGTAGGCGTGGCAGCTATTTTGGCATATTGGTGTTAGACCCAAATATGGATCCAGCAACGTTAGCCCGGTTGCTATATCGAACTTAAGGACTTAAGAGAATTACTTGGCTTGGCTAGCGTGGCAATCCTAGCTGAATTAGGATTTGGCATATCGAAACCCTAATTAGTGTGCATGGCATGCGGTAAGGCGGTGTTTTTGTGCAAATGGTGACATAGCTATGCCAAAGTAATTATAACAAGGCTACAATGTGGAAACAGCCACATGAGCAAGGGTTTCTATGAGTGGCTATGGTATGGAGCCATTCTTAGGGTTTTCTGGGTCCATCATGGCTCGTGGCCTGTTGTGGGGCCAAAGTGGCGTACTTTGGGCTACTACTGAAAATTAGGGTTTTGGTTAATGCGCCTAAAGCAGAGTCGTGCTTCTGAATAGAATACCCCAACCGATAAGCACATCATGGCGTTGGACACGAATAGGACGTAGGTTAGCACGTAGGCTCGTTATTTACGGCACGTTGGCATGTTTTGGCATGCTGCTACAAAGTGGCACGTTTGTCATAACGGAGTGGCATGCCGCTCAACTTATTGGCGCAACATGGCACGTTTGGCATGTTGGCGCGGTTTTTGGAAAGCCAATTGGCTTTGGGACCATCTGACGCCATTTTGCCTCTTTTAATACTATTGAAGGTTTTGAGAGACCTGATTGGTCGATTAAAAGAGTGGTCCGTCCAAGCATGGGCGTGGACACACTTCTAGTGTGCGTGTGGCGGATTTAAAGCGACATGATTGGTCTATGGGAAATAGGGCCAGCAAGAATGGGCCCAGCTAACGTGTGGCCGGTTTAAGGCGACCTGATTGGTCGATGGGAAATAGGGTCGGTTATGCAACATGGGGCGTGACCAATGGCAAATGGTGTTGGTTGGCCTTTGCTGATGTTCCTATTCTGCGGCTCCTTTATTTCTCGTTTTCTGATTTTGGGCAAGATTTTGCACCTACTAATCCATGGAGGATTAATTACCTAGTTTGCCATAGACCAATCATGTCGCGTAGGATTAATTACCTAGTTTGCCATAGGTCTAATATATTGCGTAGGGTGCAAAACCATAATTTTTGCAATAGTCAGGGTGATATCTGAATCTTGTGAATTTTCAAAAAATTGATTGAATTCTATGTGTTGACACAGAGTTTTTTAAGTTCATTGCCACCAGAGAGAAGTATTCTTTCTGATTGAATACTTTATGCAAGGACCTTATCCTTGATACTTGGAAATCCATGCTACTCTGCTGCGAGTGAACACAAATTGTCATGCCATATCAACATTAAGGGTTCAGCCGGGGAACATAACACAGAAGGCATTCAAAGAAACTTATATTAATTAAATAATACATGCAAGGTGCCGAAATTTACAGAATATCTGGGATTGTTGCTACATGCACCATTATGGATAAATTTCAAGTGAATATATTGAATTGCTCAATAAATGCGCCAGTGAAGAGATTGGACACTCATCGCTCTGTCTCTTTGCAGAATGACAACATATTAAATGCCAGGTTTTACAATTTTAGCCATGACCTAAAAACCACCATCAGCAACGA
Organism: Papaver bracteatum; assembly: GCA_023529315.1. Classification (NCBI taxonomy): domain Eukaryota; kingdom Viridiplantae; phylum Streptophyta; class Magnoliopsida; order Ranunculales; family Papaveraceae; genus Papaver; species Papaver bracteatum. The sequence goes on from JAJJWX010001467.1 coordinate 716,557, forward strand.
GATTTCAGAAGTCGAAAGTGTACACGGATTTGATTGACCAAACGAACTCGGAATCAAGTGATTCTATTTGCATTATCCTTTTACCTTTCAAAGTTGGGGTCGGTGACTCAAATCGGAGTCCCTATGAAGATTTTACATTCATTCTCCCTAAGTGTCTCAAATATGAAGTTTTATGAAAAACACCTAAACGAAGAGAATTTTTGACAAATATGATTACTTACTGTAGACACCCCACTTTTGCATAAGCTCGCCGCAAAATCGTATTAGAAATGGTCTTGGTGTTAAGTTCCTAATTAGTAAAAATTAGGGTCGTGACTACCACCTTATAATAACTAGCCCTTAGAAAAGCAACACGTACAGACTTGTTTCACCAAGTCCCCAAATATGAGCTAGTCTCATAATCGGCTAGTTAGACAACCACCCTAGTCCACTAAGTGTTTGGGGCCATGCATACCGTGATTAGACTTTAGGTTCGTTTCATAAATCCACTCATTAGGAGTCCAAGAGTCCCCTGTGCTCCCCACAACCCATGTCCACATTTCTCTGAATCCATCGACCCATCAAAATGTTGGCACCATTTCTCGCTTTTGTTCACAAGTCTTTCCATTTAATAAAACTCATAAGATTGATCGAAAAGTTGTGGTTTCGGTAATAATATTAATAATACGAGTATAGTATTTTTAAAATGGGAAATGATATTTAGGTTTAAATAGAGATATTTTGTAAAAGGGTCGTATGTTTTTTTGTTATATTAGGGTCTGGGTCGTAAAAGATGTCGTTGATGTGATAGGGTGGTAGACTAACGGAAGACCATTAAAAATTTGTTAGTTGACTTTTCAATTTTGCTAAATACCTTGACCGTCAGATGACTAGCGTTGACTGTTAAAAATTGTAAAGATAGTTAATCTGCTAGTCCTTTTCCATCTTCTTCCATCCGTGAAGAATCTATTTTTTCCATTTTTTTTCTTTTTTCCGGTTCAGGCATATTCCCGAACACCTAGTGACCACAACCTGATGGTGTCGCTGTGGGTAAAGAAGTTCTCTTCTCTAGCTGTCTAACTCCTACAAATTAAATTCATACATAACCCATCTACAATAGGCCATTCGGAACTCAAAAGCAATCATAATCTCCTCCATTCAGCCTCCATTGTCACCGGTAGTAACAGCTTAAATGGAACCCTTCAATGGAACTGCTGGTTTGGTTTGAGTATTCGTATTTAGCAACTTCGATCCCAATTGACTTTTTTATTTCTACTTGTTAAAACATAGGATATTGGTGAAATTGGATCCACTTATACGGACCTCAAATCGTACCAGTTTTGATATCATTTTTCAAAGATGATGCACCAGTATTTCGCAGTACGCTTGAGAAGATTGCAGTGAAGGTGAGAGATATGCAACTTCTTTTTGATCATGTTTTTTCTCTCTTTAATCTTTTCGATGAGTGTTTTCATTTTTAACAATAGCATGGTGTATAATGATTAAGCCATTCAACCGCCAAGAATCGGCGACAACATCAATTATTTCCTTTCATGAACTCGAATTAGCACCCACCCCCGAGCTCCATAAACTGTGGTTCGTAAAGTTTAGTTAGGCAAGTATTTAACAGGGTTAGGATAATGGTCATTCAACTATTTAATAAGGGTATAATAGTAAACTTATCAAACGGTCAAAGTCAGTCAACGACCCTATCGCATCAACGACGTTTTTATGACCCAGACCCTAATATGACCAAAAACATACGACCCTTTTACAAAAATCTCTTTTTAATTTGAATCGTTGGATCTATATCTTTTAATCTTATGGTTATGGTTAATGGAGAAAGAATATAAATAACGAGCGAGTTTTGGAGTTTAAGGAGGGACGCCGGTAGAAAGGGGAGGGGAAACCGGTGGGAAAATTTTCTGGGAGAAATCTATGAGAGAATTATAATTTTAGGCGATCAAAGAGTTATATTTGGATACGAATTGCATCCTTGCTGGATTCTTCTCTTTTTTTTTTTTTTTTTTTTTTTTGATAAAAAGAAAAAAAATGATTAAAGATAAGCAGAGATCTGCATTACATCAACCCAATAGGAGGGTGAAAGTTGAAAATAGCCCTGATAAGCTAAGTTACCAATGTCTTTAAACTTTTTGGAGTTGAACTCCTTACAAAATACTCTATTAAACCTACTTTTAAGATTGATAATCATATCGATCGTGCAGTTAGCCTGCCAACAAGTGTTCTTGGTTTTTCCTTCTATTCTCTGGAGAGGTTCATGTTTACGCCTGCTAAGTTTATTGCTTTGCACTTCAAAATGAGAGCCCATTTTAATTCTTCAAGGGCAGCTTGGCTGCCTGCTTCATCTTTTGAGAAAGATCTGATGAAGTAGCTTCTCCTGCCAGCAATGTAGCCTATAGGTGTTTGGATACAGATACCAATCCCTGTTAGTTCAGTAATATCATCATACATAGCCAAATAGGAGAAAGTTAACAAGTTATTATTGATAGTGTTTTCAATGTGGTTGCTTCTCATTGGTGGTTTAGTTGGAACCACCATGTTGTTGACATACTCCAGATGGTCTATGATTTGGTTTCCTGTAAATATAGGGTTAGGTGTCTTCTTTTGAAAAACCACCTCGCATCTGGCTTTCTACACAAACCAGGATATTGTAGCACATAGTGCAGCCCAATCTCCCTAGTGAGATGGGCAGTTGTTTTTCTTAAACCAAGTGAGGCACCAGCTAGAGATGTAGTCACACCCTAGAGTTTCTCTTTAGAGATTTATATTACATTTAGCCCAAACAGCTCTTGTGAAATCACATTCCATGAATAAGTGCTTGCTTGTTTCAGGATACTTATTGCAAAGGGTACATATTGGGTCTATATATTCCATGAAAGAAGAGAGGTGAGCACTGACTGGAAGAATGTTAGTTTTCAGTTTCCAAGCAAACATCTGGATTATAGGAATGGTCTTTAGGTTCCAGATTTGTTTAGCATTTTTATCAATAGGAAGATTCTTATTTTTGACGAGGATATTGTACATTGATTTGACAGAAAATATTCCTTGAGGATGTTGTTTCCATCTTAGGAGGTCTTTTTTATGCTTATAGAGAGGAATATGAATGACTAGCTGAAAATTGGGACCAGACATGGTGTCATTGAGCAGAGAAAGGTTCCAGTTACCTTCCGAGATGAGATCACTGACAAGGGTGGGAAAGCAGTTTCTTAAAGGGTTTATGGGAACAGTTTGGCCTGGGATCCATAGGTCTTTCCATATATTTATGGAATGCCCATCTCCAACTTCCCTAATACAGTGGGGTTGGATTAATTTGATTCCTTTGTAAGCCCCTTTCCAGGCCCAAGAGGAACCATCATTGCAAGAGGAGTGAAAAGAATTATAATTTGGAAAGTATCTCGGCTTCATGGATCTAGCCCAGAGAGAGTCAGGTTGATGGAAAAGACACCACCCATTCTTAGCAATTAGGGCTAAGTTCCACTTTCTTAAATCTTTCAGGCCATTACCACCATTTTCTTTATCTTTACACATACTATCTCAGGCTTTTATGTAAAAGCCCTTTTTCTTGTCATTTTTTGCCTACCAATAGTCACGCATGAGGTTAGGGGCTCTTTTGATGATTTCAACAGGAAGGATAAAGGAAGACATGGTATAGACTGGGATGGTTTCTAGAACAGTCTTAGTCATAACATTCCTACTAGTGGACGAAAGGTTTATACTGTTCCATCTCTTTGAGTCTATTTTCCATATTGTCAGAAACTTTTTCAAAAGAGACATTTTTTGATTTATTGGTAAACAACGGGGCTCCCAGATATTTATCATTTATAGAAATTCACTGAACATGTAGAATGTTAACAATGTCCTTGGAGAGGGTGGCAGAGACTTTAGGGGAGAAAAATATGCCAGATTTATGAAAATTAATCAACTGACCAGAAGTATTGCCATAATCAGTTAGGATTTTTACGAGGCTTTTACTTTGAAAGATAGTAGCTTTGGCAAAGATGAAACAGTCATCTGCAAAAAGCAAGTGACTTATGGAAGGGCTTTTATGGGAGACTTTGAAACCAGAAATAAGGCCAAGAGATTCAGCATTAGAGAGGGTTCTGGAAAAGGATTCCATACATAAGATAAATAGATATGGAGACAATGGGTCTCCTTTCCGCAAACCTCTAGAGGGTTTGAAGAAGTCACAAGGGCTTCCATTAATGAGGATGGCAGAGGAGCTAGTACTGATGCATTGTAAAATTAGATTACACCAAATTTTGCAGAAACCCATCTTTTCCAGAATTGCCATGAGGAAACCCCATTCCACTCTATCAAAGGCCTTAGCCATATCAAGCTTAAGACCAATGAATCCCACCTTTCCTTTTTTTTTTCCTCATCGAGTGGATGGATTCATGGGCAATGAGAATGTTGTCGGAAATCTGTCTTTGATTGACGAAAGCAGATTGATAAGGGGAGATCAGGTATGGAAGGAAAGGCTTCATTCTATTGGCGATAACTTTGGAAATGATTTTATAAACAATGTTGCATAAGCTGATGGGTCTATAGTCACTTGGAGTGGAAGGGTGTTGAACTTTGGGGATTAAGGAGATAACAGTTTTGTTTAGCTGTTTTTGCATGTGTCCACTGTTAAAGAAAGAGTTAACAGTATTAAAAATATCGGTGGACATGAGATCCCAGTTTTTTTGAAAGAAACAAGCAGGAAAGCCATCAGGGCCAGGGCTAGCATTAGGAGGCATTCCTAAAAGAGCTATTTTGATTTCTTCCATACTAGTTATTGTAGTAGGAATAAGATTTACAATGTTATAATCGATAGAGGGATTAGAAGTAGTCAGCAGTTGATCAAAGTGATTAGTTAAGCAACCACCTAAGAGATCTCTTCCTTCAATCCAATTATTATTAGAGTCATAAAGACCCACAATGTTGTTTCTCCTATTACAGATCATAGCTTTAGAGTGGAAAAAGCTGGTATTTTTATCTCCTAAGGCGATAAACTTTTCCTTACCCTTTATTTTAAACATTTCCTCTTCATAGTTATAGAATTTCTCAAGCTCAGATTTAGTTTTAATAAAAACAGGATCATTGGTGCTGTGAGAATTAGTACTGAGATAGTCTTTTAGGGAAAGATTAAGGTTTTTAATATTGTTCTGGATGTTTCCAAAGTTATTGGACAATTGCCGATATCAAGGGTATAAGCCCTGCCGTTTGCATGCATAAGATTCGTTTGGAGGACGATGCAAAGCCTACGAGGGAAGTGCAGCGTCGTTTGAACCCCCCTATGATGGAAGTTGTGAAAAAGGAGATACTCAATATTTTGGAAGTGGGTGTTATCTACCCCATATCCGATAGCAAGTGGGTGAGCCCGGTACAAGTTGTACCAAAGAAATCAGGGGTGACCGTGGTGGAGAATGATGAGAATGAACTTGTCCCAACTCGTGTGCAAACCGGTTGGAGGGTTTGTATTGATTATAGGAAATTGAATGCCACTTCTAGAAAAGATCACTTTCCATTACCTTTTATTGATCAAATGCTTGAACGTTTATCTGGACACTATTATTATTGCTTTTTTTATGTCTATTCAGGTTATAATCAGATTTTGATAGCACTGGAGGATCAAGAGAAAACCACTTTCACTTGTCCTTTTGGTACTTTTGCTTATCGAAGGATGCCTTTTGGCTTGTGCAATGCTCCAACTACTTTTCAAAGGTGTATGGTAAGTATATTTTCAGAATATGTTGAAAACATAATCGAAGTATTCATGGACGACTTTAGTGTCTTTGGTGATTCATTTGACCTTTGTTTGAACAATTTGTCACTAATCCTTGAACGATGTGTTGAAACAAATCTTGTGCTTAATTGGGAGAAGTGCCATTTTATGGTAACTCATGGCATAGTTTTAGGCCATATAGTATCTTCTAAAGGCTTGGAAGTTGATAAATCTAAGATAGACCTTATTCGTGCTCTAACCCCTCCCACTACGGTGAGGGAGATACGCTCTTTTCTTGGTCATGCAGGTTTTTATCGTAGATTCATCAAGGATTTTTCCAAGATAGCATCACCACTTTGTACCTTATTGCAAAAAGATGTGGTTTTTAACTTTGACGAAAAGTGTGTGGCGGCATTCAATCGTTTGAAAGAACTTTTGATTTCAGCCCCTATCATTAAACCACCGGATTGGAGCAAGCCTTTTGAGCTCATGTGTGAAACAAGTGACTATGCGGTTGGTGCGGTGCTTGGGCAGCGTGTGGGGAAGATACCTCATGCTATTTATATGCTTCTAGAACGTTAAATGAAGCCCAACAAAACTACACTACCACTGAAAAAGAGTTATTAGCTATTGTTTTTGCTTTGGAAAAGTTTCGCTCTTATCTAATTGGTACAAAAGTTGTTGTCTTTTCAGATCATGCAGCACTTAGGTACTTGCTTACAAAGAAAGAGGCGAAACCGAGGCTCATACGGTGGATTTTACTCTTGCAAGAGTTTGATATTGAAATCAAGGACAAGAAAGGAATTTAGAACACCATTGCGGATCATTTGAGCCGTCTTGCTGTGGACAAGGAAGCTATCCCGTTGCGTGAAAGTTTCCCGGATGAGCAACTTTTCTCAATTGCATTTGCGGAACCATGGTATGCGGATATTGTGAACTACTTGGTAACTAAACAAATCCCAAAGAACTTGTCTCGTGCTGAGAGGGACAAACTTAAGAGGTTAGGGAACCAATATATATGGGATGATCCATACTTGTGGAAGCATGGCAGCGACCAAGTAATAAGAAGGTGCGTTCCCGAATCTGAATTTAACTCTATCTTGTCTTTTTGTCACTCCTATGCTTGCAGAGGACATTTTGGGAGTAAAAGAACAGCTCACAAGGTACTTGAAAGCGGTTTTTATTGGCCAACTCTATTTAAGGATGCACATATATTTTGCACAACTTGTGATAGGTTCCAAAGAACAGGCAATCTAGGTGCCCGAAATCAAATGCCACAAACCTTTATTCAATTTATTGAAGTTTTTGATTTATGGGGTATTGATTTTATGGGTCCTTTTGTCAACTCTCATGGGAATTTTTATATCTTACTTGCTGTTGATTATGTCTCGAAATGGGTGGAAGCTAAGGCCACCCCAACTAATGATTCTAAAGTGGTTATGGCTTCAGCTTCTTCAGATTTTATTCAATTTATTGAAGTTGGTGATACTTTCGATGATACCATGAATCAATGGAAGAATTTCTTCCTTGACATAATTCAAACTTTATCCTCGCAAAAGGAAGGTAGTCATTTTGACTGCCTCGTCTATTAATTATTTCATTGTATTTTCCCATCTTATTTCTTGCGAAAATTCCATCTAATATGCGATTTTTCTTCTGCAGAATCTGAGAAGCACCTTCAAGCTTCAATCTATGATCTGTCTATGAGGTTGGCCAAACTTCGCAAAAAGAACACCGCGCTTTATAACTCTCGCAACAGAGCATTAAGAAGATTTGACTATCTTGAATATTTCAAAGATATAGAGATCAGAAACCGGGAAAATAATTTCCTCTGTAAGGAACATTTAGGCGCTGAGGTTCTTGTAAACAATGTTCTATTCTCTCATTCTTTACCTCCTATGAAGATCAAACCCTTGGAGATAGAAAATAACGAAGTCCCTCATCTCATAGATGAAGATCTAAATTATTCAAGTAATGAAGAATATTTTTCTGAGGATGAACAAAACCCACCTAAAGAAATAGAAGAAGAAGAGAACCCTCTCAATGATGGAGAATATCAAGAAAATCCTCATAAAGAAGCAGAAGAACATAATTCTCCTCACAAAACAATCACTGGTGATGGAGAAACCCAAACTGAAAAAGGTGTCGCTGATGAAGATAATAGTAGCGAACAAGAATGATAAAATTAAGGAAGAATATTCTCTGAAGTTTTATATTCTTGCGAAATATCTTGTTCTTTTCCTTATCCTGCGAATGATTGTAATTTCTGAATCTCTTTTGCGAAACATTGCAGTTTTTGTAACTCCATCATCTTCTTCTGATTATATATTTTTATTAATCTGAATCCAATCTTCATAAATTCTTGTAACTTGATTATCTTCTTTTTATTATTTTGATTCTTCTCAAGGAAGATAATGAAATATTGTTTTATAATCCCCATATTTCCCCTCATAATCTTCCTTGTGAAGTATTTAATTTGTTACCCTTGTAAGAAATCCCATACTTGCCTCTTGATATCAATCTGCAATATGGTAATTAAATTATCGCAATCAACGCTGCGAAAAATCTGTTATATGCTTTGCAGAGATATAACCTCTCTTGTGGTCTTATTTCGCCTTCCTAGTTAAAGGTCTTATTATGCCACTTTTATGCGACAAGATCTAGGATTCTTACTTTTACATTGATCTTGTAATAATCCATTGATCTTGACTTATCATTTAATTTTAATCTCTGCGACAATATGATAAATCTAAGCCTTCTTGTGAGATTAATCTCTCTTTGATTTTTAAGACTTATGACATTGTCGTCTTTTCGATGAAATCGCAGGACGTCTTTGCGATTTATATCCTCTTATTATTGATTTCATTTATCTCATATTTTGATCTTATCGTAAAAACCCATTGATCTCATCTTAACATTTTTCTTTAGGCTTTTTGGCCAGTCACGCGGCAATATGACGGGCCTAAATATTCTTGCGAATATAAAGTCCCATGACATTGCTGTCTGTGTCACGCGACACAATATGATGGGCCTAAATATTCTTGCGATTATAAAGTCCCATGACATTGCCATCTTTTTTGATACACAGCTCCCTAATGGAGGGTATCGCCCTTATCTCTCCCCTCGGTTGCCCCTTCAAGGATTATACATCGGCCATACAAGACTAGCACTTTCCCATCCGGTTCTGCCAACAACCAGTTGTTTTCGCAGCCTTGTCCTTTATGCCTTATATGGCTTATAGTTACAAGACTGCACGCTAAGTGGGGTTTTCTTTGGGCCGAACACATCGTAAGCCAAGACTTGCCGTGGATGGCCAGGGTAGGTTCATCCATCCCGGGCACCCACAGCTCAACCGTGTACCTCGGCGCCTTGATCATACTTTGCATTCCTTAGGAGAAACTCTCGGGCGCCCAACCAGGGTATAACCTTATATAGTTGGGAATCCAAGTTATCTCTCCCGGATGGATTTTCTATAATCCCAAATCTCCATGACTAGGTTCCAGCAGCGGTATAGCCTTTCCCATAGCCATGCAAAGAGATACCCCCTTATGACGCACTTTAAGGACATTGCCTCTTACGGAATAGAATCCGCGAACTAAGGTGTACGCCATAAAAGTTCGTCCCATTCTTATATATTTTTAGGCGATTTGCGCCCGTCTTATACATTTGCATTAAAAATTCTTATATTATTCGAAATCATCATCTTTTTCTTTTAATAGAAAAATTCTTATTTTTGAGCAAAGTTTTACTTTTAATATTCTGTGTGCACATTTTTTGCTGTTCTTGTTTTTCGATTGTTCGCAACATGATACTGTTGCACTTCTTTTCTTCTGTGGTGAATGATTATTCGCAATTTCTTGATACTTATTTATTTTCTTGCGAGAAATGATTTATCGCAACACCTTATACTTGTTTGTTCTCCTGCGAAGAATGAAGATTTCAACTTTTTCCCATATTCGCAATGATTAATCAACATTGATTCTTTTGGGACAAACTATTCTTGTAATATATCCTTTCCCCGCAACTTTATATTGTCCACCATCAATTTTTCAGCTCTCTGACTTTGCCTCCGGTTATGTTGCCAATTACGATTGCGGGCATTTCTTTCTTCACAAGTATTAATGTCAACTTCATAACACTTTTTGCCTTCAAACCAATCACCTTTATTTATCCCAATACCATGAGGATGTGGAAACTTTATCCATTGATGATATGTTGATGCTATGCCCAAGATCCCATGGAGCCATGGTCTTCCAATTAAGGCATTGTAAGGAGATTCTATATCCACTACACAAAACTTGATTTTTGAAGATATCTTGTTCAACGGAATTTCCATAGTAATTTCTCCTTTTGGCTTGTTTGCAGTGCCATTAAAACCATAGATCTTGTAAGTTGAAGGGATTAACTCATCATCTCTTCCACCCATTGTGCGATAAGTATGATAAAATAAAATGTCTACCAAGCTACCAGTGTCAATTAAAACTTTATCTATTGCCCAAGAATCACTTGCTGCGTCACCATCATCTTCTTATTTTCTGTATTTTGGATTTATCTCTAACTTCACCACCAATGGGTTGTCATGCATCTTCCAAGGCTCTGGTATCTCTTCTGCAGTAAAAGAAACAACTTGTTTCTGCCATTCTTCTAACGGAAAAATCTTCGCAATATTCATCACCTCTCTTCCCTCTATATCCCTTGCAAATACTCTGCTTAGCACATTGTCATGGAAATCCTCTATCGTTTTCTGCGAATGTACAATTGAATTGCAAAATAAATTTTTTGATGTAGCTCCTACTTCAATGACAAATGTTTCGGCTTCTTTTGCAACATTAACTCTGCGAATTTCTGGTGCTTGCGGCAATTGCTGCGGTTGTAAATATCTTGCTAGAAAATGATTTAATTTCCCCTGTTCAATCATTCGCAAAATAATTCTTTTTACATTTCTACAATTTTTCACAGAATGACCATGAAAATGATGATAAGGATAAAATTCTTGATTTTGGTTGTTGGGATATGGTTCTTTCCCCATGTTCCATGGTGAGGGTATATTCTCCATCAAAATAATCGCTTCCCAAATCTTGTCTATACCGGTATTTAAAGGTGGCAATTTGATGTCTTCCCATATATTCCTCTGTCCTCTTTGCTCTCTTGAATAATTCTGCCTATGTCCACCATAAGTCTCATGCGGTTGATCAAACCTTGGGACCTTATTATTGTTATTGCGATTATAAAAATTTCTCTCCTTTTCCAATTCCTCCTGATCTCTACTCCCCATTGCTACTATCTTATGTTGATTATCAGTCTCCATCTTCTCTCGCGGATTTTGGGAAGTACTTGCTACTGTATTAATCATCCTTGGTAACAAACTTCCATTTTCTGCGGCTAAACTTGTGCATGCGATAATTGGATAAGACTCCATCTCATTTTGTTTTTCCTCCAAAGCGATATATTCTTCTTGCAATTCTCGCAGTTCTGTCATGGTGATTGTGTTTTTAACTCTGAAGACCTGGATATATAATAGATTCGTCGCAAACATAGCATTTATGAAGGACAAAATGAGATATCTTTCATCTACTCTTCCCGCCATTTCACTACACATTGTCCTCCATCTTATCGTTAAGTGCTTTAAATTCTCACCAACTCTCTATTTCAATCCAAACACATCTTCAATTCCAGGTCGCGTAAAGTTATTGCTGATGTATGCTCCTAAGAAAGTAGTTTGCAAGTGCATGAATGAAGTTATTGTATTCTTGGGAAGACTTTCGAACCACTTCAGTGCTTCGCCGGTTAAACGTGATGCAAAATATTTGCACAAAACGACATCATGGTTCTCCCATTGTATCATACATCGAATATAATCTTTGATATGTTGGACATCACATGTAGTCCCATCAAATATACTGGTCAAGACCGGTAAATTTCATTTTAGAGGTATCTCTCCTAATTGTACCTCTTGAGTAAATGGAGTTTTCGCAGCTTCTTCGATTGCCTCATCAAGTTGTCTTCTTCCTCCTTCTCTTCTGTTATTTATCATTCCTCTCATTTCTGCTAATTCTCGCAAGATTTGTTCATTCCTATCAGAATTTTGCTCCATTGGCCTTTTCAACGCAGCCTCTCTTTGTCTGCGTTCATGCATTTCTTGTCTTGCGATGTTTCGCGCTTCTTCTCCAACATCTTGGTTTTGCCTTCTTCTGCGATTTTCTTCTTCTTGCATGTTAATTTGTCTTTCATTCTCTTCTCCGCGAATTTCCTCATCCCTTACTGTTTCTCTTCGTTGCCTTTCTATGTCTCTGCGAATTCTCTCATATTCCTCATTAAGATTATCATTATTACGATTTTGTGCACGTCGTCGTTCTCGATTATCATGATTATTCTGACGCAATGCTGTTTGAATTTCTTGTTCTTCTACTTCTGCTCGCAATCTCTCTCATTCTCCCGTTAAATGTACTTGCTCAATATAATGCCTCTCAATATCATCTTCGATTATTCTGCGATTTCTTCGAATCTCTTCATCACGTAACATTCTCCTTCTCTCTTCTTGATTTTCTCCCTCATCCTGATTATGTCTAATGTCTAAAGTTTCACCGCGTGGAATATAACGATCATTTATCAAATTCTCGCCAATATTTTGTATAGGGAGATTTTGTCTTGTTTCTTCTCTATATGATCTTGAATTTGATCTCATGCTGCTTCTCGATCTTCTATTTTGCAACCTCAAATTTTCCATTCTTAATTCATGATTTTGCCTTGTAACATTGGCACGTTCTTCTGCCTCTAATCTTCTTTCTTCATGTATCCTTTGTCTCAAATCATCTACTACTTCATGCTCTTCATGAATTAGTCCTCCATCCATTTCTTGATTTCTTTCCTCTTCTTGATTTTCCGCTTCTTCTATCGAATCCGACCTCCAAGTATGCACACTTACTCTATCATAATCCACATTTCTATCTTGTGCTCGTGTTTGTTGATTCGGTGGTTGGATTGAATTTTCTGCTCCATTTCTCACTCTACTTCTTCCTGATCTGATCCTTAAAGATCCTTCCAATTCACCTGTTCCTTCCCCTTTAATTCTTTTACTTCTTCTCACTGTTGTTGGTGGTTCTGATGTATTTCTTCTCCTTCTAGCCATTTCTTCAATTCTAATAATTTCTTCAAATCTTCAAGCTGTAATTTGAAATTTCTCAAATTGATTCTCCCTGTTTCTAGCGCCAAAATGTAGTTGCAGGAATTCCCACACTACACCCTATTCAAGAATTTATCAATATTTATGACATAATTTGAAGATTAAAGACACTTTCTCATTGATATGATCTTAAGGAATTTTACAAAAATCAAGAACACGGAACACTTGATAAAGATTTTCTCTCTCCTGAAAACCTTCATAGCCCTCCAAAATTCAACCTCATCTCTGGAACTATTCATTTCCTTTATATAAGCATTTACATAATGGATTACAGCTCATGACAGCTCATTTACAGTAAAGATTCCCTTTAATTTCGGATCTGAGTTCTTGCGATAAATCGCAGTTAGCACCGCCTTATTCATTCGCAAGCCTTATTGGTTCGTCGCAGAAATGTCACACTTTACTCATGTTTCTGTCGTTTTCATCTGATATGTCATTCCTTACGTCACTCTGAGACATGTCGCAGAATATCATTGATGTGTCGCAGAACTGTTGTTTATTTCGCAAGAATATTGTTGTGACAATATTCTGATCCTACAGTGTTTACCCTTTCCTTTACGTTTTTACTTCGACTACAATCCCTGTTTTACAATTACAGGCCCAAACGAAGCCCTTTCCCATAAAAATATCCGGTTAAACATCTCCAAATCCTATCCAACAAGTTTTGCAGGCGAGCAGCTTTTGAACGTGACATTTCCCGCCACAAATCAGTTCAAATCGTGAACATGAAGGGGGTGCCCCTATCCAATGCGATGGTGCCTATAACACATTGAGTGTGAATAAAAATTAGGTTTCCCTTATCAATGGATTACCCCTTAGTAATTTAGGTGCCCCTTATCCAAACTGAGGATCCGAATAGTAATTTTCTCCCACGAGCGTAAAAACCACTTTTCGAGCCAATTTTCCCGCAAAAGCCTATTTTTCCAAAAACACCTAAAAAAACATAAAAAACCATAATAAATACAAAATCAAGCACTAACAATATATACAATTGAGATTATATCAGACACAAAAATGTGTCTATCACATCCTCAGCACATCTTTCCTCTTAGTGGTGAGACGTGTTATTTCCTCAACACTCAGTACTGTGTTGCCAGGAAAACAACCTCAACACATCTTTCCTTTTAGTGTTGAGACGTGTTATTTCCTTAACACTCAGTACCATGCTGCAAGGCAAACAACCTCAGCACATCTTTCCTCTTAGTGTTGAGATGTGTTATTTCCTCAACACTCAGTATTGTGTTGCCAGGAAAACATCCTCAGCACATCTTTCCTCTTAGTGTTGAGACGTGTTATTTCCTCAACACTCAGTACTATATTCCTAGGCAAACAACCTTAACACATCTTTCCACTCAGTGTTGAGACGTGTTATTTCCTCAACACTCATACTGTGTTTCCAGGCAAACATCCTCAACACATCTTTCCTCTTAATGATGAGACGTGTTATTTCCTCAACACTCAGTACTGTGTTGCCTGGCAAACAGCCTCAACACATATTTCCTCTTAGTATTGAGATATGTTATTTCCTCAACACTCAGTATTGTATTGCCAGGCAAATAGGCTCAACACATCTTTCCTCTTAGTGTTGAGACGTGTTATTTCCTCAACACTCAGTACTGTATTTCCAGGAAAAAAGCCTCAATGCATCTTTCCTCTTAGGGTTGAGACATGTTATTTCTTCAACACTCAGTACTGTTTTACCTTGCAAATAGACACACCTTCAGAATTAACCATTCTGGTCTCAACACCTTCTCCGCTTCCCTCCCTAAGACCAACCCTTCTCCTTCACTTTGTGACCGAAGCAAGACTGGAACGACCATTTCTTGGTTTTGGCCAGGATTGTACAGACAGATCTCTCGAATCTAAAGTACTCCCATGAAATTCATTTGTTTTAGGTTTTGATTTGTTTCTCATCCACACACCCAAATTACCAAAACCAGCAGAAACAATTTTTACCCATAAACACTCGTATAAAAATTTCAGGAGTTTTTCAGATTGCACTTACTTCGGTGTTGGGACCACATATCCTAAGTGATTTGTTCATTTGAGGTGGCCTTTTGGTATGTTGTTGGGAAGACAAAGAGGAACATATTTTCTTCTGAAAGTATCCCGAAATTCCTTATAGATTATCATCAGTTTTTAAGTATTTGCGCTGGAATGTGCAGATGTCTGTTTTTGAAAGGAGTCCTTGTTGCGTTTGAACTCTTGATGTATTGAGACTCTTAGCAAAAGATCTCTTGGAGTTTTATGACCTTATTAACCCTCCTTATATTAGTATAGGTCGTGATTTTTACTCCCTTGGTCAGAGACATGCCCATCATTTGACTTTATGTTCATACCCTTTTGTCGTGAAGAATACGTATTTTCCTTGATCCATTGTTAAAGTGTGGGCCCAAACAAATCCACGAGTATTTATTAAGATGTGAGATGGATTTATTGATAAGTATATGACTCTAGGCATGAGGGTATGCTTGAAGGGATTAGGAGAAGACAATGCTTGAAGAGATTAGGAGAGGACAAGGCTTGAAGGGATTGGATGTGACAAAGCTTGAAGGGACTGTATAAGGACAAGGTTTTAGGAGAAAAGACCGGTTTTCATGTAAATCAAACCATAGTCCTGTGTTGTTGCTCCCTTGATTTTAACTTATGTAGTTTGAACTTTGCAGTATTATCTGATCTTCTCTTTGTTTGTAGAGTACACTTCATGGTGAGAACGATTTCGACCTTGGTTGAATCAAGATGAGGCGTTCGATGGATTATATCGTGAGAATGATAACTCCGAACGTTCTTGCTTCTGATGATCTTGTAAACCTTGGAAACTTGGTGAGAATCCATGAAAATATTTACTTTTAATATGAGGTGGTTGCGAGTGGCTCAATTCTGTCAGGATCTGTCGGGGTGAGTTGAGTTCAGGTTCTCGTATTTTAGAGAGTTACTTAATCTGGAATGGAGCATTGTAGATGAAGAGATGGAACATGCTAAGCAGGCGGCTAGAGATGCAGAGGCCAAAGTGAAGCGTCTGAACATGAAGCAAGAGATTTGGTTTAGGGGTCTCTGTTCTTTAGGGTTGATATTTTTCTTTTCTGGACCTTTTTCGTATGCATCTAGTAATGGAAAAATACCCTCATGAGTTCTTAATTTGTGCAAACCCTAGATGGCTCTGTTGCATATGCGAGTAGGTGAAAACCCTAAGTAAAATTCGTAATAGGAAGTCCTTCCTTGTGCGATCTTCACTCCAGAGGTTGTAGAAACTTCATTTGATGTCCGATTCCAGTGGTTGACCCCAACTATCGAACAAAAAAGACATTCCTTTCGTATATTATAGTGAAAAATTAAAATCTGGAGATTTTTTCCAGGTGATAAGTCCACGCGAAGTTGAACTAAGAAATATATGGATTTACAACAACTATATATTCCTTCAAGTGTTTTGATGATATCTCATGAACCATATTTTGAAACATCATTCCCTTTTAACACGTGGTAGGAGAGAAATAGACAAATATTTTTCATCAAGGGAATTTTGTCGAATCCTCTACCCATTTGTCTCAGTTCATCAAGTTATGTGACTAAAGTATGAGTCACGTCTGAGTAGAGTGGAAACTATAGACTCCTCCTCAAACCGATTGCAAACCCTAGTTTGTCTCATGCGTGCGTTTATTTTCGAGGGATAATTTGAATGCTTCTTCTACTTGATATAGTCATGTTACACGTGTATAAACCTAAAATATCTTATCTTCAGTCAGGATCTGGGACATAGTTGTAATTGTTGAGTACATATAAGATGTTGATGGAGAATAATTCGACGAGATCGGAGAGAGATGCAATATTTACCGAGTCACAGATAAGTCCCCTTCACGATTTTGAAGGCCGGCCTCTAGTCACCTAATACCAATTAATAACATGTTGTGTTGTGGGTTTGGGGAGTTGAATGGTCTTGATGTGTCCTGATCTTTTGAGACTCTTGCGCTAATCATTTCTAAATATGTTATATGAAAACTGGATGTCTGGGACACCTCCTATTGGCCATGCAGGTGTGTGACGCAAGATTCTTCGTTAGTCCCCAGTTTGATATAAAACTAGGGATTCTCATTGACTCGAGACACTTGGAAAATGAAGTAAGACCGTTGTAGCGTACGAGATTGAGTCTTCAAGGCGGGCAAGCGATAATCTGTAGGTTGGAGATGTCTGTGGAGAGTCATGTCGAGATACTGCCGCATGTGTCTTTGTGGACAAGATGAAGTTGTTGTTCTGCCTCTACAAGGTGCCTTGATAGGGATTCATGTGAACTTCTGTACCAAAATTATACGTTGAGATTTATTCATCTTTTTGGAGGATGCTCAATCGAACTTGAGAGTAGTATATGCCTTCTGGTATGGTAATAGATACATTCAGGTCCAACTGCACAGTCGATTTTTGTTTGTTTTATTGATGAAAGAGTTTTCAGGGAATCTGCTAGGTAATTCTTCACGTGGAGGAGTCGTGTTTTGACATGAGGAAATTGTATGTGATCGTCATATCTTATCCTTCGCTCATCGCGTCTGATACTGACTCATTGAATAACCTGTCAAGTGGATTTTCTCTATAAAAGAGACTTTGACCGAGGGAACTTCTAGTATGCGTCTGAATGAGTAACGTGTATCCCGAAGCTATGGTCTCGGATCCTTCTCTTGTTTTACTTCAGTGACAGTGGCTGGTTATAGTTGTATGTCGAGTAACGAAATTTTATTTGAATTGTTGGACTCACTTTAGATTTATTTTCCCTTGGTAGGTTCCGGTGCGAAGATATTCTCCTTCTCCTTCTTGGGTTAACTGAGGTCCCATCGGAAAATAATACTGGATAATCGTTAGTATATCCAAGATGGAGGCTCATCGAGACTTAGTCGTACAATTACTAGGATTCCTCTTCTTTCTGACGGGATGGGTATTGAGATAGCGTATCGACCGACAGCTTTGAATCTTCGAATAAGTATTATATTTGGCCGAGCAATATCTTGGAATCTAGTCTCATCTTATACTTTTTTGCCTTCAGGTCATGATCCTACGAAATAGGAAAACGACAAGATGTATCTCGGCTGGCGATTTATGACCTTATTTGGCTCTGTAATGCTTTTGTCTACGTCACGAATTTTTTGGAAACTTTCCAAGTTTTCGCTTAGTTTATCCTGTAAACGACGAAAACACAAATACGATATAAAAAAATAGGTCAATCTGATACATAATGAAAGAGTTATAAGTAAAATAGTAAAATGAAGTAAACTTCCAAAGTCCCCTGTGATCAGGTTAAGGGCCCTTGACCTAAACAAATTTTGGAGAAAATATTCGTCAGAATCTCCAACTTTAGATCATCATCTGGTCTTGGAGAGAGATCGGGTCAGCTGGATGGTTGCTCATTTACTCTATCGCGTTCCTAATGAGCTACATCTTCTCCGGTGATTCCGATTACGGACAGACTGGATTCCGTATGTGATATTCCAAATAGTTTTAGTATTCCTTCTCTAGGGAACATGTACTTGATGTAGATTCATTGGATCTATCCCTACCGGTAACTTTAAAGGCGTTTTAAGATAAGTCTATATATCTATCTGAGATTTTTTCAAGATTTTATTGGGTCCCCAGTAGTTCTCAGGTCGTTAGCCAATGTTTTTAAGGTTGGTAGTAGGTTTTTGTGGAAGTAGGTTAATGGAACGTTTCATTATGTAAGAAGATATCCAAGTGATCTGGGACGCACTAACCTATTCATTAAGGTCAAACTCAAAAGAGAGAGAAAGTGCTGGTAGGGATAACTCTCTCAACAAAGTTTGTAATGGATTTACAGAGACTGAATCAATGAAACGTTTTTTGTGTTTGGATTGGTGGAATCGGCTTCTTTCTTAATAGTGACCATGATTGAGATCTGTAACTGAGTGAACAACCTCCCACTTTGGTCGCCAAAATGTAGTTACCTAAAATGGGTGAGAGGCTAAAGTGGGATTTTAGGGTTTCTGAAAGTGAGTTACGGGAGGTTGAGCACGAACAATCTTCATCTAAACTATGCATGGTGGCCGTTCAAAGGCTTCTTTAGTCACATGAGAGGTTTAGGGCTGGTCTTAGGGAGGGAATCAGACGAATAGAGAGATCAAATAGTTCTAGGGTTTGAAGAAGAATTGCTCTGAGAGGTTATGAGAAAGATCGTGATAGCTTGGAGAAATATATGACCTATTTATATCTGAATTCTGTAATCTCAAGTCGGTCAAGATAAAGTTTGCTTTCCATGTCGTGTGGAGAAATTCTCACGTATCTTCAGGAATACATAGAGATAAACTAGGTTGAGTTATCTCATTATTCCACCGCCTTTACTCTATTCTACGTTGAGAAATAATCCGGGTATTTCTCACACATGTCGTAGACCGCCAGACCAAAACCCTAATTATTATCCCCCAATTTGTGTGAAGCTGAGTCATCCTTTGTGATGATGTGTTGAGAGAGAAAAATATTCTCTTTAGCCAAGATGGCCAATATAGAGAGAGACTAGGCATTTTTTTCCTCTCCAAATTTTAGAACGCCTAGATTCGTTTTTGTTCATGTTTTTTGATTATCTAAATCAATTTTGATTGGTTTTTGATGATTCAATCTTACGATTCTTCAACTTCAGTGGCAGGAAATTCGATTATCAAATAGATCTGAGGTGCTACAGTAAATTCTCTCTCCTAAATTTGTTGGGTTTTTTTGAGCGATTTGAAAAAATTCATTGCGTTTTTTCTTCTTCTTTGTTCTTCTGAATCTCATCGTCTTTTGGGGTTTTTCATTTACCAGCGTTTTCTCTATTGTTTGCTCATTTTTGGATGATCTACAATGGGAGAACAACAACAGCCGATTTCGTCTAATACATCATTTGCAGACATGGTTAAAGGTAAACAAAATCTGAATCATACTATAATAGATATTGGCAGTCTGCCAAATCCTAGTTTCAACGATGATAAACCCTCTGTGGAACTTCCTTTAGATTTTTTTCAAGAGGGGTGTGCGGCCTGGAATTTCAGTCTTATTGGAAGATTGGATTTTAGGGTTGCAAAGTTTAATGATGTTACAAGATCCCTAGAAAATCAATGGGGTTTTGATCCAGCGATGGTAAAATTCACACCTATGAATAAGGGCTTTTTTATTATCAAGTTTTCATCTGAAGAGAACAAGCTAAAAGTCCGTGAGAAAACTTGGAAAGTCAATCAACAAGAGTTACATCTTCAGGATTGGTTTCCATGGTTTGATCCGGATAAAGAGAGTTCTTCTCATGCTTCTGTTTGGGTCAATTTTCCTGCTTTGTATGTAGAGCTATGGACGGAAAAAGTTCTGTTAT
Source organism: Papaver bracteatum (assembly GCA_023529315.1). NCBI lineage: Eukaryota > Viridiplantae > Streptophyta > Magnoliopsida > Ranunculales > Papaveraceae > Papaver > Papaver bracteatum. The sequence goes on from JAJJWX010001467.1 coordinate 736,780, forward strand.
CTCTTGGAAAAACTCTTGGCAATCCAGTTATGGTAGATAAGAAGACATTGAATCATGAGTATGGGTGTTATGCAGCTGTTTTGGTTAATATTGATTTTGCAAAAAAAATTCCAGATTCAATTCAGGTAACAGTGGGGGGTAGAAGTTTTGATCAGTTTATAGAGCTACAAAAAATACCCAAGTTTTGTTCTTATTGCAAAATTGTTGGTCATGTTGATACCGATTGTAGAAAGAAGAACAAGAAAAATTCAGTGAAGAATGTTCAGAAGTGGCATCCCAAAGGTGCTGATGGTGATACCGGCAATGCAAATCAGGGAAAAGATGATGAGGATGCGAAGAGTAATACTCCTACGGAAGTTGGTACATCTGATGGGAAACATCAATCTGCTATTGGTGATGCTAAAAAGTTGGAATTGGAGCTTGAAAAATATTCAACTGAGTTTCGTGATGCTCAGATGAAGCTTATTAGGTGCAAAAACGCTATTGCTGAAAAAGAGGCCATTGCTGTTCGAAAGGGTGCTACAGAGAATGAACAAAAAGGTAGAAAGAATTCAGAACAAGCTGGCACTTCGAAGACTTCAAAGTCAAGTGAAAGGATTGATAAAGTATATGAGAAAGGTAAGCAAACTACTATTTTTTCTCAAACTGAACAGAATTTTGAAGAATCCAATGTTCAAAAAACTAATACAAAGAAGGGTGATGTGGGGGTGGCTAATTCCAATGAGAGGAAGCATGTAAAGGGCAAGCCTTTTACTTTAACTCCTTTTGTGGAGGGTCCATCTGAATTAATTTGTAAGAATTCGTTTGATTCTCTAAACACTGAATTGGGGCGTGGAGACAAAGATTTTTTAAAAGAGGGAATATTGGAAAGTGAAAATGCTTTATTGGATGCTCATTTTGAAACAGATGCGGAGCTGCTGGCAGCTAATATGGCAGCAGAAGTTAAGAATTCAAAAGAATGGGGTGCAATTTCTGATGATAAACCGGATGCACATGTTGAAACAGATAAAAAGAAAGCTTTCCTAGAGAGAATAGAACAATTAAAAAAGAAAAGGGAGAGGTTGGATGATGTTGTTTTTGATATGAGGAATATTTTGTCCAGTAAGGAACTAGACGAGGCGAGCAATATTGAAAATGATCAGGTGCGGACTAATTTTATTAGAAATCCAGAATTTAGAAAAGAATACTACAAGGAAAAAAAGGAGTTCATGGTAAATAAAAAACCCCAATCTCCTATCATGCTAATACCGGGTGGTAATTATGCTTCAGAGGAAGAAGACGATGAATATGAAGAATATTTTGATGATGATTACAACCTCCAAGTTCAGGAGTTTGATTTGGCAAAAACAATTGAGAGCATTAAGAAGAGGAATTTTAGAGTTGGTCGAAAACGATATTAGTTTTTTGTTGTACTCTTTTGTTCCTTTTTGTGTTAGAAAGCTTTTTATAAGCTTCTTGTGTTTTGTGTGTTTTCTAGTGTGCCCCTTTGGTTTATGGGGGTGGGGAGGCCTCGAGCCTCCCATTTTGTAATTCTTGTAATTACGTTTTTTTGGTTCTAATAAACTAAGACTTACCAAAAAAAAAAAAAAAAAAAAAACCAATATAGAGAGATATTCTCTTATTTGTGAGAATGACTAGGATGAGTCACGTGAAAAGGCATAGGATACCTCAGGAATCGTGTGCAAAGTGTAAGAGGAGCTTCCATTGATCTCCCTCTCTCCATGGCCGATCACATATGTCATTTAGAGACCGTATTATTGCTTTTGGGTCCCTTTGTTGAGCATGCGGTGCTCAAGAGAGCTTATCCGCGTTTTTGGATATGCATGTATAGTTCAGGCTCAATTTACTAGCCGTGAGTGTATAAGAGAGGCTGAGAAATATTCTTGAGCCCTAGGTAAGGCATGTGCCTATTATGGGGAATATTAGGCCATGTCTGAGATTTCCCGGGAGATTTGAATCTCACTGAGATTTTGCGGAGAGATGTAAATCTCTGCTGGATTGTGAAAAGAGATGTGAATCTCTTTGAGATTTTGTGGAGAGATGTGAATCTCTCCGGGATTTTGAGAAGAAATGCGAATCTCTTTGAGATTTTGCTGAGAGATGTGAATCTCTCCGGGATTTTGCTGAGAGATGTGAATCTCTCCGAGATTTTGAAGAGAGAGATGTGAATCTCTCCTAGATTTTGTAGACAGATCTAAATATCTACGAAGATTTTCTTAACATATCAAAATCTCTTTGTGGACGGCTGTGACTCATCTTGAAGAGATACAAATGGCTCTGTACACCTGAATAATGTCTCCGCGCGACTTTGGCTCACTTGTCTTTGACCAGCGAATCTTAAAGAGATGTGCTAGGAACCAATTGTGTTCGTATTTATGAGGCCGGCTAGACCAGTATATCTCGAAAGGATGTTCTAGGAATCTGACGAAAGGGCCCGTAGGAAGAATAACCAGTGTATCTCGCGGGGATATATTAGGAATTATTTTGAAGCCTCGGTATGTCGAGTCAGAGCCTATAATATACATGACCAGTGTATCTCGCGATGATGTACTAGGAATCATTCCTTGATATCAAATAAGGTGGGTCGTGCTTACTGGAGACATGTATGTCTCCGCTCTGGGTCATAAGTATGTCGGGATGTTTTTACATATCTACAGAGCCTACATGACCAACAGTATATCGTCGAGGATGTATACTAGGAATCATGGCATCACAATCAGCTGCGTCTCGTGAAGACATGCTGGAATTGTGGTTGTTCTGGTTCATAAGTCTATTGGGGACGTTTTATGCTCTACATAACCTACGTGACCAGCAGTATCTCGTAGAGGATGTGCGCTAGGAATCATGGCGTCATGACCAACGGTGTCTCATGGGGACGTATACTAGAAATCGTGGCTATGAGTGCCTGGAGGACCAAGGGATTAATCTCACTCTTGAGAGTTGAATTTTGTCCGTGGTCTTGAAATGATACTTTTCCCCTTATTATAATTTCACCATTTACGGTCTCAACATTCCTAGACTTTCTAGTCTAACCTAAAGGAAGTTGACTCTAAGTGAGTTTTGATACTAAAATATGACAACCAAAATTGACATACCAACGTTTGGTGAGTTCAACCGAGCTATGCTCTAACAATATCCCCCTTTGTCAAGTTTAGTGACAAAACTCTTATTACATATGTAACACAAAGTCTAGTTGTTGATGGTGGATTTTCAATAAAGGTCATAATCGTAAAATCATGATACTGCATGTTTCTGACCCGAATTCAGGAACGCATGTGATGATTCATTTTTTACGATCCGTGAACCATTTCACGATCTCTGACTGAGTGAGCATTCTTCTCAATGTCATGATAAATATGTTTCTCGAAAAGCCTCCCCGGCTGAGCGTTCGATGCTACACATTTTATCATGCCCTCTATGTAAAATAAAATGATTGGGTGGTCCTCTAGACATAATTGTTTGTTAGAGGGATTAACGCCTTTAAGATGTCGGCGATACTCGGTGTTCCCTGACTACATAGAGAGACCCACCTCTACATAGAATAATGATTGGGCGGTTTTCTAGACATAATTATTTGTTAGATGGCTTATCGCCTTTAGGACGTCGGAAATACTCGTTGTTCCCTGACTATGTAGAGATATCGTGTATGGATTCAAGAGGATCTCTAGACATAATTATTTGCTAGAGGGATAAACGCCTTAGGGATATCAACGCTGCACGTTGTTTCCTGACTCTGCACTCATCAGAACGAGTATGATGCTTCAACTATCTCATATCTCTTCTGCAATAGATTAATTCTACCGTGACATTCACCGACTGAATTCCTAGAAAATAATCTATTTCATCTCATTACTCCATTCCATGGCTATCCCCGGATGATTCCATGGATTAGTAATAGATAACCATTTTATCTCATTACTTCATTCCCTGGATCCCCCGGATGAATTTATGAATTAGTAATAGATACTCTATTCATTTTTATTACTCTGTTTAATGAATCATTCTCCGCTGAATTTCATGAATGGGTAATAATTACTCAATAATCGGACATCTGGACTATCACTGAGTAAGCCCCAAGAAAATGGTGCAAGTGTATTTAACGATGATGCACGAACGAGCACCCAAATGCACGAACGAGAATTTGAAAGTATGGACAAACGAGGAATCCTACAAAAAACAGGAGAGAGAAAATAATAATGAAAAAGGCGCCTAGGGACCGGGCCCAACGGATGACCGGTCACGCCGGCGCGGCCAGTCCCCCCACGCTTTTTCTTTTATTTTTTTATTTTTATGAACTCGTGAAGACTCCTTTGTTCGATCAACTTTCCTTGTTTGAGCATGTAGATGGGGAAAAACGATTTGCTGGTTTTTAATGAATTGAGGAGATGATGGTTCAGACGAGACTCCATAACCGAGAAAACTGCTTAACCTCAAACAGATGCACTGCAAAGGGAATGCTTAGATTCGAGAGATCAATCTATAGGACTCCGACCTAAACCAATTCAATGGCCGTCCCAGAGTCAATTCGGTCACAAAGAGGGAGATGGGTTGATCTGTAGGAGGGAAGCTGAGAATTGTGTGGGATCAAGGATGATCATGGATTGTGGATGTGTTGTGGGTTTCTGCAATATTGTTGAACTGTGGAGTTCAGATAAGTTATGGTCGATTGATAGAATTTCTGAGAGTGATTGCTCGAAAAATTATTGTTGTTCAATCGTGGATCCAGAGACTTATTTATATTTTCATAGTAGGAAACAACTTGATCCTTGTAAGTGTGACGGTTTCTCGAGTGAAAGAGTAGGAAAGTGGGAGATCGTGGTGAAACCAGTTCCAGGTCGTGCAGAGACTTGGTTAACTGTCCACCCACTACTTTGATAACTCCTTCAATCGTTTGCACGACTTACTCACATTTATCATCATGGATGAATCCACGTGCCGTAGGCCGCCAGATCAAAATCCTAATTGATACCCCCCTCCCCCATGTGACGTGAGTGATGTCTCATAAATCGTGAAGTCTGCATGACAGATGTGTGTTTTAATTAGTCAGTTGTTGACTGTTTAAAAAATGAGCCTAGGTTTTGTTGAATTGAGCATGAGTAATGAATACTCATCGATTCATGGATCGAACACGTCTATTGGGACGTATAGTTCTTTGAATGATGTTGACATTGCGCATATTATCAAAGATTGTAAATCCGACAACTGAGCATAGATTCAATAAATTACCGAATATTGATAGTTGGATCGAGCAACTGAGTAAGTATTGCTCAATTCGACGAATTACTGATAAATTACTGAATATTGATAGTTGGATCAATATGCGAGCAACTGAGCAAGTATTTCTCAATTCGACGAATTACTGATAAATTACTGAATATTGATAGTTGGATCAATATTTGAGCAACTTAGCAAGTATTGCTCAATTAGACGAATTACTGTTAAATTACTGAATATTGATAGTTGGATCAATATTCGAGCAACTGAGCAAGTATTGCTCAATTCGACGAATTCTTTATTAGTGGCGTGACCCAATAAAATATTAATTAAAATATCGATAGACTATCGAATATAATTGGATCAACATAAATTTATTAGTGTTTGAACTTGCTCAAAATGATGATTTGCGGAGCGTTTGTTTGAAACCCTAATTTTTTGTCAATTGTTCGTCAATCGAAAATATGTCATGAGTAAGGGAGGGACCAACCACATGGGATAATGGACGACCATGTGATTCCCAATTGCTAGAGTGAGCATGCATCAGGGTTCTGAGTGGACCGGTTGGTGAAAGAATGATGATTAAGTGCTGGTTTTATCATTCATTAAAATAGTGCTCGTCTGAGCATTAGGTAATAAAACCTAATTTATGGAGAAAGGAGGGACTGACCAAGTGGACAATAAACCGGCCCTTGGTGGTCGTGGGACCAGCTGATGGTCGTTTGAGCAAATTCCAAGTTGGTTGGAATTTTTTTGGCCAATATGAGCAATTGAGCAAAATTAGGTCAAAATTATAAAAATATATGGGACCGGCTCTTTGCAAGCCTTAGGGCCGGCCTTGGTCGGTCAAGGAAGCATGCCCGTGTCACCCTTATGTCAGTGTCTCAATCTTGAGAGTTTTGGCACTTTCTGATGTGCGTTTGAGCAACATCTTGGATTTTCAGAAGAGTTCGATCTTTGACTGAAATTCTTGATTTTGATCGAATGAGCAAGTAGAACTTTTCTCAATCAAAAATTTGGAAAATATTAAAATAATAATATTTTATTATTTGGCGTGAGTAGCCTAGTTGGTCATGTGACCATTTGACTTTTTGTCTTTTTTCATGGTTTGGGCAATATTTGAGAAAATATGAAGAAACCATGATTTTTTGCTCAAACGGAGGAGTTTCATGAGATGAGGAAAATAATAATTATGAAAATAAGGGATTTCAAGGTGTGGGACTAGCCATGGCTAGGGAATGGCCGGCCGGCTAGGTAGCTCGATCCCGCAACACCTTTCCCTATTTTTATTATTTTTCATGAAACCATGAAAGTATGGAGAAACCGTGAGTTCTGCTCAAACAAGGAAAGTTGCTAGAATGAGGGAGTTTTCATGAATTCATGAATAATATTAAGAAAATAAGAAAAATAAAGGAAAAAGCGCGGGGGAACGGCCGGTGGGCCCGGTCCCTAGGCGCCTCTTTTCTATTTTTATTAATGCTCGTTCGTGCATTTGGGTGCTCATTCGTGCATCATTGTTGAGTACACTTGCACCATTTTATTGGGGTTTACTTGGTGATAATCCAGATGCCCGGTCGATGAGTATTTAAAACTAATGCATGAAATTTAGTAGAGAATGATTCATGGAACTGAGTAATAAAGGTGAGTAGTTATTTATTATCAATCCATAAGATCAGCCGTGGGTTCGACCATGGATTCAGAATAATAAAATGAGCATTACCATCCCCTAGGATCTTGGATTCGACTACAAAATTGGAGTAATAAAATTATCTATTACCTTTCCATGAGATTATCCGTGGATTCGATCATGAAATCGGATTAATGAGATTATCTATTACCATTCCATGATATCATCCGTGGATTCGATCATGAAATCAGAGTAATGAGATAAAATAGATCATCTTCTATGAATTCAGTGGTGAATGTCACGGTAGAATTAATCTATTGCAGAAGGGATATTAGCCATCTAAAGCCCCATACATGTTCTGAAAGGTGTATAATTAGGGAGCAGCGAGTGTTTCTGACATCCTCAAGGCATTTAGCCTTATCAACAATTATGTATGGAGAGCCTCCTGAATCTGTACATGGTCTCTCTACACAGTCAGGGAACAGTGAATATCACCGACGTCCTGAAGGCGTTAAGCTCTCAATCATACTGAGAACCGCCCAATCATTATTCTATGTAGAGGGGGGTCTCTCTTTGTAGTCAGGAAACATTGAGTATCACCGACGTCCTGAAGCCGTTAAGTTCTCAATCATACAGAGAATCACCCAATTGTGTTATTCTACATAGAGGGCATGATGAAATGAGCAGCATCGAATGCTTCTGGGAGGCCTTTCGAGTGACATATGCATTATGGCTCGTAAAATATGAATCGTCATATGCGATCATGAAGCCGTGTCACAAACATGCACTATCATGATTTTACGATTTTGACCTTTGTCTAAAATCCACCATCAACATTAAGTCCCATGCTTAGTGAGGGACAGTCATGTTCCACAGTAAGCATTAGATGGTGATTTTCAGTCGATGAGATCAGTGGTTGAACTCGGTTGTACAAATATATTTTCAGAATCCAAGATTTGCTCCAATGATATCACGTACGAGCAAATGTTCAGGTTTGGACCCTGATAGTATGATACAGTGTCATCCCTTGAGCACTCAGAGATGAGGCACTACTAATTTGGACTCCCGGAGGCTCAGTTCTTGTATGTTTAGGACTTACGGGTCCAAGCCCAAAAAAGGAAATCCTTATTTTATTAGGTTTTTGGAAATAAATTTGATATAAAAAGGAAGAAACCCTACATTTTTTATTATTATTTCCTTGAGCTACCGACCACCTTCCCCTTGATTTCTTCACGTTCAAGCAACCAGAGGAGGATGAGAAAAGTTTTTGCGGAAAAGCTGCTGCCGGCGTTCCCGATCACTGGCCGATCAACTTCCGGCTGGCACCGACCAGGTGCAATTTTTCTTTTGTTTTTGCTGTATGTTTTGTGTTTTCATGAATTGTTCATAAAACAAAATTTCATGCATGTATGTATACGTAGGGTTTGATGAAGAAATTATTTTAGAAAGAATATGCTCGTTCGTTCGTTAGTTTAAGAAACAAGCAATAATTCTTAATATGAAAGAGTTACATATATTTTTGAATAGACATGATTTAGTTGCAGTAGAGAAAATTTTGTTTATGAGTTTTCGTGAAAATCAAAGTTTATTTTTCGAATCATGAACTTTCATACAAGTATTTTTGGGTTTGTACGTAAGTTTGTAGTTAAAGTAATAAACAATAATCCTAAGATATTTTTGAAATAGACCTGCACTTCATGATAAAATTTTGTATGTGAACTTTCAAAATTTTATTTGGGAATATGTGGCTCTTTACAAAAATAGAAAAGACCCTCGTTTCATAGCCGAATGCTCATTTGAGCAAAAAATAAGGTTTTTTTTTATTAACTCAGGAAAAAAAAAAAGAGAAATATATATTATTATTTAGAAAAAAAAACATACGTGAGTTTTTTTTTTCCGATAAAAAAAATCAAAATAGCAATTTTTGAATAATTGTTAGAGATAAACAACTGTATTTGATGATTTTATGATGTGTGTTTGAGGCATAAAATCATGGAACGTTTAAATGAAGAGTTTATGTGAATTGTTCATAGTTTCGTGAAAAGTCAGTGTCGACTTTTGAATGGTAGATTTTGCTCGTCTTCGCAGGTTTGGAGGAGTGAGCAAGTTTTCGAAGCTTTACGTTATTATCACTAAGTTTGTGAAACCATAAACAGTTAAGAGTTGAGGATTACCATTTTTGTTGTGAATTCGATATTAGCATATCTGTAATTATGTGCTTCTGGTTCCAGATAATTGTGACTTCCAGCAGCAGTGATTATGATTATTCTTCTAGCTCTTCTGAAGAGGATTCCTAGATTTCCGCAGCCAAAGCACGTGCCAAGACGGATCATGCTAAGGAGATAATAAATAGCACGCCTCTCGATGATCTAAAAGTCGCTCGTGATGAGCTCTTGAAGAGGAAATCCATGGAGGAGATAATAGCTGATTATTGGGAGAAAAGGCGTAGAATCCAATGGAAAATACTAGAAGCTGAGGAGAAACTCCGATCTCGTCCTGATGGTGTAGCCTCAAACTCAGATACTGAATAATAGGAACCCATATGGGAGCCTATGGAATGCAGAAGTAGGCCATATCCACAGCACAGGGATCTTGAGCGACTAGTTGAGGCTGATCTCCAAGATGAACGTGATGAAGAAGACTACTGGGATGCAATATATAACGATCTCGATGAGGAAGAATTCCCCAGTTCGGACGGTGATTCCGAGAAAGAGTCTGAACAGAATTCCATGGAGGACGATGATGATGGTGATGACAATGAATCCGACAATTTTGACAATTAGTCTCGCTTGCGAATATTTCTGAGATCATTTATTTTCTGTTGAAGTAGATATTATCCCATTATTTGTGCAGTTTGACTGTAGAGATATTTAGATATTATTATTATTTTATTTTTTTTGAACAATCCCTTATCGTATCTTCTACCCAATTCTTTTCATGCCTTCAATTGGATGAACCCATATCCACGTGTGTGAAAGTTAGTCGTGATTTTCGGAAATATGACTGCACGAGCAAACTAAGGAAACGTGATTTGCACAAAATCAGTTCTTAGTCAAAGTATCGACTGGTTGATATGTCAGTCCCCAATATAATTGCTCTTCTTCTATATTATCACATAATCTAGTTTGAGATTTGAAGTCTCAGTAAGAATCGCAACTGATTTTGACCATCCATAAAAGATAAGCATCCACCGTCTTGTGTTTTGACTTTCAAAACTTAGTGTTTTATGTTTGTACGACATATCCTCTTCTGCTCCTTTATATTATCAGATTTTTTTTTGATCATGATCATACCTCTCATCATCATGTCTAGTAGCAGTACTTCCTTTCGAAATAAATCCCAGGCAGAGCATGCAGTTGGGGCGTCCATCTTGGTAAGATGTACGCTTTTTTCACTTTTATGTAATCAGAACACTTGAACAAAGAAAGTGATTTGTTGTAGGGAAATTAGGGGAATCGACCTTATTCTTCTTACATTTCAAGGACTAAGCGAATTGTTAGGGCTCCCGCTCGTTATAGGTCTGCTCATGTTGGAGGAGACGAAACATTTGTGAGTTCTTGGCCGAAGATTTCCTATGATCGAGCATTTATCTGATTTTACTGAAGTTGAATATTTTGTCATTGTAGGTCGATGTTCATGTTGTTATCGAAGCCATGAAGATAAAAAATGGAAAGGATGTGGTTACAACTAACGGCGATAGTGAAAACCGTGCTGACGAAAAATCAGACAACTCTGTAGATGCTGATTCCGGGGCTTTTGTTTGTGAGTACCCGGCGGATGGACTTCCATTTGATACTCCCATGGTAAATGCTTTCCCCGGCAATCAACTAGTCGGTGGTTTCATCATTCCTAAGTGTTATGCATCTCTTTACACCAGGATCTGGAAGAGGTACGGGCATGTTGCTACTACTGAAGTATGGAGAGGTTTTCTTCCAACTCTATTAACCACAGTCGATGTATTATTGCATGTCATTGATGAAATGAACAAGATAAACCTGTGAGATTTCAAGAATGAGGAGTTGCGCAGATGGGATGATATGATCTCGAACTGTAAGGTCTTGCGATTCAACATAAGTTGGTTCCGTTGTCGACTCGAGATCATCAAAGTTGATAGGGCGGCTACTGCTACAAATATGATTTCTGCTACATCTGCCATCATAAAAGAGGAGAAGGCACTTGTTCTGGAATCGGCAAGGGTTGAGAAGGTTGTCCAGGACTTGAGAGTGAAGAATGAAAATTTTCAAAAAAGGCTTGACATGGCCTTCAGTAAGAACTATTTGTTGTTGGATAGTTTTCTCTGAGTGAGCGTTTGAGAGAGATTTTATATTTGTAAGATTGAGACTTATTTTCTGAATAAAGTAGATGATTGGAAGAATTTTGTGAGATTCATGAAAATTTTGAATTTTGAATGAATGATCCTATTGCATACTCTTTGGAGGAATAAAAATTACATTTTGAAATTTAACATATAATTGTTTTCTGATCATTCAAGCATAATATGCCTTGAGCCACTTTCCATTGATGATGTTCCCTTCCACTCCTCCATTTACAGCTAAGATTTTGTAATATCCGCTGGATACTGCCTTGATGATTACATAAGGCCCTTCCCATTTCAGAGAGAACTTGGGAGTGAACATATCTTGTTGAATGTGCTTTGTTGTTTTCAAAACCAAATCTCCTACTTGAAATTTTTGAGGTCTAACTATTTTGTTGTATGCCTTGGAAACTCTTTGTTTGTAGGTTTCCACATATTTTTCCACTTTGGCCCTTCTTGAATCGAGCATGTCCAATTCAACAATTGTTGAATTAGACACTTTAGCTTCATCCCACTGCACCTCACTGGCCGCTGCGATTCTTGAAGAGGGATTATTGATCTCAGCTGGGAGAATAGCATCAATGCCATAGACGAGAGAATACGGTGAAGTCCCAATTGATCTTCTTGGTGCGGTGTGGTAGGCCCATAAAGCCATGGGTAATTCTTCATGCCACGTTTGTGGATTGTCATGAACTGTTCGACTAAGAATCCGGATCAAAGTTTTATTGGCGGTGTGGTAGGCCCATAAAGCCATAGTATAACATGGAGAAAATATGTTTGATTTCATATTCCTCGAGCAATTCTGTAATATTTTTTTTGGCGAAAGGAGTTCCATTATCCATGATGATATGTTTAGGAACGCCAAATCTACATATGATGTATTCATTGATGAAGGATGCAATCGTGACTCCATTGGTGCTTCGAAGAGGAATAGCTTCAACCCATTTGGTGAAATACTCAGTTGCTATGATGATGTATTCATGCTGCTTCGAAGATGTTGGATTGATTTTTCCGATGATATACAATCCCCAACTGTAGAAAGGCCATGGACTGCTCACAAAATATAATGGAAGACAAGGAGTGTAAATGAGGTTACCATGAACTTGGCATTGATGAAATCTCTGAACATAGGCAGCTGCATCGTCTTCCATTGTCGTTCAATAATATTTCTCATGAATTTGGAGAAATAATTTCTTCTTTCCTTGGTGTTCACCTTCGTGCATCTCTTTCAAGATTGTGGGAATTTCATGCCCGGCCAAGCATCTCAGAAGGTTCCCACCAAAGCTTCTGAGATACAAAATTCCTTCCAGGTAGACAAACCATTTAGCCTTTTGGGTGAGTTTGATCGTTGCTTTCTTTTCTGATGGTAGATCATTGTCACGAAAATATTTTATGTACGGTTCTCTCCAGTCCCTAGTGTGGTGGATTGTTAGAACTTCCAGATGATGAGGTGGTATCTGAAAATTGGGACAGGACCCTTGCAACATTCTCGACTAGGCCTCCATGGAAGTCCAATAGTGCTCGAGTCTTTGAAGTCTTCTGTAAAGTGTGACCACTAGGGTTTGTTTGCATATTTCCTCATGTATGCGTTTGAGTTGCTCGCTCGCTTCCTCATATCCAAGGCATCGTGATAAGGATCCATCAGGATTGCGATAATACAATGTTCCATGCAGCAGAAAAAAAAAATTCAACTCCTTGAGGCTGATTTTCCCTTTTGTAAGAGAACTGATCAACTCGTGAATAATGGGTGCCCGCTAGTCGCTTAATTGAGCATATTCAACTTGAGTAAGCTAGGTAGACGACACAGAATGTTTTTTCACATTAATGGATTTCTTTGACCCTTCGAACTGCAGTTTGGACGCAAGAGTCGCTAGATAGTCAGCGTGTCTATTGTTGGTACGGCCAGTATGCACAATTATTGCATCAGCAAAATAAGCTAATAATCATTGCGCTTCATCCCTGAATGGAGCAAGCGTTATTTATTTTAGAGAGTACACGTCATTCATTTGATTGACCAACAAATTTGAGTCTCCTCTTATCTCCAAGCAGATTGCTCCTGCTTGCTTGGCCAAAGATAACCCTAGTTGGAAAGCTTCATACTCTGCCGAATTGTTGGTGCAAGGGAAATCTAACTTGAATAAATGTGAGAATACTTCATCGGATGGAGATACTAGCACAACGCCCGCTCTGCCAGTATCATTTCTCGAAGTGGCGGATCCATCAAAGTACTATATCCATGTTTCCTCTTGAATAATTGAGATCTCTGGAAACTCACCGGGAACTTCTTCATGCAGCATTGTGATGTCTTATCCTGGAAAAGCATCAACTGCTTGCCCTTAGATTGCTTTAGGCGGGACACAGGCTTTGTCAAACTATGACATCTGAAGTAGCCATTTTTCCATTCTTCCAATCAGTGCAGGTTTCGACAGTAAGAATTTTATTGGATCGTCTTTGGCCACCAACACAACTCTGTTCGATAGTAGGTAATGCCTAAACTTATGGATTGAATGAACCAATGCTAGACATGCTCTTTCAGCCTTTGGGTATCAGAGTTAAGCATCCCTCATCGTACGACTGAAGTAATAGATTGAGCGTTCGATGCCTTCTTCATTTTCTTGAGAAAGAAGCGCACTGATAGCAACATCACTGGAAGCTGTATAAAGTATTAGTGGCCATCCTTGCACTGGAGATTTCATGACAGCAAGTGATAATAATATTTCCTGTATTTTCTGAAATGCCTCCTGTTGAATGGTCGTCCATGTGAAACTTGCTCCTTTCTTCAGTAGAGGAGTGAACGAAGCAATGAGTTGAGCTAACCCAGGAATAAAACGCAGAATATAATTTACCTTTCCCATAAAACTCTGGAACTCTTTCATAGTGCGTGGAGGAGGCACGGTAGTGATGGCTTTCGTCTTGTATGGATCGACCTTGATTCCTTCAGCAGTGACTAGGAATCCTAGAAATTTTCCGGAAGAGACACCAAAAGCACATTTTAGAGGATTCATTTTAAACTTGTATTCTCTGCATCTTTCGAAAACTTGTTTCAGAACTTCCAGGTGGGATGCTCGAGTTTTTGATTTCACTACCACATCATCGACATAATTTTCCACTTGCTTGTGCATCATGTCGTGGAATATCACAGTCATGGCTCGTTGATAAGTGGCTCCTGCGTTCTTCAGGCCGAAATGCATCACTGTGTAATGAAAGTTTCTGATGGGAGTTTGTAACGTGGTCTTTCTAGCATCATGTTCGTACATTTTGATTTGGTTGTATCGGCTGTAACCATCCATGAATGAGAACATGTCGTGACCACTAGTTGCATCGATGAGCATATCAATGTTGGGCAAGAGAAAGTTATCCTTCGGGAAATATTTGTTCAGGTTCCTGAAGTCCACACAACATCGGATTTGACCATTCTTCTTCTTGACTGGGACAATATTCGCCAGCCATGTTAGATGTTGAATAGGTTTTATGAACCATGTTATTAGAAGCTTCTGGATCTCGACTTTAATTTGTTCCTCGACCTCAAATCTGAACTGCCTGAGTGGTTGCTTGATAGGTTTTGAACTGGGAGTGATGTGCAAATGATGAGTGGCTAATTTTTCATCTAGGCCGGGCATCTCTTCGTACATCTAGGAAAGATATCTTGATACTCTTTCAACAAACCTATCAATCCTTCTCATTCCTCTAGTGAGAGAGCAGAACTTATTAAAATCGGCCTTGGGTATTCATCTGTTCCGATGTTGATAGTCTCAAGATCATTAGTGGTGGAATCTGTGTCGTCTTGCAGCTGTCGTGGTGCATCTTGAATTTCTTCATTAGGCAACTGCTTGCTCTGGCATGATTCTTCAAGGCGGGGAGACTTTCCATCGACCTCCCCTGCTAATTGCTAATCTTTTTGATGAAGATAAATGACTCTCCTTTCCGCATCATAACTATTAATAAAGTTGGATTTTTTACGAGCCGTACCTTGGTCCTGACGACGCTTGAGCGGTGTGGCAGATGGTTTGACTGATTTAGCAGCTGACGATGGTTTGTCAGTTCTCTTAATATATTTACAACTTGGGAGTGGAGTACCGTAGATATTTCTTGGAGGTTCGGGGGTGCTCTTTGGTGATTCCAGGAACTCGGCATCACAAATCGTAGTATAAGGGGACACTGAAGCTGCAATGCGGACAATTTTGTTGTTGAGCAAAACTTTCATACATTGATGGTATGTCGAAGGAACAACCTTATTGTCATGGATCCATGGTCGTCCAAGTATCATGTGATAATCAGGATCTTTCTCGATCACATAGAACTTGATAGCGGATTGAAACGGTTATATTTTCAGATCCACATAGACGTATCCGTATGTGTGACTCTGGATTCCTTCAAAACCCATCATTAATATGGGATGATGAACAAACTTTCTTTGCGGAACTTTAGCCTCCTTGAGACTCTTCATAGTGATGAGATTTGTAGAAGCGCCCGTATCGATGAGAACTCTTCTGAATTCAGAATCATTGATTGAAGCAGTTACGAACAGGGCTCGGAAATCTCCTTCTTTCTCCATTCGTTACTCTTTAGTGAAGGTGATGTTTTTAATCGAATTCAGATACCATGGACATTTGTTTAACTGGAGATGATGAAACTATTTGCGTATTAGATAATATTTGGTTGAGCGCAACGAATGTGTTCGTACATTGATCTCTAGAGAAGTGCAGGAGTTCACATAGATTCTTAATTAAATATGTGACTTCCTGATCCACCTGATTCTCATAAGTAGTGAAACTATTGGCTTAGGGATGATCATCAGTTGAGGGATCAGTCGTTAGCGTCAGAATTTCTTGAGCAATGGTGCCATTCAAATCTGATGTCAACCTAACGAGGAAATTCGGTATGTTGTTTAGCGTCTCTTTCATCAGGTCCATGTTCCTTGTATGAATCTCCTGTACCCGTGCCAACTCGATCAAGGTCGGGATTTCTGCGTCGGCTATGCCATCAGATGGAGTGTTGGAAGGAGGAACTTTTCCATTCGAAATATTTTGACTGGAATTCGGAGTCTTTGAGTTAGACCTAAGACCAACCATTTTAAGAAAACTTGAGATTGCAACCGAGATATTAATCTCCCACTATGGTCTCCAATCTGTAGATGGGGAAAAACTATTTGCTGGTTTTTAAGGAATTTAGGAGATGACGGTTCAGACAAGACTCCTCAACCAAGAAAACTGTTTAACCTAGCTCACATAGATGCACTACAAAGGGAGTGCTTAGATTCGAGAGATCAATCTGTAGGACACCAGCCTAAACCAAGTCAATGGCCGTTCCAGAGTCCATTCGGTCACAAAGAGGGAGATGGGTTGATCTGTAGGAGGGAAGCTGAAAATTGTGTGGGATCAAGGATGATCAAGGATTGTGGATGTGGTGTGGGTTTCTGCAAGATTGTTGAACTATGAAGTTCGAATAAGTTATGGTCGATTGATAGAATTTCTGAGAGTGATTGCTCGAAAAATTGTTATTGTTCAATCGTGGATCCAGCGACTTACATATATTTTCAGAGTAGTAAACACCTTGATCCCTGTAAGTATGACGGTTTCTTGAGTGAAAGAGTGGGAAACTGGGAGATCGTGGTGAAACCAGTTCCAGGTCGTGCAGAGACTTGGTTAACCGTCCACCCACTATTTTGTAAACTCCTTCAAATGTTTTCATGACTTTGTTGATTGTGGATTTTAGTTAAGGGATAAAGTTGTAAATCCAATCTTTATGCCGACATCCTGCAAAGGATAAGGCTATTTGATAAGAGATAAATAGGTCTTCGCTTTATTAATTCATCACCTAGAATGGAGCATGTAGCAACAATCCCCAAGTATTCTGTGAATTTTAGCATTAGTAGTTAATGCATGAATCGCCTTGTATTTCCTGTGCTGTTCTCAGCAGAACTCTCATTGTTGGTGCGACATGATGACATATTTTTACTCTCAGTAGAGTAACATGAATATCCAAGTATGAATAGTGAGGCATGCACGAAATACCCGTACAGACTACATTATTCTATGACAAAGAGAATCATCTCTCGGTGTGTTATACTAGCCCGATCGAACATATTTGAATCTGGACTGTCCATATCAGTCTCAGGAATAATCATGACCACGCAAGTTGGCCGCATGAATTAACCAGTCTAGACGAACCCTAGCAGGAAACCACTGCAATGACCACTAGCGGGCCTGTTTATGCCTTGGTGGTCGAACACATACCTTTCCCCCAAATAGCCGCCAAACACTAACCCTGAAAAGGGATGGTCGAGCAGGCATGGAGTGGCTAGCATGCATAAGACTGTCGAAAAACAGTCTCAAAGAGGTCGTAAACGTCCAAATTCGCAGGCATGGTTGGACGATTTAGATCGCCCCTCGACCAAGTGGTGAAGTGTTGGTACACCCATTGGCGGGCCCACTTTCCACCTGCTTAATCGGTTCTCCCACAACCAAACCGTGAAGCAACAAACGGTTGCCCAAACAAGGATGGCGTGATGCTTTAGGAAGCCGTGGAAGTCCAAACTGATCACAACCATCCAACTTCGCAGGCATGGTTGGAAGGATTAGATCGCGCCCAGGACCGTGGAGAAAGCATGCATATGCTCACCGCCGGCCCAAGGTGGGACCCACGCAATTGGCCTCCCCAAGGGAGGCGCGCAATCCCAAATACGATCGGTCGAAGTTGGCCTGTCTGAAACTCTAATTAGGGTTTGAGGTACTATCCATGTGTCGCAAATTCATCACGAACGTCCATCTTCGTAGGCTTGAACGGAGGGTATATATGAAGATTCAAAAGAGGCCGAGCATGTCAACACGACCACCGTGGGCCCATCTTCACACCTAACTGATCGGTCAAGGCCGGCCTTGGCCAGGCATCTCGGTTCGCATTCCCAAAGGTGGCGTGTCATGCCTCCTTGACGAATCCTTTGCGACACAGGTTTATGTTGAAACCCGATCTCAACCACTCCTATTTGTCGGCCAAATTGAGTGGTTTAGATCGGACCTTTGCGAGTCAAGCTGGCATGGGCATGAACACCAGTACGCCGCATCCATGCAGGACCAATCGGTTCCTCCAAAAACGTTTCCTAAGCTCAATATCGAATGAGCTGAAAGTGGGAGCCTGCACACCTCCTAAGACCTAATCCAAAGGTCGCAGATGGGGTTGCAAGCCATCTCATCCGTCCAACTTCGCCATCTTGGAAGGATAGCCTAAAATGGGAATTTAGCAACAAAGTGAGGTACCACCGTGATCATCGTCCGCCACTCTTCCGCATAAAGTGATAGGCCAAGGCATGGCTGGCCCATGCAGCCTCCAAACGGTCACTCGAAGATGGATGGACAAGAGGCTATTTTTAAGACGCTTAATTTGTGACTTACTCCATTAAGCTTTAAAACAACAATGCTTCATGCATATTGAATATATTCGATTCATCACATGCATAAAATATACACGATATTTTATAAATATCGTCTTTCCAAATAACTCAGTTATTTAACCTAGCACTGTATGGTAACTTCTGTGGGTCCCATGATCCACACACTCGAGACATTAATCACGCCACAAACTAGGGGTGTAGGAGCGGAATATCACAACAAATGATAACTTACGAAATTGTGGAGAGAAAAGACATCTTGCGAGCAAAGAACATTTTGCGAGCAAAGGAAATCACGAGGAAAGCAAAAGAAGTTCGCGAAATGAAGTTACGAAGGTTCGCAAGATAATTATCAAATCCGAAATGGCGGGACAACACAACTTTCATATTTTGTAAGATCATATAAATAGCCATTTAGGCATGAGAAGTGGGGGGGATCTTTTGAGCAAGAGAGGATAATTTTAGGAGGAGAGAGAAAATGTTAGGAGAGATTTTATTTTCTTTATCATCTTCTTCCCCAAAAAATTCTAGAGCTCCAAATATTCTTTAATGGAGTTTCAATTGTACAATCATGTAATTACATACAATCACTAGTGAAGAACCGTGGATGTAGATCACATTGATCGAACCACGTAAAAATCTTTGTGTCACTTTTATAATTTTAGTACTTTAATTCTTAGTTTCATATCAAATTAATTAGATTTATGAATCATTTTAATGGATTCTTATGAGGGTGTAGTTGTGAGATAATCCGCAACTACATAATTGGCGCTAGAAACAGGGAACACCTGATTGTTGGATTAAAGAAAATTCAGAGAAATTAGTAATTGTTGATGATCCAGAGAAAAATTCTGCATCTCAGGGGTGTTTTCTTTACGTTTTAAGACAATGAATATCATCGGTAAATCACATTAATGAAGAAACAGATATTATGAAGAAGGGGTACATATTTGAAGAAGGCGTTAAACAAAGCTGTGTCAAAGTTCTAAGAAGATGAATTCACTTCTAATTTATTTGGAATGAAAGGAAAGATCATAATCATAAGGGGAAACTCACGAAATAAAATTATGGGAAGAGCGAGGCGCGAAGGAATTATTATCAGTTACAAGGGAGTCACCATCGTTAATTACTACAGCGAAGATCAACCTAACAACAACAATTATAATATCAGCATCCAGTTTCAGAGAAAAGAACAAAAGCACAACCGAATATTGAATAGGGTCCATTATTTAGCAAAACTAAGAGTATTTTACGTGAAGGAATGAATGCTCTATCAGGAACTGCCATGCGAAGGAAGGAACGAATGTTAAGAAGGGTCCGTTATCTTGTAGCGGAGTATCTCAACAAAGACTCAACTCAAGATTATGAATATCCAACGAACATACGAACTCAAGTCAACGAATCAGCTAAAATACAATCACACCTAATAGGGTACATCAGTTTGGCCCAGAAATTCTACTAAGTATTAAGTACTGTCAAAGCTGCGAAGTAAATGTCACTCAAATAACCACTTTGTGGAATAGAACAACAAAAGATGGAATGAGGCAATCACCTCAGTTCACATCAATCAGTTCCTGCAAAGATATTGAATAGTACTTCACTCCTTTTAATAGAAATGTTAACACGATGTCAACAAGCAACATGATGATTTAATTAAAGTTATGATCAATGATTTAGCAAGCACGATGTGGAAATCTGAAGTAGATGTACTGTAATTCTCAAAAGAGAAAACATGCGAAGAAAATGTACAGGAAAAAAGTTGTTCATGGAGATTAATGAAAAGACGTCAGGCGAAGGACCAAAAGACCAAAATATGGTGATGAAAATACGAGGTTAAGCATGGATTCTCCTTAGAAGAACATTCCAGCAATTTAAGTACTTAACCAGCGTACGAAGTTCGCACCAATTAATTCACTTCGTAACAATAGAACAGTTCAAATCACTCAGCCCAGTTCGTGACAATTCAATTCGAGGCAATCAGCTCAATCCGCATCCAAGCTTAATTCGAATCAATAATCAGTTTGCGTCAATATCTGCGAAGTCTATAATTCATGCAAAGTTAATAATTTATGCAAAAGGAAGAGAAGATACAACTTGCGAATCAAAACTAAATAAAGTTAAGCATGAAGAAAATTAATGCATCAATTTTGCGAAGAGATCATAACGGTTTGATTCATGCAAACATAAAGGGAGAAATTCGATAATGTATGTAGAGAAGAAGAACAGGGAAGGAAGGTTCACATCCGCAACGATAGAAGACGAGATTCCAGTCTCAACTCTAGGTGAAGTTTATGAAGATCGCAGGATGGACTAGTTGTACAAAGGAGAAGCAAAGTCTGATCTTCAAATATCAATGAAATTAACAGAGACCTTAGGCAAAGAGTTGCAACAAGGAATCATCGAGAAGGATCTCAGCTACAACAAGTTGAAAACAAAATCCAGAAATTATTCGTATCAACAGTACAGTACAGTATATAAGGATACACTACAACCAAGAAGAAAAGAAAGTTGGTACTTACTTCGCAAGATCAACATTACTGTCAACAGAAGAAAAATAATTCCACCATGTGATTCAAGAGAAACAAGTGAATATCATACATTCGACACCAAAGACGAAGTTTGATAAAAACTCCTGAACTAATTACCCAACTAGCACTAGTGAACACAACATATCTTGAGAGGAGTTCCATGAATTATGTTAACTTCGCAGACTTTCCTAGCTTCGCAAATTTTTCTTCACTAATACTATCTTCGCAGACATGGTGACTTCATATTTTTCTCTACAACCTTCAGTAAACAGCTAAGCCATCAATTCATGTGACGACTAACCAATACAACCGGAGAATGGAGCAACTCAAACTCAGTTCAAAATAGATAAGTCAGCTCCTGCGAGGTTAAAGCTTCCTGCGTAGAGGACGAAAGTAGAACATTAGACGAAAATCAAAGTTTATCAAGCAAAGCAATTCGCAAAAAAGAGCATTCACAAACCAAGGCAGACAAACTAGCAAAGCAATGCAGTGAATGAATACAACTACAAAGAAAAGCAGCAGCAGAAGTTCAATGATGATCCAGCGATCAATAGCAGCTAAAAACAACGTATTATAAAGCTAGCCTAGTCCCCTAAAATATCTCTTGCTTCGCAGAAGCAAGCCCAGCCCACTAGTACAACTATTACTTCGCAACAATAAGTTATGCTCGCAAAAGCCCACGAACAGTAACAAGTCGATAACATTTGTGACCAAGTTCTTCCATACGATTCAACAACAACTGATTTTATCTCGCATATTGGCATCAACTATAAGACGAGCTAAGTACTCCATACCTTTGATATTTCCTTTATGAACATTCGCATCAAAAACAAATACTTCTGATATTTACTTTGTGAATATTCGCAGCATAGACAAAAACTTCTTAAACATGATTACTTCGCAAAAGAAGCTTAGCACGGCTGGTATGACGCAACATTATACAAGAGGCAGATCAAGAGTCAACTTTACAAGACTTCATTTCTCATTTCTTATAAACCTTCAAGCAACTCATATACTTCGTAAGAGACAACAACAAGCCGTAAAAAGGTAAGTACCATTTCCCTGAATATTTTATTTATAAAGGACAAAAGATTTTTGATTACCAAAAAAAAAAAACGATATACTCGCAAGATTTCAAAACATTTCAAAGATTTTTTAGATTAGAGAAAGGCGATAAAGTTGCAAAATTCAAAAATAAATTCATCGCAAAAATTTAAAGATCTCAAATTTTTTCAAAGACTTCAAAGTTACAAAAAACAGAGAAAATTAAATTTATATGTTTCTATAGAACATTTTTGATTTAAAGACGCAATATAAACACTTCTCATATTTCTTCAAGGATTGAAACAAAAAGGTAATCAGTATATTTATTCGCAACATGAAAATTTTTTACGAATGAAAAGAATTTTGATTTGATAAAAGGCGAAAAAATACCGCCAAAAATCAATTGCGATTAACTTTCATTAAAGAAAGACGCACACATTAACTTGCGAAGAAAAGACCGCAATTTGCGAATAAAAGACCGCAATCTGTGATCAGCCTCCAAAAAAGAAAGAGAGCCGCAGAAAATTTTATACAGGCAAACCTTTGTGGCGTACACCCTAGTTCACGAAGCTATATTTCGTAAGAGGCAAAGTCCTAAAGTACGTCATTTAAGGGGGTACCTATAAACGTGGCTAAGGGTAACCGGAACACCACCAAGGGCCCTTAGTACATGGTAAAATTTTAGGGGTACAACCCAATAATGGGGTACCTATCCGGGTTAGACACCTTGGATTCTCACCTAATATAGCGACATTACGCAATATAAAATGCGGTGTAAGAGGATTTAGGTTGGGAGACTAAGGCATACTGTATTTCCCAAGAAGTGCAGAAAACGATCAAGGCGCCGAGGTACACAGTTGAGTCAAGAGTGCCGGGTGAGGTTGAACCACATCTGCCATTTTTGACAAGTCTTGGAAAATGATGCACTTGGCCCAAAGATACCCCATAGGGTGCAACCTCGTAATTATAAGCCCTATAGGCAAAAAGGATAAGAGGTTTCGATCAAAAGATGGTTGTTGGCAGAACCGGATGGGAAGAGCTAACCTTGTATGGTCGATGTACGCTTCCTTGAAGGGGCAACCAGGGGGAAGATAAAGGGCAGCACCCTCCATTAGGGAGCTGATACGTGCTATAAGACACAAATGTCACGAGGCTTCTTGTTTGCGAAAACATTAAGGCTTGTCATATTTGTGCAACAATTGAGCTTCTGCGAGCCTTCTAAAAAAAAAAAAAAAAAAAAAAAGAACTCGCAGAACATAATAAAGAAGTTAAGATGAGATCAATGGGTCACTACATGAAAGTGTAGAGACGTCCTGCGATTTCATCGCAAGACGGCAATGTCATGGGGCTTTATGTTCGCAAGAATATTTAGACCTGTCATATTGTCGCAACACTTCCTGAAGAGGCTAAAATACTATACAAAAAAGATAAGGCAAGATCAATGGGTTTTTGCATGAAAGTGTAAGAACGTCCTGCGATTTTGTCGCTACAAAAGAGGTGGCAAAATAAGACCTTTACTTAGGAAGGCATGATAAGACCACAACAATTCATGAAATTTATTCCATCAATATCATTGAAGAATTATTACAAGAATATATATCATGAAGTCCTAACAAAGAAGACAATTCCATCAAGATCATTGAAGAACTTTGAAGAGAATATATATCAAAGAAGACAATTCCATCAAGATCATTGAAGAATTTTGAAGACAATATATATCAAAGAAGACAATTCCATCAATATCATTGAAGAATTTTTACAAGAATATATATCACGAAGTCATACCAGAAGAGGCGATTTCATTCGCGAAAATACACAAGTAAACTTGCGAAGATGCTTATATGAATGGAGGAAACTCAAAGATATATCAATTTTACTACGGAAAAATGAGCTAAGTAACAGAAACTTGAAATATACATTGCAATAGATAAATATTCGCATCATACAAGCATCATACTCGCATCATACAAGCATCATACTCGCATCATTCAAGCATCATATTCGCATCATAAAAGCATTGCATAAGCATTTCAAGGCATAAGCATCGCATACACATTTCATAACATAATCATTATATAAGTATTATATGCACACAAGTATTTTACAAAATTTTACAGGATAATACCGCAAAACTTCGCAGAAACATTCATAATTCGCAGGACTATTCATAGTTCGCAACAATATATTCGCAACACTATATTCGCAACAATATGTTCGCAACAATATATTTGCAACACTATATTCGCAGCATTATTCGCAGCACTATTCGCAGCATTATTCAGAAGTTTAAAAATTCGCAGAAAACCCCAGAAATTCACAGAAAAATTCAGAAATTTGCAGAAAAATTCAGAAGTTAGCAGGGTTACCACTTGAGGCAGAGGCAAGATAAGAATAGAGACGCAATTTAGTTATTCAACATTTTCTTAAGGATTCTCCTTCATAGATAAAGAACAGAGGCAACTATGGATACCCAAGAAAATATTTTATGATTCTTTATCTTCTCAGCAAGAATCCTCATCAAAAATGGAATAATAATTTCACATGAACAGAGGCAATATTTATCACTCTCATTCAAGGACGAATGCTTCTTATATATTTCGAGGATTAAGTACTTCTTATACTTCTTAAGGATACTTCATACTTCTTATATATTTCGAGGATTGAGTACTTCTTATACTTCTTCAAGGATATTTTATATTTCTTATACTTCATAATTCTTCAAGATACTTCACATACTTCATACTTCGCAAGATGATACTTCTAATTACTTTTTAAAGCTTCAGAATTTCGCAAAAGAATAGAGGCAAGTATATACTTTTTGAGTTTGATATTCTTTCGCTCGTTCCTTCATCAACAAAGATCAAAGACTACAACAACAACTACAACAACTAGTTTTTTCTTAAAGATCGCTCTTCAAGCAATATTCAAGAAAAAAGAGGCAAGATGTAGGAGCGGAATATCACAACAAATGATAACTTACGAAATTGTGGAGAGAAAAGACATCTTGCGAGCAAAGAACATTTTGCGAGCAAAGGAAATCACGAGGAAAGCAAAAGAAGTTCGCGAAATGAAGTTACGAAGGTTCGCAAGATAATTATCAAATCCGAAATGACGGGACAACACAACTGTCATATTTTGTAAGATCATATAAATAGCCATTTAGGCATGAGAAGTGGGGGGGATCTTTTGAGCAAGAGAGGATAATTTTAGGAGGAGAGAGAAAATGTTAGGAGAGATTTTATTTTCTTTATCATCTTCTTCCCCAAAAAATTCTAGAGCTCCAAATATTCTTTAATGGAGTTTCAATTGTACAATCATGTAATTACATACAATCACTAGTGAAGAACCGTGGATGTAGATCACATTGATCGAACCACGTAAAAATCTTTGTGTCACTTTTATAATTTTAGTACTTTAATTCTTAGTTTCATATCAAATTAATTAGTTTTAGGAATCATTTTAATGGATTCTTATGAGGGTGTAGTTGTGAGATAAACCGCAACTACAAGGGGATACATACTGGGGTATTGGTCTGGCGGTTTACAGCGTACGGCATGAAAAGCGCCATCACAATAACATGTCAGGAAGACATGGAAGGTTAGTGGTGATGGGAGAAGTGGGCAAGAATGATCGTGTGACACTAATACACAACTCCACTACTCCATCACTTCATTTCCTCCACTTTCCACGAGAGACGTGAATACGGCTCAAATGACTTATATAAATAGGTTCTCTTCCTTATTTCCAGGACAAGACAACACGAAAATCAAGTGTTAATACAATTGTATTCAAAACACCCAGAGCCTGCTTGCATTATTTGTAAGCCTGCTCACCTTTCTATCACAAGTCATAAAAACAGCCTACACCTTCACAATATCAACACCTTCTTCGCTTCCTTCCCTAAGATCAACCCCATCTCATTCACTTTAAGACTGTAGCAAGTCTAGAATGGCCATTTCTTAGTTTATGCCATAATTGTATAGATTAATCTCTCGAATCAAAAGCACTCCCATGAAGTGTATTTGTATAAGGTTTAAACTCATTTCTCATCCACACACCCCAAAATTACCAAAACCGGCAGAGATAGTTTTCACCCATAAATAATTGGCGACCACAGTGGGAGGTTAATCTCTCGGTTGTGAAGTCATTTCCATCAATACCCAATCTAATTGGTTGATTTCAAAATGTTTGGTCTTATGACTCACCAAACAATTTCAAATTCCGGTCAAAGTTCCTCCAACGAAGATACTCCTCTCCCGACGGTGTATCCAATGGTGTTACCGGAAGAATCCCAACATTGATCGAGTTAGCATGGGTACAGGAGATTCACATGAAGAACATGAACCTGACCAAAGAAACGATAAATGGCATACTCGACCTCCTCATCAAGATGACATCGGAAATGAGCGGCTCCCATGTCACAGATCTTTCTGCACTGGGAACTGATCCTTACAATGATCTTTCTCAAATCAACAATTTCACTATGAATCAGAGGCCGGTGGACTAGGAAGCGACTTTTCTAGTGGAAAGTTTGTGCGAACTTTTACACCTCTCGAAGAATCAGCGGGTGGAGACGTTTGCTGCAATCAATCAAATAGACTTGGACGTACAGTTAACTCCTTTGCGTCCAGAAGCCTCCAAAGCACCGGAGATGTCTGTGAATAACGTTACATTTATAGAAGAAGACATGATGGCGGAGGAAGGTCACAACCGGGCCCTATATGTTACTGCATGCATCAAGGATTCCGAGTTCAAGAGGGCCCCCATAAACACATGAGCGTATTTGAATATGATTACCCCCAAGACACTCAGAACGGCCAAGGTTCGCCCAAACAAGATCGTGCGGTAGCCTACCACAATGACAGATTTTGAAGGAAACCAAACCAACACGTACGGGTATGTCAATCTGAATTTATCTGCAGGACCCGTCCAGTATAAAGTGAAATTCGAAGTCATAGAAAATGAGCCGGACTACCACATGATATTGGGGAGACCATGGCTTCATGATAATAGAATCATTCCTTAAATGTATCAACAATGCTTGAAGACTATGCTGAATGAGGAAGTCATTCGTATTTCTGCATCGTTCTCTCCTTACGCACCAATCTATGGCATAGAGTTGTTTGAACCGAAAGAAACTCCGAGGGGAGAATCGGGGAAAGTTCATTGCATCATTAAAGGCTAAGCCCTACGATATATCGGGACATCCTTCTTCGTCAGGTAAAGCAGCAACTCATATTCACAACAAAAGAGAACGAACTTTTTTGTCGAGCCGTGATCAGAAGGGGAAGACCGTATACCGATGCCGCTGTTAGCAATTAGCAGGGGAGAGTACTACCCAGTCTCTCAGCCCAGAGAATTCTACAACAATGAAGATCCACGGGAAGAAGTGTTGGATGCTCCATGACAGCTGCAGGACGACACCAACTCCACAACAGATGAACTCGAAATCATTAATATCGAGAATGTAGAATCTCCCAGGCCTATCTCCATCAGCTCAACCTTGTCCACATATGAACGTACGAATTTTGTGCAGCTTCTCAAAGAATACCAGGGCTTATTTTCTTGGACGTATGAAGAAATGCCCGGTTTAGATGAAAAACTGGTCACCCATCATCTGCATGTCATACCTGGATCCAAGCCAATCAAGCAGTCCCCGAGGAAATTCAGGCACGATGTGGAAGAGTAGATCAATACTGAGATACAGAAGTTGTTAGCTGCTAGCTTCATTAAACCTATTCATCACCCGATCTGGTTGGCTAATGTGGTTCCAGTAAAAAAGAAAAATGGGCAGATCAGATGCTGCGTGGACTTCAGAGACTTGAACAGATGCTGCCCCAAAGATGATTTTCCTCTACCTAAGATCGACATGTTAGTGGATGCAACCAGCGGGCACGGCATGTTCTCCTTCATGGATGGATACAGCGGGTACAATCAGTTAATATGTATGAGCATGACGCAAGTAAGACATCTTTTTCAACTCCTCTTTGGAATTTTTACTATACTGTAATGCCATTTGGTTTGAAGAATGCCGGTGCGACCTATCAACGCGCTATGACAGTAATCTTCCACGACATAATGCATAAGCAAGTTGAAGAATACGTGGATGACATAGTAGTCAAATAGAAAGCTCGGGAGGGTCATACATCAGTCCTACGACAAGTGTTTGAAAGGTACCGTGAGTACAAATTGAAGAACCCATTGAAATGCGATTTCGGTGTTTCTTCGGGAAAATTTCTAGGATTCCAGGTAACTACTAAGGGAATCGAAGTGGACCCATCCAAGACTCAGGCTATCCTCACGATGCCACCTCCAAGGAATGCGAAGGAGATCTAAAGCTTCATGGGCAAGGTAAACTACATTCGACGTTTTATTCCTGGTTCGGCCCAGCTCGTCGCTTCATTCACCCCCTTAATGAAGAAGGGAGCAAGTTTTGTATGGACCGCGCTACAACAGGAAGTGTTTCATAAGATTCAACGGATATTGTCGTCTCCAGCAGTCAAGAAGTCCCCTGTTAATGTGTTGTAGAAAGTGTTGTAAAAAGGTTCTTTTGAGACTTGTGAAGGCAAAGGAATTTAGATTTACTAAACTTAAAAGTAAAGAAAACTTAGATCAAAATTGATTTCAAGTAATTGGAAAATATAACCAAGACACTAGAATCCACTATTACACACGAATGATGTCAAATATTTCATAACTCTAATTATCCTTTTAATCCTTTATTTCTTAATCCACAAATAATCAAACATATTCTCAAAAATTAATTGTATCCCCTAAGCATAGATTATCTAACCAAAGCATAACCTATCTAATTGATCACAACTAATGAAGAAAATTATGTAAACTTTGAAGAACTCTGCAAAAGCAGTGATTGAGTGAATTATAATTAAATATTAGAGAAAATAAAATAGTTACCCATTGTTCATGTGTGAATAGATTCATCCATTGCCTTGGTTACGAGAGAATTAGCCGCTCATCATGTTGGAAACACGCTCAAAAGTTGATTTCATTTATGCTCAAAGGGTTACAAATGATGAATAAGGGAGAATTATAATAAAAACCATCTTTGCAACGCTTATAACTGTTACAAAAACCGTTACAGGAAACGATAATGAGAAACTGTTGCGGTTACTGTTACTTTGAGACCCAAGGTTCGGTGTCGTTGTCACTGTTGAAAAGAACGACTGCCTTGGCAAGTCTGTTCTTCACGTTCTTCAGAAGCACAGCAGCAGCAGCAGAATTTCTCCAGGTTTGATTTCTTGACTTTGCGGTGCTCTATAATTCTCCCAATCTCTCTATCCTATTCTATGATACCCAGGTAAGATATTTATACTCAACATGCGAAGAAAATATCCCGTAATAACTCACGTAATCTTGAAAACTTCGGCAGTAAAGAAAATATTCTCGAAATAATTTTCTTTCCTTCTTACTCTCCTGCATGCATCTACCAGCTGAAAACTCTCCTTATTCATCTTCTACACACGCCAAATGGTAACTCAAATCTTCCAAGCACGTGTATA
Source organism: Papaver bracteatum (assembly GCA_023529315.1). Taxonomy (NCBI): domain Eukaryota; kingdom Viridiplantae; phylum Streptophyta; class Magnoliopsida; order Ranunculales; family Papaveraceae; genus Papaver; species Papaver bracteatum. Next base: position 766,415 of record JAJJWX010001467.1, read on the forward strand.
ACTCCCTGTAACTCATGCAATCCCGTAACATACCCATGCAAACTCGTGCTCCTCTGATTTCTTCCACACGATTACTTAGCCAAATCTAATCGAATCAAAGGTCCTTACCATGCCTGTTAGGCTAATTCAAGACATCCAAATGAACAACAGCCATTCAATCTCCTTCTAGCATGCTAAAAAGTCCAACCCTAATTCTTCCTGCGTCTGAAAAATCTTCCCGCCAATTTTGAAATTCAAAATGTAGATGATGACCTCCCCCTAACAGAAATGGGGGTGCAAATAGCAGCTGGCTCCTGGGGGGTGCCCTTATCCAAAATGAGGGTGCCTTTATCACTTTTCTCCGGGGGGGTCCAAAAAACACTTTTTGAGCAACTTTTTCCGCATTAGTGTATTTCTCCAATAACACCTAAAAACACACAAAAACACCATAATAAGTACAAAATCGAATACTAACAATACGAAACATTGAGGACAAATTAGACACATAAATGCGTCTATCAAATACCCCCAAACTTATTATTTGCTAGTCCCGAGCAAATCTAATCTAGAAAATAAAAAGACTACACTTAGCACGTGCAGCAAGCCGTTAAACCGCTAGATGGCCCTAGTGGCAGAGTGTCGTCTCCGGAGGGTTTGACAGAGGTGTACCCACAAAACCTGTACTTCTAATTGGTCACAAGTATCCAAAGAGCTATGAGGACATAAAAATTCTCGACCTATCTCCAAGTGACTAGAATGCCAGAGAAATTAAAGGTGCCAGCTCTAAAGCTGACTGAAGAAAAGGGGAGACACATCCGCAACACTGCTAGATAAAGAGATATCCGCTACACAGCTAGATAAACATTGTAAGATGCGTCCGCTGATTTACAGCTGGATAAGATTAGGAGAGAGATAAAAATGAGAGGGACATCTGCTACACAGCTGGACTAATTACGTGTGATGAGTTGAACCAGTGCTGGAAATATCTTGTGTCAGATTGAAAGCGGACTAACAAAGCAACCAAATGTGTCTTTCTTCGACTCTCTCATAGTGCTCAGTAGAAACAACGTCTTCTTCGGTCTTCAACTGTTGATGATAAACTATCGAACCTCATAGAACCTTGACAATTAACTCTTCTCTTCGATTTCTTGCTTGACATAAAAACCTCTACTTCCCTATGGCCTTATTGAATACAAAACTAATTATAGAATAAAAAGGACATAATGATGATTTTTTTTTCATTTTTTTTTTTTTTGTTGGAAACACAAAAATTACACGACAAAAAATTACATGGCCAAGAGAGAAGGACTTAAAAACTTAGATCTTCGCAACTCGTGATGTCTTGGTATCATGAATTCCAACAACTTAAATAATTTGCTCTTATAACTTCTTCAACTTTGATTTCTTTGAATTATTCTTTTCTATTGTTGCTTCTAAACATTAAACGTCTTCAACTTTCTTCATAGATTTTGATGTCACTCCGTTTGTTGATGATGATAAGTTTCTACTGAGAGAGAGTTGTAATCCAGTAACTAAGACTACATTGTGAGGTTGCTTTGTCTTTCTGGAATTTCCTGACCTACATGCCTTTCCATCATGGATGGTTAGGTCCATCACGGTTACCCTCTAAAAGGAACAAGTTCTCTCCTGAATTTCAAGGATCTCAATGTCTTTTTCTCTAATGTCTCAATAGGTTGTTATCCATAGCATTCCAATTTCTATCTTTTCGGTGAGAAAAGGTCTGTAAACTTAGCTAACCGGATACCATATGACGCTAGAAGTTTCAAAAGTGCAACTAAAAAGTTCTTCCCCACCCCCAAACTTAAATCTAACATTGTCCTCAATGTTTCTAATGAAAGAGCAATACCAAAAGTAAAATAACACGAGGAGAAGTTGGAGAGATAGTACCTGGGTGAAGAGAAAATCAAAACTAATGTACAACATACAACTGCCTCGATGGTCAATCAAAGGTAAACAAGGTCCTCCAGAGGGACCTCATCAACATCACCTGTAGGAAAGGGCTCTAAAAAGGGTTTCAATCTTTGACCGTTAACCTTCGAAGAACTACTACCATATGGTATCTCGATCTCAATAGCTCCATGAGGGAAAACAGTGCGAACAATAAAAGGACCCGTCCACCGAGAACGTAACTTCCCAGGGAAAAGATGCAAGCGGGTATCATAGAGAAGAACTTTTTGACCTGGAGAAAATGACTTCCGTAAAATATTTCTATCATGCACAAGTTTCATTTTGTTCTTATACTCCTTCGCACTATCGTAAGCATCTATACGAATCTCGTCCAACTCATTGAGCTGGAGTTTCCTATGGGATCCTGCCTTGTCAAGTGAAAAATTTAGCTACTTAACAGCCCAATAAGCTCTATGTTCTAACTCAACAGGTAAATGACATGCCTTTCCATAAACAAGACGATAAGGCGACATTCCAATGGGGGTTTTAAACGCAGTACGGTAAGGCCATAAGGCATCAGTGAGCCTAGACGACCAGTCTTTCCGATTAGGATTAACTGTTTTCTCTAATATACGTTTTATCTCCCTATTGGAAACCTCTACCTGACCACTAGTCTGTGGATGATACGGGGTGGCTACCTTATGTGTAATACCATATTTTTTCATCAAAAGCTTTAAGGGTCCATTACAAAAGTGCGACCCTCCATCACTAATTATAGCTCGCGGTGTACCAAAACGTGTAAGTATATTATTTTTCAAGAACTCAATCACAACCCTATGGTCATTGGTTTTACACGCAACCGCCTCAATCCACTTAGAGACATATTCTACGGCGACAAGGATGTATAAGTTACCAAAAGAATTAGGAAATGGACCCATAAAGTCAATACCCCACACATCAAAGACCTCAATAATTAGAATCGGGTTCAAGGGCATCATATTCCTACGGTAAATGGTTCCTAATTTCTGGAAACATTCACAAGTAACACAGTAACTGTGGGAGTCTTTAAACAAAGAAGGCCAATAGAATCCACACTGCAATATCTTAGCAGCAGTCTTCTTAGCACTAAAGTGACCCCCACAAGCATGATCATGACAAAAGGAAATAATACTGGACTGGTCACTCTCAGGTATACATCTCTTAATAATATGGTCTGGACAATACTTAAATAAATAAGGATCATCCAAAAAGAAGTGCTTGACCTCGGCTAAAAACCTAGAACGATCTTGTTTACCCCAATGTTGGGGCATCTGACCAGTAATAAGATAATTCACTATATTTGCATACCAAGGTGATTGGGAAACAGAGAACAATTGTTCATCTGGAAAGCTATCCCTTATATGAAGGGAATCATTAGGGGAACTAACATTTAGCCTAGAAAAGTGGTCAGCTACTACATTTTCTGCACCCTTTTGTCTCTAATGTCTGGACAAAATTCTTGTAATAAAAGGATCCACCTAATCAATCTAAGTTTGGTATCCTTCTTAGACAAAAGGTATTTCAAAGAAGCATGATCAGTATAGATTACGATCTTAGAACCTAAGAGGTAGGATCTAAACTTGTCTAAGGCAAACACAATGGCCAACAGTTCCTTCTCGGTAGTGGTATAGTTCATCTGGGCATCATTCAGAGTTTTGCTAGCATAGTAAATCACATGAAGTAATTTGTTTTCTCGCTGACCTAGCACAACACCAATAGCATAATCTGAAGCATCGCACATGATCTCAAAGGGTATGTTCCAGTTGGGTGCATGGACTATGGGGGCGGTAGTGATTAAAGACTTAAGCTTCTCAAAAGCCTCTAAACAAGCATCATCGAAGACAAACTTAGAATCTTTTGCAAGCAAATTGCAAAGAGGTCTAGAAATTAAGCTAAAATCCTTAATGAATCGACGATAAAAACCTGTATGCCCTAAGAACGACATAATATCTTTTACGGTTTTTGGGGCCGGTAAAGTTTTAATAAGGTCAACTTTGGCTCTATCTACCTCTATACCCTTCGAAGATACGATATGCCCTAGAACTATTCCTGAACGAACCATGAAATGACATTTTTCCCAATTCAGCACTAATTCTTTTCCTTACACCTAGTCAAAACTAATGACAAATGATGCAAGCACTCATCAAAAGATGAACCAAACACTGAAAAATCATCCATAAAGACCTCTAAGAACTGTTCTACCATGTCAAAAAATATGCTCAACATACAACGCTGAAAGGTCGCAGGGGAATTACATAGCCCAAAAGGCTTGCGTCTATACGCAAAGGTACCAAAGGGACAGGTAAAAGTGGTTTTCTCTTGGTCTTCTGGGGAAATAGGAACCTGATTATATCCGCAAAATCCATCTAAAAAGCAAAAATGGCTACGGCCAGCTAATCTTTCTAGCATTTGGTCGATGAAGGAAAGGGGAAAGTGGTCAATTTTCAAGTGACCTTGTTCAATTTTCTATAGTCAATACAGACACGCCAACCCGTGGTCATTCGGGTTGGGATTAACTCATTATTATCATTCTGGACTACAGTAATACCGGATTTCTTGGGAACAACCTGAACGGGGCTAACCCACTTACTGTCGGAAATAGGGTAGATAATGCCTGCATCTAAAAGCTTAAGAACCTCGGTTCGAACTACTTCTTTCATATTAGGGTTCAGTCGACATTGCATCTCCCTAGAAGGTTTGGTATCTTCCTTTAAATAGATCTGATGCATACAAACAGTAGGACTTATACCCTTAATGTCTGCTATGGTCCACCCTAAAGCTTCCTTGTTGTTTTGAAGGACAGTCACTAGCCTACTTTCCTGATCACTATCCAAGTCGGAAGCAATAATCACAGGTAAAGTTTCAGACGGGCCTAAAAACACATACTTCAAGGTATCTAGTAAAGGTTTTAGGTCCAACTTAGGAGGCTTTTCTAACGAAGGAACTAGGGTAGACTTAGAAATGGGTAGAGGTTCGAACTTAGGTTTCCAGCCATTACTAGTGTCTATCAAAGGGGTTGAATCTAACAAAGCATTCACCTCATTAATCACATCAACATCATCAAAATCAATCCTAAAGTGAGCTAGGCATTTCTCTAATGGATCTTCAATCAAAGTGTTTGGTAATGACTCCTCGACTAATGTTCCTATCATGTTCACCTCTTCTATGCTCGAGTTATCTAGTTCAGTGGGTAGCTTACTAATATGAAAGACGTTCAGCTCAATAGTCATATTACCAAAGGACAAATTCATAATACCAGTTCAACAGTTAATGATCACATTGGATGTAGCTAAAAACGGGCGACCTAAAATAACCGGTATCTGGTTATCTGGGTCAGGGACAGGTTGGGTATCTAGGATAACAAAATCCACTGGATAAATAAACTTGTCGACCTCTATAAGAACATCCTCGATCACACCACGAGGAATTTTAACAGACCTATCAGCTAACTGAAGAGTCATCTGGGTAGTTTTCATCTCACCAAGTCCTATCTTAAGGTACACATGGTATGGAAATAAGTTCACACTGGCTCCTAAGTCAAGCAACGCTTTTTCAACACGGTATTTACCTATTGTGCAAGCAATGGTAGGGGACCCTGGGTCTTTGTACTTAGGAGTAGTGGTATTCTGAATAATAGAACTCACATGACTAGCTAGGAAGGCTTTCTTTTGGACACTAAGCTTACGCTTTCGTGTACATAAGTCCTTGAGAAACTTGGCATAAGCGGGAATCTGGTTAATCACATCCAACAATGGTAGGTTGATAGTTACCTGCTTAAAAACCTCCAATATATCATTAAAGTTGGACTCCCTCTTAGTTGGAACTAGAAGCTTGGGGAACGGGGCTCTAGGAACAAAGCCGGACTCAATAAGACCCTCATTGGTCTCATTAGAGACTCTATCAGTCTCCTCATCATTTTCTGGCTCAGCAAGGTGAACTACAACATGTTTACTATCAGGCATGGTTACCTTGTTGTCTACTACTCTACCACTCCTCAGGGTTTTAATAGCATTCACATGTTCTGATAGTCTTCCACCTACTTCATGAACTCCTCTTGGATTGGGTTGAGTTTGACTAGGAAACTTACCTTTTTCCCTCAAAGACTCATTTATATGACTAACCTGGGTTTTCAACTCGGAAATAGCCTGAGAGTTAGCATAACCTATACTTTTACTTTCTTCTATCCCTTGCGCAACCATTTGGTTGATATTTTCAGAGATTTTAATAAACAAGGCAAGAGTCTCTTCTAAACTTGTGATCTTTTTATCCGAATGGTTCTGGAACTGGGGTTGACCTAAAGAGTTCTTAGCATAACCAAAACCTGGGGGAGGCTGAGAATTACTAGACTGTCCTTGATTCTGGCCCTTGGACCAAGAAAAATTAGGATGGTTTCTCCAACCAGGATTATAGGTCTCTGAGTATGGGTCAAACTTCTGACGGTTCTCAAACCTAGCATTGTTATAGACAGCATAGGCTTGTTCTTCACTAACATGACCTTCCCAAAATGAGTTATCGGGCTCTATTCCACAACTAGAGACTGGAGAGGCTCTATTAGGTTCAACAAGGGACCTATTTTTAGACTGACCCATTTCCAAAGCTTCTAACCTTCTAGACAAAGCAGCAAACTTAGCATCTGACTCGAAGGTTGTATCTACCACATTGGTGCTACTTCTATTGACCAAGAGTGTTTTAGGGGGTTCAACACAAGGCTCCAACTGTTGGGATTTTTCAGTGATAGTTCCTAAGAAGGTAAAAGCATCATCAACAGTTTTATTAGTGAACTCACCAGCGCACATAGACTCGACCATGGATTTAGTCGAATAGTCTAAACCATTATAAATAATTTCCACAAGTTTCATCTTATCAAATCCATGGTGATGACACTGGGATAGGAGATCATTGAATCTTTCTAAAAACCTATAAAGAGACTCTCCCTCTTGTTGCACACTAGCACTAATTTTCTGCGTAACAGCTGCAGTTTTATGCTTAGGGTAGAATTTTATATAGAAAGCTGCAATCAATTCCTGCCATGTTTCAATGGATTCAGATGGTAGGTTGTTAAGCCAGGTCTTGGCTTTATCTCTCAAGGAAAAGGGAAACATCTTAAGTTTCAAGACTTCATCAGTAAGGTCTTTTATTCTAACTGTCCCACAAATTTCCACAAAGTCCCTAATATGAAAATAAGGGTTCTCATCATCTTTTCCTAAGAATATAGGGATCATCTGAAGAATACTAGGTTTTATCTCGAAATTAGCCGTATTGGCTGGCAATTTAATGCACGAAGCTCGGTTGGCCCTAGTTGGAAACATGTAATCTTTCAAAGTAATCATCGCTGGCACAGCTGACGTACTAGGGGTATTTTCCTCACAAAGAGACAGATTCTCAAAACTGAAGTTTCCAAAAACGGGGTTCTCAAAAGAAGAGTCTTCGAGCTCCCCGCCTTCACAAGAAGAACTACTAGGTTTGTCACTAATCAAACGACCTAGAGTGTTTCTTTTCCAAGCCCGTTCTCTAATGACCTCGGGCATACACTAGAAAAAGAAAATAAAAAGAAAAAGAAAAGAAAAAGAAAAAGAAAAAATCCTAAAAGGAAGGGAGGTTCTAAGCAAACACAAAGCAGGCTGACTCCACCAAAGCAAACCTAGAGATTTCTAGCAAACAAAAAGCATGATGGCTCCACTTAGATTGTTTCTAGACCAGCTTCTAATCCTTCGAAAGGGAATTCGTTATAATCTGAGAAAACCCCTCTGGAATCAATCCGCGTTTAAGTAAGTTGAATAGAGGCGAGGGAAGCTGCTGGAGCTTTGATACCCAAGGCCTCACCGCATTACAGGGTGGCGCAGTCACGCATTCAACTAACATAAACTTTCATGAACTTCGAAAAATGCTCAAAAGAGTAACCAATATTTTTCGAACGAGTTTCCTATTAAGCTCGTTACCCTATCGGTCTCGTTCTATTCCAAATTTTAAGGCTTAGGTTCGCGTTAAGTTTTGTTTTCCTAAGGCGGGCAAGAAGGGAACGGTGATGAAATCTGAACCCTTATCTTATATGGCCAGTCCTTGCCCTTTACTAGGAATTTAAAACAACCGTTTTCAGTTCCTCAACATATATTCACACGAAGGAAGACAGTAACTCGCTGGCAGGGGATTCGCGAGTGTTTCGACAAACTTACCTCCAGTACCAGACGGGGGATGAACCGCTGAAGTCGAATTGGGCCACGACTCCTATGTCGTGTACGAACCCGAGGAGCCGAGGTGATATCGTAATCACCGTCCTTCTCTGAAAACAGTTTAATATTTAAACTACCCTTCCGCAGGGTTTAAAAAAAATAAAATGTCCAAATGTCCAAGTACAAAGTCCAAAAAGTAAAGTGCGAAATAAAAATAAAATTACAAGAATAAAGAAATCCTAATACAATCTAAAGAAATAAACTCTCTTTTTTTTTCTCTCTTTTTATAAAAAAAAAAATCTTCTTCTTTCGTTGTGTCTTTAACTCCAAACTTTAAGTATTCACCAAAAGCTTTGGAAATTTTTTCTTTCGCTCCAAATTCCAAAATCTGTAGTAAAAAGACAAAAACAAAAACGTAAAGAAGAACAAATAAAGTAAAAACAAATAAAAACCTTAAAAAAAAGAATAAAAATCTAAAAACCCTAGCCTAAAGACAAGCTCCCCGGCAATGGCGCCAAAAATTAATGTGTTGTAGAAAGTGTTGTAAAAAGGTTCTTTTGAGACTTGTGAAGGCAAAGGAATTTAGATTTACTAAACTTAAAAGTAAAGAAAACTTAGATCAAAATTGATTTCAAGTAATTGGAAAATATAACCAAGACACTAGAATCCACTATTACACACGAATGATGTCAAATATTTCATAACTCTAATTATCCTTTTAATCCTTTATTTCTTAATCCACAAATAATCAAACATATTCTCAAAAATTAATTGTATCCCCTAAGCATAGATTATCTAACCAAAGCATAACCTATCTAATTGATCACAACTAATGAAGAAAATTATATAAACTTTGAAGAACTCTGCAAAAGCAGTGATTGAGTGAATTGTAATTAAATATTAGAGAAAATAAAATAGTTACCCATTGTTCATGTGTGAATAGATTCATCCATTGCCTTGGTTACGAGAGAATTAGCCGCTCATCATGTTGGAAATACGATCAAAAGTTGATTTCATTTATGCTCAAAGGGTTACAAATGATGAATAAGGGAGAATTATAATAAAAACCAGCTTTGCAACGCTTATAACTGTTACAAAAACCGTTACAGGAAACGATAATTAGAAACTGTTGCGGTTACTGTTACTTTGAGACCCACGGTTCGGTGTCGTTGTCACTGTTGAAAAAAACGACTGCCTTGGCAAGTCTGTTCTTCACGTTCTTCAGAAGCGCAGCAGCAGCAGCAGAATTTCTCCAGGCTTGATTTCTTGACTTTGCGGTGCTCTGTAACTCTCCCAATCTCTCTATCCTCTTCTATGATACCTATGTAAGATATTTATACTCAACATGCGAAGAAAATCTCCCGTAATAACTCACCGTAATCTTCAAAACTTCGGCAGTAAATAAAATATTCTCGAAATAATTTTCTTTCCTTCTTACTCTCCTGCATGCATCTGCCAGCTGAAAACTCTCCTTATTCATCTTCTACACACGCCAAATGGTGACTCAAATCTTCCAAGCACGTGTAGAACTCCCTGTAACTCATGCAATCCCGTAACATACCCATGCAAACTTGTGCTCCTCTGATTTCTTCCACACGATTACTTAGCCAAATCTAATCGAATCAAAGGTCCTTACCACGCCTGTTAGGCTAATTCAAGACATCCAAATGAACAACAGCCATTCAATCTCCTTCAAGCATGCTAAAAAGTCCAACCCTAATTCTGCCTGCGTCTGAAAAATCTTCCCGCCAATTTTGAAATTAAAAATTTAGATGATGACCTCCCCCTAACAGAAATGGGTGTGAAAATAGCAGTTGGCTCCTGGGGGTGCCCTTATCCAAAATGAGGGTGCCTTTATCACTTTTCTCCCGGGGGTCCAAAAAGCACTTTTCGAGCAACTTTTTCCGCATTAGTGTATTTCTCCAATAACACCTAAAAACACACAAAAACACCATAATAAGTACAAAATCGAATACTAACAATACGAAACATTGAGGACAAATTAAACACATAAATGCGTCTATCACTTGTCCAAGGAAGACCGATGTGTCTCTACACTGCCTTCAGCAATACTGCCGTAGGGGATTTGCTTGCTCAGGAGGATGACGAGGGAGTCGAATATCCCATATACTATTTCAGTCGAGTATTAAGTTATGCTGAACTCAGATATCCCAAAGCAGAGAAAGCGTGACTATCCCTGATTCATTCCATTCAGAAGTTCAGACATTACCTGTTGTCCAAGAAGGTGGTGATAATATCTAAATCTGATCATGCGAAGTTTTTACTCTCAAAGCCGGTCTTGATGGGAAGGTCAGCCTAGTGGCTTCTTCAAATGTCATAGCTATACATAACATGCACATCACCCAGGGCTATCAAAGGACAAGCCGTTACTGACGTACTGGCGTCGTTCCCTAGTGAAGGCACTACTGCATTACATGAAGATCTTCTTGGAGAATTTCCAAAAATCTCCGTTGTTGAAGAATAGGCGTGGCTGCTATATTTCGATGGCTCCGCCACTCCTAGCAATAACAATGGAGGGGCAGGCATGGTCCTAGTGTCTCCAACTGGCGAAGTTTTCTCACATTCCTTCAAGTTGGACTTTTAGTGCACCAACAACTCAGCAGAGTATGAAGCCTTTCTCATAGGACTGTCAATAGCCAAACAAGCGGGGGCCACTTGCCTAGAGATAAGAGGTGACTCTAAGCTACTGGTTAATCAGATGAATGGAGTGTACGCGTTAAAGGAGGAAATATTGGCCCTGTATCGGTCAAAGGCGCAAATATTACTAAACTACTTTGTTGACGGAACCGTAACCCATGTTGGTCGCAACAATAATAGATATGCTGATTGTTTAGCTATACTGGCATCCAAGTTGCAGTTTGAAGGTTTAGAAGGGAACCTGACGGTAAAGAGGAGGATAGTTGAATCAACATGGCTTTCACAACGTGAACACACTTGGACCTGTGATTAGCGTACTCCCATCATTCAAGAACTTAACAGCTCGCTTTCTCAAGGAAAGGTCAGTCTCAAAACCCTGCAGAGCTATTTCATGCTTCATGGTATGCTATATCATCGAAACCCGGATGGTTCCATGTCGAGATGTCTCGGAGACGAAGAAGCGTAGCTGCAGCTTGACCGTGTTCATGATGAAGTTTGCGGACAAACGTTGGTAGTAATACTCTATAGTCGTCTTCAATGCCTAGGCTATTATTGGCCAGAAATGGAAGCTCAATCCCGTTTACTCCAGAAGTCTTGCTCCAATTTCCAAGTACCGTCACATCAACTAGAGGTTCTCAATGTAAGTCATGCTAGGGACTGGAGAGAACCACATATTATCTATCTCCGCGATGGGATAGCTCCGGCTAATCAGAAGGATGCCGTCAAGATGAAGCAAAAGTCGAAGCGATTCGTATTTCCCGAAGGGATCCTATATCTCAAAAGCTTCGGAGGTGATCTATTACGGTGCCTGGCTAAGGAAGAGATTCCGACTATACTGAAAGGAATGCATGAGGGGGAACACCAAGGAAAAAATAAACTATTTCTCCAGATACACGAGAAATAATATTGGCCAACCATGGAGGATGATGCAACTGTATTTATTCAGGGCTGCCACGAATGCCAAATTCACGGGAACCTCATTCACACACCTTCCACTCCTTTACACTTGGTAAGCAGTCCATGGCCATTCTATAGCTGGGGATTTGACATTATCGGGAAGATTAATCCATCATCGTCAAAGCAACATGAGTACATCATAACTGCGACAGAGTATTTTACCAAATGGGTTGAAGCCATCCCTCTACGAGGGACTACGAGAGCAATAATTATAGATTTCATTAAAGAGTACATCATTTATCGGTTCGGCATACCCAAGCATATCATCACTGATAATAGCACTCCCTTTGTAAACAAACAGGTACGAGAGTTACTTGAAGAATAAGGAAAGACGGCACTTAGAAGTTCCGTTGGGGTTTTCCCATATTCACTTGTTTACGGTGCAGACACAATCCTCCTAGTAGAAATCAAGATCCCATCAGCTAGGATTGCAGCAGCAAATGGGGTCCACTGGAATGAAGCTGAAGCATTGCACTCCAGAATCACTGAGTTAAACAATCTAGATTCCAGAAGAAGAAAAGCATAGAAACGTAATCAGACGTACATAAACAGTATCTCCAGGGCATATGACAAGACTGTAAGGCTACGTGTTTTTGGAGTGGGAGATTTGGTCTTAAAGACAGCCAAGCATATTCAGCAAGACATGTCTGCACCAAAGTTCTCTTTAAAATGGGAAGGTCCCTACGTGATTACCAAGGCCTACAATACCGGATACTACAAGATTGTTAAGGTGGATGGAGGCAAGTTATAGGCAGTCATCAATGTAAAATGGCTCAAGGCGTATCATGCTTGATCATTCCCACCACTGTCTCATGACGAAGCAATACAAGCATTTTTCATTACACATCTGAATTATCAATTCATTCAAAGATACATTAATGAAAAAACTTCTTCCACCTACTTAAAACCAATGCAATTTATTCCTCAAAGAGTTCAAAAAGAAAAAGTAACGTGAGCATCATCGAGCAGAAGAGAGCGCAGCCTAGAAGAGGCCGTCTAGCAGATTATAGTTCCTTGAAAACATTATCTTCAATCTAGTATGATATATCTCTGTCCTATCCTTAAAGTCTTGAACTGCCTGCTCCACCCTCTTTGATTCCGCAGCCAGAGCCTTCTCCTCCTCCAAGATAGCTTCCGTAGTAGGAATAACATTCGCAAGGATACCAGCTCGATCAACTTTGATGATGCCAAGACGCTGCCGCAACCATCCCACATTGAACTCCATGGATTCGCAGGTAGATACCATGTTCTTCCATTTCTCGAGGTTTGATTCAGCAACATTGCAGAAAGAAATATTCTTTATCTCAGAAATCACGGGAAGAAGGCAGTTTACCGTTGTGACCAAAGCAGATGAATAGTGTCGAAATACATTCCTGGTTGCAATATGGCCATACTTTCGTGTACAATGGTGATAGACACATTTTTGTGTCTGTTTTGATCTCAATTGTATATATTGTTAGTGTTCGATTTTGTACTTATTTGGTTATTTTATGTCTTAGTAGGTGTTTTGGAGAAATAAACTTTCGGGGAAAAATTGGCTCGAAAAGTGGTATTTGCGCTCGTGGGAGAAAATTACTATTCGGACTCTCAGTCTTGGCTAAGGAGAACTTCACTGATAAGGGGTACCTTATTACTATTTCCATCCAAGTTACTATTAGCACCCCTCATCTGGATAAGGGGCACTCCATCCCTAGCTTTTGAACATAAACTTTCGGTGGGAAAACATTCACTTAAGCAGCAAAGTTGCAGGATTGATTTTATGAGTTCTGTTTGGTGTTTCTTTCATTGATTTGGAGTAGTAACAATCTGTTACGACAAAACAGGAGCGCTATATATTTCATAATTTCAAAAGGAAGAATATTGATTGTTTTTCAATTAAACAGGGCAGCATATACTCAGAGCTTCGTTGTAAGATTTTGGAAGAGGTTTGGACGAGAATTTAGTGTAATTTCTATTGGATATGGACTGGGAATGATCCATTACATATAACCAGGGAAGGTAATAGGCTTATTCAGGTAAAAAAGGAAGATCATGGCTAAACAAGGAAGAGAATATATTGTCGGAGTATGTTGAAGGATAGTTATGTGAGATAAACGAAGAATATATTCGTCAAAGATTTGATTCTATCATATTTGGGAAGTAACGTGAAGATTAAGAGAAGATATCTGATCCTCAAATCCTCTGTGACCATTGGATTCATCTTTAGACGTGTAGAGGAAGAGAGAAAAAATGAAAATATCCTTGACTCTCACGGAAAGATTTCTCATGATATATTTGGAAGATTTAAAGCCTCTTGCGTATAAATAGTTTGGGATAGTTCCAGAGAGAGGGGGTCGAGGGTTTGGGGTAGCTACAGTGCTAATAACAAAGCTGCAAGGAAGAATCGCAACAGCAGCAGGTGAAAAAGAAGGAGAGAAGTTGCAGACGACACTACAAAAGTGTCGTTCTCAATAACCCTAATCTGAAGAACATTAAGCTGCACAAAACAGTCGCAATTAGGGTCTTATAATCAACAGTTCTGAAATAGTCCAACAACCACGCATATCTTCAGTTAGCAACACTTATTGTAATAGTGAATTCTGTAGCGCCATCACAGCGTTGCAGATTCTCTGAGTTGTATAGTTTCTTCAATAAAAACACATTTTTAGCCATGATTTATTATTTTGAGCGTGTTTTTGATATGAGGAGCTAAACCCCAACACTGGGATGATGGAGGAAGCCTAATATCATACGTGGATAATTATATTTAATTCTTATATGACTTTTGCAATAATTAAAATTGAATTATGATTTTGATTAATTAGTTGTCATCTCGTTTGATGGGTCATGCTTGCTTAGATGTTTTGATGTCCCATGCTTAGGATTTACAACTAATGTTTTGAGAATCTACCTTGTCAAAAATAAGAGTCCATGTCTTTTTTGAGTTATAATTGTTAAAAGAATTAGTATTTGAACCTTGTGTTATGTGTTTGCTAGAATCCTGAGTCCCAGTACTTCTTGATCTTGTGACAATTTTATGTAAATATTTTGTTTATTATTTCTGAAATCGAATCTTAACAAGTCTGAGCAACGAACTTTATTTACCACTTTAAAAACTACATCAATTTTTGGCGCCGCTGCCGGGGAACTCATAAGATCTCAATTGTATATATTTTTAGTGCTCGATTCTGTACTTATTTGGTTATTTTATGTCTTTGTAGGTGTTTTGGAGAAATAAACTTTTGGGGAAAAATTGGCTCGAAAAGTGGCAATTGCGCTTGTGGGAGAAAATTACTATTCAGACTCTCAGTCTTGGCTAAGGGGCACTTCACTGATAAGTGGTACCTCATTACTATTTCCACCCTAGTTACTATTGGCACCCCTCGTCTGGATAAGGGGTACTCCATCCCTAGATTTTGAACATAAACTTTCAGCGGGAAAACATTCACTTAAGCAGCAAAGTTGCAGGATTGATTTTATGAGTTCTGTATTGTGTTTTGGAGAAATAAACTTTCGGGGAAAAATTGGCTCGAAAAGTGGTATTTGCGCTCGTGGGAGAAAATTACTATTCGGACTCTTAGTCTTGGCTAAGGGGTACTTCACTGATAAGGGGTACCTCATTACTATTTCCACCCAGTTACTATTGGCACCCCTCGTCTGGATAAGGGGCACTCCATCCCTAGCTTTTGAACATAAACTTTCGGCGGGAAAACATTCACTTAAGCAGCAAAGTTGCAGGATTGATCTTTTGTGACAATATCTTGTATATATTTTCGTTTATTAAGTATTAAAATCAACCTCAACGAGTCCGTGTGAACGACATTCTTACTTACCACTTTCTACAACTTGTTAAAATTACATCAATTTTTGGCGCCGCCGACGCAGACTTGTTTTTAGGTTAGGTTTTAGATTTTATTTTTTTTAGGTTTATTTATTTTATTTTATTTTGTTAGATTTTACTTTGGGTATTTTTGTTTTTGGTGTGCAGGTTTTGCTTGAAGCTAAAAGTGGAAAGTTAGACTTGCCTAAAAAGTACAGAAAATCCAAGATTTTTGTTAGTTTTTATTTTCTTTATTTTTGGACTTGTATATATTGTTTGTTTGTTTATTTTTATTTATTTATTAAAAAAAAAATCACTTGCACACACCAATTGCATCGTCAGACTACCTATTTTAGGAAAACTCGTGGATTCGTAAGCTGAACCCGTGCCTTGGGCCTTATGGGAGTTACCAGCTAAAAGTCCACAAACCTCAGCCTCGTACCTTTGGGTATATTTTGCTGTGGTAACCTGAGCTTACCCATTTTAGTCAGCCTTGCATTTTCACGTGCACAATATAATGTCGAAATGGTATTACAAAAGCCAATACAATGAATATCCGACTGATTTTCAAAATGGACATTACAACTTTGACCATAGTGTGAATAGTCGTTGGGAGCATCCCTCTTTCCAAGGTTATGGTATATACCATGGTGATCCCAATTACTATTCGCATACTCACCAGTCATATGAGCAAAACAATCCTTCTATTTCTCTAGAAGAGGCTTTCAAGAGTCATTCCTTATTTGTGAAGGAAACCTTAAATATTCCATACGAGTCCCCAGAGAAGTCAACTAGGATGTCTTTAGAAGAGACTCTTAAGCAATTTACTGAAAGTACAAATAGGATTGTTGAAAAACTTGCTCGAAATAATCTTAATTTCCAATAAAGTGTTTCCAATAATACCCTTGAAAATGATGATAGTTATTTACATAATCAAGATGACGAGGATAAAATTGGTAACACTACTTGTTTAGATGAGGTTCAACCATTCTCATTCTATTTTAATGGTGATTATGATGAGGATAGTGTTGATGAAGAATTTGAAATAAGTAGGCATAGTGATCAGGAATTTGTTACTCCAATTGAGCTTAATAATGATAATGTTTCTAGTTCAAATCCAAATAATTTTTATAATTATTCACCTATTCAAAAGGACGAGGATTTGACTAGAGATACCACCGTTTTAGACGATGTAGTATTCCCTTTTGATTACGAAGCAAATAATGGTTTAGAGGAACGAGTATATTTTGAGTCTGGCAATTTAGAAACAATAGACTTAGAAAACAAATATGAACCCGTCGATATGAGTGAGGAAGTACCAGACTTAGAAGAATCAATTGACCATTTTCAGGAATCCAATGACCTAGAAATTAGGGAAGTTGTGACTAGTCTTTCTAGAGACACTGAAAACTCTAAGTTTGGGGGTGATTATCATTCTCCATGTGCTTTAACTCTTAGAAAGGTCCCTCACTTGGGAATTGACATAGTGCCTCAACAATTTTAAAATATTATCTTCATACACGTTTTCCTGAACCTAGTGATGTCCATAAAGAAGTTCAGTTGTTAGAAACCCATCCTCTGGTTGATGTGGTTTACCCAGGCTATGATACCCAGATTGATTTTATTTTCCCACCAAATATTTTTCAACCAATTGTGGGAACGTATGAATTTCAAATGTGTCAGTTATTAAGTTTTGAGACTAAACCTAATTATTTTAGAAAAATAGAATTGACACATTTGTTTAAGAATGGCCATCACTTTCATTTTGGTCAACTGTGTGAGTCAAATTTGATTGACTTAGAGGATCCTCAATTATTCAGGTTATTATTATGTGCTTCTAAATTTTTTCATACCTTACAACCTGAACCTTCGGATCTTATTTATAAGGTGGCGCAGCCCATGAAAATATTTTATTTAGACCCCTTTATAGAACCTGAACCTGAACCACAACTAGATATAGTTGTCTTAAACAGTAAACTACTAGGCAAGGGTGTGCTATGTTTATTCTTGGTTTGTTGCGGTTTCCTTTTATCCGTGTTAACACTTTTTGATACAGATGATCCACAGTTGTTTCGGTTATTGATTTATGATATGAGGTGATTAATTCTTTCTTATGTCTCACTGAAGACGTTAAACTTAGCACTTCTTGGGAGGTAACCCATTTCTCATGCAACACGGTAATATCTTGCCTTAACTCTTTTGCTTCAAATGGTAACAGTTTCTCCTTGTTCATGCTTTTAATTTCATTTTTAGAACATTGAGGACAATGTTAGATTTAAGTTTGTGGGTATGGGAGAAACTTTTTGTTAGTTGCAATAAATAAACTTCAGAGCCTAGAAATTTATGCTTATTAAGGGTGGCACTAACCAATCTAAGTGGATGGAAGTATCTTGATTGTAGGAATTGAGGAACCAATCTGATTAGATGGAGACATCTAAAGAGTCTATTCATAAAAGCACAGAGCTCAGGTGTTAGAAATAACATGGTAGTTTCGCCATATCTCGTTGAGTCCTTTTCACTTATGTTTTTATTTTCTTTTTAAAATATGTTTCTCTAAGTGATTAGGTGGGGCTCACGATTCAAGTTGTTACCACTGCTAGGTTGAAATAGAGTGATTGAGTTACTAAAAAAAACCCAGACCAATTATACCAAACGGAATAATTCTCAAAAATAAAAATAAATAAAAATTAACACTTGGATAGCAATATGTGCGTGTTCTCCCTGTCTCCGTCGCCTAAACAAGCGTGGAACGCAGGATCCATGGGAATTACCATGTAATCTACTCACACGAAGCATGCTCTTAGATCCGCAAGATCTAATCATGTTGTTAAAAAAAATGTTAAAGTTCAGTGAATAAATTGACCGTTGGTTCCCTTGTATATGCCAGACGAGTTGATCTAGAATTAGGATTTTCGACCGCTGGTTCACTTGTATATGCCAGTTGTGTTGATATTAGTCAGACCAGTATCTCAGACCATTAAGATAGGTTCATTTTGGCAGTGGCCTTCAGACAGATATGAGAAACACCGTTCACCTAGTCAACATCAAAACCATCTATGTTTTCTATATCCATCTCTTTATCTATCCATGTGATTTGTTGACTCAGGATATTAATGTCCATAGTACGACTATCTGACTAGAGCTCTGTCACTTATTTATGAATTTTAGTATGCTTGAGTGCAAACTCGTGTACAACAATTGGAATTTCGCATCAGGGTACTTCTGTTGAGATTATTTGTCTCACATTGTTGGGTAATCTATGATCCTGCGGTTTATAATCTCTTAGGTCCTCTCCACTCATTTCCAATTGGTTTTGAGTTGGATTCCCAGTATTCTAACATGGTATCAGAGCAGGCTATTTGCGACGAGTCTTTGACCGCGCCTGTACTCCGCGTCACCCGATTTATTTGTCCACGTGTTAGACCCAACGAGGATACATGTAAGGGGGCGTGTTGAGATTATTAGTCCCACATTGTTGGGTAATCTATGATCCTGTGGTTTATAATCTCTTAGGGCCTCTCCACTCATTGCCAATTGGTTTTGAGTTGGATGCCTGTATTCTAACAAATTTCACAAACTCCTTCCGCACTAAGAATCCACCGACATCTCGGTAACGAGAAGATAAGCATTTCATGTGGATTTCGAATGGAAGATCTGCATTAGGCTATTCATGAGATGAGATACCCAGATCAGCATCTTCAAGGTCCGTAGGGGAAGGCGTGTTTGAATTCGAAAGAAGAGGGCTAGTCAAGTCATCATCGTCTATAACCATCACGCATATTCTAGTGGGGTATCTCTGCAAAAGTAGAGAATTATTTTTCTGATCATGAAGAACAAGCAACTATTCAGGAAAGAAAAGGAAAGGAAGAACAAACTGGTATGATCTTCTTAACTCGAAGAACACGAGCAGGGGATTCCTCATGAGGCTTAGACGCAGATCGGGCACGTTTAATGGAAGACCATGGATGGTATGAAGAAGACGATCCATTGTTATTTACATAGTGAGAAAATTGAGTTTTCTGCAAGAAAATCCTATCGTAAAATTGTAGAAGGTGGTTCAAAATCCCTGCATATACATTTATGTTGAGGAAACCCTAAAAGAAGACTAAAGAGGTTGCAGTGAAGCCTTCCCGATATATGAGGATTCAACACCGATCGAGTCATGCTTTCTTTCGAAACCTAATCAAGGATTGGAGAAGTCGCTGGATATGAGCGGTTAAGACCAGCAATGTATAAGCACCCATGTTGGAGGAATCCTAGTAGAAGGAGAGTTCCATTCCTATCTCGAATGCAGGGAGGAAGCCGGTCTCACCAAGGCTCATGGTCACGACCGCGTGCTCACATGGAGGATTGCCAGCAATCAGTCACAATTCCTCCAGGTAGACTTCCTTTATTTTGTCTTTTATGTTGTATATGTCACCATCTAATGCCTACCCCACAATAGTGTAACCATCATGTGCTAGTCAAGGGACTTAATATTGATGGTGGATTTTAGTTAAGGGCTAAAGTTGTAAAGCCAATCTTTATGCCGACATCCTGCAAAGGATAAGGATATTTGAAAAGAGATAAATACGTCTTCTCTTTATTAATTCACCTAGAATAGACCATGTAGCAACAATCTCCAAGTATTCTGTGAATTTTAGCATTAGTAGTTAATGCATGAATCGCCTTGTATTTCCTGTGGTGTTCTCAGCAGAACTCTCATTGTTGGTGCGGCATGATGACTGATTGTTACTCTCAGCAGAGTAACATGAATATCCAAGTATCAATTGTGAGGCATGCACGAAATACCCGTACAGGCTACACCATTCACTATCAAAGAGAATCATCTCGGTGTGATATACTAGCCCGATCGTGCATATTTGAATATGGACTGTCCATATCAGTCTCATGAATAATCACGACTACGCAAGTTGGCCGCATAAATTAACCAGTCTAGATGAACCCTAGTAGGCAACCACTGCAATGAACACCAGCGGGCCCGTTTATGCCCTGTGGTCGAACACATACCTTTCCCCCGAATAGCCGTCAAACACCAACCCTGAAAAGGGATGGTCGAGCAGGCATGGAGCGGCTAGCATACATAAGACTGTCGAAAAACAGTCTCAAAGAGGTCGTAAACGTCCAACTTTGCAGGCATGGTTGGATGGTTTAGATCGCCCCTCGACCAAGTGGTGAAGTGTTGGTACACCCATTAGCGGGCCCACTTTCCACCTGCTTAATCGGTTCTCCCACAGCCAAACCGTAAAGCAACAAACGGTTGCCCAAACAAGGATGGTGTAATGCTTTAGGAAGCCGTGGAAGTCTAAACTGATCACAACCATCCAACTTCGCAGGCATGGTTGGATGGCTTAGATCGCGCCCAGGACCGTGGAGCAAGCATGCATATGCTCACCGCCGGCCCAAGGTGGTACCCACACAATCGACCTCCCCAAGGGAGGCGCGCAATCCCAAATCCGATCGATTGAAGTTGGCCGGTTCGAAACTCTAATTAGGGTTTGCGGTACTATCCATGTGTCGCAAATTCATCGCGAACGTCCATCTTCGCAGACTTAAACGGAGGGTATAGATGAAGATTCAAAAGGGGTCGAGCATGTCAACATGACCACCGTGGGCCCGGCATTACACCTGACTGATCGGTCAAGGCCGACCTTGGCCAGGCGTCTCGGTTCACGTGACCAAAAGTGGCGTGTCACGCCTCCTTAATGAACCCTTTGCGACACAGGTTTCTGTTGAAACCCGATCTCAACCACTCATTTTTTCCGGCCAAATTGAGTGGTTTAAATCGTACCTTTGCGAGTCAAGCTGGCATGGGCGTGAACACCAGTATGCCGCCTCCATGTAGGACCATTCGGTCCATCCAAAAATGTTCCCTAAGATCAAAATCGATTGAGCTGAAAGTTGGAGCCTGCACACCTCCTAAGCCCTAATCCAACGGTCGCAGATGGGGTCGCAATCCATCTCATCTGTCCAACTTCGCCAGCTTGGACGGATATCCTAGAATGGGAATTGGGAAATAAAGTGAGGAATCACCGTGATCATCGTCCACCACTCTTCCGCATAAAGTGATCGGCCAAGGCATGGACCGCCCATGGATCCTCCAAACGGTCACTCGAAGATGGATGGACAAGAGGCTATTTTTAAGACGCTTAATTTGTGACTTACTCTGTTAAGCTTTAAAACATCAATGCTTCATGCATATTGAATATATTCGATACATCACATGCGTAGAATATACACGATATTTTATAAATATCGGCTTTCCAAATAACTCAGTTATTTAACCTAGCACTGTATGCTACCTTCTGTGGGTCCCACGATCCACACACTTGAGACATTAATCACGTCACAAACTAGGGGATACATACTGGGGTATTGGTCCAGCGGTTTACAGCGTACGGCGTGCAACGCGCTATCACAAGAACGTGTCAGGAAGACATAGACGCTTAGTGGTGATGGGAAAAGTGGGAAAGAATGATCGTGTGACACTAACACACAACTCCACTACTCCATCACTCTATTTCCTCCACTTGCCATGTGAGACGTGAATAAGGCTCAAATGACTTGTATAAATAAGTTCTCCTCCCTATTTACAGGACAAGACAACACAAAAATCAAGTGTTAGTACAATTGTATTCAAAACACCCAGAGGCTGCTTGCATTATTCGTAAGCTGATGAGTGCCAAATATTGCATATTCATACACCTTTTCATTGGCACTTAACTCATCTTTCGCGCTTCAAAGTCATATATTATCCCAAATTCTGCATTTTTACCATTTTCAAGAATAAATATTTGTATTAATTAATTTTGTGTTTTTAAGTACTAAATAAAGCTTGGAAGAATTGAGAAGACAAAAGAGAAGAAAGTTGGAAGCGTTGCAACCCGCTCGCGCATCAGTGGCAACCTGTTTACAAATTCATGTGATTAAACAACCCATGATCCAAAACCCAAGACCCAAATCCATTTCCACCTCACCCCCATTCTCTCACTCAATCACTCCCAATTTGTTTCCCACAACCAAATATATTCCATCAATTAAGAAAACATGTTTTGTTGAGTGGATGAGTGCCAAAATTCGGATCCAAGTGCTTGAGGGAATTTTGTGTATAAATAGAGAGGGTTGTTGTGTTGAAAAACCATCCAAGAATAGCTTGTTCATGTTAGTTTATCAAATTTCAATTTTGTTGTAATGTTCTTCATGTTCTAATTTCATTTACTAGGGTTTAGATGAAGCCCTAATCTCATTGGTATGTATTCATATCTTGTATCTTGTTCTTGAAAGTTTAGAATTGTTTAAAGATATAATTTAATCCAAGTTTTTCAACATCTTGCTCTCACAATGTATGCCATGTATCCATTGTAGTTAGAATATCTCTATGTTGATTATGCTACAACTCATGCTTAACCAAACATTGATCTTTAGATTAGTTGTGCTTAATTAGACAATTAATGCTTTGGAGAAATACTTTAGTTGTGATTAAATTATCCATTGGAGAAACACCTTAGTTATATGGTAGACTTGAATCTACTATAAGGACAAGAATAATATTACAAGTTGAATGCATATCATAGGTTATTGGTGGATTTGAATACCCTAGTATCCATATTATCATTGTTTACATATCTTGTTATTTGCATCTTTTACTTTTATTATTTCAGTCACTTGAAAATCATATCGTCGTATCGACAAAATCAAACCCCTTTTGGTTACTCTCTGAATCAGGATTTAGAATCAACTTCTACACTCTCCAAGTCTCTGTGGTTCGACCTGTGCTTTCCCTGTGTTGCTTGTCGACACTGTGCACTTGCAGTTTATACATAGAAGTCGGTATCTTTCCGAGCCTACCAATTTTTTGGCTCCGTTGCCGGGGACTCGGTAGTGGTGTAGTTCATTTCTCATCTCCTGTCACTATTCATTTTTCATCTCCTGGAACTGTTCACATATCACTGTAGCAGAGCAACTATTCACAGTCAATTTTACACTTATTTTTGTTATTTTTTTTTATTTTTGCTTTTGCTTTAAAACTTCGAAACCCTAACTAACTCTTTTGAGATCAACAGGTTCCGGAGTAGCTGTTGTAAAGGCGAAGGAAAGGAAGCGAAAGAAGTTTTAATTTTAAATTAAAAAAAAAAAAAAAAGAGTTTATTTTATTGTATTAGGATTCCTCTACTCTTGTAATTTTCTTTTTATTTTGCACTTTATTTTGGAATTTGGACTTGGACATTCTATTTTTATTTTTTATTTTTAAACCCTACGGAAGGGTATTATTAAATATCAACTGTTTGCAGAGAAGGACGGTGATTACAATATCACCTCGGCCCCTCGGGTTCGTTCATGACATAGGAGTCGTGGCCCGAGTCGACAACAACGGTTCATCCCCCGTCTAGAACGGGAGGTAATTTTGTCGAAACACTCGCGAATCCCTTGTTAGCGAGTTACTGTATTCCTTCGTTTGCATATATGTTGAGGAATTGAATACGGCTGCTTTATTTTCCTAGTAAAGGGCAAGGACTGGCCATACAAGATAAGGGTTCGGATTTCATCACCGTTCTCTTCTTGCCCGCCTTAGGAAAACGATACATACACGAACCTAAGCTTTAAAATTTTGAATAAAACAAGACCTATAAGGTAACGAGCTTAGTAGGAAAGTCATTTGAAAAATATTGGTTACTCTTTAAGCATACTTCGAAGTTCATGACGGTTTCTGTAAATTGAATGCGTGACTGCGCCGCCTTGTAATACGGTGAGGCCTTGGGTATCAAAGCTCTAGCAGCTTCCCTCGCCTCTATTCAATTTACTTAAACTCGGATTGATTCCAGAGGGGTTTGCTCAGATTTTAACGAATTCCCTTTCGAAGGATTAGAAGCTGGTCTAGAAAACAATCTAAGTGGAGCCATCATGCTTTTTGTTTGCTAGAAATCAATAGGTTTACTGTGGTGGAGTCATCCTTGTTTGTGATTGCATAGAACTTGCCTTCTAGGTGAATGGTTAACATGCTTGATGTGCTAGCTAGGCTATGATTGTGTCTTTTAGAGACCATACACGCCGACTAGTTAGAATCAGTCAAGAAGAGTTAATTGAAATACATAGTTCTGAGGCAGACAGTCCAAACCCATCCGAAACAATGGGAGAACCAGTAAACCCAGTCCGTAGTCTAAAGGACTACATGTACCCAACGAGGACAACCCAGTCCTCTTGCATTGTCTTACCAGCTATTGATGGACAATTTTATCTAAAGGCAAGTATCCTCAATATGTTGCCTAAATTTAAAGGGGTTGAAGCTGAAAATCCCTACCACCATGTGAGAGAGTTCGAGGAAATTTGTGGGACTCTTCGGATCAACCAAATGACGGATGAGCACCTCAAAATGAAACTTTTTCCTTTTTCTTTGATAGACAAAGACAAGACTTGGCTGTGTGCTCAACATCCACAGTCATTTCATACATGGGATGCTCTTACGAAAGAGTTCTTCAAAAAGTTCTTCCCAAACCATAAGACTACGACAATTCGTCAAAGTCTGAATAGTTTTGTGCAATTAGAGGAGGAAACTTTGGCAAAATATTTGGAGAGATTTAATGAATTATTGCTCCAATTTCCTCACCATGGTTTTGAAAAATGGAGACTTGTGCAAATTTTGTATGAAGGCTTATTAGATGTCAAGAACCGAACTACAGTTGAGACCATGTGCAATGGTCAATTTATTGAAAAAAGTGCTGATGAGTCTTGGGATTTCTTAATCGAAGTCGCTGAAAAGACTCAGCAGTGGGAATCCCCCGTGATCCAAATAGGATTACCCTTGCATCCAATGTTCATAGAATTGACTCTGACTTCGAAGGAAGTGCAAAGATGGCATCCTTGGCCAGGAGAATAGAAAAGCTAGAACTAGAAAAGAATGGAAAAACTAATATCCCTACTCTCCGTAGTCAAATTGAAATGGCCACTTGTGCCGCATGCCATAGCTCAGACCATCTAGTGGACACTTGTCCAGACCTCCATGCATTTCAAGAGTCTAAAACCGAGCAAGCCAATGTTTTGTACCAAAGGCAAGAGAACAACCCATATTCTCAGACCTACAACCCAGGGTGGAGAAATCACCCTAACCTTTCATGGTCTAAAGGGCCCGTCCAAGGGGGAACATCAAATAATAACCAAGGATACCCTTATCCTAGAAACCCCCAAGTGCAACCACATGTGCAGTACCCTGTAGATAAAAAGCCTAGCTTCGAAGAAAGTTTCGGTTTGTTGACCCAAAATTTGGTACAACTCCAAAAGACCACAGACCAACGTTTTACAAGTCTAGAACTTAAAATGGGTCAAATTTGTGAAGCATTGAATGAAAGAGACAAAGGAAAACTCCCTAGTCAGCCCCAACAAAATCCAAAAAATGTATATCAGGCAGAAAATTCAACTCGAAATGAGGCCTCACATAATCAAGTAAATGCTATCACCACTCTTCGAAGTGGTAAAGTTGTTGAAAACAATGTAGGTGTACCACAGTCGAGTGAGTCTACATCAGACTCACCAGTGCATAAAATCCCACATAAAACACCTATTGTTGAAGACAAATCTGAGCAACATAAGAATTCCCATAATTCTAATGTCTCTGCACCATCTCATGTACCTGTTGCTCCATTCCCACAAAGATTGGTGCAGCAAAAAGAGAGTATACAGTACAACGAGATTTTGGAAATGTTCAAACGAGTTAACATCAACATCCCATTTCTTGATGTAATCAAGCAAGTCCCTGCTTATGCTAAATTCCTTAAGGATCTGTGCACACAAAAGCGAAAGCTTCATGTGCATAAGCGTGCTTTTCTCACTGAGCAAGTGAGTGCAATCATTCAAAGCAACACACCTCCTAAGTTTAAAGACCCAGGTAGTCCAACTATCACATGCAAAATAGGTGACCAAACGGTTAATAAGGCGTTGCTAGACTTAGGGGCAAGTGTGAATTTACTACCATATTCAGTATATGTGCAGTTAGGTCTTGGAGATTTGAAGGCAACACCTATAACTCTGCAATTAGCGGACAGATCCGTCAAAGTACCACGTGGTGTGGTAGAAGATGTTTTGATTAAGGTTGATAAGTTTTATTTTCCTGTGGACTTCATCGTCTTAGATACTCAACCTGTGCAAAACCCTGACAGTCACATTCCTGTCATTTTGGGACGTCCCTTCTTAGCAACGTCCAATGCAATCATTAACTGCCGTAATGGAGTGTTGAAGTTGTCATTTGGTAATATGACTGTGGAGTTGAATGTTTTCAATACTAGCCAACAACATTTAGATCTTGATGATGATAATGATGTGCATGAAATCAACATGATTGAAAGTTTGATTCAGGATTCGTTGTCTAGTAGCATGTCTGTTGACCCTTTGGATGCTTGTTTGAATAATTTGGACTTGGATTTGTTTGATGATGAATACATAAGTGAAGTGAATACTTTTCTTGAATCCACACCACTTATGGACATGACTAAGTGGAAAGCTAGAGTGGAACCACTTCCACTCTTGGAATCCAAGTCTGTTCCCTCTCTTGTTGAGCCACCAAAGCTCGAACTGAAACCATTGCCTGATACTCTTAAATATGCATTTTTGGGAGCTTCTAATACTTTGCCTGTAATCATTTCATCTGCCTTAGATACAGAACAGGAAAGTAAACTTTTAGAAGTACTTAAGGAGCATAAAGAAGCCTTAGGATGGACCATCTCGGACCTTAAAGGCATAAGTCCCACTGATTGCATGCATCATATAAACCTTGAGGACAATGCTAAACCATCTAGGGAGATGAAAAGGCGTCTCAATCCTAACATGAAAGAGGTTGTTAAGAGTGAGATTATAAAGCTTCTTGATGCGGGTATCATCTACCCAATCTCAGATAGCAAATGGGTTAGCCCCATTCAGGTTGTGCCGAAAAAGTCAGGAGTTACTGTAGTTCAAAACGATAAAGATGAGTTAATCACTACTCGAGTAACCACAGGGTGGCGAGTTTGCATTGATTATAGGAAGTTGAATGCAGTTACAAAGAAAGATCACTTCCCTCTTCCATTCATAGATCAAATGCTTGAACGATTGTCTGGGCGTAGATTCTATTGTTTCTTGGATGGTTTTTCTGGTTACAACCAGATTCATATTTCACCCGAAGATCAGGAAAAGACTACATTTACATGTCCATTTGGAACATTTGCTTATCACCGTATGCCCTTTGGGTTGTGCAATTCACCAGCTACATTTCAGCGTTGTATGATGAGCATTTTTTCTGATATGATAGATAACTTCCTTGAGATCTTTATGGATGATTTCTCTGTGTTTGGATCATCTTTTGATGAATGTTTGAACCATCTCACTCGCGTGATGATTAGATGTAAGGAAAAAAGATTTGGTGTTGAATTGGGAGAAATGTCATTTTATGGTGAACTCAGGCATAGTTCTAGGACACATCATCTCTGGAAAAGGCATTGAAGTAGACAAAGCCAAAGTCGACCTCATTCAAAACTTGCCGCAACCTCGCTCTGTGAGGGAGGTTAGATCATTTTTTTAGGCCATGCTGGTTTTTACCGTAGATTCATTAAAGATTTCAGTAAGATCTCAAGACCACTGTGTAATCTACTCAGTAAAGATGTTGCATTTGTGTTTGATGATACTTGTGTGCATGCTTGGGAGGAGCTCAAAACTCTTCTAACTTCAGCCCCTATAGTCCGACCTCCAGATGGGAAATTGCCATTTGAAATCATGTGTGACGCATATAATTTTGCTGTTGGAGCTGTCTTAGGTCAGCGAGTCGACAAACACCCCTATGTGATCTACTATGCTAGTAAGACACTGAATGAGGCTCAAATGAACTATTCAACAACCGAAAAAGAGCTGCTAGCTGTTGTGTTCGCATTAGATAAGTTTAGATCTTATTTGATAGGATCTAAAATCATCATTTATACTGACCATGCCGCATTAAGATATCTTTTATCTAAAAAAGATGCCAAGGCTCGTCTAATTCGATGGATACTCTTGTTACAAGAGTTCCACCTCGAAATTCGAGATAAAAAAGGGTCAGAGAATGTTGTTGCTGATCACTTATCTAGATTGAATGTCGAGTCTACTGATGAATCAGAGATTATTAGAGAATCTTTCCCAGATGAAAAACTGATGCTAGTTTCTGAAATGCCATGGTTTGCCGACATCGTGAACTACCTTGCTACAGGTAGGATGCCACTTCATTGGTCTAAACAAGACCGGTCTAAGTTCTTGGCCGAAGTGAAACATTTCCTATGGGATGACCCATATCTGTTCAAATACTTCCTTGACCAAATCATTAGGAAATGTGTCCCCAACTCTGAACAAAGGGATGTCATCTCTTTTTGTCATGATCAAGCATGTGGAGGCCACTTTAGTGCAAAGAAAACTGCTGCAAAGATCTTGCAGAGTGGTTTTTACTGGCCAACACTATTTAAGGATAGCCATGAATTATGTATTTCTTGTGACCGGTGCCAGAAATTGGGAAGTATATCAAAACGAAACATGATGCCCTTACAACCCATTTTGATTGTTGAGCTATTTGATGTATGGGGCATTGATTTCATGGGTCCATTTCCTAGCTCTGAAGGAAAGTTGTACATTCTTGTTGTTGTTGACTATGTTTCTAAGTGGGTAGAAGCAATTGCAACCAAAACTAATGACCACAAGGTGTTACTTTCGTTCTTAAAGGAAAACATATTTTCTCGATTTGGCACCCCTAGAGCTATAATCAGTGATGGTGGTTCACATTTCTGCAATAGGCCTTTTGATTCCTTAGTCCGTAAGTATGGCATAACTCATAAAGTTGCAACCCCATATCATCCACAGACCAGTGGCCAGGTAGAGGTTTCAAATAGGGAGATTAAGCACATTCTAGAAAAGACGGTTAACCCGTCTAGAAAAGATTGGTCTTTAAGATTGAATGATGCTTTATGGGCCTATAGAACTGCATACAAGACCCCCAATGGTATGTCCCCTTACAGACTTGTGTACGGTAAAGCTTGTCATCTCCCTGTAGAGTTAGAACATCGTGCATATTGGGCTGTAAAGAAACTGAACTTTGATCTAGATAAAGCTGGCACCCAAAGGAAGCTTCAACTCAATGAGTTGGAAGAGTTAAGAAATGATGCTTATGACAGTGCAAAGTTGTACAAATATAGAATGAAGGTGTTCCATGACAATCGCATTTTGTGCAAGTCATTCACTCCAGGCCAGAAAGTTTTATTGTACAACTCACGTTTACACCTTTTTCCAGGTAAATTACGTTCTAAATGGACAGGCCCATTCTTGGTGCGAACAATTTTCCCCCATGGGGCTATAGAACTAGAAGATGTCACAACCAAGAATGTCTTCAAGGTCAATGGGCAGAGACTGAATCCATTCCTTGAACCAATTCCACCTGAAATTGAAACAACTGATCTTGATGATCCGATCTATGTGGACTGAAAAGTTCCCCCTGTACATACCACAAGATATCTTCCCTGATGGTTGCTTTGGACATACCCTACTGTCTCTGGTTTGGCATCTGGTAATCTATTTTCTTTGAATCTGTTTTTTTCTCATGTTTTGTTGTTGTTTCTGTTATCTTTTGAAACATTGAAGACAATGTTAGATTTAGGTTTGGGGGAGTATTTGCATAATGACCAGCTGTGGAGCGGGTCTTTTGGAGGATCCTTTGTAGTCTTTTGCATTTTTTTATGACCAGTTGTGGAGCGGGTCTTTTGTAGGATCTTTTGTAGTCTTTTGCATTTTTTGTAGTGTGTTTTCTATGACCAGCTGTGTAGCGGGTCTTGCAGTCTTTTGTTTCTATGA
The DNA here is from genome assembly GCA_023529315.1 of Papaver bracteatum. Classification (NCBI taxonomy): domain Eukaryota; kingdom Viridiplantae; phylum Streptophyta; class Magnoliopsida; order Ranunculales; family Papaveraceae; genus Papaver; species Papaver bracteatum. The sequence continues at coordinate 796,751 of JAJJWX010001467.1, forward strand.
CCAGCTGTGTAGCGGGTCTTCTGTTGTCTTCTATGACCAGCTGTGTAGCGGGTCTTCTGTTGTCTTCTAAGACCAGCTGTGTAGCGGGTCTCAAAAAAAAAAAAAAAAAATTGGTTACAAATTTTCATGGTTCTACGAAATTCCGAAGTTCATCATCTACAGTTGAAGACCGAAGACGAAGACATTTCTATGGATGCTCTGAAATTGGAGAAGGTTTTGTGGGTACATCTTTGGTAGGCCCTCACGAGACTACAACTCGTCCACTAGGGACACCTAGGGGTTTAAAGGCTTAGTGCATACGCTAAATGCATTCGAGAGACCAGCGACAGTGGTATAGTTAGGATTTTGGATTTGTTTCACTTGAGGACAAGTAAAATTCAGGTTTGGGGGTATTTGATGAGTGCCAAATATTGCATATTCATACACCTTTTCATTGGCACTTAACTCATCTTTCGCGCTTCAAAGTCATATATTATCCCAAATTTTGCATTTTTACCATTTTCAAGAATAAATATTTGTATTAATTAATTTTGTGTTTTTAAGTACTAAATAAAGCTTGGAAGAATTGAGAAGACAAAAGAGAAGAAAGTTGGAAGCGTTGCAACCCGCTCGCGCATCAGTGGCAACCTGTTTACAAATTCATGGGATTAAACAACCCATGATCCAAAACCCAAGACCCAAATCCATTTCCACCTCACCCCCATTGGATTCTTTCCAAAACATCCACCTCACCCCATTCTCTCACTCAATCACTCCCAATTTGTTTCCCACAACCAAATATATTCCATCAATTAAGAAAACATGTTTTGTTGAGTGGATGAGTGCCAAAATTCGGATCCAAGTGCTTGAGGGAATTTTGTGTATAAATAGAGAGGGTTGTTGTGTTGAAAAACCATCCAAGAATAGCTTGTTCATGTTAGTTTATCAAATTTCAATTTTGTTGTAATGTTCTTCATGTTCTAATTTCATTTACTAGGGTTTAGATGAAGCCCTAATCTCATTGGTATGTATTCATATCTTGTATCTTGTTCTTGAAAGTTTAGAATTGTTTAAAGATATAATTTAATCCAAGTTTTTCAACATCTTGCTCTCACAATGTATGCCATGTATCCATTGTAGTTAGAATATCTCTATGTTGATTATGCTACAACTCATGCTTAACCAAACATTGATCTTTAGATTAGTTGTGCTTAATTAGACAATTAATGCTTTGGAGAAATACTTTAGTTGTGATTAAATTATCCATTGGAGAAACACCTTAGTTATACGGTAAACTTGAATCAACTATAAGGACAAGAATAATATTACAAGTTGAATGCATATCATAGGTTATTGGTGGATTTGAATACCCTAGTATCCATATTATCATTGTTTACATATCTTGTTATTTGCATCTTTTACTTTTATTATTTCAGTCACTTGAAAATCATATCGTCGTATCGACAAAATCAAACCCCTTTTGGTTACTCTCTGAATCAGGATTTAGAATCAACTTCTACACTCTCCAAGTCTCTGTGGTTCGACATGTGCTTGCCCTGTGTTGCTTGTCGACACTGTGCACTTGCAGTTTATACATAGAAGTAGGTATCTTTCCGAGCCTACCATAAGCATTCTCACCTTTCTGTCACAATTTATAAAAACCGCTTACACCTTCACAATCTCAACACCTTCTTCGCTTCCCTCCCTAAGATCAACCCCATCTCCTTCACTTTGTGACCGAAGCAAGTCTGGAACGGTCATTTCTTGGTTTAGCCCAGAATTGTATAGACTAATCTCTCGAATCAAAAGCACTCCCGTGTAGTGCATTTGTTTAAGGTTTAAACTCATTTCTCATCCACACACCCCAAAATTACCAAAACTGGCTGAGATAGTTTTCACCCATAAACAAACTTACTCACATTTCTCATCGTGGATGAATCCACGTGCCATAGGTCTCCAGACCAAAAACCTAATTGATATCCCCCCATATGACGTGATTGATGTCTCACAAATCGTGAAATCTGCATGAAAGACGTGTATTTTAATTAGTCAGTTGTTAACAGTTTAGACAATGAGTCTAGGTTTTGTTGAATTGCGCATGAGTGACGAATGCTCAGTGATTCATGGATCGAACATGTAAGTTGAGGCGTGTAGTTCTTTGAATGGTGTTGACATTACGCATATTAACATGTGTTCAATATGATGCAATCAAATTGTTGTTCATCAGGAGAGAGATGGAAAAAAATGGAGAATCCCAGGTACCGTCACCTTTATAGATTCATCAATCATCCAACAAGTAACTACAATATTTTGAAGCACATATTCAAAGATAAGGTTGATCCACAATAGCTTCAACTGGGGACTAAAGGAGTACACAAGAATCCTCTCCCAGTCAGAAGCTTTACACTTTCTGAACAACAAGTCAAAGAAGCAGTTCCATCATTGATCGAGCATATCTGTGAAATTCCTCTAGTTGTTTAAGACACAAAGGAAAGACATGTTCACAATACCGAAATACATTGTGTCGAAAGTATGTCCATCCCGTAAATACTCCTCGAACCTTCATCCATAGATAAGGAGATGCACGATTGGGGAATGCTTACCACAGTCCATCTATGAGGAAATTAATTTGGAAGAATGTTGATCGATGCTGACACCGCCATCAACAACATTCCGCTGAAAATCCTCTGATCCACAGGCATCGCTCGACAAGAAGATACTTGTGATCCCATCTCAATCAGATACCTTTAAGGAACGCTCGGAAATACTTATGTCTACATCACTTTCAAAGTGAACATAAGTTCAACCAGGACAGAAACCAAGTTTCACAAAATCAGGAAGATCCAGGATATGACATGTTCTTCAGACAAGCGTGGATCCTTGCTAAGAAGATGGCTAATGAAAAAGCTCCTTTGGTTGCACATCTCTCCAACGATGAAAGTTCTGATCCAGAAGATTTGGCGGATATTCCATCATCAAACACTTAGGGGAATTTCAAACTTTAACGAGATTGAAGCAAGAACCTGCAAAAGATGCATAGGCATTCATAAAGAGGTTCCACACTCAAGAAAGTCTCATTCATTTCATGTATGTGTCATTTATTTCCTCACATGTTATCCTAGCACGGGTACTGAATTATGCTAGAAACTCTACAATACGTTATGAATGGTAGCTTCACCATATTAGTATTTTACCAAGTGTTTGAATCTGACATTTATCCGAATCGAGCATTGAGACATTCATTACTGAGATGATGTCCAATCATGGCAAAGAACACTTTGGGCGTTTCTCCATAGCCTTGCTGGAGTGTCCATGTGTCCCATAAAATCAGAAAGCTTTTATGTCTGCACAAGTGTTGAATCCCACTACCGCAACGAAAGGAATGTTGAATCAACAGGAGATATTCAGGGCCGATACGATCAAACCTAAGACATTCGGTACTTAAGGAATATACGCTTCAATGCTCAAATATCTAAAAAGCCTTCAAATTGTACCCCCAATCAAAGAGTACACCTTCGATAATGGCGCATCTGGCTTCAGCACAAATATCTTGACGATGACACACTGATTCAACAACAACACGATCAAAGTGTAACTAAACTATAGTCGATAAGTCTTCATTATCCCATGATAATACTTCTGAAGCAGATGCAACATCCATGGATGGAACAAACTCCTTCAATATACACTGGGGACTTGATCTTATTGGAAATATCGATTCAAATCTATTTATTTCAACCTGATGTGATTCCATGAAACTTCATCAATGGGACCTCTCTATATTACAAACTCCTGCATGACTGAAGAACTTTCTCTCTTCACCGCTCGCATTCAGAATGAAGACTGCTACTGTTATCTGCCGTAACAATGTCAATTCCCTGACAAAAATACTTCATGGTAAAGTCACAATGTTCAGGAGAATTTTGGTTGAACTCCAAGTACATATTCATCTTAAGAATGCTCAACCCATCAACTAATTCGTGAATGTAAAGGCTCACTGGATGGAGGAGCAAAGATTATATCGATAATCATGGTTCTAAACTTTTTGGTCTCTGGAGCAACTCCAACCATAGTATCTGCATCAACAAGGATATGTGAAGAATCTCCATTCATGGTCTCAGCATCAACAAGAATTTTTGGAGAGAATTGAATCGTGATCTCAGCATCAACAACAGTCTCAGACGCAACATCCGGCTTCATCAATTATCTATTCTCTGAAGCATTACTCGATGGATCATATTTCTTCAAGCCCTAATGATTTGTATTAAGATGTGTATACATGAAAACATGTTAACATGAACGTCTTCGCAAATCTTTCACGACAGACGTGCACGAGCCAAAGTCTTCTACAAGATATTTTCATCGCCTCTACAAAGGAGATACAACACATTTCAGGACATGGGTTTACAAAAACGTACCAATGGGTGAGGAATGTGACAATGCTTCCTCAATGAAAGACGTTTGTCTGTGTCTCTTCTACAACATAACAAAAGGGCGCATCAATCGTACTTACAAGATGAGAGATATGTCCTTTACCGTCAGGTCTACGAAATCTGAAAATTTTGTATGGGATTACAAATTACAAATGTGCACACTTTGTTGGTTGACCTATATAACTCCAAATTGAGTGATTATTTTCTCATGTGGTAACATAGTCTCTTAGATTCAAAATTCGGGCTAAAGCATCAAAATACGATGTTGTATGAGGTTCCTACAACTTCCAGAGCATACAACATGCAAGCAGCAATTCTTAGAAGGGATTCATAACTTCCAAAGTCGATCGGTGTCCACCAGGACTTTCCACTAAGTCCTTCATCAAGGTACCTCCAACTTCGACCACCTAGGTCTTTACATCAATTTTTTTTTACCTGGGTCCTCTATCTAGGTCTTACCTGAAGAAGGGAAAATGAAAAGGAGAGATTACTGGGGACTGACGGTCCACCAATCATGGCGATCAGTTTCACAGTCCAAGACCCGTGGCACCGGAATCTCATGTGATAATCATTCATCATAAAAATAATGCTACCTCCGGGACATGCAACCATGGTAATTACATCATCCCCTCTTAAGAGCAACCTCAGTTTTGGTCCCGTGACCAGGTTTTCAGTAGTGATGTTTCTACGGCTGACAGAAACAAGATGGCACTGCAAGCACCATGCTCATGTATCAATCAAGGGGTCCTGATCTCAAATGAATCAATGCCATTAAAATCCTTCACCAAACGTTCAAGACACAAACGAATGGTCTAAAGACACAACATGAGTGTTTTACAACCAAGCTCGTCTGAGATGATTTTATACTGTCTCGCACCAAGAAGCTATCTGGGAGAAATTGGTGAAGAATCTAGGGATGGGTCATATACCATTCTCTGCCAATGGAAGTCCTCTACAACATATCCAAAATTCACAGCAATTGGATGAACGAGCAAAAAGATGTAGCCAAAATTTTGGAATACATGACGGTTGAAAATTTTCTGAAAACCTCCTGGAAGTTTACTGTTTCGTCAATTTCTTCCCTTAAATGTGCTCAAAAGCCGAAAATCTTCTTTCAAAAAGCTTGGAAATGTTCTTAGGTTAAAGAAACATGGGTAGATCACAAAATTCCGACATCAGACGAGGATTCTACAACATTTTCAATGAAGACCTAACTTCTGAATTTTCTGATGACGAATTATGACAAAATTCTTCATTCATCCACGCCAGGAGCTACGTCATCAACACAAGGCCACACTTTATATTTAGCTGATAGTCTCACTTGCTGAAGTCGACTGTGTTTCTGCTGATGAGATATGAGCTTTACATCTTCAGCTCTTTTCTTCTGTGATATTTCATCACGTCCCTCCTTTCCCTCCATATCTGCTAGTACCAAGAAAGCATATATCTTAGCACGGATGACTCCCAGAGATGATCGAGAGACATAAAATGTGTCATCTTTCCAGCATCTCTGAAAGGTTGATTCATCTCGGCATGAGCATCTGCAGAAGTCTTCATCTTTGAGTTGATATTCTTGGAGCGTTCCACGGAAGAGACAGAAAAGTGGTTGTAACCAGAAGTCACCAGTATCTGAGGCGAAAGACAAGGAGTCATGGATATACCAAAAACAAACACGCAACAAAAATGGTAACCATCCAACTCTTACCTATTTACAATTTCACTAGTTGTAGTGATTATAACGTCAGAATTTCGAAAACTTGTTCGTTCCTTCAAACTTGCAAAGACAAGCATAATTAGTTATTCAAAATCATGACTTGATTTTCATAAAACCATGAATAACCCACGTGAATTTTAACATCCAATGGTTTTTCAAAAATTGAACAGACGTCCATTCTACAATTGTGAAAACTCACATACAAACATTATTTCGCAATGTATAATTGTCTACTTTCAACAGCTGTTCAAAATCAAAACATTGATTTTAAAAAAATATATATTTTAACGTGAGACTCATGTAAATTTGAAATATATATATATTCTTTGCTCCCTCGCGCGAACATTGATCTTTGAAACGAGAGTATATTTTCAAAGATTTCTGAAAGCTCGAAGATAAAAAAAAAATCATGAAACCTCATATATAATTTGTTTATTACTAACAGACGCACGTCTATTCAACAAAAAAATAAAAACTTTTCTCTCGTACGAGCATCCACCTTTGAAACGAGAGTTTATTCCATTTTGTGAATTCTCGTATATTTAAAACATAAAATTTTGGTTTTCGTGAAAACTCATAGACAAATTTTTTATCATTATACTCAGGTCTATTTTGTTTGTTTCTTAAACTAACAAACAAACGAACGTCTATTCCTAAAACAAGGATTTCCTTTTTGGGCTTGGTCCCGTAAACACTAAACCGACCAAAACTGGACCTCTGATCGTTCAAATCAGCAGTGCTCCATCTTCAAGTGCTCACGAGATGACACTCTATCATACTGTCAGGGTCCTTACCTAGGCATTTGCTCGTACATGACATCATTGGAGCAAATCGAGGATTCTTAAAATACCTTTGTATGACTGATTTCAACTGCTTGTCTCGTCAACTGGAAAAATCACCATCCAATGCTTAATGCGGAACATGATTGTCCCTCACTAAGAAGGGAACTTAATGTTGATGGTGGATTTTCGACAAAGTTAAAAATTGTAAAATCATGATAATGCATGTTTCTGACCGGAATTCAAGAACGCATGTGACGATTCATGTTTTATGATCCGTGAACCATTTCACGATCTCTGACTGAGTGAGCATTCCTCTCAGAGCCATGATGATTATGTTTCTCGAAAGGCCTCCCTGGCTGAGCATTCGATGTTTCACATTTCATCGTGCCCTCTATGTGGAATAAAATGATTGGGCGGTCCTCTAGACATTAGACATAATTGTTTGTTAGAGGGATTAACGGCTTCAGGACGTCGGCGATACTCGTTGTTCCCTGACTACATAGAGAGACCCAGCTCTACATAGAATAATAATTGGGAGGTTCTCTAGACATAATTGTTTGTTAGAGGGCTTAACGCCTTCAGGATGTCGGCGATATTCGTTGTTCCCTGACTATATATAGAGACCGTGTATAGATTCAGGCGGCTCTCTAGACATTATTGTTTGCTGGAGGGATAAACACCTTCATGACATCGACGCTGCAAATTTTTTCTTGACTATGCCCTTTTCAGAACGAGAATGGTGCTTCAACTATCTCATATCTCTTCTGCAATATATTAATTCTACCGTGACATTCACCGACTGAATTCCTAGAAAATAATCTATTTCATCTCATTACTCCGTTCCATGGCTATCCTTGGCTGATTCCATGGATTAGTAATAGATAACCATTTTATCTCATTACTCCGTTCCTGAATCCCCTGGATGGATTCATGGATTAGTAATAGATACTCAATTCATTTTTATTACTCCGTTTCATGAATCATTCTCCGCTGAATTTCATGCATTAGTAATAATTACTCAACAATCGGGCATCTGGACTATCACCAATAAGTCCCAAGAAAATGGTGCTAGTGTATTCAACGATGATGCACGAATGAGAACCCAAATGCACGAACGAGCATTTGAAAGTATGGACAAACGAGGAATCCTACACAAAATAGGAGAGAGAAAATAATAATAAAAAATAATGAAAGAGGCGCCAAGGGACTGGGCCCACCAGTCGGCCGGTCACGCCACCGCGGCCGGTCCCCCATGCCTCTTCTTTTATTTTTCTTATTTTTTTATTTTCATGAACTCAAGAAGACTCCTTCATTTGAGCAACTTTCCTTGTTTGAGCAAAACTCACGGTTTCTCCATATTTTCACGGTTTCATGAAAAATAATAAAAATAGGGGAAGGTGTCGTGGGACCGGGCTACCTAGCCGGCCGGCCATGCCCTATCCGTGTCCGGTCCCACAACTTGCAATCCCTTGTTTTCATAATTATTATTTCCCTCATCTCATGAAGCTCCTCCGTTTGAGCAAAAATCATGGTTTCTTCATATATTCTCAAATATTGCTCAAACCATGAAAAAGCCAAAAATTAAAATGATCACACATGACTGACTAGGCTACTCACGTCAGATATTAAAAATATTATTATTTTAATATTCTCTAAATATTGATCAAATGAGAAAAGTTCTACTTGCTCATTCGAGCAAAATCAAGAATTTCAGTTAAAGATCAAACTCTTCTGAAAATCCAAAATATTGCTCAAACGCACACCAGAAAATGCTAAAACTCTCAGGACTGAGACACAGACATTATGGTGGCACGACCATACTTCCTTGACCGACTAAGGCCAGCCCTAAGGCTTGCAAGGATCCAGTCCCACACATCTTTATAATTTTGACCTAATTTGCTCAATTGCTCATATTGGGTCCAAATTCATTCCAACTAACTTGGAATTTGCTCAATCGACCATCAGTTGGTTCCACACCACCAAGGGCCGGTTCTATGCCCTCTTGTCCGGTCCGATATTCTCCAGAATTAGGTTTCATCACCTAATGCTCAACGGAGCACTATTGTATTAAGTGATTAAACCGTCATTTAATCATCCTTTCACCAACGATGCATGCTCACTTGAGCACTTGGGCGCTACATGGTCTTCCATCATCTCATGTAGTCGGTCACTCCCTTAGTGGCCTATTTTCAATAAATCATCAATTGATGAACAATTGATCAAAATTAGGATTTCGAACAAATGCTCTGCAAATCATGATTTTGAGCGATTTCAAACACTAATAAATTTATGTTGACCTAGCAATCAACATCTGGATTGATTATATAATATTTGGTAGGATACTGATATTTTCATTAATATTTTATTGGGTCACGTTACCAATAATTCATTGAATGGGCAATACTTGCTCGGTTGCTCGAATATTGATCCAACTATCAATATTCAGTAATTTATCCAATTGAGCAATACTTGCTCAGTTGCTTGAATATTGATCCAACTATAAATATTCAGTAATTTATCGAATTGAGCAATACTCATATCAATATGCTATTGAATATTGATTCAACTCAATATTCAACAATTCTTCGAATTTGCAATATTTGCTCAGACGAGAAATATCATCATCATTCAACAACTATACGTCTAACGTGTTCAATCCATGAATCACCGAGCATTCGTCAATCATGCTCAATTCAACAAAACTTAGACTCACTGTCTAATCAAGTCAACTACAGACTAATCAAATACACGTCAGCTTTGTAGACTCCACGTTCATGAGACATCAATCACGTCACATGGGGGATATAAATTAGGGTTTTGGTATGGCGGCCTACAACACGTGTGTTCATCCACGATGAGAAATGTAAGTAAGTCATGAAAACGGTTGAGGAAGTTAGCAAATTAGTGTGTGTATGATCAACCAAGTCTCCACATGACACGGAACTGGTTTTACCACGATCTCCCACTTTCTCATTCTTTCACTCAAGAAACCGTCACACTTACTGAGATCAATGTGTTTACTATTTCTGACAATATAAATAAGTTCGGGATCAATGACTGTAGACAATATTCGTCTACACATAATTCTCTCAATCGAAACTTATTTACACATACTTGCAGAAACCTTCAACACATCTACAATCCTTGATCATCATTGATCCCACAATTCTCAGCATCCCTCCTACAGATCAACCCATCTCCCTATTTATGACCGGATTGACTATGGAACGACCATTGACTTAGTTTAGGCCGGAGTCCTACAGATTGATCTCTCGAACTCAGAGTACTACCGTGCAGTGCATCTGTGTGAGGTTAGGAAATTTGATCGGTTGAGGAGTCTCGTCCGATCTCTCTTCACTTTCTTAAAAAACCAGCGAACATTTTTCCCCATCAACACTAGTCCAACATACCCACTAATAAAATAATTTCTATCCAAGATCAGTACAAGTAAAATCAAGCTTCCTTGGGAGTTGTAAACCATGCTAATGATTTTCAAGTCTTCCCACCATGAAAATCTTGCTATGTCAACCCTTTTAATATCTTTCATCTTTACTGTCTCACTCTCAGTACTAGTGTCGATGAATGAACAAACCAAGAAAAAAGTTTAAAAGGTCATAAATCTAGGAGAAACTTTGCTAATCAAATCATAAAGACCATAAAGAATTCCAAAAATCGACTGATGTTGGGTTCGAAACCAACAGAACTAGCTGACCAAATCTCAAAGTTTAAGCAGAAAATAATTTCAAATATCACGATTCATTGAATCATTTTCTCAAACAAGTCAAAGGTAAGTTTAAAAGCTTCATACAAAGCTCGATTTAGTACTGGGAAACAAAACTCAGAAACCTATATAACAGTTGAGCTCTTAAAAAATCATTTATGAATTTCCAAATCATTTACAGAAACAAAAAATTGCATCTAAGTAAACATCATCTAAAAGCTTTTTTATGATGAAATATATTTAAATGGTAAAAATCTTACTATTCTTTAGAGACGTATGAAAAATTAGGGATTTCATAAATCTTACTATTCAAACAAAAAAAATGCTACAAAGATAATAAATTTGGGACATGTATAATAAATTATTTACCCGCAGCCTGCTTATAGCGCCAAATTGTAACCATCATTTATCTGATGTCACAACCAATTGAATCAAATGATAAAACAAATATCAAATAGTATATAAACTGAAATCATAAAACAAGAGTAAGGTGCAGAGAAAGTAAGTGAAAGATTGATGCAAGCATATATGTGGTTCTCCAACGGAGTGCGTACATGTGCGGGTAAAAGAGGGTTGAAGTGTTTATTCATAATTATTCAGTTACATACAAGTAACTCCTTTATTGAAGTTCAGTGAGTTTAAGATCGTAAGAAGAAGAAAAAATATCCCCTACTCAACCTAATCGCTTTGGCTTATAAGGGAAAGTTGAGACCTATGACATTACTCTTCTATCCTTAACTTAGGATCGAAGCAATCCTGGAGTTGTTACCTTGTATGCCGTTGCTTCATATTTTACTTCGAATTTAATCATCTGCCACATGTCGAGGTAAATTATGGTGTCTATCGCTCCTTTCCATCTCTTATTTCTTCGACCCACACATTAACCCCAAATGGACGTCATTCCATTTTAATCATTTAAGTTCGGCCCATGAAAAGAAAGTAAGACAAAGTCTAGTCCGATATACCCGCTAATAAAATATTCTCTAGCCAAGCTCAGTACAAGTAAAATCAAGCTTCCTTGGGAGTTGTGAACCACGCTAATGATTTTCAAGTCTTCCTACCCTGCAAACCGTGTCATGTCACACCCCTTTAATGTCTTTCATTTTTACTGGCTCACTCTCAACACTAGTGTAGATGAATGAACAAACCAAGACAAAAGTTTAAAAGGTTGTAAATCTAGGAGAAAAATTGTTGATCAAATCATAAAGACCATAAAGATTTCCAAAAATCGAATAATGTTGGGTTCGGAACAAACAGAAGTAGCTGAACCAAGTCTCAAAGTTTAAGCAGAAATAATTTCAAATATCATGGTTCACTGAATCATTTTCTGAAACAAGTCAAAGGTAAGTTTAAAAGCTTCATACAAAGATTGATTTAGTACTGAGAAACAAAACTCAAAAACCTGTATAACATTTGAGCTCCTAAATAATCATTTATGAATTCCAAATCATACACAAGAACAAAATATTGCATATAAGTAAACATCAGTTAAAAGTTTTTTTAAGATGAAATGTATTGAAAAGGTAAAAATCCTACTAGTCTTTAGAGACGCATGAAAATAAGGGTTTCCATCAATTAAAAACCAATTTTAAAAAAATAAAAAATAAATTCCTTACCCTTAGCCTGCTACTAGCGCCAAATTGTAACTATCATTTATCCGGTGTCACAACCAATCGAATCAAATGATTAAATAAATATCAAATAAGATATAAACTAAAATCATAAAATAAGAGTAAGGCGCAGAGAAAGTAAGCAAAATATTGATACAAGCATATATGTGGTTTGACAACGGAGTGTCTATATCCATAAGTAAAACAGTGTTGAAGTGTTTATTCATAATTGTTCAATTACATTCAAGGAACTCCCTATTTAAGTTCGGTGAGTTTAAGATCGTAAGAAAAAATAAATATCCCCTACTCAACCTAATCTCTTTGGCTTATAAGGGAAAGTTGGGCCCTAGGAAATTACTCTTTTGTCCTTAGCTTAGGATTGAAGACACTCCTGAAGTTGTTATCGTTTATGTCATTGCTTCATAATATCTTACTTTGACTCTAACCACCTGCCATGTGTCGAGGTAAATTATGGTGTCTACAACTCCTTTCCATCTCCCATTTTCGCGACCCACATATTAACCCCAAATGAATGTCATTCCACTTTAATTATTTGAGTTCGGCTCATGAAAAAACACTAACTGACAAAGTCTAGTCCAATATACCCACTAATAAAATAATCTCTAGCCAAGCTCAGTATAAGTAAAATCAAGCTTCCTTGGGATTTGTGAACCATACTAATGATTTTCAAGTCTTCCTATCGTGCAAACTGTACCATGTCACACCCCTTAAGCATCTTTCATCTTTACTGGATCACTCTCAGCACTAGTGAATTTTCCTCAATGATTAAGCAAACACATTTAGTTTCTTGATGCGTGTCGTAACCATAACAAATTAATCAATATTTTGTTCACCTAATTAACAAGTAATATAGTGTAGTCAAGTTCTTTCTAGTGAGGAGCAAGAGTTTTTAGTTGTTTAATTATCACAAAAAGGGGGGTTTTGTTTTGGTTTTGAAAATCAAAAGAAAGTAAATAAAGCAATCAAAAGTTTAAGTTGAAATCAATATGAGAGATTAGATCAAGGAATCGTTCTTCGTTGCAAAATAATGATTCAAATTACGTTCTTGTCTACTTTTTAATAGTCACGAATTTTCATCAACCATAGGTTAACATGTTCTCTTATCTATCCCCAAATTCCTTGTTTCACTGAATAACATGTTCGCTTAGTTATCAGATTATATTCAAAAGAAAAACCTTGAGGTTCGCTTACAAGATGTAATTTTATGAACTTATTAAGATTCGTGAATTCATGTTTGATACTAGAAGTTATACTCGGTTCACTCGGTCCACTTTCTAGCATTATTTTCACACACAATTGCTCCACATAATCCCTTCGCAAGGTCTTGTGTAGTTAATTATTCAGCAATTACGTATTTCCTAACCACCAATAGCTATATATTAATTAGAAAATCAATTTAGTTGGCCACCTAAACGATCTATCAATCAAGCATAAACATTAATAATAGCAAAAACAATCGAAAGTCACGTGAAAACTTCAAAGTAGGTTTAAAGCAAAACTCAAATCATATGTTAAGAACTAGGATTTCATCCCCAATCAATAACAAAATTAGCTACTCATATTTTTGAATTTCACACCAATAATTAAAAGAAGAATTTTGAAGTTCACACAAATAATTAAAAGAAGAAAAGATGTGAAAAGCAAGCAAAAACAAAAGTGTTGTGTGTATAGAGGTGTAGAGGTATAAGTACATAACTTCTCTATTTATAGGCTTCAATTTGCTTGCAATCCTCTTAGGAATAGACTCTCTTTCCCATAGTAATTCAATTTCCAAGTCCAAGTCTTTCTCAAATCCTTCCATCTTCTATTTCCAAATTCAAGCCCAATTTTTCATCCAATTCCAAGTCTATGTCTTCATACATATGAGAAATACTCACACAAGATATATATATATAACTTTGGGTCGCCGGAAAATTACTGAGATCTCTAGAATCCGGTCAGAAAGCTCCATGTCGGTCACCTGAGATTCTTCTCTTCCAACGGAGTATTCCGTTACATCTCTATTAAAGTTAACGATCAAGGGAGTCAAGGGAGGAGAGAGTCATCTTTCTAGTCAGCATCTTACTTGGCTAATTGGTCTTACTCGGCTGAATTGGATCGATAGGTCGCTGGCATCACTGAGTTAACTCGTCGGCATAAAACTCCGACAGAGTTTCGTTTATTTTCTGGGCATTTCCCGACCGAATTAAGGCCTCACTTTTCTTCGATTCCTGCATAACTTGTATCCTAACATTCATCTAAATTGTGAAGTATTCATTCAAGCATATGCAGCTCCATTCCACAACACCTTGTCCTTCATCTCTGCTTCATACTCTTCCTAGATATGTCTCATCTGCACCTATCTCTTTTTTAACAAACCCATCTCATTTCCTTTTCCTCCATTAGAGTCCATCGCTCCCTATGTAGCAGCAGCACTCATTACCATTGGATACCCATTACAGATCCATCCACTTTCTTCCATTTATGGCAGCAAATATTCTTGCCTTCAAAACCCTTAATTTCATTTCCAGCTTCTCCAAACCCATTTCCTTTGTTGCTTCTCCCTTATTCTTTTCAGTTTCAAAACACCAACAACAACTCAAACTACATTAATTCACAATCACTAACTCTTCTCAGATTCAATCTCAGATTCGTGGTTTAACAGAAACAGCTTCTTAATCTTACTACCAGCAACTCTCGGATTCACGCTTACAGATTGAACCTATTAATAAGTATAGTCAAAGTCTTTTGACTATTATTTTGTATACTGTCAGTTTCACAGAACTGGCAGACTAGTTTTGTGTCTATTTTAGGAAAATACGATTTGTATTAAAGGCTGTCTGAGACAGACAGATTCTGTAACAATTCTTTATCTTTGTAATAACTCTTTTCATTCAATTCAATTCTGTGTTCTTCCCCTGTTTCTTAAATATTGAATATCAAAGTTTACATTTCTCATGATATCAGTTTAGGTTATCGATCTAACTCATATCAATCATCAAAGCTCAATACCTTTTTCTCAATAATTTTCATCTTTCAACTTCAATCTGGGTAATAAATCTTAATAAGTTTCTCCCACAAATTTTAGGGTTCTTGTGTTACTTTATGGTCACTACAATATCTGGGAATAAATTCAACAAAAATCGACGCAAAAATAACATTAACAACAACAGAAGCAACAACAACACCAACAAATTTTAATCAGGTCTTGAAAATTCTCAAAGCCCAAACATTGCCATGTCGACTTCCGTTGTTAATGGTACTTCTTTACCTTTCACAAATATTACTAATTTTGTTTCAATGAAACTTGATGGTACAAATTATCTCCTCTGGCGAGATCAATTTGAAGGTGTTTTTTTTCCTACTGATTTGTATGGTTATGTAAGTGGTGAAATCATTGAACCACTAAGAACAATTACAGTAGATGGCATAGAAACAACAAACACAGAATGGGTAACTTGGAGACTCTTAGATAGATTTGTTTCTACTTGTCTTAAAGCCACTTTTACTTCTAATGTTAGTGGTGATGTTCTTGGTCTTTATACTGCAAAGGATATATGGGATTATCTTGAAAACAGTTTTAGAACACAATATCTTACAAGAAAGAACATAGTAACATGGAATTAAAAAGGGGAATCAGTCAATAGTTTCTTATCTTCAAAGAAATAAATCTATATCTAATTTTTTAGAAGAAATTTGTGAAAAGGTTGGTGATGAGGATCTTATGATGTTTATTATGAATGGTTTAGGCAATGATTATGACATTTTTGTTATATCATCTCCAAATAGGGAGAGGCCTTATACGTTTGGTGAAATCAAATCTAAATTGCTTTCTCATGAATAATTCTTGGCTGATAGACAACAAAGTATTACCAATGTATTTGATGATCAGAATACAACTGCTTTTTATGCCAAAAATGGATCCAAATCATATACAAATAACAGTAAGACTGTAGAAAACTTTAATAATAGCTCTTATCAAAATGGGTCAAGTTCAAATAGTATAAATACTTATCAAAATGGATTAAGTTTTAATAGCAACAGAAGATTGGATTATAATCAGATATCTTGTCAGATATGTAAGAAGAAGGGATATTTAGCTACCAGGTGCTTTTTTAGGTATCATCCTCCTACTGGTACTTCTACTACTACTTCTAAGGCTCACTATTTAACTACTGAGAATCCAGGAAATTACTCCACTAGTACAATGCAGACTTCTGGGAATTCTCAACTAGATTTTGCAAGTTTCAATGTTCACAATGCTGCATCAAATGATGATCCTTCCTCATCTAATACAGTTTGGATTTTAGATAGTGGTGCATCAACTCATATGACTGGTGATAGAAATCTACTTCATAATACTTCTGAGTACAAAGGCAAGGATACTATTCAAATTGGAAATGGTAAGACTTTATCTATTTCTCTTACTGGTTGTATTGCAATTCATACACCCACTACAAGTTTTAAACTAGATAATGTGTTACATGTTATAGCCATGAAACATAATCTGTTATCAGATGCTAGATTTACAAGAGATAATATTTGCTCTATTACTTTTGATCCATATGGTTTTGAGACAATATGTTTGAAGACAAATGCATTGCTTGCTCGGGGAAAAATGCTTAACAATTTGTATCCCATTTCATCTATTACTCTGTATTCTGCTTTTTCATCTTTTGTTGCCTCTCCTAATATATGGCATGATAGGCTAGGTCATCCATCTCCTAGAATTTTATAACAACTTCATAATCATCACAATGTTAGTCTTTCTTATTCTATTTCAAAATCCTTGTGTCACCCTTGTCAACTTGCTAAAAGCAAAAGGTTATCTTTTCAACTTTTTTCTTCACATGCTTCTTCTCCACTTGAACTTATTCATTGTGATAAGTAGGGTTGATGCAGTTCTAGAAATCAGAACAATAAACTAGAGAAAAAATAGAACAAACCATTGAATTGAACATAGGATTGATAACAATAAGAACGTAAATAATTGAGTCTAGGTTAAAAACCCATTACTCATCTATAATCCGCAGATTAAAGCTTAAGAAAATATATAATCAAAGTCTATCATCTAAGAGACGGCTAATAACATATTTATACTAGCGAATAACCTAAACAGAGAAACCCTAGGCTAATAGACATAAAACGCCCTTCCTTAAGAGATAAAATAGCTAAGGTAATCCTAAATAAAAAAACACTCTAAAGGGTCATATTATGCCCCTGCATCAACCACCCCAGGTTGAAAGAAATCTCAGCTCCGATGAGATGCTTTATGGATTTTTCCATATATCTTTGATGTCTTTTCTGCCTTCCCTCGATCAAAAACATAACCCAAAGCCTTAGAGATCCTGAAACGTAATATGCAAGAAATGTTGTCCGTGTCATAGGATATCCGTGCTGCTTTCCCATGATCAAACACAAAAATCATTGCTTTGGAGATTCTTAACCATTGTCTCTTATACAACGGGTCGATGTTCTCCAGCCTTGACAAAAGATTGTGGACATTCATTGTTTGTAACAAACAAGATAGATCAAGACTAAGCTTCTCTGCAAGAGCAACAGTATTCTGCACACTTTCCTTAGGTACTGCTCTGCTTGTTGGGTTGTGAAACGTTAATAATAATCTGTCAAAAATGTCTCTTATGTCAAGATCATCGCTCACCCCATAGAGTAAATCAAGAACATACCCACCTTCTTGATATTCAGCACATAATACTACTCTTTGGTCTGAGCTAGTTTTTAACCCACAACAAATAGATAAATGAATTCTCCTTGGTTTTCATTGCACTAATTCCTCATGCCATCGATTCATGTGTATTTCCTATTAATCTTGCTAGTGGTTGCTCTCACTTCTTGATGTGTACTCCCTACACCACCACAAACCTCGCCTTCATTACTGATAAGAAGTGGCACAAAATTAGCAACTTGTTGTGGACGAAAACCATATGTAGTCTCATACATTCGGTTAATTGGAACCGCTAAGGCACCAAATGAAGATTGTTTTGTTTTCCCACGATCGAAAACAAAACTAATTACACCACTAAGGAATTCCATAAGTCATCCCCCTTGAAGCTTTTAGTGCATTAAATAATCAATAGCTACCTTTGCATACGACACAATACTTCTGTTGGAAGTTTCTTTTAAAATAGATAAATGATGCAGCTTGTAAGTCCCGCTAGTCAGTAAACGTTCCTTCGCATCTACTACCCTAAGAATAATATTGTCCAGTGAATTGCTTAAGGATGCAACCAAATATTCTAGCCAAACAGTAAGCATAATCACCAAGAAAATAGAGACTACCCATAATTCCTGCTGACAGTAGATCAAATCAGAAGAGATACTTTCTAACTTTTTTTGATGCTGAAGGTCGTATACACAAATTGTTCGCAATGAACAAGACGGACCAGGAGCAAGTCTTTCGGCAAGACAATAGTTGTAATTGTTGTCTCTTTCTCCACTAACCGAATAGTCATCATATCCCAACCAGCAAACATCTTATAGCAGTTCTTGTAGTAAAATGATTCATCTGAAAGGGAGGAATTTTTCAATGTCGCTAGTACCTCAATGTTCAGATTTATGCCAACACTTGAAAACACTTCCTCTATCACAGTTTTCTTTTCATTGATGGTTTCACACACCTCATGATAGAAACGTCTTCTGTCATCAGTATAAGCTTCTATGTCCTCAACAATTTACCGGTCCAAAGAGAGTGCTACTAGATCAACGACATGTTGCAGATGATATGCGTCCACCGCCTCACATAGTTTATTAGTAATAGTGCAACTGAGAATCTTACCTTTTGGTACCAACTGATCACAATTCTTTACACGCTCTTTTAAGTAACACATTTCTCTTGCAAAGGGATCTACAATAACTGAATCCCTCCCATTGTTAGAGAAAACTCGTCCTCGAACTGTACTTATATAGTTTTCTAGACAAGTTTCCTTTTGATAACCAATTCTCTTATACAAGTCGGAACTCGTCATATTTTCTATCATACACCAAACTTGAGTTATTGCATGAATAGAAGATTCATAACATGGTAGTGGAATACTCACATAGTTTGATAAATCTTGCCCCATTACATTCCTTCCACTGTTAAGGAAAATTTGCCCACGAATTTTACTTACATAGTTTTCCCCACTGGTTTCTTTATGACAAGCCTCTTCCATTTGTTTATAAGATTCCGATCTTAACTTACGATTGTCCACAATCCATAAAGCTTGACATCTCAAACTAAGGTCATCTACTGTATATGTAGTTTGATTCTCATAAACCAATTGAGTTTGGTTTACTGGAACACTTACAATGCTTGCCTCTTCACCGATAAAAGTATCAACACTAGCAGATGTAAGAACAACTTCTTCTTCAACTTCTGGACGACTATCGCTGTCGAAAACTGGTGGTAAGTCCCAATCAATAATGACTTTGTCATCACTCTCAGATTCATCGTATCTCGTCTCTTCACTGACTTCATCATGCTTCAGCTCTTCAATGACAAATTCACCATATTTCAGCTCCCCCAACGTGTCTTCGTCACTATTAGCCTTAATAACGTGAACTTCTTTCTTGTGCACTCTGTTTGTAATCCGAGCAGATATTGTTGATGTGCTGGTTACCTTTGTGCTCTTACTAAAGTCACATTGGTGCAACTGAAACTTCTTATGCGTTATCACTGTGTAATCTGGTGGCAGAAATTGTTTGCGCAACTTCTGTTTCATGTGAACCCAAGTGTGGATTTTCACTTTGCCTTGCCTCTTATGTCATTCTTGTAGCTTTTCCCACCATTGTAGTGCTGACCCCTTCAACTTTAACTTGGAAAACTTTACTTTACGAGCTTCTGTCATAGTCTGCCATTCAAAATATTTCTCTATGCTGGCCTCCCAATCAAGGAAATCTTCAGCATGTAATCTTCCATCCATATCATCCACTTCAACTTTCACCCGTCTGGTGTTCAAGTCAAAGGTTCTGATTAATTTGTTTTCTAACTTTCCATGATGTGATTCATGAAAAACACGGTTATGAAAAGTATTTTTATTAAACATGTGTTCATCCTCTGATCCTCCTTCCGGTGAATACAAAGGGGTGTGTTTTGAGAATACTGGATTATCATGAACAACATAACGACGATTCTCATCGACCTTTGTGTATTCATCTTCTTCAGAAACTCCTTCCGGTGAATCTAAAGGTTTGCGTCAGCTCTTCGGTATCTCCATTCGAGCTTTCGCACGTCCCTGTTGTTGTCACAACATGTCTTCAATCGAAGTTCTTGACTCAGTAGAATCTATGTATCTAATACCTCTACCACCACCTCTATCTCTACCTACCATTGTAGAAACTAGGGTTTGCTGGTGTGTTTTGTTTCTAGCGCCAATTGATGCAGTTCTAGAAATCAGAACAATAAACTAGGGAAAAAATAGAACATATCATTGAATTGAACATAGGATTGATAACAATAAGAACGTAAATAATTGAGTCTAGGTTAAAAACCCATTACTCATCTATAATCTGCAGATTAAAGCTTAAGAAAATATATAATCAAAGTCTATCATCTAAGATATGGCTAATAACATATTTATACTAGTGAATAACCTAAACAGAGAAACCCTAGGCTAATAGACATAAAACACCCTTCCTTAAGAGATAAAATAGCTAAGGTAATCCTAAATAGAAAAACACTCTAAAGGGTCATATTATGCCCCTGCATCAAGGGTCCTTCTCCTTTTACTTCATTAGAAGGACATATATATTATATTTTGATTGTGGATGATTTTAGTAGATTTCATTGGATTTATCCAATGCAACTCAAAACAGATGCTTTGCACTGCTTTCAGCACTTTAAAACTTTAACTGAAAATTTCTTTTGACACTAAAATCATTTCTTTCCAAACTGATGGTGCTAGTGAATTAGTAAAGGGTTATTTTAAAGTCTTTTTAAACTCTTGTGGTATCCAAATAAGGATGTTTTGTCCTAAAACCCCAAAACAAAATTGTCTTGCTGAAAGGAAGCACAAACACATTACTGAAATGGGAAAAACTCTTCTTTTTAATGCTTCTTGTCCAGAAGAATTTTGGTATGATGCCTTTTTAACTGCTACTTATCTTATTAATAGAACTTCAACTCCAATTCTTAATAACAAATCTCCTTTCGAAGTTCTTTATAATGCATCTCTAGATTACTCTTTATTAAGAATTTTTGGTTATGTCTGCTATCCTTTCTTGGGGCATTCTAGAATTGATAAACTTTCTCCAAAAGTCAGTTGAATGTATTTTTATTAGCTATAGTTCTTTACACAAAGGTTACAAATGTTATAATTCACTTACTAAAAGAACTTATATCTCTAGACATGTGGTGTTTTCTGAATCTGAATTTTATTTTTCTTCATCTATATCTTATATTTCTACTTTTGATTCTACTGTTGTTGTGCCTTTACCCTTGTCCTCTTCTGAGTCTGTTCCTTATAAATCCATGTGTTACAAGGTCTCAAAAAGGTATCTCAAATCCTAAGATTTTCCTTGATCATGTCATGCATTATTCTGTAAAACATCTAGTTCATTCTGCATTTACTTCTTTATTGGATACTCCTACTGAGCCAAAGAGTTTCAAGAAAGCTATTAAAGATCCCAAGTGGCAATTATCTATGAAAGAAGATCATACATCCTTGAAGAATAATGATACATGGAATTTAGTTGATCCTGAACCACATATGAACATTTTAGGATGCAAATGGGTTTATAGAATTAAGTTCAGATCAGATGGGAAAGTAGATAGATTTAAATCTAGATTGGTGGCACTTGGTTACTACCAACAAGATGGTAACTATGGTGAAACTTTTAGTCCTGTAGTTAAATCCACCACAGTAAGGGTAGTTCTCACATTAGTTGTTACTAGAGGTTGGTCTATAAAGCAGTTAGATGTATCCAATGCTTTTCTACATAGAGATTTAATTGAAGATGTTTATATGCAGCAACCTCCAGGATTTATTGATCCTGAATTTCCAAATAAAGTTTGTCATTTAAAGAAAAGTTTATATGGTTTGAAACAAGCTCCAATGGCTTGGTTTCATAAATTCCGTACTTCATTGATTGCTTACGGTTTTGTGTGAACTGTATCTGACTTCTCTATGTTTTTCTATACTTCTGGTGTGAATATGATGGTCTTATTACTTTATGTTGATGACATTATCCTAACTGGGAATTCAGAAGCTTTACTTACTGTTCTTGTTAAATATTTGAGCAATAACTTTGCCATGAAGGAGTTGGGAAATTTACATTATTTCTTAGGTTTGGAAGCAATCAGATCAGAAGATGCTATTATGTTAAATCAAAAGAAGTATACATTGGAATTGCTTACTAAATCTCACATGTTGTAGTGTAATCCTTGTAGTACTCTAGTTGCTAAAGGACCAAGAGTTTCTGTAAAAGAGGGAATTTTATTTCCAAATGCTATTGAGTATAGAACCATAATGGGTATGTTGCAGTATTTGTGCTTAACTAGACCTGACATATGTTTTGCATTTAATTATGTCAGTCAATAAATGCATGATCTTACTGATATTCATCTATTATTAGTAAAGAGAATTCTCATGTACTTAAAGGATACACTTGGTTATGGTATAACACTAATAAAATGGGATATTGAGTGCTTAACTGCTTATACTGATTCAAATTGGGGTAGTTGTCCGGAGACATCTAGGTCTACATGTGGGTATGCCATTTTTATGGGTAACTCTTTAATCTCTTGGTCAAGCAAAAAGCAGCCCACTGTGTCAAGATTAACTGCAGAAGCAGAATATAAATGTTTATCAGTTGCCACTGCAGAGTTGGAATGGCTTGGATCTTTATTTCCTGAGTTACATATTACACTTAAGAAGCCTATTACTCTCTATCGTGATAATACAAGTGCCATTTACTTATCCACAAATCATGTCTCTCATTCCAGGGCCAAACATATAAAAATACACTATCATGTTGTGAGGGAGTTGATTGAAGAAGGATTTTTGATTGTTCAGTATGTTTCTTCAAGGAACCAGTTAGCAGATTTATTCACCAAGGACTCTGTGCACCTATCTTTACTTATTTGTTGCATCAGCTACTGGGGATTTCTTTATCAGCTGGTACTTCAATTACTACTTCTTCAGCTTCTACAACTAGTAATTCTTCTCCTAATTCAACTGTGCTGCTTGCTATTACTGATTCTGTAGAAAAAGATGAGTTCTCATCTTGAATAGTTATTGTTGTTTGCATTCTTTTATGTTATTTTTTACAGTTGTTCTCCTCCTTGTGGGTTAGATTTTTTGATGATTGTTACAGGGTTTTCTTATAGAAGTTTCACACTTATTAGTGTTACCTACTATCAGTTTGAGGGGGACTAATAAGTATAGTCAAAGTCTTTTGACTACTGTCTTGTACACTGTCAGTTTCACAGAACTAACAGACTAGTTTTGTGTCTGTTTTAGGAAAATACGCTTTGCATTAAAGGATGTCCGAGACATACAAATTCTGTAACAATTATTTATCTTTGTAATAACTCTTTTCATTCAATTCAATTCTGTGTTCTTCTTCTGTTTCTTAAATCTTGAATATCAAAGTTTAGATTTCTCAGATATCTTCTATTCTTCATTTAATCTCTATCTCACCGGCATACAACAAACAACAGCGATCACCATCAACTCAGCACCACAAATTCAATTACAACGAGAACCCATGACTGCACATCAACACTTTACCATCCCCAACCCTAAATCTTCAATTGCAGGAACGAATCAAAATCTTAACTGCAATTTAATCATCAATTTCTTCTTTTCCTGTTATAGGAAGGCCACATCAGAATCATACAAGCCTTCACCATTCTCAATTTGACTCAACCCTTCTTCATCTCAATATGAATTTCCTCCATGGTTGCGCCTCTCTCTCTCTCTCTCTATCGTTAAATTCAGGGGATATAATGATTGAGAAGAGAAAGAAAAACCATTCTCTGAATTCTAGGGTTATAGGTTGGGGATGGTTTATTGGCACCCGGTCTCTTTGATAAGGGTCACCAAGTTTGAAGCCCCTTAACCTTAGTTGGACTCCAGATAGTGTTTTCCCAGGAAATTACAATTTTGCCATTTTGCTCAAATTAGGTGATTTTTTCTTCTTTTCCTCCACACGACTCCAATGTAGCTATAAAACTCAATACACGCGTAAAATACATAATTTACAAGAAAAATAACAAAGAAAGCATAAACAATAGATAATAAGGTGTATTCTACACCTATCAAATTCCACCACACTTAGACTTTGCTAGTCCTCGAGCAAACTAAAATAAACATACAACTCCATTTCGTCGAGAATACAATTAAAATTAGCATGTATAACAAGCCTTTAAATCCCTAGGTGTCCCTAGTGGACGATTTATAGTCTCGTGAGGGCTTACTAGAGATATACCCAGAAAACCTACTCCAACTTCAAAGCGTTCCAGCGTCGCAAGCATCCAAAGAGCTATAAAGACATAAATATTCTCAATCTAGTGTCAAGAAATCATAAGTATAAGAGAAAATTTAAATATAAAGTGTGAATAATAGAAGAAAGTGTGATCGGTCAACCTATGCCATAATGAAAGATTTCAGGTTTGAGAGCGATCAATAAGCATTTTTCCGTGACTTCTGCCTCACCAAAAGGGTTTTATGAAATTACACTCAAAAAGACGCACTTTTGTGGTTCTCACATGTGTGCTGTAGTAGTAGGATTTCCCACACTACACCCCTATTAAGATCCTATAAAAATCTAAGTGAAACTAGTTGAAGATTAAAGAATTAAACGACACTTTTATTATTTAGATCTCAGAAATGTTTACAGAAAATATTCAAACTCAAAATTACAACTTTCTTTTCTGGAGTTTGTCTCTCCTCAAGATTTTCTCAACTCTAAAAAATACATCATCATCCTCTGGACTTACCTGATCTCCTTATATAGGAAATTACATAATGGAAGACAGCTAAGCTTTCCCCTTCTTTCAGATCTATTCTGCGATCTCATCGTGGCAGTTACATTGCTTATTTTCGCCATCTTTCGTAATCCTTGTGAAACAACATTCTTTTATCATGCTTCTTCAATTGTCAACCATCTTGATGCTTTCTCATGTTGCTCACCAAATTTCGTTGAAGAATTCTCACGACGCTCTCGTGAAAGATGTCATTCTTGTAGTGGGAGTATTCAACCTTCTCGTGGAAATGTCGTTCTTATCACGAGAATATCAGTGTGACAATATTCTGGTACTACATCTTGCCTCTTCTCATGTCTTTTCTGCGAAGAAGAAACGATCATGAGAATCCTTAACTATCGCAAGAATATCTGAACTTTTTTCTCCGGAAATATTCCGCTAATTCAGCTTTCCTTGTTAACACGTGTTGTAAACCTGTCCTTTTGTATTGACACGTCTCACATAATTTACTCCCTTCTTTGCCTATAAAAGGAAGAGTCGAATTTCATTTCTAGTTTTCTTTTCTTAACTCTCTTTCTTCTTTACTTAGTTTCTTTGCTTTTTGTTCTGCAACTTCTTCTCCTTCTCATTCTTCTGCTACTGTATTAATGGAGTCCTCGAGGTATATTTTTGATCATGGTATTTTCTTAGATCAAACTTTTTATTTATATTCTTCGATCTTCTCTTACTTAATTCTTTATAACCCCATATTATGTACTCTTCAGCGGAGCTGCATCTATTTCCTAATCCTCGACTCAAAAACCTATTATTCATAAGAGGCCGATTTGGAAAAAGGAAAGAAAATTTCATGAGAAATAAGGTAGTAAGAAACACATTCTATTTCTTAATAACAATATTGTTGCCTCTGTTTCTTATCTAGATTATTGTTTGCAGAATGACGAGGGTAATGCTAATCCTCCTAAAAGATCTCGCAAATTAAATAAGACCTTTGGAAGTAATTTCGTCATTCCTCCCTTAATATCTACGAAAGCTTCACCTACACCTGTGCAATCTGATCTTCCTCCTTCTTCTGGCGAGAAGCTCGTTTTCACTACCACTGCCTCTACTGGTCCTTCACCAATTCAAATTGCAGAACCCATCATACCTGAAACTCCCTCTAGCCCTTTACTTCCTCCAAATGTTACTTTGCCGAAAACTCCTCCTTCTGATGATATAACCATTGCTAATGACTCAAATCATCAACTTGTCCTCACTTCCTCTATTTCACCTTCTACATCCCTTCCTTCATCAAATGAGACCATCGCAGGAATTGATGTTGCTTTCAAAATTTTATCTAACATTCTAAATAATGCTAGAGATTCTTCTACTGATTCTCTCCAAAGCGGAGTTTGCGAAACTATGCTCAAATATTTTGGCTCAGACAATTCTGTTTCACGAGATTCTCTAGAGAATGAAAATGCTGCTTTGAGAAAAAGTCTTCAAGATAATACTTCTGAATGTGAAACTCTAAACCACAAGCTCAATAACTCTGTACTGGATCGCGAGAATCTCGCTAGAAAGATTGATGAGCTAAAAAGTAAGCTTCTTTTTGCCTCTGTCCTTTTATCTTTTTATTCTATTTCCATATTCTTCGTACTTAATCCTCCCTTTAAATTCTTGTTTTATATATTAGTTTCCAACCGAAATCGTTTCATCGAAAAACTTAAATCTGAAACCATAGCTGATGAAGCTCGCATTGAAATAGATTCTTGGATGGACCAGCATAGTAGATTAGATAATCTTTATACGTATTCAGTTGATCAAATAAGAAATCTCAAAAATGAGAATAATCAATTATTGCAAAATCACAGTTTTCTAAACAACGAGGTTACTCGTCTCTCATATTCGTTATCCAAGAATAATTTGTCTATAGAATCTTTGTCAGACAAGAATAGAACTTTATCTCAAGAGAAACACAAATTATCAAGCTTGTTGGCGATCTCCTCGCAGAAAATAAACAATCTTCAAGGGATATTTGATGACCAAAAGCAGTCTCTCCGCTCTCTTAAAAATAAACTTGATTTAAGTAATCAATCATCTCACATTGAAATAGACAAACTTATCAAGGGTGGACTAACTCTTAGTTTGAATGCCAGCAAGCTTCGAGATGAATATTCCCAACTAAAGGAGTCTCATTCCTCATTGTCAAAAGAAAATTCATATTTACGCACCAAAGAAGAGAACATGAAATCTCGTGTAAAAGGCATAGTTGGCGACAAATTTGATGATGCTATGAACCAATGGGAGAACTGCCTCTTTTCATTAATCCAAAACTTAACTTCGCAAAAAGAAGGTAGTCAATTATGACTTCCTCACTTGTTGATTTCCCTTGTCACAATTTATGTTATATTTCACTTGTTGATATTCTCACGATATATTTATTTCTATAACCTTTCATTATTTTGTTGCTCGCAGAATCTGAAAAAAGCCTTCATTCTACTATCACCAATCTTACTAAGGAGATAGACAGTGTTCGCAAAGAAAACAAGACTCTTCTTCTCAACCTTTTAGAAATTCGTGATAAAGCAGAAAGAAGACTTGATTATCTTGAGTATTTCAAGAATATAGAGATCAGAAATCGTGACAAAGGTTTCCTTCGCCAAGTTCATCTTAGTCTTTGAAGTTCTCGTGAACGAAATTTTGATCTCCAATTCTCTTTCTCCTGTATCCGTTCTACCTTTGAAGGTTGACGATGATGAAGTCCCTCTTCCTATGGATAAAGATTTAGAATATCCGTCTTCTGAAGGAGATGTTGAAGAAGACGCTGAAGAAGAAGATGATCAAGGAAAATAAGAAAACCCTCTAAAATAAGGAGAAGATCGTAACAAAAAGAACTCTGGGGATGATGTTCGCGATGAAAGAAATATTGGTGATGATAACAATCCTGACAATTCTAAATCTGGCAAGACTACCGCTTGAAGCTTGAGTTCTATTTTTAATTTCTTTTTTCTTCTTCTTTCTCGCAAATGATATAACCTTTTTTGAACTATAATATTCTCAAGAAACTTAATGAAATCCTACATATTTATTCCCTTGCTTGCCTCCTCATTAAATTTCTTGAGACTTGTTGAATTCAACTTGTTTCTTTTGATAAAGAAATCTTCCCTGCATGCTTAACAAAGAAGAATTAATTTTTGAGGTTATTCTATTGGTCTTATTTTGCCAATTTTTTCTTTTTGCGACAAAATCGCAGGACATCTTTACACTTTCATGTATTGACCCATTGATCTTGCCTTATCTATATTTCTTTATTATATTGCGACAATATGACGAGTCTAAGTTTTCTCGCGAAAACAAAGCCTCGTGACATTGCCGTCTTGCGATGAAATCGCAGGACATCTTCACATTTGCATGTAAAAACCCCTTGACCTCATCTTAACTTTTTTCTCTTATGGATTTTTGCCTCTGTATAATTTACGCGACAATATGACAGGCCTAAATGATCTTGCGATCTTAGAGCCCCATGACATTGCCGTCTTAAGACACTTATCAGCTCCCTAATGGAGGGTGCCGCCCTTATCTTCCCCCTGGCTTCCCCTTCAAGGAGGGAACATCGGCCATACAAGACTAGCTCCTCCCATCCATATTTACCAACAACCAGTTGTTTTCGCAGCCTCTTGTCCTTTATGCCTATATGGCTTATAGTTACAAGACTTCACCCTAGGTGGGGTTTTCTTCAGGCCAAGTGCATTGTAGCCAAGACTTACCAAAGATGGCCAGGGTAGGTTCGTCCGTCCCGGGCATCCTTGGCTAAACCGTGTACCTCAGCGCCTTGATCATACTATGCACTTCTTGGAAGAGACTCTCAGTCGTCCAACCAGGGTATAACCTTATAAAGCTGGAAATACAAGATCTCTCTCCCGGATAGGTTTTCTTTAACCCCTACATCTATATGACTCAGGTTCCAGTAGCAGTATAACCTTATCCCTGAATCATATAAAGAGATACCCCCTTTATAACGTGCTTGTAGGTCTTACATTTGCCTCTTACGAAATTGTACTCGCGAACAAGTTGCACGCCATAAAGGTTTGTCCCATTCTCTTAATCTCTGCGAAATTTCATTCGCTTTTCTCGCGATATTGCTCGCGTAATCTTTAAAATAAAAATAGTCACTGATAATAACCTTTAATTATGCCAATATTTCTTACCTTACAGTATTTGTCACTGATAATACCTTTTCAAAAATAGTCTATTCCATGGTCTATCAAGTCGTTGGCCAACATCTCTTCCTTCAGGATCCATTTTTTTCGCCAATTTTCCACCATTCTCTCGCTGATATCTCGGTGTCTCTCGCAGAACTAAATCACCAATTTGGAATTCTCGTTTTTTGACATGTTTGTTGCATTCGCGAGCTAACCTTCGCTGGTAGCTTTCCATATGCTGTAGAGTCTTCTCCCTTTTTTCTTCCAATTCATCTAGTTTATGTAAAATCATACCAGCATTTAAATTCCTTTCCCACGCTTCTCTTTTTTTTGTAGGAATAACAACTTATGTTGGTAATACAGCTTCAACCCCATATGTTAAACAAAAGGGTGACATTCCAGTAGCCTCTCTTCTAGTGGTGTTGTAGGCCCATATTGCATTATGTACTTGCTCACACCATGATTTGTGATACCCTTCTAATTTCTTTTTCAAAATATCTGCGATCGTTTTATTAGTTGCCTCAGCTTGACCATTTGCTTGTAGGTATAAAGGAGTAGATTTTCCACACTTTATCTTAAATGTATTGAGTAGTAATTCTATGTTCTGTCCTTCAAACTGCTTTCCATTATCAGACATCAACTGTGCTGGTATTCCAAATCTGCAGATGATATTCTCGAATATGAATGTGAAAATATCTTTATCACGAATATGTTGTACTGCTTTTACTTCTCCACATTTTGTGAAATAATTTGTATCCACAATGAGGTATATCCTTTGTCCAGAGCCAGGCACAAATGGTCCCACAATATCTAATCCCCATTTTCCGAAGGGACATACACTTGTTGAGGATGATAGTGGTGCTCCTGGTTCATGTATCTTTTTTCCAAATCGCTGACATTTTTCACAACGCCTTGAATGTTGTTTCGCATCTTCATGCATGTAAGGCCAGTAATACCCTTGCATCTTCGTTCTATATGCCAAAGATCTACCTCCGTTATGATTACCAGCATCTCCACTGTGCAGCATTTTTAACACCTTTTCTCCTTCCTCCCTTGTCAAACATCTTAGCGATGGTCCATTAAAAGATCTGCGATATAACACTCCGTCTCTTAACTCATAATTAGTTGCCCTGCTTCTTAGCTTGTGTGCCTCCAGTCTATTTCTTGGAGTTTCTCCTTTCGCCAAATAAGCAAGAAGTTCCGCTCGCCAATCTTTGTTTCTCTCTTTTGCTTCTATTTCGCCATTTTCTACAATCATCACATCTTTCTCTCCTTCTTCGTCAATTTCGACGGAATTCCCATCCACATCTTCGTCTTCTTTATTTACTGAAGGTAATAAGAGTGTTTGAATTTTTATGCATCTCGCAAGTGGGTTTTTCATCATGCTAGATATGAAGGCAAAAGCGTCCGCAAGCCGGTTATCTTTCCTTCATATGTGCCTCCATTTTATCTTTGGAATTCTCGCAGATAATTCTTCCACGAGTCTCTTGTATTTCTTTAAAGAAGGTTCATTTGTTATATATTCTCCAGTTATTTGACGAATAACCAATTGAGAATCGCTTGTGATTCTAGCATTTTCCAACTTCATTTCTATTGCAAATTTCAAAGCGTGGATAACAGCCTCATATTCTGTCTCATTATTAGTGGATGTAAATTCTAACCTAAATGAGAAAGATGTTTTTTCTCCTTCTGGTGAAATAAAAACAACTCCAATCCCATTTCCTTCTCCATTAGATGATCCATCCACTAATATCTCCCATCTATTGGGTTCTGTCAATAATTCTTTTGGATCTCCATGTTCTTCTTCTGCCTCCATCATTTCTTCCACAGCTTCGTCATTTTCCAAAGGAAATTCAGCTAAGAAATTTGCGATGACTTGGGATTTTGGCGAAGATAGAATTTCATATTTGATATCGAAATGTCCCACTTGTGCATTCCATCTTTCTACTCTTCCTGATCTTTTTGAATTCTTCATTACCAATTCAATTGGCACTTTTGTTAACACCTTGACCTTATGTGCTTGAAAGTAAATGCGAAGCTTGAAAGTTGCATGTACCAATGCTAGGATTAATTTCTCAATCTTTGAATAATTTTTCTCTGCTGAATTGAATGTTTTACTAATATAGTAAATTGGTTTCTCTATCCCAGCATCTACTCGCAGCAATACCGCACTTAGCGCATATGCCGTTGTCGCGAGATAAATTAATAACTCTTCTCCTGGTTCTTTCTGTAAAATGGTTATATCCATTAAATGCTCTTTTATTCCCTGAAAGGCCTTCTCACATTCATCTGTCCATCTGAATTTTGTTCCCTTTTTGAGTATATAGAAAAAATACTTGCATTTATCAGAGGATCGCGAGATGAATCTTCCTAACGAGGCTAACAGCCCATTCAATTTTTGCACATCTTTTACTGTAGCTGGTGTGGGCATATCGCGAATCTCTTGCACTTTTTCTGGATCAACTTGTATTCCTTCCTTTGATACAATATACCCCAGAAACTTTCTTGAAGTCACTCCAAAAGTACACTTGTCAGGATTTACTTTGATATTAAATTGCCGCATTTGTTCAAAAATCTCCTTCAAATCTTGTACATGATCTTCAGCTTCTTTGCTCTTGATTAACATATCATCTACATATACCTCCAGTGTTTTGTGGATCCACTTTGCAAATACCTTCTCCACCATTCTTTGGTATGTTGCACCAGCATTTCGTAATCCAAAGGGCATTTTTGTATAACAATATAACCCTCTTGGAGAAAAAAATTCAGTATGTTCTTCATCTTCTTCAGTGAGAGGGATTTGGTTGTATCCTTTATATCCATCTAACAAAGATATTCTTGCATTTCCCGCTGCTGACTCAACCATTTGAGGAATATCTGGTAGTGGAAAACTATCTTTAGGACAAGCTTTATTTAAATCGGTAAAATCTATGCAAATTCTTATTCCTTTATTCTTCTTTGGGACCACCACCATATTTGCAATCCAGTCTGGATACTTTTCTTGCCTTATTATTCCTGCATCAAGAATCTTCTGTAATTCTTCTTCTATCTGAGAATGGTATGTTGTTGCGATTTTTCTTATTCTCTGCTTGAACGGCCTTACATTTTTTTTGATTTCTAATTTATGACATGCTACCGATGGATCTATCCCTGGCATTTCATCGATGCTCCACGCGAAAATGTCTTTGTATTCTCGCAAAATATTTATAGTTCTTTCTTCCTCGTCTATCTCCATTCTAGTCCCAATTTTCAGTATTTTAGGTTCTTCTTCACTCCCAACATTTACTTCTTTTGTTGGTTCAGCTGCAGTGTAACTGGCTTCTGGTGCTGGTGTTTTTATGATTCTCGCACGTTCATCTCCTTCTCGCGAAAATTCATTGGGTATCCCTTTTCCCTCTTTTGCTCTTATCATTTAAATTTTAAATTCTTCTTCTTTTCTTGTTTCTCTCATCAATTTTCTGCGAGCTTTTCGCTGTTTAGGACGTTCTTCACAATTTTTTACTTCAATTTGATAGCATATTTTCGCAAGATCTGTATCTCCTTTAATTTCCCCAATTCCGCTAGTCATAGGGAATTTGATGCGTTGATGTAAGGTTGACGCTACAACTTTAATTGCGTGTATCCATGGTCTTCCCAATATCATGTTGTATGGTGATTCCATATCCACCACGCATAGTGTTACTTGTGTTTCAATTTCTCCAAGTGGTAATCGTACTATTATTTCTCCTCTTGGTTTTGTTATAGATTTTCCGAAACCATGAATATGATATGATGAAATAGACATTTCTTCATCTTTATACCCCATTTTCTTAAAAGCATGATAGAACATTATATCCACAGAACTTCCTGTGTCAACTAGAGTTCTATTTATAGCCCATTTTTCTACAGATTTTATTGACTTTTCCTTCCTTATTGGTATCATGGGTACCGTAATCACCAAAGGAGATGTATGATTTAGATTTTCTTCTAAAACTTCTATTGCTGTAAATGTAATTTCCTGCTTTTCCCAATACTTTAATAATGGCGTTTTCTCTACCATCATAATTTTTCTCCCTTCAAAATCACGTTTATGTATCCTCCCCTTAATATTTTCATGAAATTTATCGATCATTTCTCTTGACACTAATTCATACTTCAATTTCCTACAATTTTCTTTAATTCTAATCATTTTTCTTCTGAATATTTCACCAATCTTCTTCAAAGTTTCCTTGATCTTGAATAATTCCCGTCTTCTTTTTTACCTTTTCTTCAATTTTGCTAATTCAACGTTCCCCTTAGTCGGCGCCAAAATGTAGTAGCAGGATTTCCCACACTACACCCCTATTAAGATCCTATAAAAATCTAAGTGAAACTAGTTGAAGATTAAAGAATTAAACGACACTTTTATTATTTAGATCTCAGAAATGTTTACAGAAAATATTCAAACTCAGAATTACAACTTTCTTTTCTGGAGTTTCTCTCTCCTCAAGATTTTCTCAACTCTAAAAAATACATCATCCTCTCTGGACTTACCTGATCTCCTTATATAGGAAATTACATAATGGAAGACAGCTAAGCTTTCCCCTTCTTTCGGATCTATTCTGCGATCTCATCGTGGCAGTTACATTGCTTATTTTCGCCATCTTTCGTAATCCTCGTGAAACAACATTATTTTATCATGCTTCTTCAATTGTCAACTATCTTGATGCTTTCTCATGTTGCTCACCAAATTTCGTTGGAGAATTCTCACGACGCTCTCGTGAAAGATGTCATTCTTGTAGTGGGAGTATTCAACCTTCTCGTGGAAATGTAGTTCTTATCACGAGAATATCGTTGTGACGATATTATGGTACTACATGTGCAGGTAGGAATGAAAAGAGAAATCATGCGACACGTTGAATGGTAGGAAAGAAACCTTCCGAATAATTTCTGTAGACCCCACAAAATCGTGGGAAGTAAAAATCTGTTTTCTGACGATCTCTAAGAAAGGAAATCAACCATTGTTATCGAGGATAGGATTACTTACTCACCTTCACATCCAATTGCCGATGATGATAGCACCACTCTCACAGCATCCAATAGAAACGTGTTCGGCTCGCCGTCTTCATCTTCTTGGTCTTCGGGTTCGGCTTCAACTTTTGATGATAAACTCTTGAACTTCATAGATCCTTGACAATTTGTAACCCTTTTCTTAAAATCCTTGTCGCTTAAAACTTCTTCACATATTTCTCCTCCACCCACGTCTTATTAAATAAATAAAAACAAAATAACAAATTTTTCTTGTCTCATTTTTTTTCATCATTTTTTTTCTATTTTTTTTTCTATATAATTTTTTTTTAAGACAAGAAAAATAATACGAAACAAATTGAAAGTAAAGAAAACCATGACCGTTGGAAAAGTACTTGACCGCTTGATTCTTTACAACTTGTATCGTCTCGAAATCATAAACTTCAATAATTCTCACATTTTTCCTTTCTTTCTCTTGTAAATAAGTCTTTAACATGTATATATAATTCCGCTCCTTGTCTTGTTGCTTTACTTGAATGTGAAATTTTCTTTTTTCTTGTTCTGTTGCTTATAAACCTTGAACGTCATCAACTTTCCTTCGAACTTGTGATGTGAAGTGCGTGTCGTAACCAAAACAAATTAATTATTATTTTTCCACCTAATTACTAAGTAATATAGTGTAGTCAAGTTCTTTCCCACGAGGAGCAAGAGGTTTTAGTTGTCTTACAATGTCACAAAAGGGGGGTTTTTGGTTTTAGATTTTATAAAGCAAAATAAATAAACAAAGCAACTAAAAAGATAAAATTGAAAACAATAAGAGAAACATGATCAAGGAATCGTTCTTTGTTGTAAAACAATGATTTAAGTTATGTTCTTTTCCACTTTTTATTAGTCACAGATTATCACCAACCGTAGGTTAACAGGTTCGCTTAGCTAATCCCAAAATTCCTCGTTTCGCTGAATAACAGTCCACTTTGTTATTAGATTTTATTCCAAAGAACCACCTTGAGGTTCGCTTACAAGATGTAATTCCAAAGAACGCATTAAGATTTATGAATTTAGGTTTGATACTAGTAGTTAGACTCGGTTCACTTGGTCCACTTTCTAGTGAATTGCTCCACGGAATCCCTCCGCAAGGTCTCGTGTTTTCCACTTATGTAAAGAGTCAAGAAATGATTACTTATCCCCTAAATTTCACTAGCTTTAGATTTAATTAACAAATCGATTTAGCGTGCACTCTAAACAACCTATCATACAATCATAAACACTCATATTAGTAAAAACAAACGATAATCATGTGAAAACTTCAAAATATATTTAAAAACAAAACTCAAATCATGTTAGGAACTAGGAATTCATCCACAATCAATAATAAAATTTGCCACACATAATTTGGAGTTCACAAAGAGTAAAGAAAAGAAATAGAGCAAAAACCAAAGTGTTGTGTCTGTAAAGGTGTGAAAAACAATGTAGAGAGAAAAGAAGATAACTTCTCTATTTATAGGCTTCACTTTGCTTCCAATCCTATTGGGAATATAATCACTTTACCATGATAGCTCAACTTACAAATCCAAGTATTTCTCAACTCTTTCCATCTTCTGTTTCCAAATCCAAGCCCAATTCTTCATCCAATTCCAAGTCTAGTTACCCATGCGAAATACTCACACAAGAAATCTGTAACTTTGGTTTACCGAAAAATTACTGGGATCACCTGAATCCGGTAAGAAATCGCCCTGCGGTCACTGAGGTTCTTCTCCGATAAAGGAGTATTCTATCACGGTTCCGTTATATTAACAGTAAAACGGTCAAACCGTTAGTAAAAGGGTCAAGAAAAGAGAATTAGTCATCTTGAGTTAGTTGTATTATTGAATTGGCTGACTCAACGAGTTAGGTTTAACGAATCCTGAGTTGACTCAGTGGAAGAAAGATTTGGACAGAGTTTCTGAAAAAGTGGGGGTCTAACAACCTCACCCAATATTTTGATTAGCAATCTGTATGGACAAATTCGAGTTGTTTTCTAGAGAATCAACAGATTCAATCAATAGAAAATATCTCAAGGAGTTATTATCTCAATCTCTCAATTTGATTTACTCAAGCAAATATGATTTGCGAGTCTAATCAAAGAGAGATAACTTGGATGGTACCAAAGACCAATATCCAAGTGTCAATCGATTTAAATCAACAACCAATAGGTCGGATATTCTAATCGATTGATCAACGCACAACCTGTATTATTTCAATTATATAACAAAATATAATGCGGAAAAGAAACAACACATACACCATAATTTTGTTAATGAGGAAATCGCAAATGCAGAAAAACCCCGGGACCTAGTCCAGATTAAACATACAATGTATTAAGCCGCTACAGACACTAGCCTACTCAAAATTAACTTCAGTTTGGACTGTAGTTGAACCCCAATAAATCTCACACTAATCCAAGGTACAGTTATGCTCCTACGCCTTTGATCCCAGCAGGATACTGCACACTTGATTCCCTTAGCTGATCTCACCCACAACCAAGAGTTGCTATGACCCAAAGTTGAAAACTTTAGCAAACAAATCTGTCTCACACAGAAAAGAGTACAAGATAGATAAATTCGTCTCCAACGAATAAACCTATGAGTTTTGTTCTGTCTTTTGATAATTCAAGGTGTACAGGAACTAATCAATAAAACTAGACTTATATTCCCGAAGAAAAGCTCAGTTTTATCAATCACCTCACAATAGTCTTAATTGACGCAGCGAAAAAAGATATTGTGGAATCACAAACGATGAAACGAAGATATTTGTGATTACTTTTATATCTTTCCTATCAGAGAAATTAATCTCAAGCCAATTATTACAATTGTACTCGTACTATAGAAACAGAAAGATCAGATCACACAACTACAAGAAAAGTAGTATCGGTCTGGCTTCACAATCCCAATGAAGTCTTTAAGTGGTTAACCTGGATATAGAAGAAGAAAACCAAAGGTTAAAGGAGAATCGACTCTAGCTTAGCAAACTAGTATCACACAAAATATGTAGGGATTAGGTTTCCCAGTTGCTAGAGTTCTCCCTTATATAGTCTTTCAAATCAGGGTTTGCAATCAATGTTAGCTTAGTAACAAAGCATTCAATATTCACCGTTAGATGAAAACCTGATTAAATACAAGTTAATATCTCTCAACCGTTAGATCGAAAACTTAGCTTTCCATACACACATGTACTAGACGATTTTGGGTTTGTGTAACCGTACCCAAATGTGTACAATAGTTGGTTCAATATTAGTCAACCAAATGGTTAGCCAAATGATAACTTTCATATCAACCATATTCCTTTTCACCATAACTAGTCCAAATGACTCAAATGAACTAGTTAGAGAGTTGTTCAATTGCTATGAGATCTTATGTACTACACAAGACACAATTGAAGCAAAAACAATGTGATTCACTCGAATCAATTCATGAACTATAAAGCCACGGTTTGCAATAGCATTCCTTAGATAATTTAAATAAGTTCACGAACATCGTTTTTAGACATAACCGCTCAAGTTCAAGGACTGGGTTCGTGGACTCACATAACCGGTTGGAGTTCACAAAATCCAGCAGAAATTCTCGGGTTCGAGAACTTATGTCAGTTCGCGGAGTGAAACAGAGCTACAACTCCAGCATAAATTATTGGGTTCGAGAACTACGCACGTTCGTGGACTGGGTTGACGGCTCAAGTTCCGGTTTTCACTTGATCAACAAAGTTTGCAAACTTCGGTTCAAGTGCTAAGAACTTATACATATATGTGTTACCACAACAATGTTTATATCCCCCAATGGTTATATTGTCTAAACTTTCATTTCAATCATTGAAACATTCTCATAGGACGTCATATAGTTGTTATTCACAAACTAGTTTTTGTCAGAGCAATTTTCAAAGTGATTGAAACATAACATGACTTTCGTCACTAGGCAATGATGAACCTGGCTAAAGAGAATGCTTTACCAACACACATTTCGAGAAAAAGATAAGCGAGATATACTCGGCTCGAAATGTCACATGTGCATATCTTTAGTCTATATAGTAAAATGACTTTTGTCTCAAGATAGGAGATAGAGTAGATAGACTTTTGAGTGATAGATAAGTTCAAGTCTCCATATACCTTTTAGTCGATGAAAATCCACTGGTTCCTTGAGTAGTCCTCGTCTTGTATGATGATTTCCATGGAGTTCTTGAGCTCAAATACACTTTTTATCCTAGTCCGAGACCTTAGCTATAGTAGACTAGAAATCAAGACTTTATAGTTTTGATCACTAACATTGACAAACATGCTTGAAATATCAACGCATGCGAGTTCGACCGAGCAGTGCTCTAACAATCTCCCCCTTTATCAATTTTAGTGGCAACACTATTAATACATATGAAATACAAAAAAATATATAAATAAACTTTGTAGCTCCTATTCCACATGTTTAATCTTCAACAATACTCGAAATATTCGTCACTTCCAAGTAGTCCCATGATCCCAAAGGTTGTAAGTTTAGCATCATCGTTGTTGAAAATCCGTAGCTATAACAATGAGAAAAGCATCGGTTCTCAATCATTGTTAAACAGTGTCATAGTATTATTACACAGTGTCAAAGTCCAATTGCATCACAACTTTAACAATAATACTATGGTGATACTTTACTCCCCCTTAGTCAATACTCCATCTCACATGGAAACCACTCCCCCTTACATAATGATCCGAAAACCATATGTATTTGTAGTGTGAACTACAATTAATTCTTCCCCTTTTTGTCAATAAAATTGGCAAAGGTACAAGAACGGGATCCTAATGAAATTTCCGTAAGAGACATTTCATGACCAAAGGTAAATATGTATCATCTTGTTTAGATGCAATCATAAAGCCGAAGCTAAACGCATTCATCAAGGACTTTATAAAGATGCAAGATAACCCTTATAATATTCCACAACCGCACTACCTACAAAGATTTGGCAATTAAGCACAAGTTCAAAAGAACTCTCCCCAATAAAATGTCATTCCCTAAGGAATAACAAGAGCGACCTTAATTTCAAAAGAAAAGAAGGATTTCTTTAGACTCAACAAATTACATACAAGTATGAATTTGGAATCCAACAAGAAATATTCAATCAAATTAACCACAGCGAACCAAGATTAATTTGACTAAATATGCTCTACACAAGTTAACTTATGGAGACTTAAAAAATAAATTAAATTAATCACAAGAGAACTTGCAAATAATCTAATTGTCATACTCAACCAAACTAATTACAAGAGTAATCAATTTAATTGGCCATACTCGACATAAGAATAACTTACGGAGTGCTAACTAAATAACCATACTTGATGATTGATTTAGTTCATTTGGGCTCATCACAAGAGATTATGGAACCATCATCTTCCAAATAAACTTAGAATTTTTAAACCAAAAAATCTAAAAACAAGAAGAAGATGAAAACATTGGATAGCTATGCGTAATCACAATAATGGCTATTCCAAAATACTAGTCATTCTTCTAGACAAAAAGAAACAATAGAAGATTTATTAGACATTAAGACCTTTGAAGAATTCATTATCGTCCCCGAACTCCTTGTCGTCAACAGCCTTGGGAACATAAGGTTCATTGAGGAAGGAGTTTATATCAATGAACCTTCTTGGTTGCTATTGTCGAACCAGGGCCTTCTGAATCTCATGAGTCTTATACACAAAAGCCTTTAATTGTTGAATCTCCTTTCGCAGCTCCTTCAACACATCAAGAGCATCCGAAAACTTCTGAGAATTTGAAGGAACAGCTCTTGGCTTCCTTATATTCTTCTTTTTCTTTTCAAGGTTGGAGGCAATGGAGATTGTTCTTTTTCCTTCATGATTGATGGATTAACAATCGCATTACCTTCTTTTCCATCGCAAGACATCATTCTTGGAGCGTCCATCAACGAATGGGTTTGTGAGAGAAATTCACAATTGGATCAACAAGTAATCTAGAGATAAAAAAAGGTTTTAGAGAAGGAAAAGGAACGTAGGGTTTGAAACCTAAAATAGGTTCGTAAATGATCAACTCTTATCCCTATCAAGAGTAAAGTTGTCGATAATACCCTTTTTCTTTTATTTGATAGACAAAAATAAGAAAAAACTAATAAAAGAAGAAACAAAACTTTTTCTAAAGCCTAAGAGGTACAAAA
This sequence comes from Papaver bracteatum, assembly GCA_023529315.1. Taxonomy (NCBI): domain Eukaryota; kingdom Viridiplantae; phylum Streptophyta; class Magnoliopsida; order Ranunculales; family Papaveraceae; genus Papaver; species Papaver bracteatum. Next base: position 837,259 of record JAJJWX010001467.1, read on the forward strand.
TCATTGTCTCTTTTGATCAGGCACATGAGACAATATTTTAGAAACAACACAATTAAGTTGTGCTGTGGTGAACAACAATTTGTCCACCAATTTCCTCTTGAGAGGAATCCACAGACCCCTGTCTATCAAAACGGTTTGACCATATTTTCTTTTCAAATGGTCTTGATTTTACCTTGGAAACTAACTTCTTAGACGAATATAAAATCTAACATACCTCTGCGGTCTTCTGAGCAAGTTTGAGCTTTCTTGATAAATGATTTTCTCTTCGTTGAAGTTTGTTGACGTGTCTTTGTTTGTGTTTGAACTTGTAACACCTTGAGAGTTCATGTCCTTTTAATGAACAATATGAGCACATCACACTTGGAACCAGGCTTCTGAATTGTGCACGCGGCTAGGCAAAAAGTGGATCATGAGACATTATAAACAGTGTTTCCAAGAAAAGGGTCAAGTTCTTCTTCCAGAATGGTTGGATTATCTTCTGAACGAATATCAAAATTGATATGTGTATTGCTATAATTATCAAAATCAATATTTTCACCAAGAAGTGCAACACTTGATTTCCCGTCTTCATTAGAGTCGTAGCTGTCAGACATTTCATCAAGAGTTGCTGCAAGACCTTTGTTCCCAATGTATTTTCTAGGATTTGGACACTCGTTTGCAAAATGACCAAATCCCTTACACTTAAAGCACTGAGGCATATCCTCATCATCATTCTCATCAATATCCCTGTTTTTAGGAGGAACACGATTATGAGTTTTGACTGATGCCTTAGGCTTATCTCTAGGGAACCGTTTACTTCTCTTCAATAGAAGATCCCTAAACTGTCTTGTGATCATCGAGACTGATTTGTCAAGATCTTCATCTGATGAATCTGTCTCAGAGTGATTATCTTCAAAGATATACACTTTTTTACTTTTATCAAGTAATTTAGTGTCCTTTAGTGCTTTGAACGCAACATCCTTAGATTTGGATGAATGTTCATGATCAAAGATCTTAAGCTTTCCAACCAATGTGTTTCTGGAGAGATTATCTAAGTTATTTCCCTCAACGATGACATGCTTCTTAGCATCGTATCTAGATGGCAGTGATCTGAGAATTTTCAACACAATGTCCTTTTCAGGAATAATCTTACCCAATGCAAAAGATGCATTGACAATTTCAGACACTTTGTGATTAAACTCATCAAATGTTTCTTTATCTACCATACGAAGGTTTTCCCAATCGGGACTAAGGTTTTAAAGCCTAGCTTCCTTTTCAATGGTGTTTCCTTCAAATACAGTTTCTAAGATATCCCAAGATTCTTGCGACTTAGTGCAGTTAGACACATGGTGCTGAAGATTTGGGGTAATGACATGTATAATTGCATTCAAACCGTCGGAGTTTTGCTTTGCAGCAAGAATCTCGGCAGGAGTGTATTCCACAATATTCTTTGGAACATTTACATCTCCAACTGCATCAACGGGAGCATTATAGCAATTAAAAACATATACCCATGATTGGAAATCACGTGCTTGAAGAAAAGCGTGCATAGAAATTTTCCACCATAAGTAATTAGTGTCATCAAAGACTGGTGGTATGTTTATTGAGATAACACCTCTGTCCATAGAGTCAGATTGCTACAAACACAGACTTGTAAGGTCTTGAACGTGCTTGCCTGCTCTGATACCAATTGAAAAGTGGGGGTCTAACAACCTCACCTAATATTTCGATTAGAAATCTGTATGGATAACTCCGAGTTGTTTTCTAGAGAATCAACTAGACTCAATCAATAGAAAATATCTCAAGGAGTTATTATCTCAATCTCTCGATTTGATTTACTCAAGCAAATATGATTCGCGAGTCTAATCAAAGAGAGATAACTTGGATGGTACCAAATACAAATATCCAAGTGTCAATCGATTTAAATCAACAACCAATAGGTCGGATATTCTAATCGATTGAACAACGCACAACCTATATTATTTCAATTATATAAAAATATAATGCGGAAAAGAAATAACACAGACACCAGAATTTTGTCAACGAGGAAACCGCAAATGCAGAAAAACCCGGGACCTAGTCCAGATTAAACATACACTGTATTAATCCGCTACAGACACTAGCCTACTCCAAATTAACTTCGGTCTGGACTGTAGTTGAACCCAAATCAATCTCACACTAATCCAAGGTACAATTATGCTCCTACGCCTCTGATCCCAGCAAGATACTGCGCACTTGATTCCCTTAGTTAATCTCACCCACAAACAAGAGTTGCTGCGACCCAAAGTCGAAGACTTTAAAAAACAAATATGTCTCACACAGAAAAGTCTACAAGATAGATAAATTCATCTCCCACGAATAAACCTATGAGTTTTGCTCCGTCTTTTGATAAATCAAGGTGAACAGGAACCAATCAATAAAACCAGACTTATATTCCCGAAAAAAAATTCAATTTTATCAATCACCTCACAATAGTATTAATCGACGCAGCGAAAAAAGATATTGTGGAATCACAAATGATGAGACGAAGATATTTGTGATTACTTTTATATATTGCCTATCGGAGATAGAATTCTCAAGCCAATTATTACAATTGTACTCGTACGATGAAAACAACAAGATCATATCACACAACTACAACAAAAGTAGTATCGGTCTGGCTTCACAATCCCAATGAAGTCTTGAAGTCGTTAACTTGGTTTTAGAAGAAGAAAACCAAAGGTTAAAGGAGAATCGACTCTAGCTTAGCAAACTAGTATCACACAGAATGTGTGGGGATTAGGTTTCCCAGTTGCTAGAGTTCTTCCTTATATAGTCTTTCAAATCAGGGTTTGCAATCAATGTTAGCTTAGTAACAAAGCATTCAATATTCACTGTTAGATGAAAACCTGATTAGATACAAGCCAATATCTCTCAACAGTTAGATCGAAAACTTAGCTTTCCATACACACATGTACTTGACGATTTTGGGTTTGTGTAACCGTACCCAAATGTGTACGATATTTGGTTCAATATTAGTCAACCAAATGGTTAGCCAAATGATAACTTTCATATCAACCATATTCTTCTTCACCATAACTAGTCCAAATGACTCAAATGAACTAGTTAGAGAGTTGTTCAATTGATATGAGATCTTATGTACTACACAAGACACAATTGAAGTAAAAACGATGTGATTCACTCGAATCGATTCAAGAACTATAAAGCCACGTTTTGCAATAGCATTCCTTAGATAATTTAAATAAGTTCACGAACTTAATTTTTAGACATAACCACTCAAGCTCGCGGACTGGGTTCGCGGACTCACATAACCGGTTGGATTTCACAAACTCCAGCATAAATTCTCGGGTTCGAGAAATTCCGTCAGTTCACGGACTAAAACCGAGCTACAACTCCAGCAAAAGTTCTCGGGTTCGAGAACTACGCACGTTCGCGGACTGGGTTGACTTCCCAAGTTCCGGTTTTCACTTGATCAACAAAGTTCGCAAACTTCGGTTCAAGTGCTAAGGACTTATACATATATGTGTTACCACAACAATGTTTATATCCCCAATGGTTATATTGTCTAAACTCTCATTTCAGTCATTGAAACATTCTCAGAGGATGTCATATAGTTGTTATTCACAAACTAGTTTTCGTCAGAGCAATTTTCAAAGTGATTAAAACATAACATGACTTTCGTCACTAGGCAAAGATGAACTTTGCTAAAGCGAAAGCTTTACCAGCACACATTTCGATAAATAGATAAGCGAGATATACTCATCTCAAAATGTCACATGTGCATATCTTTAGTCTATATAGTAAAACGACTTTTGTCTCAAGATAGGAGATAGAGTAGATAGACTTTTGAGTGATAGATAAGTTCAAGTCTCCACATACATTTTAGTCGATGAAGATCCAATGGTTCCTTGAGTAGTCCTTCGTCTTGTATGATGATTGCCATGGAGTTCTTGAGCTCAACTACACTTTCTGTCCTAGTCCGAGACCTTAGCTATAGTAGACTAGAAGTCAAGACTTTATAGTTTTGATCACTAACATTGACAAACATGCTTGAGATAGCAACGCATGCGAGTTCGACCGAGCAGTGCTCTAACAGTTTCCTCTGTTTATGAGCAATTTCGGCCAATTTCAGGCCTTTATTTCTTCAACTGTAACAATTCCTAATATTCATCTAATTCAGTTCAAGCTTCATTTCATAATTTCCTGTAATAGCAGTACCACCAGCACCATTTAACATATTCAAACAATAATTCATACAACCACACATTCTCAATCAAGCCGCTTCAGTCTTCAACTCGATCTACAATCACCACATCAAATTTCATATCTCACTATAATTTCATTCAAAACCCATACATATGAGAACCTATTTCTTTATTTCTTTTTTACAAATTTAACTCAGTTTAATTTCATCACCAGAATCAAACATCGACCACATCTTATTCTCCATCTCTTCCATCTACTAAGTTCGACGGCAACAACTCTAATTCTTCACTGTAAACTCTAAATCGAGGAAAACCCATCTCAATTTCATCTTAAATTCCTTCTTCAGTTCAATCAAATTTCCATATGTAATATCTTCTCAAATCCTAAATCACCTTCAACAGCACCACCAACCCATGAAACTCACCAGCTTTAACAACTTCGAACCATAATTCTTTTATTCTTGATATCCTTTCGTAATTCCCATTGATCTCTCAACATTTATCCTCAATTTCGTCTCTCAATTTCTTGGACAGATCAACAACAACAACAACTAGGGATAGCAACGGATAAATATCTGGCAGATATTGGAAGTTCCGATAAGGTTAACAAAATAAAAAGCAAAAGGATAAGAAATAAAAAATCAATGGGTTGCCTCCTATTTAACGCTTGATTTAAAGTTGTCGGCCCGACTTAGCTCTTGTAAGATTCACTCCCCATATACTAACAATCAGAAAATTTGGGGATCCACCCATAGCACCTGTTTTGCAAATAATAGCTTCATACAAATGTTGGCACAAGAAAACAAAAGTGAAATTATTGCTCGATAGAAGTTTGTCTACACTTGGAAGTGTATGAAGAACATAGAATTTGGGAATTTCTACGGACTCCTATTGGCAAACCTGCATAATGTTAGCATCAAGTGTTTCCAATGTCGGATTTCTAGAAACAAAGTCATTCAGAAATACTTTAGAAGCACATACATTCAAAACAATAAAAGGTAAATGAGAAAAATTAATATGCAAAGGGTTAGACAAACCTTGCAATTCTTGTATTACGGAATCCTCTTCATCCTTAAAAAATTCAAGTGAATTACTTACCTCATGTATATCGTAGTCCTGTATCAAATATTGCAACAATTCTTCGTCATTTTCTACCTTAACCAAAGTCTTGGCATCATTATAATCATTGGAAAGTTCAATTGGGTCTTCCACAAATTCATTCAACTTGGTTTCATTCTCGAGCATCATCTCTTCAACATCTTCATCATCAGAATCGGTCCATTCACTAAGAAAAGTCTTTTTTTTTACAAATCCTAAGATCTTCTTGTGAGTATGTCACACCGTTTATAACAATAGGTAAATGACACCCAATATCTTCTTTTCGAAAAGGCGAAGGATCGTTATTATGATCCGGAGTTGGAATAACTTCCTCATTGTTGCAAGAAATTTGCAAAGGTTCCTCATCTTCTATCGTGCCCACCTTAGTTTGATTGATGTATCTTCTTAAATTGTTCAAGCCCTCTTGAAGTTGTTATAGTGATTCATCCGTAACTTGGAAATATTGAATCATTTGATTTTGACACTCTTTTATCATAGTAAAAAAGGTATCTGCAAAACTAGAGAATTTTTTATCATCGGTCAAATATTAATTACACACCACATGCATATTAGAATAGTTATTTCTTTGAAATAAAAATTCTTCTTTACCCCTCTCCTCCTTATATTGATTCACGTCTCTTTGTATTTTAGCAATGCCATCCCGAAGTTGTTAGAGTTAATCTCCTCTAGTCTCTTCAACTTTTTGACGCTCTTGTTGTACCAAGTTAAGCTCTTGTTCGGACTTAACCAAACTCTATAGGATCACTATCAAGTATTTTTTTAAGTTAACGTTTATGTAATTTACTTTAAATTATATAAGCAAATATAATTGCGCAAAACAAAAGTAAATCACATAACAAGATTTTGTTAACAAGGAAAATTGCAAGTGCAGAAAAACCCCGGGACCTAGTTCTTAATTGAATACTCTCATAATTAAGCTGTTATACAAAATCAACACCAACTTCGTATAGTTGAGACCAAACAACTACCTCTAGTTCACTTAGTTTCCTCAGTATCCCTGCGCTTCCGACATTGATGAGTGCACGCACTGGTACAATTCCTTTTGGTCGTATTCCAAACAGTAAAGCAACAATAAATTTATTTGGTAACAACTCTTTCGATTCTTTCAATATAAAGATATCTCAAGTCATATGCAAAGGCTCTTTCGTTTAATCTAATAAACTCCTTTGCCTGGTTAGATCAATATATCCAATAATTACAAAAATAGTTAAGTTTAGGTTCGCAATCAATCAATATAGATTCCAACAAGAAACTATAAAGTGATGTCGATCTCACGCAACTAGTCAAACGAATAAATCTGGTTCTAGTTGGATCCCATCCGATCAAGGTTTGTGCACACACAAAGATATGAGAACTAAATAAGAAATCTTCTTCGTCTTCTTTAATCTTCAATAAAAACCTGCACAACACCATTTGAATCTCTTGTGATCAATCACACAGAACGAAGTCTATTAACAATGGATTATCACAAGATATCTTTATATTTACAAACAGTTCTAAAGATCCCGTCGATACTTCGATCTAGTTTGAGTGAATCTTATATCAGAAGAGAAGATTCTCAAGAATAAACAAACTAGGTTTAATCAAAGTTTCAACAACCATCAGTCAATCAAATCAATCGAAAACTAATAACGCTGCAATTATCTAGTTTCCCACCAACGGTACTCGTAGAGATTCTTGATCCCACAGAAGTCTTTAAACGAGCGGTCGTAAGAGATTTCGCCTAATTAGGGTACTTTCCTCTCCGAATAGACGGCTCCACCAAAAACAATAAAAATATGAAGTTTGCCTGGATCTTAGGATAGTTTGCTAGAAATGCAAACTTAGGTATTTATAAACCAAGGAAATTTGGACACCAAGGAATTTCCAAAACCGAAAATATTCTCAAGATATGCAATGAATGGAAAGATTCGGTTTTCATAATTCCAGTAAATGCTTGTCCAATATTTTCTGAAATCTCTCAATAACAAATCTCTAATTAGTAAATGCACATTACTAATTTTTATTCTCTAGAGATATGCATTTAATTGCTGGTAATTAAAGCATATAAAACCAAAAACCTTAATTAAAAGATTCCCAATTATTTCGGCACAGGATCTCCTTGAATACTAAAGAATATCTTTGAACAATAAATGATAAGAGTTATTGTACGTGTTCAAAGTATGTTGACATCTCTTCACTGTAAATACTTATTCATTTTTACATGGATTTACATTATTGGAATCGGTTATACCACACTTTCAAATAAGTTTAGAATTGGTTGACCTGTTGTTATGGTGGATTTTAGTTCAAGGATAAAATTGTAAAACCAATATTTTTATATGTTGTCACCTTGCAAAGGGAAAATCCGCTTAAGAAGTGATTTATCACTGTCGTATGCATCAAAAATAAATTACACTTTCTTACTACTCAAAATATATAATGAAGCAAGGGCAAGAAAGGATCGTTCCCACAGAGAGGACTTAGGTTTTCAATATGTTTCGGTATCTTATAAGTAACAAGGGGTTTATTGTTTTTTTTTTATAAACTAAAATAAAATAAAGGCAAAACAATAAAAAGTAAACACGCAAATCAAGGATGTGAAATATTGGGTAAAGGTTTCATCTTCAATTGTAAACAAGTTTTTGAATATATGAATAGAATTCGTATTTAATCTCTCTATCATCAAAAGCCCTAGAATACCTTATTGCAAGAATGCTCGGTAAAATTAGTAGAAAAAATTTCTTATTGCAAGAATGCTCGGTAAAATCAATCATGCAATTATTATAATCAGTAGGAATCAAACGATAATATTGAGAGAAAACTAATTCATAAAATCAATAACTTGTTTTCCAAATCCAACTACATCTTTAACCAATAAAGATAAATCAACAACTTGTGTTTATGGAGTTCATCATAAAAGTTGGAGAATAAAACTATCATGCAAACCCTAGAATAAAAGTAGAAGCAGTAGTTCTCCCCAATGGAGATATATCTAGGTTTAGAGAAAGACTTTTCTATTTATATGTTTTTCCCATTCCAAAAGGATACTCATTCCAAAAGTAGGTCAAGTCTTCTCAAAACCCGTCTCCAATTGATCCACCAAGCCCATGTGTTAAAACATCTCTTATGAAAATTCTGGGTCCAAAGTTGGTCGCCGGAATGCTGACGTCATCACCGGAACCAAGTCACCATTGCCAGAATTTGTCACCGGAAAAATATCTCCAGGCACTGAACCATCGGAAATTGTCACTAGCAAGTACATATTCCCAGCTCTTCCACTCTACTTCTCTTCAATTCATACATTCACAAAAACCAACCAACCCAGCATCTTATTTCTTGCAAAAACGTACCCAAAAGTATGACGCGTAGCTCATATCCAGCCGCCAACTCTTGCATCCGACTCGTACCCCTTCATGATTCACTGAAATATTAGGATTCATGCTTCAAGTTCCGAAATTCGGAAACTGTAACTAGTACCACCGGCTCACCATTTTCGTTCACTTTTCGCACTGTTACTGCAGTTTCAAAACTATCTCAGGCCATACTTCACTGCCCAAACTGCTCTATATCCCTGTAATATAATTCATGCCACAACTTCCCATCACAAAAACTAACAATAGCAACAGCCTCCCCCCTGGAATCTATATGCACCTGTCAAAAATCATGGCTAGATAACCACAGTTGCACCATATCCTTGAGCTTTCTCTCTAATCCACCAAAAACTGCAATACCAGTCCATTAACAAAATAGCACGACCACCAATTGCAGCCATCATCTCTGCATCATAACACATCACCAACTCAGCTCAGACAATGGCAATGCTAGTTTCCTCTTCTATACTTCCACCAAGAACCCAGTGTACAAAACCACCAACATAACCTTATTCTTCACCAGCAGTACTAATCACTTCTACCCATGAACATAATACCACTGAACTATTCTCGAGTCTCAGATAACATACATGATCTCCTCTGCAGTTCACCAACTGAATCATCATTCATCCATCGCCATCTGAGTCTCCAACAATTCTCATTTGCATCTCATTACAGCTTCTTCCACTGCCACCAGGCCCTAATTTGTTTGCTGCCAGTTCGAGACCAAGAGTGACAGAGCCAATCATCCATACCGGCAATCAATCCATACTTTAATTTCTACGGCTTCCACTCTGCCTAGTAATTCTCTTCAAACCCATTGCGAACAATCATCAGAACAGCGGCTATTGGCAGCAAACCCTTGTTATAGCGCCAATATGACAGGTTACTCCCTGCAAACTTCCTTTTCTTCCCAGTAGCATTGGCAGTAACAAGTTCTTCTTTACTGACTTTTCTTAGCAGGAAAACTCAGCCTCAATTCCGTGTCTCAATTTCTTATCAAGTTCCTGACACTGCTAACAACTCTCGTACACATCCTTTAAACTATGGCTTACAGATACACACAACTAAGGGAGAACTGGTCGTGACTGAAACTGCGTTTACAAGGACTGATCACTCAGTTTTTTTCACAAACACCTTGTATGCCTATTGCAAACTGGCCATGGATAGGTACTAGCTGTAAATTAGAAATTGCACAGCTCCTTCCCTGTACAGAATTCATACATAATACAAACCCATTCATTCAAATCATTTCAGAGACTCTAAACATTTACGAATTCTCTTCGTTCATCATCAAATAACAATGGAAGCGACTCATAACCTTCCCTGACTTGTGGGCAAGAAAACTTCATTCAAAAACCTTTAAAGCTAATCTATGTATCTACCAATTTGAATCAGAAACTAATTTATTTATCCAAGCTTCCATAACTCTAAAAACTTGTTGAATTTCCTACATTCGTCCCTGTTTTCAACAACATGACTTATTTTCTTCTCACCTGAATTATGTCTGGCAAAATCTGTTTAACCACTCAAACACTCAGCTCTGTATTCTTCTTAACATCTAACTTCCATTTCTATTAAAACCCAAATTCGCAATCTCAATCTGTAGAAGCAACAGTGGCAAAGCCTCTCTCAATCTCTATTCATCTCTGGTTTCTCCGATTCAATAGAACCCATGATTATCTTTATCAATTTCTCCATTTCCTTGACCTGGTTACCAGTAGCAATAGATTCATCTCTTCAATCTTTACTTGTTGCTTCTCTTCCTTTCTCAGCTGTTCTTCATCTCTAAAATCATCATTTATTCCTCCATTTGAACCCTAACATCAAACTCCACAAACCCATTAATAACAACCTCAGATCGATTTCAAACTCATATTCCCATTCAATCAAACCCTTTCTCACAATTTCAGCTGTGGTGAATGAATTGGGGAAGAAATGCAAATGGGAACCCTGATTTTCTTCCTTTATATCTTATTAGGACAAAAAGAGTGGGACAGTTGTTTACACCCCAATATTGAGATGCCCCTGATAATTGAAAACCTTCCTTTAGTGCTCCCTATGAGGACTCCAACTGGTCTCCCCTTATCCGCAGACGAGATCCCAATATCCTGTCAAATGACTCTATTGCCCTTCATGCTCAAAATACACGGATTCTTTTTCTTTCGCTCCAAATGGCTCCAAAACACCTAATAAACTCAAAATCAAATATAAGAGACATAATTCACAAGTATAATAGCAAAGAAAGCATATATACTAGATATAAAATTAGGTGTTTTAGACACCTATCAAATTCCCTCACACTTAGACTTTGCTAGTCCTCGAGCAAATCAAACAAAATAATTCTAAAACATACATACAACTCCGTCTCGTCGAGGCTACGGTCACTTTTAGCATAAATAACAAGCCTTTGAACCCCTAGGTGTCCCTAGTGGACGAGTTATAGTCTCGTGAAGGTTTACAAGAGGTCTACCTACAAAACCTATATTTCCAATTCCAGCTACCTGTGACAAATCTATGAACGAATCCAAAATGGCTATTAGAGGAGGTACCCTGATGCGAATCCAAATTAATATATATGTAAATTAAGCTCTACTCAGAAAGTTGAACAAACCACAATACTCGGAATCTGACTAACCACAATCACAATGAAAAGATTAAGAAAATGGATATAGAGATAGATATTTGTGAATTTAACAAGTAATCGGTGTTTCCCATATCTTTCTGAAGGTCACCTCCAAGATGAACCTATGCATCCTATTGGATTGAGCTACTGGTTTGAATTCTAGTGTCAACACAACTGGCATATACAAGGAAACCAGCAGTCAACAATTTTAATTCTACATCAACTCAACTGGCATATACAACGGAACCATGAGTCGACTTTATTAAACAATTGTAATATTTTTTTCTCTTTTTTTTTACTTTTTTTTTTGTTTTTTTTTTGTTTTTTTTTTTTTAGACAGCATGATTTGATCTTTTGGATTCAAGCACATGCTCCTTGTCAGTAGATTACATGGTAATTCCCTTGGATCCTGCATTCCACGCTTGTTTAGGCGACGGAGACAGGGAGAACACACACATATTGCTATCCAAGTGTCATTTTTATTCCGATTAGTCTAATTGGTCGGTCTCTTTTTCTTTTCTTTTTTCTCTTTTTTTTAGCAACTCAATCACTCTATTTCATCCTAGAAGTAATAACAATTCGATGTTTAGTGGCCCACCAAATCACTTAGATAAACAAAAAGTTGCAAAAATAAAAAGCAGAAGGTGATATGGTGACATTCCGAGATATGGTAACAACTATCATATTATTTCTAACACTTGAATAATTTTGTCCTTTTAGTTAATGGGTTCCTCAACTCCTGCAGCCAAGATGGTTCCATCCATTTAGATTGATAGTGTCATCCTAAAGGCACATGTTTCTAGATTTCGGAGTTTATAAAGCAATTTTTTTTTATATGAACACAGGGGAAAACTAACAAGGCTAAAAACTCTATATGAGAACACTCCCCCACACTTAAACTTTACATTGTCCTCAATGTAAACTTTAGTCAATCAAAGTAAAGTTCAAGATGGGAAATTCATAACATGATATATATACACAATGCATAATAAAAACTGATACTCCAACTCATAGCTATTTCTGAACAATAGAGGATAAACACTAAACAAGCTATTTAGTTGGCACTCAGCCAATATATATACCTCATCATCAAGAAAAAATTCCATCTACTTAGAAAGGCTAATGTGTATTCTAAATTATTCAAAAATCTCTAAAAGTTGGAATTTTGATATGCAAATATCCAAAATAAGAAAATAAAGATAAAAGACTTGAGAAATAAAAAGATAGAGATAGATACACAAAACCAGTGGGTTGCCTCCCATTTAACGTTTGGTTTAAAGTCGTCAGACCGAATTACAAGACGAATTCTCCGTACACCAATAATCGGAAAATTTGGGGACCCACCCATAGCACCTGTTTTACAAACACTAGCTTCGCACAAATATTAGTAATATAAAACAGAAATGATGCTATTAACCGATAAAAGCTTCCCCCACACTTATTCTGTTCCACACTTGGAAGTGTATAAAGAATATAGAAGTCGGGTACTTATATGGTTTCTTGTTCCAAAACTTGCATAGTATGAGAATCAAGTATCTCTAATGGAGGATATTTCGAAACAAATTCATTCAACAATATTCTCGAAGCACATACATTCAAACCAATAAGAGGTAAAGGAGAAGAATCAATATGCAAAGGGTTAGACAAACCTTGCACAATCTCTTTTATTACAGAATCCTCTTCATCCTTGAAAAACTCAAGTGAATTATTCACCTCTTGTATATCATGGTCCTCTATCAAACCTTGCAACCATTCTTCGTCCGTTTCTGACTTAACTAAAGTCTCGACATCAACATATTCATTATAATCCTTTGCAAGCTCAATTGGGTCTTCCACAATACTGGTCATAACGGTCACATTCTCAACACACTCCCCTTTAGTAGACTCAAGCCTTGTTGCAAAGTTCTGTAAAACACTAGTTTCATCATACTCATGTACCTTTTGAATAGGTGCTTGATCATTATAAAGATCAAGAGTTGAGTCAACTACACTAACGTCATCAAATATCTCCAAAGGTTGGTCCTTTTCAACACAATCATCTTCGTCTTCATTTTCAGACTCATCATAATAAGAATCTTCGTCAGTTTCCCAACCTTTATCACGACGTCGTTTAAGTTCCATATGAATGGTCCTACTAATTTCATCGACAAATTCTTCCGAGGCTCCATCATCTTCCAACTTGTATAATTTCTGTGCAATTTTCCTGACGTTCACACGCTTACCACCATTGACTACAATAGGTTCTCTTTCCCATGACTCTTCCCTTTGAATTGGTGAATGATCATAACTATGATCTGGAGTCGGGTAAGAAAAAATGTTGCAAAAATTGGTTTGTGTGACGTTCTCTCTATCGCGGTCAAGTTGGTCTAGTCTTTGTTGCATGTCTTGCAATCCATTCAAAATCTGCATACAACTCGAATGAAGCCAATTAGAAGTAGAATTATCCCACCTTGGTGCTTGACTTACATACCCACTACAAGGTTGTTGTTGGTATATATGAAAATCACCGTAAGGTTGTCTAGGATATTCATCATGGCCAATAAATTAGTTTTGATTGTATCCCATAGATGGTGGGAAGTTGTCATAGTGTTGAGGAGGTTGAAAACCGTATACGTTGTTCCAAAATGATCATTCCATAGAAATTGGTACCTGAAACAAGAGTTCTCAAAACTATGTTAAGAACTAGAAAAATAAAAATAAAAAAAAAAGAAACCAAAAACAAGTGACAACCGCTGCCTCCCCGGCAACGGCGCCAAAATTTGATCGTTGTCGTAGGCATCAAAAATAAATTACACTTTCTTACTACTCAAAATATATAATGAAGCAAGGGAAAGAAAGGATCGTTCCCACAGAGAGTACTTAGGTTGTCAATATGTTTCGGTATCTTATAAGTAACAAGGGGGGTTTTTTTATTTTTATAAACTAAAATAAAATAAAGGAAAAACAATAAAAAGTAAACACGTAAACCAAGGTTGTGAAATATTGGGTAAAGGTTTCATCTTCAACTGTAAACAAGATTTTGAATATATGAATATAATTCGTATTTAACCTCGCCATCATCAAAATCCCTAGAATACCTTATTGCAAGAATGCTCGGTAAATTTCCTAAGTTCATCAACAAACACATTAGAGATGCGTATATGAATACTACCTAGAGAATAACTCAACGCCTTGTGCTAATCAAGTTCAATTCCCAAAGAGCATTAAGATTTGTGAAATAGGCTAATCAATGCAATTGAAATACATTGCGCAAATAATTCGAACAAAGGTCAATTTCTGCAAGAGTGTATCACTACAAACCGTAATCATATCATGCTACTCCTATTCAAGGTTATTGCTCGATGATGAACCCAAAATTAGCTATATATATGGATGTAAGTTCAATCAATTATAGACTTAACTAAACAAACATTCAATCATATTGCAATACATGAGAGAAATAAAACGATAATATTGAGAGAAAACTAATTCATAAAATCAATAACTTGTTTTCCAAAATCCAACTACATCTTTAACCAATAAAGATAAATCAACTACTTGTGTTTATGGAGTTCATCATAAAAGTTGGAGAATAAAACTATCATGCAAACCCTAGAACAAAATTAGAAGCAGTAGTTCTCCCCAAAGGAGATATATCTAGGTGTAGATGGGGAAAACGATTTGCTGGTTTTTGTGGAATTGAGGAGACGACCGTGCGGAGGAGATTCCTTGAACCGAGCAAAATGTTCAACCTCACACAGATGCACCGCTGTGAAGGGGGTGCTTTAAATTCGAGAGATCAATCTATAGTACTCCGGCCTAAACCAAGATAATGGCCGTTCCAGAGTAAATTCGGTCACAAGAGAGGATGGTTTGATCTGTAGGAGGGAAGCTAAGAAATATGTGGAATCAATTATAATCAAAGATTGTAAGTGTGTTGTGAATTCTGAATAAGATAAGCTCTGAATGATTGAAATTACCCGGTTAAGAGTAATTGCTCAATTGATGAGTAAGGCGTGAAATCGTCGTTGATTTTGTTGCTGCCATTGTTGTCCTTTCAATCATGATTCAGAGACTTATTTATATTGCTGAAATTGTAGACACCATGATCCCATGAAGTGTGACAGTTGATGGAGTGAAAGAGTGGAGAGATGGAAATAGTGCTTGAAACTAGTTGCGCTCATCATGCGGAGACTTGGTTAATTTTCCACCCACTACTTTGTTAACTTCTTCAACCGATTGCACGACTTGCTCACATTCCATCGTGTGTTTGAACACACGTGCCGTAGACCGCCAAACCAAAACCCTAGTTGATATGCCCCCAAATGATACGATTGATGTCTCGTGGTTAATTTAGTCAGTTGTTGAATTCATGATTTCGTGGGACGATGAGTCCACGTATTTGCTGAGTTGAACATGTTTTTGTAAAATGTTCTGCAACTCATGGATCGAACGTGTCTGTTGAGACAGTGGTGGAATCCTCACGTTGAGGTGAGCAAGTGTTGCTCGATAATCTGTTGAATATTGATAGTTGAACCAATATTCCTTGATTTGAGTAAATATTGCTCATCTGAGCAAGTGTTGCTCATCAGATGAATTATTGGCAGCGTGACCAAAATAAAATATTAATTAAAGTACTGGTATTTGAATGAGCATAATTAATAAGAATACTGATCATCAGATCGTTGTAAAGTTATTAGTGTTTGAATCTGGAATAATGACCCTTGGATTCAGAAACCCTAATTTGGTCAATTGAAAACCAATTGATGGTTTATTTGAAAATTAACCATGGAATGAAGGAGACCCAGCTTCATGGGACCATGGGTCGAACATGAAAATCTCATATGCTCGTGTGAGCAAATACCAAGACCTCTTTAAAGAGTTGGTGAGTTGATGAAAGAATGATTAAATGTTGGTTTAATCATTTATTCGAAAAATGCTCGTCTGAGCCTTAAGTGATAAAACCTAATCAATTGCGAAAAGGTGAGGGACCAACCAAGGGGTCATGAAATCGGCCCTGGGTGGTCATGGGATCAAGTATTGATCGTTCCATGAAGCTCCAAATTGTTTGGAAAAGTTTTAGACCTAATACGTGCAATTGTGCAAATTAGGTCTAATTGTAAAAATACGTGAGTCCGGCTCATTGAGAGCCAAAAGCCAACCCTGGTCAGTCAAGGTAACATGCTTTCGTCGTTGAGATGTCCGTGTCTCAGTCCCGAGAATTTTGATATTTTCTGGTGCACGTTTGAGCGACCATTTGAGAAAATATGACAAAATTAGGGTTTTTTGATAAAACCGTAAAAAATTCATGAGATAAAGGAAAATAATGAAAAAGTGAAAGAATTATGAAGTGTGGGACCCGTCATGTCCAAGGCATGGCCGGCCGGCCAAGGGAGCCATCCCACACGTTTTTCATAATTTTGTAATATTTTTCATGGTTTTAGGGAAATATGATAGAACGAAGGAGTTTTGCCAAAATTAAAGAGTTTTTGTTGAAATCAAGGAGTTTCCATGAGATGAAGGAAACATAAAAAATAATAATAAATAAAATAAGGGACGTATGGGCATGTGGGACCGGCATGGAGCATGGTTGGCCGGCCAAGGCCCAGTCCCGTGCGTTTTCCCTAATTTTATGTATTATTTCATGATTTGAAGGAATTTTCATAATTTGAAGGAAATATCATGAAATCAAGGAATTTCATGGGATTATGAAAACATGAAAAATATGCTAATAAAAAGTGGGATGTGTGAGCCACCTAGGGTTTGGCCGACCGGCCATGGCCCGTGCATACGGATTTCCCTAATTTTTATTATTTTTCATGGGACCAAGGAAATATCATGAGATTAAGGAGTTTTCATGAAATTAGGGCAATAATAATAAAATACTCCCTCCGTCTCAAAATAACAGTCCTAATTGACTTTGTCAAATTAATAAGGAAATCCTATAAGAAGTCATGACTAACCCTTGACTAGCCTATTTAATGTTAAGTTATTACCAAAGGTAGATGGAAATGTAATGTAAGAATATATAGAAGTATTAGGAATTTTATAACTACCCATAAATGTTTTCATATAAAAAAGGAATGACAATTAATACAAAAAAAATATTGAATGGATTTTTTCCTTATATATGGTGATAATATTTATGATTGGAATTAAGTTTATATTAAAAATTATTTTATAATTATAAAAAATAAAGGGTATACTTGATTGTTTAAGGGAAAAGTATGTCTATAAACAGAGCAGACAGATAAAAATAGACAGACCAAAGTAGAAATTAGGACAGATAAAAAAAGACAGAGGGAGTAATAAGGAACCATGAGGTGTGGGGCCGGCTGGGACCAATGCATGTCTGGTTGGCCAATGGTCACGCCCCATCATGTTTTCCCTAATTTTATATTATTTTCTCCGTGCGAAGGAAGCACCATGAAATTGAGAAGTTTCCTAAAAAAACAAAGGATATTTGTTCAAGTGAAAGATTTTTCATGAACTCAGGCAAAACAACAAAAATATGAAACTGGTGTGGGATTGACCACGGCACGGTCGGCCGGTCAGTGGGTCCATGCTCCCATCACCTTGGTCAATTTTTTAATTATTTGTTATTTTTCATCCTATTTTGCATAGGTTCATCGTTTCGTCGTATTTTGAAATACTCGTTCGTGCGGTGATTGTTAATGCATCATTGTTGAATACACTTGCACCATTTGAAACAGGGCTTACTTAGAGGTAGCTCTGATGCCCGTGCGTCGAATATTTATTACTAATCCATGGATTTCTGCTGGGAATAACCATGGTTTGTGTAATGAAATATCTGCGAAAATATTTGAATAGTTTCAGAAATTCTGCGGATGAATCCAAGAATTTAGGCTTGAGACAGGGATTGCTCAAAGGTAGCTCCGAAACCTATGCGTCGAATATTTATTACTAACTCATGGATTTCTGCTGGGAAGAACCATGGTTTGCGTAATGAAATATCTGCGAAAATATTTGAATATTTTCAGAAATTCTGCGGATGAATCCAAGAATTTAGGAATAATTAATTTATGACTTTATACTAGCAGAGCAAGCTGTCTAAGAGCATTAATTATTCTGATATGAGCTTGCTGGAGCTTCATATCCTTTATATAGTCAGGGTAAACTCGTTGTTTTTATCCTGAAGACGTTATCGCTCTATACTAGCAGAGCAAGCTGTCTAGGAGCCGTCCATCCCGTGATACTATATAGAAATAATTACTGAAGTGTTCAGTATTCATGAGATATGCCGTTGTCCAGCCGTGAGACTACATATCTACATGTACTCTGTGAGAAAGTATTCTCAATCAGAGGATTCGATGAGAGACCCGTGTCTCAATACTTACGTCTGACTGCTGGATCAGAGGTTCGTATAATTATGGGTTTACGATTTTAGCCTTTGTCAAAAATCCACCATCTACATTAAGTCCCATGCTTAGTGAGGAAAGCCATGTTCCTCAGTCAGCATTGAATGGTGATTTTCCGGTCATAACAATATAAGTAATTGAACTCAGTCGTAAGTTAAAATGTTACCGGATTTCGATCGTACGAGCATACCATGACTTGAAAGAAGATTCCAGCATGATAGAATGTCGTTTGATGAGCATAAGTTGGTGTTGAACCGCTGATTTGGACGATGGGACCTTGGTCGTTTAGGATTCGCGGGCCGGTCCCGTGAAAATAAATCCTTGTTTTAGGAATAAACGCTCATTTGTTCGTTAGTTTAAGAAACAAACAAAATAGACCTGAGTCTAATGATATAAAATTTTGTCTATGAGCTTTCACGCAAAACAAAATCTTATCTTTATGAGATTTCAAAAAATGGAATAAACTCTCGTTCCAAAGGTGAATGCTCGTACGAGAGCAAAGTTGTTTTTTAGAAGACGTGCGTCTGTTAATAAAAAATTTGTGAACGAGGTTTCATGAAAATATTTATTTTCGACATGTGAGCGTTCACAAAATTTTGAAAATATACTCTCGTTTCAAAAACAGATGCTCGTGCGAGGGAGCCAAATATATAGATATATTTTTTAAATTTACTTGAGTTTCACGCTGAATATATGTATTTTGTAAAATCAATGTTTTGATTTTGAAAAACTGTTTGAAAGTAGACAATTATACATGGTGAAATAATGTCTGTGAGTTTTCATAATTCCATGGTGAATGTTCACACAGTAGAAATATTCATGATTTAATGAAAAATCTGAGCTTTTTGAACGTCTTTTGTAGGTTCGAAGAGACGAACGATTTTGGAGTGTTAACTCTAGAATTACTATCACTACCGTTAGTGGAAGCGTAAAAAGGTAAGAGTTAAGAGTTACCATTTTGGTAGACGCTGATGTGATCATCCTGATCATTTCTGTTGTGCTTTAATTCCACTGCTTTGATGAAATCTGCATCTACGGATGATATACTGAAGTATGAATGTTGTATGGACGTCACAACAACTTTGCAAGAATGACCGGTTCCCATAACGATGCTTCCAAAGATGATATTTCCATAGATGATATCTCTACAGATGCATCTTCAAGAAATGGTGCTTCTGAGACCTCTGAGTGATGGTGAGAGATCCTTCATACTGAGTTGTACTTCTGCTTATTTCACTAGATTTACCACAGGATAATCGTATATTGGAATCCTGGATAGATGTAGACTCCACAGAAATGGAAGAAAGTCTACAGGAGCGGAGAACCAGAAGTAAGGACTACAGGATGTTAGCAAATGACGTGCAGTCACCAGCCGTTTCTTTGGTGAGTTGTTATCGCTCCTTGTGTCATGACTTTTCCCTTCCCGTGCAATTAAGATCATGATTCCAAGGTTTGTTACTTCTTTTAGACTTTTTCTCCATCGATTGACGGCCTTCAACTTGTTCCCGGCAAACAATCCCGCACTGATAAAGAAGTCGATGTAAGCATGCAGGCGATCGTGGCATCTTCTTGAATGAAATAATAATTATTGTTGATGAGTCCAGGAAGAAATCATTGTATATCAGCAGCATGTTGATGAAGCGCAATCTTCTTTGGGGCATGGGTATATGAAGAATTCCCGAAATCCCGAACCAAATGGAGATAGCGGCGTTATCAATGGAGATTCCGGCATTGTTGAGCCTTCAAATGATTTGGAGACTCCCTTAGTAAGTATATCTCCTATAATCTCTTCATAGAAGTATGAAGTTTCTAATTTTTTAATGAATGAATGAGAATCCATGTGAGTATACGAGTAAATTCGTCGAAGTACGTCACCAGAAAATTTCAGACTTCAGCCTTTAATAGAAACGCTGTAGAATCTTCGTTCGAAGTCGGATTTTCGCGGTCTGCATATGTATCTTCGTGCCCAGAAAATATCCAAGCTTTATCAAAGAATCTTTTTGATTTTAGAGCATGTTTAGGACCTGAAAAATTCGAAACAGTAAACTTCCAGGAGACTTTCAGAACTTTTTCAGATTGTAAGTTGTCCGATGTTTCGGTCAAATATCTTTGCTCGATTCTTCAATTACTGTAAATTTTGGATATGTTGTAGTGGATATCTATACGAAGAGAATGGTACATGACCATTCCTAGATTCTTCACCAATTTATCCCAGATCCCCTCTTTGTGCATGACAGTAAAAAATCATCTCAGACGAGTTTGTTGTAAAACACCCCGTTGCATCTTCAGACCACTGGCTCGTGTCTCGAACGGTTGGTGAAGGATTTTGATGTCATTGATTCATTTGAGATCAGGAACTCTCGATTGATACATGAGCATAGTGGTGCTCGTAATGCCATCTTCTGTCAGTAGTAGAAACATTACTTCTGAAACCCTGGTCACGGGACCATAGCTGATGTTGCTCTCAAGATGGGATTATGTAATGACCATGGTCTCATGTCCCGGTGGTAGCATTACTTTTAAGATGAATAATTATCACACGAGAGTCTGGTGACACGAGTCTTATACTGTGAAACTGATCGTCATGATCAGTGGACCGTCAGTCCCCAGTATTTTGTTAAATCTCTCCTTTTCGTTTTCTCTTCTTCTGGCAAGACTTAGATAGAGGACCCGGGTGGAAATTTATGTAAAGACCCTGGTGATAGAAGTTGGAGGTACCTCGATGAAGGACTTAGCGAAAACACCTGGTGGACATCGATCGACTGTAGAGGTTATGAATCCCGTCCACGAATTTCTGCTTGTATGTAGTATGCTCTGGAAGCTGTAGGAACCTCATACGACGTCAGAATTCGATGCTTGACCCCAATTTTTGAAGCTAAGAGACCAAGTTATCACATGATAGAATAATCACTCAATTTGGAGTTGTAGAAGTCCTCCAACGAAGCGTGCACATTTGTGATTAGTAATCCCGTACAAACGTTTTAGGCTTCGTAGACCTGACGGTTAAGGCCATATCTTTCAGCTCGTACGTCCGATTAATGCACCCTTTTGGTATGTTGTAGAAGAGACATAGATGGAAATATTTCGTTGAGGAAGCATTGTACCATTCCTCATCCATTGGTACGTTTTTGCAAACCCATGACCTGAAGTGAGTTGTATCTCATTTGTGGAGGTGATGAGAACATCTTATACAAGACTTTGGATTGTGCCCACCAGTCGTGCAAGCTTTGGGAAGACCTTCATGTGAGCATGTTGTCAGGTCTACACATATTGATGTGAATCATTAGTTCTTGGAGAAGTTCGCTTCATGTGTAACACTTCAGAGAATGGTTGATTGATGAAGCCATGAAGATGTTGCTCCTGAGACCATTGTTGATGCTGAGATCACAGTTGAATTTTCTTCAGACATTCTTGTTGAGGCTGAGACCATGCACGGAGTTCCTCATATATCCTTGTTGATGCTGAGACCATGGACGGAGTTCCTCAGGTATCCTTGTTGATGCCGAGACCATGGACGGAGTTCCTCAGGTATTCTTTGTTGATGCCGATACTATGGTCGGAGTTGCTTCAGAGACTGAAAAGTTTAAAACCATGATTTATCTACATAGCCTTCGTTCCTCCATCCTGTGAGCCTTTTCATTCACGAACTCGTTAGTGGGTTAAGCATCTCTGAGACGATAATGTTTTGGAGTTCAATATGAATCCTTCTGAACAGTATGATTTTACTGTGAACTGGATTCGTCAGTGAGTCGACGCTGTTGCGGAAGATTGCATCAACAGCCTCCGTTCTGGGTGTGATCGGTGAAGAGAAGAAGTTCCTCAGTCGTGCAGGAGCTTGTGATGGAATCACATCAGGTTGCAATAGCTTGTTATGTGGATAACATTTATTAAAATAAAACCGGTTTCTCCAGTAAGATCAAGTCCCCAGCGTATGCTGAAGGAATTCGTGCCATCGATGGATGAACGATGTTGCATCGTCTTCAGAAGTCTTGTCATGGAGATAGTGAATACTTAGCGAGTGTAATTCAGTTTCACTTTGATCGTGTCGGTGGTGAATCAGTGTGTCAACATCAAGATGTTTGTGTTGAAGCCAGAGGCGCTATTATCGACGGTATACTCTTTGATTGGGAGTACAATTTGAAGACTTCTTAGATGCTTGAGCGTTGAGGCGTCATATCATTCATGCTTCAAATGTCTTTAGGATTGATCGTCTCGGCCCTGAGTATCTTCTGTTCATCATTCTTTTAGTTGCGGTAGTGGGATTCAAAACTTTTGCAGACATCAAAGCTTTATGATTTGGTGGAACACACGGAAACTCGTGCAAGGCTATGGAGAAACGCCCAAAGCGTTCTTTTCCAGGCTTGGACATCACCTCAGTAATGAATGTCATAGTGTGATGCTCGATTCAGAGAAGTGTCAATGCGATGAGGCTACCATTCATAACGTTGAGTGTGGAACCTCTTGATGAATGTCTATGCATCTTTTGCAGGTTCTTGCTTCAACCTTGTCAAAGTTCAAAATTCCTCCAAGTGCTCTGATGATGGAATGTCCGTCAAACCTTCTGGATCAGAACTTTCTTCATTGGAGAGATATGTAACCAAATGCACTTTGTAAGTATCCATCTTTTTAGCGTGGATCCACGCTCGTCTGAAGGACATGTCATATCCTGGATCTTTCTGATTACGCGAAACTTGGTTTCTATCCAGGTTGGACTTATGTTCACTTTGAGAGTGATGTAGCCATGATTATTTCCGAGCGCTCCTTCAAGGTATTTGATTGAGATGGGAGCATGAGTATCTTCTTGTCGAGTGATGCCTGCGGCTCTGATGGTTTTCAGTGGAATGATGTTGATGGCGGTGCGATCAACGTTCTTCCAAATTCGTTTCTTATGAGATTGACTGTGGTAAGCAATCCCCAGTCGTGCATCTCCTTATGGATTAAGTATCGAGGAGTGACAGGCGTCTGACACAATGTAATTCATTGCACTTCCACAGATATGCTCGATCAATAATTGAACTGCTTATTCGACTGGTTGTTCAGAAAGAGTGAAGGTTCTGATAGGGAGATGATCCCCATGCACTCCTTCAGTCCCCAAGTTAAGTTCTTCTGACTTGACCTTTTCTTTGAATATGCTCTTCAAAGTATTGCAATCACTTGTGGGATGACTGACAAACATATGGAAGCGACAGTACCGAGGATTTTCCATGGCCTCTTCAGTTGGTTCCTTCTTGGCATATGGCAACTTGATTACACCATCTTAAATCCAGGCCTCCAGTAATTCGATGACTTCTTCAATGGAGCCGGGAAAGTCAGGTGCTTCTGGATCCTCGGTATGCTGAGGAGAATTTTGCACATTATCCTTCTTTTGTGCCTTTGAAGGGGTGGAAGAAGTATTCTTGCGCCGTGGTTCAGCTTTCCGTTTACTCCCTTTTGTGACAGCATTTATGGAAGGCTGCAGGTTGTACTGCTTATTGACCAGACGTCTGCTTCCTCGTGTGTTTCCAGGAATCGAGAAACGTGTTCTCGAGTGTTCCATGTTCCGTTGTATAGTGTAAACGTTGGGGAAGTGTAGCCCTTTAGGAGAGGAATTTGTTATGTAGTAGAAGGATATGGAGGTTGATGACGATGAACCGATGGTGTCTTGTATTTTTCTCGATCCTCCGTGTTCCAAGTCTTCATGGGTGATAAAGCCTGCAAGTTCCTTTGTTGGAGAGCCATCTGCAACTTTGCGAAATTCTTCATCATGTACAACATGGATTGGAGAGATTTCAGGATCAGCAGTTGAAGATGTTTCTTTATATTTTCCTTTCGCGTTAAGGCTGAGTTCGTTCAGACGCAAGCTTGTCTGTGAGAGTTTTGAGATAAGCACACAACTCTTTCTGTGCTGCAGCTACGTCAGTCTGAACCTTCATGAGATCAATTATGGTAGGCGGATTTCCTCAGGTTTATTCAGGAGATAAACCGAAGAGTGGATTGTTGATGGCGCCAGTGCCGTCACTTTCAGGGGTGATCACTGGAGAATCAGTACTTGGAGGAGTGGCATTAGTAGTACCACTAGAGCTTGCGATATTAGAATGGGTTTTGAACCCGGATTGGAAGACCTAAGACCGACCATCCTTGTGAGAATTGAGATTTTAACCCAGAGAATGATCTCCCACTTTGGTCGCCAATCTGTAGATGGGGAAAAACGATTTGCTGGTTTTTGCAGAATTGAGGACACGGAGGAGATTCCTTGAATCGAGCGAAATGTTCAACCTCACACAGATGCACCGCTGTGAAGGGGGTGCTTTGAATTCGAGAGATCAATCTGTAGTACTCTGGCCTAAACCAAGATAATGGTCGTTCCAGAGTAAATTCGGTCACAAGAGAGGAGGGGTTGATCTGTAGGAGGGAAGCTAAGAAATGTGTGGAATCAATGGTAATCAAAGATTGTAAGTGTGTTGTGAATTCTGAATAAGATAATCTCTGAATGATTGAAATTACCCAGTTGGGAGTAATTGCTCAATTGATGAGTGAGGCGTGAAATCGTCGTTGATTTTGTTGATGTCGTTGTTGTCCTTTCAATCATGATTCAGAGACTTATTTATATTGCTGGAATTATAGACAGCATGATCCCATGAAGTGTGACAGTTGATGGAGTGAAAGAGTGGAGAGATGGAAATAGTGCTTGAAACTAGTTGCGCTCATCATGCGGAGACTTGGTTAATTTTCCACCCACTACTTTGTTAACTCCTTCAATCGACTGCACGACTTGCTCACATTCTATCGTGTGTTTGAACACACGTGCCGTAGACCGCCAGACCAAAACCCTAGTTGATATCCCCCCAAATGACACGATTGATGTCTCGTGGTTAATTTAGTCAGTTGTTGACTTCATGATTTCGTGGGACGATGAGTCCACGTATTTTCTGAGTTGAACATGATTTTGTAAAATGTTCTGCAACTCATGGATCGAACGTGTCTTCTGAGACAGTGATGGAATCCTCACATTGAGGTGAGCAAGTGTTGCTCGATAATCTGTTGAATATTGATAGTTGAACCAATATTCCTTGATTTGAGTAAATATTTCTCATCTGAGCAAGTGTTGCTCATCTGGAGAATTATTGGCCGCGTGACCAAAATAAATTAATTAAAGTGCTAGTAGTTGAACCGAGCATAATTAATAAGAATACTGATCATGAGATCGTTGTAAAGTTATTAGTGTTCGAATTTGGAATTATGACCCTTGGATTCAGAAACCCTAATTTGGTTAATTGATAACCAATTGATGGTTTAATTTGAAAATTAACCAGGGAATGAAGGAGACCCAGCTTCATGGGACCATGGGTCGACCATGAAAATATCATATGCTCGTGTGAGCAAATACCAAGACTTCTTTGAAGAGTTGGTGAGTTGATGAAAGAATGATATAATGCTGGTTTAATCATTTATTCGAAAAATGCTCGTCTGAGCCTTAAGTGATAAAACCTAATCAATTGCGAAAAGGTGAGGGACCGACCAAGGGGTCATGAAACTGGCCTTGGGTGGTCATGGGATCAAGTATTGATCGTTCCATGAAGCTCCAAATTGTTTGGAAAAGTTTTAGACCTAATACGTGCAATTGTGCAAATTAGGTCAAATTGTGAAAATACGTGAGACCGGCTCATTGAGAGCCAAAAGCCAACCCTGGTCAGTCAAGGTAACATGCTTTCGTCGTTGAGATGTCCGTGTCTCAGTCCCGAGAATTTTGATATCTTTTGGTGCACGTTTGAGCGACCATTTGAGAAAATATGACAAAATTAGGGTTTTTTGATAAAACCGTCAAAACTTCATGAGATGAAGGAAAATAATGAAAAAGTGAAAGAATTATGAAGTGTGGGACCCGTCATGGCCAAGGCATGGCCAGTCGGCCAAGGGATCCATCCCAACGTTTTTCATAATTTTGTAATATTTTTCATGGTTTTAGGGAAATATGATAGAACGAAGGAGTTTTGCCAAAATTAAAGAGTTTTTGTTGAAATCAAGGAGTTTTGCCAAAATTAAAGAGTTTTTGTTGAAATCAAGGAGTTTCCATGAGATGAAGGAAATATAAAAAATAATAATAAATAAAATAAGGGACGTGTGGGCGTGTGGGACCAGCTTGGAGCATGGTTGGCCGGCCAGAATATAACATGAATAAAATAAGGGACGTGTGGGCGTGTGGGACCAGTTTCCTCAAAACAAAGGATATTTGTTCATGTAGGATCAGAATATCGCCACAGCAATACTCTTGCGAAATAAACAATGTCTTTGCGAACTTCTCAACTACACTTTGCGAGCGTCACAGACTGACATAAAGATTGACTCAAAGAATGACGCAATGAATGACGGTAGCAGAGACACGGAAAGAGCATGACGATCTTGCGAAGATTACAACATCATCGAGAATTAGCATTACAACTATTGCGAGAACATCGCGAGTCAGATCTGAAATTAAAGGACAACTTAGATGTCATCCACTACGTGCTTACCCTATATAAAGAGAACCAATAGATTCATAAAGGGAGAGATCAATTTTTAGAGTGTTGAGAAAGTCTTGAGGAGAGAGAAAATTCTTGTGAGCGATTGTATTCTTGATTTCTTCCATTTCTTGTAACATTTCTGATAATTAATCAATAAAAATGTTATTCTTAATCTCCAAATATGTGTTGATCATGGTGAATTCTTGTATGGGGTGTAGTGTATGTTATTCGCCAGAAACAGGGATTGAAGGTTGAAAATCGTAGAAAAAGCAAGATACAAGATCAGTATTCAAGTTAAGAAGATGATCGAATAGGTTGGTGGAATAATTAAAAGAAAAATGATTAAAGATAAGAAGAATTACAGGAAGTTGAAGTGTAATACGATAACAAAAACAATGATCAACCGATTCCATGAAAATATCAAAGGAATGATTCATAAACGAGATTTTGAAGGAAATAAACTTATGACGGTGGAGAAGGTATCACCTTTGAAGAATTGGGAAAAGCAGAAAATCACATTCACGGAAGCAGAAATATCAAGAGAAAATTTGGATCATACATCACCTTTAGTAATCACGGTACCCGTTATACGAATGAACAAGGAAAAATTAACAAAATCTGCGGAAAAATGGGCTATGAATAGAACTTTGGTGGACACAGGAAGTTCTGTAGATATAATATTTTATCATACATTTAAGAAAATGGGATACAATGATGAAGAGATGACTCGTTCAACATATCATGTTCATGGTTTTGGAAAATCTTTAACAAAACCTAAAGGCAAAATAGTGGTACGAATTCCGCTAGGAGAGATTGAAACACAAGTAACATTATGTGTGGTAGATATGGAGTCACCATATAACATGCTATTGGGAAGACCATGGGTACACGCAATCAAGGCTGTAGCATCAACGTTGCATCAATGTATTAAATTTCCTATGCCTAGTGGGATTGGAGAACTAAGAGGAGATATTGATCTCGTGAAACTATGTTATCAAATTGAAGTGAAGAATTATGAAGGACATGCAAATCTGCGAAGAGCTCGCAGAAAAATGGTGAAACAGACAAAGAAAGAAGAAGAATTTAAAGTTTACATGATAAGAGCAAAAGAAGGAAAGGGAATACCCAGCGAAATCTCGCAAGAAGGAGAAAAACCTGCGAGAGCTATGAAAACACCAACACCAATGGGAGAACCTGAGGCCAGCTACACCGCAGCAGAACCAACAAAGGAAATAAATATTGGGAGTGAAGAAGAACCTAAGATGCTGAAAATTGGAACTAAAATGGAGGCAGATGAAGAAGAGCGAACCGTAAATCTCTTGCGAGAATATAAAGACATCTTCGCGTGGAGCATGGATGAAATGCCAGGAATAGATCCATCAGTAGCGTGTCATAAATTAGAAATCAATAAAGATGTAAGACTATTTAAGCAAAGGATAAAAAAATCGCAAAAACATACCATTCCCAAATAGAAGAAGAATTACAGAAAATGCTGGACGCAGGAATCATAAGGCAAGCAAAATACCCAGAATGGATTGCTAATATGGTGGTGGTTCCAAATAAAAACAAAGGGATAATAATTTGCATAGACTTTACTGACTGAAACAAAGCTTATCCTAAAGATAGTTTTCCATTACCAAATATCCCACAAATGGTTGAATCAGCAGCGGGAAATGCTAGAATATCTTCATTAGATGGGTATAAAGGATATAATCAGATTCCTCTCACTGAGGAAGATCAAGAGCACACCGCATTCTTTGCTCCAAGGGGGTTATATAGCTATACAAAGATTCCCTTTGGCTTGCGAAATTCTGGTGCAACATATCAAAGAATGGTGGAGAAGGTGTTTGCGAGGTGGATCCACAAAACATTAGAGGTGTATGTAGATGATATGTTAATCAAAAGTAAAGAAGCTAAAAACCATGCGCAAGACTTAAAGGAGATCTTCGATCAAATGCGAAATTTTAACATCAAGGTGAATCCCGAAAAGTGCATTTTTGGAGTAACTTCAGGAAAATATTTAGGATATATTGTGTCAAAAGAAGGAATACAAGTTAATCCAGAAAAGGTACAAGCAATTCGCGACATGCCAACGCTAGTAACAGTAAAAGATCTGCAGAAGTTGAATGGGCTCTTGGCTTCTCTAGGAAGATTCATTTCGCGGTCATCTGACAAATGCAAGCATTTCTTCGATATACTCAAGAAGGGAACAAAATTCAAGTGGATGGATGAATGTGAAAAAGCCTTTCAAGGAATTAAAGAACATTTAATGAATATATCTATCTTGCAGAAAGCAGAGACATGAGAAAAATTATTGATATATCTTGCGACAACTTCGCATGCGTTAAGTGCAGTGTTGCTGCGAATAGATGCAGGGGTAGAAAAGACAATTTATTACATCAGCAAAACATTTAACTCTGCAGAGAGAAATTATTCAAAGATTGAGAAGTTGATCCTGGCATTGGTTCATGCAACCTTTAAACTTCGCATCTATTTTCAAGCACATAAATTAAAAGTATTAACAAAGGTGCCAATTGAGTCAGTAATGAAGAATTCGAAAAGATCAGGTAGAGTTGAGAGATGGAATGTGCAAGTAGGACACTTTGATATCAAATATGATATTTTATCTTCGCCAAAATCCCAAGTTATAGCAGATTTCTTAGCTGAATTTCCTTTAGAATATGATGAAGATGTGGAGGAGATGATGGATATAGAAGAAGAACATGGAGATCCAAGAGATCTATTAACAGAACCCAACAGATGGGAAATATTAGTGGATGGATCATCAAACGGAGAAGGTAATGGAGTTGGAGTTGTCTTTATCTCGCCAGAAGAAGAAAAAATAGCTTTTTCATTTAGATTGGAATTTGCATCCACTAATAATGAGACAGAGTATGAAGTTGTGATACATGCTCTAAAATTCGCAATAGAAATAAAGTTGGAGAATGCTAGAATTACGAGTGACTCGCAGTTGGTGATTCGCCAAATCAAAGGAGAATACACGACAAATGAACCATCCTTAAAGAAATATAAGAAACTTGTTGAAGAGTTGTCAGCAAAAATCCCAAAAATAAAATGGAGACATATTTCAAGAAAAGATAACAGACTCGCAGATGCCTTTGCCTTCATATCCAGCATGATGACAAATCCATCTGCGAGATGCATAAAAATTCAGAAAATTCTAGCACCTTCAACTAACAAAGAAGAAGAAGCAGATGTAATGATAATAGAAAGTGGCGAAGAAAACCAAGAGGCAATATTGCAGATTGGCGGGCAGAGCTCCATGCATATCTGGCAAGAGGAGAAACACCAAGAAATAGATTAGAAGCACACAAGTTGAAGAGCCGTGCAACAAACTATGAATTAAGAGATGGAGTATTATATCGCAAGTCTTTTAATGGGCCATCACTTAGATGCTTGACACGGGAAGAAGGAGAAAAGGTGTTAAAGATGTTGCATAGTGGAGATGTTGGTAATCACAGCGGAGGGAGGTCTCTGGCATACAGAACAAAAATGCAAGGCTATTACTGGCAATATATGCATGAAGATGCGAAACAACTATCAAGATGTTACGAAGATTGTCAGCGATACGGAAAGAAGATACATGCACCAGGGGCACCATTATTGTCTTCAACAAGTGTATGGCCTTTTGGAAATGGGGCTTAGATATTGTGGGGCTATTTGTACCAGGATAGGGTGGAAAGAGATACTTAATTGTCACAACAGATTACTTCACAAAATGGGCAGAAGTAAAAGCGGTACAACATATCCGCGACAAAGACATATTTACGTTTATATTCGAAAATATTATTTGTAAATTTGGAATTCCAGCACAGTTGGTATCTGATATTGGAAAGCAGTTTGGAGGGCAGAATATAGAGCTTCTACTCAATGCATTTAAGATAAGATGTGGAAAATCTATTCCTTTGTACCCACAAGCTAATGGTTAGGCTGAGGCAACCAATAAGACAATAGCAGACATCTTAAAAAAGAAGTTAGAAGGGTACCATAGAGCATGGTGTGAACAGATCCATAATGCAGTCTGGGATTACAACACAACCAGAAGAGAAGCAACTGGGATGTCACCTTTTTGCTTGACATATGGTGTTGAAGTAGTATTACCAACAGAGGTTTCCATTCCTACAACAAAAAGAGAGGCTTGGGAGAAGAATCTTAGCGCTGGTATGATTCTCAATAAACTTGATGAAGTGGAAGATAAGAGAGAAAGAGCTTTACAATATATGGAAAATTATCAGCGAAGATTAGCTCGTGAGTATAACAAACGCGTCAAAAAACGTGAATTCCAACCGGGTGATTTGGTGCTGCAAGAAACACCAGGTTTTCAACGAGAAAATGGTGGTAAATTGGCGAGAAAATGGGATGGACCTTATATCATTAAAGAGATAGTTGGAACAGGGGCATATCAACTGATGGATCCAGAGGGTAGAGATGTTGGTCAAAGACTTGATAGACCATGGAACAGATTATATCTGAATCTCTATCAACACGAATCTCTTCAGCAACGGATTCAGCTTTGAATATCCCCATTAATCGATTCTGATTTAAGGCTTAATATGCGAACAAAGTATTTTGAGAAAAGGGAATAGGGAAAGAAGAAAAACAGTTAACAAAGGAAAATCAAAGACAGAGAGAGAAAAGGTTATACCTTTTAGTTCATCATTTTTCTTGCGAAGATTCTCACAATTCAGCGAAGAATTGTTAAGTTTATGATGAAGAGTTTCACATTCTAAAGTCTTGGCGTGAAGAACCCCCTTTAAAGATTCAACTTCATGTTTTAGAGATGTTTGCGAAGACATTCGATCAGAACCAAAATATTTGCTTAAAATCTCGCAGACACTATGCTTAATAGGATCAGTAGAATATTTCTTAGCATCATCTAAAATGTCAGACAAAACTTTAAAAGCAACATCTATCGCTACTGAAGTTTCTTTAGAAGAAGGGAGAGATGCAGATGGCGAAGTAGTGACAATAGAAAGTTAAAGATTTGAATCATTCGTAGCTAATACATCATTTGAAGATGAAGTATCAGGAAAAGTAACAAATGGGACTGAAGTAGAGTTAACTTGAGAGGTAACTACGGTAGAAGGGGAAGAGACTTCATCCACAATAATTTAAGGAAGGTTATTTATAAAAGGATCAGTTGAGGCAGAAATATTTCTGGAAACATTCTCGCAGACGGAAGTTACAGGTTCAGCTTGCGAAGGCGTAGGTATAGTACTGGAAGGAATCAATTCGGGAGTAGGAACAACAAAATCAACAATTTTAGCCCAGCGAGATTTCTTGCGAGAAGCACTAGTCTTCTCGTCACCCTGCGAATAACAATCTAGATAAGAAACAGAGGCATCAATATTGTTATTAAGAAAACAAATGTTTCTTACTACCTTATGATTCGCAGACTTCCTCTTCTTTTCAATGGGTTGTTACTCTGAGTTTCTGGAAGGATTAGGGCTTTGGATTACAATTCTAGTGTTAGAGGTGACTCCGCTGAAAAGAAAACACAGTATGGGAATTACATAAATCAAATAAGAACAGATCAAATAAATTTTGATGAACATAATTTAAATAAGTAAGACTGATTTTAGTTAGAAGAACAGATACCTTGATGACTCCATGAAAGCAGTAGCAGATGAATCTTTGGAAGAAGAAAGTTGCAGACGAAAGACAAAGAAGATAGAGAAGAAGAAGATTTTTTCTGTACCAGATTCTACCTTTTATAGCCAAAAGAAGATGACCTGTTAAGGAAAGACGTGCCAGTAAAAAGAAGGATTTTTGACACGTGTAAGCGGTTATACTAAATTTACGTGGATTTGTCGAGAAGATAAGAAGCTTCGGCATTCTGAAGAGATGGAGATTCTCATAATCCTCTCCACTTCGCGGAGAAGACATGAGAAGAGGCAAGATGTAGGATCATAATATCGCCACAGCAATACTCTTGCAAAATAAACAACGTCTCTGCGAACTTCTCAACTACACTTTGAGAGCATCGCAGACTGACCTAAATATTGATTCAAAGAATGACGCAATGAATAACGGTAGCAGAGATACGAAAAGAGCATGACGATCTTGCGAAGATTACAACATCTGCAAGAATTAGCATTACAACTACTGCGAGAACATCGCGAGTCAGAACCGAAATTAAAGGACAACTTAGCTGTCATCCACTATGTGCTTACCCTATATAAAGAGAACCAATAGATTCAGAAAGGGAGAGATCAATTTTTAGAGTGTTGAGAAAGTCTTAAGGAGAGAGAAAATTCTTGTGAGCGATTGTATTCTTGATTTCTTCCATTTCTTGTAATATTTCTGATAATTAATCAATAAAAGTGTTATTCTTAATCTCCAAATATGTGTTGATCATGGTGAATTCTTGTATGGGGTGTAGTGTAGGAATTCCTGCAACTACAGTTCAAGTGAAAGGTTTTGCATGAACTCAGGGAAAACAACAAAAATATGAAACTGGTGTGGGATTGACCACGGTCGGCCGGTCAGTGGGTCCATGCTCCCAGCACCTTGGTCAATTCTTTAATTATTTGTTATTTTTCATCCTATTTTGCATAGGTTCATCATTCCGTCGTATTTTGAAATACTCGTTTGTGCGGTGATTGTTAATGCATCATTGTTGAATGCACTTGCACCATTTGAAACATGGATTACTCAGAGGTAGCTCTGATGCCCGTGCGTCGAATATTTATTACTAATCTATAAATTTATGCTGGGAAGAACCATGATTTGCATAATGAAATATCTTATAAAATATTTAAATATTTTCAGAAATTCTGCGGATGAATCCAAGAATTTAGGTTTGAGACAGGGCTTGCTCAGATACCTGTGCGTCGAATGTTTATTACTAACCCATGGATTTCTTCTAGGAAGAACCATGGTTTGCGTAATGAAATATCTGCGAAAATATTTGAATATTTTCAGAAATTATGCGGATGAATCCAAGAATTTAGGAATAATTAATTTATGACTTTATACTAGCGAGCAAAGTTGTCTAGGAGCATTAATTATTCGATATGAGCTTGTGGAGCTTCATATCCTTTATATAGTCGTGGGTAAACTCGTTGTTTGTATCCTGAAGACGTTATCGCTCTATACTACTAGCAAAGTTTGTCTAGGAGCCGTCCATCCCGTGATACTATATAGAAATAATTATCAAGTGTTAGGTATTCATGAGATATGTCGTTGTCCAGCCGTGGGACTACATATCTACATGTACTCTGAGAGAAAGTATTCTCAATCAGAGGATTCGATGAGAGACCAGTGTCTCAATACTTACGTCTGACTGCTGGATCAGAGGTTCGTATAATTATGGGTTTACGATTTTAGCCTTTGTCAAAAATCCACCATCTACACTAAGTTTAGAGAAAGACTTTTCTATTTATATGTTTTTCCCATTCCAAAAGGATACTCGTTCCAAAAGTAGGTCAAGTCTTCTCAAAACCCGTCTCCAATTGATCCACTAAGCCCATGTGTTAAAACATCTCTTCTGGAAATTCTGGGTCCAAAGTTAGTTTCCGGATTGCTGACGTCATCACCGGAATCAGGTCACCATTGCCGTAATTTGTCACCGGAAAAATATCTTCAGGCACTGAACCATTGGAAACTATCACCAGCAAGTACATACTCCCAGCTCTTCCACTCTACTTCATTGCAATTCATAAATTCACAAAACCAACCAACCTAGCATCTTATTTCTTGCAAAAATGTACCCAAAAGTGTGACGCGTAGCTCATATATCCAGCCGCCAACTCATGCATCCGACTCGTACCCCCTTTATGATTCACTAAAATATTATGATTCATGCTTCAAGTTTCCGAAATCCGGCAACCGTAACTAGTACCACCAGCTCACCATTTTCGCTCACTTTTCGCACTGTTGATGCAGTTTCAAAACTATCTTAGGCCATGCTTCACTGCCCAAAATGCTCTATATCCCTGTAATATAATTCATGCCACAACTTAGCAGAACAATAACTAACAATAGCAACAGCCTCCCCCCTGGACTCTATATGCACCTGTCACAAATCATGGCTAGATAACCACATCTGCACCATGTCCTTGAGCTTTCTCTCTAGTTCACCCAAAACTTCAATACCAGTCCATTAACAAAATAGAATGACCACCAATTACAGACATCATCTCTGCACAGCACCAGCTCAGCTCAGACAATGGCAATGCTAGTTTCCTCTTCTATACTTCCACCAAGAACCCAGTGTATCAAACCACCAACATAACCTTACTCTTCACCAGCAGTACCAATCACTTCTACCCATGAACACAATACCACTGAACTATTCTTGAGTCTCAAACAACATACATGATCTCCCCTGCAGTTCACCAACTGAATCATCATTCATCCATCGCCATCTGACTCTCTACCAGTTCTCATTTGCATATCATTACAGCTGCTTCCACTGCCACCAGGCCCTAATTTGTTTGCTGCCAGTTCGAGACCAAGAGTGACAGAGCCAATCATCCATGCCGGCAATCAATCCATATTTCAATTTCTACTACTTCCACTCTGCCTAGTAATTCTCTTCAAACCCATTGCGAACAATCATCAGACCAGTGGCTATTGGAAGCAAACCCTTGTTATAGCGCCAATATGACAGGTTACTCCCTGCAAAATTCCTTTTCTTCCAAGTAGCATTGGCTGTAACAAGTTCTTCTTTACTGACTTTTCTTGGCAGCAAAACTCAGCCTCAATTCCGTGTCTCAATTTCTTATCAAGTTCCAGACACTGCTAACAACTCTCGTACACAACCCTTGAACTATGGCTTGCAGCTACACACAACTAAGGGAGAACTGGTCGTGACTGAAACTGCGTTTACAAGGACTGATCACTCAGGGATTTTCACAAACACCTTGTATGCCTATTGAAAACTGGACATGGTTAGGTACTAGCTGTAAATTAGAAATTTCACAGCTCCTTCCCTGCACAGAATTCATACATAACACAAACCCATTCATTCAAATCATTTCAGAAACTCTAAATATTTAAGAATTCTCTTCGTTCATCATCAAATAACAATGGCAGCGACTCATAACCTTCCCTGACTTGTTGCCAAGAAAACTTCATCCAAAACCCTTCAAAGCTAATCTATGTAGCTGCCAATTCGAATCAGAAACTAACTCATTTATCCAAGCTTCCATAACTCTAAAAACTTGTTGAATCTCCTCCATTCGTCCCTGTTTTCAACAACATGACTTCTTTTCTTCTCACCTGAATTATGTCTGGCAAAATCTGTTTAACCACTCAAACACTCAGCTCTGTATTCTTCTTAACATCTAACTTTCATTTCTGTTAAAACCCTAATTCGTCATCTCAATCTGAAGCAGCAACAGTGGCAAAGCCTCTCTCAATCTCCATTCATCTCTGGTTTCTCCGATTCAACAGAACCCATTATTATCTTCATCAATTTCTCCATTTCCTTGACCTGGTTACCAGTAGAAACATATTCATCTCCTCAATCTTTACTTGTTGCTTCTCTTTCTTTCTCAGCTGTTCTTCATCTCTAAAATCATCATTTATTTCTCCATTCGAACCCTAACATCAAACTCCACAAACCCATTAATAACAACCTCAGATCAATTTCAAACTCATATTCCCATTCAATCAAACGCTTTCTCACAATTTCAGCTGTGGTGAATGAATTGGGGAAGAAATGAGAATGGGAACCCTGATTTTCTTCCTTTCTATCTTATTAGGACAAAAAGAGTGGGACAGTTGTTTACACCCCAATATTGAGATGCCCCTGATAATTAAAAACCTTCCTTTAGTGCTCTCTATGAGGACTCCAACTGGTCTCCCCTTATCCGCAGACGAGCTCCCTACATCGTGTCAAATGACTCTTTTGCCCTTCCTACTCAAAATACACGGATTCTTCTTCTTTCGCTCCAAATGACTCCAAAACACCTAATAAACTCAAAATCAAATATAAGAGACATAATTCACAAGGATAATAGCAAAGAAAACATAAATACTAGATATAAAATTAGGTGTTTTAGACACCTATCAGTGATGAGTGCAAAAAACATTTTTACTTTATTTATTCGGAGCAATTCAATAAAATACACAAGATTCACCCAAAATGGTGCGTGCAACAGCAATCCCAAATATTTTGTGAATTTTATTAGCATTAATAATTAATGCATGATTTTTCTAGTATTTTTCGTGCTGTGTTCTCAGCCGAACTCTCTTTATTGACACGACATGACATGATGACTAAGTGTTCACTCTCAGCAGAGTAGCATGAATCTCTGTGCCAATATTGAGACATGCACGAAGTACCCACACAGGCTACATCACTCTCTGACAGAGAGAGTCTCGCATCGACGCACTTTGGTTAGCCCGATCGAGCATGCTTAATTTTGACTATCAATCTCAGTATCAGAAATGATCGTGGCCGCACAATTTAACAGGTCTAGCCAAACCCTGGCAAGAATAGGCGAATATCGTGATGACCACTGGCGGACCCACTTATGCCCTGACCGGTCGAATATCACACGTACACCTCCCAGCACCGTCAAACGCCAACCCTAAGTAGGGTGGCCATGCTGCTTCGTGGAGAATCGATCGAACATAGACTGCTCAAGGAAGTATTAAAACGATCACGATCGTCCAACTTCGCCAGCCTAGTTGGACGGATTAGATTATTCCATGAATAATTAGGGAAGTGCTAAGGAACATGTTGGCGGGCCTACTCTCCCCATACCTGATCGGTTTTCTCACGACATGGTCATGGAGCAATGAACGATATCTCAAAACATGGTGGGCGTGATGCTTTCGAGGGTCCTGGAATTCCACTAGCGTCTTAAATCGATCACGACCATCCAACTTAGCCAACCTATTTGTATGGCTTAGATCACATTTAGGACTATCAGAAAGGTGCACGCAAGTTCACCATCGACCCAACATGGGCCCCACGTGATCGATCTCCCTAAAGGGGGTCAAGGCTTGCCAAAAAGTTTGGCCAAAGTCACGTGTGCGTGACTGATTTAAAACCCTAATTAGGGTTTGCGGCAATGCACATTTGTCGTAGTTAGATCATGACCATCCATCTTCGCCAGCCTAAACGGAGGTGTTTATGGGTGAAAACTATTCCTGCCTATTTTGGTAATTTAGGGTGTGAATGAGGGATGAATCTAAACCTTAAAAAAATGCACTGCGCGGTGAGAGCTTGTAGATTCGAGAGATCAATCTGTGCAAGTCCGGCCTAAACCAAGAAATGGTCGTTCCAGACTTGTTTCGGTCACAAAGTGAAGGAGATGGGGTTGATCTTAGGGAGGGAAGCGAAGAAGGTGTTGAGATAGTGAAGGTGTTGGCTCTGTATGACTTGTATCAGAAAGCTGAACTGGCTTGCAGGATGTAAGCTATCAGTTCCGATGTTTGAATACGATTGTATCAACACTTGCCTCTGTTATCTCGTCTTGTTCCGTCCTTTTAAAAAAATAGAGCGGAGAACCTATTTATACAAGTCTTTTATCCTCACCTTCGTATCTCGTGGGAAGTGGAGTGATAGAGTAGTGGAGTAGTGTGTTGGTGTCACACGACCAGGCTTGCCCACTTCTCCCATCATCACTAACCGTCCATGACTTCCTGATACGTTCTTGTGATGGCGCGTTGTGCGCTGCATGATGTAAACCGCCAGACCAATACCCCAGTATGTATCCCCCAGTTTG
Organism: Papaver bracteatum; assembly: GCA_023529315.1. Classification (NCBI taxonomy): domain Eukaryota; kingdom Viridiplantae; phylum Streptophyta; class Magnoliopsida; order Ranunculales; family Papaveraceae; genus Papaver; species Papaver bracteatum. Next base: position 876,084 of record JAJJWX010001467.1, read on the forward strand.
TGGCATGATTGATGTCTTGAACGTGTGGATATGGGACCCACATAAAGTAGCATGTAATGCTACGTTATTTAGGAAATTCATACTTGTGAAGTATCGTGTGTATACTATGCAGGTACTGAATCGAGTATATTCAGCATATATGAAGCATCGTTGTTTGATAGTCTCAAAATAACCTCATGTCCAGCCTACTTCATGTGATGGTTTGGAGGTTGCGCAAACAAGTCCTCCCTTGGCTGACCACATAGTGTGGTAGAGTGACATATGGTGATCACCATGACTCAGTACTGACCAATTAACTCCTGACCAGGGTTGTATAACCAAGCCGGTGAAGTTGGACGTACGAGATGACTTTTGAGACACTCATCTGCGACCGTTGATGAAATTAGGGTTTTAGGAAAAACTGCGCAAACACCATTTTCTAGCTTGGTCGAATCCAAGCTTGGGACATGGTTTTGGTATGGCCGGTCAGTCATGTATGCTGAGGGCATGCCAGTACACATGTTCATACCACACTGTCCCATGGAAGTGTGATCTGGGCCACTCAATTTATCCGGCGAAGTTGAGTGGTCGAGATCAATTTGCGGCAGCAAATTGGCGCCGCAAAAGCCGCACACCGTACAAACTTCGGGCACGCGTTCCAAGACGACCAGGCTTGGTCGGTCTTGGCCGATTGCTCCAGCGTGTAGGTGGTTGATGCGTGTCGTATGCGTCAAAAATAATTACACTTTCTCACTCTACTAAATATGAATGAAGTACGTGATAAGAAAGAGTTCGTATCCACAGAGAGGCGATTGTTGTTATGCAATTTTCAGATTCTTAAGTAACCAAGTAACCAAATAACCCAAGAGTGTGTTTTGTTTTTATCAAAATAATAAAACTAAATAAAGCAAAGTAAATAATAGGAATAATCAATAAGGAGAAGATATTGGTCAAGGGATAGTATCATTCACGAACATGTATTTTTCATCTATGATTAGAATTGGTAATTTAATCTCTCAAGTATCAAAAGTCCTAGGATATCTTGATCGCAAGAGTATCCCGTTTATTTCCTGATTTTATCACAAACAACATTAAAAAATGCTATTGTGAAATCTACTTAAAAAAGCAACCTAAAGTGTAAAAGCACAATTAGATTTAACTCCCTAAGAGAAATAAGTTCTATGAAATAAGACTAATCAATGCAAACAAACGTGTAAAAGCACTAATTCGTTTTAATAAAGGTTATGATTCATATGCGATTAAAAAGATGTATCACTACTAGTATTAACCACAAGATGCTACTAGAAATAAGAGATAATAAACTTTTACGTATTGAAAACCCTAATATAAGTATAGAGATGAAAACAAATCCAATTGATTCCGGACTCAACCAAACTAGCATTCAAATCATATGATAATATAAATAATGAATCACAAACGATAAAATTGAGACAAAACTAATTCATAGAATCAAATAACATGCTTGAAGAAATCAACTTTTATCCCATAACCAATAATAGTATTTAGCTACACATATTCATGGAGTTCATCACAATAATATTCAAAGAAATAAGATGAAACATAAAAGAAATCAAACCCTAGAAGTAGTTCTCTGCAAAAGCTCCAAGAATAGAATAAAACGTTATCTCCAAAAGTTAGTAGAGCTTTTCTTTTTGTAGCTTTTCTTCCTTCCAAAATTAGGTCCAAGTCTTCAAAGTCCATTAGTTGGAAATTCACCCGTCCCACGAGTGAGAGAAACCCGTGTAGAAAATATGTCCCAAAAACGCTCGCCAGAAAACTGGGGATTTGACCGGAATCCGGCGCCGAAAAGTTACCGCCAGCCACCTGAGATTCCTTTCAGTCGGCAGAATATTCCGTTACAGTTAACCGTTGACCTAACGGTCATCGTTAGTCAACTGGGTCAAGGAAGGAGTCACTGAGTCAAAAGTGTGAGTCAGCTCAGCTGACTGATCCGAGTTGGTCAGGCCTTGGTCATTTTGCATAGGCTGTTGCTAGAGTGCACAATGATTGCGCTCATAGCCAAGATGGCTCTGCATAGAGCTGCATCTACATATTTCTCACAAACCACCACTTCCACTCATTCACATCACCATTATTTCTTGCACAATTACCAGCTTTACCAACCCCCATTCTTCATCTGAGGTTCAATGGCAGCATCAACCACCACGCCCCTGTAAACCTGCAGTGCATCATTCCGTAGCCGCAAATCCATCTTTAACTGCAATATCAGCTGTAACAGCTACATGATCAACTCACAGCACAACCATATCCAAGCCTCCACAACTCAGTTCCATACATTCTCCTCACTTCCATGATAGCAACTCATACCAACACTGCAGATAACTACAACTCCATTCAACAGTCATTGCATCCATCCTTGCACCAGCATAGTCACCACCATTGCCTCACTGCAACTGCATCATTTATATTCAAATGTACATCACTTCCAACCTTGCACAATCCAACACAGCATCAGTCCATCTGAATCCATGGCAGCATCATCTTCATCTGATTTCAACAACGACAAAAACCCATCATTTGCATCTGTTGTTGAACAATAAATGAACCAAAACCCATCAACAATCTCTTCTCCAACTACCACAGAACCCTAACCAAGATTTGAATTGAATTTCGATCTTTGTTCTTCATTTGATGACAAACCCTAGTTCCATCCTCTATAGCTGTACCAACAACAGGAACTCTCCTTCTCAATCTCTCAATTTCTCTCATTTTTTCGATTCTGCTAAGCTTCTCAATTTCTCAACGAAGAAGTCATTGTTTTATAAATTTCAGGGAAAATGATTGAGAGACAAATTTTCTCAATTTTAGGGTTGTAATAATTTGGGTGGATAGTTACACCCCACTGTAGAACTACCCAGATGGGAGCCCCCTTTAATCTTGGCTGGACTTTGTTTAGTATTCCTCCCAAGAGCTGCCCTTTAACCAGTACCTGGCTCCAGATAGTGTTCTTCCCTAAAATGATAATTGCGCCCCTTTATGCTCCAAATGAATGCTCTCTCCTTCTTTCGAGTTCCTCCGCTAACAGCAACCATCCCTTATTTCTCATATTCACGTATACTCTTCAATGAGAGTCATCACTAAAGGTTTTCGTGCTTTTCAGACAGAATTTGCATCACTAAAGCCGACATACTTTTCAGACAGAGATGAAGAAATAAAAGAAAATAATGAGACGCAATCCGCCTCCAACGCTTTTGCCATGTTTCCTCCTCTTTTGATCCAAATGACTCCAAAGTACCAAAATACTCAAAAACAAAACATAAGATACATATTTTACAAGAAAACTAGCAGAGAAAGCATAAACAATAGATAAATAATATGGTGTTTTAGACACCTATCAGTGGTAGGCTTGTGTTCACACCTATGCCTTACCGTCCCATGAAAACATGATCTAAGCCACTCAATTCGTCCGGAGAAATCGAGCGGTTGAGATTAGTTTGCAATTTGGAAGGAGCGACCATGCATGTTGGAGGCACGCGAATCGGGGAGAAAAATAGAGTTTGGTCTTGGAAAATTGGGTGTAGAGATAGGTGGGCCCGAAGTGATCGTGTTGATACTTACCGGACCTGCTTAGCCTATTCATGGACCCTTCATCCGATCAGGAGAAGATGGACGCTTGTGATCGCGACATAAACCCTAATCAGGGTATTTTCGGTCGTGTGTTGTACCTAGTTTGGAGCGCAGGAACTAGGACGACCAACTATAATTAGTCCTGACCGATCAGTAAGGTATGTAGGTGGGCCCACGGTGATTGTGTTGACATGCTCCGTGCCCTTTGAATCTGCACCCTCCATCTATACCTGCGAAGATGGATGGTTGAGACTGTTTTGCGACACATGTAATGTGCCGCAAACCCAAATTTAGGGTTTTCCGTCCATACTGCTATGGTTTGAACGTTTTTGCAAGCTAGGTCAATATTTTAGGGAGGCCGACCATGTGGGGCCCGCTTTGGTCCGGCAGCGGATATTCCATACCTGCTTGGGGGTTATGGAATCGATCTGGGCCATCCAATCATGCTAGTGGAGTTGGATGGCCGTGATCGTATCCAGACTGATACGGTCAGTCCGGATGCTCAATCGGGCTAGTATAAAACACCGAGAGCGGCTCAATCGGTCTAGTATAACACACCGAGAGTTGCAGCCTGTACCCGGTATTTCGTACATGTTTAATTATAATACTTGGAGATTCGTGTTGCTCTGCTGAGAGCAACACTCAGTCGTCATGCCGCACTGATAATAAGTAGAGGAAATAAAAGGCTGGTTGCGCATTAATTAATAATGCTGTAAATTCACAGGGTATATCGGATTGTTGCCACATGCTCCAACCTGGATGAATTTCGTGTATTTTATTCACAGAATGGGATTGTTGTCACATGCTCCATTCTAGGTGAATTAATAAAGTGAAGGAGTATCCATCACTTATTAGTGGCCTTATCTTTTACAAGATGTTAGCGCATAATTTTTAGGTTTTACAATCTTACCCTTAAATGAAAATCCACCATCAACATTAAGTCCCCTGCCTAGCACATAATGGTTACAATATTGTGGGGTAGGCGTGAGATGGTGACATACATATGTGAGAAAGACAGGATAAAGGAAGTTTACCCGGAAGAGTATTGACCGACCGTTAGTTGTCCATGCCGTTGCGCTTGTATGGAATCCTTTGGTAGGACCGGTTTCCTTCTTTGGATATTTAAATCAAAATAGGAATCCTTGTTCTACTAGGATTCTTCCAAATTTTTTCTATAAAAAGGAGCAACCCTATTCTTTTTTCTCACGAGATTTTTTTTTTGTTTGGTAGCTCCCATCCGCGACTACTACTCCTGCCGACGCCATCATTGTTGCTGCCGCCGGAGTTTCCGCCATCGCCCGCTGTTACCAGAGCTACCGCCAGACGTCCGCCATCGCCCGTCCGTCCAAGGTAAGTTTCGTTTTTTTTTTTTGCTTTTTTTTTATAGAAAAAACCCTAATTTCTTAGGTAAAACCTTTTGATAGATACATCATGCTTAGCTTTCCCATAAATATTGATAGTAAAACCGCCCATTTTTGTTAGAATTGTTTAATACCGCAAGCCCATGAATATGCCGTTTTTGCTTCTTCTTCCATTGTTGCATGCAAAACCTAGCTTCTTAGGTTGTAGCTTGGAGATAAATTTGGCTTGGATTTCGTAAACACGATTCCCATAAATATAAGAAAAAGTGATCATGAATGCCGTGTTTGATTCAAACGTGGGTCCCACCCACATATGCCTGACTGAAAGTCGACCTCATAGACTTGTGCCTTGAACCAACACCGGACTTGAAACTTGAGTAATTCCAGACTTGAAACCAATACCGGACTTGAAACCAACGCCGGACTTGAAACCAACGCCGGACTTGAAACCAATACCAGACTTGAAACCAAAACCGGACTTGAAACTGATACCGGACTCGAAACTGATACTGGCGTTTGGACCCACTCCAAGCTTTGTGCACTCCAACGTGAATTGTGTCTTGTCATGTGTGATTTCATATATCATGTGTTTTTTATACAAGTACTGACTCCTTCCCTTTATTGTGAAATGAAGGAAAGAATTCCTGTTGAGATGTCTTCTGGAGACATTGCTAGTGCCAGGTCAGGAAGTGTTGACAGCTTCAAAGATATGCCGAGCACTGCTGATGAGTTGTTTACTTCACCTTTTCCGAATACTAAGAAACATCCTTCTCATAAGATAGTCCTGCTCTCCGATTCAGAAAATATGGAGGCTGATCCATCTTCTTCTTCGGCACTTGTGATGAGGTTCTGTCTTCGAAGAAATGAATACCCACTCTCTCCCATCGACTTCAGGATTTGTCATAGTCCACTGGGCTCTTATGAACGAACTTCGGGCACGTATTCCAAGACGACCAGGCTTGGTCGGTCTTGGCCGATTGCTCCAGCGTGTAGGTGGTAGGCTGGTGTTCACGCCTATGCCTTACCGTCCCATGAAAACATGATCTAAGCTACTAATTTTTTTCGGAGAAATCGAGCGGTTGAGATTAGTTTGCAATTTGGAAGGAGCGACCATGCATGTTGGAGGCGCGCGAATCGAGGAGAAAATAAAGTTCGGTCTTGGCCGATTGGGTGTAAAGATATGTGGGCCCGAAGTGATCGGGTTGATACTTACCGGACCTGCTTAGCCTATTCCTGGACCCTTCGTCCGATCAGGAGAAGATGGACGCTTGTGATCGCGACATAAACCCTAATCGGGGTATTATCGGCCGTGTGTTGTACCTAGTTTGGAGCGCACGAACTAGGATGACCAACTATAGTTGGTCCTGACCGATCAGTCAGGTATGTAGGTGGGCCCACGATGATTGTGTTGAATGCTCTGTGCCCTTTGAATCTACATCTGCACCCTCCATCTATACCTGCGAAGATGGATGGTTGAGACTGTTTTGCGACACATGTAATGTGCCGCAAACCCTAATTTAGGGTTTTTCGTCCATACTGCTATGGTTTGAACGTTTTTGCAAGCTAGGCCAATATTTTGGGGAGGCCGACCATGTGGGGCCCGCATTGGTCCGGCAACGGATATTCCATACCTGTTTGGGGGTTATGGAATCGATCTGGGCCATCCAATCATGCTGGTGGAGTTAGATGGTCGTGATCGTATCCAGACTGATACGGACAGTCCGGATGCTCAATCGGACTAGTATAACACACCGAGAGTGGCTCAATCGGGCTAGTATAACACACCGATAGTTGCATCCTGTACCCGGTATTTCGTACATGTTTCATTATAATACTTGGAGATTCGTGTTTCTCTGCTGAGAGCAACACTCAGTCGTCATGCCGCACTGATAATGAGTACATGAAATACAAGGCTGGTTGCGCATTAATTAATAATGTTGTAAATTCACAGGGTATGTGGGATTGTTGCCACATGCTCCAACCTGGATGAATTTCGTGTATTTTATTCACAGAATGGGATTGTTGTCACATGCTCCATTCTATGTGAATTAATAAAGTGAAGGAGTATCCATCACTTATTAATGGCCTTATCTTTTACAAGATGTTAGCGCATAATTTTTAGGTTTTACAATTTTAGCCTTAAATGAAAATCCACCATCAACAGGAGGGTGTATATATAGACTCAAGAGGTCCCAAGGATGTCAATGTGATCACCGTGGGCCCACCTTTGTGTGTGACCGGCCGGCCTATGTAGAATAGGGCACGGCGCCTCGAAACGCACGCCCAAAGGTGGCATGCTACACGTCTTTTAAACCTTTGTGGCAAAGTATTTCTGTCGCAAATCGATCCCAACCACTCATCTTTGTCGGTTAAATTGAGTGGACTAGATCGAATCTTTGTGGGACCAAGCGATGTAGGCATGCACGCCGGCGGGCCGTCTCTACACATGCCTGGTCGGTCCCTCCAAAATTAGCACCCATGCTTGGATTCGATCAAGCCAAAGAGGGGATGCTTGCGCACCTCTAAAAACCCTAAAATTCCATCGACAGCAGAAAACATGCGCGTAAATCATCTCGTTTGTCCAACTTTTCCATCTTTGACGGACGGCTTGGATTAGCAGTTAGGTGATCAATAAAATGCCTCAATGATCACCATCCGCCAGTCTGTCACAGGGAGTAATCGACCATATGGTGTCCCGCCTATGCGTCCTCCAAACAATCACTCGAAGATGGTTGGATGTGCTGTCATTTTAAGACGCTTAATCCGCGACTTGCTCGATCAAGCTTTAAAACAACGATGATTTATGCATATTGATTGTTTTGAGCTGCTTGCTTTAAAACGATGCATTACATGCATCGGGCATACACGACATTTCACAAATATCAACTCCTTAAATAACTTAGTTATTTAACCTAATAGCACCATATGCTACTTCCTTTGGCGAGTCCCACGACTCGACCCACTCATTCGAGACATCAAACATGTCACAAACTGGGGGATATTTACTGGGGTATTGGTCTGGCGGTTTTCAGCGTGCAGCGTGCAACGCTCCCATCACGAGAACGTGTTAGGAAGCATGGACGGTTAATGATGATGAGGAAAGTGGGCAAAGGCATGATCGTGTGACAATCACCTACACGACCCCACTACTCTATCACTCAGCTTCCTCCACTTCCTACGAGATGATAATTGTGTTCAAATGACTTGTATAAATAGGTTCTTCGACCTATCTTCAAATAATACAAGAAAAATCAAGTGTTGTCACAGTATCCAGAAAACACCTAGAACTGTTAGCTTACATTGTGCAAGCCAGTTCAACATTCTAATACAATTCATAAACATCCAACACCTTCACAATCTCAACACCTTCTTCGCTTCCCTCCCTAAGATCAACCCCATCTCCTTCATTTTGTGGCCGAAGCAAGTCTGGAACGGCCATTTCTTGGTTTAAGTCAGAATTATATAGATTGATATCTCGAATTAAAAGCACTCATGTGCAGTGCATTTTTTTAGGGTTTAGATTCGTTTCTCATCCACACACACCCAAATTTACCTAAACCAATAGAAACGGTTTTCACCCATAAACACCTATATTCCAAAATAACTATGTGATTGATCAAATATCAAATCACATACATGGTTTCAATCGGTTCTACCATTCACTAGGATCAGTTATACCTCAATATGGAAAATACTTGTGATCGGTCACACAAGTTACAAGGACCGGTTACCATATTCCATGGTATTGCTTGTGATCGGTCATACCAGTTACCAGGATAGGTTACAACAATTACCAGGACCGGATACCGATTACAAGGATCGATTACACTATACTATGTGATCGGTGACACCAATTACTAGGATCGGTTACACCAATTACTAGGATCGGTCACACTAATTACAAATATCGATTATACCATCTCATGGTGATTACTTAGGATCGGTTACACCAATTACTCAAAACTAGTCATACCAATTCATAAGTCATGCATTGTGATTAGTTATACCAATATACATAACAAAATTACGATCGATTCTACTATATCACACATATTGGTAATCCAATGATTTGCAATGAATAGCCATACCAATAAACCTAACGATTTCCCTTTCGATTTATAAAACAAGTTCATGAATGTACTTCCATTAAAAAAATATAAAACATTGTTTCCTAGGATGAAATCTTCACCATAACCCATTCACATAATCATAACAGTATATACAAGATTATGTTGATGTCATATCTACGAAGTTCAAAAGATAGGTGTTATACTTCGTAGTCTAATTACCTAATACTATAATCATACAAATATGACCATGTCACATCACTAGAGTATCATACAATATGTACAGTATATACAGCTTCGCAGTTATGTTTTCAATATAGCACGACTTGAAATATATGTTAGGAATGAAACAGTTCAAGTCAATATTACTAACCTCAAGAGGAAGGATGATGTTGTCATTGTAGTTCGCTTCTCCTTCACATTCTTCATATCTTCAGAGTAATACTTGTATGTCTCAACATTCCTATACTTTCTATTCTAACCTAAACGAAGTTTACTATAGTATATAATCAAGCGAATTTAGATGAGTTTTGACACACTAAAATATGACAACCAAACTTGACATACCAACGCTTGGTGAGTTCAACCAAGCAATGCTCTAATAGAAGCAAATAAGATAAGAGAGACCTTAAAATTCTAAAGGTGTCACTGCTCCGATAGGTTCTCTTGATAGTAGATCGGAGCAGATCTTTTCATAATCCTCGAAATATTCTCCCAAATTTTTGTTCTTTACTCTTTATTAGATCTTTTACTTGATTTATCTCTTAGGACCTTCTTTAGTCTCATGTTATCTCCTGTTTTTTTTTTTGAACCATTTTTTTAATCCTTTTACTGGATCTAGTTTTAATAACTTTGTTTCCATCGATTAATTACTAGATTCATCTCCTATTGGTGTTTTAGAAATTTATTTTGGGATTTCTTCTATAGTTTGTTGTGGGTTTAAAATCTTATGATGAAGCTCAAGAGTTGGATTTCGATTCTCACCAAAATAACTCCGTCTTTAGTGATATAATCAATAACATCAGCAGCAAAAGCAAGATCTCCAACAACTAATACCATAACAACAATGAAAGCAGCATCAAACACTATAGTTTGTTTGGATGCGTACCTTTTTGACTTCTGGAAGCAAAAAAGTCAAAAATTAGTTTGGGTATACAATTTCAAAATGACTTCTAGAAGCAAAAAAAAATCAACTTTTTGTGAAGTAAAAATGTTTTTGTTTCTGACTTCTGCTACTGACTTCTGCCTCTTGATCCAAACGCGCTATAAGATTCCAACAGCAACATAATAGACCAAGACAACAAAATCATATACCAAGACTCCGATTCAGGTGCAGATTCAAATCGATTTAGCCTTTTTCACACCGATTCCAAACGATCCAGTAAAACTCTGTTACTTTAGTTGTTTATTTAGTTTAGCTTATTACATTTGGTTAAAAAATCCTAAGAAATGGTTGGATCATTTGATGATCCCTACACTTCTGCATTTTGCAGTTCTTTATTTTGTTTCAGATAAAACATATATGACCATTCAACGTTGTCATGTTACCTAGTTTTTTTAGTTCTAGAATAGTATAATTGGAGTCCAAATTTGTGCACCCCTATAAAACCGAGGTGCACAATACGACTTACTATATTTGTTGATAAAGTCAACAAAACCACTTTCAATTCTTATTTTATATTTATATTTTTGAAAATTATAAAAAATAAAGTAAAATAAAATAAACCCTTGTATGACTCTCTATGCCATCAGTTTTTCTATCATCTCCCCCAAATTCTCCAACTCTGTAAAATCGAAATCCTGAAAAAACAACTATAATCCAATCTTAATACCAGGCTTGCATATACATCCTTATATGTTCTTAAATAACATAATTGCTTATCAAGAATGAAATGCACATTGATTACACTAAAATCAAGTCCCCTATCAGGATCAAAAGTTAGCTTGAGAATGAAAAATCAAAGAGAGGATAACAATGAAAGTAATTGTTAGACCTGATTGATAAATATACCTAAGAGAAATTGGATCCATAATCGTAAAATTGAAATTTGCGAGCCGTAAAAAATGAAAGCCATTTTGGATTTGCAGAGGAAGGTTAACTATAAGAGATAAGAAGAAAATGTTTTCAGTGTTCTACACCTCCATCTTCTTCTTACAAATCTTTTAATTTTCCTTTGTTCTTTACGGTATGTTATAGATGGTACAAATTAAATTTTGTGAAAAATACTAGAATCCCCCTACTATATGGGTTCAACATATACAAGCCCCACAAAATGGATCTTCCACCCTCAACTCCATACTTTTACATTTTCATATTTCTAGGCCTAGAATTGTTATTTTTGGGGCCAGGTTTTAAATTTTTCCGGATTTGCTGACGTCAGCACTTTCTTTAATAAAACTGAAAATACCCAAAATAACCTCTAGTGTTTTACAATGGAAAAAGAAACCGAAATCCAATTCACTTTTATCTCTCGATTATTTTTCTCCTCTCGATTATTTTTCTTCAGTAGCAGAATTAGGTTGATTTCTTCTACACTAATTGCTGCATTGAAGAACAAGAGTTCGTTAGTATGTTGTTGTGTTGAAGACGAGACGAAAAACAAGGATTCTTTGTTGTTTTTTCTCAATTTATTGATGTTATTCAGTGGATTTCAGATCTGACGAATTTGAGACGATGCTTTGAAGAACAACAAATAGGTTAGTATCAATTTTCTCTTCTGTTTGAATCGAATAGGTTTGATTCATTACTTTTTCCGATTGATTGTTTGATTTCTATCTTCTACTGATGGATGATTTTTGTTTTGTTTCGATTTTATTGAGTCCGAGAAGAGGAAGAAGACGGGTTGGAATAGAGAAATCAACGTAGGTATGAATTATTCAACTGATTTTTGATCTAGTTTTCAATTCAAACTCGTCAGAATGTTACAATTGCGATCTGGTTTTTTCACTTTTTTTTTTGGTTTTGATACTGAGTATGTTTTTGTTGATGCTTACACAGGTTTGTTTGATACCGAGAAGAGGAATAGTAAGAACATTGTTTCAGAAGTAAGAAAACAACAAATCTAGGTAAGAATTTTATTCTGTTCTAATTTCAGATCTATTTTCAAAAAAAAAATTTGAATTATTTGTTCTTCTTGCATGTCCGATCTGTTATTTTTTTGTTGATATTAAGAGGAGTATGAAGAAACAATTTTGTTTTAGTAGAAAAACTTCAATTTTGATTTGTTGGACATGCTGTTTTTTTGTTACAGGATGTGTAACTTTAGGTTACACATATATATCCTGTTGTATTTTTAAGCATGTGTAAGGAAGATGCAGATATTTCTTAGTTGCAGCATGTGTAATTTTAGTTTATACACATATATCATGTTTGTATTTTTAAACATGTGTGAGGAAGATGCACATGTTTTTTAGTTGTAGCATGTGTAATTTTAGTTTACACATATGTATCCTATTGTATTTTAAGCATGTGTAAGTTGAAGTTACATATATATGTCTTGTAACATGTTTATGTGTAAATAGTTGTATCGTCTATGTCTTTTTCTCAAATTTAGCTTGCCGCATAGAATATACTTCTCATGAGGGGGCAACGCCCCCGAGTAAATTGCGTTCGCTTTAAAATTTTGATATTGTTATTGTGTGTTTTGATATTTTTCAGGTTGTCATGGATTCTGTTAGTTTTGATGTTGTTAGTTGCATTGCTATTGTTCGCTACTTTTCAGATTTTATTACCCTGCGTGTTAACACTGAGATCAAACTTGAAGAGTTTAAGGAACAAGTTTGCCGGGAATGGAAGCAGTTTAATCCTCTTGGTATTACTTTCTTCTTTCGAGAAAGTGGGAAAGATTTCTCGCTTGACTGTGATTTTTCGTTGCAAGCTCTTATATCCATCACAAATAGTAAACAGAAGACCAGTGTCGATATTTTCTTGCAAAATGTTCCTCGTGTGGCCTCTTCCTCCATCTCTAGGGCAGATTCTTCTATTTCTAATGAGTCTAGTAGTATGCCTTCGTCCAGAAACAATGTTACTGTTGCAATGTATTTGGAAGATAAAATCAAGCTTGCGAAACCTTTGTTATCGGATGGTTGGCCCATGTCTCTTAGTGAGATTGGTCATGTGTTTGTTGAAGGAGTTAAGCAAGTCAGGGTTGCTTTCACCAAGTATCGTCTTCGCACTGGTTTTCAAATGATTGTAACTCACAATGAGCGTTCTAGGTTCACGGCTAAGTGTGCAGATGAAAAATGCGGCTGGAAATTCCATGCATCTTCTATTGATGAAAGGAACGAAATGTTTCAGGTAGGTTTTCCGTGTTCTGTCATCTAATGCTTAGCATATATTATGTTTTTGTTACAGTATGTGTAACTTTGGTTTACACATGATGTTTTTTGCACCATATTGTTTTCTGGTTGAATTTTTTACTTTATATTTTGTATGAACCTCTTCAGGTCAGGTCTTATAACCCTGAGCACATTTGTGGTGCTGGTGGCCGCAACTTGAACCAAACTTACTCCACCAGCTTCTCGTCTACTTTGATTGGGGAAGAAGTTCGCAAAAATCCTCACAAGAAGCCCAAGAAAATTGTTGCTGATTTCCATACCAACTACGGGATTAACATGGAGTACTATCATGCCTATAATGCTAGAGAAAAGGTTTATGAGACGATTTACGGCGACGATGTCAAGTCCTACTCGCACTTGGTATGGTATATTGATGCTATAAGGGAGACCAACCCTGGTAGCGTGATAAAGTTTAAACGTGAAAATAAACAGTTCCAACGGATTTTCATCGCTTTTGTTGCATGCATCAAAGGGTACCGGTTTTGTCGTCCAATGGTATACTTGGATACTACTTTCCTTACTGGTACATTCAAAGGTTGCTTGATGGCAGCTACTGGGATAAATGGTGGTAAAGGTATGTTTTTTTTTATGTTTTTTTCTTTTTATTAACAACTTCAGTTGACAAATAACTGAGAGTTACACATGTGTAACTCTCAGTTACACATTACTTTACTCAGTGTGTAACTAAGAAAATAGCATATGTAACCTTAAGTTACACATTTTTTTAGCATGTGTAACTTGTATTTACACATTGTTTTCTGTTTGTGTTAAACTTATTATTCTTTCGATTCTGCACAATGTTTTTTGTAGGATTTTTCCCCCTTGCTTTTTCACTAGTCGATTCTGAGACTGTTGACAACTGGGAGTGGTTTTTGAGGAATTTAACCGAAGTTGTTGGTGATGGGAGGCCAATTACCTTCCTTTCGGATCGCCATGAAGGACTCTTACAGGGTGTTCCACTTGTATATCCAGATGGGTTCCACAGCTTCTGCTACTATTATTTGGCAAAAAATATGCCCATCACTGCAACAGATCCTAGGTACTCTCTTGTGATGGACCATTTCCGAGAGGCGACATACGCACTCTCACCTGAAAACCATGCGAAAGCCATACAGAAGATTAGAGACTTGAACTGTGATCGGGTGGATAATTACATCGAGACCATCCCACCTGAAGCATATGTGAATGCCTATTTCAAAGGTTGTCGGTATGGACAAACATCTAGTCCTCTAGAAGAATCAGTCAATAGCTGGGTTCTTGTTCACAAGAAGATGCCTGCATCTGCTCTTCTTGATCATGTTAATTGAGTGTGTGTGTTTTTAGTTGTTTTGTTGTCTTTTTATTTGTTGTTTTGTCACTTTATGTATTCATAAGGTTTTTTTTCCTTTTCAGATTAGGAGGAAAATAATGTGTTTGATGGCGGACCGTCGTGAAATTGGCGCTAATATGATAACTCCATTTACCCCTGAGTACGAGGAAAAGCTTGCAGCTCTTCAATATGAAGGTTTGGCTTGGGAAGTATTGGTTGCTAGTCCTACCGTGTTTGAAGTTATTAGCGAAAGGTCTCACATGGTGGACCTCGAACACGAGACTTGCACCTGTCAAAGGTTTGGGTTCTTATGATTTTTCTTCTCTATGTATGCTCTTTTTTTCCTTCTCTGATTAGATATATGCATGTGTAAATACTAGTTACACATCTATTTTGCAAGTGTAACTTAAAGATACACATCCTGTATATGCACTTGTTAGTAGCTAATTTTGAGTGTTTTATGATTTGTATGTGCAACTAACTGATTTTTTGCTTGTTTTTGTTTTTTTCAAGGTGGCGCGTATATGATTTTCCTTGTGCTCATGCTCTTGCATCCATACGGAAGATTAAACGTGAGGTTATTGATTTCATTTCACCGTATTTTACAAGCGACTATTTTAGAAAGACTTATATGCATGCCATCCAGCCGATTCCACACTACAACAGGCCTGCTGAATATCATCCAGACGATATCGTCATCCCGCCTACCGTGAAGAAGCAACCAGGTAGACCCCCAGGAAAGAGAATTATAAGTAAACGTGAGAAAAAGGTGAAGAGAAAAGTTCATTGCAGCAACTGCAAGGAAATAGGTCACAACAAGGCAGGTTGCAGGAATCCTCAGAAGTTCACACCTCACTAGCTTGAGCCTACCAAAGTTCATTTCTGCAAGTAATGATCTGATGTGTGGATTCTTATTTGTCTTTGATTATTTGTTTTTTAGTTTTCTTCATGATGGTTTTCATGGACCAAACGATTTTATTTTTCTGCAACGTTGATTATGTGCAGGGATCATTCATTCATATTTTATAATATTGAGTTTTTATATTTTTGTTAGTTCACAGTTGAAATGTGTTTCTATTCCCAGTGTGCGTCTTCTGAACACAGAAGGGAACTGCATGTGTGACTTTGGTTTACACTTACAAAATATGGATGCGTAACTATTGCTTACACATTGTTATTTTTACATTTTTCTGATTTAGCTTTGTCTTAATTGCATGTGTAACTATGATTTACTTAACATATGTTTCAGCATTTGACCCTGTTATACATTCTACTATATAATGTCTTTAAATGTTGTCTAGAAACAATTATTTTTAAACATGTGTAACCAGAAGTTACACTTTTGTGAATGCATGTGTAATATTAAGTTACACTTGATAAATTCATATGTAAACTCTGGTTACACATTCTGTGTCAAATTAAGATGTTTAGTTACTTAACCTGTTGCATACTTTCTGAAACCTGTACACACAGCAGTAAAAGTTCTAACAAGATAAAAGTTTTTAATTCAAATAATTTCAATCCAAAAATATTTTCAAAACCAAGAACTGCTAAAATCTACTAACTGATGAAATTTAAAAGTTTCTAACAACATATTTTCCAAGTCTAACATCTGCTTGTGGCTAACAACATATTTGCAAGTAGTAGAAACTTTTCCTAATCCTGACTACTGGTTTACACATTTGCGGATGGATCCAAAAGGATCTTGTAAATCATGCTCCCTCTCATCTTGTTCACCTTGTTAGTCCACCATAACACCATAGTTGATGAGTATTTTTTGTCCATCTGTCTACCCTTCATCCTCATCTTCATGTAATTGCATACAAATAGAAGACAGTCAGGAATGGAACCTTGTGGGGGCGAAGCAAGGTACTTGGCATTTTCATTCATCCCAAGAGCTAGATGACAGCACAATGACAGTTCTCTAGTTATTGCAAATGCATATTTCTTGGCATCAATTAAGTGTTGACACCTGAGTTGCTTAACATTTGATGAGTTCATGTACGACCAAGGAGTAGAGCTCCTCAAGTCATACTCCAGAAGTGTGAAGTGTGTGTTGTTGTTGCACATTGGGGCGAAAAGTCTGACCGCACTGTCCTTGTACTTTTCATACTCCTTAGCAAGCCTTGGAATCCAAAATCTCTTGAATTCAGGATAATCCTCCAAGTAAGCTTTCTTAAAAAACCATTTTAAATCAAAAGTTACAAATGCACAAGTGATTATGTAAGCACAAGTTACATATAAGGTCTTGGATTTTACAAAAGAAAAACAAGTATGTGTAACTTCAGGTTACACATTATATCTACATCTGTAATTTCAGGTTACACATTATAACTGCATTTGTAACCTCAGATTACACATGAAAAAAACTCTGAGCACGTTATCATAGTCTTACAACACCCACTACACATTATTAATGCAATAAAATTTTAAATATTTATAAGTACTTACGTATGCTTTTGGCGAGAGGAATATCGCTTTCTCATACTTGCTGTTTGAGTTCATCTTTGTTTGCAACCTGCTTATGTAGAAATCAATGAACTCTGCCTCCAAGTAGGCTTCTTTGTTGGAAAGTTGGAGCATTAATTATCCACTTATATTACAGAACGGGATGCGGTCGTCGTTGTACAGTATCCAAGCAATGTGTCTACATTAGAAAGAAGAAAACAATTAAATAGCATAACAGAATCAAATAGTAAGATACAACGAATCTAAATTTAAACAGCAATAACAAAGTAAAGCATGAGTTTTGGTTATAGGTATTTTACGATTGGGGATGAGTGTTGAAATATTCAAGAACTTTCTTTTTTTGATCGCTATTAAGCCTTTCAATAACTTTAGAATCTTTGACATCCTTTCTCATTGTGCCGTAATCTTCTTCAGCATCCTGAGCCATGTTTTCTACTTGTGCTTCTGGAACTACGTCCATTCTTCCTTCTTCTACTTCTGGAACTGCGACTATTGTTTTTTTATTTGCAGTCTTCTTACTTTTCTTTGGATTCATTTCATACTGCTTCAGATGATCTTGATCTATTGCTCTATTCCTAAAAACACGTTTCTGGGCTTCCTTGACTAGTTCTCCAATTGGTTTCGGAGTGTTATCAAGTCCAAGGATAAAATTTACTCCAATACTGCCAATGTTCTCCTGAGTTTGAGCTGTGCAACATCAAAAATAAGCAGCCTCAAAAAAAAAAAAAATCTCACATGCTTCACTTGTGTCACCTGAAGTTACACTTGCCTTGCATAGCATGTGTAACAGAAAGCAACACTTACATCATACTGCTACACATGCCTTTTACAATGTGTAACCTTAAGTTACACTTGCATTATATACAAAACATAAATGAAAAAAAAAACCACAATAATTTAGACAAGTAAGAGTGGTTACCACTTGAGCTAGGTTGTGCATTCTTCATCATTTGATCACTATCAAAGTTTAACTGATTTTGAGCTGTGAAAAAACAAAAAATTGGAATCATCAAAAAGAAAATTGCACATGGTAATAATTGTGTAACCTGAAGTTACACTTTCCTTGTATAGCATGTGTAACTTCAAGTTATACTTGCATTACAAACAAAACATAAAGGGAGAAAAGTAAGGAAAATGAGAATTAAGTTACACAAGGAAGAGTGGTTACCACTAGAGCTAACTTCTGCATTATCCATCACTCCAGTTTCATGTTGGATTTTATTGATGTTGCAGACAATTTCATTTAGCATTTCAAAATCTTCAACATTCATGTCAGCAGGGTTAGCTCCTAGTTGCACCAACTTGTAGGTCTCAGCAATCTCACACGAAGTTGGCGGTGTTGTAGCAGTTATCACTGCAGCTTCCTCAAACTGTATTGAAGCGAAACTGTCTTCAAAAGTCCCCGGTGTTGGATGAGTTGGAGCAGTGATAACCAAACCATCACCAAAAGTTACAGGTATCTCCTCGTTGACTTTTGCAGTTACATCATCACCTGCGGTTTTATCCTGCGCCCCATCCACAACTCCACACTCCGCAAATTTCTTCTGCGCATCATCCGTAACAGATGTCTCTTCACCAACTTTCATTTGCGCCTCATCAACAAGATTTGAAGGAGTGGGCTTTCCCTTTGAAATGGGCCTTTTGTGTTGTGGAGGAGTCTTGCATGTTGTGACTCACTTCATACTCGAACTGTATGTCCTTAGGGCTATTTTGAGCTCCTCTGCAGCAGTTTGAGCCTGCAAAATTTTTGGTGTATTTCCAGCTGCTAGACTGACACATGGAACTGCACAAGGATTGAATTGATGATGTTAAATTTTTTAAAAACAATTTCAAGAAGAATATATCATGTGTAATCGATAGCTACACATGCATATTACTTGGATACCTAGCATGTGTAACTAGTGTAACAAGAAGTTACACATGCATATAACATGTGTAAATAGGGATTGCACATCCATATCATCTGTGTACTCGACAATTACTAAGTCTAATTTGGTAACTATACACATGTCAACTAATATATCATTATCACTATCAAGTTAAAGCATATTATAAATGAACAAGTTACTTACATTCATCATGGAAGGAAGTTTGCATGTCATCTTTCTCTTTCTCTTGCTCAGTCTCTTTCTCATACTCTTCTTTTTCATGCTCAGCAGCTCCATGATCAGTACCTCCATCTCTACCATCTCCCTGCTCAGTAGGTCCATGCTCAGTACCTCCATGTCCACCATCTTCATGTTGCATAAACTCTTCCTGTGTCACTTCGTAAGGTTCAATACCCATTTCTCTCATAATTCTGCAGTTAAAATTGTGAATCTTGAATTCTTGTGTTCCTTCAAGGTTCCCTCCTGATATCCCTTCTCTGGCAATTCCATACACTTCTTTGAATATTGCTTGCTTTTCTTGCAGTTGTTGTTTCAGTTGGCTATTCTCAATTGTTTGCGCTTTCAGCCAACTTTGCAGGTCGTCCTTGCTTGGTACCACGATTGATATACCTAGATGCTTCTCAATCTGTGAAAACTCATCCACAAAGCTAGTAGTTGGCTGCAATTAACAGATGGAGCGGTTAAAAAGAGATAGCAAAAAAAGTTGAACATTCTAAATATACAAATTTTCAGTTGTATGTGTAACTTAAAGTTACATAAGCACATTTTATATGTGTAACCTATAGTCTGTTACAGAAATGTAATCCGAAATCTGGTATAGATCCCACCTTCCAACACGCAGGATATCTTCTTCGTGATTTTCTACTTTCGGGATTGAGCCTTCTGGTGCATGTTCAGCAAACAATATCTGCAACCATATATAAATTTTAATTAGTCAAGCAGTTAATATTAAAATATCATGAACGTAACACTAAAAGTGCTGGAATAGAAATTACACACAAGATTTTACCAATAAGTACTGCACACAAGCCTTCACATTTTCCAAGCAATCAATATTATCATGAATTTCTTCAAACAAGTGCTCGTGTATTAAGTCAGGCCAAGACACCTTGAGCACTGTCTCATATGTTTCAACGATACTAAGATATTTCACGTTCACTCCATTAGCATTTATGTCGCCAAAATATAATACACAGCATAGATAAAAACCTATCAAACAAACCAGATCCTTGTCATCATTTTTCTTTCTTTTCCCACTTTTGCTCCTTTTGGTCATAAGTTGTTTTATCTTCTCTAAATTTTTTGCCTTAGTCATTGTTGTCTAATGTGTTGTAGACTTAATGTCGGTGAAGAACTTGTTGTACAAAACATTGTTATTCAAATCCTTATGAGAAAAGTTCTTTAATAGATTTTGACCCTTTCTACTGCCAATCCTTTGCATGTAAAATAAACCAGCCAGCTTTGCCGGTGTAGACTCTATAAAATTATCATCACCAAATTTGAAAGAACAAGGTGTGTCACAATCCAGATCAAAGCAATTCAAAAGCTTCAAGACGCCGCTTTTGTTGGTAGTGATTTGTTTGGTTGTACTTGGTACAGCTGGATCATACTCATCGTAATACATCATTACTAGCTTACCGTAAGCAACTCTCAAAAGATATTGTTGAGCCCTATCACTCAGTCCTATCGGTTTTATCACCTTTACCAAATCCTTAATTGCATTCAAGGATTGCCTTAATTTTCCTGTACACATCACACACAAAAATAGCATGAGTCAGTATTTTGTGTACTTATCAAATACACTCCTTTATAACTGCAAAATCAAAATCATGTCACAAACTATATGTATTTTCCAAGTACACAAATTGACCCATTCTATTATATGTTGTGTAACCTCAAGTTACACATGCATATGAATCTGTATTTTCTGTGTAACTATAAGTTAATCACACCACATAACTTATAGTCAGTGGTGAGATTTGAATGTGTAGCTTGTAGTTACACAATCAATCAGTATATAAACCATTGTAGTCATTGGTGAGATTTTTTTAAAGTGTAACTTATAGTTACACATGCCCTTAGCAAGTCAGTGGTGAGATTTTTTATGTGCAACTTATAGTTACAAATCTAGGCTCAATTCTATGAGATTTTTAATGTGTAACTATAAGTTACACAATCAATATACAAACCATGCTCTATTTCTATAAAATTTTGAATGTATAACTCTTATTTACACACTCTCTATTTCTATGAAAATTTACAAGCATATCATGAGATCAAATTTAGTTCATGACATCATCACAAGCAAAAATCAGAATCAAATTTAGTTCATGACGAGATTTTCCATGTGTAACTTATAGTTACACGGTCAATTGGCAAGTTATTTTTGAGATTTTAAATGTGTAAATTATAGTTACACATACACAGGCATTACATATGATCAAAACATGAGATTCCAAATGTGTAAATTATATTTACACAGCTCCTTGAAACTCAGCGGCGACATCTTGAATGTGTAACTTACAGTTATATAGGCTCATTTGTATGTGTAACTTCAAGTTACACACTCAATATACATACCACAATACAGTCAGTGGTTAGATTTTGAATGTGTAACTTAAAGTTACACAGGGCCTTGTTTGTATAGTTCAACATTCAAAGGCATTTTAACTAGCATGATACCATAACAAAACATATACTCTAAAAATTTCACATCTAAGTACCTCTTAAAGCATCTGCTTCAGGGGGATTCCTTCTTCCTTGCGCCATTTTAGTTCACAAATGAAAATTGATTCTGAATCTGCAGTTGATGTAGTAACAAAATCGAGTTAGTTCTAGGGTTTTCAAACAGTAACATCTCAGAAATGAAATACACTTAAGTAAATACAAAAGGAGAAGATCGAAGATAAAAACAAAGTAGATTCAAACCTCTCTTTCTTCTGTTTCTTCTTCGTTCTTCGTCTTCTTCTTCTTTCTAGGGTTTTAAATATCGATTGTTCTTCTTCTCCGATCTGTAAAATTATCAGTCAGAATGAGTTATGCCTAGTTCAGAAAATTTTGACACACGAATTAGTAACAACAGGAATCAAAACTAACAGATTAAAATCAAAACATACTTAGTAATTCATCGTCGGAGTTTTTCATCAACAAGAATCAGTAATAACGTTGATTTAGGTTTTGAATCTGAAAATGAAACTGTTTCAGTGATTTTTTTGGGTTTTGAATCTGAAACTATTTCCAAAACTAAATCAGAGGAAACGGAGAAGATCGAAGATAGATTCAAGCCTCTCTTTCTTCTGTTTCTTCTTCTTTCTTCGTCTTCTTTCTATGGTTTTTGGATCGAAATTTTTTTTTCTCTCTGCAACTCTCTCCCTCTCTCTCTAAAACTGTCGAATGTGGTGGTTGGGAGGAAAAATGTAGGTCTGGTCATATAAATACGAAAGGTTATTCTGGTCATTTCGACCTGTACTAAAATTTATTTTTAATTCGGGGCCTGGTTTTAAAACTCTTTTAACTAGGGGACTCATATTATGGGTTATCCATGGGTGGGGCCTTAACCTAATTTTTCCTTAAATTTTTGGACTTTGTAAGTATGAAATATGGCGAAGCAGATGAACTCCGTCTTATCTTGACCGAAAGTGATTGTAATAAAGACAGAGGGAAAATATATATTTATTGTATGGAAACTTGGGTTTTGATATATATATTTTTTAATTAGAAGATAAATTACGAATAGTGGTTTCTGGTATTAAACTCCTCCAATAAAGAGGGAAGTAATGTGCACCCCGGTTTTAAAGGGGTGTAAAAAATTTGGACTCGTAGAATTGAAAGCAAAAGTCTTATCCTATAGCCAATATAAGAGAAGCAACACGATATAATCTCTAATGACTTGTAATAATCTCGGTTTTAAAACTTAGGTATTAACGAATAGTTAGGCTTGCCTTTTTAAATCTGAGATATTAACGAATAGTTAGCCTTGCCTCTTTTGCAACCTAGATCACATTCGGTAAATAGGAAGACTAGATAAAACAGTTATCCAGGTCCCAATACTAATTTAGTCTGAGCTAATATTTTACTCGGCCAACCTTGAATTCCCATACTTCGAACGATATTGTCAACAAATTTATTCGAACGATATTGTCGAGAAATTTAAGTTTAGGTTTCAAAACTAGTGACAAAACACCTAGGTGACCAACTTTGTGGTACAAAAAATCCAACCATATTATTTTTAATAAATTAAAACAGTTTCATTAAAAAGTAGCACAAAAACCCCAGGTTAAATAATAATGGGCAAATTTAGTTTTGTCTGAATTTTTAATTTCCAAAACTAACCTTCCGTATAAATTAAACTGTTTGAAAGAAATCTGTGGCGGAAAAAAATAGAGAACGAAAACAAGATTTTCTTTCCGGCGAAATCAGATTCACATAATCTTCTTCTTAGTTTACAGATTCAGAGGAAACGATATCTTTTTCGTTTTTTTAGTTCCAAATCTTCATGGATTCAATTCAAATATTCTCGATCATCTTATCCTGATTTCGATTCAATTCATAGAGTTTTTTTTAGGTTCGAACTGATTCAATAGGTTAATAAAAGCTACAAATTCAGAGATCTAGTGTTTCCTTTTAGTTTAATCGAACAAGATTATAGAAACCGTACCAACTTCGTCTTCAGATTAAGTTGTGTGTTATATTTCGATTATTCATCAACGAATCAATCGACTTCGTATTGATCATCTTCGTCTTTAGGTTTAAGCTGTGTGTAGTATTCGGATTATTCATCAAAGAATCAATCAACTTTTCAGGCATTCAATTTTCTTTTTTCTGTTGAATTTTGATTTTTGATTTTCTAGTGAATAAAATGAATTGATGACGTTCTTATGAATAAACGAATAAACTGAATTGATAATGTTCATATGATTTCTTATGTTTTTGTTGATGTTCTTATGAAGGATTCTATCTATTTGGTATGAACCTTTTATTATTGTTATGAAATTCATACTGTGTTTTCAATTTTGTTGTTGTTGTTGATATTCACATCTTGTGAAACTGTTTTTGGTTTCATCATTTTTTCAGTAGATTATGGATTCTGTTATGGCAGTTATATGTTACAAAGAAGATTCTTTAGCTTTTCGTATTGGCCTCCAAGAGTCTTTTGCTGACTTGAAGACAAATATATTCTCAAGTTAGTGTGACTTCTCTCCTCCTTCTATGGAGATTTTTCACATGGTTGATGATCAACAAAAGGTCATTCATTCTTATTTTGATCTTCAATCATTGTCTCTATTTAGTCTTTATAATAAAGAAAGAACTATGAAGTTACATGTAAGTCACAAAGTTGAGTGTTCTGGTTCAATAAGTTCAGGAATTATAGATTTTGACCATCCACACAGTTCTAGAATTATACCTTTTGAGAAGCCACGAATTGATTATGATGTTCCAGATAAAATTAAGGAACCGTTGAAATCTGCTCACTGGTTACATCTTTTTGAGGGAGTTGAACAGTTCTTCCCGGGAGGTGTTCAACAAATTCGTTGTGATTTACTAAAGTATCACGCAGCATCTGGTTATGAATTCAAGGTCTACATGAATGACAAGTTGAGGATTGGTGCATGTTGTGCTAAGAAGAAAGATGAGAAATGTAACTGGCATTTGTATACTGTGTCTGTCGATGGTGTTGTAGGAAATCCTTTTATTATCAAGGAACTAGATAATCACCATACTTGTGTTGGTGGATTTGTTAACAGACCACAGATATCGAAGAAACTAATCAGTAGCTTGATTATTGATGAAATTACACAGGATCCTAATAAGAAAACTAGGCTTATTATGGATCAGTTTACGAGAGCTTTGACATTAGTCATTATTATGCATACTCAGGGAAGAAGCATGCACTGAATACTACATGGGAAGAGAACGAAAAATATTTTATGTTCTTGAACTGATATAAAAAAAAAGTTGATTGAAACCAATCTTGGATCTCACGTGGTTTTGGAAGTTGAAGAAGGGACTCAAAAATTTCAGAGGATGTTTATCAGTTTTGAATCTTGTAGTTGTGGATTCAATTTCTGTCGTCCTGTATTATTCGTTGATGCGGACCACTTGAAAGGCAAGTACCTTGATCATATGATGGCAGCAACGGATCTAACCTGAAATGATTGTAGTAAGGTTTTCATCATTATTTTTATGTTGGTTTCATCATTTTTTTATTTTTGGTTTCATCATTTTTATATTTGGTTTTCATCGCATCTTATGCTTGTGTTGTGCTTTTTGTTCATGTTACAGAAATCTACCCTCTTGCTTATGTTGTGGTTTTATCGGAGAATGAAGCGATCTGGAAATGGTTTTTGGATAATTTGAAGCAAGTCCTTTCTTCTTTGCGACCAAATATTATTTTTGTGAGTGATCGAGGTATTGGATTGGTAACTCAAACCCTGTTGTATTTCCTGAGGCTTTTCATGGTTGGTTCTACTGGCATATGGAATGCAATATCAATACATGCTTACCAAAGAATTGCAAGGTTTATAAAAAAAATATGTATTGGGACTTTTTAAGAAATGTGTGTACGCTACTACTCATAAAGAATTTACAGAGAATTGGGATAAGTTTAGGAAGGTTGATAACCAAAAGTTGCAAGACTATCTCAGTAGAGCTCATGTCGATAAATGAGCAAGTTTTTTTTTCAAGGGTCGATGATATGGCAGGTTGTATTCCAATATTTCTGAGAGCTTCAATGGTTCGGTTGTTGAAGAGAGAGAGAAGCCTATAGCCATCATGGTTAATGAGATCAGGGTGAAGCTTATGGACCAAATGTGTACACGTCGCGAGGACTGCGCAAACTTATTCAATTGGCGTCAAACTCTATGTCCACAATATGAAGATTTGCTCCACGACAAAAAGATTCATGGTTGTGATTACAAAGTCACCAAGTCGTCATAATATGTTTTTGAAGCTCATGCTTCTGTAACACAGACGGTCGATTTGAAAAGAAGAACATGTTCTTGCAACTGTTGGCGTATTGACGGTTTCCCGTGTTCCCATGTTGTCTGTTGTATCATGGTGAATGGAGAAGATCCTTACATTTATGTTGAACACTACTTTACAGTAAAGTTATACCGAGAATCATATAAACATGCCATCAATCCTGTTCCCACAGTCAAAAATCCCGTGACAGTGTCTCTGAAATCGATGGTTTTTGGTCCGAATAATGGACCACAGCCAGGACGTCCATTGAAGAAGAAGAAGAGGATTCCTAGTACAGGTTCAGTTCCCAATAAAAAGATGAGAACCTGTGGTTCCTGCAAGTTTTTGACCACCCATAATAAATGGACATTCCCTTCTCGTCAGGTTTCATGAGATCTTATAGTCATTTCGACTACAAGTCATCGAATTTCACTTTTAGTTTCATTTTTATACTACAATATGTGTATCATCTATTATAATTCAGATTTCAGTAGATTTTTGTTTTATAATTTAATGTGCTGCAGGTGTTTTCATTTTATAATTTGTCTGGGAATAAATAAGTTTGATTAAGTTTGCCAGATTTTTTGTTTGATTAAGTTTGCCAGATTTTTTGCAGGCCTTTATAGTTTGGTGCAACCAAATTAGGTTTTATCATTGTTTTGATGGAACCAAAATAGGTTTCACCATTGTTTTACTGTCACTTTTCTTATGCATCTTTTGAAAACACAGTAGATGTGCCGCAAATATATGATACAACATTTATGGATACTATTTTATAAAAATGAGACAACATGTTTCCGTAGACATAAGATTTTAAGGGAACATAACTGAAATCGCACGAAATCATTTTTTATATAAACTGTAATTTGTCACCATTACAATTACTCGATAACCATTTTACAAGTACTTTAAACTTCAACTAAATCTGAATCTGCAAGAAGAACTGTATATCATCATTGCAATTACTCGATAACCATTTCAAAAGTAGTTTAAACTTCGACTAAAACTGAATCTGCAAAAACATGGGCACGACATGCGAGTATTATTCTATGTCGTCAAGGAGTATCTTCGACGCCAACTTTGGTCTCATATTATGCACCTTTTCTCGTACAGCATCTTCACGAGACATGTTTCCCTTCAAGAGGCTCTTCATGTAATAGCAAACATGAATGCCACAATCATTCTTGAAAAACTAAAATAATGTCTCAAAAATGGTTACGAGTGACGATCTGAAAGTGTTCTGACATTGAAATGATGAAACCAAATCTGGTCAAATCAAACAAACATTAAGTAAACACACCAACAGGAAATGGTTTCAAGCATATGTGAACTAATAAACTGCAAAACATATCTTACCCCATTTGTTGACAACATGAAGGGGTGTGCAGAGTGTACGGTGTTGGTTGACTAGTCTGCTCGTCACGGGGGAGATTTGCATCGTGTTGTGCAAATGCTGATATTTTTCGTTGTCTCATGCTTTCAGCACTTTTCTGCATTCTTCTTCGGTGGAATCCAAGGAGTTGTAGTGATAAAATTCTGCGGTCTCCATATTAAAAGCAAGAAACGTCCAATGGTTTACATTTCCAAGTGTTTTCATCAACAGAACGAATAAAAATTGCACGTTATAATCCATGTTGTCAATGAAATTCTCTATTACATAGCACATTTTTTTCTTAATGAGTGACATGTCTGAAACAATACGAGAAAACAGCCTTTAATGAGTGACATACATGCAAGTGTTTCTTCCTAAAGAATGAAACCAAACTTGGTTCCATCAAAATTAACCACATAACTAACAACACTTTTTTCTTCCAAAAATAATTACATGATAGAAATTCTTCAGATGAAACTTACATATGCAAATGTGCTTAGAAACACAGTTTTCTTGTACTTTGGAGAACCATCTTATTTCAACTCTTTTTTTAGGATGTTTTTTTGCAATTTCAAAATGTAGAACTCGATGATGTCTCATGCGGCGTCACCCTTTCTCATCAAATTATCCATTATCCTTCCCGATATCCACAATTAAAGATTTAAATGCTCCCACGCCGTGGACCTGTTAATTTTGTTTTTTAAAAGCTAGTGAATGCTAGATCAAAAGAAAGAGAAACAATGCATAAATGGGAACACATTTTTGATGAAACCAGTTTTGGTTTCATCAGTAATTTTCCACTTACCTGTCATTATTATTTCTGAAAAATCTGCTTACAAGGGGTCTCTCATTTTTCTTGAGTACCTTCATGATCTTAAATTTATCAACTGCTTTCAACTTCACCCCCTAGACTTCCTGCGCCACCTTGTTATTGCTCTTGCTACTTGTAATCTTTCTTCTTTTCCCGGGTATGTAATCCCGCATTTTAATAGGTGGTTGCAAGTTCCTTCTGCCATCCCTCATTTTTGTAACCATGTTACTCAGCCTTTGTTCAGGTGTAGCGCTGACGTCTCGATATATTTTCTCTTCGCTGTCACTTTGCGATAGTCCTAAACTGAAACCAGGTTCTTCATTTTCGAAATCAACTAAATCCCCTGCTATTTTTATGACTGAGTAATAGTATGCTCTTTCAACATTTGGCTTTGATGAAGAACATCTCTTGGCCTCAGATTTATTAGCGTAATCGGATTCCATTTACCTAATTTCATCTTCATCAATTTTAAATTGAGTTTCATTGTCTTCTTGCTCAATATTTTTCTTCGACGAAGAAGCTTTCTCCATTTCAGGTTCGACCCGCTCGGCCACCTTGATATCCTCGATAGTATTCGAAGTCAACTCAGTACCATATCCTTGTTGTTCTTCCTCAGTGACTAGCTTCGACGAAGAAGCTTTCTTCATTTCAGATTCCACCTATTCAGCCACCTTGATATCCTCAACGGTATTTGGAGTCAACTCAGTACCCCATCCTTCTTGTTCATCATCGGTGACAGGCTTCGACGAAGAAGATATGACCTTCTCTTTTGCTACTCATTCTATTTGTTTTAACAAATTTTTAAGGTCAACATCTGAAAAGACACTATCTAGAGTAATGGGATCTTCACCTTTTGAAGATATGTGTTTATGTTCCGTATCTTGTTTTGTTTCTCCATGGGTTGAATCCTTTTCTGGTTCCATCAGAAAATATTCAATAGTTTGAGTAGCATCTTCCCGTGTTTCAAAACTTGAAACCTTTTCTCCAAGCAGCGAAATTGTTTCTTGTTCTATCACGCGATCCACCACCGCAGAATCTATCATGTTAACATCACTTGTTATCACCTGCGATATTAAGATATCTAAGTAATTTTATTTTTCATACTCCTGTGTTTCAAAACCTAATGCTGTAAAAATCTAAAACTTCTGAAAGAAAAGAAAGAACTGGCCAATTCATCAAACAAACATTAACTTTAAATGATGAAACCAAATCTGGTTTCATCAACAAAATTATGAAACAAACATCAACTTGAAATGATGAAACCAAATCTGGCTACAACAAACCAGATTTGGTTTATGAAAGACCACACAAGTTTATGAAAGACTGCCAATAAACTGAAATTTATGAAAGAAGTTAGAAATTTAACCTTTCTCCTCAATTTAACTCATACAAGTTTCTTGAATTTAAGAGTCAACAATGTTATTCGTAGGAAATGAAACCCTTTCTGGTTCCATCAAAAAAGAATTTTCATAGCAAACAACGCACAAAACAACCTAATAAAACTAGATCTAACATATTACCTCAACATCTTCTTCACGGTTCGAAACCGCTTCAGGTACTATTGGAACATCCGCTTGTTTTCTTTTACGTCTCAAATAAGTGCTTTGTACCGGTTGTTGTACCCTGTCCTCGGCATCATATTTTTACAGTAGTGATTCTTCTTCTTCAGAAAGAACATTTGTTGCATTGGTCCTAAGCTTTTCAATCAAGGCTCGGGTTCATTGGTATTTGGCTTTGTAGTAGTTAGCTTCACTGCTAGCACCAACATTTTCTTCAACTGGCGCATGCACTTCATTTTCAGCATCACCAACCGGTACTTCATTTTCAGTATCACCAACCGGCACTTCAGGTTCAACATAATCTTCAACAACAATATCCACTTCATCTATGGGCTCAACCAAGCGCATTTCTTGTTCGTCATACTGAAGCAAGAATGATCCCTTTCGGTGACCAATATTCTCATGCAGTACACAAGAAAAATTGGTTTCAGCTAAAAAATTTGATGAATCCAAATTGGTTTTATCAAAAAAGTAAATCTGCTAAGTAAATATTTACCAAATTTGGTTTAAAATAAAACAGACGACATACCAAGCATAGCATTTAATTGTAAAAAGTAATGGTAACAAGTCATAGAAATAATTCATAACATGCCAAAAGAAAAACAAAGCCAATTCCGACATACTTGGGACACCGCAATAATGGTTTTCCAAAACACGATATCCCATTTATCTATATATCAATCAGTGAAAATTTTGTAGGTTGAGTGGTGGATGATTCGCTGAGTCATAATATATGTTTCCCTACATTGGAAACATCATAACTATACTAACCAAATTAATTAGTGCATAGACAGTACAAGATGAGGAGTTGCTACACTGGTGGTGTGAAGCTTTATTGGTGGAACATGGCATGATATACAATTGAGACATGGACGATATCTAAAACATAAAAGATTTCGAATATTGTCTAACAAAAATATCATACCCTCGAAGTTATCTAAGAAACAAAAATTCATCTAGAATTTTTGATGAAACCAAAATTTGTTTCATCAGAAAAGTAAATCTTCTAAGTAAATATTTACCTCAGACCAAAGTTCTGTTTTTTCAACAAGACTACCGAAGTTAGACAATACTTGTTGGAAGATGTTGCTAAGGTTCCATCTAGAAAACCTCGGATACTTGTCGAGACCATCCTTTCTTTGTGCAATCTTTGTCATCTCTGCCAACCAATACTGAAAAGAAAGAAAAAAACAACCAATATTCAAATTAATTCTCAGAAAAATTACAAGAAATGGGAGAAATCATGAATACAACCGCTCTCTTAAACTTTCTCTCTCCTCAAAACTTTCTCAACACTCTCAAATTGATCTCTCCTCCTGAATCTGTTAGTTCTCTTTATATAGGGTAAGTACATAGTGGATGACAGCTAAGTTGTCCTTTTATTTCGGATCTGACTCGCGATATTCTCGCAACAGTTATAATGTTTATTCTCGCAGATTCTATAATCTTCGGAGGATCGTCATGCTCTTCTTGTGTTTCAATTTCCGTCATCCGTTATGTCATTCTTTGAGTCCTTTTGCGACACTCGCAGTGTGTTGTGGAAGAGCTCGCAGAAATGTTGTTAAAATCTCGTAAGAGCACTGTTGTGGTGATATTCTGATCCTACAATATGTATATTATATATAGCTTAGCATTTATGTTTTCAATATGCACGACTTTAAAGATATGTTAGGAATGATAACTAGATCAAGGGAAATGACTCTGCGGACCATTCCCGAACATTTTGTCGTGACTATTGGTCTACAAATGGTGAATTATGTAGAAGCAGACTACATAGATGAAGATATGGTTAAAAAGGTTAACGTCTTCGTGGCTAAATATTTTCGTGGAAATAAGAAGACGGACAAAGGCGATATTAAACGTCGTATGTTAGAAGCCGCAACAGATGAAACCAGAGCGGATGACTTTGTCAAGTTTTTTGTCATGTTCCTTTTGGTTTCGGTATTTATCCCCAACAAATGTGGGCAAACTCTGGTAGCAAAGTACTTGTACATGGTGTTTGATATGAATAAGGTGTGTTGGCCGGAAGTCTTTCATGACTATCTACTTGATTCTCTAATGACAAACATAAAAGATGTAGAAACACAATACGGGCGCTTACCATCATGTCTATTTTCTATTGAACTTAAAAACATAATTATTGCTTTTGTCTTTTTGATGAGATCTTCTTCGTTTATTACGCCATCATAGAACGGCTCGAAGAAACGCCAGAATGGACATGATTTAAGAGCTTTCAAATGCAGTTGCTTATTCTGTATCAATGCCTTAATTTCCACTGCTAGCTCGCACAAATGATGCAATGAACACCTAAACGGTTTTGTATCTCTTTTTTTACCTATTGTGAAACCAAAAGTAAACCATAAGAGAATAATAAATAAAAATGATGAAACCATAAGCATAATTGAAAAATGATGAAACTATAAGATTACACTTGTAATGATGAAACCATAAGCACGGACAAAGTGATGAAACCATAAGCATAATTGAAAAGTGATGAAACCATAAGCATAAGTTTATACTTGAAAATTGATGAAACCATAAAAAAGAAAATCTAGAAGTAAACCAATAACTAAAAATGATGAAACCAATTTTGGTTTCATCAAAAAACAGAATATGAAATCTGGTTTCATCACAAATCTGTTACATCAAACAAACAACAATAGAAATATGTTTTCACAAATCAGCACTAGAGAAGATGATGTAACTCGAATTTGGTTTCATCAACAAAAAAGACAAGAAATAAACACGGCCAACAGAATACACAAGAAATAAAAATACCCAAAATTAAATTTCAACAGAAGAAAAAAAAACACACCCAAAATTGAATTAGTTTTCAATTGAAACCTAAACCTAACAAATGAAACCTAAAACTTACAAATGAAACCTAAAAGCAAACTGAAAACCCAAAAAATCAAATCAAACCTAAACCTTAAATCTGGTTACATCAAAAAAAAAAGACATTAACCATTGAAAGCTAATAATTGATGAGATTTCTTACCTTTTGGAAGTGGTTTCGCAGTTATCTTTAGCTTAACATCTTTCTTTTTCTCCTGTTGATTTTTTTTCTTCGCCATTTTTGCTGTTTTAGACTAATTAGGTCAGAAAAATGAAGCTAGTTATGTCAGATTTTACTTCAATGGTTGAAATACGTAACCATATAAGAAGAGAGGAAGGTGAAATCGAGAATCAGAGATGATTCTCTCTACGGGATGAAGGAGTTAGAGCAGATATGAGATTTCTGGGTTGGTTTTGAAGGAGTTTCAGAAGAGCGGAGGTTAAGAGTTTTTTGTCCGTTACGCACGTTGTAGAGCAGATATGAGATTTCTGCTTTAATTCCCAAAAAAATTTGCCCTGTC
Organism: Papaver bracteatum; assembly: GCA_023529315.1. Classification (NCBI taxonomy): domain Eukaryota; kingdom Viridiplantae; phylum Streptophyta; class Magnoliopsida; order Ranunculales; family Papaveraceae; genus Papaver; species Papaver bracteatum. The sequence continues at coordinate 909,163 of JAJJWX010001467.1, forward strand.
TCTGCTGTTGATTTTAGACCAATAAGTTTATGCAATGTGACCTATAAAATTATATCTAAGCTTCTTGTCACTAGGCTCAAACCTATTTTAAACAAGTTTATATCCCCCTTTCAGTCTGATTTTGTACCTAGTAGATTGATACAAGATAACATTGTAATGGCTTATGAATTAATTGATACCATGAAAAAAACAAAAAGCATAAAGGGTTGGATGGCTATTAAACTTGATATGAGCAAAGCTTTTGATAGGATTGAATGGAATTTTGTTATAGAAAGCTTTAAAAGTTTAGGTTTTTGTAAATATTGGTGTGACCTCATAAGTCAATGCATCTCCACTGTTTCCACTTCTATCCTTCATAATGGGTCTCCAGGTAACATGTATCAACCCCAGAGAGGTCTAAGGCAAGGAGATCCCTTATCTCCTTATCTTTTCATTCTTTGCATGGAATCATTCTTCAGCGCTCTCTTTAATGCTGAGAAAAACAATAACATTCATGGTTGTACTGTCACTAAAACTAGCCATGTTGTTAGTCACTTATTTTTTGCTGATGATTATCTTCTTTTTTGCAAGGGCAAATAGCAATGAAGCTAGAAACATTTCTACTATTATTGATCAGTTCAGTAAATATTCAGGGCAAGCTATAAATTTTGACAAATCTGGTCTAGCTTTCAGTCCCAAAGTTCCTGGGCAAACTAAAGGTGAAATATCTAATATTCTTCATATAAAGAGATTGGCTTTGCAGGATAAATATCTTGGAGTCCCTTTGCTGCTCCAGAAAAATAAGGTAGAATCTTTTGCTCCTCTTATGGATAGGTTCAATGATAGGCTGGCACCTTGGAAAACTAAATTCACCACCCAACCAGGTAAAATTACCCTCATTCAAACTGTCTTAGGATCTATAGCCAGTCACCATATGTCTGTGTTTCTCATGCCTAAAACAGTTACTGAAAAAATGGATGCTTTGCAAAGAAATTTCTTTTGGAATAAAAGAAGCAATGAAAGAGGTTTAACTATGAAAAAGTGGAACCATGTTGCTTACCCCAAAGAGCTTGGGGGGATAAATATTAGGCAGTCTGCTATTCTAAATCAAGCCATGTTAGCTAAAATTGCTTAGAGGATGATTGAAAATCCTGATGCCCCATGGGTTATCTTACTTAGTCATAAATACTTTAATGGTCTTAACCCTATTAATTGCATCTTTCTAGACAGGGGTCTTGGGTGTGAAAGGGAATTTGTGATGGAATTGACACTATAAAGAAATTTTATTGCTGGCAGATAGGTGATGGAAAAGATGTATCCATCTGGAAGGACATTTGAATACCTAGTATGAGTAAGCCTCCTAAATCAAATTTTGTCTCAGCCAATATGACTACTGTTTCTCAGCTTATTGATGTAGAAACTAAGGAGTGGAAAACTGATGTGCTAGAAGCCTTGTTTGATGCTGATACTGTTAAGGCCATTAAAGACATAAGAGTGCCCATTTCAGGTAAGGACATCATAAGATGGAAGCCAGCCTCTAATGGAGAATTCTCAGTTAAAACTGCCTATAGAGCCATTTTGGATGAGTCTCAACCAAGACCTCCCAATAGTAATGAAATTGATTGGAAGGCCTTGTGGAAATCCAACCTGCCAATCAAAGTTCAACACTTTCTTTGGAAATTCCTCCATAACTGTCTCCCTACTAGAGACAAAACTTCAAGGCACACTAAGTACAAAGATGTGCAGTGCCCTTTCTGTAGAAACCATGCAGAGAATTTGCAGCATCTTTTTCTAGAGTGCCCAATTTTCTCTTCTGTTTTGTCTGTCATTGATGCTAGTTGTTTGCAGGTCTTACAAGGTAAAGACATTCATCAATGGATGAAACTATGGTTTGAAAAAAAACATTCAAAACAGACCTATCAATGCTGCCCATTTCAATCATATTTGTTTTACTATGTGGCATGTTTGGAAATCTAGGTGCTATGTAGTGTTTGATAACTTGCAGGTAAAGACTGATGATATTGTGGTAAGTATAAAAACTCGTATGTCTGACTGGTCAAGAGTACAAACTGTGTACTCCCTTGACAGAATAGTTAACACCCAAACTGTTAGAATTAAAGGCTGGAGAAGGCCTGGCTCCCCAGATATCAAAGTTAACTTTGATGCATCTTTCTGCAAATACAATAATCAAGCTGGAATTGGCCTAATAAGTCGCGATTTTGCAGGTACAAGCCATGGAGCTTGGGGACAAAGCACAAGAGCTATAGACCCTGAACATGCTGAAGCATTGGCAGCCTATGAAGCAATTAAATGGGCAAAGGAGAAAGGAATTACTCACATTCACTTGGAGGGAGATAGTCAAAGCGTAGTGAATGGAATCAATGGGATTAAGGGAGCTGTGAAATGGACCAATGCAGGCTTAATAGGAGACTCTATTTATCTTCTTAATAGTTTTACCACATGGAAATGTAGTTTTGTCCATCGTGAAGGAAATAATGTTGCAGACAATATAGCAAAAAAAGCTATTTCTTTTCCTAGTTTTCAAGATTGGCAACATCACCCGCCATCTTGGCTTATGGCTGCTATTGTAGCTGATGAAACTCATTTTGCAGCTCATGCTTAATCAATAATATTTCATCTTTCGTATTAAAAAAAAAAGAGTAATGATAAGTGGTTTCAGTTTCTTTTGGGTTGAATTAGGGGAGGGTAGTTTAGACAGTTAATGATATTTTGGGTTTTTGTGTCATAATATTTGTTTAGACGGGTTTTTTGTGGATGAATAGTGACACATTTGGAGTTATAACTCGCGGACCATTTAGATTTATCAAAAATTATGGGGCTCCTAAATAAGAGCCTCTGATAAGATAACACTACAATTATCAACCTCATACTGAAAAATTATCAAGTCAATAATATAAATTCATTCACCTTTAGTATATCTAGGCCTTGACGTACTGACAGTAATATAAATTCGATAAAACCCGAGGCCTTAAAGGAATAACACTTCTACAAATTTAATTTAAGTTAATTTGATAGAATTAGAAAAAGAAAACAAATATACGTCTTTTATTTACATAACAGAAGCTAAGAAGCTAAACACAACTGTAAACCACATTAAACTACATTGAACCCGCATTTACGGTTTATAACTTAATATATTTACCAGTAATAACAGATTTAAGGTTCTTAACAGTTCTCGAAATCGAACACAAAAACCCCATCACCCAAGAGGTCAGCTTGAGAGGAAACAAAATCCGACTGTGACGGCACTGTATCATTTGAAGCAGTGCCCAAAACAGACTGATTTGCAAGAGAATCAAACCAGTTATCTAACTCTGATTGACCAGTCGGGTTCACGTTTATTTCATGCGGAGAGCCGTAGAAAGGATCTGTACCATCAACAGGTAAAGGCGGGACTGAGGTTGGCTGCAGACCTGGAATTTGAGAAACCTCTGCCATGGGATATGTGTCCACTGTTGGTTGTGTTTCCATAAACCAATTAAAGTTGTATTCTGAAGGGATTGAATTAGTGATATTAGAAACAGGAGTCTCAACCGGATACAGATGCTGCATGTTACTACTGGGTTCAGTATCATACAAAGCATCTGCAGAATTGCCACTTATGGTTGAGCTTGGTTGGGACAGGTTCTTATAGGTGTTATCCCCTGCGGAGTCGATGGTCCCAAAGGAGTTCTGACATCTTTGGTTATGATAATTTACACCTTGAACTTTTACTGAAGGCTGGTAGATCCTCTTTGCCTGTGATTTCTGTGCTGGATCATTGTAACGAACAGAAGAACTGTGGGCAAATTGGTGCTTAGGTAAAGCACCAACACCGACAGACCCCACCCTTTTAAAATTGGTATGTGGATGTGGGCCTAAAGCAACACCAACTCTATCTCTCTCTCTTCTGGCAATGTTGTTATTTATTGTACCACCACCCGACATTAGGGGTGACCTGCTGCTAATGTGATCAGGGTATCTATTTCTGCTCAAGGGGACTGATGCTACCAATGCAATGTTTGTACTTCTCCGGTTAATGATATTAGGGACACCAAAGTTGGAATTTGGCAAACAAGGTCGTACTGCCGCTGATGAGACTGAGTGTGATAGAAAAGAACCATTACCCATAGGTTGAGTAAGCGGGAATGTTGATGCGGATTTGTAAGAGGCTATGTGGGGCTCTGATGAAGTTGTCCCAGGAAGTTTCTGCATTGCTAGAGTGGCTTTTAGCTTGAAGCATTTCCTTTGAGCTTTCCATATTTCCTCCTTATCAGATGCATGACAATGTTCATTTTTGGAGAGACCAGTGCCCCAATATTTGCATGGAGCACGCAAGTCACAAACATAACAATGGCACTGCAGGCAAGGTTTTCCCAAATTTTATAACATTTGAAGTAGAAGAATAGATGTAATAAAGTACAGCTATTTTACGGGAATGAGTGATCTTACCAGGTCGCAGTACTTTTCATGTGGCGCAGTGCGGAAAGGATATGTTGCACACTGTTCTCGTGAGTGAGGATAATCTCTGCATGCTACCTGATAATAAATAGCAAAATGGGAAAGTATATAAATTCAGCCAATGCCCTCAACATAAGAGTTTAATCCCAAACCTATCAAGATAAGTGGATCAAACTCCTCAGTAAATTTAATGGATATACAAGTATAGCATCAGCCCACTCCAAGATAATTGAAGACAACATTTAAATGTACCACAAACAATTATATGAGCACTATTCCTTTGACCTAAACATGTAACACCAAAGGCAACAAAACCTTTGTACCTCTCTAATGTGAAGCCCAACAGCGTATTTATTAATCTCTGAACTGCCAAATATCTCACCTTTCTCTCTTTCTAGTTGGCCCGGCTTTGTCCAGCATATGAAATGAGTAACCAGTCATGATATCAAGTCAGAAAGACATCAACTAGGGAAGCTTCACTTCGAACCCCTAGGGACAATAGAACAAAACTAATAAGGCGTGGAAGTGAGTCTTAACATCAATCTCTCTAACGACCATTCTATTTCAACAAAGCTTCACACCTGGATTATTCCCATAGAATTGTCTCAAACTGCTCGGTCTGACCATATTCCTCATCAGAGAGTTACCAACATCCACTCTGTGGAATAAGCTTGGCCTGAAAATATCCATGCATTAACCTCTGTAACGAGACAATACAGATGAAAAACCGGATAAGGACAGCCAGGTAACAAGATTCTAAGTGTAATTTGTTCTTAGTTGGCAAAAGACATTTCAGAGTCTATAGAGCACGAAAGAGAGTTTAAGAAATTCAATCCATGATTAGCAACTTAAGACAACGCATAAAAGGATGGGGGAGTCTTTGGATAGGCGTGATGTGAGGGAGGAAGGGAGCATGTCTTGTCCAAAATAAGCTTTTAGGTGTTGATAAAAAAGAGCCGCGGAAATTACTAAGGACACTGAATTAGTTTGTCACCAGAGGTGCCGTCTGCCAAGGAGATGCCATGACGTGTAGGTGATAATGCAAATTTGTGTGATAAACTAAGGAACTACTATAGTATATGCAACACAATTTTAGATCAACACCAGATAATCTTCCTAACATCCCTAGCCTTCCATAAAATAGGCCTGGAATAAAATATCATGTCTTGCTAATGACAATCATCTAAATGACACCTTCCCAATTAAAGATGCAGAAGATTGTGATGATCTTATAGTTTAAGTTATGCCTCAAACACAAGAACACCTCGGCACAAATACCTACATGTTTCGCACATACTTGCATCACAAAAGCATCAATGTTCTTTACAAGTTTACTAAACACCAAAATCAACAAGCTTATAATGAGTTATAAAAGGATAATAAAACAACTACAACGTTACCTGCCCTTTTTCGCTAACAACAAGCAACTCATCTGATTCACTCTCATTACTATTATTCTCAACAGCAACTGGATTCTCAGGATCTTCATCCAATATCAAACAATCATCATAATCATCGTTTCTAATTACACCAGGTTTCTTCAAATCGGATGCCTTCTTATTATTATTATTTCTACTCTCTCTCAGCTTATTAGAATTACACGAAACCTCACCAACAAATACAACGTCATCAGATGAATCATCATCCTTTATACTTTCAGCAGAATCAAGTAATTCTGATAGCCAATCAATTTGATAATCTTCAGTTTCTTTCCTTTCCTCCTGAACTCCTCCATTATCTTCTTCTTCATCATCAGAACTGATGTCAAAGATAATTGGCTCTTGACTCATAACTTCAAGAAATAAATACTTCTCCTAAACAATACTTAAAAATTTTACATGTGATTTTACCTAATCTCTACCAGATAAAGAGATTCTCTCCATAAACAAAGATGTAATTTTACCTAAAATAAATTTTTTTGCTGGAAAGAAAAAAAGAATATAAAACATTGATGGAATAGCATCGGCTCCTTATGATTGACGAAACCCTAACCTGAAAATAGGAACGAGGTTTTTCGGAAACTATGAAAGAGGAAATAAGTTTTTTTTTTTGGAATTAAGTGTTTCTCACTCCCCTTTTACTCAAATGGCCTTCGGCTTAAAACTCAATTTTAAGAAAATTAACTCATTTTATTGAAATGACCCTTAAAAAAGTCTGGCTTGATTGGGGTATACCCAGATTAATTGGGTATACCCAATAAGACAAAATAGGGTCATTTTGAAGTAAAAGAGGTCATCCCTTAACCAAATATTTTTAAAATGGCAAAATTACCCTCGTTTAATTAACACTAAAATTTTGATTATATTAATTAATTAAATTTAAATTGATTGAATAGATTAAAACTTATGAATTTAAGTTATGCAATTTTGTTTTTGATTGAATTTTTGTGGGATGATTTTTGATGAGTTTTTTTTTTTTTTTAGAATAGCTCTTGCAATGAAAATGAAATACACAACCGAAACACTTCTAAAGAGGGGATTGTAAAAATGTTGTATGAAATCATACTCAAAATTAGATCGTAAAATCAACACTTTCGATTTAAAGTATGAAAGTATGAAAGTCGCCCAATGAAGATCATGCCCTAATGGAAGATCATGCCGCCAAAAGTGGACGGAAAGGTCTTCATCGTCGACCTCACCGCCAAAAATGGCTTCAAGATGGTCTTCATCGTCGACCTTGCCGACTTTTGTTTTTTGACATACAGGAGATGACATAAAAAATTTATTTAGTGGCAAGGTATTCGAAAATACCATGCCTTTGTGCAATTACTAAAACGCGCGCAGTCCACACTTCTAACACAATTTATTAGTTGCCGGAATCAACATACCAAATTCTATCATAGTTCTCATAAAAGAAAATGATGTCCGCAACCGCAATACTAAATGTACACGTAAGACTAAACATCAATCACGTGGCCAATACTCGTATCTCTTCTAAGTTCTAATCTCCGCCCAACACTCAACAATTCCCTAACCACACAGTTTACCTTCCCCCAAAATAGCCAACTTTTTTCTTTTCTTTTTAAATGATTTTTCCTAACAAAAATCTTTTTTCTTATTTTCTTTTTTCCCTCAGAAAACAGCCATGGCGTAGCAAAAATATGTTTTTGGCCAGCAAGGTTTTCAGAAAATACCCTGCCGGCTGTTTTTGGCCGGCAAGGTATTCAGAAAATACCTCAAACTTGTACTGTTGAAAATTTTTAAAAAACGCCATGGCTATTATGAAAAGTCGGCAAGATATGCATGTCACGACCTTGCCGGCCGAAAACACATAAATCATATTTTTCGATTTATAACCTAATATAACAATCAAATCACACAACACAATGATGGGTTTGAGTTTAAACATCATTTATAGTCTTCATTTTGCTGGTAGAGTCAACAATTTTTTTGGAAAATCAAAGTTCCAGATTTTTATATGGCTTTGGTTGATGGAAGATGAAGATGAAGATGAAGATGAAGAAGAAGAAGAGAAGATTAAGAGTTGTTTAGTTTTTTAATTTTAGGGTTAATGAAATTAAAAAATTGGTTTATTTTTAAGATTTAATTAGTTAAAGGGTATTAAAGTAAAATCACTCTTTTTAATAATGACACACCATGTCCCCTTGGAATTGGGTATACCCCAATTAATCTGGGTATACCCCAATCAAGCCAGGTAAAAAAGAAGGAGGGTCATTTGGATAAAGATATTTGATGATGTTATCAAATGATAAATTATATCCTTTAAGGGTATAATCGTCATGCCAACTTAAACATAACATGTCTCACAAATTATACGTAAGAATTCGACAAATTTTATATATTTGGAAAGATTTTTGAAAAAGCTACACAACGAGCGTAAATACAACTATCAAATTTTCATTTCATGAAATTTTTTATTACTCTGAGTAATTTTTTTATTTTTCTTCATGTTTTGTAGTGTGCAGATAATATGCACACTGATTTTATGTGCAGGAAATATACACACTGATTTTTGTACATAATTTTTAAAAAAATTCTTCATATTTTATAGTGTGCAGGTAATATGCACACTAATTTTATGTGCAGGAAATATGCACACCGGTTATAATATTCTAGGGCCAATGGAATAATTTGCAAATTTTATTAAATAACCCTTGGGCCAAAAGAGTAAGACCCACAATTTCCAGGGTCATAAGAATAAATTTCCCTTTTTTTTTAGAGAATCGCGTGCGGGCCGTGCTATGAACGAGGTTTTCCCCAAATAAGTTCTTCTCCAAGGTGTTGTGATGGAACAGTTTTTTGGGGACTACTCAAAAAAGGTGGGGGACTACTCTTCCATTTTTGGTAGGATATTTGAAGTAATTTTGGATCACCCCTTATCTAAATTCTTTTTTAATACCAATTTTACCCTTGGTAATTAAATTAGTCAGTGTTAATGTTATGATTAATTACTGATTAGTTAGTGATTAGTGATTAGTGAGTTATTAATAGGATAGTTTTGTTAGAATCAGAATTATTGAGAGAGAAGAAGAAGAAGAAAAAAAGATGAAGAAAAAGAGGGAAGAACCCAAAAAATCTTATTTTGAGTTTAGTAAATATGATATGAGTGATTCATGTGATGATACCTCTTCCTCATAATCAGAACCTCCTTCATCTCCTAATATATTTGTCAATATTTCTAATGATCCGGATATGATTTATTTGTTAGATGATGAAAGCTTTTTGCCCCAAACTCAAGCTAACGAACCAAATGATGGATTTTATCAGCCACAACCTGAAGATGAAGCTATGGGTACTCAGGTATATCTCATATTTAGTTAATGTAGCTTGAATTGTGCAAAAAATTGGCCAAATCGAAATTTCATGAACAAATTTTGGCTAGGTCAAAGTAGTTCGGTTAGCAATTTTGCAAAAAACAGGTAGCCGAACTCTCCGGTATGTGCAGTTCGGTTACTCATTTCATCATATGCAGGTAACCGAACTCTGTTTTAATGGAGGTTTTTGAGAGTTCGGTTATCTTTTTCCAGAAAATGTTGCCGAACTAATTTTATAAAGTATACAGTTAATAATTCGGTTCAGTCAAGTTTAGTCCCTTTGTTACCGAACTTTTTGTTCGGCAAGATTGCAAATCATGTTCATTGAACAGCTAACCGAACTTTGTAGTTCAGTTTAGTCGAGTGTAGTAATTATGTTTCCGAACTATACCATAGAAAATTCGAAAGAACAAGTTCGGCAAGATCGCAAAAAAATAATTCATAACCGAACTTTCTGTTCGGCAGGATCGTATATTATTTTTACATTGCCGAACTTTTAAGTATTTCTTATTTTTGGTTGGTATTGACGTTGTGCTATTACTCGTAGGTTGCATCTGATCCAATAGAACCAATGGAAAATCAACCTACCCATGTTGATATTTTGTACGATGACACATCCCATCACTACATGAATGACTTGGTATTCAAAAGTCCTTTTAGAGAGGCAAAGAGTTGGGCTAGAAAACATGCACTAAAAGACATGTGCGTATTAATATTGAATGGGAGAGAAAGAAAAACCCGCTTTGAAATAGTTTGTGAGAGAAGCGGTGATCCCAATAAGAGCCACAAGAGGAAGGGTTATGTTCATAAAGGAAAGACAAATAGGAAGAAAAAAACTTTCTCAAAGAAGCTTAAATGCCTATTCAAGCTTGCATTTAATTACAACGAAGAATTAAAGGGATGGGTTGTCTATAGGGTTATAGGAGGTCGTCATAACCACCCTCGTCCGGAGCATCTTGAAGGACATTACATGGCGGCCAAGCTTACTCCTCAAGAGATGGACAAGGTAGCTAATATGAGGAAAATGGGTCTTTCACCGGTTCAAATGCTCCAAATGCTAAAGGAGGATAACAAGGATAACCACTCATCTTTGTCCACCATTTACAATGCAATTGAGACAATTAGAAAGAATGAATGGAAAGATAGACAAGTGATGCAACAATTATTGTTTTTTGGCCAAAGAGAAAGACTACGCGGTTCAAAAGGATGTGGATTCGGACGGAGAGATAACACAACTATTCATTGCGCATCCAACGAGTGTTCAATTGGCTCAATTCTTTCATGAAGTTCTAATAATGGATTGTACTTATAAGACGAACAAGTACGATATTCCATTGTTGAATATTGTTGGTCGTACTTCGACGAAGTCACCGTTTACCATGGCATTTTTTTATTAATGGACGAGCAAGAACCTAGTTACATTTGGGCACTACAACAAGTTAACGTAATCTTCTGAAGTGATGATATTCTCGAGGTTGCAATAGAGGTAGTGTTTGCATTAGCACACAATATGCTTTGTATGTTCCATATATGGTGTAGTTTGATAAATAGGTGCAAGCCAATAATTTGTCCACCCAAGAAAAAAGTATGTGAATAGATTAAGATGCTACCGGAACATGAACGAGCGGATGCAAAAGAGGAAGTTGAAAAATAATACGAAATAAATTATGCTAAATGGGTTGCTTTCAACGGTGAATGGGAATCATTGTGTTGGTCTCTTACCGAGGAAGAGTATCATATAAATCTTTCGGAGTTTACCACCCATTGGGATACTCCCGATTACCCCGGTGTTGTATCGTATGTTCTTCGCCAATGGTTGGAACCACACAAAGAGAGGTTTGTTAATGCCTATACCAACCAATATAAACACTTTGGAAATCAAGCGACAAGTTTAGTAGAGTCGGCTCACCATCGGTTGAAGAAAAATCTCTTTGGATGTGTTGATAAATTCGTAACCGTGTGGAATGCTATGGAAAATTACTCCAAGCGGGACATTGATAGAATTAAAGAGAAGTTCCAAAAAACTCGTATATTCAAAATGACCGGAAAATATGCCGACCACCCATTGTTCAAGGGAATCCATTACAACGTATCTCGGCAATGTATGAAGTTGTTGATTATAGAAGTCGAGTTGATTGATAAGTGGGAAACCAATAGGGATGAGGTCTGTGTATATAACATGAAGAAGTCTATGAGACTCCCTTGTCGCCATATTATAATCAACTACGAACATGGCGTAATCCTTTTAAGCGACACTGATCCATATTGGAAGCATCTAAGTTTCATCCCTCCTCCAAAGGGAGAAGAAGCCGGAGAGGAGTTTGGTGATAACGAAATGGGTAGAACCGTATTAGAGATGTATCGTGGCATGAACAAGCTCCAAAAACAAATATTTTGGGATGACATGAGGAAAATCATATATCCACAAAATTCAGAGAATGTTTATGAACCGGCAAAAGGCAAACGCAAAGGTTGACCAAGCAAAAAAGCAACTAAGAGAATATGCAAAGGTGTTACGTAAGAAGAAAAGTGAGCAAACCCAAAATACTAGAGATCCTTCGACCCATGAGTATACCGCGGAAATATACTTGGAGCAAACCAAAAAACATGGTAGAAGTATTGAGGAGAAAGGCGAAACAAGTGAGCAAGATTTGAAGAAAAAATGTATGATGTTTCCATCACAACCAAGCCAACCATCTTCCGGTGATGTGAAGCTTAAGTCTCCAATGTGCCCCATCCAACCATCTTCCATAGATGTGAAGCTTGAGGCTCCAAATAAAGACTATTTGAATAAGCTACCTCTATATATTAGAGAATATGTTATATCCACCGACGACGTTCCTCTGGATGGTAATTGTGGTTTTCATGTTGTCAATCAACAAGTTGGGCCTTTCATCCAAGGTGCTAAGCTAAATGGCGAGTGTGTAATCACTCATATAAGGAAAAGGTTGTTGTGCAAACTAAAGGAGAATCCGGCCTTTTACAAGACAATGTTGTGCGATGGGAAGGGTAGTATCAATGAGCAATTTGTTAGGTATCAACGTCGTCTCAGTGAGAAATTTGTGATGGCATTGATTAACAACAACCGCTTTATAGGCCTCTGGTTAAAACCCGATTGTCCATTGCCTCCAATATTCTAAAACTCTTATTAGCCTGCATTTAACCCCGATATAATGCTGGGTTGGTGTATTATGTATGAGCATAACATGGAGATGTGGAAAGCTTTGAAGAAGTCGGACGAAATTGTACATGAAGGTCAAATTTCACTTGAGGATGCTTAAATGACACATGTAATGGAACTAAGTATGCTTATCAATCAAATACTATGTTTTTTGAAGTGTGGTATTCATTATTGAGTTAATGTTTGTATTTTATCGAGTCGACAAAGAATAGTTCGGTTAGAACGTATTATTACAGAGCATGCCGAACATAGTATTCGGTTACCTGCGTAAATATTTCAGGTTGCCGAACTTCAATTTTTGTGGCCACTTATGTTTTGCAGTAGAGTTCGGCAACAAGAAAAAAATTCACAAGGTAACCGAACACCGTGTTCGGTTAGGGAGAAGAAAAAAATCTGGTTGCCGAAGTTTTTGATTGAAAACCCTAACATCATTAACTGCTGATTACATGACATTTATTACAGGATAGAGGTTCGGTTAGGAACTTAAAAGTTCTAATTTGAAAATTAAAAGTTCGGTTAGGAAATAAAATTTAGCGACCAAACCGAACTACAAAGTTCGGTTACGGTGTACCAAATGAGGTAACCGAACTTTTATTTGAAGGCTCACACACAAACTGAACATATATATGATACACAAACCACTCTAAAACAAACCTAAGAATGGAGTTCTGTGATTTCCGCATCAAGAGAATGACTTTTCCAACTTGTACAATGGAAAAAGTTTGAGTCTCCAGAGAAGAGTTCGGCAACCTAACTCTCTATACCTTGGTAACCGAACTTTGTAGTTCGGTTATGGTGTAAAAAATGAGGTAACCGAACTTTTATTTGAAGGCTCACACACAAATTGAACATATATATGATACACAAACCACTCTAAAAAAAACCTAACAATGGAGTTCTGTGATTTCCGCATCAAGAGAATGACTTTTTCAACTTGTGCAATGGCAAAATTTTGAGTCTCCAGAGAAGAGTTCGGCAACCTAACATACTATAGTTTGGTAACCGAACTATATGGTTCGGTTACGGTTTGAAAAATGAAAATGTTGCGAGGTAACCGAACTATGTCTTCGGCAACCTGGTAGGATTTTTCAGTTCGCCGAAAAAATAATTCGGTGACCTGAAATTTATCACAGGTCACCTGAACAACAGTTAAGTAACCTCCAATTTGATTTGTCTTAATCCTCGACCCTTTGCGCATCTCACCTAAAACAAAAGCAAGCAACCCAGTGGCCCAAGAGTAATTATTCATCTCATCGAGATTCTCCAAAAGCTGTAGATAATATGCATCCACCCTATATCCAGAAATGTCGGGGAAAATGACAGTTCCTAGCTGATATAACTAATAAGCGGTGACATGATGCCTAAGGAGACTCCCTATCCATCACCAACTTTCCTTTCTCCGCCTTAATTTTTATCCTTCCAAATGTTGCCTTCAACTTTACCAACTTGAATTTCTTCGCCTTCTTCTTCAATGCTTCATTTTCCTCTATTGGATTATACTCATCGCCACGTTTAGGGGACCTCACAGAACGTCTAAACTCACATTGAGCCTTTCTTGCATCCCATCCTAGATATTTTAGAGCCAATTCTTCAAGAGCTTCATAACTCATCGAGGGGTTGTATCCTTCTCGAAGATATTTACCTTCCATTGGTAATCCGGTGATTCTCTTGCAATCATCGGGAGTAATTCCCATCTCACCAAATGGAAGATGCATTGTATATGTCTCGGGATAATACCTCTCGAGAAATGCGGATACAACAACAACATCAAATTCCACATGTGCGTACTCAATAGATCTCCATAACACACATTCTTTAACCTTCGCTTGAAACTCATCACACTCCAAAGAAAGATCCCATTTGGACGCCTTTTGACGTTTAATAAGACGAATTGCATCATTATGATCCTACGAAAAGAACATAACACTATTAATACTTGACGAAGCATGTCCTAAAAAAATGTTTTGTTAGTTAAGAATGAACTTAAAGAATACCTTTGTCGCATTGATCTTCGCGGCCATGAGTGTTTGTAGCCAAACAATGTTTCCCCTCCATCATTTGGAGTACCATAAGTTGGGTTCACTGGTGACAAAAACAAATTATCAGGGGAGATGTGTGAGTATCTAGAACTAGGCAGCGTCGGCTTATTTTTCTCTTTAACATGAACAATTTCTTGCTCCTCTTCCTCTTCATCCTATTACTCCTCCTCCCCCTCTTCATCCTCCCTCCTCTCCCTCCTCTTCATTCTCTTCATCCTCTCCCTCCTATCCCTCCTCTTACTCCTCTCCATCCTCTTCATCCTCTTCCTCCTCTCCTTCCTCATCCTTGTCTTCCTCTTGTCCTTCTCCTTCTTCGCCCTGTCCAAGTTCTTCTTCCTCTACATTTTCAACGTGTACTCTTTGTTGTTCAACCTCTTTATTTCCTTACTCTTCTTCAATAACATTATCAATTGTATTCGCCATCACCTCTTGATTGATATCTTGGATTAGATTACGAACATTCTCTTGGTTCACTTCCTGAAACGATCCCCCTCCATGTTTAGCATTTTTAGTACCACGGTTTCGGAAATCCAAAGGTATTCTACCACGAGGGGTGGGAGTTCTCAAATCTTCATCTTGGTGGGGATTCAATTTTTTTCCTTTGTTCCTAATAAATGAAAACCACATTATTATCTACACAGAATATTGTCTTATCAAATAAAATTGAACATGGGATTACATCAAACACAAAATGTTAACAGACTAAAGTTCAGTTATCTGGTATAAGTTGCGAAGTCACCAAACTATAAAGTTCGGTTACCCCAGAGAAATTCTGAAGTAGCCGAACTATATTTTATCAAAGTTCGGTTACCAATATAAATTTATCGACTAAACCGAACTCAAATTTCTCATATAAAAAAGGAGTTTGGTTACGACATTTTTTTTGCGAGCTAACCGAACTATATAAAACTCTTAATTTGCCGAACTGTTCTTCATATTGAAAGTTCGGTTACCAAAATCTAGGGTTTTCAAAATTTCTCCTAGCCGAAATCTATACTGTAACTACCATTTTCTATGGTTTTTGATGATCTGTAATCAATTTCTTCAACAAAAAATGAATTAAAAGGAATGGGTATGAAGATAATTACCTGCGGATTTTCATTTCACTCGAATCGGACTTCTTGGTTGCTGCTGGATGCTTGATTTGGTCTCTCAACTTTACTTGAAGTTGTTTATCAATTTGAAATTGATTTGGGAGATTCGTTATATTTTCCAGTCCCGGACTCAATCCTGGAATTCTTGGTGTCTTCTTAGAATGCATTGTTTAAAAAGATTGATTAATCGATGATGAATTTTTTTTCGAATCGACGATTAGCGTCGATGTCTACGAAGAAGAATAAGAAAAGAAAAAGAAGAAGAAGGTGAAGAAGAAAACAAACTGATTTAAGTTAGTGGGTTAGATTAGTGGGTAGTGGTTAAATTAGTGGGTTATTATGATTAGTTATAACCTTAATTAGGATAAGGGCATATTAGTCTTCCCTAATATTTTAGGATACCCCTTAAAATGTAGGGTGGACATTCCTATCATAAAGTAGTCCCCCACCTTTTTTGAGTAGTCCCCAAAAAATCGTTCGTTGTGATGTTGTCAATGGAGTCAATGTTTTGGACTAGGTGGACATTTGAGCTTAATTAGTAGGGTATATTATTTATATGTCCCTACTTTTGACACCCAATAAATATACCATTATTCAACAATAAATATGTCCCTACTTTTTTATAACCTTATCCATTTAATATTAGATTACATTAATACCCTCATTCATATAATATTTTTCTTTATTTCAAAATGGAACAAATTTCTTCCTCTGCCACTTCACCACCACCACTAGCACCACCACCGCCAATATTCAACTACCATTCCACCACCACCGTTCAACAACCACCACCTACAACCGCCACCACCACTAATATTTCACCACCACTTCTTAAGCACCACCATTACACCACCACCAGTCCTCCACCACCACTAGTTTGTTTCCGCCACCACCACCACCACCACCGTCATTGCCGCCGCCATCGCTGGTTTAAATATTTTCGTATCAACAACAGTATTTGATCTAAATAAAAATAGAACCAACAGTAGAAGTTGATCTAGTTTATGGGATCAACAACGATAGTTGATCCGAAAAAAGGATCAATAGTAGAAGTTTATCCAATTTAGTGGATCAACTTCCATTGTTGATCCATGTAAAATTGGATCAACAATGAAAGTTGATCCATGTAAAATTGGATCAACAATAAAAGTTGATCCATTTAAAATGGAGTGAACTTGGCGTGAGTCGAACACGCATCATCTGACATGGAGTCAGTCATGCTACCATTGCACCACAAGTTCAACATTGGAAGAAATTTACATGATTTAAACTACAAAGCATGATTTAAACTACAAGCATGATTATACTTATCCAAGGAAATATCGTCAACAATAGGAGTTCAAAGGATCAACAACAGTAGTTGTTCTCATAAAAAATTGGGTCAACAATAGGAGTTGATCCATATAGATGGATCAAAAACCATAGTTGATCCAATAAAAAATTGCGTCAACAACAGGAGTTGATCTCATAGATGGATCAACAACCATAGTTGATCCAATAAAAAATTGGGTAAACAACATGAGTTGATCCCACAAAATGGATCAACAACAACAATTGATCCCATAAAAACATATAAACAACAACAAATTGATCATTACCTGTAGCTTCATAAACACCAACAACTTCAAGATCAGCTTCAAAACCAATCTCGACAACTACAACAACCAGAACCACCATTCTACAAATATTTAAATGACTAATTTCTCATTCGTACCTATCCACCATTACCTCCACCAACAAATCACACATCTCCAGCACCACCACCACCACCAAAATAACCAGAACCAAAATCCAACACCAATTTCATCATTCCAACCAAAACCACCTCCATCTACATCATTAATTTCTTTTTTTTTGATCGGTAAAGAAAAAGTATTATTGATCAAAAAAGAGAGGGTATAAAAGTATACCACCCTTGCCAAAAATACAAAGAAAAGAAAAAAGGAAAAGTGCTCAAAACAAACTAAGAGCACAGCTAAAAGCTAAAAGCACAGCTCAAAACAAACTAAGAGCACAGCTAAAAGCAGTATGCCAAGGAAACAGCTAAAGCACTAAGTGATGTCGAATTGAAATTTATACAGTTTCCTCATTGTCTCGTAATTTTCCATCTCCGGTGGAAAAAGTTTATCCACGTCCTCAATTGTCATTGGAGTGCTACCATGTTGGGTCTTTGTCTTTTTAGCCACCTCCTCGTCATGAATTCTAATTCTAGCCCGTATATCTTGACCTATATCCTCATTATTATCGGACTCCTCCTGAAGTATTCCAAATTTTTTAGGAGACACAATCGAGTTATGTCCCCCCAATTTAGTATCTGCCCAACCAGGATCCTTATTCTTGGAACCTTTGTGCTCGAGCAGACCACTTCATCCCTTTTTTTTTTCTTTTCTTTGTTTTTTTGAGATAATAAGAGTTCTCATTCTTTCCATTTGCTTCTTTTTTTCTTTGAAATAATCTTGTCTAAAAGACGGATCTCTAATAAAATCTACATCATTAATTTCATAGTTCTAAACTATTCTCATCTACGTCACAATCACATACAATACCACCCGTACCGAAAGAAAACTAGATTCAAATACATACCTCATCCGTCGTCACTGCTACACCACTACCATAAATCGTAACCTAAACCAGATCTCGATCTATAATCCCAACGTTTCCATATCAGTAAAAGTCCTTCCGAACAACACCAACGATGAATATGAATAACGGAAAAGATACAAAAACACCCAAACCGCTAATAAACCACCAAGAACAAGTAACGAGATCGGATTTGTAATCAATGAGAATGCAACGACAGCAGCTAAGATCGTCATGTAATTTACACGGAATTATTTAAAATGATATTGACCAAGGTTCTTCTTCAATTGATTCAACGAAAACAGTACCCTCAAACCCATTTTAACACCATCGTATTCTTATTTCAATCAACAACATCAACTAAGAGAGATTCAATTCCTGTTTCAAATCTAAACCCTCTTGGCAGCAAAAAGTAGAGATATTCGTTTCCATCCCTGTCTTGATTTACTTCATCAGTATCCGTTCCATATCTTCTCATCTCATAATTTATGTTCTTCACTCTCTCAATTAGTTTCTCGATCTGGTGGTGGTGGGATTGGTTTGGTTGTATTATCAATCACAGATCTCTCTCAATCTCAAATCTAATTGATTCCTGAATATGTTGTAAAGATAGAGATGTAAATGGTGACTAAGGAGGTGGTGGTGATGGTTATGGTGATAGTACTGGTGGTATTGGTATGGTGGCTACAGAGATGGTAATGGTAGTGACGAATTTATTTTGATGGTTCTGTTCTTCTCAGAAGAGAAGAAGAAGTTGAAGTATAATCACGTACGGGTTAAAAATGGAAATCATCAAAATAATTTTTTTAAATAAAATTTCAATTATGCCATCAGGGACATTTGTAAAGTTTGTTAGGGATATTTGTGAAGACCCATCAAAAGGAAGGACAATAATTCAATTACCACTAATCAGTAAGCCCTTGTAATTCAATGTTCATATTAGATTTTTGTCACATGCCCAATTCGTTGTTTTCATTTATTTATTTATTTTATTTTTTGGATATGATCGGTAATGCTCTGTGGTTCAGTGAATCAGCTTCAGGATATGATCAAAAATATTATATGTTTCAGTGAATCAGCTTCGTCCACAAGTACTCAGCTTTACACACTTGCATCAAAGTATGGATATGTCTTCACTTGTAATGTATTTTGCAACGAAAGTCTTTCTTCCGCACAATCTCTTAACGCGTCTCATACTGCATTAGAGGCTTGCCATGCATCAAACCAATTGAAAAACTCACATGAATAGTAATACAATGTACAAAAAGATATAATTTCTATTTTTTGCATTAAGGAAGATTACATAAACCAGTCCATCGCATGGACCACACATGTCATTCACCCTCTTTGGTGAATGCCCTACTCTTTGTACTTTCAGTGGTTCTTCTACAATCGAACAAACCAAACTTCTTAATCCCTTGCTTATTTTTACTGCTAAAGATAAGATAAAACTTGTATGCAATAGTTTGCACAGCCTATCGGCAGACATTTTTCCATATGCAGTTTCCTTAACGGCTAATATACTTTTCAACTGCTGGATTTTGTGAAGTCATGCTAATTGATGTCGCACCTATACTTGGTCGTTAGAATTTTCCTAAATTTTTTATAAACCTATTTTATAACTGTTCCAGGATAACTCCTTACTCTGTCATGTGTGTGATGCACATAACCTACTTCAAACCGCTTGCACAAGCCAACATGGCGCTATCTTACACCATAACCGTCTTGGCCATGAATTTTACTCTTTGGGATGCTAACACTTGAGTAAAGTCATGCCACTAATCACATCCATTGATGTTTGGCTCTGTTGCACCTTTCATATGCGTCACTTGCATTCTTTTGGCCGAGTAACTGACTAAAGTTATACGTTCGGCAACGCCACTGCTGCACTTGCATTGGACATGCCTTGGCCAAGCCTTAAGCTAATGCATAAGCCATCTCATGACTTATCTCATATCCTTAATCAATTTATTGAGCTATGATAGCTTTAAATCATGTATATGCAACACTTTCGCATCAATGATGCATACGTCAAATGGCATTATCTTGCCTTTAGCTATGAAGCTTCATTTTGTCGGCCAATGCGCTTCATTGTTGTGTCACTAACTAGCCAATACTACACCATCATTGTGCATCACTGACTAGGCTGGTCATAGAATCCCCCCCTCCCCCACCCCCCACCCCCACCCCCACACCCTACACCCCCCATCCCCCACCCCCACCCACCCATCATGTTCGACATCACATCCTTATCCAACTTCTATGTCTTATCATCAACGCCACTTAGCTTAAGCCTTAAAGTACTTGGCATTGATCCTAATGACTTATGCTTTTGTTGTGTCATTATCCTACACTCCAATTTTAATCATATACCAATAGCCAAATGAAAATTGATTTATTTATTTTTCTAATTTCCTTAATAAGGCTTGAACTTCGCATGGATCATTTGCGTCTAAGTGTAACAAGTAATGATTCTTCTCAACTGGTCTCACTAATCATTGGCATTATCTTTTGCCTTTATTCGGACCACAAAACATAACAGAACTTATACAAGACTAGGTACTCTTCTTTAATCATATTGCGTCATCAAAAGTTTGTTACATTACTTCTTTAGAATCATCAATCAAACTTATTCAAAATCATGACATACCTTGAGGTATGCATGCTATGATTACGTGTCATTCTGTTAGGCGTTACAACTTATTTACTTTGTTGTCATCAGCAACGCAACATAACTTATACTAGATTTAGCATCCAAATCATATTGCAAACTTTACCCTCTTGGACTTGTATCATTTGCATGCCAAAAAACCAACACCTTGATGTTCTTTGCTTGCTTGTCGAAACATTTTTGTTTAGTCATGATTAAGGTTTATCGATTTTGAGGTTGATAACAATTTATTATTTAAGAAACTATGATTTCGCATTTATATAAATATAAAAACATCAAGTTGTTCACGAACTAAAATAAGGGTTCGCGAATTATGTAAAAACTAGATGTTCTTGAACTCCAAAGCGCGAAAGAGATCATGAACTTCTTTAAGGGTTCACCGAACTATGCAATTTCAAGGTGTTACTGCACATTTTGTAAATTTACTCTTATATTTACGAAGCTACTTAAGGTTTGCACACTATGCACTTTTAGGATTGTTTGCGGGTAAAAATGCTTTGCTGGTTTTCTGTGGAAAAGTGGTGGAGGAGACAAGTGCTCGATGAAACAAATCATTTGAACCTTTAAACAAATGTACTGCATGGGAGTACTTTGAGTTCGATAGACTAATATGTAGAACTCTAGCCTAAACCAAGGAAATGGCCGTTAGAGATTCAATTCATTCACAAGGAAGGAGAATGGTCGGTTTCTAGGGGGAAACTGAAAATGTGTCGAGATCAGTGGAGATTGATCAATTGATGTTGTGATGTGTTGAATTACTTTGAAGATGATTTATCTGCGTAGACGAGGGAAATCCTCTGTAAGTGATTGATAATTGATTGTTATGTGTTTAGTCTTACTCGATTCAGTTATCTTAGTTAAAATTATAAGTTGAGATACATATTTATTACAGCACATTAATCTCCTATAAGTGGTGACGGTTAAAGAGAGTGGAAGAATGGCAAGTCTTGGTTGATTGACCATCCACTATTCCATTTACTCGTTCAACTGTCAGCACGACTTACTGAAAAGTCGAGGGTACCAAATACACCATAATATTTTAAATTAAACCTATAAGTATGATACCAAGTGTGATTGTCTATAGACAAAGTCGATACAATACGACAACTTGATATTCACTTGACAATAGTTACGGTGCAAGAGAGATTGACTATATGATCAAAGTGATTAGGATTAACGTACAAGTGTAATTTATTTTATTATAATAAGACAGTTATAATGCGGAAGTAAAATAAATGACACATCAATATTTTCTTAACGAGGAAACCGCAAATGCAGAAAAAACCCGGGACCTAGTCCAGTTTTGAATACTCTCATAATTAAGCCGCTATACGATGAAAAAAAGCCAACTTTGTATAGTTGAGAGCAAGTAAACTACCCCTAGTTACTTAGTCTCCTTGGTATCCCTGCGTCTTCGACCTTTTGGTCATGCACGTGAATCTTAAGATATAAATCACTGTCTCAAGTTGTTTTACCAAGTAAATTCTTTGTGTACGCAACTCCTTTTGATCGTATTCCAAAGAGTAAAACAAATATGTTTTGTAACCACTCTATTCAATCTTTAAGAAAAGATATGTTGAGTCATCGACAAAGGCTCTTACGTTTAATCTAATAAATTCTTTTGTCTGGTTAGATCAATCCGAATCTTAATTACCAAAATAATCAATTATCGGATTTGCAATAAAAAAATATATAACTCAAAGAGAAACTATGAAGTGATGATGATCTTATCAACTAGATAATCACAAGTCTATCAAAGATAAACAAAATCTAGTTGGATCCCTGACGATCAAGATGTATACAAAAATTACGAGATACGAAAAATAATAAGAAAAATATTTTTGTCTTCAATCTTCAATTGCCTTCTTAAATAACATGCACAACACAAACTTGAATCCTCTTGTGATCAATCACGCACATAACGGAGTCTGTTAACAATGGATTATCACAAGATGTCTTTAGATCTAACAACAGTTTTTAAGATCACGTCGATAATTTGATTTATCTTGAGTGACCCTTATGTCAGAAGCAAAAAGCTCTCAAGAATAATCAAACTAGGTGAAATCAAAGTTTCAACGACCGTTAGTCAATCAAATCAATACTCGAAAGCCAAAATAACAATGCAATTATCTAGTTTCCCACCAACGGTACTCGTCGAGCTTCTTGATCCCACATAAATCTTTAAACGAGTGGTCATAAGAGATTTCGCCTAATTAGGGTAATTTCCTCTCCGGATAGATGACTCCACCAGAAACAAGACGAATGAAGTTTGCATGGATCTTAGGATAGTTTGAAAGAAATGCAAACTCAAGTATTTATAGACCAAGGTTATTTGGACAACAAGGAAATTC
Source organism: Papaver bracteatum (assembly GCA_023529315.1). Lineage (NCBI taxonomy): Eukaryota > Viridiplantae > Streptophyta > Magnoliopsida > Ranunculales > Papaveraceae > Papaver > Papaver bracteatum. The sequence goes on from JAJJWX010001467.1 coordinate 932,293, forward strand.
CAAAACCGAAAATATTCTCAATATATGCAATAAAGTACTTAATTTCGGTTTTCCTATTTCCAATTAATGTCAAACAATATTTCTGAAATCTCTCTTAGAAAATTTCTATTATTAGTTTAGCACATTAACTAATAATCCTTTACTAGAGTACATTAGTATTTAACCCGTGCTACGCACCGGGTACGATTAGAATTGGATCCCATAGAAGAAGATGTAATCAGGGAAATCCACTGATATATATTTCTTCAGAATCATTTACTTGCGTTAAGAACTAAGCGGCCAATTCAATTATTATTCCAAGTTCCAACTCTATTTAGTTCAATGAAAAATCATACTCACTATATAGTTGTATTAAAAATGATATTAGAGACACTAAAAATAAATACGATATTAATATAAAATAGTTTGTGAACTCTAAATAGTGCAAAGCATATGAAGTGCTTCCCTATGAAGAACATGCAATCAAGGAAATGCACTGATATATATTTTTTCAGAAATCATATATTTGCATTGAAAATCAAGCAGCCAACTAAAATACTATTCCGGGCTCCAACTCCCTGTAGATAAATGATAAATCACACTCCTGATATAGTTATATCAATATATGATATTAGAGACACTAAAAAGAAACACGACATTAATATAAATTAGATTTTCAACTCTAAATAGTCAAAGCATATGAAGTGTTTCCCGTCGAAGAAAATGTAATCAAGAAAATACACAGATATATCTTTCTTCAGAAATCATATACTTGCATTAAGAATCAAGTGGTCAACTCAATTAGTATCCCAAGCTCGAACTACCTAGTTCAATGAAAAATCATACTCACTATATAGTTGTATCAAAATATGATATTAGAGACACTAAAAAGAAATACAATATTAATATTAATTAGATTGCGAACTCTAAATAGTGCAAAGCATATGAAGTGTTTCCCGTCGAATAAGATGTAATTAAGGAAATGCATTGATATGATTTCTTCTGAAATCATATACTTGCGTTAAGAATCAAGCGGCCAACTCAAATACTATGTTCGGCTCCAACTCCCTATAATTAAATAAAAAATTGGACTATATATAGTTGTATTAATATATGATATTAGAGACACTAAAAATAAATATGATATTAGTATAAACTAGGGTATGACCCATGCCTTCGGCCTGGGCTCAACCTCTCGTGCGCCTTCGGCGCATCAGTCTTTTATATTTAGTCGTGTTTCATTTAGTTCGGTTAATATTCTACATGACGTGAATCAATATCGAAACATGAAAATGGTGTAAATTCTGTTAGAGACGGTAGTAAAAAGGGTCATCAAAATTAAGAAAAAAACTATCCTTTCTTTTTTAAACATGAGCATTGTACTCTTCCTATACATTATCTGCACTTAATATATAATAAATTTTGGCGAGTTCATTTTGAGTGGCTGTTAGAGACACGAACTGCAACAGCAGCACGATGAATTTTTGTGAGCTCATCGATCATCACTCATGCCGCTTGTGCGCCTTCGGCGCATGACCTTTTGGATTTGGCCGCACGTCCCAATGCTTTCGGCTTTGGGGCGTCAAAATCCTTTCAGCTAGTGGGATATCCTAGATAACGTGGATCAAATCCCACTTTGGGTTGTTGCAGTTGCACTCAGCTATCTGCATATTCCTAAATAACTAAATTTTTGTAGAATTTTGATAACCAAATGTGTTTGCAAACTGAATCTTCGTATTGGCAGAATAGATGTGTTGTAGCCTAAGTTTTCTATATTCTGTGCTTCTCGATCTAAACTCCTGGTAACATCTGATCGAATGATTGATTATTATGAGTACAGTTGGCATAGAACACTCAAAATCGAAATGCAACTACAAAAGATTAACAAAATAAACATTTTATTATGCTAATTACCGTTTCTCAGACTCCAGCTAGTTTTCAACATAAACACGTACACTTGAATTGCAGCAGAATTGGAGGTTGAGTTTAACATGAAAAATTGATATATAAAATTCATTCAATGTCGATCCCTAAAAAAATCGCAAGGAATTAGAGTGGAAACGAAAGTAGTTTTCCTGATTACTGTACCATATCAGTCGTTATTCAATATTAAAACACCGGGAGAAAGAAAGTTATGCTGATTACTGTTGTAGATGGTGGATGTTCAACAAGGGCTAAAATCGTAAACCCATAATTATATATGCTCCTGATCCAGCAGTCAGATGAGTATTGAGGCTCATATCTCCCATCGAAAGCATGAAAGCTCATGCCACAAGAATCTCTGACTGAGAACATTGTCTCTCAGAGTATATGTAGATATGTAGTCTCTCAGCTAAGGCAACGGCATATCTCATGAATACTGAGCAATTTTAGTAATTACTTCTATATATAATCGAAAAATTGGACGGCTCCTAGACAGCTTTCCTGCTAGTATAGAGCAATAACGTCTTCAGGATGTAACAACAATGTTTTCCCTGACTATATAAAATAAAATGACGCTTCAACAAGCTCATAACGCTCAATTCCTGAAAAATTAATGCTCCCAGACGATCGTACTAGTATAGAGCCATTAATTAATTATTCTGAAACCATTAGATTCATTAACTGAATCCCTGGAAAATATTCATTGTTTTTCATAATATTTCGTTACTTCAATTTATGGTTCTTCCCAGCATAATTCCATGGGTTAGTAATAAATATTCAACACACAGGCATCTGAGCTACCTTCGAGTAAGCCCCGACCAAAATGGTGCAAGTGTACTTAGCAATAATGCACTAACGAGCATCTGAATGCACAAATGAGTATTTCAAAGTACGACGGGATGATGAACATATGCAAAATAGGAAGAAAATGATAAATAATAAAATATTAGTCAAGGCGCTAGGGGACTGGGCCCACCGGCCGGCCAGTCACGCCGTGGCCAGTCCCACGCCCAATTCTATATTTTATCATATTTTTATTATTTTCCTTGATCTCATGAAAATCCCTTCATTTGAACAAATATCCTTCGTTTTAAGGAAACTCCTCAGTTTCATGGTGTTTCCTTCGCATCAAGAAATAATATAAAATTGGGAAAGGTGTCATAGGACCGTGTCTACTAGTCGTCCGGCTATGCCCTAGTCATGCCAGGTCCCACACCTCATGATTCCTCGATATTTTATTATTATTTCCCTAATCTCATGAAAATTCCTTAATTTCATGATATTTCCTTCAAATCATGAAAAATAATTTAAAACTAGGAAAACTCTTGAGACCGGGCCCCAGCCGGCCGGTCATTCCCTAGCCGGTCCCACTCGCCCCTTATTTCATTATTATTACTTTTTATGTTTCCTTGATCCCATGAAATTCCTTGATTTCATGATATTTCCTTCAAATTATGAAAATTTCTTCAAATCATGATATAATACATAAAATTAGGGAAAATTCACGGGACCATGCCCTAGCCGGCCAACCATGCCCAAGCAGGTCCCACACCCCCTTATTTTATTATTATTAATATTTGGAAATATTATCTATATACCCCTAGTATGAGACCCCTTGAAAAATACCCTTTCCAACTTAAATTATACCCCTAAGCTTAATACATTACTAAAATACCCTCATTTATATAGTGTATATACAAAACCACTAACCACTATTTAAAAAAAAAAGAGAAAAGAGAAAAGACTACATCTATTGTCCACCGCCAACCACCACTGGCCACCGCCGCCCACCACCACCAATCACCGCCGCCAACCACCACCGCCGCCAACCACCACTATCGCCACCGACGACCACCACCGCCAACCACCACCACCGCCGCCAACCACCACCACCGACCACCACCAATGTCCACCACCACCGCCACCAATCACACCGCCACCGCCACCAATCACACCGCCGCCGCCACCCACCGCCACCAACGACCACCACTACCATGTGGAATCAACTTGCTGAAGTTGTGTCCATATATGAGGCAACTAGCTCAAGTTATCTCCAATAAATAATGTCTATATCGGAGGAAACTAGTTCAAGTTGTCTCCAAAAGTGGAGGCAACTAGCTTAAGTTGTCTCCAATAAATAGTGTACATGAATAAGTTGCAAAACAAAATGGATGCAACTAGCTCAAGTTGTCTCTGAATCTGAGGCAACTAGCTCAAGTTGTCTTCAAATATGGAGGCAACTAGCCCTAGTTGTGTCCAAATCTAGAAGCAACTTGTTCGAGTTGTATCCAAACATGGAGGCAACTAGCACAAGTTGTCTCAAGAATCTAAGCGGAATACCAGCAGTTGATACCTTCGTGTTACCACCATCTCCATTACTCCAACCATTCTAACGCCATTAAGCCAACAACACCAGTATACCTTGTCGCTACCATTAATCCTGTAAGCCAACAGTATACCTTTTCGCTACCATTAAACCTGTAAATCCTTCCTAGTACACAAACAAAGTATAATTTACAATTAAAATGGAAAACAAAAGAAAACACAAATAAAGGTATCATACGTACAATACTATTTTTTTTATTTTGGAGTGTGTGTTATATACTAACTTGACGACCATCTATTTGTTGACACAAAGACAGTAACATGTTGAATAGCTCTAGTAATATGTTGAATAGCTCTAGATTCAGATAATTCATTAAGTGGAGCATTAACTTTAAGTGGTTTAATACACTAATAAGCCCGTAGATATGTATGGTATGTATACAAAAAGAACGATGGAAATCTAATTGATTTTCATTTCCACTTGTATCAAGAAATTACTAATAGGTAAAGACTTATCAAGTGAAACGAAAAACAATTCGATCACTTCAAAAATGAATATGTAAAGACTTATCAGAATGTATACCCTTCTAGTTTCGCAGCCGGAAGAAATCACCATAACCACCGTTCATAAACCAAAATTGATCAACTTCTTAATTTAAAGATTGTAGCAGATAACAAATTCACAACCAAAACTAAAACTAATCATTTCATAACAAACTAGTGATAAAAGTCAACATATGAACACCATCAGTTACTATCCTAATTTTATTAATACCAAACTAGTGATAAAACTCAAAATTTTTTTTTGTTAAGTCCGTAAATATATTGATGAATAACAAAAGGAAGCAACAAAAACGATTAGGGGATAGAACCCCTAAAGAGAGTACACACTAAAATAAAACACTATTTTAATCTAAAATAAGATACATTATTATATTCCAACGTTCTTAAGAAGTAAGGTCTTTCGTCATAAGTCAAACCCCTCCCATTCCGAAGGAGGCAACCTCTCTTAGCCATCTTGTCTGCCGAGAAATTAGCTTCCCGATAGGTGTGCACAAAGCGAATCGTTTCATACTCATTAGAAATCTTCCTCCATCTTTCCCTGGCAAACCAAGGAATGTTATTGTTTTGAAAAGCCCAAATTGTACTCAAAGAGTCTGAGCGGACCACCACCTTACTTACATTCCTGTTTAAAGCCCATTCCAGGCCCACTATCACTGCATAAACCTCTGCAAGAAAGTTATTTGTTGTGCCCAGACCAATGCTCATAGCTGTCACAAAGTTGCTTTCATGATCTCGAATAACCACTCCTGCTCCCGCAATTCCCGGATTTCCCTTCGCCGCACCGTCGCAACAGAGAAGAAGCTCTCCCCTGTTAGGTGGCTCCCAAGTGCATAGGACTGGCCGCACTGATTTAACTTGACGATGACCTACCCGGAAGCAGTTCAAAATCATCAGGTCAGCTGTAGTATTGTGCATAAGGCTTTTCAACCGAACATCGTATTCATTAATCAACCGAAAGATTCTACATTTCATGAAATGTGGACTGACTGCGACGTTGTTGAAACAGGCCAAGTTTCTTGTATTCCACAATTCCGAGCGAATAACTAGTATGGTTAGAAGCCATAGATCTTTAACCATTCTACTCCTACCTTTTGCAGCTTTATAACAAGCAACCAGATCATAGTTCAGCTGAAGATTGAACAAACCCGAAGCCCACAACCACATTTGAGAAGCAATACTGCAATTCCAGAGAATGTGTTCCAAATTTTCTTCTTCTTTCTTGCAAAGGTAACATCTGTTTGGCATTTCCCTTTTGAATCTGTTCTTCAACTTGTCTTGCGTTGCACAAGTATCTCTTACAAGCTTCCAGTTCTGAGCTGCCAGTTTTGGATGAATTGCTCTCCTCCATAACAGACCATAGACCTCCTCCGTAGCAAACTTTTTACGCAACAGGCTCTTTGCTGAATTTACAGAGAAATTACCCTTCATGTCTGGTTTCCACACCCTGCAATCTTGCCCCCCTCGGAGAATAGGAAGGTTGTTGAAGTTTACCCCTGCTATCATCAAGTTTTGATAGTGTTCTCCCTGTAGTTGCCACGAATTATTGACAATAATATCATATACCATGACAGTTCCATCCAGCCCTTGATTTCCCAGCTTGTCTGCAATACACATATCATTTTCGTACCATGTATCAAAGTACAGTGAAGTATCCCTTCCATCGCCTAAAATAACTTTTGTGTTCTTCTCCACAGTGGACTGAATTAATCTGATGCCCGGCAGAATCGAAGACTTCACTCCATGCTTCTTAATTCTACCCCTGCGGTTAGTGTACTTGGCCCATAGGAACCTTGCCCATTTCTTTTTGGAGGAACGAATGTTCCACCACAGCCTCATAAGAAGAGCCTTGTTCGTCACCGCCATGCTAGAGATTCCCAAACCCCCTCCCTCAACGGACAGCAAACCTTAGGGAAACCCACCACGCACTTTCTAGGCACCTCAGCGTCTCCCGACCAAAGGAAGTTGCGAATTACCCTTTCAGCCTGGATTATGAACTTACTCGGCCATTTGTACACCGCCATGTTGTGGACTGAATAGCTTGCTATGACTGCATTGATGAGAACGATTCTGTCCTGAAACGACATCATCTTACCCTTCCAAACAGACAGCTGAGTCTTAATCTTGTCGATAACATTGCTAATGTGACGGTATCTAACTGCCTCGGGCATGATTAGAACACCTAGATAACGGTCAGGAAAAGTAGACACTTCCATACCCAAAATAGAAGTTATAGTCCTTCCCCTCGACAACGACCCTCCCCCAAAGAAAATCTTACTCTTCCGACGACAGACAGTTTGGCCAGAAGCATTTTGGTAAGTATCAAGAAGCTCAAGAAGGTTATACACACTCTTCAAGTTTGCCTTACAAAAAATCATTATGTCGTCCGCAAAGAAAAGATGGGTAGGAGAGGTACCTTTTTTCTTTTTTGAAAGCATAGGCGTCATCTTCTTATCTTGAAACAGCTTCAACAGGTTTCTGCTAAGAACGTCTTCTATCAAAACGAAAATGAGAGGCGAAAGCGGGTCTCCCTGCCTAAGCCCCCTGTTAATTTTGAAGAAGCCCTCCGGATTGCCATTTAGGAGAATCGAAATGCGAGCCGAGTTGAGGATCGTAAAAATCCAGGTGCACCAGCTGTGAGAGAAGCCATACCTCCCGAAAACTTCCAAGACAAAGGACCAACTCACCGTGTCGAAAGCTTGAGTGATGTCTAGCTTTAAGGCTAAATTACCATCTTTACGCCTAGTTTTCAGCTCATTTATCATCTCCGAAGCCACCGTAATATTTTCATGGATGTTTCTCCCCTTCATGAAAGCCACCTGTTCCTCCGAAATAAGACTATCCAACACAGTACTGAGTCTAGAAGCTAATATTTTTGTAACAATTTTCAGGAAGAAGTTACTCAGGCCAATTGGCCTAAAGTTTCGTAGTGTGTTAGCTCCTCTGACTTTTGGGAGTAAAATCAGAAGGCTAGAGTTTGTACCTTGGGGGATTAGTCCTTCTCTCCAGCAGAAAGAGATTGCATTGCAAAGATCTTGAGAAATCAAATCCCAGCACTTCCTAAAGAAACAACCTGAGAAACCGTCCGGACCAGGCGCACTGTCAGGGTCCAGATCATAAGCAGCCCTCCTTATCTCCTCCATATCAGGGATTTCATCCATTTTCCGACTCTCTTCCGAAGAGATAATTTTGTGGTCATAGTTAAAGAGCTCTCCAGCAATTTGCATTTCCTCCCCGTTAAATTTTGAACCAAAATAGGAGAGAACATGGTCTCTAATTTGGTTGTGATCCGTCAGGGTATTCCCATTCTCATCCACCAGCTCTGAGATCATGTTGCTGCTCCTGCGCATCCTTATGTTGCTATGGAAAAAAGCCGTATTACTAGCACCTTCTGTTAGCCATTTATTTCTCGACTTCTGCCTCATCATAGTAGCATGCTCCTTCCGAATCTGCTGAAGAGTTGCCGAAGCTTCCTTGACGAAGTTTAACTTAGAGATGCTTTCTTGGTCTTCATCAGAAGTCCGAATAGCGCACTCCATAGTAAGATTCGCTTGCTTCAGTTTAGCATAAACATTACCAAAGATTCTGAAGTTCCAAACTTTCATAGCCTCCTTCAATCTCTTAAGCTTGAACGGAAAGATGAAAGCCGGAGACCCCACCACTGGTTGATTCCAACTTTGAGCGACCATGTTCATGAAATCCGGGTGGTCAAACCACATTTTTTGGACTCTAAAAGGGGCTCTTTTAGGTCTTGAATGTTCCGCTGAACAGCCATTTAAGGGAGAATGATCAGAAACTTCTCGAGGAAGTGCTTTGCACCTCCAGTTTTCAAACTTGTTTAGCCACGCCTCATTAATGATTGCCCTGTCTAGCTTGCATAGAATTCTACTCAACCCCGACTGGCCATTTGCCCAAGTGAACTTTGATCCCAAAAAATCAGCCTCAAAGAGATCATTGTTGTCCATCCAATCACTAAAGTCCTCAATGACTGAAGTTCTCGGCACCCGACCCCCTTTTTTCTCCTCATTTCGAAGCACGCAATTAAAGTCCCCCAACACCAACCAAGGCGTATTACTATTTCCAGAGATAAGTTGGTTCCATAACTGCCTTCTAGTTACCTGGAAGCAGCTCGCATGAACGAACGAGACCATCACTCCTTGAGTTTCAATCGTCACGGCCTGCTTGCTAGAATTGATAACTGTCGGCTTCGAAATGTCATTAGCCCAAAAAATCCAAATGTTTGCTTTAGATAAACCTACAGCATTATGAATGATATCTTTATTGTAACCGTCAACAATTAAGCGTTGCATAAATCTAAAAGTACCGTGCACTTTAGGCTCCGCTATGCAGAAAATATTCGGCTTATTGTCCTTGAGAAGCTCCTGTAACTTGCACCTTGCAGCATGGCGTGCAATGCCATTTATGTTCCAGAATAGAACACGCATTAAAAACCCATCTTCGAGTTTTTGTCAGCTGACTGAGTAGTATCCCCAGTACTTATTCTTGGAGAGAAACCTCTCTCAACTCTTTGTCTTAGGCTTGTTACTTCCAAGCCTGATTCCGACTCGGATTCCGAGATAGGTTCCAGGTTTGAGCATCTTTCTACTGCTGAAGAGACAACTTTTTGCACTCTTGCAATGCGTTCTCTATTTGCTTCTTGGTCTGCTCTGAACTTAGCATCAGCCGGGCTCTCACTTGCTTCCGCCATGTAATTAAGAGGAGCAAACGGGTTGGTGTTTGGGATAAACTCTCCTGCCATGAACCTGTCACATAAAGGAGTAGCTGTTGCCATTTTCCGCACAATAGGAATCCTGGTTGCCTTGCTTGGAGCTGCTTCTCCCACCGGACCAATTTTCGCAATTGCGGACATTGACTCTATCTGAAGCTTATCTTGCTTCATACCATTTAAAAATGATTCTAGCTCAGCATTCAACTGTTCATTTGACCGAGCATTCTGTATTTCCATCTGCCTTGCGATTAGTATTTTTTTTTCCAATGCCTGTTCCAAATAAACATTTTTTTCGTTATTTTGCACCTGATTGACCTCCATTGAATTTGTTTTCTTGTTTCCCCTCTTCCTACGCTGGGCAATGTTCCATTCTCCCCCATTCTGATCTACTACCTGAATCACTTCAGTTTGTTTCTGTGTGCCATTGTTAACTACAACTGTTTTCTCAGAATTCTGTTTTGGTTTTTTCCTGCATTCCTGGTTGGAATGACCAATTAACTTGCAGTGAGAACAAAATTTGGGCATCTTTGATATCTCTACTTGTTGCCAGAAATTTCTACCACCCACCGTGATGTTGATTTCGTCAGTGGCAGTTTCTGCAAAATCAATGTCTACCAGAACCGCAGCAAAATGGCCATATTCATGAGCTAACGTACGCCTATCAACTACAATTGGAGTTCCTAACGCATTTGCTATAGCAAGTAGTGATTTTTCAGTCCAAAATTCAAGAGGAAGAGCAGGAAAAGATACCCATACCGAAGCGTGAGAAGTTCTTTGCTTTTCCGCGTCAAATCCTGGAAACCACTCGATGAGATTTAGCTTTTGTTGACCAAAAAACCACGCCTCAGCGTTTAGCAGTTTATCTTTTGATTCTTGAGATTGCAATTTGATTGTGAAGAACCCTCGACTCATCGGAATAAATTGAACAGAATCCTTCCCCATCTTCCATTGCTTTTCCAGTTCGAGCTTCACTTCCTCAAATTTTATCCCTTTTAGATCCAAACGCCCTATTAAGCTGTGTTTCCAGATATCACAACCTTCCAGGTATAGAACATCAGGAAGAACAATGGCTGGTTTTCCATTTTTAACAGTCGGCTTGGGTAGAGTACTTAGATCAACAGATGTTGATGGAAGTTGCTTTTTTCCTTTAAGTTGATCAGCGTAGGTTGGGTTTCTCACGAGAGAAACATCCACCATCTTGAATCACCAATCGGTTAACCAATTTAGGAGATCAAGCAATTTTCTGCTGAAAAAATTTTAGATCGAAATTTATTTTTATTTTATTTTTTTAAAAAAAAAAGTAAAATCGCCCGCAAAATCGCCCTTTTTTGAGAGAGACCTCGAATTGGACAATCACAAGCTCTAATTCTTCATTGAACTTAGCCCCTGTCAAACCTTAATTTCCATTAACAACAACCATCATCTTCTTTCTCTGTTCAAAATCAAATCCAAAAGAAACCCATTCTTCTCAACTTCAACAAACTCCCATCTAGCTATTTCATTTTGTTTCAACTTAATGCCTGATTTCATTTCTCTATTGTTGTTCCAAACCTGCTAACAGATCCATGTCGGAAGCAAGATTAAGATGAGATTAATATAAATCTAAACTTTGATTACGGATCAGAAATGAGAATCGAGATGAAACCGAAGCTATTAGGTTATCAACATCAGCAGAAAAGAAAGAAAGAATTGTTATAGAACGATGAGATATTATTTTTTTGTTAATTAACCTTTGTTTTCAGTTGTTATTGATGATTTTCATAGATTTTTCTCCATCGATTCAGAACATATCTTCAGGAACTGATATTGCCGATGGATTTCATTGACGAAGAAGAAGAAGAAGCAAAACATGATAGAACACAAATTAACACAAATCATAATAGATCTGTTGATAATAGTGGCGGACATGATGGAGGTGGTGGTGCTGGTTATAGTGGTGTCGGTTGTGGTGTTGATTGGAGTGATGGAGATGGTGGTGGGAGCGGTGAGATTTTTTCTTTGATAAGAATAGTGAAAACGAAAGTGAAGAAGAAGCTGGTAGTATAAGAATTAAAAGGTTAAAAATGAAATTATGTGAATTATTTTTCTGTTAATAATTTCACTTCTGCCATTAGGAGTATTTGTAAAGACTCATAAGGGTGTTTGTGCATGACCCATGGATAATAGGGGCATAAATAACATTCCCACTTAATACTTTTGTTTTCCTCATCTCATGGAAACTCCTTGATTTCAACAAAACTCCTTGGTTTGAACAAACTCCTTGGTTTTATGATATTTCCCTAAAATCATGAAAAATATTGTAGAATTAGAAAAATGCCGTGGAACCGGGATCTTTAGCCGGCCATATCCGGTCCCACACTTCATGATTCCATCATTTTATTATTTTTCCTTCATCTCATGAAGTTTTCACGTTTTTAGCAAAAATCCCTGATTTCTTCATATTTTCTCAAAATATTGCTCAAACTCACATCAGAAAATATCAAAATTCTCAGAACTGAGATACGAACACTTTGGTGATGTGAGCATGTTACCTTGACCAACCAGGGTTGGATTTTTGGCTTGCAAGAAGCCGTTCCCACGTATTTTCACAATTTGACCTAATTTGCGCAATTTCATGTATTAGGTCCAAAACTCTTCCAAACAATTTGGAGCATCATAAGATTATCGTCAGTCGATCCCGTGACCACCCAGGGCCGATTTCATGATCCCTTGGTCGGTCTCTCATCTCTTCATAATTAATTAGGTTTTATCACCTAAGGCTCAGACGAGCATTATTTTAATGATTAAACCAGCATTTAATCGTCCTTTTATCAACAAATCGACAAGTCTTCAAGAGATCTTGGTATTTGCTCACGTGAGCATCTAGGCGCTACATGGATGGCCCATAATCCCGTGTAGCATGTTCTTCCTTCACTCTGTGGTATATTTTCAATAAATCATCAATTGATCAAATTAGGGTTTTGGGTCCAAGGTTCATAATTCCAGATTCAAACGCAAATAATTTTGCATTGATTTCATGACCAACATTTTATTGATTATACTCGGTCCAGTTGCCAGTATTCTGATTTAATACTTTATTTGGTCATGCTGCCAATAGTTCATCAGACGAGCAATATTTGCTCAGACCAAGGAGTATTGGTTCAACTATCAATATTCAACGATTCATCAAATGAACAATATTTGTTCACTTTAGCTATCAACATTTATTCGAGAATTATACCTCTGTCTTAACAGACATGTTCAATTCATAAGTCTCAAAACATTTTCAAATCACGTTCGACTCGACAATACAAGGATTCATCGTCCCATGAAGTCATGAAGTCAGCAACTGAATAACTAAAACAACGAGGCATCAACCATGTCACATGGGGGGATATTAACTAGGGTTTTGGTCTGGCGGTCTACGACACGTGTGTTCATACACACAATGATAATGTGAGCAAGTCGTGTAATTAGTTGAAGGATTTAACAAAGTAGTAGCTGAAAAATCAATCAAGTCTCTGCACGTTGAGCAACTGGTTTTAACATGATTTCCACTTCTCCATTATTTGATTCCATCAACTGTCACACTTCATGGGATCATGGTGTTTACAATTCCAGCAATATAAAAGTTCTCTGAATCTTGATTAAAATACACAAAAATTTCTCGATAAGTTCACACAAATAATCTTTGTCTACACGAACTCATCGTCTGAGCAATCACTCTCAACTGAGTAAATTCAATAATTCAAAACTTTCTTATGCAGAATACATAACACACCAATAATATTAATCACCATTGATCTCACATATTTCTCAGCTTCCCTCCTACAAATCGACTCATCCTCTCTTGTGACCAAATTTACTCTGGAACGGCCATTGTCTTGGTTAAGGCCAGAGTACTACATATTGATCTCTCGAATTCAAAGCACTCCCTTCTTGCAGTGCATCTATGTGAGGTTAGATAGTTCGCTCGGTTCAGGGAATTCCTTCCGCACGGTCGTCTCCTCAATTCCTTAAAAACCAAAAACTAGTTTTGCCCCATCTACAGATTGGCGACCACAATGGGAGATTATTCTCTCGGTTGTAATCCCAAATCTCACAAATATGGTTGGTCTTAGGACTAATTCAACTACTTCAAACATCATCCAGAATATTTCAAATGATAACGTTCCTCCTCCCAGCACTACCTCTGATGACGCGGAAAGCGGAGAAACCCCAACTCTGGCTGAGTTGGCACGAGTCCTGGAGATCCACACCAGGAACATGGATCCTATGAAATATACAATGAACCAAATACTCGATATTCTCATCAGACTGACATCCGAGTTAGGCAGTACCTCCGCTTCATAAGTCCCAGCACCGGGGACTGACTTGTCACGTGGTGACCCTCAAATTAATATATTCACTACTTATGAAAATCCGGTGGACCAGGAGGTTGCAAAGTTGGTCATAAACTTGTGTGAACTCTTACACTTTTCCAGAAAGCAGCGGACAGACACGTTTTCTGCACTCAACCAGATATCATCTGATGTGGTAATAGCTCCATTGTCTCCAACAGTCGAGGAAATATCCATGATATCTGAGCATACGATCCACAATATCACTTTTGGAGAAGAGGAACGCATGGAATATGAAGGACATAACCGGTTTTATCAAAGAATCTGAATTCAAGAGAGCTCTCGTTGATACAGGCGCTTCTACAAATAATGTCACTATGAAGACTCTCAAGGCAGCCAAGTTCCCACAAAATAAGATCATTCATCATCCCATCTTGATGACAGGTTTTGAAGGAATCCAAATCCATACATATGGGTATACATACATAGACTTGAAGGTAGGGCATATTCAATCAAAGGTAAAATTTCATGTGATCGAACAAGAGCCTGATTATCACATGATAATCGGACGATCGTGGCTCCATGATAACAAAGTGGTTCCTTCAACATACCATCAATGCATCAAGGCTCTGATTAATAATAATATTGTTTGTATTGCGGCTTCATCATCTCCTTACGCCCCGGTCTATGACGCTGAATTCCTTGAGTCTCAAAAGAACATCCCCAAACCTCCAAACAAGATTTATAGTACTCCGCTCCCAAGATGGAAGTCCATCGAAGAGGTCACAGACAAACCATCGTCCTCAGGTGTCAAGTCGATTAAGTCGTCTGCTACACCGATTAAACACCGTAAAGATCAGGCCTCAACTCAGGGATCTAATTTCATAACCATTCATGATGCGGAGGGGAGAACCATTTACCGTCGACGCAATAATTAGCAATTAATAGAGGAGAACGATGAAAAGTCTCCCCGCCCCAAAGAATCATGTCAGAGTGAACCATCACTCGAAGAAGAAGTTCAAGATGCTCCACGATAATTACAAGACGACACTGACTCCACTACTGATGATCTCGAAACGATCAACATCGGAACATATGTTGATCCAAGGACAATTTTAATCAGCTGATCATCACTATCGCCAGAGGAACGGACGGAATAAATAAATCTGCTGAAAGAATATCAAGATGTCTTTTCCTGGACGTACGAAGAAATACCAGGTCTAGACGACAAATTGGTTACTCATCATTTGCACATTACTCTTGGCTCCAAAGCTGTTAAACAACTGCCAAGGCAGTTCAGACACGAAGTCGAAGAACAAATCAAAGTCGAGATTCAGGAACTAATAGTAGCAGGGTTCATCAAGCCTATTTAACATCCAACATGGATGGCGAATGTTGTTCCTGTCAAGAAGAAAAATGGTCAAATCAGATGTTGTGTTAATTTTAGGAATCTGAATAAGTGTTGTCCGAAGGATGATTTTCCTTTACCCAACATTAATATGCTCGTTGATGCAACTAGTGTTCTCATTTATGGATGGTTATAGCGGATACAACCAGATCAAGATGTACGAGCATGATGCCGACAAGACTGCATTCCGTACTCCTATTGGGAATTTCAACTACACTGTGATACCCTTCGGATTAAAGAATGCCGGTGCTACTTATCAACGAGCCATGAATGCTATATTCCATGATATGATGCACAATCAAGTGGAAGACTATGTTGACAATGTGGTGGTGAAGTCGAAGACTCGAACATATCACTTTGAAGTCATACGACAAGTCTTTGAAATATGCAGAGAATATAAATCAAAGATGAACCCTCTGAAGTGTGCATTTGGTGTCTCCTCTGGGAAATTTCTAGGATTTTGGTCGCAGCATAAGGAATCAAAGTCGATCCAGACAAGACGAAAGCTATTACTACCATGCCTCCTCCACGCACTATGAAGGAACTCCAGAGTTTCATTGGCAAGGTAAATTATATTCGACACTTCATTCCTAGATTGGCTCAATTCATTGCTTCATTACCCCTTTATTGAATAAAGGAAAGAGTTTCACATGTACATGAGATCAGATACTTTACAAGAAGCATTCCATAAAATATAGCAGATACTATTATCACCTGCTATCATGAGATCACCAATGCAAGGACGACCACTGATACTTTACACAACTTCTAGTGATGTCTCTATTGGAGCACTCCTTGCTCAAAAAGACGACGGAGGCATCGAACGACCAATCTACTACCTTAGCAATACAATGCGAGATGCTCAACTCCGATACCCAAAGGCTGAGAGAGAATGTCTGGAGTTAGTGCATGCAATTCAGAAATTCAGACACTATTTATTATCTAAGAGAGTCGTGCTCGTTTCCAAAGCTGACCCTATAAAGTTCTTACTATCAAAGACAACCTTAATAGGAAGACCAGCAAAGTGGCTACTTCATATGTCAGAATTTGACATAGCATGTACACCTCCTAAAGCCATCAAAGTCCAAGCAGTTGCAGACTTGATCACTACTTTTACAGGAGAGGATGCAACAATGTTACATGAAGATGTACCTGGTGAGTTTCCAGATATCTTAGTCATCAAAGAAGAGACGTGGCTTTTATACTTTGACGGTTCCGCCACCCCTAGCAACAACACTGGAGGAGCAGGCATAGTGCTAGTATCACCATCCGAAGAGGTTTTCTCACATTCATTCAAGCTGGATTTTCACTACACCAACAATTCAGCAAAATACAAAGCCTTCTTACTAGGATTGTCCCTGGCAAAGCAAGCAGGAGCAGCACACCTCCAGATAAGAGGAGATTCAAAGCTACTGGTCAATCAAATAAATAAAACATACTCCCTTAAAGAAATCACACTTGCTCTATTCAGAACTGAAGCTCAAAGGCTGTTAACTCACTTCGTTGATGCAATGATTGTCCATACCGGGCAAACTAACAATAGGAATGCTGACTGCCTGGCGACACTCTCTTCTAAGCTGCAATTCGAAGGAGCAGAAAAAACAATCACTATATAGAGGCGTGCTGTGTCATCTACCTGGCTTGCTCAAGTCGAATAAATTCAAGCAGATGATTGGCGAGCACCTATTATTCATGAATTGAGAAGTTCTCTTTTGGAAGGGAAAGTCAGTCTCAAATAATTAAAAAATTATTTCTTGCTTTACAGATCATTATACTATAGAAACTCTGATGGGTCCTTGTCACGATGCCTTGGAAATGACGAAACGGACGAACAACTCAAACGCATGCATGAAGAAACTTGTGGACAGACGCTGGTGGTAACGCTTTACATAAAGATTCAAAGAATGGGATACTATTGGCCTTCCATGGAGGCTCAATCGAGGACTCTGTAAAAGTCATGTCCCAATTGTCAAGCGCCTCCTCATCACTTAGAAGCTCTGACATCCCATCACACTGGGGACTAGAGGGAGCCCTACATCAAATACCTCCGGGATAATGAGTTTTCGTTGGAAAAGAAAGAAACAATCAAACTCATTCAGAGAGATAAAAGATTCGCCTTTATTGATGGAATCTTATACCGCAAAAGATTTGGTGGAAATTTGCTGAGATGCTTAGCTGAGCATGAAATCCCAACAATTCTGAAGGAGATGCATAATGGAGAACATCAAGGGAAAAGGAAATTATCTCTCCAGATTCATGAGAAATATTATTGGCAGACCATGGAAGAAGATGTAGTTGCATACAGTTCAGAGATGTCATCAATGCCAACTCCATGGTAATCTCATTCACACTACTTGTCTCCCATTGAATTCTTTGAATAGTCTATGGCCTTTTTATAGGTGGGGACTGAAATTATAGTGCGAATTCCGCTGGGGGAAATAGAGACGCAAATAACTTTGTGTGTAGTGGACGTGAAATCACCATATAATATGCTGTTGGGAAGACCATGGATACATGCAATCAAGGTTGTATCATCAACTCTACATCAGTGCATAAAATTTCCTATGCCTATCGGAATTGGCGAGATTAGAAGAGATACAGATTGTGCAGCGTTGTGTTTCCAGAATGAAGTAAAGAATTGTGAAAATCAAATTCAGTTGTGAAAACAACACAGTAAAATGAGGAAAGAAGAAAAGAAAGAAGAAGAATTTAAGATTTACATGATAAGATCAGAAGAAGGAAAAGGAATATTTAACGATATATTGCAAGAAAGTGATGAACCAGCGGAGGTAATAAAAACACCAACACCAATGGGAGAACATGAAGCTAGTAATATTGCAGCAGAACCCACAAAAGAAGTAAATGTTGGCAGTGAAGAAGACCCAAAAATGCTGAAAATTGGAACTAAGATGGATGTGGAGGAAGAAGAGCAAACTGTAAACCTTCTGCGAGAATACAAAGACATTTTTGCGTGGAATATGGATGAGATGCCTGGAATAGATCCATCTGTTGCGTGCCACAGATTGGAGATTAACAAAAATGTCAGACCATTCAAACAAAGAATAAGAAAGATTGCGACTACTTATCATGCCAAGATAGAAGAAGAATTGCAGAAGATGCTAGACGCAGGAATTATAAGGCAAGCAAAATATCCAGAATGGATCGCCAACATGGTAGTAGTTCCCAAGAAAAATAAGGGGATAAGAATTTGCATTGATTTTACTGATCTAAATAAAGCATGTCCCAAAGATAGTTTTCCCTTGCAGATATTCCGCATTTGGTGGAATCTGCCGCAGGAAATGATCGAATATCTTTGTTAGATGGATACAAGGGCTATAATCAAATCCCACTTGCGGAAGAAGATCAAGAACATACTGCATTCTTTGCTCCCAAAGGACTATATTGCTACACAAAGATGCCTTTTGGGTTACGAAATGCAGGAGCAACTTATCAAAGGATGGTGGAAAATGTGTTCGCGAAATGGATACATAAAACTTTAGAGGTATATGTGGATGATATGTTGGTTAAAAGAAAAGAAGCTAAAAATCATGTGCAGGACTTAAGGGAAATTTTTGATCAGATGCGGCTTTTTAATATCAAAGTAAATCCTGAGAAATGTACTTTCGGAGTATCATCTGGGAAATTCATGGGATATATTGTATCAAAAGAAGGAATACAAGTTGATCATGAAAAGGTGCAAGCAGTTCGAGATATGCCAACTCCAGCAACAGTAAAAGATGTGCAAAAATTGAATGGACTTTTAGCCTCACTAAGAAGATTTATTTCGCGATCATCAGATAAATGCAAGCATTTCTTCAACATACTAAAGAAGGGAACAAAATTTAAATGGACAGATGAATGTGAGAAAGCTTTTCAAGGAATTAAGGAATATTTGATGAATATATCCATTTTACAGAAGGCTGAACCGAGGAGAAGAATTCTTTGATATATCTTGCGACAACTCCACATGCTTTAAGCGCAGTACTTTTGTGAAATGACGCAGGAGTTGAAAAACCTATTTACTACATCAGCAAAACATTTAATGATGCGGAGAAAAATTATTCGAAGATTGAAAATCTAATTTTGGCATTAGTTTATGCGGCTTCTAAGCTTCGCATATATTTCCAAGCGCATAAAATCAAAGTACTAACAAAAGTACCAATTGAGTCAGTAATGAAAAATTCAAAGAGATCAGGCAGAGTCGAAAGATGGAACGCACAAGTGGGGCATTTTGAGATCCAATATGCAATTCTATCATCGCCAAAATCTCAAATTGTCGCAGATTTTCTCGCAGAATTTCCTTTGGAGGATGATGAAGCTGTAGAAGACATGATGGATATAGAAGAAGAATATGGGGATCCTAGAGATCTTTTAACAGAACCAAATAGGTGGGAGATATTAGTAGATGGATCATCCAATGGAGAAGGAAATGGAGTGGGAGTCATTTTTATTTCGCCAGAAGGCGCAAAAATGGCATTTGCATTTCGATTGGAATTTGAATCTACCAATAATGAGACAGAATATGAGGCTGTAGTACATGCTCTAAGATTTGCGATAGAAATGAAGGTGGAGAATGCAAGGGTTACCAGTGATTCACAGTTGATTATCCTCCAAATTGAAGGGGAATATGCAACTAACGATATATCTTTGAAAAAATATAAGAAACTTGTTGAAGAATTATCTGCGAAAATTCCAAAACTCAAATGGAGGCATATTTCAAGAAGAGATAACAGGCTTGCAGATGATTTTGCGTTTATATCAAGTATGATGGTAGATCCGACTGCGAGAAATATAAAAATACAAACACTCATAGCACCATCAATTAATAAAGAAGAAGAAGAGGAAGCTGAGGCAATGGTAGTAGAAAATAATGGCGAAGAATCAAGTCGAATTATCGCAGATTGGCGTGCAGAAATTCACGCATATCTAGCAAGGGGGGAGATTCCAAGGAACAGATTAGAAGCAAATAAATTAAAAAGTAGAGAAACAAATTATGAGTTAAGAGACGGGGTATTATATCGAAAATCTTTAAATGGGCCTTCCCTCAGATGTTTGACACAAGAAGAAGGAAAGCAAATATTAAAAATGTTACATAGTGGGGATGCTGGTAATCACAGCGGCGGAAGATCTTTAGCATACAGAACTAAAATGCAAGGTTATTATTGGCCATATATGCATGAAGATGAAAATAATTTATCAAGAAGTTGCGAGGAATGTCAGAGATTTGCAAAAAGAATATATGCACCAGGTGAAACATTAACATCCTCAAAAAATGTTTGGCCATTTGGAAAGTGGGGTTTAGATATTGTGGGACCATTTGTACCGGGAACAGGGCAAAAGAGATACTTAATTGTCGCAACAGATTACTTCACAAAATGGGCGGAAATTAAAGCAGTACAACATATTCGTGATAAGGACATTTTCACATTTATATTTTAAAATATCATTTGCAGATTCGGAATTCCAGCGCAGTTGGTGTCAGATAATGGAAAACAATTTGAAGGACAAAATATAGAGATGTTACTTAATGCATTCAAGATAAAGTGCGGAAAATCGACTCCTTTATACCCACAGGCCAATGGTCAAGCTGAAGCAACTAACAAAACAATCGTAGATATTCTCAAAAAGAAGTTAGAAGGGCATCATAGAACGTGGTGTCAACAAGTTCATAATGAAGTTTGGGCTTATAATACAACACGAAGAGAAGCAACTGGGGAATCTCCTTTTTGTTTAACATATGGGGTTGAGGCAGTATTACCAACAGAAGTTGCTATTCCTACAACAAAAAGAGAAGCTTGGGAAAATAATCTTAGTGTTCGTATGATTCTATACGGGCGAAATATAAAAGCTGTTTTCCGCAATAATTTGCGAAATAATTAAGAATTTTAATGCAAATGCATAAGACGGGCGAAAATTGCCTTAAAACATATAAGAATGGGACGAACTTTTATGGCGTACACCTTAGTTCGCGGATTCTATTCCGTAAGAGGCAATGTCCTTAAAGTGCGTCATAAGGGGGGTATCTCTTTGCATGGATATGGGAAAGGATATACCGCTGCTGGAACCTAGTCATGGAGATTTGGGATTATAGAAAATCCATCCGGGAGAGATAACTTGGATTCCCAACAATATAAGGTTATACCCTGGTTGGGCGCCCGAGAGTTTCTCCTAAGGAATGCAAAGTATGATCAAGGAGCCGAGGTACACGGTTGAGCTGTGGGTGCCCGGGATGGATGAACCTACCCTGGCCATCCACGACAAGTCTTGGCTTACGATGTGTTCGGCCCAAAGAAAACCCCACTTAGGGTGCAGTCTTGTAACTATAAGGCATAAAGGACAAGGCTGCGAAAACAACTGGTTGTTGGAAGAACCGGATGGGAAAGTGATAGTCTTGTATGGCCGATGTATAATCCTTGAAGGGGCAACCGGGGGGAGAGATAAGGGCGATACCCTCCATTAGGGAGATGTGTATAAAAAAAGACGGCAATGTCATGGGACTTTATAATCGCAAGAATATTTAGGCCCGTCATATTGTCGAGTTACACCGACATCAATGTCATGGGACTTTATATTCGCAAGAATATTTAGGCCCGTCATATTGTCGCGTGACTGGCCAAAAAGCCTAAAGAGAAATGTTAAGATGAGATCAATGGGTTTTTGCGATAAGATCAAAATATGAGATAAATGAAATCAATAATAAGAGGATATAAATCGCAAAGACGTCCTGCGATTTCATCGAAAAGACGACAAAGTCATAAGTCTTAAAAAGCAAAGAGAGATTAATCTCACAAGAAGGCTTAGATTTATCATATTGTCGCAGAGATTAAAATTAAATGATAAGGCAAGATCAATGGATTATTACAAGATCAATGTAAAAGTAAGAATCCCTGCGATCTTGTCGCATAAAAGTGGCATAATAAGACCTTTAACTAGGAAGGCGAAATAAGACCACAAGAGAGGTTATATCTGCAAAGCATATAACAGATTTTTTGCAGCGTTGATTGCGATAATTCATTTATCATATTGCAGATTGATAACAAGAGGCAAGTATGGGATTTCTTACAAGGGTAACAAATTCAATACTTCACAAGGAAGATTATGAGGGGCAAATATGGGGATTATAAAACAATATTTCATTATCTTCCTTGAGAAGAATTAAAATAATAAAAAAGAAGATAATCAAGTTACAAGAATTTATGAAGATTGGATTCAGATTAATAAAAATATATAATTAGAAGAAGATGACGGGGTTACAAAAACTGCAATGTTTCGCAAAAGAGATTCAAAAATTACAATCATTCGCAGGACAAGGAAAAGAACAAGATATTTCGCAAGAATATAAAACTCCAGAGAATATTCTTCCTTAATTTTATCATTCTTGTTCGCTACTATTATCTTCATCAGCGACACCTTTTTCAGTTTGGGTTTCTCCATCACCAGTGATTGTTTTGTGAGGAGAATTATGTTCTTCTGATTCTTTATGAGGATTTTCTTGATATTCTCCATCATTGAGAGGGTTTTCTTCTTCTTCTATTTCTTTAGGTGGGTTTTGTTCATCCTCAGAAAAATATTCTTCATTACTTGAATAATTTAGATCTTCATCTATGAGACGAGGGACTTCGTTATTATCTATATCCAAGGGTTTGATCTTCATAGGAGGTAAAGAATGAGAGAATAGAACATTGTTTATGAGAACCTCAGCGCCTAAATGCGCCTTACGGAGGCAATTCTTTTCCCGGTTTCTGATCTCTATATCTTTGAAATATTCAAGATAGTCAAATCTTCTTAATGCTCTGTTGCGAGAGTTAGAAAGCGCAGTGTTCTTTTTGCGAAGTTTGGCCAACCTCATAGACAGATCAGAGATTGAATCTTGAAGGTGCTTCTCAGATTCTGCAGAAGAAAAATCACATATTAGATGGAATTTCCGCAAGAAATAAGATGGGAAAATACAATGAAATAATTAAATAGACGAGGCAGTCAAAATAACTACCTTCCTTTTGCGAGGATAGTTTGAATTATGTTAAGGAAGCAATTCTTCCATTGATTCATGGTATCATCGAAAGTATCACCAACTTTACCTTTCAAACGAGATTTTATACTTTTTTCTTTAGAAAGAAGATGAGTATTTTCTTCTTTTAATGAGGAATGGGAGTTCTTCAGTAGAGCATAGTTAGTCATCTTTGAGACTGTTGACTTTTACGCTCAGAGCTAATCTACCTTTTATAAGTTTCTCTTGTTCAGCGGCAGATGATTCGGTTATCTTTTTAAGCTCATCTTTCAATACACGAAGAGATTGCTTTTGGTTGTCACACAGATTTTGAAGATTACTCAATTGCTGCGAATAAACCATGGTTTTACTCACAAAGCTACGTTTCTCTTGAGATAAGGTTTTGTTTTCATCTAATAACAATTCCACCCTCAAATTAGTCTGATTTAGCGAATATAAAAGTTGAGTGGCTTCATTACTTAGGCGATCTCGTTCACAAATTAGCTGATTATTCTCATTCTTAAGATTATTTATCTCGTAAATTGAATATGTGTGAAGAGTATTCAATCTATCAAATTGATTCTTCCAAGACTCTTTCCCAATGCGGGCCTCATCAGCGATTGTTTCCCATTCAAGTATCTTCAATAATTGGTTATGTTTTGAAGCTAAATATGCGTCAACAAATAAATAAAGAAAAATTGAGTACATAGAAAACAAAGGATTATTGAGGCAAAAACAGAGGCAAGAAAGTTGTACCTTTCAGATCATCATTTCTGCTGCGAAGATTTTGTGAGATCTAATTTGAATTGCGAAACTTATGATCGAGAAGTTCACATTCTAAAGTTTTTGCTTGAAGATTCTTCTTCAAGGTTTCAATTTCACTTTCTAAAGCAGTTATCTTAGACGAAGAACCGCAGGATCCAAGATGCTTGCTTAGAATCATACAAATATCTTGTCTCGCAGGGTCTGTAGAAGATTTCATAGCATCATTCAAAACTTCAGATAATATTTGAAAAGCAGCTTCAACCCCTATTGCTATTTCTTGAGAAGAAGAAAGAGAAGTAGAGGAAGAATCTTTGGCGACAATAACTTGAAGATTAGAATCACTCACGGTAGTAGGGGTGGAAGAAGGAACTTGGTTAGTCGCAATTACAGTATCATTCACCGCAACATCCTTCATCACAACTTCATTCATCACGGCTTCATTCACCGCAGTTTTATTTACCGTGGTTTCATTCACCACAGTTTCATTAATCGCAGGATCATTGGCTGCTGATTCATTCACGTTAGTTTCAGCTATTAAAGATTCATCCATCACAACTCTTGAAATATTGGTGGAAATATTAACATCAATAGGTTCATTTGGAATTGATGAAGAAGTAATGGTGGTGTTAATATTAGAATTTACGCAAGGAGAAGGAGAAGATTTATCTTGCGGCGGAACAGGGTCTGCAGGAAAGAAATCAAGAATATCCACTTCATCTGGAAGAGCTTTAATTTGACGAGAATGCTTAAGAGGTCTAGAAATATTTTCTTCACCCTGCGAATAATAATGTAGATAAGAAACAGAGGCAACAATATTGTTATTTCAAAGAAATAAGTGTTTCTTACTACCTTATCATTCTCAGATCTTTTCTCCTTTCCAATACGCCTTTTTTGAGAAACTTTAGGGTTAGGGTTTTTTGACAGTAATCTTAATCTGAGAAGTAGTGTTACTGAAAAGGATAATATAGAATATGGGGATTACAAAGAAAATCAGGCGATAGAAATGATGAAACATGAACAAAATAAGGTTCAAGATAAGAACATACCTTTGAGTCTCCATTAGAGCAGCAGCAGGAAGGATATTAGGAAAGAAAAAATTACAGACGAAAAAGAAAGAAGTTGAAGAAAAGAGAGATGACGAAAGAAAATCTTTCCTCGAGTGGGACATCTATTTATAGATGAAGGATGGGTAACTGGGTTGATCGGTAAAAGAGTAAAGATTGACACGTGCCAACGGTAAAACGTAAAATAGGGAACTTTGTCGGGTAAAAAGTAAGGAGTTGCGACAAATCAAGAAACTTAAATTCTCATGATCTTTATCTCCTTCGCAGAAAAGATATGAGAAGAGGCAAGATGTAGGATCAGAATATTGTCACAATAATATTCTTGCGAAATAAACAACAAGACTTGCGACACATCAATGATATTCTGCGAAATGTCTCAGAGTGACGTAAGGAATGACATATCAGATGAAAACGACAGAAACATGAGTAAAGTGTGACATTTCTGCGACGAACCAATAAGACTTGCGAATGAATAAGGCGGTGCTAATTGAGATTTATCGCAAGAACTCAGATCCGAAATTAAAGGGAATCTTAACTGTAAATGAGCTGTAATCCATTATGTAAATACATATATAAAGGAAATGAATAGTTCCAGAGAGGGGGATGATTTTTGAAGGGCTAGGAAGGTTTTTAGGAGAGAGAAAATATTTATCAAGTGTTCTGTGTTCTTGATTTTTGTGAAATTCCTTAAGATCGTATTAATGAAAAAGTGTCTTTAATCTTAAAATTATGTCATAAATATTGATAAACTCTTGAACAGGGTGTAGTGTAGGAATTCCTGCAACTACATGCACATCAACCTGCACTGAAGAATTTTTAATCTCATATGAAGATCAGATAAAACCGTTGAATGATACTCCACTCAAATAATCATAGAATTACTCACAGATGTGCCGGCCTTTGCATGAGTTGATATGTACAGGGCAGGGGCTCTAACAGTCTACTTGGGTCTTGAATTATGAGAAGAAGATGGATTCTTCTGATTATCTTGCAACAAGTCATTTTATATGATCAATAACTCTGATCAAATGGAGATGAAGAAAAATACACAACTTACTAAGACGGACGATTCTACTTCATGCTTTGACTGAGATTTATTCCGAGAAGAAATACTACTACTGGACATAGCGACAAAAATGTATGATGATCAAGATTTCCTCTGCAGAAACTGACTCAGGATTGGAAGAAATATTTGCGTAAATGCTAAACCCTAAGTCTTGGAGATATATACAAGATACAGTGGATACTTATCTTCTGCGGATAGTTAAATTCAGTTGCGGGTTTTATTGAAACCCTAAGATTCAAACACGGTCAATACTGGAGATGCGGAGGAAAAATAACTGGGGACTGATAAAAGATGGACACAGTCAGAAAACTATACGAGTTTGTGTATGACACATGTCTTTTCAGCCCATGCGACATATCTTAGTATTTTCCTCAAATGGAAATCACCAAAGCAAGTCGAAAGTGATCGTGATGCGTGAAAATTGGTCCATTTCATTCAGTTCGGGAAGAATCAACATTTATAAAAGGGTTGTTCATTTAAAAGAAAATTCCAATTCAGAAGAGAAGCTGTTCAGATCATCAAAAGAAACATCTACTAAAAAAATGCAAATGTTTAAATAGGATCATGAGCAAGGCTAGTCGTCCGATTCGCCGTCTTCATCATCATCATCATCCTATGAATAATCTTCTTCAAACTCTTTCTCGGAGTCACTGTCTGAGTCAGGGAATTCTTCTTCTTCGATATCACCATCTATTGCATCCTGTAGATCTTCATCGTCACGTTCAGCTTGGATATCATCCTTAACCTGTCGTTCAATCTCCCTGTGCGGTGGATATGACTTACTTTTACGTGTTGTAAAATTCCAAACAATCTCTTCTTCTTCATCCTCAGCATATGAATCTGAAACTACACCATAAGGACGGGATCAGAGTCTCTCCTCGGCTTCTTGTGTTTTTCGCTGAATTCTACGTCTTTTTTCTCGATACTCAGCCAGTATCTCCTCTATTTCTTTCCTCTTCAAGAGCATGTCACGATCAGCTTTCAGCTTATCAAGAGACATGATATTTTCCAGAAGAGCACGATCTATGTTGGCGCACGCTTTCTCCTCAGAAACCCTTGAATCCTCTTCAGAAGAGCTGGAAGAATAATCACTGCTGGAGGACACCATTGTCTGGAACCAGAGACACATAATTACGAATGTGCATATATCAATTTCACAAAATGGTAATTCTCAACTCTTACCTTTTTACAATTCCACTAGCAATAGTGATTGCAACGTAAGGGTTAACACTTCAAAACTTGATCGTTTCTTCGAACCTACAAAAGATGAGAGAAAACTCATATTTTCATAAAATCATGAATATTTCTACTGCGTGAACATTCACCATGGAGTTATAAAACTAAACATTATTTTATCATAAATAATTTTTTACTTCTAAGTAATATTATATAAAACTCAAGTTTTGACTTTAAAGAAAATAATATATATTTGCATATATATAAAATAAAACGTGATTTACTCACGTAAATTAAAATATATATAGATATATATATTAAAAAAAACGTGATTTACTCACGTAAATTAAAAAAAAAATCACCTGAGCAAGGCTCATGAAAATAAAATTCGTGGATACTCCACAGTTCTATCAAAAAAATAAAATCCCATGGATAGACCATGGTTTCATAAAAGAAATATCTTCCTTCGTAAGATCATCTTTCTTCGAAACGAGGGTTTATTTCGGTTTTGTGAAAGCTCACGTAAATTAAAAAAAATTTACTCATGTAAATTAAAGTTTTGGTTACGTGAGGAAGATATTTACTCACGTAAATTAAAAAAAAATTCACCTGAGAAAGGCTCATGAAAATAAAATTCGTGGATACTCCACGGTTCTATCAAAAAAATAAAATCCCATGGACAGACCATGGTTTCATAAAAGAAATATCTTCCTTCGTACGCTCTTCTTTCTTCGAAACGAGGGTTTATTTCGGTTTTGTGAAAGCTCACATATTTTCAAGATAAAGTTTTGGTTTTCATGAAAGCTCAAAAACGAAATTTTATCACTGGACACAAGTCTATACATAAAAAAAAAATCTCTCCTAGGTCAGGGATTATTAATAGTCTCTCAAACTAACGATGGAACGAATATATGTTTTCTAAAAATAAGGGTTTTCAACAAAACTCACACTCATATATGCACATATATATAATTTTAACATGATCAAATCATGAATAACTCATGAACTTAGCAAACTTTTGAAAAGAAAATAAATTCATGTACCTGTCGGCGCTGGCTGGAATATGTCCGGACGGTGATCAGACAGTGGATGCTTCGACTGGAAACTCCAGCGAAAATTTTTGCTCCTCCCTGATAGCGTGAAGATGATGAAGAGGTGAAGGTGGTGGTCATGTAGGTGAAATAAAAAAGGAAGAAGTATTAATCCCTTTTATATCACATTTTATTTCAAAAACCTAATTTTACAAGGATTTCCTTATTGGGCCCGACCCGTGAATCCTAAAACGACTGATGCGTGTCGTAGGTGCACAAATTAATTCACTTATCCTCTACTTTACTAATGAATAATATAGCAGTAAATAAGGTTCGTTCCCACGAAGAGCATGGAGTTTTAGTTGTCAAAAATGTCACAAAGGGGGATTGTTTTAGATTTTGAAACGAAATAAATAACAAAGCAATGAAAAGGAATTAAGTTGCAAGCAATGGAGAGAAATATGATCAGGGATTCCTTCTTCGTTACTAAATAGTCATAAAAGTAGCATATTCATCTATTCTTTATCATTCACAGACTATTATCAACCGTAGGAAAGCATCTAGCGCAGTGCTATCCTCAAAATTCCTTAAGTCACTGGACACCGAAGTGTTCGAATGCCAGATTATATTTTATAAACCACCTAGAAGTAGCGCACTCTAAGTGTAATTTGGTCGATAGCTTTATATTTTGTGAATTTAGGTCAATCCTAGTAGTTGAACTCTTAGCGCAAGGTTCACTTTCTAGTGTTGTTTCTACTTGCGATTGCTCCACAGAATCCCTCTGCAAGGTTTCACAATTTCTACTTGTGTAGGGAATTATTCAACAATTACGGATATCCTAATTCTCTACTAGCATTAGGTTAACTAATAAACTAGTTCAGTTGGCCACCTAAACAATTTATCAATCAAACATAAAATTAATTATTGTAAAAACAAACAATTATCACGTGAAGAGTTAAAATAGATTTATATGCTAAATTGAATCATATATTAGAACTTACAGTTCATCCCCAATCACTACTCATGGTACTAACAAAACCCATGAGTTTCATATGATAAAAGTAAGAGAAATAATTACGGTGATGAAAATAGCTCCAAAACCCTAGGTTTCTCCTCTTGTGTTCTTCTCTCCAAAAGCTTGATAAAAGATTAAAATATTGTCCCCAAAAATATTAGAAGGGTCTCTTATATAGTACCCAAGTTGTAGTTGCGCCCATGCTCGAATCCAGATCGAAATAAGATTTTAAACTTGCCAAAATTCCACCAAAATCATGCCAAATTCGTGTGAAATAAACACACATCCAATGGGTCGCGTCACGTGCCGAACAACAACCTGAAAGAAGCTTCAATCACGGTCGGGACTTCTAGCCGTAATCTCTCCTGGATCTTTTCACAATTCTTGTATTTTCTATCACGGCTAAGACTTTCCAGTCGAAACATCTCCTGTAAGTTTTTACCATTTCTTTCTTTCTTTCCAAAAGTTCCCTTTTGAAAAAGCATGAACATCCTCACTTACTCGAACTCAGACAACCTAACTCACTGCACTCATTCAAACTCTTCTCTATCAGTCACGATCAATTCAACAACAGACAATATCCAAACTCCATCGGCAACAACTCCATCTATCCATCCTTGCCATCATCACACGGCCATGAACCATTATCGACCAACATTGCATCATGTTCTTCTATGTTTAATCACGACCAAATTATCTCTTTGTTCTTGCCCCATTCATTAGTCTCGATCACTGCCAGCTCCCATTCAATCATTGATCACCGAGACAACACCATTCTGCCAACTCCATCTGTCAGTTTCTCATTCAATCCATGCATAGCAGCAAGCTCCAATACCCGATACCAACTCTCTCCATTGCTGTCATGTTTCCATGATCCGGAACATCTTCTATCTCCGATTCTTCTCCGTCATGTTTTCTCGGCTAAACCCATCTCCAATCTTCACGGCGTACACTGCCAGTCGAGCTCTCTTCTCTGATTCCGAACCATACAGCTCCTTGTTTTATCCATCACCGATAATCACCATGCACAATATCGTCTCTTCATAAACAGGACGTTCAGCAATGGCAGCAAGTCCATACTCAAGTCTTGTCATCGTTAGCCTCCACAGATACACTTCCCTCTCAAACTCAAGCTTACCGATATTAACAACAAAAACTTCCATACCCTTCTATTTCGCAGCTAACTTCTTCTCCCTGAAACTCTCGAGCTCGTCCATCTCTTTGCATGAGAATCACCAGCATCATTATCACAAACCTGTCGAGCCACTGATCATTCTTCTCCATCATTACGAAACCTATCTCCCTGAGCTGGTCGTGAGATGGAGAAGATGACGGTGGAATCACTGAGTAAAATAGCCGGGTGCCTTTAATGATCTTGTCTCCCCCTAGTAGTTCCAGCGTCCTCCTTTAACATTTCCCATCTAATTGTAAGTTCCGGAGAACCGACAAGCTTGACTTTTTTTTCTCCCATAACTTATTCATATGACGTCGGATTGACCCCATTGTTTCGTCGTTGGCTTCCTATTCACATCCTCTTCGAGATGATATCAAGGAATCCTAGATTCGAACGATTTCCACTTGGTCTTTGACCTTTTTCCGTTTGTAGCTAGCTTCTTTTACTGCGCAATAAAGTGCAAATTCACTTATTTTGAATGATTCACCTAGCAAAACATAAATTAGAGAAAACAAGAGTAATATACAATAATTTGCAAGAATATAAGCAGTTACTAGCATGGATTCGACACTAAATATATGCAAAATATGTACTTAACGAATTCCCCCACACTTGGATTTTGTTAGTCCTCGAGCAATATATCTAAATACAACAACTCCATGTCGCCGAGGATACGGTTACTCTTAGCATGAATAACATGCCTTTAAACCCCTAGGTGTCCCTAGTGGACGAGTTATAGTCTTGTGAGGGCTTACGAGAGATATACCCACAAAACCTACTCCAACTTCAAAGCGTTCCAGATTCCCAAGCATCCAAAGAGCTATGAGGACATAGAGTTTCTGCATGCTAGTAATAAGAAGTTAGAAATACCAAATAACATATTCATTCTTAAATCTTGAGTGAGAAATAACCACACCATAATGAGAGAATGCGTGTTTGAGAGCGATCAATAAGCATTTCGCCTCGACTTCTGCCTCACTTAAAAGGATTTTATGATAAGTGCACTCAATAAGACGGATTTTTTATGGGTCTCACATGTGTGCAGGTAGGAATGAAGAGGGAAATACTACAGACGTTGAATGGTGGGAAGGAAACCTTCCGAATTATTTCTGGAGACTCCACAAAATCGTGGAAAATAAAAGATATTTTCTGATGATCTATAAGAAATGAAATCAACCATTATAGCAAGGATGAGAGTACTTACCACCTTCACATCCAATTGCAATGATGAAATCACCACTCTCACAACATCCAATAGAAACGTCTTCCTTCGGATCGACTCGTCTTCTTCATCTTTTTGGTCTTCGTCTTCGGTCTTCAATTATTGATGATAAACTCTTGAACTTCATAAAACTTTAACAATTTGTAACTCTTTTCGTCTATTCCTTGCTTCTTGAAACTTCCTTATAGATTTTTTTCCCCATGGCCTTATTGTACAAATAACAACCTAAATGAAAATCTCTTTGTATATATATATATTTTTTGTTTTTTTGTATATTGTTTTTTTTTTAATAGAGATTGCAACTAAAACAATAAAAATAAAATAAAATTAACATGGCCATGAAAGAAGTACTTTACAACTTTGATCTTCACAACTTGTATTATCTTCGTATCATAAACTTCAATAACTCCCATCTTTTGATTTTCTTCGCTCTTGTAAATAAGTCTTCAACATGTATATAAAAATATGCTCATGTATATGTTGCTTTACTTGAATATGAAATTTCGCTCTTCCTTGTATTGTTGCTTGTAAACCTCAAACGTCTTCAACTTTCCTTGTAGATTTTGATGTCTCTCTGCTTGTTGATGATGATGGTGTTTCTATGGATCTGTTGTTGTCGAGAGAGAGAATGGTGCTAACTGCAAATCAAAATACAAGAAGGTGGCTTTCATATATAGACGTCACCCTCATGATTGAAAAAATTAGCACTCAAGAGATCAAAAATAGCGCTGAAAATGGTGTGAAGTTGGGTAGCTCACCATTCTACCCGGAATTAACGTACGGCGACACACACTCAAAAGAAATCTCTTTAGTCATCTACAAAGAAAATTTGATCTGGTGCCTTGGTTGATATGAAAATGGGTAGTCTCCACTAATGATTGATCAGCAACTCTAATAATGCATTTCTCTCTGCTCCTAAGTTGCATCACCGGCATGATTAAATCCATTATTTAACACTTCAATTCGTAAGAATATTCCGAACGTAGTTCCCTAACACTTCCAAGTTCAGTTATGTCGGTCAGAATACTCTATGTAAACATACCTAGAAGTATGCTAGTGAATCTAAAATCTCTACAAGTTGAAGGTTTTTTATGCAAAATTTTGAAAAATCTATATGCAAAATACTCCCCCACACTTAAACTTCACATTGTCCTCAATGTGTAAAACTGAAAATTCTGAATTCTGACGGAACAACAGATAAAACGCAAAAACTGTACAAATTGGTAAGGAATTTGGAAAAACTCCATTTCACAGAAGTTGTTCATATACGTCTTTTCTACACACTGTCAAAAGGGCACAGTGTTTTCGATAAACGGTCTAACAGATATGGTCTCTGGACGGAACTATGCGCAGTCTGAATTTTTCTGATGAAAAGGTATTCGTCATAATTTTCTTCTAAAATAGATTCCGGACTCAATAAAATTAAACATGGGGATTCAAATATGATATGAAAAGCTAAGAAAAATAAAATAAAATACAAAAGATAGAGATACAAAACCGATGGGTTGCCTCCTATTTAACACTTAGTTTTACGTCCTCAGCCCGACTTGGCATTCTTCAAACTACTCCTCCAGAGGGAGTAAATCACGAAGCTCAATCACATCCACATTCTCGGTAGGGAAGTTTTTGTAATATGGCTTTAATCTATGACCGTTTACTTTGAATATCGTCCCTTTCGTGAGACTAGTAACTTCAACTGCACCATAAAGAAAAATATTAGTAACAACAAAAGGTCCACTCCAACGTGACCTTAGCTTACCGGGAAATAACTTAAGACGAGAATTAAATAGAAGAACTTTTTGGCCCACAACAAAACTCTTTCTAGAAATCATCTTGTCATGGAAAAGTTTAGTCTTCTCCTTGTAAATCCGAGCACTCTCGTAAGCATCATTACGTATCTTCTCTAGATCATTAAGTTGTAATTTTCTATGTTTGCCTGCATTGTAATAATCCATGTTGCACATCTTTATGGCCCAATAAGCCTTGTGTTCAAGTTCAACTGGAAGATGACAAGATTTTCCATACACTAACCGATATGGAGACATACCAATCGGTATTTTATACGCCGTTATATACGCCCAAAGTGCATCGTTGAGTCTATAACTCAAATCTTTCTGTGTTGTGTTAACGGTTTTCTCCAAGATGGACTTGATCTCACGATTTGAAATTTCATCTTGCCCACTAGTTTGTGGGTGATATGGCGTACCAACCTTGTGATTTATGTTGTACTTCTTGAGAAGAGCATGGAAGGATTTCTTGAAGTGCGAACCTCCATCACTGATAACCACTCTTGGTGTACCATGTCTAGAAAAAATATATTCCTTCACAAACTCACAAACAACTTGAGAATCATTAGTAGGGGTGGATTTAGCTTCTACCCATTTTGAAACATAATCCACAGCAAGAAGTATTTGAAATTTTCCATTTGAATTGACAAAAGGACCCATAAAATCAATTCCCCATACATCAAATATCTCAAAAGTGAGAATTGGCGTGAGTGGCATTTAATTTCGAGCATCTAGATTGCCCGTTCGTTGACATCTATCACAAGATTTGCAAAAAACACATGCATCCTCAAATAGGGTAGGCCAATAAAATCCACTCTCAAGGACTTTGAGAGCGGTACGTTTAGAACCAAAGTGATCACCACAAGCATAAGAATGACAAATAAATAAAATTGACTGAAGTTTAGAGTTTTGTACGCACCTGCGGATAATTTGATCAACACCATATTTCAACAAGTAGGGCTCATCCCACACATACTGCTTGGCTATTTTCTTAAGCTTTAGCTTTTGAAAAGTAGACATTGTACTAGGTACTTGCCTTGTAACCAAATAGTTCACTATATCAGCATACCAAGGTGTTGATTCTTCAATTGAGAAAAGTTGTTCATCTGGAAAACGATCATGTAATGGGAGTTCTTCTTCGAAAACAACAAGTCTACTAAGATGATCAGCAACACTATTTTCAACACCTCTCTTATCTTTGATTTTATAATCGAATTCTTGTAACAACAATATCCACCGTATAAGTCTTGGATTAGCTTCTTTCTTCTTAAGTAGGTACCTAAGTGTTGCATGATCCGAATATACAACCACTTTTGCACCCATCAAATATGATCTAAATTTTTCTAGTGCAAATACTATAGCCAACAACTCTTTCTCAGTGGTAGAATAATTAATTTGAGCATCATTTAGGGTCCTAGATGCATAATAAATCACATGGGATAGCTTGTCCACTCTTTGACCCAAAACAGCTCCAACGGCATAGTCACTTGCATCACACATCAATTCAAATGGCAAACTCCAATCCGGTGACTTGATAATTGGCGCAGTTGTCAACAATTCTTTCAACTTGTTGAAGGATTCTTTACACTCCTTGTTGAAGTCAAAAGCAACCTCTTTTTGCAAAAATTTGCACATCGGCATTGAGATTTTGGAGAAATATTTGATAAACCATCTGTAAAAACCTGCATGACCAAGAAACGAGCGAATCTCCCTCACCGAAGTGGGGTATTGTAAGTTTCTTATTAGGTCGATCTTTGCTTTGTCAACTTCGATCCCTTGAGAGGACATGATGTGACCTAGCACTATACCATGGTTTACCATAAAGTGGCATTTCTCCCAATTTAAAACAACATTAGTATCTATGCATATTTTTAGCATGAGTTAAAGATTATTTAAACAAATATCAAATGAATCACCATAAACACTAAAGTCGTCCATAAATACCTCAATGATATTTTCCACGTAATCAGAAAATATACTGACCATACATCTCTGAAAAGTGGCAGGCGCATTGCAAAGACCAAATGGCATTCTTCGATATGCGAATGTACCAAAAGGACAAGTAAAAGTAGTATTCTCTTGATCCTCCAGTGCAATAACAATTTGATTATACCCCGAATAACCGTCCAAAAAGCAATAATATAAGTGTCCCGCTAACCTCTCTAGCATTTGATCAATGAAAGGCAAAGGAAAGTTATCCTTTCTAGTTGCGGCATTAAGCTTTATGTAGTCTATGCACACTCTCCATCCTGTTTGAACACTTATAGGAACAAGTTCATCATCTTGATTTCTAACAACAGTGACACCCGATTTCTTAGGCACCACTTGTACTGGACTAACCCATTTGTTGTCATAAATTGGGAAAATTACCCCCACACTTAGTAATTTGAGGATCTCTTTCTTTACGACCTCCATCATTGGGGGTTAATCCTATGCTAAGCATCATGTACTGGCTTTACATCATCTTCCATAAGGATTCTATGCATGCACATGGCTGGAGTAATACCTTTGATGTCAGCAATTTTCCAACCAATAGCCGTTTTATGCTCTTTCAGAACCCTAAGGAGGCGTTCTTCTTGTACTGTTGTGAGATTCTTTGCAATAATGACTGGAAGCTCTTCCCCATCACCTAACTAAGCATATTTTAAATGGTCAGGTAGGGGTTTCAGTTCTAATTTAGGTGCTTGCACAATAGAAGGTAAAGGAACTTCATCAGTTACATGTAAAGATATATATGAAATATTACCTGTTTTAAATTCTTGTGATGCCGTTAAAGCACCACATGTCTCAACAAACTCCTTGGGAATATCAACGTCCAAGTAAGGAATTCCATGGACATCCAAATCAATGCTATTTTGTAGCACATATTCAAGTTCATCTTCTTTGTTCAAATCAAATATATGTTGTGCCAACGAACCAATAACATCAATACAGAAAGCGGAGTGCACATCACTAGGATAAAGCATGGCCTCAAATATATTAAAGCGAATGATCTCCTTATCAAATTCCATAGTGAGTGTACCATTGTCCACATCAATCTTCGTCTTGCTATTTTCATAAACGGTCTCCCAAGAAGTAACGAAGTAGATGAAAAATTATCTCCATTATGCATATCCACAATGTAAAAATCAACCGCAAAGATTAACTGATTTACTTGAACTAACACGTCCTCCACGACCCCCTTAGATATATATTGTACTTGTTTGCTAATTAAATAGTAATCTTCGCCTCTTTCAAAGGTCCAAGATTCAAAGAATCATAAACATCGGCTGACATAACACTTTTGGATGCTCCCAAATCAAGAAAAGCAAGCTCAAACCTCTTAGTACCAATAGTGTTTGGCACAGTGAAACCCCCAGGATCTTCACACTTTGTAGACATCTTCTTCAATAGCATAGATGTTGCACTTTCTCCCACCTGAGTAATTTCATTAGCAATCAACCTATCCTACGTTGTACACAAATCCTTTAAAATATTAGCATACCTAGGTACGGTTTTGATGGCCTCAATAAATGGGATGTTAAGTTGGATCTTGCTAAAAATGTCCATGATCTCCTTATCTTGAGCTTGCTTCTTTGATTTGGCAAAACGACTAGGGAAAGGAGGTGATGTGGTAAAGGTGGGAACCGTATCCTTAGGTTGGAAGTTTGAGGTTGGCTATTACTTTGGGATGATTTCCTCCTCTACTTCCTTTTCGATGTTGTTACTAACCTCTTTTTGTTGTGGCTCTTCAGTTTGTCTCCCACTTCTTAAAGTCACTGCATGGATGTGCTCTCTTGGGTTCACAAAAGGTTATGATGGAAACTTTATCGAAGCTTGTGCTTTCATTTGATTCATATCTGTTGCCAATTGCCCCATCTGAGTTTGTAAATCTTTAATAGCGTTATCAGTTTTCAACTAATTTTGATCAGACTTCTGTTGACTTTGTTGAAACATGGAGATGAGCATATACATGTTAGACTCTTCAGTTGGAGGTTTTTGTTGTGGTTGGAATTGTTGCTGGAAACCACCTTATCTCGCATATGGATTAGGAGCTGCATCTTGCTTATTCGCATAACTAAATTTTGGATGATCTTTCCAACCAGGATTATAAGTATTAGAGTAGGGATCATACCTTGGCCTCGGATTAGGAAATACAGCATTCACCTCGGCATCCTCTTCATATGAAGGAAAATCTGCAGATACTATACGTTGTACCATTTTTTCCACATTACTCATTGGTTGCTTCATGTGCGAAGAATCTCCCATCTCACTAACTCTTCTAACCACCAATGAATCTCTAGTATAAAATTGCTGCGTATTTGCAGCCATGCTTTCAATCAAACTAGTAGCCTCCTCGATAGTTTTATTAGGCAGTGCACCACTGCTAGCCGCATCAATCAAGTGTCTCTCATGCGGCAGTAAACCCTCATAGAAGTGTGTAATGACAAGTTATGGTGATATCTTATGGTGTGGGAAACTCACCAACAATCTCTTGTACCTCTCCCAATAGTCATACAAAGATTCTCCAGTAATCTGCATAATTCCACTGATTTCCTTACGAATAGCTGCAGCTTTAGAAGCAGGAAAATACTTCTCTAAAAATAGTTTTTTCATTCCGGTCCATGTGGTAATACTTACGGAAGGAAGATAGTATAACCATGATTCTTCTTGGTCCGTTATTGAAAACGGAAAAGCTTGTAGAAAAGCTGTATTATCATCATCATCGCTCTTTTTCATACTTGTTACTGTATTCTGAAACTACTGCAGGTGTCGATTAGGATCTTCACCCGGTAATCCCTTGAACTTTGGAACCCAATGAAGAAGATTTGACTTAAGTTCCACTATGTCAGTTAGAGTAATACACAATGGTTGAGATTCTAAACATGGTGATGTTAGATCTCTCAATGTCTTCCTCTCTGGAGGTGGAGGTGGATTATTTGTACCGCCTACCATTTTTGATATAGAAGGTTCTTCTTGGACCTGCTTGTAGTACCGTTCCCTTGCGAGTTTGAATTCCACACCTCTGGTAATTCCAATCCTCCGATGCCAGAGATTAAGTACCTAAAACAAAAATCTATAAAACAAAGTTTAAAATTAAAAAGAAAATCTAAAAACAAAATAAAACTAAAAGAAACAACTAAAGCTACCGACTGCTCCCCGGCAGCGACGCCAAAATTTGATGCGTGTCATAGGTGCACAAATTAATTCACTTATCTTCTACTTTACTAATGAATAATATAACAGTAAATAAGGTTCGTTCCCACGAAGAGCATGGAGTTTAGTTGTCAAAAATGTCACAAAGGGGGATAGTTTTAGATTTTGAAACGAAATAAATAACAAAGAAATGAAAAATAATTAAGTTGCAAGAAATGGAGAGAAATATGATCAGGGAATCCTTCTTATTTACTAAATAGTCATCAAAGTAGAATATTCATCTATTCTTTATCATTCACAGACTATTATCAACCGTAGGAAAGCAGCTAGCGCAGTGCTATCCTCAAAATTCCTTAAGTCACTGGACACCGAAGTGCTCGAATGCCAGATTCTATTTTATAAACCACCTAGAAGTAGCGCACTCTAAGTGTAATTTGGTTGAATGCTTTATATTTTGTGAATTTAGGTCAGTCATAGTAGTTGAACTCTTAGCGCAAGGTTCACTTTCTAGTGTTGTTTCTACTTGCGATTTCTCCACAGAATCCCTCTGCAAGGTTTCACAATTTCTACTTGTGTAGGGAATTATTCAACAATTACGGATATCCTAATTCTCTACTAGAATTAGGTTAACTAATAAACTAGTTCAGTTGGCCACCTAAAAAATTTATCAATCAAACATAAAATTAATTATTGTAATAACAAACAATAATCACGTGAAGAGTTAAAATAGATTTATATGCTAAATTGAATCATATATTAGAACTTAGAATTCATCCCCAATCACTAAGAAGTTTAGATACTCATGGTACTAACAAAACCCATGAGTTTCATATGATAAAAATAAGAGAAATAATTACGGTGATGAAAATAGCTCCAAAACCCTAGGTTTCTCCTCTTGGGTTCTTCTCTCCAAAAGCTTGATAAAAGATTAAAATATTGTCCCCAAAAATATTAGAAGGGTCTCTTATATAGTACCCAAGTTGTAGTTGCTCCCGTGCTCGAATCCCGGTGGAAATAAGATGTTGAGCTTGCCAAATTCCACCAAAATCATGCCAAATTCGTGTGAAATAAACACAAAGCCAATGGGCCGCGTCACGTGCCGAACAAGTCCTGAAAGTAGCCCAGCCCACTTATATTTTTGGCTTGTCAGTTAACCATGACTGACATCCTATTTCGCCTTCTCTTCTTACGGATGGGATTTCCCATACGTAAGTTTTCCTGTATGTTTTTATTCAGAATCTTCTCTTCAATCACGGCCGGGACTTCTAGCCGTAATCTCTCCTGGACCTTTTCTTGTATTTTCTATCACGGCTAAGACTTTCCAGTCGAAACATTTCCTGTAAGTTTTTACCATTTCTTTCCTTCCAAAAGCTCCCGTTCGAAACAGCATGAATACCCTCACTGACTTGAACTCAGACAACCTAACTCATTGTACTCATTAAAACTCTTCTCTATCAGTCACGATCAAGTCAACAACAGACAATATCCAAACTCCATCGGTAGAAACTCCATCTATCCATCCTTGCCATCATCATACGGCCATGAACCATTATCGAACAACATTACATCATGTTCTTTTATGTTTAATCACGACCAAATTCTCTCTTTGTTCTTGCTCCATTCATCAGTCTCGATCACTTCCAGCTCCTATTCAATCATTGACCATCGAGATAACACCATTCTGCCAACTCCATCTGTCAGTTTCTCATTCAATCCATGCATAGAAGCAATCTCCAATACCCGATACCAACTCTCTCCATTGCTGTCATGTTTCCAAGCTCCAGAACATCTTCTATCTCCGATTCTTCTCCGTCATGTTTTCTTGGCTAAACCCATCTCCAATCTTCACGGCATACACTGCCAGTCAAGATCACTTCTTTGATTCCAAACCATACAGCTCCATGTTTTATCCATCACCGATAATCACCATGCATAGCATCGTCTCTTCATAAACAGGACGTATAGCAATGGCAGCAAGTCCATACTCAAGTCTTGTCATCGTTAGCCTCCACAGATACACTTCCCTCTCAAACTCAAGCTCACCGATATTAACAGCAACAACTCCCATACCCTTCTATTTTTCAGCTAACTTCTTCTCCCTGAAACTCTCGAGCTCGTCCATCTCTTTGCATGAGAATCATCAGCATCATTATCACAAACCTGTCGAGCCACTGATCATTCTTCTCCATCAATACGAAACCTATCTCCCTGAGCTGTTCGTGAGGTGAAGAAGATGACGGTGGCAGCCCTGAGTAAAATACCCGGGTGCCTTAATGATCGTGTCTCCCCATAGTAGTTCCAGCGTCCTCCTTTAACATTTCCCATCTAACTGTCAGTTCCGGAGAACCGACAATCTTGACTTCTCTTTTCTCCCATAACTTATTCATATGACGTCGGATTGACCCCATTCTTTCGTTGTTGGCTTCGTATTCACATCCTCTTCTAGATGATATCAAGGAATCCTAGATTCGAACGAGTTCCACTTGGTCTTTGACCTTTTTCCGTTTGTAGCTAGCTTCTTTTATTGCGCAATAAAGTGAAAATTCAGTTATTTTGGATGATTCACCTAGCAAAACATAAATAAGATAAAACAAGAGTAATATAAAATAATTTGCAAGAATATAAGTAGTTACTAGCATGGATTCGACACTAAATATATGAAAAATATGCACTTAACAACGACCAAGGTCATATCATCGAAATCAGCGGTTCAACACCAATTTGTACTAATTAGACGATGCTCTATCATGCCACTGAGATCTTCATTCAGGCCGTGGCTCGCTCGTACCATAAAAAATCCGGTAAGGTCTTATCGTACGACTAAGTTCAATTGCTTATATCGTTTGTAACCGGAAAATCACCATTCAGTGCTGATTGAGGAACATGACTGTCCCTCACTAAGAAGGGGACTTAATGTAGATGGTGGATTTTCAACAAGGGCTAAAATTGTAAACCCATAATTATATATGCTCCTGATCCAGCAGTCAGATGAGTATTGAGGCTCATGTCTCCCATCGAAAGCATGAAAGCTCATGCCACAAGAATCTCTGGCTGAGAACATTGTCTCTCAGAGTATATGTAGATATGTACACTCTCAGCTGAGGCAACGACATATCTCATGAATGCTGAGCAATTTTAGTAATTACTTCTATATAAAATCGAAAGATTGGACGGCTCCTAAACAGCTTGCCTGCTATATAGAGCAATAACGTCTTCAGGATGTAACAACAATGTTTTCCCTGACTATATAAAAGAAATATGACGCTTCAACAAGCTCATAACGCCTAATTCCTAAATAATTAATGTTCCTAGACGATCGTACTAGTATAGAGCCATTAATTAATTATTTTGAAACCATTAGATTTATTAACTGAATCCCTGGAAAATATTCAATGTTTTTCATAATATTTCGTTACTTCAATTTATGGTTCTTCCCAGCAGAATTCCATGGGTTAGTAATAAATATTTAACACACGGGCATCTGAGCTACCTTCGAGTAAGCCCCGACCAAAATGGTGCAAGTGTACTTAGCAATAATGCACTACCGAGCATCTGAATGCACAAATGAGTATTTCAAAGTACGTTGGGATGATGAACATATGCAAAATATGAAGAAAATGATAAATAATAAAATATTAGTCAAGGCGCTAGGGGACTGGACCCGCCGGCCAGTCACGCCGTGGCCTGTCCCATGCCCAATTCTATATTTTATCATATTTTTATTATTTTCCTTGATCTCAAGAAAATCCTTCATTTGAACAAATATCATTCGTTTTAAGGAAACTCCTCAGTTTCATGGTGTTTCCTTCGCATCAAGGAAATAATATAAAATTGGGAAAGGTGTCATGGGACCGTGTCTACTAGCCGGACGGCTAAGCCCTAGTCATGGCCGGTCCCACACCTCATGATTCCTCGATATCTTATTATTATTTCCCTAATCTCATGAAAACTCCTTAATTTCATGATATTTCCTTCAAATCATGAAAAATAATATAAAATTAGGAAACTCGTGGGACCGGGCCCCGGATAGCCGGTCATGCCCTAGATGGTCCCACACGTCCCTTATTTCATTATTATTATTTTTTATGTTTCCTTGATCCCATGAAATTCCTTGATTTCATGACATTTCCTTCAAATTAAGAAAATTCCTTCAAATCATGAAATAATACATAAAATTAGGGAAAAGTCACGGGACCGGGCCCTAGCCAGCCAACCATGCCCAAGCCGGTCCCACACACCCTTATTTTATTATTATTAATATTTTTGTTTTCCTCCTCTCATGGAAACTCCTTGATTTCTACAAAACTCTCTGGTTTCAACAAACTCCTTGGTTTTATGATATTTCCCTAAAATCATGAAAAATGTTGTAAAATTAGGAAAATGCCGTGGGACCAGGATCTTTAGCCGGCCGGACATGCCTTGGACATAGCCAGTCCCACACTTCATGATTCCATCATTTTATTATTTTTCCTTCATCTCATGAAATTTTCACGGTTTTAGCAAAAATCCCTGATTTCTTCATATTTTCTCAAAATATTGCTCAAACGCACATCAAAAAATATCAAAATTCTCATAACTGAGATACGAACACTTTGGTGATGTGAGAATGTTACCTTGACCGACCAGGGTTGGATTTTTGGCTTGCAAGAATCCGGTCCCATGTATTTTCATAATTTGACCTAATTTGCGCATTTGCGCGTATTAGGTCCAAAACTCTTCCAAACAATTTGGAGCTTCATAAGATGATCGTCAGTCGATCCCGTGACCACCCAGGGCCAGTTTCATATTCCCTTGGTCGATTCCTCATCTCTTCATAATTAATTAGGTTTTATCACCTAAGGCTAAGATGAGCATTATTTTAATGATTAAACTAGCATTTAATCGTTCTTTCATCAACCAATCAACAAGTCTTCAAGAGACCTTGGTATTTGCTCACGTGAGCATCTAGAAGCTACATGGATGGCCCATAATCCCATGTAGCCGGTCCTTCCTTCACTCTGTGGTCTATTTTCAATAAATCATCAATTGATCAAATTAGGGTTTTGGGTCCAAGGTTCATAATTCCATATTCAAACGCCAATAATTTTACGTTGATCTCACGACCAACATTTTATTGATTATACTCGGTTCAGTTGCCAGTATTCTGATTTAATACTTTATTTGGTCATGATGCCAATAGTTCATCAAACGAGCAATATTTTCTCAGACGAGCAATATTAGCTCAAACCAAGGAGTATTGGTTCAACTATCAATATTCAACGATTCATCAGATGAACAATATTTTTTCACTTTAGAGATCAGCATTTATTCGAGAATTAACAGACATGTTCAATTCATAAGTCTCAGAACATTTTCAAATCACGTTCGACTCAATAATACAAGGACTCATCTTCCCATGAAGTCAGCAACTGACTAACTAAAACCACGAGGCATCAATCGTGTCACATGGGGGGTATTAACTAGGTTTTTGGTCTGGCGGTCTACGGAACGTGTGTTCATACACACGATGAGAATGTGAGCCAGTCGTGCAATTGGTTGAAGGAATTAACAAAGTAGTGGGTGGAAAATCAATCAAGTCTCTGCACGTTGAGCAACTGGTTTTAACATGATTTCCACTTCTCCACTCTTTGATTCCATCAACTGTCACACTTCATGGGATCATGGTATTTACAATTCTAGCAATATAAAAGGTTTCTGAATCTTGATTGAAACAAACAAGAATTTCTCGACAAGTTCACACAAACAATCTTTGGTTTACACGAACTCATCGTCTGAGCAATTACTCTCAACTGAGTAAATTTAATAATTCAGAACCTTCTTATGC
Source organism: Papaver bracteatum (assembly GCA_023529315.1). NCBI lineage: Eukaryota > Viridiplantae > Streptophyta > Magnoliopsida > Ranunculales > Papaveraceae > Papaver > Papaver bracteatum. The sequence goes on from JAJJWX010001467.1 coordinate 976,784, forward strand.
AGAATACACAACACACCTTTAATCTCAATCACAATTGATCTCACACATTTCTCAGCTTTCCTCCTACAGATCGACCCATCCTCTCTTGTGACCGAATTTACTCTGAAACGGCCATTGTCTTGGTTTAGGCCGAAGTACTTCAAATTGATATGTCGAATTCAAAGCACTCCCTTCTTGCAGTGCATCTGTGTGAGGTTAGACTGTTCGCTCGGGTCAGGGAGTTCCTTCTGCACGGTCGTCTCCTCAATTCCTTAAAAACCAGCAACTCGCTTTGCCCCATCTATAACTGTATAGACAGTTCAAAGGCCGTTGCATTTTTTCAAGCTGTGAGGGAAGAGTAAGCGCCCATTATTCAGCGATTGATCTACAAAGCTTTCATTTCTACTTATCATCCCCCGTCACAACTCATGACCAACCACCACCAGCATGAATCGTCATTCGTCATGCAACCTTCACTGCATTTTCTACCCTTTCAGAGATTACAATTTACAATATAAGTAGGTAGATTGGAATTTATTTTACGCTCACTTGGATACATGATGGTGACGGAAAAAATTAGATGCCCAGTCTAACAGTAAAAGGTCACTTGTTAAGAACATACAAATATTGAACTCATAGTAAAACCAAGTGTTCACCTATGTTTCCAACTCCAACAACACATCTTGAAGTCCACCAAAGCTTTAGGAATACAATCAATTGAATACAAAAACAAAAAGAAATGTTTTACTTAAATTACAAACAGGACTTAACATACAAAAACTGACTTTGATTGGGGCTTTTATAGATATAAATCTTCATTTAACTTCGTTGCACTTGCCAGTGGACACCATATATGATGTTTTTATCGTCCATTTTGACGTCTTTAGACTAATTCCACTTGCACCAGCACAAAGAAGATCAAGTTAATAGTCCGGGAAAAGTAAATAACAAAAACAAAGCAATAGATCAAAAGGAAAAAAAAAAAAACGAAGCAAAAATCATAGAGAGATTACAGTTTCACTTGAAAGACAACCAATTCAACCCGGCATTCATGCAAACGGATGCTTACCGAATAATTGCATTTTCCCTTCTTAGTTAAGTCACCATATTGATAGTTAGTGGAGAGTCCACTACTATCAAGAACTGTAGAAAAATATTTAAACTTGATATATGAAATACAGAGACAGATATCCATAAACTTACAGTTCTAGCTTCTTCAATTTTAGTAGGATTCAGTCCTCATTTTGGGACATGGTACAATGCTTAAGTATGAAATTTTAACACCACCCTCGATCACTTTATTTCACCATTATCTTTGCATCTTTCATAATTGTCAACAACAATATAATTGTTCTTTGGATAACCGTCAGTAACAACACTGGAAGACATGAGAAAATGAACATGTCACATAATATTCCTAGTATTGGTAGTTAAAGAAACAGTGAATACTAAGAATCCATGTTCATATAGCAAAGATTCAAGGTATAGATATCCATTTCTTTTACAGTTGTCTACTCCTGTATATAAATGAATTAAATGTCTATCAGAGACTTAATGGGATAGAAAAGTAGAACAATGTCTACATAATACATGAATACTCAACATAGATTTGAGATAGAGTTACTAGATAATTAGATTACATTACACCTTGATGGGATAATCATGCATAAATTGTATGTTTCACTGCAGAACAGTTAAAAAAAAATTGTTCCGAAAAGAGAAAAACATGTAATGTATGTCTTACACGATTTTTGAATCTGACTTTTCAACGAAATTATTTTGCCTATTTTAGTGTTGCTTAAACATACACCCCAACTCTGCCAGTCGGCCCTTCTGTTAGAGAATTGCTCGGTCGAACTCTCATGTGTTGCTATCTCAAGCATGTTTGTCAATGTTAGTGATCAAAACTATATAGTCTTGATTTATAGTCTACTATAGATAAGGTCTCGGACTAGGATATAAAGTGTAGTTGAGCTCAAGAACTCCATGAAGATCATCATACAATACCAAGGACTACTCAAGGAACCAGTGGATCTTCATCGACTAAAAGGTATGTGGAGACTTGAACTTATCTATCACTCAAAAGTCTATCTATTCTATCTCCTATCTTGAGACAAAAGTCGTATTACTATATAGCCAAGAGTATACATATGTGATATTTCGAGCTGAGTATATCTCGCTTATATATTTCTCGAAATATGTGTTGGTAAAGCTTTCACTTTAGCAAAGTTCATCTTTACCTAGTGACGAAAGTCATGTTATGTTTCAATCACTTTGGAAATTGCTCTGACGAAAACTAGTTCGTGAATAACAACTATATGATGTCCTCTGAGAATATTTCAATGATTGAAATGAGAGTTTAGACAATATAACCACTGGGGGATATAAATATTGTTATGGTAACACATATATGTATAAGTCCTTAGAACTTGAACCGAAGTTTGCAAACTTTGTTGATCAAGTGAAACCGGAACTTGAGCATCCAACTCAGTCCGCGAACATGCGTAGTTCTCGAAGCCGAGAATTTCTGCTGGAGTTGTAGCTCGGTTTCAGTCCACGAACTCAGTCTGTGAAATGACGGAAGTTATCGAACCCGAGAATTTCTACTGGAGTTTGTGAACTCAAACCGGTTAACTTGAGTCTACGAACCCAGTCCGCGAACTTAAGTGGTTATGTCTAAAAACGATGTTTGTGAACTTATCTTAATAAACTAAGGAATTGCTATTGCAAACCGTGGCTTTATATTTCATGAATAAATTCGAGTGAATCACATCATTTTTGCTTCAATTGTGTCTTGTGTAGTACATGAGATCTCATAGCAATTGAACAACTCTCTAACTAGTTCATTAGAGTCATTTGGACTAGTTATGGTAAAGAAGAATATGGTTGATATGAAAGTTATCATTTGGCTAACCATTTGGTTAACTAGTATTGAGCCAATTATTGTACACGTTTAGGTACGGTTACACAAACCCAGAATCTTCAAGTACATATGGGTATGACAAGCTAAGTTTTTGATCTAACGGTTGAGAAATATTAGCTTGTATCTAATCATCTTTTCATCTAACTGTGAATATTGAATGCTTTGTTACTAAGATAATAACATTGATTGCAAACCCTTATTTGAAAGACTATATAAGGGAGAACTCTAGCAACTGGGAAACCTAATTACCACACATTCTGTGTGATACTAGTTTGCTAAGCTAGAGTCGATTCTCCTTTAACCTTTGGTTTTTTTCTTCTAAAACCAGGTTAACGACTTAAAGACTTCATTGAGATTGTGAAGCTAGACTGATACTAATTTTATCGTAGTTTTGTGATCTGATCTTGATGTTTCTATCGTACGACTACAATTGTGATAATTGGCTTGAGATTAATTTCTCCAATAGGCAAGATATAAAAGTAATCACAAACATCTTCGTCTCATCGTTTGTGATTTCTCAATAATCTTCTTCGTTGCGTCGATTAAGTTTATTGTAAGGTGATTGATAAAACTAAGTTGTTCTTCGGGAATATAAGTATGGTTTTATTGATTGGTTCCTGTTCACCTTGATTTATCAAAAGACGGAACAAAACTCATAGGTTTATTCAAAGGAGACAAATTTATCTATCTTGTTGGCCCCGGCGCGCTATCAGCTCCTAAATCAAAAACTGATTTTTTTATTTCCTCACCTTCTGGGATATTGTCCATTGCCATACTTTCATCTGGGGTAATCGAAGCATGATGATAGTCAAACAACTCTATATCATAATCCACCTCCTGGCCATTAAACTTGTCTTCATAGTACTTTACCACATGATCACGAATTTGGTTAGTGTCCAAAATAAGAACCCCATTGTTGTCCTCTAACTCAGAAATTGTGTTTGCACTTCTTCTTATCGAATACTATTGTGAAAGAAGTTTGAGTTTGACGACCCCTCAAGAAGCCACTGATTCCTTGATTTCTGCTTTAAAAAAGTAGAGTTTTGAAGTCTTGTGTCAGCAAGAGTTTTCATCGCATCCTTCATGTTATTGAGATTAGCAATATTAGTTGGGTCTTCATCTGAGATGCGTGACGCAGTTTCAAAACGTAACTCATCCTGCTTTAAACGAGAGTTAATGTTACCGAAAACCTCCCAGTTCCACTCCTTGATAACCCCTTTCAACCTTTTCAGCTTTTAAGGGAAAATGAAGTCTGCCTCACCATGAACCGCTACATTCCAACTCACCTGAACCATACAAAGAAAATCAGAATGCAGGAACCACGTTTTCTGTATTCTAAACGGAGATCTTATAGGACGAGCCACCACCACCGGGAAACCCAAGAGGACCGAGTGATCTGAAATTTCCCTCGGGAGAGCTTTACAACGCCAGTTTTCGAACCTTTCCAGCCAAGCACCATTAATAATAGCCCTATCAAGTTTACTTATAATTCTGTCAGAGCCCGATTGTCTATTAGACCAAGTAAATTTCGTACCCAGATGATCAACTTCGAAGAGATTGTTGTCATCCATCCATTCACTAAATTCATCAATAGCAGAGGTCCTCGGCACTCGACCCCCTTCTTCTCATCGAGCCTCAGAATACAGTTAAACACATTAATTGATACAATCAAATCTCTTATACAAACGAACTTTTGTGTATTTTATATAGGAATCCGCTATATTGAAAGATTAAAAACTACCAAATGTATATAATACTCATTTTAGTATTGAACTATAATTTTGGATTCGTTTCATTTTTAAAGTAACTTAGAACCACAACTTGACTTGCATCAGACCTTAGGACAGCAAATAGAACAATAGTGTGAGTTGTTGTACCCTGAATTACTTAACCACCTTGCCCTGGGACATGATTGTAAGAACAAAAAATCTACCAAATGTATATTATCCATTTCAGTATTGAACTAAAACTTTTTATTCGTTTAATTTGAAAAGAAACTTAGAACCGTATCTTGACTTGCGTATGGCCTTGGCATAATTGAGATCATCAATCGTCTCATGTGGTAAAACTTTACTAACTTCATTAACACTTTTTTTACGGCATCTACAGTACCAGTTATCACCTGACCTTAGGGTCGTGAAACCCCAAATATCCAGCAACATCTCTTCTTCATAACTCAGATCCGTCAACCTCTAAAGACCGATTACAACTATTCCTAGTTCTTCTCGGCAACAGAACATGTCTTTTCCTCCCATGATGTGTTTTTCTAGGCAACCACAATTTTTTAAAGGTTGAAATTCTTCAACTTCTATCGGCATCCATCTGTAATATTCAAACTCGACTTAGGAAACTAATACCAAGTTTCCTTGTCAAACACAAATTCTAAACTTCCGTATCTCATCCATTCATCATCACTGCCTCCATGTTTCTTTTCCACCATCAATACACATCAGAGAGCACTTCTATTCTTTTCTGAACACCCATGACAATATTCAACTTCATGGCACCCTTAACTAGTTTTTCTCGATCTAATCATCTTCATCTCAGTCTTGATTCATAAATGACTTCATCACAACTGCTATCTTTCTACCCAATTGCAGCTTCATATTCTATCACCGGTTACCACAAAACGCCAGCAACTTTATTGAACCAACATCACTGCGATAGTTCCATCGCCATCACTGAAACCTCAGTGAATTAAGCAATATATTCCTCTCGTCTAAAAAATCTTTAAAGGAATCTTCTCATTACACCCTGTCACTCACCACATGGAAAAAACATCGTGACACCCCAGCAGCAGTACAAACCTTTTGGAAGCGATCAACCAATATTATTTCCTACTCGAGTTACCCATCAGCGAGATGATCAACCAATGGAAGCAATTTCTCTGCTGCATCACCATACATTAATGGAAAAATATATTTGTATACATATATCTGATTTCTTCTCTTTGGTTCTCTTCGCTGGAAACATACCCATTTCAAACCCCGAGAACAGAAACCATTACCACTGACCACGATCATCAAAATATCGCTGATTATCTTCCATATCTTCTCATCACCAGTCATACATCCTTAACAGTCCAATATTAATAGCTCAACACCATAACACCAACTCTATATGCTCATCATCACCATCCTCATTGCCAAGATTGAGTCCTCAGCTCCAAACCCATTGTACGCTTATAGTTCATCTCCATTACCACTGAAAGGTAAACTTATTGTGCGTGCAGTTCTGGCATACTGAACTTCGATTTTGTTAACCTAAACACTCGAAAAAGTAAAGATCAAGGCAACCATTATCAGTGCAAAGGATTTATATACGAACAACAGAACCTAATGCAATGATTTTAGGAGTTTCAAAACATCCATGAAGGATGAAATAAATTTAAAACCAAAACAAATTTCAGACTCGACGAAAAACAAAAACATAACTTACCATAGCAAGAGAATTTCATCGCCAATGGTAGAAACCACCTGAAAAAAATAACTTTAGCTAGCTGCTTTTCTAAGGAGATAAAAACATGATTATCTATGAATCCAACCTTATTAACTTAAAGCAATAAAGACTGACGAAATATGCATACCTTCTTTCAGAACATCATTTCTTAGAAACACAAACATATCATCTGAGGAAGGAATGGACATCCATATTAAGAAGTAGATACGGACGGACGAATATAATATCCCTTCTTGTTTGTCCCTAAAAGAACACACCAATACTATGTTCTTTTGTTCTCAATCGATAGTTGCTTGTAAAAGGAATAAGAAGACATGATTGATACTAATCATTAGAACGTCTCTTAATTTCCTGCGACGAATAAGATAAGATGGTGGTGAGGGGAAATCAAACCAAAATAAATTAAAAAAAATAAAATATCCGGGGTTAGATTCAGGGTTAGATGACGAATAATACGAACCCTTGCTGTGAATAAGATTAAACAATAAACAAAATAAAAAAAGACAGATTATTTAGGGTTCGTACCGAGAGCCAAGAGAGAACTTACAGCTTTTGGGTGTTAAGATTAGGAAACATATAAATATTAATGAAGTCATAGATGTATCAGGAAACCCAAGGAATGGATGGACGGATATAGCAAAAGAGTTCAGGTAAGGAAAAAGTTTGTCGGGTATTTTTGGTTCATTGCCTGAGAAAAGTTTTGGCGCCGCGAAATCATGGTCGGGCCACGATATAATCCATGGCATAATTGGATACCAAAAGAAAAACAGAGACACACCTTGACCTCATGGTTTAAGTCAGTACACAACTTCGTTTTCAATCACATTCCTGCTTTCTTTCCTGCATCATAATACAGAATATAATCAAAGTGATGCCTAATTTAGATAATTTGTTATAATGTCTCTTACGGAATTCATAATAATGGGATCAAAGTGAGAAGCTTTGTTCCCTGAGAACCCAAACTTATTCAGAATACTAAAAACATCAATTTAAATGGATAATCAAAAGAATGGAAATTAAAAATATAGGTTTACCTTCTTAATTTGTACCGTTTATTTCAAAACAAAGAAAAATAGAAGCTGACAAATACCTTGAGTGCTCTCATTATCAAATAAAACGTGTTTAGTATGATTACCACACTATCTCATTGACAGTGTCTAGCATGATCACCAAAAGAAGAAAAGTATTCATCACGAACATCATATAAAAGAATGTGTTTTATCCTGGAATATAACAAAATAGATATATGGACATGGTAAGCTTTAGCTAATGTAGCCTTAACCCATATATTGATGTCGACTAAACAACTAGCACTTACAAAAATATATGATTCACTCATTAGTTTCAGTTAATCATCTCAAAGATGATTTAAACCTTCTACCAAACATATTGAGAGCATCTATAATTCATATTTTAAATGGTTTAAACCTTCCCCTGCAAATCTAGTCTAGTTTAAATTACAAAAAAATAACACACTAATCAACACCAATTCATCTAATGCAAAATTATATTCGTAAACGAAGTCAAAAAAATTGTGCTAAATCACATGATTTACATCATAATTAAAATACCAAAACAACAATTTTAAGGAATCAAATAGGTTTGACATACTCATAAATTTTAATTCATTCCCAAGGGAGATTTAGAAGAAGAAAATCAAACGAAAAAGACTCGATCTTGGATGTTTAGTCGTGTATAAAAGAAACCCTAAGAAAAATCAATCACCGATATCAAAAATATCTTCTTACCCTTGGAAAAATCAATTACGCAAATACTAATTAGGTTTGAAATTAAGATATGCTTTGAAATTGAAATTAACGGATTAGTAAAAGGATATACCTTTGTGGAAGAAAAGTACACCATCAATTTGATTTTTATGATCTTCATGTTTAATTGAACTCTAAAATTAAATTAAAACCAACCACAAAAAAAAAGGAATCTTCAATTAACCTAAAACACCAGCATGATCACCCCCAAATCAATAAAACATGTTCCTCATATTCGTTCACTGTGCGTGAGCATTCTGAGCAGGAAGAAAATTGAAATCTATGATGAAACGATGACAGGTTTTGGGTCGTACAAATATGAGGGAGAACGACGGATACATCCTCCTATTCTTTTTTCTTTTCTCGTTCACGGAAACATTTCTCGTACAAAAATCGAGCCACAGGATCTCATCTGGTCGGCCCAATGGACGGACGGATGTATCCCTCGCCTAGTCATACTACTGGCCCTAGGATCGGCCGATCCTACGATTACCTTTGTCCAGGAGACAAATACAACATCTTCTTAAAGAAGAGATTAGATTGCGAACTCTAAATAGTGCGAAGAATATGAAGTGTTTCCCATCGAATAAGATGTAATCAAGGAAATGCATTGATACAATTTCTTCAAAAATCGTATACTTGCGTTAAGAATCAAGCGGCCAACTCAAATACTATGTCCAGCTCCAAATCCCTATTGTTAAATGAAAAATCAGACTCTCTATATAATTGTATCAATATATGATATTAGAGACACTAAAAAGAAACATGATATTAGTATAAATTAGATTGCCAACTCTAAATATTTAAAGCATATGAAGTGCTTCCCGTCGAAGAAAATGTAATCAAGGGAATCCACAAGTATATCTTTCTTCAAAACAATATACTTGTGTTAAGAATCAAGCGGAAAATTAATTGAAAAAAAATGGCAATACTCATCATTTGTAAATGGGAACAGATCCCTTAACTTAACTTTTTGACTTAATTTTTCACTTAAGTTTCTGTCCATTGATCATTCTATATCCAACTGTTCGATGTATTAGACCTAATATAGTTGAAAATTTGTTTAGCTCGTCTTATTCCAAGCCGAAAAATATCTGTTTACCAAAAATATTTTGGAAAATATATCAATATATTTGGTTTATTTTCTTACCGAGTTTGATAGGAAACATCAAAAACAAACAAATAGTCTCATCAAGACCTAATTAAGTACAGAAATATGAATTTCACGGCTAATGCACAACACACAACGATTGGCAAAAGGAAGATGTTCATGGTGTTATAACAAATTAATAAAGATGTTAATAATTAATCCCTAATGCGAGGGATTTATCAGAAGGCAGAGTTTTACTCTATGTTAGTTTTAATTTATGAATTACATAGAAGCTTGTGCGTTTAAGATCACAAATGAATTATTTAACATTACAAAGAGTGGGGGGAAACGATGATTCAGAACATGGATGCTCAGCTGCTTCCGAAGTAGTCACTGGGAGAGAAGATTTTCCTTGATTTACGTAAGAGAATATAGTTTCCAAGATATTTATGGTAAATAGACACCAATATCTTAGCTTAAGCCGATCTAAACAAAATTATAACTATGTTAGGTCTAATTCATCAAACAGATGGTTGTATATTGATCTACGACCAGATTCTTAAGTCAAAAATTAAGTCAAAAAAATTAAGTTAAGGGATCCGCTCCCTTTGTAAATTCAGTATTTATATTTTACAAAAAATCTTCATCGTTTTCATCAAAACATCCCCATGATTCAAATCATTGACACTTATAATCATTAGGTTTTGTTTTGTATCTTTTTAAAATTTAGTATCGAATAGGAATTTAAACATTTCTTAATTATTTTTGTAATAGTTTTTGTTGTTTGTTTGTTTGTTTTCATCTTTTCTTCTTTCCAGTAAAACAAATCCTAATTATTCCAATTCCTTGTGATCACATATCTGATTCAAATATGATCAGATATGTAATCATTCCTTCCTGATCCTTGCATTATTTTCCATTAACTTTTCCTTCGAATTTCGGTTAAAAAGTTCTTCATCAAACAGGGCGGTTACTATAACTGAATATTTGTTTGTTATATTCCAATAATCCATTGTGACAATTCCTTTTATTCATTTTCATTCTATGTCAACAATGTCTTCAAATATTCCATCATCTTCATCACAACCCATAGACCCTAAATCCATTCTTCAAAAAGTTGCAAACCTTCTAGACAATGAAGTTACCAACCCAAATATTCCATTTCATCTAACCATTAATTCAGAATAATTAGATCATCATCGATGTTTAGCTCTGAAAATTGATTCTTTAAGAGTGTTCTCTATATATAGTATGTAACCCGTGCTACGCACTGGCTGGGATGGGATTTGACCTCCATTTGGTGAGGCGGGGCTTTGCCTCGCACCCGTCCCGAAAGGGATCCAAATTCGAAAGCACAATTATATGTTGGAATAATTTCGAATATTATAATACCAACCTTCGAAATTAGTGAGTAGTCAATGACACTGCCAACATTAGTACTCTAAAATTAATTGGTAAGGCTAGATTTGAAATCTTCTACTCAAATTAACACTACAACTACCCTTAGTCTTTCCAGATTTTATAATACATATTTCTTGGTTAATCAATTTTTGCAACTTAAAAGTTAAAAAAAATTATAATATTATTCCACCTCCAAACCCCAATAAAAGCTTTCAATTCGGCCAAAACTTACTTGTACTTCCTCTATACGCTCCCCGCCTTCCTTGCATAAAATATCATATACTTGTGCTAATAATCAAGCATTCAACTCAACAGCTCCTTCATGCTCCAATTCCCGGTAGTAAAATAAAAAATCACACTCACTATACAATTATATCAATAATTGATATTAGAAACTCTGGAAAAAAAATGCTATTAACACATAATAAGTTGTAATCTTTAAATAGTGCAAAGAATATGAAGCACTTCCCGCTGAATAAGATATAATCAAAAAGATGCACTGATATATCTTTCTTCAGAAATCACTAATATGCATTAAGAATGAAACGACCAACTCATTTGCTATTCCATAATCCAACTCCCTCTATTTAAATGAAAAATCACAATCACTATATACTTGTATCAATATCTAACATTAGAGACACTAAAAAGAAAAATAATTATTAATAAAATAGATTGCCAACTCTAAATAGTGCGAAGCATATGGAGTGATTCCCGTGGAAGAAGATATAATCAAAAAGATGCATTGATGTATCTTTCTTCAGAAATTATTTTAAAAAATATACATTTCTTAAGAAATCATTAATTTGCATTAAGAATCAAGCGACTAACTCAATTTCTCTTCCAGGATTCAACTCCCTTTAGTTAAAAATCACAATCACCATATAGTTGTATCAATATTTGATATTAGAGACACTAAAAAAAATATGATATTAATATAAAATAGATAGGGAACTCTAAATAGTACAAAGCATATGAAGTGCTTCCCGTCGAAGATGCCGTAATCAAGAAAATGCACTGTCGTATATTATTTTTAGAAATCATATACTTGTGTTAAGAATCAAGCGACCAACTTAAAAACTCCTCCAGGCTCATACCTGGTACAACAAAATTGCACCTGGGAGCATCGCTAGTTGGGGACAAATGGTTAATGACTTCTACAAGAAATACTTCTTCCTCTCAGAGAATATTACTCTCTCCGATTTAGGAAGAATATCTCAGAAGAGCAATGAACATCTCAACGATTATATGAAGAGGTTCAGAGTCCAAGATTTAGATTTTCATGACTAGAATGTCACTGAACAACAACTGGTAGACTTGTGCATCAATGGAATAATCCCGGTCTACATAGTCTTGCTGGAAAATCTCCAGTTCCAGACTTTCTCAGAGCTTCATGAAGCAACCAAAAGATCAGCGACTACTGCACCTGCTTTACTGGAAATATCAAAGTATGCAAGGTCAATGAACCTCAAAGCAGTCGACGCCTAGTCAACAATCAGTATAATCTCCAGCCTTTAACAAACGTTGTTTCTGGAAGGAATAAAAGGAAAGCCGAGATACAACATCAGAGCGCTTTTCCAACATCCCAGGCTCCTCTAAAGGCGCAAAGAAAAGATAACCAATCCTGAAATGCACAAACCTCGACGACATCAATGAAAGGGAAAATGATTAAATGAGGAATCAAATTTCCCTCTTCCCATTAAAGAAGTGATCGTGTTACTGGAAGTCTCGTTTCAAGATGATGCAATCAAATTTTTATTCATCAGGAGAGAGCTGAAGAAAATGGAGAATCTCAGGTACTGTCACCTTCATAGATTCATCAATCATCCAACACGTAACTACAATATTTTGAAGCACATCTTTAAAGATAAGGTTTATCCATAATAGCTTCAACTAGGGACTGAAGGAGTACACAAGAATCCTCTCCCAGTCAAAACCTTTACATTCTCTGAACAACCAGTCAAAGAAGCAGTTCAATCGTTGATCGGGCATATCTGTGAAATTGCTCTATCTGTCTAAGACACAAAGGGAAGACATGTTCACAACACCAAATTACACTAAAGTTTGTCCATCCTAGAAATATTCCTTGAACCTTTATCCACAGACAAAGAGATGCACGACTGGGGACTGCTTACCACAGTCCATCTCAAATGAAATGAATTTGGAAGAACATTGGTCGATGCTGGTGCCACTATCAACATTATTCCACTGAAATCCCTCAGAGTCACACCCCATAAGAAGCTACTCATGCTCCCATCCCAGTCAGAGACCATGAAGGAACGCTCAGAGATGCATAAGGTTTCATCACTCTCCAAAATGAAAGTTGGCTCAACCATGACAGAAACCAAGTTTCACGTAACCAAGAAGGTCCAGGATATGACATGTTCTTCAAACAAGCTTGGATCCACGCTGAAAAGATGGGTACTGACAAAGCGCTTTTCAATGCACATCTCTCTAACAAACAAAGTTCTGATCCAGAAGAGTTGGCGGACGTTCCATCATCAGAGCACTTAGAGGAATTTCGAACTTTGACGAGGTTAAAGCAAGAATCTGCAAAAGATGCATAGACTAGACATTCATCAAGAGGTTCCGCACTCAAGAAAGTCTCATTCCTTCCATGTCAATGTCATTTATTTCCTCACATGCTATCCTAGCACGGGGACTCCAAGAAAATCTGCAAGATGTTATGAATGGCAGCTTCACCGCATTAGTATTTTACCAAGTAGTTAAATCTTACATTTATTTGAATCGAGCATGGATACATTCATTACTGAGATAATGTCCAAGCATGGCAAGAAACACTTTGGGTGTTTCTTCGCAGCCTTGTAAGAGTGTTCATGTATGCCAAAAAATCAGAAAGCGCTGATGTCTGCAAAAGCATTGAATCCCACTACCGTAGGGAAAGGAATGCTGAATCAATAGAGGATACTTGGGTCTAAATGATCAATCCTAAGATATTCGAAGCTTAAATGATACGACGCTTCAACGCTCAAACATCTAAGAAGTCTTCGAATTGTACTCCCAATCAAAGAGTACACCTTCGATAACGGCATGATGCATCGGGCTTCAACACAAATATCTCGACACACTGATTCAACACCGACATGATCAATGTGAAACTGAACTACAATCGCTGAGTCTTCACTATCTCCATGACAATACTTCTGAATCAGATGCAACATCATTCATCTATCGATGGCACGAATTCCTTCAACATGCATTGGGGACTTGATCTTATTGGACAAGATTCAAGGCATAGCAATTCATTGCAACCTGATACGATTCCATGAAAACTTTATCAACGGAATCTCTCTACATCATGAACCTTGCATGACTAAAGAACTTCTCTCTTCACCGATCACACCTAGAATGGAACTGCTGGTGCAATCTGCCGCAACAACGTCGACTCACTGACTTCATAGTAAAGTCACGATGTTCAGGAGAATTCATGTTGAACTCCAAAACACTGTCATCTCAGAGATACTCAACCCACCAACTAGTTCATAAATGTGAAGGCTCACTGGATGGAGGAGCAAAGACTATGTCGATAAATCATGGTTCTAGCCTTTTCAGTCTCTGAAGAAACTCTGACCATAGTATCAGCATCAATATGGATATCTGGAGGAACTCCGTACATGGTATCGGCATCAACAAGAATGTCTGGAGAAAATTCAACCGTGATCTCAGCATCAATAACGGTCTCAGGAGCAACATCTTCATGTCAGGGCTTCATCAACTAACCATTCTCTGAAGTGTTACACATGAAGCGGACTTCTCCAAGAAATAATGATTCATATCAAGATGTGTAGACCTGATAACATGCTCACATGAAAGTATTCCCAAAGCTTGAACGACTGGTGGGCGCAATCCAAAGTCTTCTATAAGATGTTCTCATCACTTCCACAAATGAGATACAACATACTTCAGGCTATGGGTTTACAAAAACGTACCAATGGGTAAGTAATGGGACAAATCCTCCTCAACAAAAGATGTTCGTCTATTTCTCTTCTACAACATACCAAAATGGCGCATCAATCGGACATACGAGCTGAAAGATATGGCCTTTACTGTGTGGTCTACGAAATCTGAAAACTTTGTACAGGATTACAAATTACAAATGTGCATGCTTCGTTGGCTAAACTCTAAAACTCCAAATTGAGTGATTCTTTTTTCATGTGATAACTCAGTCTCTTAGCTTCAAAATTTTGGGTCAAGTATCGAATTCCGACGTCGTATGAGGTTTTTACAACTCCCAGGGCGTACATCATGCAAGCAGCAATTCTAAGACGGGATTAGTAACTTCCACAGTCGATCGGTGTCCACCAGGTCTTTCCACTCAGTAATTCATCAAGGTACCTCCAACTTAGAACACCTAGGTCTTTATATCAATTTTTCTACTCGGGTCCTCTATCCAAGTCTTGCCAGAAGAAGAGAAAACGAAAAGGAGAGATTTAACAAAATACTGGGGGACTGATGGTCCACTGATCATGACTACCAATTTCACATTCCAAGACCCGTTGCACCAGACTCTCATGTACTAATCATTCATCATAAAATGAATGCTACCACTGGGACATGAAACCATGGTCATTATATCACCACCTCTTGAGAGCAACATCAGCTATGGTCCCGTGACCAGGTTTCTGAAGTAATGTTTCTACTACTGACAAAAGATGGCACTGCAAGCTCCACCATGCTCATGTATCAATCAAGGGTTCCTGATCTCAAATGAATAAATGACATCAAAATCCTTCACCAACCGTTTGAGACGCGATCAAATGGTCTGAAGACGTAATGGGGGCGTTTTACAACAAGCTTGTCTGAGATGATTTTTCACTGTCATGCACAAAGAGGAGAGCTAAGATAAATTGGTGAAGAATCTATGTATGGGTCGTATGGTATGGATGTCCACTACAACATATCCAAAACTCACAGCAATTGGAGAAACGAGCGAAGAGTTGTGGCCAAAATATTGGACCACATGGCAGTTGAAAATTTTCTGAAGGTCTCCTGGAAGTTTACTGTTTCATCGATTTCGACCCCTAGACGTGCTTAAAACTTAAAAGTCTTATTTGCTAAAGCTTGAAAATTTCCTGGGAATAAGGATACATGGGTAGATCGCAAAAATATGACATCGTATGAAGATTTTATGGCTTTTTTGCTAAAAGGCTGAGTTCTGAATATTTCTGGTGACGTATTTCGGTAAAAAATTTCACTTATTCATGAGAATCTTCATTCATTCATCAAAAAATCAGCAATTTCATACTTTTATGAAGAAAATATACGATGTATACTTACTGGAGTAGTCCCTAAAGTGCTCAAATGACCGAAATTACCAACATCACCATTGGAAACATCATTTCTTTCACTCGGTTTAGAAATCCGGGGTTTTCTTCTTCACCATCCTCCGAAGATGAATGTGAATCATCAGTACTCCCTCATTCCATGGAAATTTCCTCCTGAATACATCAACAACAATTAATGGAATTTCATTCAAGGATTGCCATGAACGATTATACGAAGAGGTACGTACATCGAATTCTTCTTTGGTGCTCGATTCAGAAATTATTTGTTCAGCAGCAATGAATTGAAGACCGTCAAGGCTCGATGAATAAAAAGTTCTGAAACAAAGTAACAAACATTGGTTTCATGATCCTAATTGCACGGACAAGAAAAAGTCATGATATAAGGAGCACTAACAACTCACCAAAGAGACAGCCGGGAACTTTACAAGTGATCGGTATCATTCTATGATCCTTATTTCTGGATTCTCCACTCCGAAGACTTACTGCTATTTCTGGGTATTCCACATCAATCGAACAAGGACCCATTTGTAGAGCTGCTCTTGATGTTATATTCCTCCATCAGAGACTTCCCGTGAATTACTGATACTAAGTAATCAGGAGTGCAACTCAGTGTGAAGGATCTCTGATCATCACTCAGAGGTCCCAGAAGCACCATTTCTTGAAGCTGCATCTATAGAAATATCATCTCTGGAAATATCATCTTTGGAAGTATCATTATGGGAACCAGTCATTCTTGCAAAGTTGTTATGACGTCCATACAACGTTCCTACTTCAGTATATCATCCGTAGATGCAGATTTCATCAAAGCAGTGGAACTAAAGCACAACAAAAATAATTAGGATGCTCACATCAGCGTCTACAAAAATGGTAACTCTCAACTCTTATCTATTTATGGTTTCAAGAACTTAGTGATAATAATGTAAAACTTTGAAAACTTGCTCACACCTTCAACAAACCTGTGAAGACGAGCAAAATCCATCATTCAAGAGTCAACACTGACTTTTCGCGAAACTATGAATAATTCACATAACCCTTCATGTGAACATTCACTGATTTTATACCCTGTGTGCATACACTATGAAATTCATGAAAACATCATTGTTTGCTTTCAATAATTGTTTAAAATCAAAACTTGATTTTGCAAAATCTTTCATAAAATCGTGAACAACCCACGTAAATCTTTACTATGTGAACGATTTTTCAAAATTTGGACAGACTTCCATTCTATAATTGTGAAAACTTACATACAAACATTACTTCACCATGAATAATTTTCCACTCTCAACAGTTGTTCAAAATCAAAATATTGATTTTACAAAAATATATATTTCAACGTGAAACTCACGTAAATTTGAAAATATATGTATATATTTTGCTCCCACTCACGAGCATCCGAGAGTCTTTCATTTTTGTGAAAATATGCGTATTCATGTGTTAAAATTTTGATTTTCATGAAGCCTCATAGATAAAATTTAATCTACTGTAACTAGACCATATCTACTCAACAATTCATGTATCTCTTTCATATTAGGGATTATTGCTCGTTTCTTAAACTTACTAACGAACGTGCATACGTTTTCTAAAATAAATTTTCACGAAACTTACGCATACATGCATACATGGAATTTTGTTTTGAACAACTAAACTTTAAAAAAACAAATTTAGGGATCCTTCCCTTTAATATCAATTTTATTTCCTAAACCTAACAAAACACAGGTTTCCTTTTTGAGCTCGGGCCCTAAAATCCTAAATCGACCTAAACTAGACTTTTAACTGACCAAATCAGCAGCACTTCACCTCTCCACGTCCACAAAATAACACTCTATCACACTATCAGGGTCCTCACCCGAATATTTGCTCGTACATGACACCATTGGAGAAAATCGAGGATTCTGAAACTACCTTTGTATATTGAGTTCAACCACGATCTCGTCGACTGAAAATCACCATCTAATGCTTACTGTGGAACATGACTATTCCTCACTAAGCAGGGGACTTAATGTTGATGGTGGATTTTCAACTAGGGTCAAATATGTAAATCATGATACTGCATGTTTCTGATATGGCTTCAGGCATGTGACGATTCATATTTTACGAAGCCATGATGAACATGTCTTTCGAAAATCCTCCACTAGTTGAGTGTTCGATCCCTGGCATTTCATTTTGCACTCTATGTAGAATAATAGAATTGGGCGGTCCTCCTACATAATTGTTTGTTGAGAGGGATTAACGCCTTCAGGACGTCGGTGATACTCACTATTCCCTGACTACATGAGAGCAACTACCCTTCACATATAAGATCGATTGGGCGGTTCTCCGTAAGATTGAGAACAACAGCTCCTTCAGGACAGTGACACTCACTGATCCTGACTATGTAGAGATACCGTGTATAGACTCGGGTGTTCTACATAGTGACTGAGAGCACCCTGACGATTATCCGTCTCCTGACTATGCACATAGATTAATTCTGCCGTGACATTCACCACAGAATTCCCAAAATGATCTATTGTTGCTCATATTCCATGGTCGAATCCACGGCCTGATCCCATGGAATGGAAATAACAATTTCTCTTATTCCATGGTAGAATCCACGGCCTGATCCCATGGAATGGCAATAATAATTGCTCCTATTCCATGGTCGAATCCACTGCCTAATCCCATGAAATGGCAACAAAAATTTCTCCGATTCCATGATTGAGTCTACGACTTGATCTCATGGAATAGGAATAACAATTTATATTATCTCATTACTCCGATTTCATGATCGAATTCACTATTAAGCTCATGGAATGGTAAAAGATAATTTTATTACTCTGATTCTATGGTCGAATCCACGATCCCATGGAATGGTAATGTCTATTTATTATTCCGAATTCATGGTCGAATCCACCTCTAATCCTATGAATTGATAATAAATAACTACCCAATTTTATTGTTCAATTTCATGAATTATTTTACACTGAATTTCATGGATTAGCAATAAATACTCAACAGCCGGGCATCTGGACCATCCCCGAGTAAGCCCCACGAAAAATGGTGTAAGTGTACTCGACAATGATGCACGACTAAGCACATGGATGCACGAACGAACATACAAAAATATGAACAAATGAGGAATCCTACGCAAAATAGGAGAAAACAACAAATAATAATAAAATAATGGGAGGCGCCCTGGGGTCGGGCCCACCGGCCAGCCGGCCGTGCCCTAGCCATGGCCGGTCCCATGCCTCCTCCATTGTTTTCCCCTATTTTTTTGTTACTCTCATGAACTCATGAAAAACTCCTTCAATTTAACAACTTTCCTTGTTTGTGCAAAACTCATGAATTCTCCATAACTTCATGGATTTATGAAAAATATTATAAAATAAGAAAAGGTGTGCGGGACCGGGCAACATGATCGGCCGGCCATGCCCAAGCCATGGCCGGTCCCACACCTTACAATCCTTAGCCTTGTAGGACCAGAATATCTCTACAACTATGTTCACGCGAGATTAACAACACTTCTGCGAGCATCATCGCAAGCTCTCCAAAAACACTTTGCGAATGTCAGAGAATAATACAAAGAATGACGTAATAGACAACGACAACATAAAACATGAGAAAGATGTGAAGATTTTGTAGTTAGAGAGAATGCTCGCGAGCACAAGGCGGAAGCTCGCGAGAGCAAGGAAGGAAATGAAGATTTTGTGGTTATAAAGAGTCTCGCGAGCATGACAAAAGAGTCTTGCGAGAACGATAGCAGACCTCGCGAGCACGACAAAAGAGTCTCGCGAGCACGATAGTAGATCTCGCGAGCACGATAGCAGAGCATGCAAGGAGCATAGCATAAATCCTAAAAAATGGGAAAGATGAGTTGAATGTGAGCTGGCACCCACTATGAAGATACCTATATAAAAGAGCAGGAGAGAGAAAGGGGAGGACACAATTTGAGAAGAGAGAGAGATATAATTTGTAGAGAGATTTTAGGAGAGAGAATGTATTTTTCTTTATCATCTTCTTCCCCAAAACTAGATTTAGAACTCCATTAATGGAAATTATCAATGTAAATCAAATGTAAACTTAAACAATCATAGTGAAGAATCAAGGATGTAGATCATATTGATCGAACCATGTAAAAAATCTTGGTGTCCGTTTATAATTTTAGCAATTTTACAACCATTTTTTATATGTAGATCTAGAAATTAATATCAAGATATGATAAGGGGTGTGTTGTAGGATTCATGCAACTACAAGCTTATTATAATAGTCATTCCCAATTTCATGAAACTCCTCAGTTTCAACAAAATTCATGGATTCTCCATAACTTCACGAATTCATGAAATAATAATTATAATATTATAAAATAGGGAAGGCGTGCGGGACCGGGCAGCCTAGCTGGCCGGCCATGCCAAAACCGCGGCCGGTCCCACACCTTGCAATACCTATCTTTTATAATTATTATTATTCCCTAAACTCATGAAAATCCTCCGTTTCAACAAAACTCACGGATTCTCCATAACTTCATGGATCCATGAAATAGTATTATAAAATAGAGAAAAGCATGCGGGACCGGGCTACGTGGCCGGCCGGCCATGCCCTAGCCGTGGCCGGTACCGCACCCTGCAATCCTTAGCCTTTTATAATTATTATTTCCCTCGAATTCATGAAACTCGGTTTGAGCAAAAATCACGATTTCTTCATAATTTCTCAAATTTTGCTCAAATCATGAAAATTCAAGAGCCAACATGGTCACGTGACCGGCTAGCTTCTCACGGAAAATTTAGATGTTAAAATACTCTTAGTTTAATATTTACAAAATATTGATAAATTTAGCATACACGCTCATTCCAACAAAATCAAGAATTTCAGTCAAGACGAAACTCTTCTGAAAATTCACAATGTTGCTTGAACGCACATCAGAAAATACTGAAACTCTCAGTACGGAGACACGGATACCATGGAAACACGCACATGCCCTAATGACCGACCAGGGTTATTCCTAGGGCTTGCACAAATCCGGTCCCACATGTTTTCATAATTTCGACCTAATTTGCTGAATTGCTCGTATTAGGACCAAACTCTCTCCAACCAACCTAGGGATTGCTCAAACGGACAACATATGGTCCCGTGACCACCAAGAGATGGTCCCATGCTCTCTTGGCCAGCCCCATCTTTCATACCTAGGTTTCATCACCTAATGTTAAACCTAGCAGTAATTCAATAAATGATGAAACCGGCACTTAATCATCATTCCTTCACCAACTTTCCAACTGAGAACCCTGGTACATGCTCATTTGAGTAATTGGGCATCACAGAGACATCCAAAAGCTCATGTGATCGGTCCCTCTTCTGCTCATGACCTATTTTCAGCAATTCGTCGAATAATGAGCAATTCATCAAAATTAGGGTTTTCGAACAAACGCTCAACAAATCATCATTCTGAGCAAATTCAAACATCAAATAAATGTATATATTGATCCACGGGGATTAATCAAATAATATCTGGTAATCTACTAATATTTTTATATATTTTATTGGGTCACGTCACCAATAAATATTTCGTCGAATTGAGCAACTTTGCTCAGTTACTCAAATATTGATCCAGTTATCGATATTTAGTAATTTTATCAGTAATTTGTCGAATTGAGAAATTCTTGCTCAATTGCACGTCAAATTCTAAATATTCAGTAATTCGTCGAATTGAGCAATACTTGCTCAGTTGCTCGAATATTGACCTAATTATTAATATTCAGTACTTTATCAGTATTTCGTCGAATCGAACTATACTTACTCAGTTGCTCGAATAATCTACATATATTCAGCAACTCATCAATATTCAACAACTTGTTGAATTTACAACATTTGCTCAGACAAGCAATATTAATGTTCAAGAATCACTAAGAATTTGTCAAACATGCTCGATTCAGCAAAACCTAGGCTCATTGCCTAATCAGTCAACAACTGACACACTAAATACACCTCTGTCAAGCAGATTCCACGATTCGTGAGACATCAATCACGTCAAATTGGGGGATAATAACTAGGGTTTTGGTCTGGCGGCATACATCACGTGGATTCATCCATGACGAGAAATGTGCGTAAGTTATGTCAACGGTTGAAGGAGTTAACAAAGTAATGGGTGCATGATCCGTCAAGTCTCCACACGACATGGAACTGACTTTACCACGATCTTTTACCGGCCCACTCTTCCACTAATGAAACCGTCATACTTATATGGATCAAGGTGTTCACAACTCTACAATATAAATAAGTCTTTGAATCCATGATTGAAGGACAACGAACTATCACCAACAGACAACATTTTCAGTCTACACAGAATTTCTCGAGTAACTACTCTTAAGAATTCATCAATCCTTTAGAACTCCAAAGTTCACCAATTATTGGAGAAACTCACAATACATCTACAATCCTTGATCATCACTGATCCCACACAATTTCTCAGCTTCCCTCCTACAGATTAACCTATCTCCCTCTTCGCGACCGAATTGTCTCTGAAACGGCCATTGAGTTGGTTTAGGCCGGAGTCCTACAAATTGATATCTCGAATCTAATCACTCCCTTTGCAGTGCATTTGTGTGAGGTTAAGTAGTTTTCCTGGTTCGAGGAGTCTCGACAACACGTTCGACTCTTCACTTTCCTAAAAAACTAGCAAATTGTTTTTCCCCATCTACAATAGGTAATTGTTCTAAACTCCCATTTCAATTTTTGAAACATCCTTAGAAGAAGACAATGACTGTCTCGCACAAACCATTAGCTTCAAGAAATTTTCAAGTGATCGAATGATCAATAGGAAACTTTCCAAGTCGACATCAAATGATTGTCTCACACAAATTATGTAAGATGTGTCAAGGAAATTTACCCATGATCATCTTTTGACTTTAGATTTAATTTCCAACAAATAGATTGTTTCCAACTAAACTCGTTAAGAATATGATGAACATAGTTAAAGCAAAAAGCTTCCAACATATATTTCGATAAATAGATAAGTGAGATAAACTCGGCTCGATATATCAAATGTGTATAATATAAAAGTCTATATATCTATACAACTTAGTCTCATTAGAATATAGAATATGCTAGACTTCTGAGTGACATATAAGTTTTAGTTTCCACATACCTTTTATTGATGAAGTTCCTCCAAGCTCTCCTCAGTAGATCTTCGTCTTCAATTGGTGAACGTCATGAAGTCTAAATTTCAACTACACATTCTATCCTAATTCGAGACATAGCTATAAGTAGGCTAAAAATCAAGTATGATTCTAAATAAACTTGATGAGTTATAAGAGAATAGAGAAAAAGATTTACAATATATGGTAAATTATCAGCGGAGATTAGCTCGCGAGTATAAAAAACGTGTCAAAATACGTGAGTTCCAACCGGGTGATTTAGTGTTGCGAGAAACACCAGGTTATCAACGAGAAAATGGTGGAAAACTGGTGAGAAAATGGGATGGACGATACATCATTAAAGAGATAGTTGGAACATGGGCATACAAGTTAATGGATCCAGAAGGTAGAGATGTTGGTCAAACACTTGGTAGACCATGGAATAGATTATATCTGAAAAGATATTATCAATGACAAATTCTGCGATATTTGAGATGCTGGTATATTATATGATGAAATGAATAATAATTTTTTTTTATCACAGCTGCGAGATTTTTAAAATGACAGAGAAAATAAGAAATGCGAAAATATCGCAAGAAACGCGAATAAAATTTCGCAGAGATTAATAGAATGGGATGAACCTTTATGGAGTACACCCTAGTTCACGAATATTTTTTCGCAAGAGGCAAATGTAAGACCTAAAGTACGTCATATAAGGGTTATCTGTTTGCATGGCTCAGGGATAAGGTTATACCTCTGCTGGAACCTGGGTCATGGAGAGATGGGGTCCATCTCCATGAGAGATACCTATCCAGGAGAGGTACCTTGGATTTCCAACTATATATATAAGGTTATACCCTGGTTGGACGACCGAGGGTCTCTCCTAAGGAGTGCAAAGTATGACCAAGGCGCTGAGGTACACGATTGAGCCAAGGGTGCCCGGGGCGTACGAAACTACCATGGCCATCCTTGGCAAGTCTTGGCTATGATGCACTCGGCCCGAAGAAAATCTCACTTAGGGTGCAGTCTCGTAACTATAAGCTATATAGGAAAAAAGGATAAGAGGCTGCGAAAACAACTGGTTGTTGTTAAGACCGGATGGGAGGAGCTAGTCTTGTATGGCCAATATACCCTCCTTGAAGGGGCAACCAGAGGGAAGATAAGGGCGGCACCCTCCATTAGGGAGCTGATAAGTGTCTAAAGACGGCAATGTCATGGGGCTTTATGTTCGCAAGAACATCTAGGCCTGTCATATTGTCACGTGACAAGTATTATACAGAGGCAACAAGCCATGATAAAAAGTTAAGATGAGATTAATGGGTTTTTACATGAAAGTGTAAAGACGCCCTGCGATTTCATCGCAAGACGGCAATGTCATGAGGCTTTGTTCTCGCAAGGGAGCTTAGACTTTTCATATTGTCGCAATATATTGAAAGAATAAAGATAAGGCAAGATCAATGGGTCAATACATGCAAATGTAAGGACGTCCTGCTATTTTGTCGCAGAAACAAAAAATTGGCAAAATAAAACCTTTAACTAGGAAGGCAAAATAAGACCAACAGAATAATCCCAAACATTAACTATTTTCTTTTAAGAATGCAGGAAAGATTTGTTCATCGCAAGAGAGATATGAGAAACAAGTACTATTCAGAATTTCTCAGAAGTATTATTCAAATTCTCTCAGAAGGATTATTTACAATTTCGCAGCACTATCCATAATTTCGCAGTCCTATTTGCAACACTGTTCGCGGCAATATACTAAAATGCAGGAAACACTTGTCTATTACAAGAAATATAATGAGGGGCAAGTATGGGAATTGATAAATAAAATATCATTTTCATTCATGAAAATATTCAAAATAACAGAAATGTAATTGAATTCCAAAGTTGCATAAAAGTACATTACTCGCATGAAAGAGGAAGTAAATGAAAACAAAAACAAAACTCAAGCTTCAGTATTGGTCTCGCCAGCTTCATTATTTTTGCCAATGTTATCAACTTCACCAATATTCTTCTCGTTACGATTGATTCGAGCTTCTTCTTCTTCTTCTAACTCTTCACCAGCAATTGCTTCACCGCTAGTAGATACTTTTCTAGGAGGGCTTTTTTGTTCTTCTGTTAGGTCTTCTTGAGAAGTATCTTCTTCACCGCTTGCATAATCTTGATCATTATCTATAGGAAGAGGAATTTCATCATCTTCTACTTCTAGAGGCTCGATGGACACAGGGGGCAGAGACTTGGATATCAGAATGTCATTCACAAGAACCTCAGCACTAAGATGAACTTTTCGAAGGAAACCTCTGTTGATGGTGGATTTTAGTTTAGGGCTAAAATTGTAAAACCTAAAATTATGCGCTAACATCCTGTAAAAGATAAGGCCATTAATGAGTGATGGATACTCCTTCACTTTATCAATTCACCTAGAATGGAGCATGTGGCAACAATCCCATTCTATGAATAAAATACACGAAATTCATCCAGGTTGGAGCATGTAGCAACAATCCCATATACCCTGTGAATTTAATATACCCAGAACGTAGCATGTAGCAACCATCCCGACGGAGCATGTAGCAACCATCCCGGTTTTCTGTAGGTATACAACATTAATATTAATGCTTTAATTAAAGCCTTGTGTTCGATGTGCAAACACCCATAGGCTACCTGACGGTAGGTTATACTAGCCCCGTTGAACGCATGCAAGACTATCCATGTTAGTCGCACTTGTTGAAAACAAACCCAAAAATATATCTCACCCGTCCAACTTCGCAAGCATAGATGGAGGGTGTAGATATAGATTCAGGGGGTCCTGAGCATGCTACCAGGATCACCTCGGACCCACCTTCACACATGACCGAACGGTCAAGACCAACCACGGTTGGTCCTTCCAAAACGTGCGCTCAAAGTGAGCATGACGCACGGCTAGGGTTTCTTTTAATCGTGAGCTTCCAACTTCGCCGACATAGTTGTACGGCTTAGATTATACCATAAAACAAGTAGTGAAGTGATGGTACACCATTGGCGGGCCTACTTTCTACCTACATGACCGACTCCCTCATAGGCAAGCCATGGTGCAAGAAACGATTGCCCAAACAAGGCTAGTTTAACGCCTTATGCAGGTTGAGAAGATCGAAAACGATCACGACCATCCGACTTCGCCAGCATAGTTGGATGGCTTAGATTGCGCCCAGGGTCATAGATCAAGCATGTACATGCTCACCGTCAACCCAAGATGCTGCATACATGGTCGGTCTCCCCAAAAGAGGTGCACGCAACCCAAAACCGATCGCTCAAAGTGGCCGGTCTAAAGCCCTAATTAGGGTTTGCGGCGCAGAAACATATCGAGCGTCCATCTTCGCAGGCTTGGACGGAAGGCCAAGATGGAGACTTAGAAGGAACCGAGCATGCTAGCATGACCAACGTGGGCCCAACTTCACATCTAGCTGATTGGCCAAGACCGGCGGTGATCAAGCCGCGCCCAAAGGTGATATGTCACGGCCCCTCCATAAATTATAATCTCGACCCTCGTCTTTGCCGCCTGAGTCGAGTGGCTTAGATTAAATCTTTGCGAGTCAAGCAGGCATGGGCGTGAACACCATTGTACTACCTCCATGCAGGGCTGATCGGTTCCTCCATTGGAACTCTCTAAGCATGCAAACGTTTGGGCCGAAAGAGGCAGCATGCGCGCCTCCCATCCAACGGTCGCAAGCAAGGCTACGAGTCATCTCGTCCATCCAGCTTTGCAAGCTTGGACGAATGGATTAGGGTGCGAATCAACCAGAAAACAAGGTATCACTATGACCACCATCTGTCACTCTTCTTCACAAGGTAACCGACCAAGGCATGGCCTGTCTATACAGACTCCAAACGGTTACCTGAAGATGGATGCATGCGATGTTATACCAAGTTCATGGTTCACCCTGCACTATTTTCTGTGGGTCCGTGATCCACACACTCGAGACATTAATCACGTCACAATTGGGGGATACAAAATGGGGTATTGGTCTGGAGGTTTACAACGTGCAGCGTGCAACGCGCCATCACAAGAACGTGTTAGGAAGACATGGGCGGTTAAGTCAAGATGGGAGAAGTGGGCAGTTCTGATCGTGTGACACTCACACACAACTCCACTCTTCCCTCACTCCACTTCCTCCACTTCTCACGAGAGACGTGAAGAAGGCTTAATGACTTGTATAAATAGGTTCTCCTCCATATTTACAAAAACAGAAGTGGGAACAACACAGAAAACCAAGTGTTAATCGTATTCAACACCCAGAGCTTGCCTGCAACATCTGCTAGCCTGCTCAACCTTCTGTTAACAAGTCAACAAATAGCCTTCACCTTCATACTCTCAACACCTTCTTCGCTTCCCTCCCTAAGATCAACCTCACATCCTTCACCTGTGACCGAAATAAATCTGGAACGGCCGTGTCTTCGGTTTAGGCCAGAATTGTATAGATTACCTCTCGAATCAAAGTGCTCATCGTGCATCACATTTGTTGAAGGTTTAAACTCACTTATCATCCACACACACCTAAAATTACCTAAACCGGCAGAAGTAGTTTTCTCCCACAAACAATTGGCGACCACAGTGGGAGGTTAATCTCTCGGTTGTGAAGTCGATTTCTTCAATACCAATTCAATTTCTCTGATTTCAAGAATGGTGGATCTTAGGTCTGGGGTAGCAACCAACGATGGAGTTAGCACCAACAACACTTCTGGTGGCGCTGATATCCCAATTACTGGTGTTACAGTGCAACCCGCCAGTGCAACCAATGTGTCTCGTGGAATCGCGTCTTCTATCATCAGTACCAGTGGAGAAGGAGCAGACATTCCAGCAGGCGTGACACCTCCCATTACAAGAGCCAGAGCGGCTGCAAATCATGGCATTTCCTCAAGCATGACACTTCTGTCCATCACCAGAACGACTGTTACTCCCCCTTAAGGACGAGGATCTGGAGGACCCCAGAGGAGGACAACCTCCTATCACCATGGTGGACTTGATGGAGAGACAAGAAACCCTCGCTAAACCTCAGGCATACATGGCAACCACTCATAAGGAGGTACTCACTTTCCTAAAAACATTAACCGATCGATTACCACACGAGTCAAGACAACCTCAAGGGCCAACAAGAAATACGTTCAGCACACCTGGAGCAGGTGCCTCAGTTACGCAAGCCTACCTGAACGAAGAGTCTTATGCTGCTGACCACGCAAATGAAAGTGACAAGCGTCTCAGGGAAAGGAGCCTATCGTCCAACTTTATTACAAGTGAAGATCTGGAGAGACTCCTCCAAAATCGTGGCAAAGAAAATCTGATGGACGCGCATCGATACCAGCCTCCATATCCACAATACGTGCAGCGGATTCCTCTTCCCAGGGGATACACCTCCCTTCAATTCACCCTTTACGATGGTACCGGCCTGGGGAGAATCTCCCAACGGAACAACGAACATTCAAATGATTTTGTCAAGAGGTTCAGAACACAAGCGTTGGACTTCCATGAACCAAATGTCACAGAAATACAGCTAGTGGAATTATGCATCAACGAAATGATACCCATATATCGCGCCCTGCTGGAAAACTTGGGATTCCAGATGTTCTCAGAGCTCCATGAAGCTTCCAAATGTTCAGCCACTACCGCCCCAACATTATTGGAAAGAACCAGGATCGTTCGGAGCGACGATTCACGAGATAATCGGGGAAACAGGTGCCTCATCAACAAGAAGTATAATACTGGACCTTCTGTCAGTGTAGTAAACGAAGGAGGAAATAGAAAAGCTACAGCGGCGGCAGAACAACATCCCCTGGAGCCAACAAGGAACGCATTCAACATACCCTGGAAAGGTACTGCAGCGGCGCTGACCTGCATAGATCTAATCAAGGAAGCGACGTCAGACGTGAACGGTCCTGCCACGGAGATTACTACACTAGGGACTGATCGTCACAATGATCCTATTAATGTCAATAGTCACATCATGAGCCAGAGGCCGGTGGATCAGGGAGCAGTTTCTCTAGTAAAAAATTTATGCGAACTTTTACACCTCTCAAAGAATCATCAGGCGGAGACATTTGTTACAATGAACCAGATAACCCTAGAGGTGCACCTGACTCCTTCACGACCAGAGGCCTCCATCACATCAGAGACATCTGTGAATAATATTACATTTACAAAAGACGACGTGAAGACGGAAGAATATCACAATAGGACCCTACACGTTACTGCACGCATCAAGGGTTCATAGTTCAGGAGGGCCCTCATCGACACAGGAGAGTCTTCGAATGTGATTACCCTCAAGACTCTCAGGACATCCAAGGTCCGCCCATACAAGATAATACGACAGTCTACCACAATGACATACTTTGAAGGAAACCAGACCAACACATATAGGGTCATCCCTTCAACATATCACCAGTGCCTGAAGACCATGCTGGATAAAGAAGCTGTTTATATTCCTGCATCACTGTCTCATTACGCACCGATGTATGGAGTGGAGTTATTTGAACCAAGAGAAGCTCTGCGGGAAGAACCAGACAAAGTTCATTGCATACCATTCCTTGTGAGGATGTCAATCCAGGAGGAGGACCGAATTGCATCCTTGAGGGCTATTCCTCATAACAAATCTTTTCTAACAAGACACTCTTCTTCATCTGGTGAAGCAGCGACCCACATTCACACCAAGAGGGAGACTGATGTACATTCTCCCTTCCCACTGGAATGCTGCAACAACAAAGGGCCACAAGAAGAAGTGCTAGACATTCCACAACATCTGCAAGATGTCAAACAACCTCCGACGCAATTCAGGCGCGAGATCAGGTGTGGCATGAATTCCAGAGACTTGAACCGCCTCGAGGACGACTTTCCTCTTCCTAACATCAACATGTTAGTAAACGTCACCACCAGCGGACACGGAATGTTCTCATTCATGGATGTTTATAGCGGCTACAACCAGATAAGGATGTACGATCATGACGCAAGTAAGATAGCTTTTCAAACTTCTCTCGGAAATTTTTAGTATGATATACTGCCATTTGGTTAAAGAATGCCAGTACAATATCAACGCTTTATGGCGGCAATCTTCCACAAGAGTCGATACCTCAAGGGAGAAGCCTCAAGAAGATAATGATGTCCACACGTCATGTCGAACAAGATCTAGTCACTCTATCATACAATGGTGCATGCCTAACATGCTATATTGGAGAATATGCACTTTTAGTCATCCTCTAGAATTCGTGAAGCTATTGAACACTTATCAACGATAGCATCCACCCTGCTGGAAAGAACCAGGCCTTCCAGTAATGAGGAGCCTCATGATGTTTGTGGAAGCATACATCCCACCAGCAAGCAATACAATATTCAGCCTTCCATAAGCAGTTTAGTTGAAGCAGCAAGAGGAAAGCCACTGAGATGCAACGTCCCGCGTGTCCAACATCACCAACTCCAACTCCAACCCCATCACCCTATACACAACTGCCGTAATGGTGAAACATGTCCAAGATATTCCATATCTGGATCGACAGTAACTGCATCAGTGAGATATGCTTTCATAATTTGTCTCCGGTAGAAGAATTAGTTGTGTTACCAAATGAGTGTGAATGGGAGCACTGCCCATCTCAAAGACATCCTCATGAACCTAGCATGGAAACACCTATCAAGTCGAAAGCTCTGGATACTCGTGGGCAGGGGACTGTCTTCCCCTTCTCTATTTCATGAAGAAATGTCAAGAAAGCCATCGGTTCTAGTTTGGCTCCACTACTATACGAAGACTGTCAAGTCCGTACCCGCAACTATCACGCCTCTCCCTGCCAGTCTCTTCTGATGCTGCCAAAAACCGTTGTTTCTGATAACATCCAAAGCTTCACCGTATCAACGAACACCGCGTACCAAGACCCATTGGGCATACAAGATAGATCCACTTAGATCACACTTGGGGACTGAGGCTCGGTATGAGATTCCTTCGCCATCAGTCAAGGAATTATCCAAGAGAGGGTCAGTCAGAAGCATGCTTCAACGCCCACCAGGAGCCGCCTGCATGTTAGCTTCAGCCTGCTTCAACATTACCGCTAGGAGCTACCTCCATGTTCGCTTCAGAAGCCGTCTCCAACTCTCCGAGACGCTCCAGAATCTTCTTCAACGCTCTACAGGACCTGATCGCTCCAGAAGTTGCTTCAACACATTTATGTTTGAGCAAAACAAGCGCGCAGTGGGTCCCATGTTCGAGCAGTCACCAAAGATGGTGTCGATTCAAGGCAGCAAGAATGGCGTTTGGTCAACGTAGCAGGTTTAGTGTTTGGTCGAAGTAATAAGGATGACACTCGAATGTTCAACCGAAGCAGGCACAGCAAGCCCACGTTCGATCAAGCAGGCGCATGATTAGTCCCACGGTTAAGAGAATTAGGTGGTCCCACATGCATATCAAGAAATCATAGGACATGGACAAAGTTTGAAAATGTGCGCACGATGGACCCATATTCGATCGAAGCATACAAAACTTCCCATGTTTGAAGCAAACATGCCCATATCAGGTTCCACGTTCGATCACGCAGGCGCAGTAGACCCATGAAAGAAGCAAGTGCAACAGTCCGTCGATTAGGCACACCCCCAATATTGAGCATGTGCAGTAGTCCCTCGATCGAAGCATGCACAACAAGTTCGACTGAAACAAGCAAGACCTACATCATGCTAGGGGAACGCTCACCTGCACGCCTTTTGAACGTGACATCCTCCGAGGACAGGATAACCCGTCTCTCCTGGTAACATCTAACTTTGTCTCAAAAGTTTATCTTTATTTGTCACCATCTCATGCCTACCCCGCAATGATGTAACCATTGTGCGCTAGGCAGGGGACTTAATGTTGATGGTGGATTTCAGTTTAGGGATAAAATTGTAAAACCTAAAATTATGCGCTAACATCCTGTAAAATATAAGGCCATTAATGAGTGATGGATACTCCTTCACTTTATCAATTCACCTAGAATGGAGCATGTGGCAACAATCCCATTCTATGAATAAAATACACGAAATTCATCCAGGTTGGAGAATGTAGCAACAATCCCATATACCCTGTGAATTTAATATACCCAGAACGGATCATGTAGCAACCATCCCGACGGAGCATGTAGCAACCATCCCGGTTTTTTGTAGGTATACAACATTAATATTAATGATTTAATTAAAGCCTTGTGTTCGACGTTCAAACACCCATAGGCTACCTGACGGTAGGTTATACTAGCCCCGTTGAACGCATGCAAGACTATCCATGTTAGTCTCACTTGCTGAAAACAAACCCAAAAATATATCTCACCCTTCCAACTTCGCAAGCATAGATGGAGGGTGTAGATATAGATTCAGGGGGTCCTGAGCATGCTACCATGATCACCTCGGACCCACCTTCACACATGACCGAACGGTCAAGACCAACCACGGTTGGTCCTTCCAAAACGTGCGCTCAAAGTGAGCATGACGTACGGCTAGGGTTTATTTTAATCGTGAGCGTCCAACTTCGCCGGCATAGTTGGACGGCTTAGATTATACCCTAAAACAAGTAGTGAAGTGATGGTACACCATTGGCAGGCCTAATTTCTACCTACATGATCGACTCCCTCATAGGCAAGCCGTGGTGCAAGAAACGATTGCCCAAACAAGGCTATTTTAACGCCTTATGCAGGTTGAGAAGATCCAAAACGATCACGACCATCCGACTTCGCCGGCATAGTTGGATGGCTTAGATTGCGCCCATGGTCATAGAGCAAGCATGTACATGCTCACCGTCGACCCAAAATGCTGAATACATGGTCGGTCTCCCCAAAAGAGGTGCACGCAACCCAAAACCGATCGCTCAAAGTGGACGGTCTAAATCCCTAATTAGGGTTTGCGGCGTAGAAACATCTCGAGCGTCCATCTTCGCAGGCTTGGACGGAAGGCCAAGATGGAGACTTAGAAGGAACCGAGCATGCTAGCATGACCACCGTGGGCCCGGATTCACGTCTAGTTGATCGTCCAAGACCGGCGGTGATCAAGCTCCTCGGTACGCGCGCCCAAAGGTGATATGTCACGGCCCCTCCATAAATTATAATCTTGACCACTCGTCTTTGCCGCCTGAGTCGAGTGGCTTAGATTAAATCTTTGCGAGTCAAGCAGGCATGGGCGTGAACACCATTGTACTACCTCCATGCATGGCTGATCGGTTCCTCCATTGGAACTCTCTAAGCATGCAAACGTTTGGGCCGAAAGAGGAAGCATGCGCGCCTCCCATCCAACGGTCGCAAGCAAGGCTACGAGTCATATCTTCCATCCAGCTTTGCAAGCTTGGCCGAATGGCTTAGGGTGCGAATCAACCAGCAAACAAGGTATCACTATGACCACCATCCGTCACTCTTCTTCACAAGATAACCGACCAAGGCATGGCCTGTCTATACAGCCTCCAAATGGTTACCTGAAGATGGCTGCATGCGATGTTATACCAAGTTCATGGTTCACCCTGCACTATTTTATGTGGGTCCCGCGATCCACACACTCGAGACATTAATCACGTCACAACTGGGGGATACAAACTGGGGTATTGGTCTGGCGGTTAATAAAAAGGTACTTAAGTGAATTGTATTCTTGTTTACTGTAATTCTTTTAAGATCATATTAATAAAAAGGTACTTAATTGTATGCGTGTCGTAACCACAACAAATTAATTAATACTTTACTACCTAATTAACAAGTAATATAGGGTAGTCAAGGTCGATCCCACGAGGAGCACGAGATTCTAGTTGTAAAATTGTCACACAAAGGGGGGTATTAAAAAGAATTTA
This sequence comes from Papaver bracteatum, assembly GCA_023529315.1. Taxonomy (NCBI): domain Eukaryota; kingdom Viridiplantae; phylum Streptophyta; class Magnoliopsida; order Ranunculales; family Papaveraceae; genus Papaver; species Papaver bracteatum. The sequence goes on from JAJJWX010001467.1 coordinate 1,010,613, forward strand.
AGAAAGTAAATAAAATAAACAAAGCAATTAAAAAGAAATCGATAAGAGAGAATAGATCAAGGAATCCTTCTTCGCTGCAAAACAATGATTAAAGTTATGTTCTTTTCCACTTCTTATTAGTCACAAATTATCACCAACCGTGGGTATAGCAGCTAGATCAGTGCTAACCCCAAAATCCCTTATATCACCGGATACGGAAGTTCTCGACTACCGGATTCTATTCACCAAACCACCTAGTAGTAGATCACTCAAGATGTAATTTAGTTAAACGCATTAAGATTTATGAATTTATTAGGTTGATATTAGTAGTTAAACTCTTAGATCAAGGTCCACTTGCTAACGTTGTTTTTACACACAATTGCTCCACGGAATCCCTCCGCAAGGTCTCGTGTTTGCTACTTATGTGAAAAGTCAAGAAACGATTACTTATCCCCTAACTTACACTAGCTTTAGATTAGACTAACAAATCAATCTAGTTGTACACCTAGATAATCTATCAATCAATCATGAATGTCTTTAAGATCACTCCTATTAGTAAAAACAAACGATAATCATGTGAAAACTTCAAAGTAGATTTAAAACAAAACTCAAAACATGTTAAGAACTAGGAATTCATCCTCAATCAAATTAGTTACTCATATTAAAGAGTTCACACAAAGAGAAAAGTATTGTGTGTGTAAAAGTGTGCAAAAGTATTGTAAAAGATGTGTGTATCTAAGTGCGTCTATATGTATGGAAGTGTAGAAATTCTTCTCTATTTATAGGCTTCAATGTTCTCCATATCTTCTAAGGAATAGAATCCCTTTCCTTTTGTAGCTCAATTTCCAAATCCAAGCCTTTCTCAAATCTTCCATCTCCTCTTTCCATATTCCCACCAAATTCTTCATTCAATTCCAAGTCCAACTCTTCACATCCCATGAGAGAAATCCACACAAAATTCTGCAACTTTTGCTCGCCGGAAAACTGGGTTTTTGGCCGGAAATATGCCGGAATCCGTTGCCGCCGGCAACCTGAAAATTCCATCCGGTAAGGGAATATTCCGTCCAAGATTCCGTTACAGTTAGGTCAAACTAACGGTCTAAGTTAGGCAGCTGGGTCAAGCGGGGGACTGAACCAGCCAAGTCAGTTGTCTTACTCGTTCTTACTGGATCTAACTCATCCGAGTCAAATCGTTGGATCGGTCATCGACCTCGTCATCGGCGGCTACCGAGTCAACTCGCTGGAGCCAAAATCCGACAGAGTTCTGTTTATTTTCTGGCATTCCCGGCCAAATTTCAGGCCTCAATTCTTTGGTCTTCTCCTGCGCAATTCCTAACATACATCTAGGATAATTCAATTACACAATTGTTTGCTTCATCGTTCTTTACAAAGACCAAGTATTCTTCTCCGCAGATGTGATGCATTTCGTTCAACCCCCCTGTTTCCATGTTGTAATTCAAGCATCAATCTCATCTTCAATCCATAAGTTCAATCAAACCCCATTCTGTAGTTCGACGAAATCCCATTCAACAGACAGCCCATATCTCCAATTTCTTCTCTCAACTCAGTTGCCTCCTTGAATACCAATACAAACCCATTTCATCACTGTTTCCTCGTAAATCAACCATGAAACCTTCTGATCTGTCTTTGAACTTCAAAATCCGACTGCAAGTCATTATAGATTCAATCTATTCCTTGTTGTAACCTCAATTCAGATTCAGAAACCTGCTGTTGTGATATTGTTTCAAATTCAGTACCAACTCCCATATCTTCACTACTTCTCGATCCCTATTAGCTCATTTCGATCTAATTTCTTCAAATCGAACCCCCAGTTTCTTAATCTCTATTTCTTCGATTTGTGGGTTAACAGCAGCCGTTGCTGCTTTCACTTCTTCTCTATTTCAGGCGTACCAAGTGAATGAGAGGAATAACTCTCAATTTTAGGTTTTATGTAATGATTTGGGGTAGGACAGGATTATGACACCCCAATAGGAACCACCCCTGATTGGGTGTCTTATAGTCTTTTGCTGGGTGCCTTTAGCACTTCTATGGGTTGCCCCTTATCCTTAGCTAGTCCGGCATTTAATACTCCTCTGAGAGAGTTGCCCTTTAACCGTGGCTCGTCTCCCGATAGTGTTTTCCTGTGAAATGACAATCCTGCCCTTTTGGCTCAATTTGGGTGATTTCTTCTTTTATTTCTCCGTGCGACTCCGAGTACCTAATAACTCAAAAACACACGTAAAATACATAATTTACAAGAAAAATAGCAAAGAAAGCATAAACTCTAAGATAGTAAATACGGTGTATTCTACACCTATCAAATTCCCCCACACTTAGACTTTGCTAGTCCTCGAGCAAATCAACTAAAACTTACAACTTCAAAGCGTTCCAACGTCCCAAGCATCCTAAGAGCTATGAGGACATAGAGTTTCTGCATGCTAGTAATAAGAAGTTAGAAATATTAAAGAACATATTCTTAATCTTAAATGTTGAGTGAGAAATAACCACACCATAATGAGAGAACACGTGTTTGAGAAACGATCAATAAGCATTTCGCCTCGACTTCTACCTCACCAAAAGGGTTTTATGATAATTGCACTAAAAAAAATGGCTTTTTTATGGGTCTCACATATGTGCAGGTAGGAATGAAGAGAGAATTCCTGCAACACGTTGAATGGTAGGAAGGATAACTTCCGAAATTTTGAAAAACCCACATCTTTTAACATTTTGAAAAACCATTTTTCTAACGATCTCTAAGAAAGGAAATCAACCACTTATATCGAGGATGAGATTACTTACTTACATTCACATCCGATTGCCAATTATGATAACACCACTCTCACGGAATCCAAAAGAAACGTCTTCCGCTCCTTGTCTTTATCTTCTTGGTCTTCGGCTTCAACTATTAGTGATAAATACTAGAACTTCATAAATCCTTGACAATTTGTAACCTTTTTCCTTAACTCCTTGTCGCTTGAAACTTCCTTATAAATTTTCCTTCCCCACGGCTTATTCAATAACAAAACAATAATAGATATTTCTCTTGTCTCATATATATATATATATATTTTTTTTTTTTTTCTTTTAGACAAGAGAAACAAAATACAAAACAAAGTGAAAAATAAAATAAACCATGGCCGTGGAAAAGTACTTTACCGCTTGATTCTTCACAACTTGTATCGTCTTGAAATCATAAACTTCAATAATTCTCACCTTTCGCTTTTCTTCGCTTTTGTAAATAAGTCTTAATACTTGGATATAGAATTACCTCATTGCATTTTAAGTCTTCAACATGTATGTAAAATCTGCTCATTGTATGTTGCTTTACTTGGATATACAAAAAATTTGCTCTTTTTCTTGTTCCATTGTTGCTTGCAAACCTTGAACCTTTTCAACTTTCCTTGTAGATTTTGATGTCGCTCCCTTGTTGTTGATGATTATGGTGTTTCTATGGACCCGTTGTTGTCGAGCGAGAGAATGGTGCTAACTGCAAATCGAACTACAAGAAGGTAGCTTTCATCTATACACGTCACCCTCATGATTGACAAAGATTAGCACTCAAGAGATCAAAATACTGCTGAAATTGGTGTGAAATTGGGTAGCTCACCATTCTACCCGGAATTAACGTACGGTGACACACACTCAAAAGAAGCTCTTTAGTAAAGGAAGAATTTTTGGTCGGTGCCTCTCATGATATGAAAATGGGTAGTCTCCACTAATGATTGATCAGCAACTCTAACAACGCACTTCTCCCTGCACCAAATTTGCATCACCGGCATGATTAAATCCATTATTTAACACTCTAACAAGCAAGAAATCGAACGTAGTTCCATAACACTTCCAAGTTCAATTATGTCGGTCAGAATTCTCTATGTAATCATACCTAGAAGCATGCTAGTGACTCTAAAATCTCTAAAAGTTGAAAGTTTTATGCAAAAAAAATTCTTTTTTTTTTTTTATATGCAAAAATATATGCTTAGCCACTCCCCCACACTTAAACCTTACATTGTCCTCAATGTAATTGAATCCTCCTAGCAAAGTCAAGGTGGAAAATCCTAATATGATATGAAACAAAATAAATAACAAACTAAAAAGCAAAATAAAAGGATAAGAAATACAAAACCGGTGGGTTGCCTCCCACTTAGCGCTTGTTTTAAAGTCGACGGCCCGACATGGCTCTTGTAAGATTCATTCCCCATATACTAACAATCGGAAAATTTGGGGATCCTCCCATAGTACCTGTTTTTCAAACAATAACTCCATACAAATATTAGCACAAGAAAATAATAGTAAAGTTATAGCTCGATAGAAATTTCCCCCACACTTATTCTTGTCCACACTCGGAAGTGTATAAAGAACATAGAATTTGGGAACTTCCATGCATTCCTCTTGGCAAACCTGCATAGTGTTAGCATCAAGTGTTTCCAATGGTGGATATCGAGAAACAAAGTCATTCAAAAATACTTTCGAAGCACATACATTCAAACCAATAAGAGGTAAAGGAGAAGAATTAACATGCAAAGGGTTAGACAAACCTTGCACAATTTCTTGTATTACGGTATCCTCCTCATTCTTAAAAAATCCAAGTGAACTACTTACCTCTTGTATATCGTGGTCCTCTATCAAACTTTGCAACCATTCTTCATCATTTTCTACCTTAACCAAAGTCTCGGCATCATCATAATCATTTGCAAGTTCAATTGGGTCTTCCACAAATTCAATCAATTCGGTTCCATTATCGAGCATCACCTCTTCAACATCTTCATCATCGGAATCGGGCCATTCACTAAAGTGATTTTCGTCGGTAAAAATTGTAAGATCTTCTTGTGAGGGTGTTACACCGTTTACAACAATAGGAAAGTCACACCCAATCTCCTCCTTTTGAATAGGTGAAGGATCGTTATTATGATCCGGAGTTGGAATAACTTCCACATTGTTGCAACTTTCATACACTTCTGCGGACTCATAATTTTCCCTAAGGAATTTTTTCCAAGCACTAAATGCATCTTCCTCAAGCTCTACCTTTTGAATAGGTGATTGATCATTAGTAAGATCAAGGATCGAGTAATCTACACTAGCGTCATCAAAAGTCTCCAAAGATTGGTCCTTTTCAACACAATCATCTTCATTATCGGAATCACCATAATAAGAATCTTCATCGGTTTCATAACCTTTATCCCGACGTCGTTTAAGTTCCATATGAATGGTCCTACTAATTTCTGCGACAAGCTCTTCCGAGTCTCCATCATCTTCCAATTTGTATAACTTTTGTGCAAGTTTACGGACGTTAACACGCTTACCACCGTGTATAGAGTTTCTAGATTGTATATCCTTAAAAAGTGAAGGAAAAACACGATGAAGAGGAGTATATTCCCAACTCTCCGTCTGCACATTACTAGAAAACAATGTATTAGAAGCATAATTATCCTTCCATCCTTGTAATTGTCCACTTACATACCCGTCATAAGGTTGTTGATATGCATGAGAATATCCATAAGGTTCCGTAGGATTTTGATCATAGCCAAAAGATTGGTTTTGATTGTATCCTAAGGATGGTTGGAAATTGCCATGATGTTGAGGTTGAAAATCGTATTGATTGTTGAAATATGCTTGCTCTTGTCCACCATACATGGAAAACCGGTACCTGAAAAACAATTCAAAAACTAAGTTAGATATGATAAAGAATCCAACAAAGCAAGAATAAAGCAAAAAGTAAAAATAAAACAACTAAAATCATCTGATGCTCCCCGGCAACGGCGCCAAAATTTGTATGCGTGTCGTAACCACAACAAATTAATTAATACTTTACTACCTAATTAACAAGTAATATAGGGTAGTCAAGGTCGATCCCACGAGGAGCACGAGATTCTAGTTGTAAAATTGTCACACAAAGGGGGGTATTAAAAAGAATTTAAGAAAGTAAATAAAATAAACAAAGCAATTAAAAAGAAATCGATAAGAGAGAATAGATCAAGGAATCCTTCTTCGCTGCAAAACAATGATTAAAGTTATGTTCTTTTCCACTTCTTATTAGTCACAAATTATCACCAACCGTGGGTATAGCAGCTAGATCAGTGCTAACCCCAAAATCCCTTATATCACCGGATACGGAAGTTATCGACTACCGGATTCTATTCACCAAACCACCTAGTAGTAGATCACTCAAGATGTAATTTATTTAAACGCATTAAGATTTATGAATTTATTAGGTTGATATTAGTAGTTAAACTCTTAGATCAAGGTCCACTTGCTAACGTTGTTTTTACACACAATTGCTCCACGGAATCCCTCCGCAAGGTCTCGTGTTTGCTACTTATGTGAAAAGTCAAGAAACGATTACTTATCCCCTAACTTACACTAGCTTTATATTAGACTAACAAATCAATCTAGTTGTACACCTAGATAATCTATCAATCAATCATGAATGTCTTTAAGATCACTCCTATTAGTAAAAACAAACGATAATCATATGAAAACTTCAAAGTAGATTTAAAACAAACTCAAAACATGTTAAGAACTAGGAATTCATCCTCAATCAAATTAGTTACTCATATTAAGAAGTTCACACAAAGAGAAAAGTATTGTGTGTGTAAAAGTGTGCAAAAGTATTGTAAAAGATGTGTGTATCTAAGTGCATCTATATGTATGGAAGTGTAGAAATTCTTCTCTATTTATAGGCTTCAATGTTCTCCATATCTTCTAAGGAATAGAATCCCTTTCCTTTTGTAGCTCAATTTCCAAATCCAAGCCTTTCTCAAATCTTCCATCTCCTCTTTCCATATTCCCACCAAATTCTTCATTCAATTCCAAGTCCAACTCTTCACATCCCATAAGAGAAATCCACACAAAATTCTGCAACTTTTGCTCGCCGGAAAACTGGGTTTTTGGCCGGAAATATGCCGGAATCCGTTGCCGCCGGCAACCTGAAAATTCCATCCGGTAAGGGAATATTCCGTCCAAGATTTCGTTACAGTTAGGTCAAACTAACGGTCTAAGTTAGTCAGCTGGGTCAAGCGGGGGACTGAACCAGCCAAGTCAGTTGTCTTACTCGTTCTTACTGGATCTAACTCATCCGAGTCAAATCGTTGGATCGGTCATCGACCTCGTCATCGGCGGCTACCGAGTCAACTCGCCGGAGCCAAAATCCGACAGAGTTCTGTTTATTTTCTGGCATTCCCGGCCAAATTTCAGGCCTCAATTCTTTGGTCTTCTCCTGCGCAATTCCTAACATACATCTAGGATAATTCAATTACACAATTGCTGCTTCATCTGTTTCTTTCTGACACCAAGTATTCTTCTCTGCAGGTGTGACAAAGATTTCGTTTCAACCCCTGTTTCCATGTTGTAATTCAAGCATCAATCTCATCTTCAATCCATAAGTTCAATCAAACCCCATTCTGTAGTTCGACGAAATCCCATTCAACAGACAGCCCATATCTCCAATTTCTTCTCTCAACTCAGTTGCCTCCTTGAATACCAATACAAACCCATTTCATCACTGTTTCCTCGTAAATCAACCATGAAACCTTCTGATCTGTCTTTGAACTTCAAAATCCGACTGCAAGTCATTATAGATTCAATCTATTCCTTGCCGTAACCTCAATTCAGATTCAGAAACCTGCTGTTGTGATATTGTTGCAAATTCAGTACCAACTCCCATATCTTCACTACTTCTCGATCCCTATTAGCTCATTTCGATCTAATTTCTTCAAATCGAACCCCCAGTTTCTTAATCTCTATTTATTCGATTTGTGGCTTAACAGCAGCCGTTGCTGCTTTCACTTCTTCTCTATTTCAGGCGTACCAAGTGAATGAGAGGAATAACTCTCAATTTTTGGTTTTATGTAATGATTTGGGGTAGGACAGGATTATGACACCCCAATAGGAACCACCCCTGATTGGGTGTCTTATAGTCTTTTGCTGGGTGCCTTTAGCACTTCTGTGGGTTTCCCCTTATCCTTAGCTAGTCCGGCATTTAATACTCCTCTGAGAGAGTTGCCCTTTAACCGTGGCTCGTCTCCCGATAGTGTTTTCCTGTGAAATGACAATCCTGCCCTTTTGGCTCAATTTGGGTGATTTCTTCTTCTATTTCTCCGTGCGACTCCGAGTACCTAATAACTCAAAAACACACGTAAAATACATAATTTACAAGAAAAATAGCAAAGAAAGCATAAACTCTAAGATAGTAAATACGGTGTATTCTACACCTATCATTAATCTTCAAATTGTGTCATAAATTCTTGAGTTGGGTGTAGCTGTGGGTGCCCGGGATGGATGAACCTACCCTAGCCATCCATGGAAAGTCTTGGCTTACGATGTGTTCGGCCCGAAGAAAACCCCACTAGGGTGTAGTCTCGTAACTATAAGCCATATAGGCATAAAGGATAAGAGGCTACGAAAACAACTGGTTGTTTCTAGAACCGGATGGGAGGAGCTAGTCTTGTATGGCAGAAGTACGTCTCCTTGAAGGGGCAACCGGGGGGAGAGATAAGGGCGATACCCTCCATTAGGGAGCTGTGTATCAAAAAAGACGGCAATGTCATGGGACTTTATATTCGCAAGAGTATTTAGGCCCATCATATTGTCGCGTGACACAGACAGAAATGTCATGGGATTTTATATTCGCAAAAATATTTAGGCCCGTCATATTGCCGCATAATAGGCAAAAAATCCAAAAAAGAAATGTTAAAATGAGATCAATGGGTTTTTGCGATAAGAACAAAAGACGAGATAAATGAAATCAATGATAAGAGGATATAAATCGCAAAAATGTCCTACGATTTCATAGAAAAGATGCCAATGTCATGATTCTTAAAAAGCAAAGAGAAATTAATCTCGAAAGATGGCTTAGACTTGTCATATTGTCGCATCGATCAAAAGAAATGATAAGACAAGATCAATGGATTATTACATATGAAAGTAAGAATGTCCTGCGATCTTGTCGCATAAAAGTGGAATAATAAGACCTTTAACTAGGAAGGCGAAATAAGACCACAAGAAAGATTATATTTGCGAATCATATAACAGATTTTTCGCAGCATTATTCGCGACAATTCATTCATCATATTGAATGATAAAAACATCCAAGTATAAGGGATTTCTTACAATGGTAACATATTACATACTTCACAAGGAAGATTATGAGGGGCAAATATGGGGATTATAAAACAATATTTAATTATCTTCCTTGAGAAGAATCAATATAGTAAAAATAATCAAGTTACAAGAATCAACGAAGCTTAGATTCAGATTAATAAAAATATATAATCAGAAGAAGATGATGGAGTTACAAAAACTGAAATGTTTCGCAAAAGAGATTCAGAAATTACAATCATTCGCAGGACAAGGAAAAGAACAAGATATTTCGCAAGAATATAAAACTTCAGAGAATATTCTTCCCTAATTTTATCATTCTTGTTCGCTACTATTATCTTCACCGGCGATATCTTTTTCAGTTTGGGTTTCTCCATCACTAGCGATTGTTTTTTGAGGAGGATTCTGTTCTTCTGCTTCTTTATGAGGATTTTCTTCATCTTCTCCATCATTGGCGATTGCCTTTTGAGAAGGATTTTGTTCTTCTGCATCATTGAGAGGGTTTTCTTCTTCTTCTATTTCTTTAGGTGGGTTTGCTCATCCTCAGAAAAATCTTCTTCGTTACTTGAATAATTTAGATCTTAATCTATGAGATGAGGGACTTCGTTATTATCTATTTCCAAGGGTTTGATCTTCATAGGAGGTAAGGAATGAGAGAATAGAACATTGTTTACGAGAACCTCAACACCTAAATGAGCCTTACGGAGGCAATTCTTTTCCCGATTTCTGATCTCTATATCTTTGAAGTATTCAAGATAGTCAAATCTTCTTAATGCTCTGTTTCAGGAGTTAGAAAGAGCGGTATTCTTTTTGCGAAGTTTGGCCCACCTCATAGACAGATCAGAAATTGAAGCTTGAAGATGCTTCTCAGATTCTGCAGAAGAAAAATTGCATATTAGATGGAATTCTCGCAAGAAATAAGATGGGAAAATACAATGAAATAATTAATAAATGAGGCAGTCAAAATGACTACCTTCCTTTTGCGAGGATAAAGTTTGAATTATATTAAGGAAGCAATTCTTCCATTGATTCATGGTATCATCGAAAGTATCACAAACTTTACCTTTCAAACGAGATTTTATACTTTTTTATTTAGAAAGAGGATGAGTATTTTCTTCTTTTAAGGAGGAATGGGAGTTCTTCAGTAGAGCATAGTCATCTTTGAGACTGTTGACTTTTACGCTCAGAGCTAATCTACCTTTTATAAGTTTCTCTTGTTCAGCGGCAGATGATTCGGTTATCTTTTTAAGCTCATCTTTCAATACACGAAGAGATTTCTTTTGGTTGTCACACAACTTTTGAAGATTACTCAATTGCTGCGAATAAACCATTGTTTTACTCACAAATCTACGTTTCTCTTGAGATAGGGTTTTGTTTTCATCTAATAAATATTCCACCCTCAAATTAGTCTGATTTAGCGAATATAAAAGTTGAGTGGCTTCATTACTTAGGCGATCTCATTCACAAATTAGCTGATTATTCTCATTCTTAAGATTATTTATCTCGTCAATTGAATATGTGTCAAGAGTATTCAATTTATCAAATTGATTCTTCCAAGACTCTTTCCCAATGCGGGCCTCATCAGCGATTGTTTCCCATTCAAGTATCTTCAATAATTGGTTATGTTTTGAAGCTAAATATGCGTCAACAAATAAATAAAGAAAAATTGAGTACATAGAAAACAAAGAATTATTGAGGCAAAAACAGAGGCAAGAAAGTTATACCTTTCATATCATCATTTCTGCTGCGAATATTTTCGCAATCTAATTCAGAATTGAGAAACTTATGATCGAGAAGTTCACATTCTAAAGTTTTTGCTTGAAGATTCTTCTTCAAGGTTTCAATTTCACTTTCTAAAGCAGTTAGCTTAGACGAAGAACCGCAGGATCCAAGATGCTTTCTTAGAATCATACAAATATCCTGTCTTGCAGGGTCTGTAGAAGATTTCATAGCATCATTCAAAACTTCATATAATATTTGAAAAGCAGCTTCAACCCCTGTTGCTATTTCTTGAGAAGAAGGAAGAGAAGTAGAGGAAGAGGTTTTGGCGACAATAACTTGAAGATTAGAGTCATTCGCGGTAGTAGGAGTGGAAGAAGGAACTTGGTTAGTCGCAGTTACAGTCTCATTCACCGCAACATCCTTCATCGCAACTTCATTCACCACGGCTTCATTCACCGCAGTTTCATTTACCGTGGTTTCATTCACCACAGTTTCATTCATCGCAGGATCATTGGCTGTTGATTTATTCACTTTAGTTCCAGCTATTAAAGATTCATCCATCGCAACTTTTGAAATATTTATGGAAATATTAGCATCAATAGTTTTATTTGGAATTGATGAAGAAGTAGTATTGGTGTTAATATTAGAATTTACGCGAGGAGAAGGAGAAGATTTATCTTGCAACGGAACAGGGTCTGCATGCAAGAAATCAAGAATATCCACTTCATCTGGAAGAGCTTTAATTCGACTAGAACGCTTAAGAGGTCTAGAAATATTTTCTTCACCCTGCGAATAATAATGTAGATAAGAAACAGAGGCAGCAATATTGTTATTTCAAAGAAATAAGTGTTTCTTACTACCTTATCATTCTCAGATCTTTTCGCCTTTCCAACACGCCTTTTTTGAGGAACTTTAGGGTTAGGGTTTTTGACAGTAATCTTAATCTGAGAAGTAGTGTTACTGAAAAGGATAATATAGAATATGGGGATTACAAAGAAAATCAGGTGATAGAAATGATGAAACATGAACAAAATAAGGTTCAAGATAAGAACATACCTTTGAGTCTCCATTAGAGCAGCTGCAGGAAGGATATTAGGAAAGAAAAAGTTGCAGACGAAAAAGAAAGAAGTTGAAGAAAATAGAGAAGGTGAAAGAAAATCTTTCCTCGAGTGGGACATCTATTTATAGATGAAGGATGGGTAACTGGGTTGATCGGTAAAAAAGTAAAGATTGACACGTGCCAACGGTAAAACGTAAAATAGGGAACTTTGTCGGGTAAAAAGTAAGGAGTTGTGGAAAATCAAGAAACTTAAATTCTCATGATCTTTATCTTCTGTAGGTACTGAATATCGCAAGATAATATTTCACTAGTATCAGGAGAAAGGAGTTATAAAATGATACGATGATAGAAGAAGCGCGGAGAAATATGAAGTTTTGCGAGGATGGAGTAATTGTGCGAGCATGAGTTGCGATACTTCGTAACTCATGAACAGCTGTATAAATTTTACTATAAATAGGAGTTCAAATGTAAAATTCGAGAGGTTCCTTTAGTGAGTGTTAGAAAATATTTGAGGAAAGAGAATAAAGAAAGTTGTAACTATTCTAATTACATTTAGATACTTCTTTGTGATCAATTGAGAACATTAATAAGAAAATTGTTATTCATCATCAAGAACTTCTTGAGTTTTTACTAATTCTATTGAGGGTGTAGTTGTAGGTTATTCTGCAACTACATAATTGGCGCTAGAAACAGGGACTTGAGAATTGTGGTATCCTAAATTTGAGGGAATTGTGGAAAATTTGAAGAATCAAATGAAGTCAGTAGATGGAGATGGCAAAAAAGAAGAATGTAATATAATCACAGAGACAATGATTGAGGAATTTCATAGTAATATGAAGGGAAAAATATACAAGCGAGATTGTAGAGGAAGAAAGATCATGGAGGAAGAAAAGATGACAACTTTAGAAGAATGGGAAAAGCAGAAAATCACATTTTCAGTAGCAGAAATTCCAAATGAAGACTTGAACCACACTTCACCATTGGTGATCACATTGCCAATCATGCTAGAAGATAAGAAAGCTGAAGAAAAATGGAAATTAAACCGAATTTTGGTTGATACAGGGAGTTCTGTTAATATTATATTCTATCATGCACTTAAGGGGATGGGAATTAGAGATGAAGAAATCATAAATTCAAAGTGTCTTATTCATGGATTAGGGAAATCTACAACAAAATCTAAAGGAGAAATCGTGATGCGGGTATTACTAGGAGAAATCAAAATGCATGTAATCTTGTGTGTGATAGATATGGAATCTCCATATAACATGCTGATAGGAAGGCCATGGATTCATGCGATCAAAGCTGTTGCTTCAACATTACATCAAAAAATCAAATTTCCTACACCAAATGGAATTCAAGAAATAAAAGGAGATCTTGATAGTGCAAAATTTTGTTATCAAATTGAAGTAACACAATGCGGAGGAAGAGCAAGAAAGAAACAACTTCGTAGGAAACTTGCGAAGGAAACAAGAAAAGAAGAAGAATTCCGAGTGTATACAATAAGAGCAAAGGAAGGGAGAGGTATACCAAATGAAATTCCATAAAAAGAAGGGGAACCAGCAAAAATAATTAAAGAACCAACACCTATGGGGGAGCAAAGTCCAAGCTATGTTGCAGCTGAACCAACCAAAGAAATAAATATTGGAAGTAAAGAAGAGCCTTTATTCTTACGAATTGGAACTAAGATGGATGAAGGAGAAGAAAAAAAGACTACTGATCTTTTGCGAGAATATAAAGATATCTTCGCAGGAAGTGTAGATGAGATACCAGGAATTGATCCATCAGTGGCATGTCATAGATTGAATATAGATAAAAATGTTAGACCATTCAAACAAAGAATAAGGAAGATATCACAAAATTATCATGTACAGATAGAAGAAGAATTACAAAAGACGTTGGATGCAGGGATTATAAGGGAAGCAAAATATCCAGAATGGATTGCGAATATGGTCATTGTTCCGAAAAAGAATAAAGGAATAAGAATTTGCATAGATTTCACTGATCTAAACAAGGCATGTCCCAAAGATAGTTTTCCATTACCAGATATACCACAAATGGTGGAATTAGCTACAGGTCATGATAGAGTCACTTCACTTGATGGATATAAAGGGTATAATCAAATATCACTCGCAGAAGAAGATCAAGAACATACTGCCTTTTTTGCTCCAAGGGGTTTGTATTGTTATGTGAAGATGCCATTTGGTTTGCGGAATGCGGGTGCTACATATCAACGTATGGTTGAAAAAGTGTTCGCAAAGTGGATACATAAAACTTTGGAGGTATATGTAGATGATATGTTGATAAAAATCAAGGAAGCTAAAGACCATGTGCAAGATTTGAAGGAAATATTTGAGCAAATGAGAAAGTTCAACATCAAATTAAATCCAGAGAAATGTATAATTGGGGTTTCATCTGGAAAGTTCTTGGGATACATAGTATCGAAGGAGGGAATACAAGTTGATCCAGAAAAAGTCCAAGCAGTTCGTGACATGCCAACACCTGCAACGGTAAAATAAGTACAAAAACTAAATGGACTCTTGGCTTCACTTGGGAGATTTATTTCGCGAATGTCAGATAAGTGCAAGCATTTTTTCAACATACTTAAGAAGGGAGCAAAATTCAAATGGACTGATGAATGTGAAAAATCTTTTCAAGGAATCAAAGAATACCTCGCAAATACATCTATACTACAGAAACCAGAGAAAAACGAAGAATTATTGGTATACCTCGCAACAACTCCATATGCTCTAAGTGCAGGTTGTTACGAGCAGACGCAGGAGTAGAAAGGCCCATTTACTACATTAGTAAAACCTTTAATGCAGCAGAAAAGAACTATTCTAAAATGGAGAAGTTAATCTTAGCCTTGTTTTATGCATCATTCAAGTTGCGAATATACTTTCAAGCACATGTAATAAAAGTGGTAACCAAAGTCCCAATTGAATCAGTCATGAAGAACACAAAAAGGTCAGGAAGAATAGAAAGGTGGAATGCACAAGTAAACCATTACAAGATAAAATACGAAGTGTTGTCATCGCAAAAATCACAAGTTGTCGCAGATTTTTTGGCAGAATTTCCTTTGGAAGAAGATGAAGCAGTAGAGGAAATGATGGATGTTGAAGAAGAATTTGGAAATCCAAAATACTTGTTAACAGAGCCTGATAGATGGGAAATTCTAGTGGATGGATCATCCAATAGTGAGGGAAATGGGATTGGAGTCGTGTTGATTTCACCAGAAGGAGAAAGAACAGCATTCTCATTCAGACTAGAATTTGCATCCACGAACAACGAAACAGAGTACGAAGCTGTAGTGCATGCATTAAAGATCGCAATGGAAAAGAAGCTTGAAAGTATAAGGATAACAAGTGACTCACAATTAGTGATTTGTAAAATTAAAGGGGAATATACCACAAATGAATCTTCTTTGAAGAAATACAAGAAACTCGTTGAGGAATTATCTGCGAAGATACCAAAATTAAAATGGAGACATATATCAAGAAAATATAACCGTCTCGCAGATGCTTTTGCATTTATTCCAAGCATGATGACAAATCCAAATACAAGAAATATCCAAATACAAACAATTCAAAACCCATCAGTGGACAAAGAGAAAGAAATTGAAGAAGCTATTGCGATGGAAGTAGAAAGAGAATTATCAAACAACATCGCAGATTGGAGAAAAGAAATTCATGAATACCTCGCAACAGGAGAAACATCCAGGAACAGACTAGAAGCACAAACTAAAGAGTCGTGCAACAAACTATGAGTTGCGAGAAGGAATTTTATATAGGAAATCTTTTAGTGGACCACCTCTCAGGTGCTTAACTCGCGAAGAAGGAGAAAAGATATTGAAGATGTTACATGGAGGAGAAGCTGGAAATCATAGTGGGGGAAGATCTCTAGCATATATAGCAAAGATACAAGGATATTACTGGCCTTATATGCATACAGACGTAAAATTGTTCGTACGAAGATGCAAGGAATGCCAACGACATGGTAAAAGAATTCATGCACCAGGGGATACATTAACTTCTTCAACAAGCTGCTGGCCTTTTGGTAAATGGGGGTTGGATATTGTTGGACCATTTATACCTAGATCTGGACAAAGGCGATACTTGATAGTTGCAACAGATTATTTCACGAAGATCGCAGAAGTAAAAGCAGTACAGCATATTCGTGATAAAGATGTTTTTACGTTTATATTTGAGAACCTCATTTGCAGGTACGGGGTTCCAGCGCAACTAGTATCTGATAATGGGAAACAATTTGAGGGGAAGAATATAGAGATGTTACTCAGTGCTTTTAGAATAAAATGTGGGAAGTCAACCCCGTTATATCCACAAGCTAATGGACAAGCTGAAGCAACAAATAAAACAATCGCAGATACAATCAAAAAGAAATTAGAAGGACATCTCAAAGGGTGGTGCGAGCAAGTACCTAGCGCAGTTTGGGCATACAATACAACTAGAAGAGAAGCAACTGGAATGTCTCCTTATTGTCTAACATATGGAGTAGAAGCAGTATTACCCACAGAGGTTGTAATTCCAACAACAAAGAAAGAAGCTTGGGAAAGAAATTTAAGTGCGGGAGTAATATTACGAGAATTGGATGATTTGGAAGAAAAAAAGAGAAAAGGTCTTGCACCATATGAGGATTTATCAAGAACGATTAGCTCGAGAATACAACAAGAGAGTCATTGAACGTGAATATAAACCAGGTGATTTGGTCATGCGAGAAACACCTCGATATCAAAAAGAAAATGGAGGGAAATTAGCACCAAAATGGGATGGACCATATGTTATTAAAGAAGTTGTAGGAAGCGGAGCTTATCGGCTGATGGATCCAGAAGGGAGAGACATGGGTTTGAGGCTCGGTAGACCTTGGAACAGACTATATTTGAAAAGGTATTACCCATAAAACTCATGAAAAATTTTACGAATATTGTTTGCTCGCAGGAAATTGGGAAAAGTTACGAATTTTCAAAATTTATATTCCAATTAAAATTTAATTAATTTGCGAATAAAAGACCGCAATCTGTGATCAGCCTCCAAAAAAGAAAGAGAGCCGCAGAAAATTTTATACAGGCAAACCTTTGTGGCGTACACCCTAGTTCGCGAAGCTATAATTCGTAAGAGGCAAAGTCCTAAAGTACGTCATTTAAGGGGGGTACCTATAACGTGGCTAAGGGTAACCGGAACACCACCAAGGGCCCTTAGTACATGGTAAAAATTTTGGGGTACAACCCAATAATGGGGTACCTATCCGGGTTAGACACCTTGGATTCTCACCTAATCTAACGACATTACGCAATATAAAATGCGGTGTAAGAAGATTTAAATTTGGGCGACTAAGGCATACTGTCTTTCCCAAGAAGTGCAGAAAACGATCAAGGCGCCGAGGTACACGGTTGAGTCAAGAGTGCCGGGTGAGGTTGAACCACATCTGCCATTTTTGACAAGTCTTGGCAAATGATGCACTTGGCCCAAAGATACACCATAGGGTGCAACCTCGTAACTATAAGCCCTATAGGAAAAAAGGATAAGAGGTTGCGATCAAAAGCTGGTTGTTGGCAGAACCGGATGGGAAGAGCTAACCTTGTATGGTCGATGTACGCTTCCTTGAAGGGGCAATCAGGGGGAAGATAAAGGGAAGCACCCTCCATTAGGGAGCTGATAAGTGCTATAAGACGCAAATGTCACGAGGCTTCTTGTTTGCGAAAACATAAAGGCTTGTCATATTTGTGCAACAAATGAAGTTCTGCGAGCCTTCTAAAAAAAAAAAAAAAAAAAAGAGAAAGAAAGAAAGAAAGAAAAGAGTAAAGAACTCGCAGAACATAATAAAGTTAAGATGAGATCAATGGGTCGCTACATGAAAGTGTAGAGACGTCCTGCGATTTCATCGCAAGACGGAAATGTCATGGGGCTTCATGTTCGCAAGAATATTTAGGCCTGTCATATTGTCGCAACAATTCCTGAAGAGGTTAAAATACTATACAATGAAGTTAAGATGAGATCAATGGGTTTTTGCATGAAAGTGTAAGAACGTCCTACGATTTCATCGCACGACGATAATGTCACGAGGTTGTATGTTCGCAAGAATGTTCAAACTTGTCATATTATCGCAAATAATCAATACAAAAGAGGTGGCAAAATAAGACCTTTACTTAGGAAGGCATGATAAGACCACATAAATTAATGAAATTTATTACATCAGTATCATTGAAGAAATTTTACAAGAATATACATCAAGATATTTTGAAGAGAAGATAGCTCTGGCAATATCATTGAAGAATTTTACGAGAAGTCCTAGGAAAAAAGGACAACATTATTGAAGAATTTTAATGAAGACTTAACAAAAGATGCGATTTTGATAACAATCAAATACAAATAAGTTTATATTCGTAAAAGTTTATGAGAATTACATACTTCTTATACTTTTCCATATATTGAATATTTCACAAAAAGATTGAATACTTCTTATAATTCTTCAAGAATATCTCGTATTTATTATACTTCTTCAACGGATATTTAATTTTGCGAAGGTTAAGTACTTATTATACTTCTTCATACAATGAGTAATAATTTTCTATACTTCTTCATATATTGGGCAATTCTTCATAAATTGAATACTTCTTATACTTCTTATACTTCTTAAGGGTATTTCATATTTTATATACTTCATACTTTCTATACTTCAAGGGGAGATTTATTATTTACTTCGCAACATTCCGTAAAAAGAAAAAGGCTTATATTCCTTATACTTTGAAGGGAGGATTTCTTATTCATAATCACAATAAGAAGAAAATCCGTAAGATAAATTCAGAAGGATATTCTAATACTTCCAGTGATAGTTGATCATTTGAAGAGAAGTAATAGGGGGGAAAGGATATACTAAGATTTATCTGTGAGTTATATGTTATTTCTCTTCACATGATCAAAAAGGGCAAATTTAGTCAAAGTACGGTTAAATTATCTTCGCAAAATATCAAAAAGAAAGGATAGATCATCTTCGTAAAATATCAAATGTACTTCTCAAAAAATAGAATTGTTCGCAAAAAAGGAAACCAACGGTAATAAAGGGAAGGAATTCAGAAGAAAGAAATAAAGGAGAGCCAATGATAAATTGAACAAGGAATATTATCATGCTTCATCAACACTCTGTGTTGGATCTTTAAGATCAGAGGAGTCATTAGCAGCCTTCGACTTTTGCGAGATATCATCCTTGGAAGAATATGCAGCAGGGACATCTCCTTGAGGAATAGATTCTTCCTCATCATCAAGATCTTCATCATCACTCTCATGATCCAAATCACTATCAGGCTCACGAGTAACTTCATCGTCAGATATCTTCAGAGGAGTAATCTTTACAGGAAGCAAGCCTCTTGATAAGAGAATGTTATTCGCAAAAACTTGAGCTTTCAGGTGACTTTCACGAAGTATAGCCTTTTGATGATTGGTATCTTCGATATCCTTGGAATAAGCAAGATAGTTGAATCTCCGAGTAGCACGATCACGAGAGTTGATTAAGCGGGTAGAAATCAAGGCATTCTTCTTACGAAGCTCAGAACAGGAGGCTTCTAATCCAGCTTTTGCATTACGAAGGTGATTCTCAGATTCTGCAAATAAAACAAAGTTCAAAGAATAAAATTTGCGAATATAATGAAATTTAAAGACGTACCAGAGGCAGTCAAATTTTAATGACTACCTTCTCTTTGCGAAGTAAGAGATTGGGTTAAAGATAGACAACAGTTCTTCATCTGATTCATCGCATTATCAAAAACATCACCAACTAATCCTTTAAGTCGAGATTGAAGCTTTTGATCTTTAGAAAGGAGAAAAATTTTATCCTTCGCAAGTTTGGCATTAAGACTTTTTAATGATGAGTAATCTTCTTCAAGTTGATTCTTCTTAGCACACAAGACTATATTCTTATTAATAAGGGAATTCTTCTCAACAACAAAAGAATTTCTTTCAGCATCTGAAGACTTCTTTAATTCCTCAAGTTCACCTTTCAACAAAGAAAGAAGATTTTCTTGATCGCAACATTTATTCTGAAGAGTCTTTAATTCTTGCGAAGAAACAATCATTGTATTCAAAAACGAACATTTCTCTTCTGATAAGGTTTTGTTCTCTTCTAATAAGGTTTCTATTCTCAAATTAGCTTTGGTTAAGGAAGAAAAAAAGTTGAGATATGTCATCATTCAAAAAATTTCGATCATATATTAATTGAGTATTCTCTTGAAAAATAGCATCAGAGTTGTCAAGAGCACACGAGTAAAGATCAGATAAATGGGAGAATTGGTTTGAGAGGCTTTCATGCTTGGTTCGATATTCTGTTGCATCGATTCATGGTGAAGTACCAATCTTCTACATTTCGGATGGATTCTATAAAGGGAATGGGTTTTAATGGATGTTTCAAGCATAAGAAGAATATAAATAAATAAAAGAGAAAATATGAGGATAGTAATCATACCTTTAGTTCATCATTTCTTTTGCGAAGAATCGCATTTGATCCAGAGAATTATTCTGAAGATGATGATTTTCTTTACGAAGATCCTCGCATTCTGCTTGAGAAGCTTTCAAAGAATGGCGAAGTAATTCAATTTATTTTTCCAAGGATTGACGTGAAGAAGAAATGTCTGGATTGACGAAATTATTCAGAACTTCGCAAAATTCATATTGCGAACGAACATTAGTAGATTTCGCAGTATTGGTCAAAATCTCAGATAACATTCGGAAAGTTGAATAAATTCCATCTCGAATTTCTTGAGGAAGAGGAGAAGAATTTGAAGGAATAAGAGCAAGCTGCAAATTGTCTGGAGAAATAGTACTCAAAGGATTTGGAGATAAGACAGGTTTTTTCTAAAGAAGAAGTTGAAGGAATATTTTGCGAGGATTGTTTTTAAATTGAAGAAGTTGAAGAAATATTTTGAGAAGGTTGGTCTTGAAGAAGTGTTGATAAATTGACATTGATAGGAGATTGAAAAGTAGGTAATGGAGTAGAGGCAGGAGTATTTGAAGAAGCATTTTCACGAGGAGGAGAGGAAAATTCCTTATCAACTTCAGGAAGGAAATCATCAATCGGAATTAATGGTGTGGGTTTAGTTATTCGAGATTTCCTGCTTGGATTTGGTTTTTCGTCAACCTGCGAATCAAAACGTAGATTAAAAACTGAGGCAACAATATATTGTTCAGGAAAGAAGACAGAGTATTTTAACTACCTTTTGATTCTCATATTTTCTTCTTCGTGGATTAAGGCTTGGATTCTTTAATTGAGATTTCATCTGAGAAGTTATTTTGCTGAAATTAACCAAAATCAGACAACAAATCATACAGAAATTAAAGAGGAGAACAAATGAAATACGCAAAGATAGAGGGAAATTACCTTGGAGAACTCATGAAGATACAGTAGAAGAAAAAATTGCAGAGAAAATAGTGATAGAGAGTATGAGTAGAAGATAGAATTGCGGAAATAAGAAGAAGAAAAGAAAGAGAGTACGAAGGAGTTATATAAGGGAATAACTAAAAAAGAACGGTTACAAAAGACGTGTCAAAATTTCAAAAGACTAAGTAACGGTTATGTTCTCACGATCATTTCTTCTTCGTAGAATTGACATGAGAAGAGGCAAGATGTAGGTACTGAATATTGCAAGATAATATTTCACGAGTATCAGGAGAAAAGAGTTATAAAATGATACGATGATAGAAGAAGCGCGGAGAAATATGAAGTTTTGCGAGGATGGAGTAATTGTGCGAGCATGAGTTGCGATACTTCGTAACTCATGAACAGCTGTATAAATTTTACTATAAATAGGAGTTCAAATGTAAAATTCGAGAGGTTCCTTTAGTGAGTGTTAGAAAATATTTAAGGAAAGAGAATAGAGAAAGTTGTAACTATTCTAATTCCATTTAGATACTTCTTTGTGATCAATTGAGAACATTAATAAGAAAATTGTTATTCATCATCAAGAACTTCTTGAGTTTTTACTAATTCTATTGAGGGTGTAGTTGTAGGTTATTCTGCAACTACATCTTCTTCGCAGAAAAGATATGAGAAAAGGCAAGATGTAGGATCAGAATATTGTCACAACAATATTCTTGCGAAATAAACAACAGTTCTGCGACACATCAATGATATTCTGCGACACATCTCAAAGTGACGTAAGGAATGACATATCAGATGAAAACGACAGAAACATGAGTAAAGTGTGACATTTCTGCGACGAACCAATAAAACTTGCGAATGATTAAGGCGGTGCTAAATGCGATTTATCGCAAGAACTCAGATCCGAAATTAAAGGGAATCTTAACTGTAAATGAGCTGTAATCCATTATGTAAATGCCTATATAAAGGAAATGAATAGTTCCAGAAGGAGAGATGAATTTTTGAGTGCTAAGAAAGTTTTTAGGAGAGAGAAAATCTTATTAAGTGAATTGAATTCTTGTTTACTGTAATTCTTTTAAGATCATATTAATAAAAAGGTACTTAATCTTCAAATTGTGTCATAAATTCTTGAGTTGGGTGTAGTGTGGGAATTCTTGCAACTACACCTTCTTTGCTTCCCTCCCTAAGATCAACCCCATATCCTTTAATTTGTGACCAAAACAAGTCTGGAACGGCCATTTCTTGGTTTAGGCCAGAATTGTATAGATTGATCTCTCGAATCAAAAGCAATCCCGTGAAGTACATTTGTTTAGGGTTTAGATTCACTTCTCATCCACACACCCCAAATTACCAAAACCAGCAGAAGTAGTTTTCACCCATAAACAATTGGTGACCACAGTGGGAGATTAATCTCTCGGTTGCAATATCAATTTCCAATTCCCAATTTCAAGATGGTGGGACTCAGGTCTGGATCAACAATCAATTCTGATGGATCTAGTGTGGATAAAATTCCCGGTGTCGATGTACCTATCAGTGGAGCTATCGTGGTCAATACATCTCGTGGAGCCGTCACTTCTATCACCAATACTAGCGGAGCAGGAGATATTCCAGTAAGTGTAATGCCTCCCATCACCAGAGCCAGAGAAGCCGCGAAACCCGGCATCTGCTCAAGTGTAACGCCTTTGGTGGTCACCAGAGCAACATCTTTCACTCGTACATCAGGACGAGGAGCCGGAGGGACGAGAGGAGGACCATCTCCCATTACCATTGCAGACTTGATGGACAAGCAGGAAGTTCTTGCTTAGACTCAAACGGATATGGATGCAACTCAGAAAGAGGTACTCACTTTTCTTAAAACATTAACTGATCGATTGCCATAAGAGCCGCGACAGCCCTTGGAGCCAACAAGGAACGCATTCAATGTACCGGAGAAGGTACTTCAGCGACGCAGACCTACACAGACCTGAAAGAAGCAACATCAGATATGAGCGGTCCTGTCATGGAGATTCCTACACTGGGGACTGATCCTCGCAACGATCTTCCTCAATTCAATAGTCTCACTATGAGCCAGAGGTCAGTGGATCTGGAAGTGTTTTCTCTAGTGGAAAATTTATGCGAACTTTTACACCTTTCGAAGAATCAGCGGGCAGAGACGTTTTACTGCAATCAACCAGAGGAAGGTCCCAACCGTGCCCTACATGTCACCGCACGCATTAATGATTCAGAGTTCAAGATGGCCGTTATTGACGCTCCCCCGCAGAAAGAATCATCCAAGTTCGTTGCGAGATTATACAGAGATAATTGTGATTTTCTAACAATTTATGATTGTGAGATTATGCAGAGATAATTGCGATTTTGTCGCAAATTATTTTATTAAACAGAGGAAGCTTGCTCAATAACTCATCTGAATACAAATAACAGAGGCAAGTATGAGAATGCATAGAATAAGTTAAGTGTTATTTGTTTTCACATGATAAATTTACGCATAAAAAGTTAATTGTATTTTGGATAGTCATATTGCAAGAGAGAAAATTTTTCTAACACACGCAGGAAAGAACAAAAGAAATAGAGCTTGTATAGAAGACTGGAGAAATTCGCAGTGATAGATTACAAATATATAATAATAAAATATCAAGAGCAGATATACAAGTTTTACAAAAATTTGAACAAGAAAGCAAAAGGAAGCGAAAACTATTTTTTGCTTGATTCTTCATTATCATCATCAAGTTCTTCATCAGAATTTTCTTCTCCATCAAATTCTTCATCAGACTTCTCCTCTTCATTTTCTTCAGATTTTATCTCTTCATCAGCTTCACTATCAGAGATGACCAAATTAGGAACATTCTATGGAACTTTGTCTAGAAGACAAGGATACTTGGAGTGAATAATCTTGTTGTCATCACAAATCCCTTTGATGTTGTCATTGCGGAAAGAAATTGCATCATTCCCAAAATTTGTAATAGTGATCTTCATTTGAGCTTTTAACCTTGAACAGTTATCATTGCGAGAAGATAAATCTTTTGCGAGCTTCACTTTTTCATTCTCAAGATCTTCAATTCTTTTACGATATCTCTCTTCAGCTTCTGTGAAAATATAACAATAAGTCAATAATCTGATAAGTAGTTTATGAAAAAGAAAATAACTAAAGGAAGAAGAATGATTAACAATCTTCTCTATTAGAAATCATATCTCTAATCAAGGCTGTTTTCTCAGCTTGAAGACTGTCATCTACACCTAAGTTATTTCTGGCATTATCAAGAATCTTCGCATCCAAAGCAAATTCATCATCATTACTAATGAGAAGGCAGGAGCGAACTTGGTTTTCTCTCTCAACATGAGCACTATTCTCGCAAATAAGTCTATCTCTTTCAATATGAACTTAGAGAAGAGTTTTATGGAATTCTGCTAAAGTTTGAGCACCTTGTCTAGATATACGATCTTTTTCGTCTATGAGATTACTATTCTTGGCTCTTAAACTATTGATTTCTTCTTTGGAATTAAGATAGCGACGTTTAAACGTGTTATCTGCACTCAAACTAGACCTGTGGTCAATTTCTAAAAGACGAAGTTTGGATCCGAGGTCATTTATGGAAAGAGATTCAATCTTGTCATTTGAATAACTATTTAAGGAATTATTAAGGCGATCAAGAAAGGTATCCTCATCTATAGGTCAGGAAAATAATAGAGGAGAGTAGCCTCATCAGTAAGACCATAAATATCTGCAAAAATGGTTGCCTGAATAAGCTAAAACAATAAGATAAAAGAATAAAGAGAAAGAGGGAAAAAAATTTACCATAGAGCTGATGTTTGACTTTTTCAAGATCAGATATCTTGTGTTTGTTGCTTGAAACATCAATTTCTAGCTGTTTATTCTTCTTGCGAAGCTCAGCAACTTCAGCTTCCAATTCTCCATTATTCTTGCGAAGTTCAGCAGATTAAGATTTTAATTCTTCATTTTTATTGCGAAGATTTGTATTCCTCTTTTCAGAAGCTATACGTATCTTCTCTAAATCTGAGGCAACGGCGAAAGAATCCCTTCCATCCTATGAAGATAAATCAAAGGTTACCAAAATAAACATAGGTAAAACTTTAAGTATGGAGAGGAAACGAAGAAATAAAAATATACCAGAGTGCTAAGTGAATTTAAGAGACTAGGAGTCACTGATCTCGAAAATCTACATAGAGAATCATTTATCAACCAGTATAGGAGCATCACATATTCTTGCGAGGGTCTGGCACGTACCAGTAAAAGCATCATTCCCAATACCATGCATAGTGTTAGCAAAAATGCCGGACAGATGAGCCATGGAAGATTCAGGTTGAGAAGATTCTTTCGTAGAAGAGATATCGTCATTATCACTATCATCATCATCATTATTATTATTGTCACTGGAACTTTCACTATCTTGAGGAATTGAGGAAGAAATAGATTTAACTTTTTGTTTCTTAAAAGGAGGAGTAGCAAAATTCTCCTTGCGAGGAGCTCCTTTGCCTTTACCTTTACCCTTGCTCTTCGCAACCTTGGAGGGTTCATCTATCTCACTAATAGCCTTCAAACACAGATAAAGGTAAGAAATAGAGGCAACAATATATTTTCAAGAATCTTAAAAGAATATTTCTTACTTTATCTGTGATTGATTGAAAAGCTGATAAAGTACTAGCTTTCCCAAACTTCTTGTAGCTTGCTTTCAGCCTCTCAATCTGGTAATTTCGCAATTACGCAAAAATATTGGAGTGGTTAGAGAGAACATATGTAAGAGTATAAGAATAATAATAATAATAATTCAAGAAAAAGGTGAAAATGTACCTCTGCATCCTTTTCGGGCCAGTTGATTACCCAGGGTCGGTACTCTGCGAGATTCGCAGGTAAGACATGAGAACCAGAAATATACGGACCCTCTAGAATTAAGGGGAAAACACACCACTTGTTATCATTAGAATGACGCGGGGTAGAATTATCGCCAGGATGCCAGTCAATGTCTTGAATGAGTAATTTGTCATCAACAACATTACCTCTCTTATGTAAGTGAACACCCCAGCAAGTATTGTCTCTCTTCATAGGAATTGCTTCATAATTCGCAAATAAGTTTTCTACAGTATATTTCGCAG
Organism: Papaver bracteatum; assembly: GCA_023529315.1. Lineage (NCBI taxonomy): Eukaryota > Viridiplantae > Streptophyta > Magnoliopsida > Ranunculales > Papaveraceae > Papaver > Papaver bracteatum. The sequence goes on from JAJJWX010001467.1 coordinate 1,036,957, forward strand.
GTATAATCGCAACTTCAGCGAATTTAGGATTCTTAACTTCAGTGGGGTAAAGAGATTTCTTACCAGCACCGCGAGTATCAAACTCGAGCATTAGACGAATACAATCCCCACTCAATTGGTACACAGATCGCGAGAACTTCGCATGAGAAATAACTTCATAAAACAAGGGAAGCTCATGATCATAGAGGGTAATGAGAAGACCAGCTTCAAGCTGACCTAGCAAGACTATGATCTTTCCCTGATTGCAGGGATGATCAGAAAATAATTTGGCAGTAATCTTAGATTTAGGGTTCTGACCTGGAATGCGAGATAGAGTAAATCCTCTATTTTGAAGTTTCTTTTGAGCCTTTTCAAAGGCAATCTCATTCTTACGACCGGATGGAGGTATTTTTTTAGTATGTGAATGGAGAAGAAAGTAAAAATTTAAAAAGATAAGAATTGAGAAAAATTACAGTAGCAGGAGCGGAATTCACGGAAGAACAGTGAAGAAAGTTGCAGAGAAAATAAGAAAGAAAGTAAAAAAGAAGAGTAAAGAAGAATGAAAAGAGTATATATATAGAGAAGAATACTCGAGAAGATAAACACATTTAACGCGAAGATTATACGTGAATGGTTGAAATACAACGGTTGAAAAGGACGTGTCAGAAGCTGGATGGAAGAAGGGATACGTCTAGTAAATTTGGCGAAGAATGCAGAATCGTGTCAGAATAGAAGAATATGGAAAGATGGGAAGTTGCAACATTTTGAAGAAATAAGATTCTCATGATCTTCTCCCTTTCGCAGAGAAGATATGAGAATAGGAAATATGTAGGATCAGAATATCGCAGGAGCAACAGTCTTGCGAAGTTAATAACAACACTCTTGCGAAATTCTCAACAACTCATTACAAATGTCGCAGAATGGTTAGGAAAGTGACGTAATAGATGACGATAGTATTAACAAGAAGAAAGTGTGATAATCTTGCGAACGAAAGAGGTTCACGAAGAAGTATCACTAACAAGCTTGTGAAATTACCGCAAGTCAGATCCGAAATTAAAGGACATCTTAGCTGTCATCCACTATGTAACTACCCTATTTAAAGAGAACTAATAGACTCAGAAAGGAGAGATCAATTTGAGAGTGCTCAGAAAGTTTTAAGGAGAGAGAAAGTTTAAAGAGCGATTGTATTCTTGATTTCTTCCATTTCTTGTAACATTTCTTTGAATCAATTAATAAAAATGTTGTTCTTAATTTTTAAAAGATGTGTTGATTATTATGAATTCTTGTGAGGGGTGTAATGTGGGATATCCTGCTACTACACGAACCATAAAAGAACATCTCTTGTCTTTCAAAACACCTAGGCGAAAAAGTTCTAGGAAGAGAATAAAGGAATTCAAGGGAAATCATATAGCAACATTTCATCCCTATTAGAAAAGACATCCTTCATATCTTGGAGAGCAACCTGCTTTACCTTCAACTCCTGGGACAGCCTACTAACCTCTGCTTCTTTCTGATTAATAAAGTCTATAGAATGGGTTGCACTTATTTCAGTTCGCAACTTCTAGCATCAGAAATCCCTTGACAGAACCATGAGATATTGGACCCAAAATCCACTCACTTGTCCTGATTATACTCTCAATTTGTTATTACCTCTTCGGAAGAAACATGCCTGGTCACACTGCACATCTCATGTATGAAGATAGAGCCTCCTCCATATGTTTTTCCAGCAAAACACAACTTATGGATTTCTTAATTGTGGCGATGTGTCTATACTTCTTTTATATTCCAGTGTACAACTCGGCGTACTTACCTGACATGTTGAATCCTCCAGCTAGTAGATATCATGCAAGATGATCATCAAACGGAGGATTGAAGATAGATCTGGTAATAAAATGATCAACTATTGCCTTTTTAGTCTCAAGAGAATTTCCACTCGAAATATCTACATCGACTGCCACAGTAGTGACACCTTCACTTTCTGTGGACGGCGTGGTGGCATCTCCTCAATGGCCACCATCTCTGCATTATCTCTTGGTTCGTAATCAGCCTGCAACATCATTCCAAGACGAAAGTTTAAGTGCTTATGTCCATCTTGAAATAATTAGTGGTAGTAATCCAAAGATGACAGAATGTGTGAAAGAACTTACTTGTCTATCTGTTGACTTTCTTGGGGAGTTGGATCTGTTATCATTATGCTCTGAAGTGCCACCTTCATCTTTACTCGAAAAGCACTAGAATGGCGGAAGGAGTTGAACGAGATTAGTTCAAAGTTATCTAGATAATTCAGCAGGTCAAATAAAAAACGTGTACATACCTTTCAAAGAATCAAAGATCACTGTAGCTGTTCGGGTGCCACTGGCAAGCCTCTTTGACCTAGTTTCTCTCTCCTGGGGACTGATCTCGAGTCTACCTCCATCTTGCCTAGGTCTCACATGATTTTTTTTCCTAAAACACCAAGTAATTCATGCAGACGCTGAAATATATATATATATATATATATTAATGAATTCAAGACGAAAATAGACATGGATCTCTACCTGAGTTGGTTTAACATGGGGTGGTTCTCCAAAATGTTGGAAGATAGATTTCCACGTAATACTGTTATGACTGCCTGCATGAATTGGTGAAGATCAAAAAGCTCATTGCGCCAGAATTCATTATATTTAGGGGTTACCATTGGTATTTTACAGGACAATAATGAAAGGCTTTTTCTTCCGTGAGAGAAGTTGTATCCAATACAAGTTTCAAGTGATCTATGAAGGGTTTTGGTGGATGAAAAAGCGGGGGTATAACAACCACACCCAATATTTTGTTTGGCAATCTAAATAGACAAACTATAATATACTCTCAAGAGAATCAACTAGACAATCAGACTCAATCTAGAGAAAAGTATATCAAAGAGTTTTATATCTCTATCTTTTAATTCAATCCGCAATCAGCAAATAGGAACTTGCGAGCCCGATTAAATATAAGAGAAATAACTTGAACGGTACCAAAAACTAATATTCAAGGATCAATCAATAACCAAAGGTTGGATTTACCAATTAATCGATTCAGCGCACAACCTGTGATATTTTAATTATATATAAAAATGTAATACAGAAAAGAAATAACACATACACCAGAATTTTGTTAACGAGGAAAACGCAAATGCAGAAAAACCCCGGGACCTAGTCCAACTTTGAACACCACATTGTATTAATCCGCTACAGACACTAGCCTACTACCAATTAACATCATATTGATCAAGGTACAATTGCGCTCCTTACGTCTCTGAACCCCAGTAGGATTCTACGCACTTGATTCCCTTAACTGATCTCACCCACAACCAAGAGTTGATCCGACCTAAAGTCGAGGACCTGATAAACAAATCTATCTCACACCGAAAAGTCTATTGGAATAGATAAATTTGTCTCCCACGAAAATACCTACGAGTTTTGTTCTGTATTTTGATAAATCAAGGTGCACAGGAAGCAATTGATAAACCAAACTTATATTCCCGAAGAGCATCCTAGTATTATCAATCACCTCACAATAATCTTAATCGTATGGTAGAGAAACAAGATATTATAGAATCACAAACGATTAGTCGAAGATGTTTGTGGCTACTTTTAATCTTACCTATCGGAGATAAATCTCAAGCAAATCTTAGAAAAGGTAATACTCAATCATGATAGTAAAAGTAAGATGAAAACATGCAACTACAGAGAAAATAGTTGGGTCTGGCTTCACAATCCCAATGAAGTCTTTAAGTCGTTAACCTATAGGGTTTCGTGAAAAACCTAAGGTTAAAGGAGAATCGACTCTAGTCGCAACTAGTATCACACAGGAGGTGTGGGGATTAGGTTTCCCAATTGCTAGAGTTCTCCTTTATATAGTTTTCAAATCAGGGTTTATAATCTTAGTTACCTTGGTAAAAAAGCATTCAATATTCACCGTTAGATGAAAACCTGATTAGATACAAGCTAATATCTTTCAACTGTTAGATCGAACTTAGCTTGTTATACACAAATAAAATGTACCCTCATTTAGGTTTATGTAACCGTAACTAAATGTGTACACCATGTTGGCTCAACAGTAGTTAGCCGAGGTTAGCTATATGAATACTCTCATATCAACCTTATTCCTCTTAACCGTAACTTGATCAAATGATATAAATGAAACTAGTTAAAGAGTTGTTCAATTGCTATATTCTCATAGAAGTATACAAGAATACAATTGAAGCAAAATCAGTTTGATTTACTCGAATCAATTTATGAACATTATAGCCACGGTTTGCAAATAATGCGTTCCTTATTATATAAATTTATTTGTTCATGTCACAACCGATTTTAGAACTTTAACCATTCAAGTATGCAAACAGGTACGCATACTTGAAATAGCCGAACCAAGTTTGATTTTCACAAGTATGCGAACGGGTACGCATACCTCCAAACCCAGCAGAAATTTCCGGTCACAAACCTACGCCAGTATGCGGATGGGTACGTGCACTTAGGTTCCCGGACATGGATCACACATATGCAAGAGTGCACAACATGTTTATAATCCAATGTTGGTTAAGTGTTCTAAACTCTTATTTCAATCATTGAAACTTTCTTAAAGGATGACAATAGCCCTTTTTATACACTATTAACATCAAAGCAATTTTCAAGTTATTGAAATAATTATAACGAAACATTCTAAGTCTGATTGTATCACACAAACCATCTAAAATGTTACTCGGGGATTTTCATATGATCATCTTTTGACTTTCGTCAAAAATATAAGAGGATCTTGGTTGAAGCGAAATCTTACCAACACATATTTCGAGAAATATGTAAGTGAGTTAAACTCAGCTCGAAATCTCAAATGTGCATAATCGAAAACTATAGTAATACGATTTTTGTCTCAATATAGGAGATAGAGTAGAACTAGACTTTCCAAGTGATAGATGAGTTTTAGTCTCCACATACCGTTTGTTGATGAAGTTTCACAAGATCTCCTTAGTAATTTTTCGTCTTCAATTAATGACCGTCGTGAAGTCTAATAGTCAACTGCACAATATATCCTAGTCCGTGACATTACTTTAAGTAGAATAGAAATCAAGACTTATAGTTTTGATCAGTAACATTGACAAACAAGATTGAGATAGCAACACTTGCGAGTTCGGCCGAGAAGTGCTCTAACAATCTACGTCAATTTTAGTGAAAAAACTATCAATACATATGAATTACAAAATAAATAAACTTTGTAGATTCTCATACAAATGCTTGATCTCCTTGGTTCTTTAACATTACTCAAAATCTTCGTCACTTCCAAGTACTCCAATGATTCCAAATGTGTTCAACTCAGCATCATCGTTGTTGAAAATCCGTAGCTATAATAATGAGAAAATAATTGCTCTCAAGTAACAATGTGTTCAACTCAGCATCATCGTTTGAGCTTATATTCAAGTAGCGCGAACACCGTGTTTAGGTTAACGTTTGAAGCGCTTGTGGATGAACTAAATATGACTCGATCGACTAGGACACTAGTGAGCCCGCCTATGGTCAATGCGGTGATTGCCTAGTTCCGCCAGGAGTAATCTAATCTTGCTGAATTGTGTGGCCAAATCGTGTGGTCGTGATCATTTTTGAGACTGATATGAATAGTCTAGATTTTCCTTAAGAAATTTAAACATGTTCGATCGAGCTATCTTTTAATTGAAAATGCGTAAACACGCTAATCTATTTATTAGAGAGTGGTGTAGCCTACGTGAGTGTTTTCATGCAGCTCTCAACACTGACACTTCGGGAGATTCATGCTACTTTGCTACGAGTGAACATATTAATCGTCATGGCATGCCAATATTGAGAGTTCGGCTGCGAACATAACATAGGAAAATACCAGGCAGGTCATGCATTATTGAATAATGCAATAGATTAAAATTTACTTGGATTGTTGCTTCACGCACCATTCTGGGTAAATTTTGTAAATATGTTGAATTTCTCAATACATATGTAAGTGAAAAGTTTTATGCACTCATCACTTTTAAATGGCCTTTATTCCTTTGCAGGATGACAACGCATTAGATATAGGCTCCGACATTAGTGAGTAATGCAACTAGGAGCTTAAATACTCATTAGGCTCTATACTAGTGAACAATTCATCTAGGAGCTTGAGTTTCAATATAATATGAAGAGAGACATAGGAACTCATCAGATTCTGATATATTCTTCAAATTCTTTACGGAATATAGACATATCAATGTCTACTACTTATGATGCTGGGTCAGGTAGGCAGATTTTTACAGTTTTTCCATATACTAAAAACTACCATCAACATCTGTTTAGCATGTAACAGTGACATTATTGAGGGGTAAGCACTAGATGGTGACATACAAATTTAAAATTGAAAAGAAGAAACATGTAGATATTACCAGGAAAATTCTAATCGGCCTTCAGCAGCGGGATCACGCTGCGAGTGGCCTTCAGCAGAGGGATCACGCTGCCAGTGGCCTTCGTAGTAGCGTATTGCAAGCTGATCTATGGGTATGAGTGCGATGCACCCAGCCATCTACTCCCGTCCATGGAGCAAGAAGGAATACTTCTTCTGTTCGAACTCTAGAAACTCCATTAGTATGAAAAGGGTATTTATGGGTGAAAACTATTTCTGTCGGTTTTGGTAATTTGGGGTGTGTGGATTAGAAATGAATCTAAACCCTAAAAAAATGCACTACACGGGAGTTCTTTTAATTCGAGAGATCAATCTATATAATTCTGGCCTAAACCAAGAAATGGCCATTCCAGACTTGCTTCGGTCACAAAGTGAATAAGATGGGGTTGATCTTAGGGAGGGAATAGAAGAAGGTGTTAAGATTGTGAAGGTGTACGTTATTTATGACTTGTATCAAAATACTGAAATGGCTTGCAATAATGTAAGCAATCAGCTCTGGGTGTTTGAATACGTTGTATCAACACTTGGTTTATGTCTGTCCCATCTTGGAAATAGGGAGGAGAACCTATTTATACAAGTCATTTGAGCCTCATTCTCGTCTATTGTGGGAAGTGGAGTGATGGAGTAGTGGAGTTGTGTGTTAGTGTGACACGATCAGTCTTGCCCACTTCTCCCATCATCACTAACCGTCCATGTCTTCCTGACACGTTCTTGTGATGGCGCATTGCATGCCGTACGATGTAAACCGCCAGACCAATACCCTAGTATGCATCCCTCAGTTTGTGACGTGATTAATGTCTCGAGTGTGGATCGTGGGACCCACAGAAGGTAGCATACAGTGCTAGGTTAAATAACTGAGTTATTTGAAAAGCCGATATTTATAAAATATCGTGTATATTCTAAACATGTGATGCATCGAATATATTCAATATGCATGAAGCATCGCTGTTTTAAAGCTTAACGGAGTAAGTCACAAATTAAGTGTCTTAAAATAACCTCTTGTCCAGCTATCTTCGAGTGACCGTTTGGAGGCTACATGGGAAAGACATGCCTTGGCCGATCACTCTATGCGGAAGAGTGGCGGACGATGATCACGGTGATACCTCACTTTATTGCCCAATTCTTATTTTAGGCTATCCGTCCAAGCTGGCGAATTTGGACGGACGAGATGGCTTGCGACCCCATCGGCGACCGTTGGATTAGGGCTTAGGAGGTGTGCAGGCTCCCACTTTCAGCTCAATCTAATTTGAGCTTAGGGAACGTTTTTGGAGGGATCGATTGGTCCTGCATGGAGGCGGTGCACTAGTATTCACTCCCATGCCAGCTTGACTCGCAATGGTCCGATCTAAACCACATAATTTGGCCGACAAAGAGGAGTGGTTGAGATCGGGTTTCCACATAAACCTCTGTCGCAAAGGATTCGTTAAGGAGGCGTGACACGCCACCTTTGGGAGCGTGAACCGAGACGCTTGGCCAAGGCCGGCCTTGGCCGATCAATCAGGTGTGAAGCCGGTCCCACGGTGGTCGTGTTGACATGCTCATCCCCATTTGAATCTTCATTTATACCCTCCGTTCAAGCCTGCGAAGATGGACGTTCGCGATGAATTTGCGACACATGGATGGTACCGCAAACCCTAATTAGAGTTTCAGATCGGCCAGCTTCAACCGATTGGATTTGGGGTTACGCGCCTCCCTTAGGGAGGCCGATCACGTGGTCCCACCTTGGCCGGCGGTGAGCACATGCATGCTTGCTCCACGATCCTAGGGGCGACCTAAGCCATCCAACCATGCCTGCGAAGTTGGATGGTTGTGATCAGTTTGGACTTCCACGACTTCCTAAAGCATCACGCCAGCCTTGTTTGGGCAACCGTTTGTTGCTCCACGGCTTGGCTGTGGGAGAACCGATCAAGCAGGTGGAAAGTGGGCCCGCATATGGGTGAACCAACACTTCACCACTTGATCGAGGGGATATCTAAACCGTCCAACCATGCCTGCGAATTGGACTTTTACGACCTCTTTGAGACTTTTTTTCGACAGTCTTATGCATGCTAGACGATCCATGCCTGCTCGAACATCCCTTTTCAGGGTTGGTGTTTGAAGGTTATTTGGGGGGAAGGTATGTGTTCGACCACCAGGGCATAAACGGACCCGCTGGTGGTAATTGCAGTGGTTTCCTGCTAGGGTTCGTCTAGACTGGTTAATTCATGCGGCCAACTTGCGTGGTCGTGATTATTCCTAAGACTGATATGGATAGTCCATATTCAAATATGCTCGATCGGGCTAGTATAACACACCGAGAGATGATTCTCTTTGTCAGATAATGGTGTAGCCTGTACGGGTATTTCGTGCATGCATCACAATTGATACTTGTATATTCATGATACTCCGCTGAGAGTAACAATCAGTCATCATGTCGCACCAACAATGAGAGTTCTGCTGAGAGCAGCATAGAAAATACAAGGCGTTTTATGCATTAATTAATAATGCAAAAATTCACAGAATACTTGGGGATTGTTGCTACATGCTCCATTCTAGGTGAATTAATAAAGCGGAGAAGTATTCATCACTTATCAAATAGTCTTATCCTTTGCAGGATGGCTGCATAAAAAATCGGTTTTGCAACTTTAGCCCTGAACTAAAATCCACCATCAACATTAAGTCCCATTCCTAGCACATGATGGTTACACTATTGTGGGGTAGGCATGAGATGGTGACAAATACATGGGAGAAAAACGAAATAAAGGAAGCTTACCCGGAAAAGCCTTGATCGACCGCTAGCAATTGCACATGTGATCATGTCGTTGCAAGCATCGAATCCTGAGTGGGACCGGTTTCCTTCCTTGGGTGTTTGAAACAAAAGAGGAATCCTTTTCCCACAAGGATTTCCCAATTGTTTGTCTATAGAAGGGGACCGACCTCGTCTTTTTTTTTATTATCTTTTTTTTTCTCCCGCTTGGTCAGCTCTTCTCTCTTGCTGTCGCCGATCACGTTGGAGCTTGCCGCCGCCGCCATCCGTCTGTCCGCCGACAAGGTAAGTGCTTCCACAATATTATTATTATTTATTTTTTTGTGGACGCAAAACCTAGTTTTAGGTAAACCTGTTTTGCTCTTTGAGAAAGTCATCCTGTTGCAGATGAAACTCCTTTTCAAACCATACCATGATTAATTCTACTAATAAATTTGGTAGAAAAAACCGCCAATATTGCTAGCATCGCTTAGTAGAACAAGCCATGAACATACTGCTTTTTGCTCCCTTTTTTTGTTGCATGGAAAACCTAGCTTTTAGGTTATAGCTTGAAAAACCCTTGGCTTGAATTTCGTAGACATGATTCCCACGAATAAAGAAAAAATTGTTCTATGATACATGCAAATGACTGCGGGCCCTCCATGCATGCTTGATTGAATGTGGGTCCCACCGTGTACGCTTGATCGAATATCGACCTTATACTAGCCTTGTGACCTCGACCAACACCGACTTCGTGACCTCGACCGGCCTTTCTTGCTGACGTGGCCCAATACCAGACTTGTGACCTTGATCGGCTTGACGTGACCTAACACTAGCCTACCTGACTGACATGATATCAGTCTTGCTTACGTGGCCCAATACCTGCTTGACTAAACATGGGCCCCACCTGTGCCTGCTTTGATCATGAGACCTGTTGTGTGCCTGCTTGATCAAAAGTGGGCTCATCCGTGCCTGCTTTGCTCGAACATTGACATGCCGCATGCCTGCTTCACTCAAATGTGGACATGGGCGATATATATATATATATATAACAGCCGACCATTTCTCCCTAAGCACGAAGTAATGACTCTTTCATCTTGTACTTTATTGTAGTTGTTTGAAAATGAACAAAGAGGCTCTTGTTAAGATGTCACCTGGGGATAACGCTGCTGCCAATGGAATTGTGGACAATTCCAAAGACATACCAAATATAGGTGACAAGTTGTTTACTATGCCTTTCCCAAATATTAGAAAACATCTCGGCCACAAAATAATCTTGCTTTCAGGCTCGGAAAATGAAGATGCTGCTCCATCATCTTCTCCAGCATACGTGATGAGGTTCTATCTTCAGAAGAAAGAGTACCCGCCTTCTTCTATTGACTTTAAGGTTTTTCAGACTCCACTGAACTCTTATGAAGGATGGATGAGATGCATGTTGGGCAATGAGCATGTCAAGGATAAGTTGACCAAGGCGCAGATCATTGATGTGGTTATGGCATCTACAACTCTTCACGTTAAGAAAGACGCACCAGGCTTAATCACTGTCATTTCCCGATGGCGTCCCTCTACACACACAGCTATATGTAGGTAGGGAGAAATGACTATCACCTTGGAAAGCGTTGTCGTGCTGATGAACCTCCCTATTGTTGGAAATCTTTTCTATGAACTATCTACCGAAGAAAATGCTACCCACAATGCCATACTTCAGAAAGTGGCCGAGTACGAGAAACATAAAAATAACATGAAGTGTTTTTACACTTGGTGGGTATCTGAATAGTCTCCTAAAACACCAGGGTCGGGCCAAGTTTTGGATAACGACCACAGTGTAGTTGCATTCCTGTCTTTATGGATGTCCAGGGACATATTTGATGATGGTTCTGGTAACAAAACCGTAAGAAGCGATCTCATCACGTTTGCTATAAAGTTTGCAAAGGGTGTGGTCCTCCCTCTAGGCTCCTTATTTCTTGGCTCGTTGTATTCTCATATGGATGTTTTGGTAGTAGAGGTGTATGCTTTCAACGGGTACAAGAAGGTGAAGTCATATATCCATGTCTCTTTTCTTCAGGCGTGTCTTTGGGAGCACTTCAAGAGTTATGCTCCTGCTCCTGCAACTTCGCTTCCTAGTTTGTATGGCGGTTCGAAAATACTCCGTTGGAAGAATAGACGTCTGAATCCCGGGTTAAGACTTGTTGAATTTCTCGATAATATGCGCGCTATAGATTTTTGCACGTGGGGACCGGTCTATCCTTCTGTGGTTCTGCCAGAAAATACTACCACCGCTCCTGGCCTTGTGTTATCTGGAGGGAAATCCATGAGTCCTAAAGAATCCATCTTTATGCGAAGCTGTTTGTCAGGATACATCCCTTCTCTCTTTGATGGAGTCCTTATTGTTGTTCCTTATAACATTAAAAGGGCTGCATGCCAAATGGGATTTGACCAGGGTGTTCCAATCCGTCGTCCACCTTAGAGGGTCTCATCCCATCCATTTCCAACGCTGACATATGCACATCAGAGCAGAGTTTTCCATTTCTGTCTATCGAAAGAAGGCCAGTGATAACTTTCAAGTATAAGGACTTTTGGAGTGAGTAACTCTTAGTTTTCCAGGCGTTTTCTGATGAAGTCGCGACAGTATTCCGCGGTGAGCCATCTCTTGACATCTTGAGGAAATCCAAATGATTGAAGCCGCTTCCAGGTAAACGGACTAGAGACAATATCACTAACTGAAGTCCCCAGGCTAAGAAGAAAGCATGCGGTCCCGTGGTCTTCAATTCTTCTAATATGCAGGTATTAAATATCTCCGACCCTTCAATTCATTCCTCTCGAGTAATCTTCCACTAAAGGTAATTCTCGTTTGTGATTAGAATATACCGAAAGAGAACGCCTTCGCAAGACTGGCACGTAATCATAATGAGGAGTCTGGATATGTTGATCCTCACAACGAGAAGTCTGGAAATACTGGTCTTCACGATGAGAAGTCTGGTGACACTGACCCCCTTCAAGACAATGACAGAGACGGTGCGAGCTCAATGAGAGGTGTATTCACCTAATTTACTATCTAAGAGTTTATGCTTTCTTTGCTATTTTTCTAGTAAATTATGTATTTTACGCGTGTTTTTGAGTTATTAGGTACTCTGGAGTCGCACGGAGAAATAGAAGAAGAAATCACCCAAATTGAACCAAAAGGGCAGGATTGTCATTTCACATGAAAACACTATTGGGAGACGAGCCACGGTTAAAGGGAAACTCTCTCAAAGGAGTGTTAAAATCAGACTAGCTGAGGTTAAGGGGCAGCTTTTGGAGGAGCACTAAATATAGTCTAGCTGTGGTTAAGGGGTGCCATCTGGGTGTCCCTTATCATTATGAGTAGGTGTAAATATCCTGTGGGGTTGCTAATTAGTGGGGTGTCTGAATTTGACCCATATACCCACACCCATGGGGCGTACCCATCTAGACCCGAACCCGGATCCAAGACCCAACTATATTGACCTAAACCTAGACTCGAGAAACAATCATTCTCATTTACTTGGTACGCCTGAAATAGAGAAGAAGAGAAGTAGCCGCTGCTGTTGAGAATCAATTTGCTGCAATCAATTTAGAGAGGTTAGGGTTTTCGATGGAAGTGTTGCTGTTGTTGGATGGGTTCGAGTTGGGAATACAGGACAAAGGAAGAATTGGTTGCTGAGATGGGTTTCCGGAATTGAATTTAGGGAAATCGAGAAAAGGGGTTGATGGTTCTGTGGTAGATGGTGGCTGTTAATGGTCTGGTAAATGGGTTTGTGGTGGTGTTCTTGAAGGTGGTTCTGGTGTTGATTTGAGGAGAAGGAATTGGTAGAGCAACTGGTGGCTGCTTGAGGTGGTTTTATGCTCAGTGGGTGTTTGCAGAATTGCTGAATCGAAATGGGTTTGGATCTGAGGCTGTTGAGAATAAGGGTATTATGAAGCTACTGGGTTTGAGGTATTGCTGCTGTTTGTAGCAGTTTATTCGAGGATGAAATTGTTTGTCTGCAGTGTTGCTGCCAGGGTTGGTGATGGCAATTGGAACTATAATGGATAGGGATGAATTGGTGATGGTGGTGATATGAGGCTCTGGTGGTGTTATGGTATAACTGGGAGATGCAGTCAACAGTGTGCAAGAAGGCCAAGTTGGCAGAATTACAGGGCAATGTTGTGAAGATTGCAGGGTAGGTATGAGTGAATTGATTGCTAAGAATGTAGAATTGTGGCTGTGTTTACAGGGTACATGGAGAAGGTTTCTTCTTTGCTTGAACTGAAGTGCGAGGAATGAATGCCAATAAGGAATGTTTGCAGCTGAGTTGAATGTGGTGGTTCGCAGGCTGGTCTTTGTGTTTGAGGTGAAGCTACAGCTAATGGGTGGTAAAGTGGAAATTGTCCAAGTGATAGAGATGCGGGAGAGCTGGAATGGTTATGGTGTTAATCTTTAGCGGTGGTGGTTTGAGTTCTTCTGCTGCTATTTATTTGAGCATGGAGAGGAGTTGAAGTTGAACTGGTGTTGCAGGTGGAGAGGTTATGAACTGGTGCAGCTGGGATTTGAATTGGTGGCTTGCAAGATGCAGGGCCATCTTGTCCGTGATTGAAACAGGGAAGGCACAGCCATCTGGGATGTGAATTGAAAGCTACAAATGGTGAACAATTGGCCTGGACCGAGTTGACTCAGCGATCCCGAAGAGCCGATCCGACCCAAAGCTACGGACTAGTCAGCTCAATCGGCCGACTAAGGCTGCCGACTCGTTGTCTAACTCACTTCTCGCTTGACCCAGTTGACTAACTAAGACCGTTAGTTTGACCTAAGCTGTAACGGAATCTTGAACAGAATATACCTTGACCAGGAGGAGAATTTTTCAGGTGGCCGTGGCGACGGATTTCGACCTATTTCCGGCCAAAAACACAGTTTTCCGGCGAGCTAAAGTTGCAGAATTTTGTGTGGATTTCTCTCATGGGATGTGAAGAGTTGGACTTGGAATTAAATGAAGAATTCGGATTGGATTTGGAAAGAGGAGATGAAAGATTTGAGAAAGGCTTGGATTTGGAAATTGAGCTACAAAAGGAAAGGGATTCTATTCCTTAGAAGATATGGAGAACATTGAAGCCTATAAATAGAGAAGAACTTCTACACTTCCATACACATAGATGCACTTAGATACACACATCTTTTACAATACTTTTGCACACTTTTACACACACAATACTTTTCTCTTTGTGTGAACTCTTTAATATGAGTAACTAATTTGATTGAGGATGAATTCCTAGTTCTTAACATGTTTTGAGTTTGTTTTAAATCTACTTTGAAGTTTTCACATGATTATCGTTTGTTTTTACTAATAGGAGTGATCTTAAAGACATTCATGATTGATTGATAGATTATCTAGGTGTACAACTAGATTGATTTGTTAGTCTAATCTAAAGCTAGTGTAAGTTAGGGGATAAGTAATTGTTTCTTGACTTTTTACATAAGTAGCAAACACAAGACCTTGCGGAGGGATTCCATGGAGCAATTGTGTGTAAAAACAACGTTAGCAAGTGGACCTTGATCTAAGAGTTTAACTACTAATATCAACCTAATAAATTCATAAATCTTAATGCGTTTAACTAAATTACATCTTGAGTGATCTACTACTAGGTGGTTTGGTGAATAGAATCCGGTAGTCGAGAACTTCCGTATCCGGTGATATAAGGGATTTTGGGGTTAGCACTGATCTAGCTGCTATACCCACGGTTGGTGATAATTTGTGACTAATAAAAAATGGAAAAGAACATAACTTTAATCATTGTTTTGCAGCGAAGAAGGATTCCTTGATCTATTCTCTCTTATCGATTTCTTTTTAATTACTTTGTTTATTTTTTTTGCTTTATAAATTTTACAACCAATACCCCCTTTTTGTGACAATTTTACAAATAGAATCTCGTGCTCCTCGTGGGATCGACCTTGACTACCCTATATTACTTGTTAATTAGGTAGTAAAGTATTAATTAATTTGTTGTGGTAACGACACGCATACACTCAACTGAAAGAGATAATTCCCAGAGCGGAAACTTCAGTGAGCTTGTATATGAGGCCATGGAAGAAATCAGTCTTCAGAGTGAAACAATCATCGTTAGGAATGCAGGAGAGATAACACCTATGAAAAATTGAGGTAACTCCCACCATATAGTCTCCTGAACAAGCTCCGACAATCGATAAAGCAATCGTAAGATCTCTTGCAGCTGAGAAGGTTTCTGAAAAAGTGTTGGTGATACAACCCATCGTTCCTAGAGCTGTCTTTGAGCCTCCTTTCGATACTCCTTATACAGGTCATGTGCTGGTTAGAGGATTCAGTGTGCCGGCTAGGTTTGAGGAGATGTATACTAAAATATATAAGAAGCATGGTCACATCTCCACCTATCATAAGCTTAAAAGTCGTTTCGCATCTGTCAAACGCGTCGAAGAAGCTCTATCTTCCATCTATGGCATGATTATCGTGACTGGGTGCACTGTTTCTGAAGAGGTAATCGAAAACTAGGAGTTCCACCAGGATGTGTTCGTGAAGTATGAGTTTAACACCTCCTGGTTCTGTGAAGGACTCGCTGAAATCCATAAGATGCAAGGAGAAACGCGTGAAGTTCCTTCCGCAGACTGCATCGCTCGCCAGGAAGAGGAGATCGAAAGGCTGTCTAATGAGTTGAAGCTGGAACAAGCCATTCTCCAAAATATGAAAGCCTCTCTTGCACAGAAGGATGGGTTATTGCTGAAGGACTTCCCTTTAATGGTCTATGCCGTCTATTTATGTTCTTCCTTTTTGTTTTTAGGAGTTTTTGAGTGATGTGAGGGTTTCCTTTCACAACTTGATTTTAGGTATTGAACTAATAGGTGATTGAATTTTGAATTGGTTTATTTTGAGATAGTTTTTGTGAATGATTCTTGAGAGAGATTATTCTGAATGGATCTTACATTCTGGTCATGAATAACGTGGCTAGTACAACGATATTGTTCATATGGATTTGCAAATATTGTGCTAGCATGAAAGGGAACAAACAAGGTGTTTGATCATCGAATCTCTTTCTCGTGTGGGATGCCAAGTCCCCAGTAAATTCTAAAACTATCTTGTAAAAATGACGTGATAAAACTTACTTTCTTTTGGAATTCCATCTGCATGAAATTAGACCTTCCCTAGTACTTACTCCGAGAAATTGCACGCATTAATATTCGGAGATAGGAGGCAAATCTTCTGAATCAAGCTTCTTCTGGACAATGCGCTTCAGGGCGTTGCATTCACTGGTAGGGTAGTGTTGAAAATGGTAGTAATGACAATATCTTGGATCTATCATCTCTTGGTCAGTCGGTTGGCACCATACCTGAGGCAGTTCGACCTCCCCGTCTCGTACCCATACCTCTAATAATTCCAAGACTTTCTTCATTGAGAATGAGAAGTGCGGGTATCTCGAGCTAGGATTTTCTTGCATTGACGGATGCTGCTATG
Source organism: Papaver bracteatum (assembly GCA_023529315.1). Classification (NCBI taxonomy): domain Eukaryota; kingdom Viridiplantae; phylum Streptophyta; class Magnoliopsida; order Ranunculales; family Papaveraceae; genus Papaver; species Papaver bracteatum. The sequence goes on from JAJJWX010001467.1 coordinate 1,053,550, forward strand.
ATATCTCTTGTTGACTTTGATATGAAGAACGTTTCGGAGTTGGATCATAAGCGTGTGTCAACATATATGCGGCTCGCTTGGTTGGCCGTCTTTGTTGGGGTGCAGCTTCTCTCAAGGGCCTCGTATCGATGTGAGTATCACTATCAGACGGATGAGTCGAGCATTCTCAGCCTCTGTATTCATGTGACCACTACACCATTTTTTCCGATTCGAAAAGGTTTTTGAGTGTTACGAATCGGGGTTGTAACGATTCTTGACCTTTACGAAAAGGGGTGCTACAATTTTTTCGCAACAGCCCACTAGCCGTTACGAATTTTTTTCGTAACGGCCCTTGTAACAGTTTGGAGCCGTTACTACGTGGCACTGTCGTAACATGCTCCAGCCATTACAAATTTATTTAGTAACAAGAGGTTGTAACAAGTTCAAGCCGTTACGAATTTTTTTGTAACTGTAAAAAAATTACCGCCGGTCAACCTTGACCTGGTCAAAATTAGTCAGTAATGGCCAATTTTGACCGAGTCAAGGTTTACCGGCAGCTCATTCTCGGCCGGAATATGTCGGAATTCCAAATAACCACCTGCATACACATTTCATTCTACCAATCATCCATATCTAACAATAGTTTAATCTATTCATATCTACACATTCATATTAAAAAACACAAATTTTTCTAAGTACCAATTTTTTTTTGTTAAGTATCAAATTTTGAGGGAATACATAGATAGAAATTTACTAAGTTCCAAAGTTCAGTTCATATAAACTTAAAAAACTTTCTAAGTTCCTAACTTATATCTAAGTTTTCCCATGTCACAGGCTAATAGAAACAGAAACACGACTCACATAAAAGCCTTCTCATGTCGCAGACTGCTGCATCTGAAGTAGGATAGGCAAAGCTGATGGAATCCAACGCGACAGCAGCTATGCATCTTCAATCCAATGCCATTGCTCTTACAGGAGATCTCTACCAAGAAATAAGAAGCTACCCAGATGACACAATGATCCTTCATTTCATTTCATGAACGACATATAGTTTGATAATCGTACTGTATTTTCCAACCCGAATGATCAATGATTCTGATCTAGTTTCATTAGTAAAATTAATCGACTGAAAAGGAGTAATAGTAATCAGATGACACAGGGCTTACTGGGAGAAATGTACCACTAAATTCAAACTAGTATGTCATCTTGTTACTGAGTCTAACTAAGATTGAGATGAGATTTAGGAGGGAGGAGTAAATTGATGGAGGATAACTTACTAAAATGAGTGTCTTAACTTGGACTCGGCGTGCCTTTCTCAACCATATTCTGTGTTAGGTGCCTTTCCGTCCCTTCTAGTTGTTAATTGGGTTCTCTATGGTGTAGTATACCTGGTTCCAAAAGGAAAAATTAGTCTCTTCTCATCCAACTGCTAATAACATCAGAGATACAAAAAAATGGAAGGAAGAGCTTTCCACTAAAAAATCACCTTAAAATTTGGATTGATAGCTAAGAGTATGTCCACTTTTTGCTTTATTAGCATGTCATCTGGTGAGATGTTGGCATATAACAAAGAAATCTGAAAGAGCAAAACATCAAATTGAAGATGGTTAGATCCCACTATAGTGTATGAACTTTGATATGGTTGACACTTAGTGGTTACAATGATAAAACAGCCATAAAAATTACATTTAAAACAGTCTATGCTAGTATGTGTATATGACTTTATTTGTAGTTCTCAGTTAACTTTCAGTATGGAGCCTGGGAAACATAGAATACTACATGTTTGTGCTGCTTTGTATATCTCGGCAGCCTGAAATTCCTTGATATGATGATTGTGGTCTAGATAATCAATTTCATAGTCTTGAAATGCCTTGATAGAATACTACATGTTTGTGTTGCGTTGGTTTATAAATTACAAACTCTGGTCTCTGCAATCAAAATACAAAAGAAGACAATACAAATCATTCTTAAGCAGATAAATAACCAATAGAGTGGACAGACACAAACATGAGGGTTCTCTAAAAGAAAATTCTTGAGTTTACATCTATCTAATAATTAAAATCCTCAAAATCCAAACAAGTCAACCCATATAAGTATGTTCAGGTTGGAAAAATACATCTATACTTGATAGACTTTGTCATTATATATTAGGTAAGAGACCCCTCTCCGAAGTATGTTCATGTAGAGATAAATCATATTCTCAGGTTAAATTTTTTAAGAACGAAAATTATGATCTTCAGAAAAATATGCAAATAGGCTCACTGGCAAAGAAAAACTAAACAAATTATGAAAAATGTTACTAAAGGAGAACCACAAGTCTTACCTCAGAGAAAAATATCATTTCAAATTAGGTTATCCATTCAAAACCAGTCAATCCACCCTCACACAATCTGAAGACACAAAACAACATACTGCAATCTACTATAAGTTGATATTCAGGATATCTTCAGAACTAAAGCCTTGCTCTGCAGCTTCAGACCCCTTATGTAGTACAGCTTCAACTTTCTGCAAATTTCAAAAATCATAAATAAGCACTCTCTGATTAGGACTGACTTACTTAACTATACAAATTTACACAGCTAAGATAAAATTGGCAACCAAAAAAAAAATCTCAAAAGAATTAGGGATGACCTGCAATATGTCGATGTAACGCTGTGAATTTTGCAATTTAGAGACACTATCCAGATCCTCAAATTTTATAACTTCTATATCAACAATGTCACCATCATTATCATCATCCATATCGCTCTCACGTTAATGTGGAAGTTAAACTTTTAACTAATTCATCAAAAAACAAAAACAATATTACTCACCAAAACACTAGCTTCATTATCTGATGAAACGCCAAGAACTGCCAAGAAAGAATCAGCAAGTGTAGCCATAATTTAAATTTAATTGAAAGTTCAAAATTGGAACAACATCCCATCCAAGAACATTAACCTTTGCAAGTAGATATTGAATAAAAACTTTGTTGTCAGCATAATGAGCATCACAAAGCCATATTTCTTTGCCAAATGAACTCTTCCTTGCAAGCTGGTGATGCAAATGGGCATTAGCTGATAATATTTTTCAGTTAAGAGTGTAACCACTTAATATATTAGTAATCATCAAAATATACAAGCACTAATGGTATATTTGAATTAGATAATTACAGATCCGAACAATAAAGTGATGATCATGCTTTGTGCAATACCTGAAATCAGAGAGATAAAGGTCAGATAAAACATGCAGACCAAAAAACTTCCATCATTCGGAAAAACAATTAGAGTGAAAAGGACATACAAGTTATAGGTTGGGTGGGTGAGATAAGATCTCTATATAACAAGTCCTTCTGGGATCGCTTTCTGAACCTCCGGTGTGAGTGAGACAGCAGTAAATGGCACCCAAGAGTTTTATGAAAAAGGTCATTCATTAAGCTTTACCACAATAAGCTCTGAAAAATGCAGCAACTTAACCCTTGTCTTAAGATGCATACTTCTTCAACTTGGATAGCTCTTTGTCTGATCAAACCACCCCTCTGAAATCAACCGCAAACCTCAACAACCAAATATAATCATGCACAATCAAAAATCTACTGAAGTAAAACCCACAAAACTCAACATAAGGAAACATGAACATACCTTGATTTTGGAAAGCATGACCTTAAACCTCTCGAAATAATTAAGGGAAGATAACCTTCCTATCCTATGAACTACTCTCCCAATTCTTCTTCACATCTATAAAATTGAGACCAAAAAACATCATTGTATAAAAAAACACAAATTAATAAGTACCAAAATTGAATGAAAACAAAACCATTGATATATAACTGCAGCTTCCATGGAAGCAAGGAGTTCTTTCTTGTTAGGTAACCATATCAGGTGCATCAACAAGTGAATCATCTTATTTTTACTCACCTATCAAGACGTCTAAGCATGGTACCATTCATAAGATTAAACATGTATTTTTATTGCATAGGAATCAATTATCACAAAGAGTAATTTTCTGTCTCTATCCTTAAGCTACATAACCTAAATTAAATCTTATAATTCCCCTAACACAGAGATAATTAAATTTTCCTTAAACACCACAGTACACAACCTAAATCTAAACAAATCAAAAATCAATCAAAACTAAAAAATATCAAAAAAAATAGAATTAGGGATTTGTTTTTATACCTATAATATTTCGAGTACCAGTTTCTCTGATAATGATTTCAGTTCTCAAATGAGTAAACCCTAACTTCAACACCAAAGTAACCATCTTTAGCGAGCTCTCTAGTCAATCACCTCGGCAAAAATTACTCCTTCAGCAACAAACTACAAATCAAATCGAAACAATTGATTTCAGCGTCAAAATAATCACACAAAAATCACTACAAAAATCAGAAATAAATGATATAGAAAGAGGGTTTGAAGGAGGGTTTAACTTTCGTTTCTTAATCACCTGTGTCGCTAAGATTAATCAATACTAAAGCCTAACTTGAAAACTTTGAAACCCATTAGAAAACCTAGATCTAGAACTCTAGGGTTACAAAACCTTGATTTAGGAAATAAGGTACGAAATCTAATCTCTAGTTTAGTGATCGTTAAAGGGATTTGGGTGTTTTTATGTTGCTGATGATGGTGGTGGTAGTACAAAAGAGATTGTTAGATGGATTGGCCTGGGTTCTTCAAGGAACAGAAGAAGAGAATGAAGAAAGAAGAAAGAGGCAAAGAAAAAGATAAGGATGGGAATGAGGTCGAGTGGTAGATAGATAACCAGGGGAATAAATATCCTCAAGTTCGATCAAAGTGGGGTGGAAAAAAATGGCACCCATGTGAATGGAAAACGCACAATGAAAACATGTTACTAGCTATAGTGTGACCAAACGTGTGGGTAGCACGCACCAAAACGTAGTCTGTTACGATTCGTAACGGCGGTACCATGGTACGAATACTAAAAAAATTTGGTAACGGCTTCCATATTTTACAACAAGGTTGTAACGACTTTTTGTAACAGGAAATTTCGTAACGGATGCTGGGCCGTTAAGAATTTTTGTTGCGAATATGGAAAAATGGTGTAGTGGACTCTTGGCTGATTTCTCCTTCTTCAAGCAGTTCTTCGTTCGGCTGAAAAGTCGCGGAAGATTGAACATCTTTCTGTACTTCAGCAAGGGTTTTAAGATATAAATCTCCCAGCAAAGGTTTCATAACCTGGCCATTTACCCTTATCCGATAAAGGTTGTGGCATTCCTGAAAAGTTCTTTCTTCTGTAGAGTTACTTTGAGCCTCTTTCGTTATCCGGATCATGTTGTTCGTATCTCCCTGGCCTCCTGGTGTGGCCATGTGTTCTTTCCGCATCCTGGTTGGTAGAAATACGATTTATAGATAGAGATTCAACTGTCGGAACGTTTCACTCTGCCTCCTAGCGATACCAGATTTGTTTTCTAGAACATCTTCTAGCATTCTGGCCACACTCTCCATGAGGTTTGGATTATTCATGGCTTCTGGATAACTCGGTTGGTGAGGGTAGATCATAAGACAAGAGTTGGACTTTTATAATCAAAAGAAATGAACAGATTGACAACTGAAATGGATCTAAGATTTATCCCCTTGAAATTGAGAAAATCGAACCAGGTATTGGAAAGATGAAATTGAGAATTGGAAATTGATATTGCAACCGAGAGATTAATCTCCCATTGTGGTCGCCAATTGTTTATGGGTGAAAACTATTTCTGCCAGTTTTGGTAATTTGGGGTGTGTGGATGAGAAATGAATCTAAACCCTAAACAAATGCACTGCACGGGAGTGCTTTTGATTCGAGAGATCAATATATATAATTCTGGCCTAAACCAAGAAATTCCGTTCCAGATTTGCTTCGGTCACAAAGTGAAGGAGATGGGGTTGATCTTAGGGAGGGAAGAGAAGAAGGTGTTGATATTATGAAGGTGTAGGTTGTTTATGACTTGTATCAGAATACCAAACTAGCTTGCAATAGTGTAAGCAATCAGCTCTGGGTATTTGAATACTTTTATCAACACTTTGTTTTTGTTTGTTCCGTCTTGGAAATAGGGAGGAGAACCTATTTATACAAGTCATTTGAGCCTTATTCACGTCTCTCGTGGGAAGTAGAGGAAGTGGAGTGATGGAGTAGTGGAGTTGTGTATTAGTGTCACACGATCAGTCTTGCCCACTTCTCCCATCATCACTAACCGTCCATGTCTTCCTGACACGTTCTTGTGATGGCGCGTTGCACGCCGTACTCTATAAAATGCCAGACCAATACCCCGGTATGTATCCCCCAGTTTGTGACGTGATTAATGTCTCGAGTGTGTGGATCGTGGGACCCATAGAAGGTAGCATACAGTGCTAGGTTAAATAACTGAGTTATTTGGAAAGCCGATATTTATAAAATATTGTGTATATTATATGCATGTGATGTATCGAATATATTTAATATGCATGAAGCACCGCTAATTTAAAGATTAACGGAGTAAGTCACGAATTAAGCGTCTTAAAATAGCCTCTTGTCCAGCCATCTTCGAGTGACCGTTTGGAGGCTGCATGGGCAAGCCATGCCTTGGCCGATCACTCTATGCGGAAGAGTGGCGGACGATGATCACGGTGATACCTCACATTGTTGCCTAATTCTTATTCTAGGCTATTCATCCAAGATGGCGAAGTTGGACGGACGAGATGGCTTGCGACCCCATCTGCGACCGTTGGATTAGAGCTTAGGAGGTGTGCAGGCTCCCACTTTCAGCTGAATCAAATTTGAGCTTAGGGAACGTTTTTGGAGGGACCGATTAGTCCTGCATGAAGGCGGCGCACTGGTGTTCACGCCCATGCCAGCTTGACTCGCAATGGTCCGATCTAAATTACTTAATTTGGCCGGAAAAGAGGAGTGGTTGAGATCGGGTTTCCACAGAAACCTGTGTTGCAAAGGATTCGTTAAGGAGGCATGACATGCCACCTTTGGGCATGCGAACCGAGACGCCTGGCCAAGGCTGGCCTTGGCCGATCAGACAGGTGTGAAGCCGGGCCCACGGTGGTCGTGTTGACATGCTCGGTCACTTTTGAATCTTCATCTATACCATCCGTTCAAGCCAGCGAATATGGACATTCGCGATGAATTTGCGACACATGGATGGTACCGCAAACCCTAATTAGAGTTTCAGATCGGCCAACTTCAACTGATCGGATTTGGGGTTGCGCGCCTCCATTGGAGAGGCCGATCACGTGGGTCCCACCTTAAGACGGCAGTGAGCACTTGCATGCTAGCTCCATGGTCCTGGGCGCGATCTAAGCCATCCAACCATGCCTACGAAGTTGGATGGTTGTGATCAGTTTAGACTTCCACGGCTTCATAAAGCATCATGTCAGCCTTGTTTGGGAAACTGTTTGTTGCTCCACAGCTTGGCTGTGGGAGAACCGATCAAGCAGGTGGAAAGTGGGCCCGCAAATGGGTGTATCAACACTTTACCACTTGATCGAGGGGTGATCTAAACTGTCCAATCGTTCCTGCAAAGTTGGACGTTTACGACCTCTTTAAGACTGTTTTTCGACAGTCTTATGCATGCTAGCCTCTCCATGCCTGCTCTACCATCTCTTTTCAGGGTTGGTGTTTGGCGGATATTTAGGGGCAAGGTATGTGTTGGACCACCAGGGCATAAATGGGCCCGCTGGTGGTCATTGCAGTGGTTGCCTGCTAGGGTTCGTCTAGACTGGTTAATTCATGCGGCCAACTTGCGTGGTCGTGATTATTCCTGAGACTGATATGGACAGTCCAGATTCAAATATGCTCTATCGGGCTAGTATAACACACCGAGAGATGATTCTCTTTGTCAGATAATGGTGTAGCATGTACGGGTATTTTGTGCATTCCTCACTATTGATACTTAGATATTCATGTTACTCTGCTGAGAGTAACAATCAGTCATCATGCCGCACCAACAATGAGAGTTCTGCTGAGAACATCACAGGAAATACAAGGCATTTTATGCATTAATTAATAATGCCATAATTCACAGAATACTTGGGGATTGATTCTACATGCTCCATTCTAGGTGAATTAATAAAGCGGAGAAGTATTCATCACTTATAAAATAGCCTTATCCTTTGCAGGATGGCTGCACAAAAATTGGTTTTGCAACTTTAGCCCTGAACTAAAATCCACCATCAATAAAAGGGTATCGACCCTCTTCTATTTTTTATTATTCGTCATGCTCCGTGCTTTTGTTTGCAGCAGCCGGCTCCTCTTCATCACTGTCAGCAGCTCCATCACAAGTGTGCCAATCGTCAGCGGAAAGGTAAGTTCATTTTGTCTTCGTATTTTAGTTGTAAGTGTAATATCCATGAGTAGCTGACCAAACTTGGATATTTAGCTCGGTGTGAATGACGTTCCTTATTAGCATTGGAAAAGTAAGCATCAATAGCAACAAAGCAATATCTAATAGTTATAATCAGTAGCAAGGCGATCCAGGAGAACTCAAGGTAGGTGCTCTTTTCTCTTTTGCACATATAGCCAACAATACCATCGATCTTCTCCTAAGTGTGTAATAAGGTTCTGTCTCCAGAAGAATAAGTATCTAACCTCTCCAGTGGATTTCAAAATTTACCAAACTCCATTAAACTCCTGGGATATATGGATGAAATATATGTTCGGCAATGATCATGTCAGGGGAAATATCGGAGAGTGTAGCTGCGTTGTTGATCCGTCCTTGACTTTAAGTTATTTGGTGTCTGGAATGCTAAGCCATAATTAAAATATTCCTTAAACTCCTGAGCATTGATCAGAATAAATTGCGTTCATTCCGACTTTTTATCTCATAGGCTCATTCTTGCCCTTCTGATTGCGATGACAATATGCTTGGATGCTTGTATGAGATGGGATGCGATTGGGAAGTCCCCAGTTGCGCTTCTGTTTGATCACTAGATCTGTATTTTAATTCTTTGATGCACGTGTACTGCTTCATGTTGAAAAATTCCTGCGGCTCGTAAAGCTTTGACAGTGATGATGCTGACATCAGAAGTAACCTGGTTGAGGAATGTGAAGGCATCCCATGCTGGCAGTCCCCAGGTGTAATTATCCCGAGCCTATTTTCTCCTGAAAGATGTACTTCTATTGCATTTGCTAGTACAGTGGTTGACGAATTGATGAATGCAGCAATCTTTTGGATTTGTCACTGGTTGATCAATGAACAGTAATAGCACTTGATAGATTTGTATTGTATCCAAACTCTTAGCAGCCCATGCACCCCTTCCATAGGAAATTGGAAATCTAAAAATGCTGAATCTGACTTTGTCGACGATGTGGTTGTTGACGTGCAGCTTCATGCAGGCATTGTGTAGGCAGTGCTGAGTTATGAGTAGGTGATGTGGCAGATAGTAAGGTGACACACATAAGTGGTGATGTGTTTTTCTTTCATGTGACCGGATACCGCTTTCATGATGATATTTTTCATATGTAACCCTAATAACAACAACTTGAAGTAGGGGACGCAATGATGAAGACTAAGGATTCAGACACGAACCTGTAACTTCCATTTGATACCACCCTTGTATATCACATATGTTGTGCTTTCGTAAACAAGAAATCCAAAAGCCGTATTTGTTGGGTGTGGAGGCTCTACTTTAATTAATAACGCACGTGACATGTTTGGACACATCTGAAGAAGTAGTTGCAATCTGGGAATACCACATGCGCTAGCTCGCTGCTTCTTGATTCCATGAAGGGATTTTCTAAAATCTAAAAATTGCAGATGGTGAAACTTTTTTCCGGGCACAATTAGGTGGTGACTGAGAGGTCGTTTTATCGTTGAAGCAGGCTGCACGAGGGACGCTTGCTCTAAGAAGAATGTACTAGCTGCTTGATGATTTCCTTTGGTCATCTTGCTCTTTGTTTTCCTTTATGTACTCCCCTCTTTTGTACTTTTTGAAAGATATGAGATGTCTCTTTCATGGTTTTATTTTTTCTTTTGAACCAATGGGTAATGATTTTATGAGGGTTTGGGTTTACTCAAGACTTTGCCTTGAGATTATTCAGGAGCAAAGAGATTTTTAAAAAGGAAATGATACTTCGATTAACTAACAAATTGAAACCCTAATTATGAATGCAAGCAGTGCAATCATTTTTGGATAAATTACAAATATTGCATGAAAAGATAAATTTCTAGAGGAAACCCAAAAAGGAATGTCGGAGGAAATAGCGGTGTGACACATTAGGTATTGAAGGGTTTGAGCCACCGGGTGTGTATTACTACGCCTTCTAGCTTATCTGCATTGATGAGCTTGCATTAACCTCCCAAAATAACTTCTGCCACTAGGTACGGCTCGTGTTTCCTTTCTGCGAAATCAGACGAAGCAGGTTGAGCAGCAAATCTCACTACCATATCTCCAACTTGAAACGGTTTCGGATGTTGCACCATTACTTGACTCTTAGATTCCTTATCTTTGACTATGACAACTTCTAAACTCTTGATAAAAAAAACTTGAAAAGACCAACATCCCATTCACATCTCCTAGTGATGGCTGGGTTGATAATCGGATCGCGTCCCCAAGCCTTAGCGGGAGGAGGAGTGACTGGTTATAAAAAGGGTTGTTCAATTAGACTTACTTGTGCTCGGAATCTGCGAATGAATATTGACGGGATCGCTCCAGGAAGTTGTGTCATATTTGCGAGTTGTTGATATGGCAACAAGTAGTCCTCATGATTGGTAGCTTGTTTGAGATCCATTCAGGTATAGACACCGGCATGTCTTGTTATCGTGTATCCATGCGCCCCCCAGGACCATATAATAATTCGGGTACTCTTTAACTATATGAAATTTAGCGTGTGTTAGAGCATCTCCCACCTTGATTTCAAGATTAATATATCTGTAAGAATCTCTGGTTTCTCCTTCAGAATTTTTAATCATGGTTGGGTAGTAAATAGCTTCCTGCTTTGAAATCTTTGTAGCTCTCAGAGTCTTGATGGTGACAATGTTAAAATCAGAGGCCGCGTCAATCAATGTGCTGTCGAACTCGATATCCTTCAAGTGAGCGATGGTTAGGAGTCCCCAATTGCATCTATCAGTCGCGCTTCCAGGAAATATTGGGGTTTGGGAGTAACTTCCCTGGATGGAAGCAGACACTTGCCTGACATAACACGGTTGAGGGCTAAAAATATGTCTTGATGATGCGCCTTGGATAAATATAGAATTTCACATAAATTCTCCTCATAGACTGTACAGTTTTGTGGACGGAGTTCCAAGAAATTATGCAGCTCCTAGCAGGAAGGGGATCTCTGTGAACTCCTTCAGTGCCTAATTCAAGTACTCCTACATCCACCGTCTCTTTGAAAATACGCTTCAATTTGTTGCAGTCACTCGGTTGGGTGATTGACGAACTATGGTAACGGCAATACTTGGGATTTTCCATTTCTTCTTCAGTTGGTGGACGTCTGAGAGGAGGTAACTTGATGGCATCATCTTGAATCCATGCTTCTAGGATTTCAATTACTTCTTCAATTGGACACAGGAAAGTTAAAGAAGCCTTTCCAGATTCTTGTTGCTGTGCAGGAGTTTTAGTCGCAGCTTTCCGTATTTGAGATATCTGCTGCGCTGGTTCCGCACGTTTGGGTTGTTGATAGTCGTTCCCCATATGCATTCTCTTTCCACCCTCACTAGCGATTGACTAGAGGTTGGATCTTTTATTGGAAGGACGTTTGTTTTCCTGAACATCTATACGAGCTTCTTCATTCTGGGACGGTTCATATCGACTGAGTAAATAAGTAGCGAATATCTTAGCATCTTCTAATGCAATATGGGAATTGATATTTTCCAAAAATGATGTATATAATGAAATCACCTTTTCATTGTGAGGACTCTGATGAGAACTTGATAAATCCCACGAGTCCTATTTATGAGCTTAAGAAAACATCTCTTGATCTTTATTAGCAGACAAGTTAGGTTGGTGGTTACCTTTCCATTCAACGTTACCATAGGCATCATCTTCCACACCAGGATTAGGAATATGAATCTTGGAAGAAGAACTACTACCATTAATATTAACCCAAAATGAATTGTTGATGGTGTTTCCTCTAGAATGAATACATGTCGGTTCCTTTGATAGTTGATCCATGAGGACTTTTAAAAGCGTAAATACTTCGTCTTGCGTCTTGAAAATAATAGCTTGATCCCTGAAAATATCATTCAGGATTTTCATCAAATCGCGAATAGTTGTTAAATATTGAGACTTCATAGCCTCAACAATGGTTTTGAATGAAATAACGGATTCAGGAATGACATGTGAAGTATTGTCAGTGCAAGGAGAAGTAAAATTGGGATTGAAGGTTTCTGAACCATTCCTAAGATAAACCATCTTGAGAAATTTAGGAAATTGAAAATATAATTGGGAAAATGATTTTTTGCAACCGAGAGATTAATCTCCCACTGTGGTCGCCAGTTGTTTGAGGGTAAAAACTGGTTCTGCTGTTTTTGATAAATTTGGGTGTGTTTATGAGAAACGAATTAGATCCCTAAACAAATTCACTGCACGGGAGTACTTTTAGATAGTAGTGACCAATATATAAGACTCTGGCCTAAATCAATAAATGGCCATTCCGGATTCAATTCGGTCACAAAGTGAATGAGAAGGGTTGATCTTAAGGAGGGAAGCGAAGAAGGTGTTCGAGATCAGAATGTTGAATTATGAAGGTGTGGATGTTTTATGACTTGTATCAGAATATGGTGTCTGGATATCTCTGTTGATAACACTTGTCTTGTTTTTAAATAGGTTAAGAACCTATTTATATAAGTCATTGACGCACCCTGATCTCATAGGAAGTGGAGTAAGTTAAGTAGTGGGGAACTGGAGTCATGTGGAATGCGGTGATCATCGTGTTTCCATTATGAGGGGAGACTAGTTACACCTTCACCCACTACTTTCATTACTGTTAATCGTTCGTCCTTCCTGATACTTTCTCGTAATGGGCGCGTTGCACGCCGCACGTTGTAAACCGCCAGACCAATACCCCAGTGAGTATCCCCCAGTTTGTGACATGTTTGATGTCTCTAGTAAATGGGTCAAGTCTTGAGACTCTCCGCTAAAAGAAGAACATAGTGCTTTTAGGTTAAATAATAAAGTCATTTGTGAAATCAATATTTGTATAGCATTTCTTATAGTCGATGTTTACAAAGCATCGCTTTTAAACAAGTAGCTGAAAATAATCAATATGCTGGAAGCATCGTTGTTTTAGATCTCGATTGAATCAATCACAAATTGAGCGTCTTAAACGGTAGCACGACCGGCCACCTTTGGGTGATCGTTTTCCCTATGAGAAAGCTATCATTTGGTCGATCGTTCCCTGTAGAGGAGTGATGGCTGGTGGTCACAATGCTATCTTGTTGGTTTTCTGAAAACAAATCTACACGATACAAGTATCCAACTAGGCTAGCGAAGTTGGATGAACGAGATGATTTGCGACAGTTGATGATTATTTTTGAAGCAACACGGAGGACTATCTTTGGGCGATCGTTTGGGATCGCACAGGAGAGCTGTAGCTTGGCCGATCACTCCTTACAGGAGGGGGGTGGTCGGTGATCATAACGACATCTCATGGATCATCTAGTATTCGATCTAAGCTGTCCGACCAAGCTAGCGAAGTTGGACGGACGAGCTGGATTTGTGGGTCGTTGATTTAGGGTTTGGGTATCGTGCGACCATCCCTAGTTTGGTCAATCAAATCAAAGCATTGGGCGTGGATTTGAATAGGCCGATCGGCTATGTACGAAGTCGGGCCGCTTGTGAACATGCTGTCATCTTCTGGGGCATCTAAAATTATATCTAAACCACTCGATTCAGCTGGCGAAGATGGATGGTTGTAATCAATTTGTGATAGTAGCATACTGCCACAAAACAAAATTAGGTTTTTTAAAATAGCGGGTTCGTCCTAGTTTGGGCAAACATTTTAACGCCATATAGACTTGCTGCGGGCAGGTCGATCAACCAAGGGAGATGTGGGGCCGCCAGTGGACATGCTGGCGCCTCTTGGATCATTCCAAGGAAGATCTTAGCCGTCCAACTAGGCTGGATAAGTTGGACAGTTATGATTTTTTTGAGACCGTATTTGTCGGTCTTAGCTCGTTTGAGCTTATTTTGAAGTAGCGCGAACACCCGTGTTTGGGTTAACGTTTAAAGCGCTTGTGGATGAACTAAATAGGACTCGATCGACTAGGGCACTATTGGGCCCGCCTATGGTCAATACGGTGATTTCCTAGTTCCGCCAGGAGTAATCTAGGCTTGCTGAATCGCGTGGCCGTATTCATTTTTAAGAATGATATGAACAGTCTAGATTTTCCTTAAGAAAATTAAACATGTTCGATCGAGCTATCTTTTAATTAAAAGTGCCTAAACACGTTAATCTCTTTATTAGAGAGTGGTGTAGCCTATAAAAAGGAGAGGGTACCCCAAATATACCTCAAGCTATTAGTTTTCCTTCCTATAAGTCCTTTCCCCGAAAGTGATTGTCTATGGACTGAGTCAAGACAATAGAACAAATAGTTTCATACTTTGTGTGATCGTTTATGGATACGATATCGAGACAATACAACAACAAAGTGTGTTTACTTGATACAAAGGTTCGGACTTAACCAAACTCAATAGGATTCACATATCAAGTAAATAGGAATTAACGTTTGTGTAATTTACTTTAATTATAATAAAACAATTATAATGTGTAAATATAAAGTAAATGACACAGCAAGATTTTGTTAACGAGGAAACCGCAAATGCAGAAAAACCCCAGGACCTAGTCCGGAATTGAATACTCTCAGGATTAAGCCGCTATAGAAAATAAACCAACTTGGTATAGTTGAGACCAAGCAACTAAACCTATAGTTCACCTAGTTCCGTATGTATTCCCACGCCTCCAACCTGTAAACAAGTCACGTACTTGGACCAATTTCTTTGGTTCGTATTCCAAACACTAAAGGAACAACAAATTTGTTTGGTATCAACTCTCTTTAACCAAGTGATATGAGTTGTGCAAAGGTTCCCTTGTTTATCTTAACATAAACTCCTTTGACAGGTTCCAAGATCTATCTTATGTTCAATCACCCAAAGGAAATCGTTAAGATTAAGCCAATCAATACCTTTAATCACAAGGAAACGTATTGATGCCGATCTTCCTCAATTAATCAATCCAATCTACCACAAGGATAAACCGATTATTAATTGGATCCTCTTTTTCCCAAACAAGTATTGTGCACACCAAAGATTATAAAAACCAAGTCAGAAATCTTCAATATCTTCTTTGTCTTCAAATCTTCTTAGATCTTCAATAAACACCTGCACACAACTACTTGAATCTCTTGTGATCAATCACACACAGAACGGAGTCTGTTAACAACGGATTATCACAAGAGAGTCTTTAGATCTAACAACAGTCTAAAGATCCCTGTCAAAACCTTGAACTAGTTTAAGTGAATATTATATCAGAAGAGAAGATTCTGAAGCATAAACAAACTAGATGCAATCAAAGTTCAACCACCGTTAGTCAATCAAATCAATACGAAAACTAAATATAAACCGCAATATCTAGTTTCCCACCAACGGGTCGTGCTAGAGCTTCTCAATCCCAAAGAAGACTTTAAATTGAGCGGTCGTAAGAGATTTCACCTAATTAGATTACTCTCCTCTCCGATAGGCGGCTTAACCAGTAACAAAGACAAAAGAGGAAGTCTATGTCATGCATGATTAGTTTGCTAGAAATGGAAACTCAAAGTATTTATAGAAAGGAAGTTTGGACACCAAGGAATTTCCAAAACCGAAAATATTCTCAAGATACTTTTCATTACTCCATCAAATTCGGTTTTCATAATTCCTGTGAATGTACTGTCCACAAATAATGATCGAAATCTCCTTGGAAAATCTTTAATTAGCAAATGCACATTACTAATTCTTATTTTCCATATATAATTAAAAACCTTTAATTAAAAAGATTATTAACTTATTTAAATCCGATCTTGGGATTTACTTCCTTCTTAGCCGTTAAGGAATATCTTTGAACAATAAAGAATAAGCATTAATGCACCGTGTTCAAAGTGTGTCGACATCTTACTCTTGCAAGTCCTTTTTCATACTTGCTCACTTGAAACCGATTTACCATGCTTCCAAACAAGTTCAGAATTGGTTCATCTGACTTTCAAGAACTACGTGATTGATCAAGTAACACTAAATCACAACTCACGGGTTTATGGTTCTACCAAAAGAAGTTTTGGTTCTACCTCCATGTGAGTACTGTGCATGGTTACACTATCTTACCAAATATATGGCTGACTAAGTACTAGGATTGGTTCCCCACATATATTTGGTATCTAACTTGTATGCACTGCACATGTCCATAGGATCGGTTCCCCCTTCCCAAAAACGTGTTGCACATGTTCATAGGATCGGTTCCCCTTTCTTCCATAAACCTTGTTGTA
This sequence comes from Papaver bracteatum, assembly GCA_023529315.1. NCBI lineage: Eukaryota > Viridiplantae > Streptophyta > Magnoliopsida > Ranunculales > Papaveraceae > Papaver > Papaver bracteatum. Next base: position 1,069,952 of record JAJJWX010001467.1, read on the forward strand.
CCTCATACAAGGATCGGTTCCCCTTCTCCAAGTAATAAGTTCAGACACACACAACTCGATCATACCTCAGGTGATCACTTAAGATCGGTTTCACTAATAAAAGTCATACCAATACATAAGTCAGGCCTCATGTGAATAGTTTTACCAAGAACACAAACAAGTCATGAGCGGTTATACTAATCACATATATTGGTCGTTAATAAGATATGCAATGAAGAACAACCCCAATAACGCCTGGCAATTTCCTTTCCGGTTCACAACACATATCATGAACTTACTTCCTTAGAACACATGTAAACATTGTTACCTAGGATGAAATCCTCACCTCATACTTATACATAATCACAATAGCATTCATACGATTATGTTGATGTCTTATATACAAAGTTTAATGGTTAAGCAAGAAACTTCATATTGTATTCCTTAATAATATGTCTATTTAGAGTGTTCATGCTTCGCAGTTTTATGTTTTCAATATGCACGACTTGAAATATACGTTAGGGAATGAAACAGTTCAAGTCAAATATCACTAACCTCAAGTGGAAGGATGATGTTGTGGTTGTAGCTCATTTCTTCTTCACTTATTCAAGTCTTCACAATACTTGTAATGTCTCACCCTAATACTTTCAAGCTAACCTATACGAAGTTGACTCTAGTACATTAAATCAAGTGACTCTTAAATAAGTTTTGGTTCACTAAAATATGACAACCAAACTTGACATACCAACGCTTAGTGGGTTCAACCGAGCAATGCTATAACAGCCTACGTGAGTGTTTTCATGCAGGTCATAACACTGACACTTCGGGAGATTTATGCTACTCTGCTGCGAGTGAACATTAATCGTCATGTCATGCCAATATTGAGAGTTCGACTGGGAACATAGCATAGGAAAATACCAGGTAGGTCATGCGTTAGTGAATAATACAATAGGTTAAAATTTACTGGGATTGTTGCTTCACGCACCATTCTGGGTAAATTTCGTAAATATGTTGAATTGCTCAATACATATGTAAGTGAAAAGGCTCATGCACTCATCACTTTTAAATTGCCTTTATTCCTTTGCAGGATGATAACACATTCAATATAGGCTCAGGAATTAGTGAGTAATGCAACTAGGAGCTTAAATACTCATTAGGCTTTATACTAGTGAACAATTCATCTAAGAGCTTGAGTTTCAATATAATATGAAGAGAGACATAGGCACTCATTAGATTCTGATATATTATTCAAATTCCTTGCGGAATATAGATATATCAAATCAATCGAAAACTAATAAACTGAAATTATCTAGTTTCCCATCAACGATACTCGTAGATCTTCTTGATCCCCACAGAAGTCTTTAAACGAGCAGTTGTAAGAGATTTCGCCTAATTAGGGTACTTTCCTCTCCGGATAGACGGCTACACCAGAAATAACAAAAAGATGAAGTTTTCCTGGCTCTTAGGATGGTTTCCTAGAAATGAAAACTAAGGTATTTATAGACCAAGGATGTTTGGACACCAAGGAATTTCCGAAACCGAATTATTCTCAAGATATGCAATAAATTCCCAAATCGGTTTTCATAATTCCTGGAAATGCTTTGTCCAATATTTTCCGAAATCTCTCAATAGAAAATTGATAGGTGTGATAAACACCTAATTTTATATCTAGTATTTATGCTTTCTTTGCGAGTTTTCGTGTGAATTATGTATCTTATGTTTACTTTTGAGTTTATTAGGTGCTTTGGAGCCATTTGGAGCGAAAGAAGAAGAATCCGTGTATTTTGAGCTAAAAGGACAAAATTGTAATCTCACGAGCGAACACTATCTGGAGCCGACCTGAGGTTAAGGGGTAACCATCTGTTATTGGCACCCAATCTGGGGTGGTTCTTATCCCAAACTATGGGACATGGGTGTCTGAGCCCTGCCCTAAATTATTATTTACCCTAAAATCAAGAGATCTCTTTCATTCATTTCATTCACCTGAAACAGAAATTGAGAAATAAAACAGAAGCCTCTGCTACTGATGATGATGAGATTAGAGTGTTGTGCTGTTCGAATCAAGAAGAAATACCATCAATAAGAAGAGTTAAGATATAGGTTTGAAATGAGATTTGAAAGCAGTGAAGATGTTGATATTCATGGGTTTGACTGGAATTGAGAGAAGATGATTCAAAGCTGTTTTATTTTATATTTGTGAATGATTTATGAATGGGTTTTGTGTGTATGTTGCAGGGAAGGAGATGTGATTGGTTTAAGAATCAACAACAAGTTCAAATTGTAACACCAGCTTCTGGCATATAAGGTGTATGTGAGAATGCCTGAGCCATTTTGCTGCTAATGAGAATGTCATGGAAGGAGGTTGAGGTAATGCTATTTTGGAATTGAATCTGTGAAGCGCTAGAATATGGCAGAGCCGTGATATTGGTTGATGGGTTGCTGCAATAATCTGCAGTTGAAGAAGCTTAAGTTGTGCAGCTGAGTTTAGTCTTAAACTGAGGGCAGCTGGATGAACTGAAGTGGATGTGAGAAGGTGGACTGGTTGGCCTGAGACACAGTGATACAAGGAGATGGCATGGTGGTTACTGCAATGGCTAGGGACCGAATATAAGAGAAGTCGCAGGTTGCAGCTGAGTTACAATGGTGTTGCTTGTTTCTGCTGCTATGGACTAGTGCACTGCAGTGAGTGAAACTACTTAGATGTATGTTGGTGGTGCACAAGTAGAATGGCTACAGGCATATTAGTGTGGCAAACAATAAGAAAAGGAGAAGCTGGGAGTGAATTACTGGTGGTGATGTTGGTAGTGAACATGGACGGTGTGCTGGGATTGAGGCTCGAAGTGTGTATTGCAGCGAGACAGGGAGGTTGGTGCTGAGTTAAGGGAGAGATAAAAGACCCAGATGCAGTATGGAACTGGATAGAAAGCTTGAGGAAGTTATAAGCCAAGGCAGTAGTGCTGCTGTGACATGTTGGTTGATCGATTAGAGAGGTTGTATGCAAGAGAAGTTGATGAGCTGAATGGTCTGTGGTTTGTTTGTAAAGGCTGCTGTTGGAGAGTGACAGATTATGATTCATTGCAGTCAGTGGGAGACGGAACTCAACAGAGTGTTGGCGTTAGAGTGTTTATGGAGCTAAGAATTGGTGGTTGTGATGGTATACGATGGTCGCAGTTGGTAAAGCTGAAGACGGAAGTGTTGCTCAAGTCCTGGGAGCTCAAGTTTGCCGGTGTTTGAGGTGGAGTATGGCAGTGGTAATAAGAAATGGTGGAGTATTATATGGAAGGTTAACAGAGATGTTGTCTTGGTTGACAGTCGATAAAGATGTCAAGGAGAGTTCGATATTGAGTAGACCAGAATGAAGTTGCTGCCAATGATGTATGGCAGAAGAGAACTCGATAGAGAAGGATATGGTGACTGAGCTGCAGGGACTTGTGTGGCACGAATTTTATGAGTTGTTGTCATACATTTCAGAATGGTCGAGGCTGTGATGATTATTTAGGTAGCAATGGGACTGCAATTGGGTTGGAACTGATGCTACAGGTGATTGCAGGTGAAGAATACTTTGCAACAATGAGCTGAGAATGGTTGCTATTTTGGCTGATAGGAACTGAGATGGTGGACTAGTTTGGTACTGCGGAGTCGTGAATTGAGTGGCAGCTGCTTGTGGTATGAGTACAAGTGCAGCTGCGGAATGGATGATGCTATGCAAGAGCTACGGGAAGAGATGATATAGCTGCTGCTGTTCAAGTGATGCAATGGAAGTGGGACAAGGTGTAAGCTGGTGCTGACTGAAACTGTGCGAAAACGGAGCATAATTGGTGCGCCGGTGGTACTAGCTCGGGTTGCCAGTTTCGGGAGTTTGAAGTGTGAATTACAATATTTCAGTGAATCGTGAGGGGGGTATGAGTCGGATGCAAGAATTGATGGCCGGACATATGAGCTACGGACCACGCTTTTGGGTATGTTTTCGCAAGAAACAAGGAATTGGCTAAAATGGTTTTTGTGAATGTGTGGACTGCAGAGAAGCAAAGTGGAGCTACTGGAAGTGCAGAATTACTTGGTAACGTCTTCCAATGTTTCAAGTGATCGGAGAAAGTTTTTCGGCGACCGGATTCCGGCGACGGCGAACGGCTAAGGCGTAACAAACAAGGAGCACGTCAGGCTGACGACTTTAAACCAAGCGCTAAGTGGGAGGCAACCCACCGGTTTTGTATCTTTACCCTTATCTTTTTATTTTTATGCATTTGATTTTATCTTTATTTTTTCTTATTTTTGCATATCATTAGCGGAATTTCCCACCTTGAACTTTCTTTGGACGATTCAATTTTACATTGACAATGTAAAGTTTAAGTGTGGGGGAGTATTTATATGTTTGTATAGTTGTTTTAGTGTGTTTTATGCATTTTAAAAAAAAAAAAATCAGAAAAATAGAAAAAACCAAGAAAATTTTTGTGCTTTTTGAACTCCGAAATCTAGAAACTTGTGCCTTTAGGATGACACCATTAGTGGATGGAACCATTTTGAATGCAGGAGTTGAGCAACCAATTAACTAAACGGGACGAACATAGCTCATAATCATAAATACCATGATAGTTGTTACCATATCTCGGAATATCACCATATCGCATTCTATTTTTACCTTTTCCATATTTATCTATTGTTCTCTAAGTTCTTTGGTGGGTCACTAAACATCGACGTGTTATTACTGCTAGGATGAAATAGAGTGATTGAGTTACTAGAAAAAATAAAAAAAAAATATGAAAAAAGAAAAAAAAGACCGACCAATTAGACCAAAACGGAATAAAATGACACTTGGGAATAGCAGTATGTGTGAAACGTTGTCCCTGTCTCTGTCACCTAAACAAGCGTGGAATGCAGGATCCAAGGCAACTATCATGTACTTGCTGACAAGAAGCATGCGCTTGGATTCAAAAGATTGAATCATGCTGTCACAAAAAAAAAAAAAAGGGGGGGGGGGGGGGGGGGAAAGAAAGAAAAAAAGTGAAAAAAGTGAACAAGAAAAGAAAAAGAAAAGGAAGTTTTATTTTGGTTGAATAAAGTCACTTCTGGTTCCCTTGTATATGCCAGTGAGTTGATGTAGAATTCAAACCAAGTAGCTCAATCCAATAGGCATAGGTTCATCTTGGCAGTGACCTTCAGACAGATATGGGAAACATCGATCACTTGTGAACATTCGTCAACATCTACATCTATATCCATTTTCTTAATATTTTCATTGTGATTGTGGTTTGTTAGTTTCCGAGTATTGTGGCTTGTTCGACTATCTAATTAAAGCTTACTAATATATGAATTAAATTTGTGCAAGGTACCTCCTCCTGTAGTCATTTTGGATTCGTTCATTGATTTGTCACAATTAGACGGAGTTGGAAATATAGGTTTTGTAGGTAGACCTCTTGTAAACCTTCACGAGACTATAACTCGTCCACTAGGGACACCTAGGGGTTTAAAGGCTTGTTATTTATGCTAAAATTAACCGTAGCCTCGACGTCACGGAGTTGTATGTATTTGTTTTAGTTTAGTTTTGTTTGATTTGCTCGAGGACTAGCAAAGTCTAAGTGTGGGGGAATTTGATAGGTGTGATAAACACCTAATTTTATATCTAGTATTTATGCTTTCTTTGCGAGTTTTCGTGTGAATTATGTATCTTATGTTTACTTTTGAGTTTATTAGGTGCTTTGGAGCCATTTGGAGCGAAAGAAGAAGAATCCGTGTATTTTGAGCTAAAAGGACAAAATTGTAATCTCACGAGCGAACACTATCTGGAGCCGACCTGAGGTTAAGGGGTAACCATCTGTTATAGGCACCCAATCTGGGGTGGTTCTTATCCCAAACTATGGGACATGGGTGTCTGAGCCCTGCCCTAAATTATTATTTACCCTAAAATCAAGAGATCTCTTTCATTCATTTCATTCACCTGAAACAGAAATTGAGAAATAAAACAGAAGCCTCTGCTACTGATGATGATGAGATTAGAGTGTTGTGCTGCTCGAATCAAGAAGAAATACCATCAATAAGAAGAGTTAAGATATAGGTTTGAAATGAGATTTGAAAGCAGTGAAGATGTTGATATTCATGGGTTTGACTGGAATTGAGAGAAGATGATTCAAAGCTGTTTTATTTTCTATTTGTGAATGATTTATGAATGGGTTTTGTGTGTATGTTGCAGGGAAGGAGATGTGATTGGTTTAAGAATCAACAACAAGTTCAAATTGTAACACCAGCTTCTGGCATATAAGGTGTATGTGAGAATGCCTGAGCCATTTTGCTGCTAATGAGAATGTCATGGAAGGAGGTTGAGGTAATGCTGTTTTGGAATTGAATCTGTGAAGCGCTAGAATATGGCAGAGCCGTGATATTGGTTGATGGGTTGCTGCAATAATCTGCAGTTGAAGAAGCTTAAGTTGTGCACTGAGTTTAGTCTTAAAGCGAGGGCGGTTGGATGAATCGAAGTGGATGTGAGAAGGTGGACTGGTTGGCCTGAGACACAGTGATACAAGGAGATGGCATGGTGGTTACTGCAATGGCTAGGGACCGAATATAAGAGAAGTCGCAGGTTGCAGCTGAGTTACAATGGTGTTGCTTGGTTCTGCTGCTATGGACTGGTGCACTGCAGTGAGTGAAACTACTTAGATGTATGTTGGTGGTGCACAAGGAGAATGGCTATAGGCAGATTGAGGAAGTTAGAAGCTAAGGCAGTAGTGCTGCTGTGACATGTTGGTTGATCGATTAGAGAGGTTGTATGCAAGAGAAGTTGATGAGCTGAATGGTCTGTGGTTTGTTTGGAAAGGCCTTTGTTGGAGAGTGAAAGATTATGATTCATTGCAGTCAGTGGGAGACGGAACTCAACAGAGTGTTGGCGTTAGAGTGGTTATGGAGCTAAGAATTGGTGGTTGTGATGGGATACGATGGTCGCAGTTGGTAAAGCTGAAGACGGAAGTGTTGCTCAAATCCTGGGAGCTCAAGTTTGACGGTGTTTGAGGTGGAGTATGGCAGTGGTAATATGAAATGGTGGAGTATTGTATGGAAGGTTAACAGAGACGTTGTCTTGGTTGACAGTCGATAAAGATGGCAAGGAGAGTTCGATATTGAGTAGACTAGAATGAAGTTGCTGCCAATGATGTATGGCAGAAGAGAACTCGATAGAGAAGGATATGGTGACTGAGCTGCAGGGACTTGTGTGGCACGAATTTTATGAGTTGTTGTCGCTGCAGAATGGTCGAGGCTGTGATGATTATTTAGGTAGCAATGGGACTGCAATTGGGTTGGAACTGATGCTACAGGTGATTGCAGGTGAAGAATACTTTGCAACAATGAGCTGAGAATGGTTTCTATTTTGGCTGATAGGAACTGAGATGGTGGACTAGTTTGGTACTGCGGAGTCATGAATTGAGTGGCAGCTGCTTGTGGTATGAGTACAAGTGCAGCTGCGGAATGGATGATGTTATGCAAGAGCTACGGGAAGAGATGATATAGCTGCTGCTGTTCAAGTGATGCAATGGAAGTGGGACAAGGTGTAAGATGGTCTTGATGGCGTTGAAAACGAGCATAATTGGTGCGCCGGTGGTACTAGCTCGGGTTGCCAGTTTCGGGAGTTTGAAGTGTGAATTACAATATTTCAGTGAATCGTGAGGGGGGTATGAGTCGGATGCAAGAATTGATGGCCGGACATATGAGCTACGGACCACGCTTTTGGGTATGTTTTCGCAAGAAACAAGGAATTGGCTAAAATGGTTTTTGTGAATGTGTGGAATGCAGAGAAGCAAAGTGGAGCTACTGGAAGTGCATAATTACTTGGTGACGTCTTCCAATGGTTCAAGTGATCGGAGAAAGTTTTTTGGCGACCGGATTCCGGTGATGACGTCAGCATTCCGGCGACCCGTTTTAGAACCAAAATTTCCAGAGACATATTTCTCACACCTGGGCTTGGTGGACTAGTAGATGGACGTGGACTTGAATATTTTGAAGACTTTGACCTATTTTTGGAAAGCAAAGGGCTATAAAAAGAGAGTTTCTACAACAAAAAAAAAAAACGATTTATTCTATTCTTGGAGCTTTTGCAGAGAACTACTTTTAGGGTTTGCTTTCTTTTATGTTTCATAGTTCTTCCTTTGAATATTTTGATGATGAACTCCATGAATATGAGTAGCTAAATACATTAATTGGTTATGGGATAAAAAGTTGATTTCTTCAAGCATGATTATTTGATTCTATGAATTAGTTTTGTCTCAATTTTATCGTTTATGATTCATCGTTTTATTATCATATGATTTGAATGCTAGTTTGGTTGAGTCCGGAATCAATTGGATGTGTTTTCATCTCTATAGCTATATTAGGGTTTTCAATACGTAAAAGTTGTTTGTCCCTGATTTCTAGTAGCAACTTGTGGTTAATACTTGTAGTGATACATCTTTTTAATCGCATATGAATCATAACCTTTGTTAAAACGAATTAGTGCTTTTACACGTTTGTTTGCATCGATTAGTCTTATTTCATAGAACTTATTGCTCTTAGGGAGTTAAATCTAATTGTGCTTTTACACTTTAGGTTGCTTTTTAAGAATATTTCTCAATAGCATCTTTTAATGTTGTTTGTGATAAAATCAGGAAATAAACGGGATACTCTTGCGATCAAGATATCCTAGGACTTTTGATAATTGAGAGATTAAATACCAATTCTAATCCTAGATGAAAAATACATGTTTGTGAATGATACTATCCCTTAACCAATATCTTCTCCTTATTGATTATTCCAACTATTTAATTTGCTTTATTTAGTATTATTACTTTGATAAATACAAAAATACAACTTGGGTTATTTGGTTACTTAAGAATATGAAAATTGCATAACAACAATCGCCTCTCTGTGGATACGAACTCTTTCTTATTGAATACTATATTCATATTAGTTAAGTGAGGAAGTGAATTATATTTTTGACGCATACGAGACGCATCAAATTTTGGCGCCGTTGCCGGGGAGGCATTCGGCTTGTTATCTAGTTTTTAGTTTCTTTTTAATACTTCTGTTCGCATACTGTTTTTTGTTTCTTGTCTTGTTTCTTACTTGTTTGTGAGAAGTGTGTTTCAGGTACTTTACCGAAATACAAACAAGAAGAAGCAATGGGTGACGCTGCAAATCGTACACTCAAGGACTTGGATTCTCATAAGCTGGATACACAGCAGGGTTGCATTCAAAACAACTCTACTTTTGAGATAAAGCCGGGATTGCTTAGAGAATTACCAAAGTTCCATGGCATGGTGAATGAAGATCCAAACAAGCATCTTATGGACTTCCACACCATTGTCATGGCCGTGCTTCCAGCGGGTACTAATGCGGATGGTGCAATGTTGAAAGTTTTTCGATTCTCTTTGGTGGATAGCGCTAAGGATTGGTTATATTATTTGCCTCCCGAAAGTGTCACAACATGGAATGGGATGAAGAAAATCTTTCTAGAGAGATATTTTCCAGCATCAAAGGCTACTCAAATTCGCAAGGAGATTTGCGGAATGAAGCAACATATGGGAGAATCTTTATATGATTGTTGGGAACGATACAAGAGATTGGTGGAAAGTTGTCCTCATCACCAATTCAGTGATGCGCTGATTATTCAATACTTCTATGAAGGACTACAATCGAGTGATAGGAATCTTATTGACGCTGCAAGTGGTGGTGCACTTATGAACAAGACGGTGACACAAGCTCGAGAGTTAATCGAGAGTATGGCAGCAAATTCTCAACAATTTTCAATTCATGGGTCAGAACCATCTATCAAGGAAGTTAATCAAGTTGGCGAGATTATTGAATTACGTCAACAAATGAACAATATGATGGCAATGATGCAAAAAATTGCAGCAGTGGTTGTAAAACCATCACGCCCAACTTATGAGAACGTAGAACATGTCAATGCTATATTCTCAACCCAGCCGAATGGTATTTACTCCAACACTTACGAGCAAGTTGCAAGTGCAAGTTCTGTTTCCAGCTATCCGAGTGAATTCCAACAACAAGTGCAACAACCAAAACAAGGGAATAATCCAGAATTGGAGAAGATGGTTACTTTGGTGGAGGCTCTAATGTCCGTGGTACAGCAAAATCAACAACTAGCGATCTTAAATCAGCAGAAAACGGATAATGCAATTAAGGAGTTGCAATCACAAGTTGGTCTAACGCAACAACAACAATTCCAACAACAACCACCTGAAAATCAAGGGTCCAATATGGAGGAGTTGCTGAAATCGTTTATGCAAAGAACGGAGGGTGTGGTCCAGGACTTGCAAACACAAGTAGGTTCAATGGCCAAGGAGATAAATCAGTTGCATGCACAAAATGGTGAGAAACTCCCTTCCCAACCTCTTAACTCGAGTGAGGGTGACAATGCTATTAAGTTGGGAAGTGGTACACAATTTGTGCAACCCGAAGTTACAAACTCGGGTAAAGAAGAAGCCCCAAAGGAACCAATTTTGGAGGAAAAGAACGCAGATTTTCCCCAAACTCCCGAGGTAACTAAATCAAACTCTAAACCTCTTGTTTCTACTTATGTTCCTCCTCTACCTTTTCCTGGCAGGTTCGCTAAAGCTAATGCGAAGGTGGAACAAGATAGGGATATTTGGGATGTTTTTAAGAAGGTCCAAGTGAATATTCCACTCATTGAAGTAATTAGGCAATCTCCTCGCTATGCAAAGTGTGTCAAGGAATTGTGCACTAACAAGCACAACCTAACCGGTAATGAAGTAATGAGTGTGGGGGAGAACGCTTCGGCGTATCTTAAAAAGAAACTCCCACCTAAATTGAAAGATCCCGGTAGTTTCACTATTCCATGCACAATTGGTAAAACACGGTTTACAAAAGCTATGCTAGATTTAGGAGCTTCCATTAATGTTATGCCTACTTCCATTTATGATGCTTTAAATCTTGGTCCTCTTAAGGAAACCGGCATAGTTATTCAACTTGCCGATAGATCTAACGTTTACCCAAAAGGGATTGTTGTGGATGTTTTGGTGCAGGTAAAAGGACTAATATTTCCAGTGGATTTTTATGTTCTAGACATGGGTAATGTGAATTCATCCTCGTCTACACCGTTACTATTGGGTAGACCATTTTTGAGTACCGCTAGAACAAAGATTGATGTTTACAATGGTACCTTGACTATGGAGTTTGATGAAGAAGTCATTCACTTCAACATCTTTGAGGCGAGGAAACACTCAAGTAACATACAATCAGATTTCCATAATGTGTTGGACGCCGGCTAAGGCGTAACAAACAAGGAGCACGTCAGGCTGACGACTTTAAACCAAGCGCTAAGTGGGAGGCAACCCACCGGTTTTGTATCTTTACCCTTATCTTTTTATTTTTATGCATTTGATTTTATCTTTATTTTATCTTATTTTTGCATATCATTAGCGGAATTTCCCACCTTGAACTTTCTTTGGACGATTCAATTTTACATTGAGGACAATGTAAAGTTTAAGTGTGGGGGAGCATTTATATGTTTGTATAGTTTGTTTTAGTGTGTTTTATGCATTTTAAAAAAAAAAATCAGAAAAATAGAAAAAACCAAGAAAAAATTTGTGCTTTTTGAACTCCGAAATCTAGAAACTTGTGCCTTTAGGATGACACCATTAGTGGATGGAACCATTTTGAATGCAGGAGTTGAGCAACCAATTAACTAAACGGGACGAACATAGCTCATAATCATAAATACCATGATAGTTGTTACCATATCTCGGAATATCACCATATCGCATTCTATTTTTACCTTTTCCATATTTATCTATTGTTCTCTAAGTTCTTTGGTGGGTCACTAAACATCGACGTGTTATTACTGCTAGGATGAAATAGAGTGATTGAGTTACTAGAAAAAAGAAAGAAAAAAATATGAAAAGAAAAAAAAAGAGACCGACCAATTAGACCAAAACGGAATAAAATGACACTTGGGAATAGCAGTATGTGTGAAACGTTGTCCATGTCTCCGTCGCCTAAACAAGCGTGGAATGCAGGATCCAAGGCAACTATCATGTACTTGCTGACAAGAAGCATGCGCTTGGATCCAAAAGATTGAATCATGCTGTCACAAAAAAAAAAAAAAAGGGAAAAAAGGGAAAAAAGGGAAAAAAGAAAGAAAAAAAGTGAACAAGAAAAGAAAAAGAAAAGGAAGTTTTATTTTGGTTGAATAAAGTCACTTCTGGTTCCCTTGTATATGCCAGTGAGTTGATGTAGAATTCAAACCAAGTAGCTCAATCCAATAGGCATAGGTTCATCTTGGCAGTGACCTTCAGACAGATATGGGAAACATCGATCACTTGTGAACATTCGTCAACATCTACATCTATATCCATTTTCTTAATCTTTTCATTGTGATTTTGGTTTGTTAGTTTCCGAGTATTGTGGCTTGTTCAACTATCTAATTAAATCTTACTAATATATGAATTGAATTTGTGCAAGGTACATCCTCCTGTAGTAATTTTGGATTCGTTCATTGATTTGTCACAATTAGACGGAGTTGGAAATATAGGTTTTGTAGGTAGACCTCTTGTAAACCTTCACGAGACTATAACTCGTCCACTAGGGACACCTAGGGGTTTAAAGGCTTGTTATTTATGCTAAAATTAACCGTAGCCTCGACGTCACGGAGTTGTATGTATTTGTTTTAGTTTAGTTTTGTTTGATTTGCTCGAGGACTAGCAAAGTCTAAGTGTGGGGGAATTTGATAGGTGTGATAAACACCTAATTTTATATCTAGTATTTATGCTTTCTTTGCGAGTTTTCGTGTGAATTATGTATCTTATGTTTACTTTTGAGTTTATTAGGTGCTTTGGAGCCATTTGGAGCGAAAGAAGAAGAATCCGTGTATTTTGAGCTAAAAGGACAAAATTGTAATCTCACGAGCGAACACTATCTGGAGCCGACCTGAGGTTAAGGGGTAACCATCTGTTATTGGCACCCAATCTGGGGTGGTTCTTATCCCAAACTATGGGAGCCCTGCCCTAAATTATTATTTACCCTAAAATCAAGAGATCTCTTTCATTCATTTCATTCACCTGAAACAAAAATTGAGAAATAAAACAGAAGCCTCTGCTACTGATGATGATGAGATTAGAGTGTTGTGCTGTTCGAATCAAGAAGAAATACCATCAATAAGAAGAGTTAAGAGATAGGTTTGAAATGAGATTTGAAAGCAGTGAAAATGTTGATATTCATGGGTTTGACTGGAATTGAGAGAAGATGATTCAAAGCTGTTTTATTTTCTATTTGTGAATGATTTATGAATGGGTTTTGTGTGTATGTTGCAGGGAAGGAGATGTGATTGGTTTAAGAATCAACAACAAGTTCAAATTGTAACACCAGCTTCTGGCATATAAGGTGTATGTGAGGATGCCTGAGCCATTTTGCTTCTAATGAGAATGTCATGGAAGGAGGTTGAGGTAATGCTGTTCTGGAATTGAATCTGTGAAGCGCTAGAATATGGCAGAGCCGTGACTTTGGTTGATGGGTTGCTGCAATAATCTGCAGTTGAAGAAGCTTAAGTTGTGCAGCTGAGTTTAGTCTTAAACTGAGGGCAGCTGGATGAACTGAAGTGGATGTGAGAAGGTGGACTGGTTGGACTGAGACACAGTGATATAAGGAGATGGCATGGTGGTTACTGCAATGGCTAGGGACCGAATATAAGAGAAGTCGCAGGTTGCAGCTGAGTTACAATGGTGTTGCTTGGTTTTGCTGCTATGGACTGGTGCACTGCAGTGAGTGAAACTACTTAGATGTATGTTGGTGGTGCACAAGGAGAATGGCTACATGCAGATTAGTGTGGCAAACAACAAGAAAAGGAGCAGCTGGGAGTGAATTACTGGTGGTGATGTTGGTAGTGAACATGGACGGTGTGCTGGGATTGAGGCTCGAAGTGTGTATTGCAGCGAGACAGGGAGGTTGGTGCTGAGTTAAGGGAGAGATAAAAGACCCAGATGCAGTTTGGAACTGGATATAAAGCTTGAGGAAGTTAGAAGCTAAGGCAGTAGTGCTGCTGTGACATGTTGGTTGATCGATTAGAGAGGTTGTATGCAAGAGAAGTTGACGAGCTGAATGGTCTGTGGTTTGTTTGGAAAGGATGCTGTTGGAGAGTGACAGATTATGATTCATTGCAGTCAGTGGGAGACGGAACTCAACAGAGTGTTGGCGTTAGAGTGGTTATGGAGCTAAGAATTGGTGGTTGTGATGGGATACGATGGTCGCAGTTGGTAAAGCTGAAGACGGAAGTGTTGTTCAAGTCCTGGGAGCTCAAGTTTGCCGGTGTTTGAGGTGTAGTATGGAAGTGGTAATATGAAATGGTGGAGTATTGTATGGAAGGTTAACAGAGACGTTGTCTTGGTTGAAAGTCGATAAAGATGGCAAGGAGAGTTCGATATTGAGTAGACCATAATGAAGTTGCTGCCAATGATGTATGGCCAAAGAGAACTCGATAGAGAAGGATATGGTGACTGAGCTGCAGGGACTTGTGTGGCACGAATTTTCTGAGTTGTTGTCGCTGCAGAATGGTCGAGGCTGTGATGATTATTTAGGTAGCAATGGGACTGCAATTGGGTTGGAACTGATGGTACAGGTGATTGCAAGTGAAGAATACTTTACAACAATGAGCTGAGAATGGTTGCTATTTTGGCTGATAGGAACTGAGATGGTGGACTAGTTTGGTACTGCGGAGTCGTGAATTGAGTGGCAGCTGCTTGTGGTATGAGTACAAGTGCAGCTGCGGAATGGATGATGATATGCAAGAGCTACGGGAAGAGATGATATAGCTATTGTTGTTCAAGTGATGCAATGGAAGTGGGACAAGGTGTAAGCTGGTGCTGACTGAAACTGTGCGAAAACGGAGCATAATTGGTGCGCCGGTGGTACTAGCTCGGGTTGCCAGTTTCGGGAGTTTGAAGCGTGAATTACAATATTTCAGTGAATTGTGAGGGGGGTATGAGTCGGATGCAAGAATTGATGGCCGGACATATGAGCTACGGACCACGCTTTTGGGTATGTTTTCGCAAGAAACAAGGAATTGGCTAAAATGGTTTTTGTGAATGTGTGGACTGCAGAGAAGCAAAGTGGAGCTACTGGAAGTGCATAATTACTTGGTGACGTCTTCCAATGGTTCAAGTGATCGGAGAAAGTTTTCCGGCGACCGGATTCCGGTGATGACGTCAGCATTCCGGCGACCCGTTTTAGAACCAAAATTTCCAGAGACATATTTCTCACACCTGGGCTTGGTGGACTAGTAGATGGACGTGGACTTGAATATTTTGAAGACTTTGACCTATTTTTGGAAAGCAAAGGGCTATAAAAAGAGAGTTTCTACAACAAAGAAAAAAAAAACGATTTATTCTATTCTTGAAGCTTTTGCAGAGAACTACTTTTAGGGTTTGCTTTCTTTTATGTTTCATAGTTCTTCCTTTGAATATTTTGATGATGAACTCCATGAATATGAGTAGCTAAATACATTAATTGGTTATGGGATAAAAAGTTGATTTCTTCAAGCATGATTATTTGATTCTATGAATTAGTTTTGTCTCAATTTTATCGTTTATGATTCATCGTTTTATTATCATATGATTTGAATGCTAGTTTGGTTGAGTCTGGAATCAATTGGATGTGTTTTCATCTCTATAGCTATATTAGGGTTTTCAATACGTAAAAGTTGTTTGTCCCTGATTTCTAGTAGCTACTTGTGGTTAATACTTGTAGTGATACATCTTTTTAATCGCATATGAATCATAACCTTTGTTAAAACGAATTAGTGCTTTTACACGTTTGTTTGCATCGATTAGTCTTATTTCATAGAACTTATTGCTCTTAGGGAGTTAAATCTAATTGTGCTTTTACACTTTAGGTTGCTTTTTAAGAATATTTCTCAATAGCATCTTTTAATGTTGTTTGTGATAAAATCAGGAAATAAACGGGATACTCTTGCGATCAAGATATTCTAGGACTTTTGATAATTGAGAGATTAAATACCAATTCTAATCCTAGATGAAAAATACATGTTTGTGAATGATACTATCCCTTAACCAATATCTTCTCCTTATTGATTATTCCAACTATTTACTTTGCTTTATTTAGTATTATTACTTTGATAAATACAAAAATACAACTTGGGTTATTTGGTTACTTAAGAATCTGAAAATTGCATAACAACAATCGCCTCTCTGTGGATACGAACTCTTTCTTATCGAATACTATATTCATATTAGTTAAGTGAGGAAGTGAATTATATTTTTGACGCATACGACACGCATCAAAAATCTCCAATTAGTAAATGCACATTACTAATTTTTATTCTCTAGAGATATGCATTTAATTGTTGGTAATTAAAACATATAAAACTAACAACCTTAATTAAAAGATTCTTAATTTATTTCGGGCCGGGATCTCCTTGAGTAATTAAGGAATAACTTTGAACAATAAAAGATAAGAGTTATTGTTCGTGTTCAAAGTATGTTGACATCTTTTCTTTGTAAATCATCTTTCATATTTACAATCTTGGAATCGATTACACCACACTTCCAAACAAGTTTAGAATTAGTTCATCTGTATTCCAAGATAACTATATGATTGATCAAATATCAAATCATAATCATGGGTTAAATCGGTTCTACCAATCACTAGGATCGGTTATACCTTAATATGGATTACTTGTGATCGGACACACAAGTTACCAGGACCGGTTGCATCAGTTACCAGGATCGGTTACGTCAATTACCAGGACCGGTTACCATATACTCATGGTATTGCTTATGATCGGTTATACAAGTTACTAGGATCGGTTACACTAATCACCATGATCGGTTACACCAATTACTAGGACTGGTTACATCAATTACAAAACTCTTTTGTGATCGGTCACACCAATCACTAGGATCGGTCACACCAATTACAAATATCGATCATACCTGTAGATGGGGAAAAATGATTTGCTGGTTTTTAAGGAATTTAGGAGACGACTGTGCGGAGGAGACTCCTTGAACCGAGCGAAATTTTCAACCTCACATAGTTGCACCGCTGCAAAGGGGGTGCTTTGAATTCGAGAGATCAATCTGTAGTACCCGACCTAAACCAAGACAATGGCCGTTCCAGAGTAAATTTAGTCACAAGAGAGGATGGGTTGATCTGTAGGAGGGAAGATAAGAAATGTGTGGAATCAATGGTAATCAAATATTATAGGTGTGTTGTGAATTCTGAATATGATAAGTTTTGAATGATTGAAATTGCTCAGTTGAGAGTAATTGCTCAATTGATGAGTTGTTTATCTCGTATTGTCAATGAGACGTGAGATTCTTATTTCTGTTGTTTCAATCATGATTCAGAGACTTATTTATATTGATGGAATTGTAGACACCATGATCCCATGAAGTGTGACAGTTGATGGAATCAAAGAGTGGGAAATGGAAATCGTGTTTGAAACCAGTTGCTCATCGTGCCCAGACTTGGTTGATTTTCCATCCACTACTTTGTTAACTCCTTCAACTAATTGCACAACTTTCTCACATTCCATCATGTGTTTGAACACACATGCCATAGACGCCAGACCAAAACCCTAGTTGATAACCTCCCAAATGACACGATTGACGTCTCGTGGTTAATTAGTCAATTGCTGACTTCGTGATTTAATGGGACGATGAGTCCGTGTATTGAGTTGAACATGATTTTGTAAAATATTCTGAAACTCATAAATTGAACGTGCCTGCTGAGACAGTGATGTGATTCTCACGTTGAGGTGAGCAAGTGTTGCTCATTAGATGAATTATTTAATATTGATAGTTGAATCAATATTCCTTGGTTTGAGCAAATATTGCTCGTCTGAGCAAGTGTCGCTCGTCTGATAAATTATTAGCAGCGTGACCAAAATAAAATATTAATTAAAATATTGGTTGTTGAACCGAGCATAATTAATAAGAATACTGATCATGAGATCGTCGTAAAGTTATTAGTGTTCGAATCTGGAATTATGATCCTTGGACTCAGAAACCCTAATTTGATCAATTGATGACCAATTGATGGTTTATTTAAAAATTAACCACGGAATGAAGGAGAACTGGCTTCATGGGACCGTGGGTTGACCATGAAACTCCCATATGCTCGTGTGAGCAAATACCAAGGTCTCTTGAAGAGTTGGTGATTTGTTGATGAAAGAATGATCAAATGCTGGTTTAATCATTTATTTGGAAAAATGCTCGTCTGAGCCTTAGGTGATAAAACCTAATTAATTATGAAGAGGTAAGGGACCGACCAAGGGGTCATGAAACCGGCCCTGGATGGTCACGGGATCGAATGACGATCACTCCATCGAATTCTGAAATTATTCGAAGAGTTTTTTGACCCAATACGTGCAAATGCGCAAATTAGGTCAAATCATGAAAATATATGGGACCGGCTCATTGCAAGCCAAAAAGCCAACCCTTGTCGGTCAAGGTAACATTCTTTCGTCGTTGATACGTCCATGTCTTAGTCCTGAGAATTTTGATATTTTCCGGTGCACGTTTGAGCGACCATTTGAGAAAATATGATAAAATTAGGGTTTTGCTGAAACTAGGAAAACTTCATGGCATGATGGAAAATAATTATGAAATATAGGAATGATGAAGCATGGGACCGTCGAGGCCAAGGAATGGCCGTCCGGCCAGTGACCACGGTCCCATGGTATTTTTTTCCTTATTTTTCATGAATTTATGAAAATATCATGAAATTAAGGAATTTGTTGAAATTAAGGAGTTTTCCTTGAAGTGAAAGAGTTTCCATTGGATCAAGGAAGCAAATAATATTAAAATAATAAAAACATGGGCGTGTGGGACCGGCTAGGGCATGGCCGGACGTCTTGGGCCCGGTCCCACGAGTTTCCCTAATTTTTTATATATTTTATATATTTTTCCATGATTTGAAGGAGTTTTCCTAATTTGAGAGAAATATCATGAAATCAAGGAGTTTCATGGGATGAAGGAAATCCTAAAAAAAAAATAAAGGGATGTGTGAGACCACCTGGGGCATGGCCGGCCGGCTGGGGTCCGGTCCCACGGGTTTCCCTAATTTTATATTATTTTTCATGTATTTTTTGAAAAATACCATGAGATGAAGGAATTTTCATGAAACTAGGGAAATAATAATAAAATAATGAGGAATAACAAGGCATGGGGCCGGTCGGGATCAAGGCATGGACGGTTGGCCAATGATCACGGCCCCACAATGTTTTCCCTAATTATATATTATTTCCTCCGTGCAAAGGAAGCACCACGGAATTGAGGAGTTTCCTCAAAACGAAGGATATTTGTTCAAATGAAAGGATTTTCATCAGATCAAGGAAAATAATAAAAATGTAATAAAATATAAAACTGGCGTGGGATTGGCCATGGCACGGTCGGCTAGTCAGTGGGCCCATGCTCCCAGCGCCTTGGTCAATATTTTGATTATTTATTATTTTTTCCCTATTTTGCATAGGTTTATCGTTTCGTCGTATTTTGAAATACTCGTTCGTGCGGTGATTGTTAATGCATCGTTGCTGAATACACTTACACCTTTTGAGACAGGGCTTACTTAGAGGTATCTCTAATGCCCGTGCGTTGAATATTTATTACTAACCCATGGATTTATGCTGGGAAGAACCATGGTTTGCAGTAATGAAATATCTGCGAAAATATTTGAATATTTTCGGAAATTCTGTGGATGAATCCAAGAATTTAGGGATAATTAACTTATGGCTCTATACTAGTAGAGAAAGCTATTTAGGAGCATTAATTATTCCCATATGGGCTTGCTGGATCTTCATATCCTTTATATAGTCAGGGTAAACTCGTTGTTTGTATCCTGAAGACGTTATCGCTCTATACTAGCAGAGAAAGCTGTCTAGGAGCCGTCCATCTTGTGATACTATATAGAAATAATTAATGAAGTGTTCAGTATTCATGAGATATGTTGTTGTCTGGTCGTGAGACTACATAACTACATGTACTCTGAGAGAAGGTATTCTCAGTCATAGGATTCGATGAGAGATCCGTGTTTCAATACTCACGTCTGACTGCTGGATAAGAGGTTCGTATAATTATGGGTTTATGATTTTAGACTTTGTAGAAAATACACCATCTACATTAAGTCCCATGATTAGTGAGGAAGGCCGTGTTCCTCAGTCAACATTGAATGGTGATTTTCCGGTCATAACCAATATTAGTAATTGAACTTAGTCGTAAGTTAAGATATTACCGGATTTCGATAGTACGAGCATACCATGAATTGAATGAAGGTCCCAGCGGCATGATAGAGCATCGTTTGGTGAGCATAGATTGGTGTTGAATCGCTGATTTGGATGATAGGACCTTGGTCGTTTATGATTCGCGGGCCGGGCCCAATAAGGAAATCCTTGTAAAATTAGGTTTTGGAAATAAACTTTGATATAAAAGGAATTTATCCTTTTATTATTTTATTATTTCTTCTTCACACGACCAGATCTCCACCATGCCTTAAGCACCTTCACGCCAGGGAGGAGGAAGAATTTCGCCGGAGTTCCAGCACCGCCGACCGTCGCCGCCACCAGTTTCCGGCCGGCGCAGATCAGGTACGCGTGATTTTTTATTTTTTTTCTGATGTTTAATGATGTTCATGAGTTATATGAGTTGTTCATATCTTGATCACGATAAAGTTATATGCATGTGCATATATGAGTGTGGGTTTCGTCGAAAACCCTCGTTTTTGAAAACGTATGTTCGTTCGAATTGTTAGTTTTGAAAACTAATAATAATCCCTGATTTAGGAGAGATTTTTCTTCATATATGAATATTTAGGTCCAGTGATAAAACTATGTTTATGATCTTTCATGTGAACCAAAATTTTATCATGAAAAAGGTGAATTTTCATGAAACCGAAATAAACCCTCGTTTTAAAGAATGATAATGATACAAATAAGAAGTTTTCTTCTTCTTTTTTTATACATGAACTTGTATCCAGTGATACAATTTTGTTTATGAGCTTTCATGTGAATCAAAACTTTATCTTATAATGTGTGAGGTCTCACAAAAATTGAAATAAACCTTCGTTTCAAAGACGTATGACGATACGAAGGAAAAGATTTTTTTGTAAAACCATGGTCTATTCATGATTATTTTTTTTGAAACCATGGAGTGTCCACAAACGTGAGTGAGTCTTGTTCACATTAAAATTCATATATATATATATATATATATATATGCAAATATATATTGTTTTCTTAAAAAAATCAAAACTTGGGTTTTGTGTAATATTACTTAGAAGTAAACAATTATTTATGATGAAATAATGTTTTAGTTTTCATAATTCCATGGTGAATGTTCACATAATGGAAATATTTATGATTTTATGAAAAATCTGAGTTTTGTTCGTCTTTTGTAGGTTTCGAAGAAACGAACGATCTTGAGGTGTTAACTCTTGCATTACTATCACTACTGTTAGTGGAAGCGTAAAAGTTAAGAGTTAAGAATTGCCATTTTCGTCAATGGATCTATTTGCATGTTGGTAATCTTTTGTGCTTCTGATTCCAGAAAATGTCCGACAACAACGATTACGATTATTGGTATTCCTCTTCTTCTAGGTCTTCTGATGAGGATTCCAAAGCACATGTAGCGAAATCAAAGGCTAGAGCTACTCGAGATGAAGGAGTGAAGCCTTAAATGAACGAAGGGTCACTTTTGCTGAGCTCAGGAAAAGAAAAGCCGAGGATGATGAAAAATAGGCTCGCCAGCGTGAAAAGGATCGAATCCGACGCAAGATACAAAGGGTTGAGGAGAAGCGTCAGTTCTTGGACGGGAGGCCTTCTGACTCTGATGCTGATGCTTCTGAAGAAGATATATGGGAGGTACCATAGCGCAAGATTAGGCCTGATCAACATGAAAGAAAGTTCAAAAGGACCATGAAGCAAATTGAAGCCGAAGTTGAAGCAGAGGACTCAGACTCAGATGATGATCCCGAAGCTTATTCGAAACCCATCGACACTGATGATGAGGAAGATAGTGATGAAAATTCGGATGACAAGAAGGACAAAGATGACGAATTTGATTATTCAGATGAGTTTGACGAGTAGCTTTATTTCCTTCTTCTTTTCCTCTTTGAAACATTTGAATGTTCTTTAGGCTTCGTAGTAGATATTTCTTTGATGATTTAAACAGGTTTCCTTCTGATCTGGAATTTTCTTTGAATGAGAAAACCCTTTTATTAATGTTGATTCTTCCTGAATTGAATAAAACAAACCAATGTTCGCTCCCCGTAATTCACCATGGCCTTTGATTCGACTCAGTGATTTCCATTTGCAGGTAGTACTGAGATACGTGTTGCGTGGGTTGAGAGAAAATGTGTTACACATGAATCCGTGTAACCTTGACCGTATGCAGTCCCCAGTTGATTTTTTCTCCGCATCTTCAGTGTTGCCCTTGTTGGTATCTTAGGGCTTCAGTTAAACCCGCAACTGAATTGGCCATTCACAGAAGATAAACCTCCACCGTGTCTAACATATATCTTCAAGACTTTGAGTCTATCGTCTGCGCAAATATTTCTTCCATTCCTGAGTTAGTTTCATCGTGCAGCGACTTCTTGATCATACCTTGTTGCCGCCATGTCAAGCAACCGTATTTCTTCTCAAGATGATACTCAGTTAAAGCGTGAAATAGCAGCGTCCACTTCAGTAAGTTGCATCTCTTTTTCATCTTTGTCTGATCAAGATAATTGATCATAAGCAAACGATTTATTGCAGGATCACCAGATGAATGCTTCTTCTCGACCCAAGCGAACTGTTAGATCTCCTGTTCGATATAGGTCATCTCGTGCTGAGGCTGGATCATCTGTAAGTAATCTTATAACTCTTAAGATTCCATTATGCTCCATTGAAATTAAATACTCCTTCATTCTGTCAGGAAAATGTTCGCGTCGTCGTCAATGCCTGACGAAGAAGGAGTAGAAAGTCTGTGACTGTCGAGGTTGAAAATTGCAACTACTAGGACGGTGAGGATTCTGCAGAATCCGTGGGGATAAGAGACATTGTTCATGCTCGTGAATATCCCACAGCTGGAATCCCATTTGAAGCTCCTTTGACTAATACTTTCCAGGACAATGAAGTGGTTGGCGGGGTCATGCGCTTCTGTATACTAAGATCTGGAAAAAATATGTCCATGTTTCCACTACAGAGGTATGGAAAGGCTTTCTTCAACTCTCTTAACCACGGTAGCCGGTTTGTTGCCAATTATTGAGAAAATGAACCAGATGCGCTTGCGAGATGTCAAAAACCATGAGCTGCATGAATGGGATGAGATGATCACAAACTGTGAGACATTGCGATTCAATGTGAGCTGACTTCGTCTTCGACTCGAGATAATCAAGATTTATAAGGCGGCAGAGGCTGCTGATGCAATTTCTGTAACCACTGCATTTTTGGAGGATGATAAGACACTGGCTCTAGAATCTGCCAGGGTTGAGAAGGCAGTTGAGGATTTGAAGGTAAAGACTTGGATCTTTCAGAAAAAACTTGAAAAAGTTTCTTATAGGGATTATCCACTGCTGGATGGTTTGCTCCGAGTGAGCATCTATGATTGTTGTTTTTGAATCGGTTTAAATTTCTGGTGGAATAATTGATCATGGTAGAATGAATTTTGCTCATTTATGAAATGTTTAATGAACAAAGGAGAATTTGAATCCTCTTTGGAGGAACCAAAATTACATTTTTGAAAATGTTTGCAATGATAAGATGATGAAAAGGTAATCGTTTTCTACGGATCAGGCGTAATATTCTTTGAGCCATTTGCCATTGATTATATTTCCTTCCACTCCTCCATCAACCTTTAAGATTTTGTAGTATCCGTTGGATACTGCCTTGATGACTACATGTGGTCCTTACCATTTCGGGGAGAACTTGTGAGCATACATGTCTTGTTGAATGTGCTTTGCTGTCCTTAATACCAGATCCCCTACTTAAAATGTTCGAGGTCTTACCATTTTGTTATAGGCCCTGGAGATTCTTTGCTTGTAGGCTTCTACATATTTCTCTACCGTAGCCCGTTTCAACTCGAGCATGTCCATTTCAGCAATTCTCGAGTTGGACACTTCAGCTTCATCCCATTGTACACCACTGGATGTTACAATCCGAGATGAAGGAATTTTGATTTCTGCCGGTAATCTGGCATCAGATCCATAGACGAGAGAATATAGATAAGTTACTATTGAGCTTCTGGTGAGTATTCTTAATTGAGAATTGCGGTTCATTCATGTATGAACTATGAATTTACCATTTGACCAGTGTATATACTAAAAGTGAAAATCCATATATTGGACCAAAAATGAAAAATCTAATTTTCTGGACATTTGTTTTTTGCTGATTGATGTTGACGCATTCACTCATGCTAAAGCCGCTATGTCACTGAGGGAGAAATTGTTGCTCCTAGCTGAACTTGGTTTGCATTTGTTAATCTAAGGTTCGTTGCATTGAAAAACATTTCATGTCAGATGTATTAATGCTAACCCAATTCAAGCTATGAAAACTAATACTATTCCAGTTTATATTGCTGCTCGGCTAGCTTCAACTTTCAAGCTATGTTGTCAAAGGTGTCGCCAAGGCGCCGCCTAGGCGCCAAAGTGGCCTTATTCTGAACTTGGGAGCCACGCAGTGGGCAGGGAGATGCCACTTTAAAAAGTGGCGCCCAGGCGTCGCCTTTCTAGGCGCTCAGGCCAATGCGTCGGTTTGTTGGGCGCCAAAGTGGCATTTTATGCCAGAAAAGGAAAAACAATATTGACAAAATCTTTTGAAAAACTTTTTCATTAAGTGATACATTAACATTTTAAAACCTTAAGATAATTATGTTAAGAAACAGGTCATTCCTAGCTGTTTTTGTTAGGGAAAAACATCTTTCCAAATTTTTTGCAAATCTTTTTCATTAAGATTTACAAGCTAATATAGAAAATCCTAAGCTAATTATCAGTTATGTCAAGAACATAAACCTATGTGGGAATTATTGTTTCGTCGTGTCGGCTTCGCTACACCTCATCGCGGCTCGGGATTTTACACCCGACGCCACGCGGCGCCTTACGCCCATGACAACATAGCTTTCAAGTAAAGGTAAATACATGTTTTTTAATGTGGCAATCATTCATTTACATGTCGACATATTTTGAGTTAACTGGTTAATACATGCATATACAAAACTGAAGATTTTACTTCCTTTGTATTTAGCAATTTCTTTAGGGTGTTACATAAATTCTCAGGCTTTGACAAAAATGGGGATGCAGAATTTGAACTAGCTGTATTTTCCAGTTTAAGTCACATTTTGAATCTTCTTATGTCATCAGAATGCTCAGTGGATGCATGATGTTTCTTTAAGGAGATGGATGGACATTTCAGAGACCTCAAGATTAGTGCCCGTGCGCTACGCATATAATGCTATAAAGTGGATGTAATGATCTGTGTAATATGTAATTCTATCTCAGGTAATTATCTCCTTGCATATAATGCATTAGGAAAAAATGAGGCACTTAATCATATTTACTGTAGAAGTATTTGGTGATACCATGGGATGTGTCCTTTCTTTAACCACATGAGAAAACACAAACATTACACATCACAGTATGCACTTTCACAATGTCTGAATTTTTGTGTTCATGTACTGCAATACATTTAAAGGAAATGAAGTACAATGTTTCTAAAATGTTAAGGGTGTGAGAGGAGTTTGTTATGGTTAGTATCATACTTGAGTATATATTAAATCAAAGTTGCATCTGCTAACATATTTATGCATGCAACGAAGCCATTTAGATCTGCAGATTCATTTGTTAAATATATTATAACTTTTTTTTCCAAATTCTTTGCATGAATCTGCAGATCAATAATTGTCACGGGGCGGGGCGAAGCCCAACGCTCGAAAAATGATAAAAAGAGAAAAAAAATGCTCGGTGCGTAGCACGGGCACAAATCTAGTTAAACATAATACATAAACCACGTTTTATTTTTCCCTCTCCACTCTCTCCATTAACCCACCAAGAACCACCTAAACTACATTGAAACTCTAAAAATCTTAAACAGAAAAAAATCAATTAAAGCCAAACCAAAATCATCACTACTTGATCATCTTACTCGATCGTGGTCGTCTACATGTCAAAATTAATTTACTTTCTCACAACTCGAAATATACTATGAAGCAAGGGCAAGAAAGGATTGTTCCCACAGGGAGGTATAGGATTGTTATTTGTTTTGATTACTTTTGTAACCAATGGCGGATTTTTCTGATCTATATCTAAACTAAACTAACCTAACAACTAATAAAGAAAAGCAAACCAGCAAATCAAGCAATTAAAGATATTGGTCAAGGATTTCATTTTCATTCACAAACATGTTCTTGTCTTAATAACTAGATTGATATTTAATCTCTCATTAACAAAAGGCTTAGGATATCTTGATTGCAAGAATATCCCGCAAATTCCCTCACACTTACATGTAAAACGATACAAGTACGAATTTAATTCTAGAGAATAACCTAACGTCGAAAGTACACTGATCAATAACCATGTATTATCTTTTGAATGCAACCGTCAATGTAAATTTACCCACGAAATAATAAAAGTCAAGTGTAAATTTGAAATTCAAAAAGAAATTGATTGACTCCGAGTACCTTGGATAAAAGCTAAAATTATTAATAAAAGTATCTCCTGTTAGATATAGCTCCAAGCAAGCTTGTTAAAGAACTCAGTGAACCACATATACATCCATGTATCTGAGCTAAGCATGTTTTACTGTGAACATGAAAATCACGTAGGCATCAACGTGTTCACAACCAATATCCGCATGTACTGAATGCAAGCATTAAAGTATGAATATGGCATGAGATGCTTGAATATATGTTGATTCATTGATTCCAAACCCCGCGGGTTTGTCATGATCTCCTCAACATTCGTAATGGTAGATCTATGAAATTCGTACGAATATAAGGATATCACAATACGAAATGTAAATGAGACAAGGATTTATGTGGTTCAGCTCTAAGGCCTACATCCACAGGTCTGGGAAGTATTCACTATGTGGTAAAATATTACAAGAACAGTCGAAAGACTTTTGGGTGATATATGGAACCCGAAGGTTAACCTCCTACTTATTTCTCACTGGTTTCTCTCTTATTCTCCCCCTCCAACTGTTCGACCCCCCTCCATGTATTAGGAAGGGACATATATATATATCTTATCTAAGTGGGACCCTTGGAAAAGAGCTGTTGTAATCTTATCTTCTTGTGTTTTGTGCATAGTCCGCGGACCTCTTTGTCATCCCGCGGCTTCTATTATTTCTAAGATCATCACACTGACCAATCTCCGTCTCCATCGTTGGTTAGCTGACGCGTGCCCTCAGCACTAAATGTGAGTGGTTGGGGTGGTCCAGTCTGCGCCAGGCAATGTCGGTCTTCCCTTGTCACGTCTATGTCAGTTGGGCCTTCCCCAGCCGTTGATCACATCTCATCTCGGGATAAGATAAAGTGCTGCCGAATAGCTCCTTGGTGTTAAGTGGGCATACCTTTCGTTGATGTTCCTTCATCTTCGACTGTTGATCTCGACATATGGCCCATCACCTAGATCCTTGGATGCCCTTATGTACCATTGACATTTATGACGTGGCCTCCACGTGGGCTTGCTAGTACACGTGGCGAGGGAGACACATAAGTGTACTTACAATTTTCCCCTCTTCTTATGACTGGGCGCCAGTTATAGTCAGAAGAACAATCATGTGGTGCGCTTTTTCTCCCTCATAACTTCTTCTAAAAAGGTGTTATTTGCATTTATTGTGCACATTTCCCATGTCCGGCCGTAACTGTGTCTCGGGTGGTAGATAGTTTCTTTTGGTACTTTAAGAGAGAAGAGAATGAGGGAATGTGAATTAAATTCACATTCTTTGTTTATTCCCTGCCCTATTTTCTTCTTCATCTTCTTGACTTCTTCTGCAACTGTTTTTGCTGCTGCTGCTGCTGCTGTCGACGTCATTGCTACTGTTGCCGTCACCGTCTCATTTTTAATTATTGAAGTTATTGTAGTTCAGGTAGGCTTTTTTACCTATTCTTCTCGCCATTTTTGCCCCTGTTCAGTTCTCGAATTTTAGTGATGAATCATGATGGGGTTAAATCCCATGCATGTAATGGAGTCGAAGGCTGCCACTGCTGAGCCGTGCGTTTTATCGGCTTCGTTTCGATTCCTTTTAAGTTGAGTAATGATTTGAGAGATCACATGGTGGTGGATGAAATCTAGGGTTTTATTCGCGTTCACTGCTGTTCTTGAGATTTCCTTATTTTTGATCTTCCTTGATTCTGACTTGTCCTCCTATTTGTGTTTGTGTTCGCAGATATATCTGATCGTCCGCGGGTGCCTTATCAAACTCCTCCGCCGAGTCCTCATAGATCTCCTCGGATAAATTCTCATATCAGGGGTGGGGCTTCGCCTCCTCATACTCAGGATAACCCTCGGGATAGACGACCGTCCTCGTCCTCTAGTCAAAATCCTTCGCTCCAGAGAGGTGATCCGCCGCGGGGGTCGAGATATGCCGCGATCCGACCTAGAGATGAGTCTCCTAAGAAGCAGCAGAATCCGCGCACTGAACTTTTATATGTGCAGCCTCTCCGCACCATTCCTCCACCGCGGGATAATCTTTCTCCGCCTTCATCTGTGCCTAGCTCAGGCAAAACAACTAAGAATCAGCCCGCGAAGAGAAAGGCTTCAGAGATAGAATCTTCGGGAGACGTGGTTCCTCCTAAGAAGAAGGTAGCATATTCTGCGGAAGATGTTGCAGGAGACGCTTGTGAAGATGACTATGTTGTCACTTTTCGTCCTTTACCTTTAGGTAACAAGAAGTTCACTTTCAGGCACATAGATCTTGAAGCCTTCAAAGTGAAGCACGGTCTTCAGCACTTCCAGGTGTGTTTTTACGCTCATGATAAAGATATAACCTACGAGATGGTTATTAATTATCAGTACGATTTTTTTCATTTGTTGACAACCGTGGGCGCTTTCGAGGCTGGTTTGATGTTGCCCTTGTATAAAGCTTGTGATGATTTCTACTATCGGGTCTTATCTAGCCGCGATACTGCTAAGAAAAGTCATAACCGCGGGGTGCAGCAGTTGACGGGAAATTATCTTCGTCATCTCAGAGAATGCTATCTTCGTAGCAAAGGGAAAACGATGATGACCTGTTATGCCCCCAACTTAGAAGAGGAGAAAGGTTGGTATACTCCTGAAAATTTTAACAAGTCCTTTGGGGATTACGTCAATAGGAAGACGCGTAAGCCGTGGTCTGTGAATCTGTGGAATATTGCTCCTGTTAGGGGGGAAATTAGCCTTTTGAGCGAAGTAAGTAATTCCAAGATGGCGAGGATTCCTGGTGCTGAAGGTCTTCCTATTCCTTCTGACGAGAGGATCAAACGTGATCATGACTATGAGTGGTCTTCCACTGTTATCGAATTAGTTGGTCCGTGGGCCTATGGTTGGGTCCCCGGAGCCCATGGTTGGAAGCCTATTGTTGACAGCTCCTACCGCGAAACCTCTCCTTCTCGTTATGCCCATTATTGCCCTTGGCAGATGAATTTCGAAGGTATGGATTTCGATTATAGTCGTGATGTCGATGACGCGGAGGACGAGGATATCTCCGACGCTAAACTTCTTCCGCGGAATGCTAAGGTATGTTTGTATTCTTCGTATATATGCCCCTTCCTTTTCTTAAGTAATGTGGATTATGCCAAGGAAAGGAGATACTCAAGGCAATTTATTATTATGTATCGTAGGTGGTTAGAAAGAAAAAGATCAATCCCAAGCAATCTTCAAATTCTCCTACCGAAGATTCTACGCGCTTCGAGGATGTGAGCAGTCCAGTGAACGTTGACAAGGATGTTTCCGACGAAGAAGAGCGGATTGATACTTCTCCACCTTTTCAAGAAGGAAATAGTGTTGGTGGCACCGACGGGGGCGTTGGTGGAGGTGGTGTTGATCAGGCCACTAGTGGTAATCAGACCACTGGTGGTGGTCATGCCACTGGTGGTGGTGTTGTTGATGAGGCCATTAGTGGTGGTCAGGCCACAGGTGGTGGTCAGGCCACTGGTGGCGATCAGGCCACTGGTGGTGTTGTTGATGAGGCCGCTGGTGGAGCTAAGTCGAGTGGGGCCGCAGATATGGAGGTCGGTCTGCAGCGGAATGTCGCGGACAAGGGCAAGGGAGTTGCTCTTGGTAGTAGTGACAAGGATGGGGATGCTTACCGTGAGTTCTCCTTTGGTAATGCTCTATCCGGGGATCAGTCTTTCGACATGGCCGCAGCTATGGGACTCGTCTTGGACTTCAGTCTTCTTTCTCCTGGTGATGACTGGGATGTTCTTAAAGGTAGTTGTGGAGGTGGTGCATCACGCGGGTCTGATGCTGAGGTTTTGGTGGTTCAGCCGGAGGGTTTTGTTGGCACCTCCGCTGTTGGGGGGGTTTTGGCGCAAGGCCAAACTAGTGCTTCACCTGGTGGGAATTCCTTGGATTCTCCTTCTGATGATTTCTCGCAATCCTTGATCGCGGATGGCGATGATGCTTTTTTGGCTTGGCTTAGAAAGAAAGACTTGCTTGTCGTGCCGCATCCTGCCCCTGTGATTGAAGGGGAGAAGAGTTCGAATTCTTTTACTCGCCAGCATATGGAGTCGACCTCTGCGGAGATGGTAGATGTAGAGTGGGATAAGGATCTTGTGGCCAGCGGGATTGATCTGGTGGTGAATCCTCCCTCTTCATTTCTGGCATGATGGTCATTTCTTCTTTGATGGGTACCAGTATAGTTATCCTCAGCAACGACTATTGGAGGTATGTCCTGTTCTTTCTAAACCTGATTTTAATTGGATATGTTATGTGAACTAATTTCTTTTTGATCTGTAGGTGATGAGGAGTGAGTATTGTAACCATACTCTTTACCGTCTCTTCAAGGCCAAGTCTCTTAAGCTAGAAGCGAAACTCCGCCATCGTGAAGGAGTGATTTCGAGTGCTGAAGTTGCGGCCTCTGCTAAAGATATGGAAATAACTGAGCTGAAGGATCTTCTTAAGCGCAAGGAACAGCAAAGCGTGGATGAGGCCAGGCTTCGTTCCGAACTAGCTTTGGTTAAGGGAAAGTTAGAGGTGGATGAGAAGAATTCTTCGTCCATTTCATGTTTGTGCCTCATCTATTTTGCTTTTCCGATGTTCCCTATATGTTCTGAGTTGTCTCCTTCTTCTCTCCTCCCGCTGTATTATCTTCAGTGGGTGGAATCCCTGAATTGATGTGGCTTCGTGGCGAGAGATTTCGCCAAAAAGGTCATATTTCTGAGTTAGTTGATAAACTCAAGAGCAAATCAGTGAAATGGAATGCTCGCGTGGATGTCCACAATGCTATGGCCGAAGAATGGCGCCAGAAAAAAATTTGTTGGGTAGATTTGCAAAATCAAAATGATCACGACCGTCAGTTGCTCAACGGTGCTCTTTCATGGACACGGGATAATCTCAAGGAAGCCCGCGGCCAGATTTCCGCCCTAGAAGTTAAGCTTAATGATATGGAAGAAGAATTGCGGCAAGCGCGTTCTTCTCATCCCTCTGATGTGTGGGTTTACATGCAACGTCTTGCCAAGGAAAGAGACGATGCTAGGGCGGAATCTGGCGCTCTTAGTAGCGCCTTATCCACGACTCGAGCTGATGTGGCTCGTCAGGCTGAATATGAGAAAAACTTAGAGGTGACTATGTACCGTCTTAACAAGGGGTTGGAATCGAAGAATGATGAGGTTAACCGATATCATCATTCGAACTCAATGCTTCGAGATAACCTTAGTGTGAGTCAATATGCTCATAATCTTCTGCAGGTAGACTATGATAGGTTATCAAATGAATATGATTATGCCGCAGAAGCACGGGATTCTGCGGTTAAGCATTGTGAAGGAATATGTCTTTGTTATTGAGTGTGCTTTGTGTTGTATTTGTCATTACTCACCATCTTCTTCTAATATCCACAGAGCTCCAAGGACAGCTTCAAGCTGCGAATAACAAATTTTCCGAAGCTCAGGCTAAGGTAGTTCAAGAGAGGAAGCGATGAAGCAAGCTACTGAAAAGGCGGAGCATCTTTCCATTTCCCTAAATCAAGCTGAGATGAAGAGCGTAGCTATAAGATTTGTGGCTCGTAAGCAGTTGGCGGAGGAGATTAACATGACTCTTGGTGAGATTGAGTTGGATCTCAAGAAGACCCATGGAATAAGAAAGAGTTATAATCGACGTTCCGTGCCCACGATCCCTTCAGGTTCCTCCGGCCCCTCATCTGGTGGTAGTGTTCCTTCGTCGTTAAAGGAGAAACCCGCGGATGGTGCTCCTTCCCAGTAGATCATATCTAGTATGTTGGGGATTGATCTCAGTTGCTTAATCTTCTTGGAGTTTTTGCTACTTTTCTTGCTAGGTTCGTAATCAACTGCCATGTAATAGATCAAACTTTAGCGTCCAAATCTGAACTCGTATTTTGTAGAATTCACATCTATTTTTATAGATCCAAGTTAATATATTAAGTAATTCCGTAGATTTTGTAATTAAACAGTTCTGTGGATTTTGCAATCCACGGAATTAGTTTTGTAATCCACGGGATTGGTTTTGCAATCCGTGGATCTTGATTTATAGGATTTGAGAAATTGTAGTGTTCATGCAATTCTGTAGGTTGGTATCCTCGGAATCGTCTTGCGACCTGTCACCCCGTTCAGCTAATTCCTGGGCCAGAGGATTACTGAGCGGTGGGGGTCTAGCCGGCGTTCAAGGATATCGCGGCTTATAACATTGCTTGGATATCTCGTTCCTTGGGAAGTCACCCCCTGGTCGTACACTTATAGACGCTTATAGGGGAGTTCAAGAGATTGCATGTGTATGCTTTGTTCGGGTTGTTCCCGGTATATTGCAGTGGGTATGGTCCACGGTTTGTGCGGGATATTCCCCTTATTAGAGTACAATGCAGGTCTTTAGTAATAATAACTTCACATGAATTTACGTGGTTCAGCCATAAGGCTTACGTCCACGGGGTAACGATAGTGTTGACATTTTATTAAGATATGGAACGGTTTTCAATATACATTCATATTTTGTTCTTTTGTTGATCTCCTTATGTAAGGATGGGTAGGTAAGTGGTATATGAGTAGTGAGTAGATTGAGTAAATTGAAATGCGTATGGGTATATACATGTGTCTCATACAGTATTGATTATGGGTATTGAACACATCGAAATGCGTACGGGTAATAAGTAGAGTTATGTCAACTGAAGATGAAAGTTTGTATTGATTGAAAAGTTGAGGCGTGCTATTCCTCCATCAGAGATAGAAACATGCGGACTTGTAAGTCAATTTTCTTCTTCTGAAATGCATACGAAGGTAATAGATTATGGGTATTATGGCTTGAGATATTTGGCGTTCCACGGATGCCTGAGTATTTCCCCTTTAAAATTACGCAGATAGTAGGAGCCATTTCCTGCGATGTCGTGTATTATGTAGGGTCCGCCCCAAGTTGGTGCTAATTTTCCCCATTTCTTTTCTCGCTGGTATTGGGGAATGGTTCTTAACACATACTGCCCTTCTACAAAATTCCTAAGTTTTACTTTTTTGTTATATTCTCTGGGACTGCTTTGGTAGTTTTCCATTTTTTGTAGTGCGGTCTCTCTTCTTTCTTCGAGATCATCAAGCTTTTCTAACATCATGTCCGTGGTGAGGTTCTTTTCCCATGCTTCTGTCTTTGTTATCGGTAGTAGAACTTCCGTGGGGATTACTGCTTCCGCTCCGTACGTGAGTAGAAATGGAGACTCCCCAGTAGCCGATTTTCGAGTTGTCCTGTATGCCCACAGAACGTTATGTAATTGCTCGCACCATCGCCCTTTGTACTCGCCTAACTGTTTTTTGAGGATGAGTGATAGAGTTTTGTTTGTGGCTTCCGCTTGTCCGTTGCTCTGTGGGTATATGGGGGTGGATTTGTTTTTTCGAATTTTGAAGGTGTCGAACAGCAAGTCGATATTTTTTCCTTGTAGCTGTTTACCATTGTCGGACAATATCTCTGCGGGGATGCCAAACCTGCAAATGATGTTTTGAAATATAAAAGTGAAGACGTCTGAATCACGAATTCTCGCCAGTGCCTTGGCTTCTACCCACTTGCTGAAATAATCTGTTGCTACTATTAGGAATCTTCTTTTCCCGGTTCCTGATATAAGCGGGCCCACTATGTCGATGCCCCATCTTGCAAAGGGCCACGGACTGTCCACAGAGTTCAACTTTGTGGCTGGGGCGTGGATTCTCCTGACAAATCTTTGACATTCCTCACACTTTTGCGCCATTATGGCCGCGTCTCGGATCATTGTTGGCCAGTAGTAGCCCTGCGTCTTTGCCTTATCTGCAAGTGATCTCATTCCGCTGTGATTTCCCGCATCTCCTCTATGGATATATTTCAGGATGTCATGTCCTTTGGATCGGGACATACAACGACGAAGTGGCCTTAGGAATGATTTTTTGTATAAGGTTATGTCTCTTAGCTCGTACATCCCTGCTTTGGATTGTATTTTCCTAGCTTGTTTGGTATCCTGGGGTAGTTTCCCTTCCTGGAGGAAAGAATGGATTCCGAGTCTCCAATCTTCTTCCCGACTGTAATCGTCGTCCTTATCTGCTTGTTGCATTATATCGTTGTCTTGGAAGTCGTCGAATATGAGCTCTCTGATATCCTCATCGGAGATATCCTCTATTGCGGACTTGCGTTGGTTACTCGCGCATATCTCCTGGAGCTTGATGGATGGTTCGTACACTCTTGTCACCTTGATTGCTTTGACATCTTTGTTCTTGAGCATGGCCGAAACATAATCCAAGGCATCTGCGTGCCTGAGT
Organism: Papaver bracteatum; assembly: GCA_023529315.1. NCBI lineage: Eukaryota > Viridiplantae > Streptophyta > Magnoliopsida > Ranunculales > Papaveraceae > Papaver > Papaver bracteatum. The sequence continues at coordinate 1,104,817 of JAJJWX010001467.1, forward strand.
TCCTTCTTATGCAGATGTCGGAACTTATTTTTGGTATTTGGGAAACCAACGTTTGTACCAAAGCCATGTATGCCATTAGTGTCTCGTCGTACACGTTGTATTCATAGCCTATCTGTCGGATGATTAGCTGGGAGTCACTTGTCAACCGTACTTCTTGTATCCCCATCTCGATTATCAAGCGGAGGGCGTGGACCACTCCTTCGTATTCTACGATGTTATTTGTATGGCCTTAAAATTCCAATCTGAATGCGTGCACGACCCTATCCCCTGTGGGTGTGGTGATAACGATTCCTAACCCTGCGCCGTCTCTATTTTTGGAGCCGTCTACGAAGACCTCCCATTTCCGTGGGCTCGCTGGCTCAAGAATATCGTTTGGCTCCTTTTGCTTTTCAATATCTGGGGCGCCCGCGGCTCTCCATCCTTGTACGCGCACTTCTTCTTCGTTGTCCAGAGGTAGGTCTGCTAGGAAGTCCGCAAGTACTTGGGATTTCTGAGAGTGTTGAAGCTCATAGTGGATATTGAATTGGTCGAGGTATGTGCTCAATTTTTCTATGCGTCCTACCTTTCCTTCCCCTTTGAGGATGGCTTCTAAGGGTGCTCGACACGGGATACGTATGTCATGCGTCAAGAAGTACGTCCTCATCTTCACGGTGGACCATACGATGGCTAAAATCAGTTGTTCGATTATTGTGTAGTTTCTTTCCGCGGAGTTCAGGGTTTTGCTGACATAGTAGATTGGCTGCTCCTCCTTTGTGTGGGTCCTTACAAGTACTGCGCTTACCGCGTCATCTGTTGCTGCGATGTATAATGCCAAGACTTTGTCAGGGTCCGGTTTCTGAAAGATAGGGATCTCCGCTAGGTACTGTTTGATGCCTAGGAAGGCTTCTTCGCATTCTGCAGTCCATTCAAATTTTGTTCCCTTCTTCAGTATGTTGAAAAAGAACTTGCATTTATACGAGGATCTCGAGATAAATCTTCCCAAGGATGCTATGGATCCGTTGAGCTTTTGTACTTCTTTTAGGTTCTTTGGGGATGGCATGTCTACTATGGCTCAGATTCTCACGGGATATACCTCAATACCCCTTTTTGTCACCAGGTATCCTAGGAATTTTCCAGATGTTACTCCGAAGGTGCACTTCTCCGGGTTTACCTTCATGTTGTGCTTCCTCATAGCTTCGAAGATGTCTCTTAGGTCTTGGAGATGGGTCTTCTTGAGTATGCTTTTTACGAGCATATCATCAACCTAGACTTCTAAGGTTCCCCCAATCCACAGTTTCAAAATATCATCGACCATCCTTTGGTATGTTGCTCCCGCGTTCCGGAGTTCGAAAGGCATCCTTACGTAGAAATAGAGGCTGTGGGGTGTGTAAAATGACGTATGTTGCTGATCTTCTTCTGCTAAAAATAGTTGTTTGTACCCGGCATATCCGTCCATGAATGATAGCTCTTCGTATCCTTCTACTGCGTCGACTAGTTGATCAATGTTGGGTAGTGGGTAACTGTCCTTGGGGCATGCTTTGTTCAAGTTTGTGAAGTCGATGCAGATTCTGACCCCGCCATTCTTCTTTGGTACAATCACCATGTTAGAGATCCAAGTAGGATATTTGACTTCTTTTATGAAACCAGTCTCCAATAGCTTTCGCAGCTCCGTGTCCACTGCTTTGTGATACTCCGTGGCCACCTTTCGTACCTTTTGTCTTACCGGGGGTGTGTCAGGTTTAATATGCAGCTCATGTTGTACGATCTTCGGATCTATTCCGGGTATGTCGGATAGTTTCCATGCGAAGACGTCCGCGTACTCCTTAAGCAGTTTCACCAGGGAGGCTTCGCGTTCTTTATCCATTAGAGTTCCTATTTTGATCTTCTTTGGGCTCTCCTCTGTCCCGATGTTAACTTCCTTTACCGCCTCCAAGGGTGTGAATGTGGGTTTTGGTTCCCCAAGGTGAGGAACTTTCTTTAATTGTTATTTGGCAGGTTCGGGCTGTTCGTTCGCAAGGGCATCCTGGATAGCAGTTGATGTTGATGCTTCCGCGTTCCCTACGGGATGCTCCTTGGATAAGGTTTTCCCTGAGATTTCTTCCAGGTATTCATCGATGGCTTTGTCCTTTGATATTGCTTTATTTCGATCCCTACGGGTTCTTCTTTTCTCACCTTCTTCATTGTTGATTTTCATTTGCATTTCCTGGCATTCTTTTGCGGAAGCTTGATCACCCTTGATCTCCATTACTCCTAGGGGGGTAGGAAACCTGAGGCATTGATGGTAGGTGGCTGCGACTCCTTTAAGCTTGTGGACCCATCTCCGTCCAATAATGGAATTGTAGGGTGAAGTCGCGTCTACCACACTGAAACGAGTGTCAACTTTCATGGGGCCTACATCCACCTGCAAAACAATATCTCCGAGAGGCTTCGTAGCCGTACCATTAAACCCATGGATGGTGTGGTGCGAGGTCGAGAGCTGTTCGTCATTAAGCTCCATACGTTTGAAGGTATCGTAAAAAAGGACATTTACGGAGCTCCCTCCATCGATGAGGATTTTCTTTATGTTGCATCCTACAATTGGCAAGGTGAGGATCAAAGGATCGTTGTGGTCTTCCATGTCATCCTCAATGTCCTCTATTTCGAAGGTTAGGGGTGCGTCCATCCATTCTTCGTGATCTTCCACCTCTTTCCCTTCTAAATTGTAAAGCTCACAATAGTCTTCAAATTGTTTCCTCAATCTTTTCCCTATCTGTGCAGTTAGGGTTGGTTCTTTGCTTTCTGAGCAGGATATAGTATTCACTGTGCGGTTGCCTTCTGGTAATTGGACTTGTTTGCTGCGTTTGGCTCTGTCTTTTGTTCCAGCCTTTTCGATATATTTCTTGAGATCCCCTGCATCTATCATCTTTTGTATCACTATCTTGAGATTTTTGCACTTCTCTGTTGGGTGCCCATTGAAGCAGTGGAAATCACAGTATTCTTTGGACTTCTCTGAAGCTGGTGGTTTCTTCCCCTTAGACCAAGGCCAGTCTAACTTTTCGCGGTCCTTGATCTCCTTTAAGATGCGTGAGTAGCTGGTATTGAGCTTCGTGTAGACTTGATCTTCGAACCTTCTACCATTCCTCTTGTGGTCGTCTTTCAGATCCCTTTGGTAACCTCTTGATCCGCTTGCTTGTTCTGCGGAATTGGTCCGTGGAGGTCGTTGAGCCTGCGCTCTCGGGTTCTGCCGTTGAATTTCTTACAACCTTGCATGTTTTTCGATGATTATCCTCAAATCTCCTTCTGTGGCGGGGATGATACCGTGGATTTCGACAAACAATGGGTTCATCCTGTCCAGTCCCCATTTGTAAGAGTTAATACTCACCACGTGATCCACCTGTCCTATGGCTTGACATATATTGTGCCACCTATCAGTGTATTCTCGAATGGATTCCTTGTACTTGATTGCAAGCGAGAAGACCTTGTCCATTCCTGTGTTCACAACCTTGTTATACATGTAGGTGGCCAAGAATTTTTCGGTGAGCTGATCATACGAATCAATGGATCAGGGCTTGAGGTTATCAAACCAGGATAGTGCGGATCCTTTCAGGCTTGAAGGGAAATATCTGCACAGTATAGCTTCATCGTAGTCCCACCTGGCCATTACCCTGTTGTAATATCGTAGATGGGCAGCGGGATCCGCGGACCCGTCGTAATATTCGAAGGATAGGACCGGACATTTCTGCGGAATAGTAGCCGTAGCCAACTGGTGCGCTAGGGGGGTAGTGCTATCCTCTTTCATAACCTGTTCTAGTCTTCCACCTCCTTGCCTGGTCTTGATTTGGTTGATTTATGCTAGCATCTCTGCACTAAGATTCTCCATTGCCAAATAGTGCTCGTCCTGAATGGAAGGCTGCGCCATCTTCGTAGGTTGTGGAAACGCGGCCTCATCTTCATCGTAGTAGTCTGAAGTCTCCGGATGATAGTCTGGGTCAGACCTCCTTCTGCTACGCGCACTTCTTCGTGGTATTCTTCTTTGGTTACCTACCGCTGGGACGCTTTCGAGGATCGCTCTCCGGTCTCTATTCTGTACCGCGGAGTTAGCCTCGTCTTGCTGATTCCCTAGCTCCGAGTTTTGGAGGATCTTTTCTCTCAACTGCTGGTTCTCTTGGTCTAGTAAGGCCACCGCCTCCGTGTATGTCTTCTGATTTCTTTTTAGCTCTTCTAGCTCCGCCCATATTTGCGCAGAATGGTTTGATTCTTGACTTTGCTTTTCTGTATGTAATTGAGATTGTCCGTCGGGGGCTGCGGTATTGACTTCTTCCACCAGCTGTACAACCGGTTCGATCATCCCGTGGTATCCTGCTTGCAGTTGTGCATTTTGTCCATTGGTTGGCGGCATCCCGTAAGGAGGGTCCTGGATTACCGAGCCTACTGCTGCTTCTCGGGGCTCAGTAGGTCTGGCTGTAGTTGTCACTTTGGAGACGGCCGCCTGAGAAGCTATTACGCTAGGTGTAGCAGCTTTTGCCGCCGTAGCCTTCTGTGCTTCCATTGCAATGATGCCCGCCTCTAAGAGTAATGCTCCTTCTGCTCCATTCTGCGCCTTTCCCCCGGCTATGAATCTTTCGCCTGTTTGTTTGCTCCTTGTCACTATTGGCATAGTCCTAGGCGCATATTTTGAAGGTACCTTTGATTTCCCTATATCCTTGTTCTTTTCCATTGTAATATTCTGCAGAGAGAGCATGGAGGTAAACCGAGGCAAAAGATCCACAGGTTAGCTGTTAGTTCATGGTATCCATAAGCTAGGTTTCTAGCGGCAAAGAGTGTATTCAAACTACTGGTCTTGAAAATAGTATGAAAAACATAGGTAAATGTGCGGAATCAATTGGGATAATGAGGTCCATGGGTTGTTATGAAACTCAGATTTATTGGTAGAAAATACGCATGAAAAAATAGTTAAAATATAGATCCGTCGGTTAGAGGTTATAAAACGCCCATATCTGTTGGTAGAAAACACATTGGTTACAAATATGTGCGAAAAATATCCCGAAACACAGATCTGCTAGTTAAAAGTTGTAAAAGGCCCAGATCTGTGAGTTGAAAATACAAAGAATATAGATGTGTGCGAAAAATGAGCTTAAAACGCAGATCTGTCTATGTTCTAAGTAAAGTTTTTGATGTAGAGGCTATAAAATCATAGGAAAAGATAAATCTTTTTACCGGGACAAGAGTCCCTGTTTCTAGCGCCAAATTGTGAACACGAAAATCACGTAGGCATCAACGTGTTCACAACCAATCTCCGCACGTACTAAATGCAAGCATTAAAGTATGAATATGGCATGAGATGCTTGAATAGATGTTGATTCATTGATTCCAAACCCCGCGGGTTTGTCATGATCTCCTCAACATTCGTAATGGTAGATCTATGAAATTCGTACGAATATAAGGATATCACAATAGGAAATGTAAATGAGACAAGGATTTATGTGGTTCAGCTCTAAGGCGTACATCCACAGGTGTGGGAGGTATTCACTATGTGGTAAAATATTACAAGAACAGTCGAAAGACTTTTGGGTGATATATGGAACCCGAAGGTTAACCTCCTAATTACTTCTCACTGGTTTCTCTCTTATTCTCCCCCCTCCAACTGTTCGACCCCCCTCCATGTATTAGGAAGGTACATATATATAGCTTATCTAAGTGGGACCCTTGGAAAAGAGCTGGTGTAATCTTATCTTCTTGTGTTTTGTGCATAGTCCGCGGACCTCTTTGTCATCCCGCGGCTTCTATTATTTCTAAGATCATCACGCTGACCAATCTCCGTCTCCATCGTTGGTTAGCTGACGCGTTCCCTCATCACTAAATGCGATTGGTTGGGGTGGTCCAGTCTGCGCCAGGCAATGTCGTTCTTCCCTTGTCACGTCTGTGTCAGTTGGGCCTTCCCCAGCCGTTGATCACATCTCATCTCGGGATAAGATAAAGTGCTGCCGAATAGCTCCTTGGTGTTAAGTGGGCATACCTTTCGTTGATGTTCCTTCATCTTCGACTGTTGATCTCGACATATGGCCCATCACCTAGATCCTTGGATTCCCCTATGTACCATTGACCTTTATCACGTGGGCTTGCTAGTACACGTGGCGAGGGAGATACATAAGTGTACTTACATTTACAAAGAGGGAACAGAGTACTGTTGCAACACTTTAGGAGAACCCCAAAAAGTAAAATGTAGTTTGGGAAAAATGGATTCATCAAACTGCACGCAAAGGGCGCGGAGTCAGTATCCGAACATTCATTTTCAACAACCATGAAATTCCAGAAATTCAAACAAAACATGATAAAAAGTTCGCTTTTAGTCTGGCTTAAAAAAAAAATAGTTCTGTGTGTTTATGTTGTAATATCAAAAATGGATGAAGTATCCATTCGAATGTACATCTATCTTCATTTGGTTTAAAGATCTTCCAATATCTATTCACAAATAATAAACTCAAAAGTAGGAATCCATGTATTAGCAAACATATAACGATAAATAGAAAAAAAAACATAAAAGAGATGCTAAGGGGAAGCGAACACAAACAAATATCTGATAAAACTAAAATCATAGTTTTTCTTACTCCTATTCTTCGATTCAGCTTCAACAACACCCAAATTAGGGTTTTTTCTTCTCCATGTTTAGCTTTTAGTGTTTTCTTCTTCTTCTTTGAATCAAAATTATTTCAGGGATCTGAATCTAGTAAGATAACACACCAAATCCAATCATTCTAATTATTTCAATCAATTTAAACTTCAAAGTAAGACAACACAAAAGGGATTACCTCCATTAAATCAGGATGAAGATGGTGACCGTCGCATTAGAATTATCTCCTCCTAAATTTGCAAAAATTCCAGTAAAATTAAAATTATACATGATACATATTGTTCCCCACAAAACCTGTAACACCATTGAGAGTGTATTTTGAAATTTCTAAAAGAGATAAGATCTGAATTAAAAAGATATGAAGAAATATATCCTTCATAGATTTTTTTGCTCGGGTTTGAGTGATTGGTTCCCTCTTTCTTTAGAGCACTAAGCACTAACATGAGATGAGAACCGTTTTAGAGAACCAAAAAATATTTGCGTTCATATTAGGGTTTCTTCAATCTCAGAAAAATATTTCTAGAGTGCTTAATTTCTTTCCTTCAGAGAATTTTTAAAAAATAACCGAAAATCGAAGATAACTTTAAATATAAGAGTTTGTATAACAAAAACTTACCCAGAGAAAATATGTAATTCATCTTGAGTTCCAGTCAAATTAAGATTGTTCGCTCTCATCCAACCCTAGTTCGACTTGTTCCTTGTATTAAACCCCAGTAGAACACTCTTCATCTTCACTTTCTAATCTTAAAAACAAAAGTATGGGTCTAGTTTCTACTAGATGACCGCGCACGGTGGGGTGGCCGACCGAAGGGAAAAATGATAACCACAAAAGCAATACCAATTAATCCGATGAAACCAATGTCACTGTATGACGATATTAGATTCATATCATTTTTGGTTTTGTGATCTAATTCAAAATTTTCTTGGGTTTACAGTTAACACAACTGTTTTATCCTCCAGAGAGATAATCGGTCAAATTAGAACTACTAATTGTTTTACGTATCAAATTTGGTGGTGGTTTTGGTGGTAGGGATGATGGTGTAGCTGGTTACCGGTATAAGAAGAGGGTGGTGTTGGTGGTGGCTGGTGACAATAATACGTATGTGTACTCTTGATCTGTCTGTCGAACAAAAAAAGCAGCGAAGGGGAAATAAGGAAGAGAAGAAGAGGGGTGGAAATATATTGTCCGTGTGACCCGATAAGTCGTCTTCTCTACCCGACAGATAGCTTCAAAACTCATAAAACAAATTTAGAAATTTCTTATTTAGTCCAAAAACCCGACCCGGGTTTACTGTGTAGTCCAGCACCAGAATAAAATTATCCGCTGGTCCAAAAAACTTTAAAATCTGATGAAATTACCTCTTTACCCATACTCTTGGTTTACATAGTTACCTTTTTCATTTTTTTTTTCATTTTTTTCTTCTCTCTTCTGCAACTTCTCCTTTTTCTGCAGAAACTGTTTCGTCTTCTCCATCGAAACTTCTTCAAAACTTCTTCTCTCTTCTGCAACTTATTTTTCTTCTCAATCAATCTAAAACAGTTACAGAAAATCATAAGATTGAAGTCAAACGATCGAAAATCATCACTTACAGAAAATCGAAATAAAAAAATCTTTCGTTCTTGACCTAATTTTTTTCATTACATTCAATTGAATTGAAAAGATGGTTACGAGTAGAACAATTAAGTGGACCATTAGAGAAGAAATTGTAGAAGAAAACCCTTCCCCAGCAAAAAGGAGAAGAAAAACTGTTGATGATTCACCAATATCTTGTTATTTGCATCTTTTACTTTTATTATTTTCTTGAAAATCCTAATAAATCAAACCCTTTTGTTCCAATCAGGGATTTGAAGAAACCTCCCTCGCAATCTAAATCATTGAGTAGCTATTGTAAGGCGAAGGAAAGGAACAACTCGAATTAAGGACGGTGATTACAATATCAAGTATGAGTAAAGTTGTTACTAGGAAAACGTTACCAAACGCGAACCTAAGCTTTTAAAATTTGGAATAGAACAAGTCACCAACAAAGAAAGCAAATGTTTCTCCGAAAAAAGGTGAGCAAATCAGAAATAAACCCTAATTTGTGTTACAAATTAAATCGAAATAAAAAAATCTTTCGTTCTTGACCTAATAAATTTTTTCATTACATTGAGGACAAGTAAAAATTGAGTGCCAAATATTGAAAAGATGGCATTTTTACCATCTTCAAGAATAAATTTGTATTAATTAATTTTAGAACAATTAAGTGGACCATTGGGATTAACTACCCATAATCCAAAACCCATGATCCAAACCCAAGAAGAAATTGTAGAAGAAAACCCTGAGAAAACATGTTTTGTTGAGTAAATAATTGCCAAAAATCGAATCCAAAAGAAGGAGAGGGTTGTTGGTTGAAAAACTCATCCAAAAAGCTTGTTCATGTTGATGTAATTCTTCATGTTCTAGTTTCATTTACTAGGGTTTAGAAATCTCCTCCCTTGTTCTGTTTTTCAACATCAGCTAAATCATTGTAGTTAGAATATCTCTATGTTGATTATGCTACAACTCAACTCTTTAGATTATTGTGCTTAATTAGAAGTACTTCCTTTTACATGTCCATATGTACTTCAAATTGACATGCAATATATCATTAAGCACCGCTACATATCAATATGTAGTGTTAGAAAACTAATTCATATAAAATGTTAAAAATACTTGCATATCAACTTACAAAGTGTGTACTACATATCAGTATGTTGTCTAACACTACATACCAATATGTAGTGTTTTTAGTGCTAAAAAATACTAACATATCAACTACATATTGCCATTGTTGTGTTTTTTTATGAATATGTAGTGTTTACAAAGTGTTTACTACATATCAGTATGTTGTCTAATACTTCTATACTTAAAAGTGTGTACTACATATCAGTATGTTGTCTAACACTACATGTTTAGAATACATAGTGATGCATTGTTGTGTTTGTTTATGAATATGTAGTCATTTTTTGATACTTGTTTTTGAATATGTAGTCATTGTCGTGTTTTTGATACTTGTTTGTTTATGAAAATACTTACATATCAACTACATATTTCCATTGTTGTGTTTTTTTATGAATATGTAGTGTTTACAAAGTGTTTACTACATATCAGTATGTTGTCTAATACTTTTATACTTAAAAGTGTGTACTACATATCAGTATGTTGTCTAACACTACATGTTTAGAATACATAGTGATGCATTGTTGTGTTTGTTTATGAATATGTAGTCATTTTTTGATACTTGTTTTTGGTTTACAACAGGGAAAAAAACCAAAACAAAAGCAGCATTAGCAACTACTATAGCAAAAGTAAAAAAAGGTTGCTACTCCTTCACCGCAAGCAAAGGGGGACAAAGTACTTGCCCTGAGAGCTGCTACTCCTTCACCAAAATTAAAGGTGAAATCAAAAAGGGGGGGAGCAAATGTTCCTCCAAAAGAAGGTATGTAGTGTTAAACCAAATTAAATCTTAATCACTATGAAATATGTGATTTTAATGTTCATTTTCTACATATGCCATATGTAATGTTACATAGCAATATGTACTGGTAGACCGTAGATACTTACTTGTAGTAATAATATGCTCCCCCCCCTTTTTGATATGTACTGCTAATAATACTGATATGTACTGCTAATAATATGTAGTTACATAGCAGTATGTAGAGGTATATACTACAAGAATATGTACTGCTAAAAATATGTAGTTTCAAGTACATGGTAGATACTTCTATTCTTGATGATATAATTACATGTTAATTTGTTATATTGATATGTAGTGTAATAGTTTTAGATTTTTGTTATTGTATAGGTGGTAATAAGTGTAAGAAAGGAGATGGAAAACTGCGAAGTTTGTACCGTGGCGGTTTCAGGGGCTTGTGGGGCCTTGTAAAGACTATTAAGACCACTGAAGAACTTCAGTTGAGTGAGTTACAGCTGAAGCTGATTTCTGAAGCATCTTACGAGAACCTGTTCCTAATGTTCTGGTACACCAAATTCGAGTTGGAACATTGGTTGAAGATTGAAGATGCACTCACCAAAATGTTATGCTGTTACGTGAGAGGTCAAGATCCAAACAAGCTTACCTTTTGCTTTGAGAGACATGGCTTACCGAATGAGCTGGTATCCACACCAGAAGAATTGGCACTTGTTTATGGAATGCCAATAATTCCAAATAGGGAATATTATGATTGGAGGCTAACACAAGTCAATAAAAAAAGTGGATGGCGTGAAACAGAATTCTTCAAAAGGACTTTTCCAGCTGATTTGAGAGCCGGTGAAAAAGTGACTAGGCCAATGATTGTGAAGGAAATCTTGAAAATCCTTAAACGAACACCAATTAATCTAAAAAAGAAGAAGTCTAATGAAGAGTCTGAAGAAGAGCCTCTGGAAAGCATGGGTGATCAATCAAATGAAGATTCTGAGAAATACGAGGAAGATGCCAAAGATCTTGTTAGGCTTATCTGCCTGTATATGTGCACTTCATTATTTTTCGCAACAAGTGATGCCAATGCTTTGACTAAAAAATACATTGGTTTCGTTCTAGATCTTGAGAAGGCGAGGAATATTTCATGGCCTGACCTCATCCATTCTCATTTAAAGAAAGATCTGAATGAAAACATGGAATCCGTAGAACACACAAATGGTTGTGCTGTTTATATGTTGGTAAGAATCTGCTGTTTTGTTTTGTGTGTTTTCTACATTTTGGTAGTATATCTAATAACACTGCATATCAATACTTGCAGCCATGGTTTGCGGAGCATACCCATTTGGTGGCGCCCGATGATATAGTGACAGAACCTAATGGAATGTATGTGCCAAGAGTGGCTAGGTGGAATCATACAAAGATATGTACTGAGTTCCTAAAGGATATTGATCTTTCTGAGTATCAGGTAAACTTGAAGTACATATTTTGTCGAATAAAAGTATATATTTACTAGTTATTAGCAAATATTTTATGTTCTCTATTAGCTAATAAAATTGTGTACTACATATCAGTATGTTGTAGATTAAGTAGTGTTTAGAATAAGTAATGTTGTAGAATACATAGTGTTTAGAATATGTACTCATACTAATATGTAGTGTCTACATATTTATGAATATGTAGCTATACATTGTTTTGTTTGTTTACGAGGGGGGCGCTGCCCCCTCGACCCCCGTAGATGGTAATGCACATGAGATTGTTTAGAATAATTGATGAGTTTAGTGTTAAAACACTACATATTAGTATGAGTACATATCAGTATGTAGTTCTCCCTGTGTATCTAATAGAGAAAAAATTATAAAACACTACATATTAGTATGTTGATGTGTTATAAAACACTGCATATTAGTATGAGTACATATGTAATATGTAGTTCTCCCTGTATATCTAATAGAGAAAGAATTATAAAATGTTTTTTTGGTAATATCTAATATGTAGTTGGTTTTTTACATTTGTTTGATTCGTACCAGTTCCATGTTAATTTTAAAGACGAGATGACAAACCAAGAAAGACAAATCCTTAATCGTATCTCAAGAAGGATTCAAGAGGAAGAAAATAATGAAGCTTTTTGTTTGGATGACAATTCCGAATCGGCGGAAGAGAAAGAAGGAAAGAAAGAAGAAGATAAAGAAGAAGACCAAGAAGAAGATGACTCAGTATTGGGGGGAGAAGCTTGGAAGATCAAATACGATGATTTGAGGAGTACAATATCTGCCAAATGGAGGGAAGTCAACACAATGCAGCAAGAGGGTGAAACGTTTGACGCTTCAAATATTGAATTCATGTTGCATGAAATTTACCGGAAAGCTTTCCCTTTGCAGAGAGAAGCCAGCCCGGAAGATTATGTTAGCTTGGGATGTACACCTACTCAAATCAAAACCAATGAAGAGATGAATGTGGACCCAATATTTGAGACCGAAATGCAAGGTTATCAGGAAGATCAAACAGATGTACATGTCAACAGCGCTGAAGTTGGTTTGTCAACACCTCAAGATTAATGTCATGGTAAAGCTGAAGTTGGTTTGTCACCCGCAGTATTGAAGTTCCATGATGTTGAAGTTCAGCGTTCTGAGGTTAAAAACTGGGCTAAATCTAATTTGGAGCAAAAATTCAAAGAGATACAAGAGAGAAAAGGAAAACAAAACACATAGGTAAGTAGCATATCAATATCTACTGTTACATATCAATATGTAGTGGTAGATACTTACATTCTTATAGTGGTGTCTACCATTACATATTGATATGTACTATTATATTCTTGTAGTGGTAGAAACTTACATTTCTTGTAGTGATGTCTACCATTACATATTGATATGTACTCTGAAAAATATCAATATGTACTGGTAAATACTTATATTCTTCGTAGTGGTGTCTACCATTACATATTGCTATGTAACATTATGTAAAAACTCACCTAAGAAGGTTTTTGTTGACAGTTTCGATTGCTTTTTGCAGGTTGATCAACTTGAAGTTAGGCAGGAAGCAGCAAAGGAGTTGCTTAAAACTATGCTAGAAACAAAGGATTCAGTTGTAGTTAATTCGCAGAAATCTGCAGAGTATAACGCTGAGATGGCGGCGGAAGATTTTCATATGCTAGATGTACCTTTGTTTACTGAGATGTCTAGTTTAGAACACATCAAAAAGCTCTCTATGGGAGATTATATAAACATGGCAAACTCCGTCTTTGGAATTTACATTGAAGAGTATGCTGACCTCCTTCCAAGTGTTGATGCTGATCAAAACCTTGGTCTTTTTGGCATTGACTTACAACAATGTTTTCATAATTTAATTGGAAGAGATTTGGAAAACGTAGAATTTATTCCACACACAACTGAGCAACAAAAAAACATTGAACCGAAAGATGCATGTAAAGTTACAGCTAAGCAACAAGGTACTTTGGAGGTTCCATCAGAAGCTACTGTGGAGGTTCAATCACAAGATACTTTGCAAGTTTCATCACAAGATACTTTGGAAATTCCTTCGCAAGATGTTTTTGAGGTTCCATCACAGGTACTGGATGCTAATTTTTGCATATGCATACTTAGTTTCAGATGAAAAGTGAATGTTAATCAACATCTATTTTGTGTGTTTACATATTGCTATTTATTTACGTTGGTAAAAATGCAGGAACCAATTACACCAAGACAGAAACAAAAAAGGGTTGCAATGATTAAAAAGACCGTCAAAGGGCCCAAAAGGAAGCAGTTCACACCTGCCAGACCCGTTACTCGTGCCCATCCTGCAAAAAAAGAAAGATGATATTTACGAAAGTGGAAGTAAGTTCTCTCCATCATATAAAGAACCTAAGAAGCCGAAAGCTGGAGCAACATAACCTAAGAAAAACAAGAAGCTCAGATTGAAACGCAAATTCTTCCGGAAACTGAATAAATCACCATTCTATAATGACATGAAGGATGAACAAAAGACTACCCTTTCCACATTCATCGATAATGCAAAATTTCTTAGGTGAGTTATTGGTATCCATGCCTACTACATATTGATTTGTATACTGGATTTGTATCTTAGTATGTTCTCTTACACAGTATGTACCCTTTGTATACTAGATTTGCATAACAGTATGTTTTGTATTGTTGATACGAGTAGCTTAAACTCATCAAATATTTTATGTTCTCTATTAGATAATAAAATTGTGTACTACATATCAGTATGTTGTAGATTAAGTAGTGTTTAGAATAAGTAGTGTTGTAGAATACATAGTGTTTAGAATATGTAGGATACTAATATGTAGTGTCTACATATTTATGAATATGTAGCTATACATTGTTTAGAATAATTGATGAGTTTAGTGTTAAAACACTACATATTAGTATGAGTACATATCAGTATGTAGTTCTCCCAGTGTATCTAATATAGAAATATTTATAAAATGTTTAAATTTGCTTTATTTAAGAATCAGTACATATCAGTAAGTAATGCTTTATTTAACAATCAGTACTAGTCTTATAGAGTGGTTTAAATTTGATTTATTGATTGTATTCTTGTTAATTTCATATTTGGATACTAGATTTGTATCTCAGTATGTTCTGTCTCTCAGTATGTACTATTTGTAACCTTTACGTTATTATTTTCCAGCTCAATTGCTTGGAGAACGGGAGAAGGTGGTCTTTGCGTAAGTGGAGGTACAATTGATGACTTGGTACAGAATGATTTATTAGAGCAAGATCTTCTAAACTACACACAATACAAGCTTAAGAACAAGCTTCAGAAAGAGCAGCCGATGAACGAAGTAGACAGAAAATACTTGCCTGTCTTGCATCTGGATCCGTCCGCTTGGGTAAGTTTTTATCTTACAGTGCATTTTTACTACAGCACATGTTAATACTAAAAGTATGTAGGGATTGGTACAATACATATCTATATTTCATAAAAACATAATTAGATATAATTATTCAAAGTACATCCATGTTTTCAGTTTAATGACGAGTTCCCGGATAAGCTCAAAGGAGGAGCAGACGATTATGTTTACAAACCAATATTGGAGATGGATCAAAGCATCAAGAAGATTCTTGTACCAATGTGCCATATGAATCTTCATTGGACGCTACTTGAATATGACTGTGAAAAAATGGTGTTCAACCACTACAATTCTTCTAAGACTGATTGGGGAGCAAGATGTTATCAAAACGCCACAAGAATGGCAGATCACATGTACAAACCTATCAACCTGTACTTGGTGGAGAATAAAAAAGAAACATTGAAGAATGTAATAGTCAATGAATGTGAAGTACCTCAACAAGGTGGATCACCAGACTGCCTACTATTTGTGATGCATTTTATGAAGATGAATTCGAAAAGAAAATTTGTGGGAGTATGTTTAGGAGATGATGATGAACTGAAAGTGAAGATTCGTAACAAAAGGGTCTCGTTAGCATGCAAATTGCTGACAACATCTCCACCTGAAATCAGTTGGCAAACTGACGCAAATAGATCCTAATTGATAAAAGTAGTATGACAGTACATTTTAATATTTAGCTATTTTATATTTTAAAAACATACAGCATTTCCTTTTACTAGTTATTTTTTCTTTATCTTTAAGAATGTTCAAAAACTTGGGTTAACTTTAATGTAGATATATTTCAATTGTGTTACTTTGTTGTGTAGTCTAAATTATTAATGATTATGTACTCGATCTCCGTGAAGATGGTGACCAGTACATATCAGTACGTACTGATTCTATTCTTTAATATGTACTAATCTGATTGAAACCATAAGTTTAAATTTGCTTTAAGTGATGCAACTGTAAGTATGTAGTGGAACATGGTTAATCCACAACCAGTACATATCAGTAAGTAGTGATTGTCTTCTTTAATATGTACTGATCTGATTGAAACCACAAAGGTTTAAACTAATCTTATGGAAATGTAATTATGATATGTTCTAACAAATCTTAGTGGAATATGGTTACACCACAAAACCAGTACATATTCGATTGTTTTCTTGTTACAACCTCAGTATGGTTACACTACAACCACTACATATCAGTATGAAGTGGAAGATGCTTACACTAGAATACTGACATGTAATAGATAATGTCATTTTGGTAGACTTAGCAACATATTTCATTATGTCGAAAGATCAATATAACTACATTTTTGATAGTCTTATAATGTTTCAAAAACCAAAAGATGTTCTAAGAAACAACAACAAAAACTGTAATATTTTCAGTTGGTACTGACAATAGTGACATATTAAAAAGAAAACAGTAGAGTAGAACAAGGGCTAGAGGAAATAATTGTGGACTAAAGAATAATGGCGACGTCATCGGTATCACATTCTGCTGCACGTTCAAGCCTGTGATAAAAGAAAAAGATAAATCAGAACACTAATTAGTTTAAAATTCATTGTATTGTATCATCCTACCCCAAGAAACATCTTTAATATGTATCTAACTGCAACACATACCTGACACAAAAATCATTTTTCAGCAAGTTCATACTGACGGATAACACTGCATGTTGCCTTGTTGTGATGAGTCTTCAAATTACAGTTTGAACATTTGACAGATTTTCTACTAGTCTCATGAGCTGACTTAATACGTTTCCCCTTCTTCCTTCCTGGTGGAGCCCTAATAACTTCTGGTGGGAGAACAATATCGTCTACGTGATACTCATCAGGCCTGTGAGATTAAAAAACACAGTATCATAACTACATATCATATATATACACGGTATATTGTTCCTCAAAAAACAAATATCAAAATGTACTGATTAAAGACACATACCTGTCATAGTTAGGAACGGGTCTAATAGCTATTGAATATAGCTGACGAAAAGTGGTAACTTTGAAGTAATCCTCGACGTAATCAAGCATTCTTCCTCCAGATTTAGTAATAGCTGCAGTAGCGTGCGAGCATGGAAAACCATAAACGCGCCATCGTTGGAAAGTACAAGTTTTTATCTCTAGATCCACCATATGAAACCTGCACACACAAAAAATAACATATTATCGTTGGCAAGTACAAGCAGATCATGTAAATATATACACAGTACATATGTTATGCACAGTACACATGAGATTGTGTAGAATAATTGATGATTTTAGTGTCTTAACACTACATATTAGTATGAGTACATATCAGTATGTAGTTCTCCCTGTGTATCTAATAGAGAAAAATTTATAAAACACTTCATATTAGTATGTTGATATGTTATAAAACACTGCATATTATTATGAGTACATATGTAATATTTAGTTCTCCCTGTGTATTTCATACACAGTACATATTAATATGTTATGGTCAGTACACATTCATATGTTATACACATTACATATTCATATGTTTTCTTTTAATATGTATATTGATATGTACACATTTTAAAGATACTGATATGCATATTCATATGTACATATGAATATTTTATACACAGTACATATGAATATGTTATATTTGAACATGATACTTAAATTCATATGATAGAGATTAGGGGTAAAATGCTAACCTTGGAGAATGAACTTCATATCGCTTAGCATCTGACTGGCTAACTTTCCAGGGACGGCCAATTTGAATGTGTAGTTCAAGCAAGGCTTGATACGCAGGGGTTAGCAGTTCTGGGTCCATCAAGACACTCTCCTCATGACGTTCTGACATCATTTCCATCATACATAGCCTACATGACAAAAGTAATAGCAAAAAAGTCTATTATACTACATTATACGTAGATTAACAGTACATATATGCTAATACTGTTACAGAAAGAAAACTAATAAATTCTTAAAACTACATATAAGCTTGTACTGTGACTAGGGGAAATGATACAAACTTGATCGAGTCAACAAACGCAGCAGCAGGTAACTTCTTCTCGCGCCTAATCTAGTTATTGAACGATTCATCAACGCTGGAAGAAGTCTGACCATAACTACAACCCTGGAAGAACGCACTGGACCACTTTTCCTTTAGAATGTTGCGGAAGTAGTCAGCAACCCAAGGCCTTCCCAAATTAACCATTTCTTTAAGAGCTTCCTCGTATGTTGCAGGAGAAAGAGCATATGTCGCCTTTCGGAAAGCATCAGTCACTTCTTTATACTTTTCGTCAGACTTTGCGATAAGTAAGTTTTTGTCCAAGTGATAGTAGCAATATCTTTGACGAGAATTAGGGAATACTTTGGGAATATATTTAACCAACCCTTCACCTCGGTCAGTCATAAAAGTGATTGGGCGATCATCATTCAAAGCCTCCTTCAGATTCTTGAAAAACCATTCCCAGTTGATATTACTTTCGCCATTTACTAAACCAAACGCGAGGGGATAAAAACCTGCAAAAAGGAATTATTAGTCATGTTAAGCAACTGCTTGACCCCCGTAGATGGTTGTATAATTGATGAGTTTAGTGTTAAAACACTACATATTAGTATGAGTACATATCAGTATGTAGTTCTCCCTGTATTTCTAATAGAGAAAAAATTATAAAACACTACATATTAGTATGTTGATGTGTTATAAAACACTGCATATTAGTATGAGTACATATGTAATATGTAGTTCTCCCTGTATATCTAATAGAGAAAGAATTATAAAATGTTTTTTATAGATATTACATGTTGTTGATACGAGGGGGTGCTGCCCCCTCGACCCCCGTAGATGGTGAATCATATCAGCATGTAGTGGAAAATATGGTTACATCACAATCAGTATTGTAGTATTACATATCACTATGTAGTGGAAACCATCTTCCACTAAATAAGGGTAGATGACATGTTTTATAAGTATTAGGAATATGCTATCAATACAGCAATACATATCAGTATGTAGTGGAAGATGATTCCACTAATAAAGGTTAACTGAGTATGGTTAACCATGTAGTATGGTTTATCTCATACTCAGTATGGTCATTATGTAGTATGTAATATGGTCAATATGAGTGATCTAACTACCAGACACTACATATAAAAAAAAAAACCAATTACCTTGATTGCCATTAAGACATGTTGCTGCCATGAGACCTCCTTTAAATGTTCCAGTGAGAAAAGTACAGTCACAAAAAATCATGGGATGACATAGTTTATATCCCTCTATACAAGCTCCAAAGCAAACAAAAAGTCTGTTGAATCTTTTTGTAGCATCATTGAAATCGAAGTCAATAAATTACCCAGGGTTTGTTTCCCTAACAACATTCACCCACCAAGCAAGATCAGTGTACGACTTCACATCATTACCAAAAATCTGTTTATGCGACAACTCAATTGCATGATATGCGTGGTGATATTGGATGTCGATTCCACCACCAACTTTAAGATAATCTATGATCTCTGCTGGTGTTATGCAAGGGTTGTGCCTGACCATATCATGAATTAGACTGTTCATGAGTTTTTTAGTAACTGTTGGATTCTTCAACATATAACCACCACCACAGGTGTGCCTTCCCACATATTTCTTTATCTTAAAAAACATCAATAGAACTACCAATGGCAGTTGCGTGAAGCTTCCATGAACAACCTTTCACACTACATATGGCGCTGAATCTCTCAAGGTCATTCTTCTTCTTAATTACCTCGTATCCAGTTTTCATGCAGTATTTTTGGCATGCTATACGTACAGCATCAACACCACCATAGAATAATTGATCTGTATCATCAAAAATCTTATCCCAACCATCTGTAAAGAACACTCTTGGAGCTTCTTTACCCTCTTTCAAGTAACTATTCTTTGCACTAACAACTAAGTCTGCGTTGCTGTCAACTTCCATACGCCTAGAGGAACTAGATGCGCCATTTGAAATTACATCCATGTGCAAATCAAATAAAGCTGATTGCTTTGAGGTATGTAATGCAGCGATCCCCTGGAGTGTTACATCGGCTAGAATAGGAACTATCGCTTGATTCTGGAAATAGTAAACCAGAATAGTCGATGGAGTCAACCAGCTCCACATATTACAGATGCAAAATTTCAAATCATCTAAAGTTGAAAACGATGTAACCTCATATGCAAAATGATATTGCTTATGGTATACATGAGAATAGATGGATAAGTCTGGTTTGGGAGCAACGTCAGACATGTTAACCCTGTAAAAAATGACACGTACTGAGATGAAACAAAAAGAGTCTTTGTATTGACATGTTATATGCCAATACGTATTGACATGTACTGACTCATATTGATATGTATTGCCATCTACTGCAGGATGAAAAAACAGCATGCTATATGCAGTACGTATTGACATGTACTGACTCATATTGATATGTATTGGCATCTACTTGGGGATGAAAAATAGCATGCTATATGCAGTACGTATTGACATGTACTGACTCATATTTTTATGTATTGGCATCTACTGCAGGATGAAAAACAGCATGCTATATGCACTACGTATTCTATACTGTAGGATGAAAAATAGCATGCTATATGCACTACGTATTGAAATGTACTGACTCATATTGGACTAAATAGAACAATTAAGCGGACCATTAGAGAAGAAAACATATGAATATGTACTGTATTGAAATGTACTGACTCATATTGATATGTATTAAAAGAAAACATATGAATATGCAGTACGTATTGAAATGTACCGACTCATATTGATATGTATTGGCATCTACTGCAGGATGAAAAAAGAGCATGCTATAATAGTGTATCATAATCATACGTATTGGCATCTACTGACTCATAATCATATGTATTAGCATGTACTGACTCATAATCATATATGCTATCAGATTACAGAAAACAGAACAGAAATCATACCTTGTTCGAATCTAAGATAAACCTAATTCAACGCTCAAATACCTAATTGAAACACACACAAATCACGAAAAATTACTTAAAAAACGAACGAAAATTACTTAGAAACTGAATTCACATTGTAAATCATCATAAAAACAGAAATCATAAAAATATAACAATGTACATCATATATAATTATCCTGATAGAAATCGGATCAGAATAAACCTAATTATTCATCAAGAATTGTAGAACAGTAGCAGAAGAGGATGATTTGAAAGATAAATACCTTGGTTCGAAGCTCAGATGACCTAATTCGAAGCTCAGAAGAACCTAATTGAATCTCGAGATGAAGATGATTGAAAAACAAGATGCGAGAAATTGATTGAATCTTATGATTGAAAAATGCAGAGCTAGAGAAACCGATCGAGAAGAAAAAAATAAGAAAAAAAAACCGATTATCCGTGTTTATGTTCGTGAAGGGAGTTGCAGAAGGGTAAGGTGGGAATATTTAAAAGATGTTCTTGTGTCATTGGCACGTTTTTGGACTAGGGGATAAAGTTTCTGGTCCAAAAACATGTTTTTGGACCAGCTGATAAA
Source organism: Papaver bracteatum (assembly GCA_023529315.1). Classification (NCBI taxonomy): domain Eukaryota; kingdom Viridiplantae; phylum Streptophyta; class Magnoliopsida; order Ranunculales; family Papaveraceae; genus Papaver; species Papaver bracteatum. The sequence goes on from JAJJWX010001467.1 coordinate 1,126,182, forward strand.
TCAATTTTGGTACTGGACTAGCCAGTAACCGGGTATCTCATTTCTGGACTAGCCAGTAATTCCTAGAAACAAATTTTGATTGGAGTCCGAATCTTCTAATCAATGTAATGATTTATTTAAAAAAAAATTGAACTGTAAATATGTTCCTTCGGTTATATATAATGGATGTTTGTCATCAATTTGATTGATTGACTCCAGTTTTTTCCCAAATTCATGAAATTGCGATTTTTTTTTTTTAGTTTTTTGTACAAAACTTGTGACAGACAGAAATGCATTAAGTCGTCACATATAAGGACTCCCTTCGGTCGTCCAATAACAGTTGAGAAACCAATTTTCAAATTTGTTCACTGAGATCTAAAAATCAGGAAGTGAGAGAATCGTGAAGATAAATATGAGAATTTCCCAGTTTTTCTTTGTTCTCTCTGTCGTGGTTGGAATGTTAAACGAAAGATGAATTAATGCACGCCTTGAGTAGTTTGTAGGATTCACCACAGCCATCGATTTAGCTTTCCCAAGGACGAATCCAGACCACTCTTCGTATAGTTGAGACCAATCAATTAAACCTCGTATTGAGATTGGTCCTTATTATGTTTCTTTATCAACAAATTTATTATTTATTTAATGAAAGTGTATTTATTAAGATGTAATTATAAGACATTTATAATAAGAGACTAGGTATCACCTCGGCCTACGGTCGGGGCTCAACCTCTATCAATTTTTTTTAGGTTGTTTGTATTTGTATCCTTTAACCAGTATTTAAATATCCAAGTTATAATATCGTGTTTAGTTAGCCGGCTCATAATTGACGGGACTTATGACCACAACCATTAGGAACGACCTAGGGCTTAGCAAGGGATTGTATTTCTGGTGTTTTATTGGTCATGTCTAATCAGCCGGGCCCGCCCTAAATTTAGGGTCCGACATAGTATATGTATTGAAATTAGTTGCCATTTGGTTGGATCTAGTGTTAGAACGAATAGGGCGACTAGATACAAAAACAATAGAGCTTGCAAATAGATCTCTGTGAATCGGGCGAACGCCGAGCCAACCCACCTTTCACCGATTTTCACCATTTTTGGAGACGAAATCCTCTGCATGTCCATGTTTCAGATTTAGATCATCTTCCTTTTCATGATTCAACAACTACAGAGTTTTAATCTTTGCTTTTCGTTGATTTTCGTATATATTCTTAGATTTTTCTTCCCTTGGTGGAATTTTTATAATCCGTTCATGATTTTTCTGATTTGAATGTTTTGATTAATAAATTTTTATTTCATTAATCTTTGTTTCTCCTATTCCAGGATTTATCCCTTTCTTATTTTTCCAAGCTTGATTGGTCAAAGTTAGGGTTTTTGGCGAAACACAAGATCGGAGGCTACTGACAGTGGTTCGGGTCAGTGATTCATATTCTTCAAGTGCAAATATTATTCTCTGAAATAAAACTCAGGATCTATTTTTTTGAAGCAATTGTCATATTTTGCAAGTAAGATTCTCTTATTGGTGATCTTTGAATTGAAGAACAAATCTAAAATTTGAAGTCCCAAGTTGTTGGTCAGAAGTTCATTTTGGATTGATAAATCAATTGATTCAATAATCCAGTTGGGTTTCTTGAATCGAGGGAAAAAATTATAGCTTGATCTACAATTTTGGATAAAGCAAGTTTAAGGGTGTTTGTTAATTAGAATTGGAAATTTATTTTGGATCTTCTAAAGTAGTAAGTTTAATTGGGTTCTCTTTAATTTCTCTGTGAAATCAATTTGGGATAGTTAGAGTCTTACTTAAAAGGAAATATTGAGTTGGGTGTTTTGTTGCAAAATTTTACATATAAGCTTTTGATAGATTGACTATATTGGAATTCATGCATTGAAGAAAATTTACTGAAGCAAAATCAAAAGAAAAGAAGCAGTTTTCATTAAGAAAATTATCAAGAGAAAAGAAAAAGATTTTCGCGTAAGGAAATTTGCTAAGCGGTTGGGTGAAGTTAGATTCAGAAGCAAGTAGTTTTTGTGGACGGAGTTGCAACTCGGACACCTATCGTAGCCGAAATTCTTGTTGTCTTGCTGAATCTCTAGTGAAGATCGATCGGGTCCCTCGTTCTCTCTTTTTACTCAGTTTCTTATTCCTACAACTTAAATCCTGCATATTTTTTATTCCTCTTACTTCTGGTTTACTGCATATTTAATCTGTGCATCTTTCCTCCATTTAATCTCTTTACAATGAAAATACTTTCATGAAACGTGTAGGGGATTGGAAAACCTCTCTCAAAAAACCACCTCAAATACTTACTCAAAAAACATGACCCTGACTTCATCTTTCTAGCAGAAACAAAATCTCTCAAAGATTGTATGAGCATTTTAGCAAGGAATTTAAAGTTTCATGAATGGTTTGTTGTTCCTAGGATAGGTCTTTCTGGTGTGTTTCTTTTTGCCTGGCATAATAACATCAAAGTGAAATGCATTGCTGAATTTTTTGATATGTTTTTTTTCGAAATTCATGATTGTTTTAATAATTCTTCCCTGGATTATTATAGGTGACTTAAATTTTATTCTACATGCTAACGATAAACAAGGTGGGAACAATAACTCTAATGTTAATAGATTTATTCATGATAATATTCAGTCTCTAGGATTGATGGACCTTAGATATCAGGGCATTCCTTTCACATGGACTAATAATAGGGAAGGTCAGAAAAATATAAAAGAACGTATTAACAGAGTCCTCGCTTCCTCTTGCTGGTCTAATCTTTACCCTAATGCTATTGTTAGTCATCTTCCTATAGTTGGTTCAGATCATACTCCTATCCTATAAACTTGCAAACCTTTGAAACATTATGCGCATAAATTGTAGTAGCAGGAAATCCCACACTACACCCCTGGTGAGCGTCGTTTACTCAACAAAATAAAAAGATATTTCCCACTAATTAAATATAATATAGCGGTAGTAAGGATCGTTCCCACGAAGAGTAATGCAATTGTTATGTTATCTAAATCAGCGAAAATATAAAAGAAGCATAAATAGAATAACAAGAAAAAGATATAGAAGAGATCCTTCGCAGTTACTAACCGTTAACTCAACATTGTACCCGTTTATCTCATGTTAGAATCAATTGTCACCAACTGTAGGAAAGCAGGTACGCTTAGCTATCCCCAAAACTCCTTATATCACCGGATACGGAAGCGCTCGACTACCAGATTCTATTCAAAAGAACCACCTTGACACGTAAGCCTTCGATTACAAGATGTAATTCCCAGAACGCATTAAGATTTGTGAATTTAGGTTTGATCCCAGCAGTTAAACTCGGTACGCTCGGTCCACTTACTGTTGTTTTCTTTACTCGCAATTGCTCCACATAATCCCTCCGTAAGGTCTTGCGATTTCTACTTGTGTAGGAATTAAGAGACAATTACGGGTCGACTCAACTCTCTGCTAGCATAAGAATGATTAATAAACTAATCTGGTTGCGCACCCAAACCAATCATAAACCTTCGATATGGTAAAAACAATCCACAATGAATCAATTTAAAACTTGAAATAAACTTGCAAAATAATTGAGCTTCACATTAGAACTTTGAATTCATCCTTACAATATAAAAAGAATAGAAAAGAGATAGTTCTCCCCCCTAAGGGGGAGAAAAACGGTGATAAGAAGATATCTAAAATTGTCTCTAGGCTTCCCTATATATAGAGTTTTGTAACCTCTTCTTGAAGAAATTAGAAAACCTAGATAAAATAGGAAGGTGCACCTCCTTAAAAATTATATCCTGTGCAAAGTGGCTTGCCAAACTCTGGCCAAAAATCTCCAGCACAACTCATGGCCAAGGCTGCTCGTGAGAAGTGGTTGCAATTATCTTACAGGCCCACGTAAGTGATGAAGGCCAACCCACCTAAATTCGTTCAACTGTCAGTTCCATAGAACTGACAGTATACCCTTCAGTCTTCCCTGGGATTCAACCGTGAAAATAATAGTTACGGGAATTTAAGTTTCTTCTCAGGAACTCACAGATATTTTTCCCTGGATTTTGCTTTCAACCACATCCATTCGACGGACAGTTCCCTTGTTGAGAAAATCTCATCTCCCTGACTTTATTTACTTGATCTTCTTCTTCGTACCTCATTGACAGCAAACAACATTCCCTAACATCAATAGTAACAGCTCCACATCTCCCGGCTATCTTCAACTCAAGCTCCATCGACATCAATCATCCAAGCTTCTCCATTTTTACCAACCAACAGCACGCCATTAACCCCAGCAGATTCAACTCCATAACTCTTACTGCTCAACTTCGAGAATCTCCATTTAAGATCGAGCATCTCCCTGAGTCCAGTTCCATAATTGCAGTAACACTCACTCACTCAACATCTTAACTTACTGTTTAACTCGAAACCCATTCAACTGGCAGTCAGCATTTTACCGAATAATCATAGCCAACTAGCAGCTCGAACTAATTTCCTTCGTCCATCTATCTCCGTCTGCTGCAACCAACCACTATCCATTCAAACAATATTCACCATCGCAGCTTCAAGTTCATATCTTCTGTGTCTTGTCTTGGTTTCTCGATCTCTATCACTTCATACACAGCGACTTCACCATCACAGATTACCAACTCCCAGCGCCTCCTTTCTATCGACCATCATCACTGCCAGTGGTTAACAACGACCATCATCAATACTTCCATGACATGCAGACTCGAGTTCATACCTATTCCTCGGCTGCTAGTCTCCCAACTATTGCAAATAAATCATCGCCATCACAACCATGCATGCTATCATCTCTTGTGGTTGTCAACAGCTCCAACTGTGTCTTATTCATCTACATCCATTAGTTCTTCTTCCATTCTTTCAACTGGCAACAACATCTTCTTGTCGAACTCCAACTTCGTCTCTGTTATTCAACACCACCGAGTTTATCACTTCCCTCCATCAAACCACGAATAGCAGCACCATTAAATCCAAGCTCCAAATTCATTCTCTTTGTTTCCTTCATTCGATCGACTAACAACCACAGCACAGCTCAATTAATCGCTGGCAGCCAATCAACCCAAACTCCAGCTCCACTCACATACGTCACAACCACTTACCATCACTCCAGTGAAATCATCACTCTTCAGCTGAGCATCAACTTCCATTCCTCTCGACCGTTCTCCATTGTAGCTCCATTCATAGAATCGGCCAAAAACCATTCTTTACTGCCAACATCACGACACCACCATGCATCACCGACTGCCAATAATGGCAGCAGCTCCATTCAAACTTTGTCTGTATGAAATAAGGACTTTAACCCTTGCTGATAACCCATCAAACCTTGACCAGAACTAATGGCAACGAGTCTGCAGGTCGACGGCCACTGGAACTTGATTAACAGACCCAAACCTTCTTCTCTTCCGCCTATGGACTGAATCTGGTTTCTAAGTAAGACCTAGTTTGATTTCTTTGTATATCCTTTTCCCCACCTGTTGCCTGCTCCTATGAGCTTTAACCGTGCATACCGATGCCATCCATTTCAGTGCCTTTTCCTTCTTAACGCCCACATAACTGCCGATAGTGGTTTCCCATGCAATGATAATTCTACCTCTCTTTTTAGCCAATTTGACGATTTCTTGTTCTTTTCGGGAATAAGCTCCAAAATTCCCACAAAATATAAAAGAAAGATAATAATACACTTTCGCAAGAAAACTAGCTAAGAAAGCATAACCAATCGATATTTATAGAGGTGTTTTTAAGCACCAATCAAATTCCCCCACACTTAGACTTTGCTAGTCCTCGAGCAACCAAAACGAAACAAAAATATAATACAACTCCATGTCGCGAGGATATGGTTACTCTTAGCATGAATAACAGTCCTTTAAACCCTAGGTGTCCCTAGTGGACGAGTTATAGTCTCGTGAGGGCTTACGAGAGATATACCCACAAAACCTTTAAGCCAAAAAGAATAACAAACCAATTAGCAACTACTCCCCGGCAATGGCGCCAATTTTGGTGAGCGTCGTTTACTCAACAAAATAAAAAGATATTTCCCACTAATTAAATATAATATAGCGGTAGTAAGGATCGTTCCCACGAAGAGTAATGCAATTGTTATGTTATCTAACTCGGCGAAAATATAAAAGAAGCATAAAATATAAAAAGCATAAAAAGATATTGAAGAAATCCTTCGCAGTTACTAACCTTTAACTCAACATTGTACCCGTTTATCTCATGTTAGAATCAATTGTCACCAACCGTAGGAAAGCAGGTACGCTTAGCTATCCCAAAAACTCATTATATCACCGGATACGGAAGCGCTCGACTACCGGATTCTATTCAAAAGAACCACCTTGACATGGAAGCACTCGACTACAAGATGTAATTCCCAGAACGCATTAAGATTTGTGAATTTAGGTTTGATCCCAAAGAAGTTAAACTCAGAGACGCTCGGTCCACTTACTGGTGTTGTCTTTACTCGCAATTGCTCCACAGAATCCCTCCGTAAGGTCTTGCGATTTCTACTTGTGTAGGAGTTAAGAGACAATTATGTGTCGACTCAACTCTCTACTAGCATTATAATGATTAATAAACTAATATGGTTGCGCACCCAAACCAATCTAAGAACCAATCATAAACCTTCGATATGGTAAAAACAATCCACAATGAATCAATTTAAAACTTGAAACAAACTTGCAAAATAATTGAGCTTCACATTAGAACTTTGAATTCATCCTTATAATATAAAAAGAATAGAAAAGAGATAGTTCTCCCCCCTAAGGGGGAGAAAAACGGTGATAAGAAGATATCTAAAATTGTCTCTAGGCTTCCCTATATATAGAGTTTTGTAACCTCTTCTTAAAGAAACTAGAAAACCTAGATAAAATAGGAAGGTGCACCTCCTTAAAAATTATATCCCGTGCAAAGTGGCTTGCCAAACTCTGGCCAAAAATCCCCGGCACAACTCACGGCCAAGGCTGCTCGTGAGAAGTGGTTTCAATTAGCTTACAGGCCCACGTAAGTGATGAAGGCCAGCCCACCTAAATTCGTTCGACTGTCAGTTCCATAGAACTGACAGTATACTCTTCAGTCTTCCCTGGGATGCAACTGTGAAAATAATAGTTACGGGAATTTAAGTTTATTCTCAGGAACTCACAGATATTTTTCCCTGGATTTTGCTTTCAACCACAGCCGTTCGACGGACAGTTCCCTTGTTGAGAAAATCTCATCTCCCTGAATTTCTTTACTTGCTCTTCTTCTTCGTACCTCATTGACAGCAAACAACATTCCCTAACATCAATAGTAACAGCTCCATATCTCCCGGCTATCTTCAACTCAAGCTCCATCGACATCAATCATCCAAGCTTCTCCATTTTGACCAACCAACAACACGCCATTAACCCCAGCAGACTCAACTCCATAACTCTTACTGCTCAACTTCGAGAATATCCATTTAAGCTCGAGAATCTCCCTGAGTAAAGTTCCATAATGGCAGCAACACTCACTCAATCAACATCTTAACTTACTGCTTAACTCGAAACCCATTCAACTTCCAGTAACCATTTTACCTAATAATCACAGCCAACCAGCAGCTCGAACTAATTTCCTTCGTCCATCTATCTCCGTCTGCTGCAACCAACCACTATCCATTCAAACATTATTCACCATCGCAGCTTCAAGTTCATATCTTCTGTGTCTTGTCTTGGTTTCTCGAGCTCTATCACTTCATACACAGCGACTTCACCATCACAGATTACCAACTCCCAGCGCCTCCTTTCTATCGACCATCATCGCTGCCAGTGGTTAACAACGACCATCATCAATACTGCCATGACATGCAGACTCGAGTTCATACCTATTCCTCGGCTGCTAGTCTCCCAACCATTGCAAATAACTCATCGCCATCACAACCATGCATTCCATCATCTCATGTGGTTGTCAACAGCTCCAACTGTGTATTCATCTACATCTATTAGTTCTTCTTCCATTCTTTCAACTGGCAGCAACATCTTCTTGTCGAACTCCAACTTCGTCTTTGTTATTCAACACCACCGAGTTTATCACTTCCCTCCATCAAACCACGAATAACAGCACCATTAAATCCAAGATCCAAATCCATTCTCTTTGTTTCCTTCATTCGATCGACTAACAACCACATCACAGCTCAATTAATCGCTGGCATCCAATCAACCCAAACTCCAGCTCCACTCACATACGGCACAACCACCTACCATCACTCTAGTGAAATCATAACTCTTCAGCTGAGTATAAAATTCCATTGCTCTCGACCGTTCTCCATTGTAGCTCCATTCTCAGAATCGGCCAACCACCATTCTTTACTGCCAATATCACAACACCACCATGCATCACCGACTGCCAATAATGGCAGCAGCTCCATTCAAACTCTGTCCGTATGAAATAAGGACTTTAACCCTTGCTGAGAACCCATCGAATGTTAACCAGAACTGATGGCAACGAGTCTGCAGGTCGAAGGCCACTAGAACTTGATTAACAGACCCAAACCTTCTTATTTGCCGCCTATGGACTGAATCTGGTTTCTAAGTAAGACCTAGTTTAATTTCTTTGTACATCCTTTTCTCCACCTGCTTCCTGCTCCCATGAGCTTTAACCGTGCATACCGATGCCATCCATTTCAGCGCCTTTTTCCTTCTTAACGCCCACATAACTGCTGATAGTGGTTTCCCATGCAATGATAATTCTACCTCTTTTTTTTAGCCAATTGGACGATTTCTTGTTCTTTTCGGGAATAAGCTCCAAAATTCCCATAAAATATAAAAGAAAGATAATAATACACTTTCGTAAGAAAACTAGCTAAGAAAGCATAACCAATTGATATTTAGAGATGTGTTTTTAAGCACCTATCAACCCCTCACAAGAATTCATTCAATTAAGTCATGTTTAGATCATCAAACACAAATTTTATTGATTAACCTCACAAATTTTACAAGATAGAAAGAAAATAAAGCTAAGGAATTAACAACTGCTCTAGACTTTCTCTCTCCTAATGACTTGCTCAACACTTGAAAAAAATCTCTCTCTTCCTTATGCATGTTCAACTCTTTATATAGGGATTTACATAGTGGATGACAGCTAATCTGTCCTTTAATTTAGGATATGACTTGCGATATTCTCGCAAGAGTTTTATTGTTAATCTTCGCAAATACTCTAATTATCGCGGAATCATCACACTTTTCTCATGTTTCTGCCATCGTCATTTATCACGTCATTTTTCAAATCATTATGCGACGCTCGCAAAGTGTTGTTGACCCAACTTCGCAAATTTGTCCTTCTTGCGATATCCTGATCCTACATCTTCCGTTACTTCTTTGGATTCTAAACTTGCCAAGCTTCGTAAAGAAAATGGATTACTTGCTGCTCACCTTGCTCGTTCTCGCGATCAAGAAGAAAGAAAATATGACTACCTTGCTTATTTCAAAGACATAGAGATTAGAAACTATGATAAAGCTTTCCTTCGCCAGGCTCATCTTAGTGCTGGAGTTCTTGTGAATGAGATTTTGTTGTCCAAATCTCTTTCTCCTGTATCACTCAAACCTATGGAAGTAGATGAAGATGAAACTCCTCGTTCTGCCGATAGTGACCTTGATTATGGAAGTGGAGAAGATAATGTTTCCCAAGAAGATTTAGAAGAACATGAAGAGATCCCTCTTAAAGAATGAGTTGTTGGTGATGAAACAACTGTTGGTGATAAACCAAATGAGGAAGAAGCCGAAGTCGACCAGAATAAGGAAAACACTAGCAAAGATAAAGCTGGTGAATATGATCAAGCTGGTGGAAATGATAAGGTTGGCGAAGATAATATTGGAGCCTGAGTTCTAGTTTTGTTTTCTTGAATTGTTCTTTCTCTTTCTTTTCTTGCGAACGATGTACTTTGGACCATTTTTGGTATTTTTAGAACTTGCGAGAAAGATAATGACATCTTGTTTATTAATTCCCATACTTGCCTCTCATTATATTTCTTGTGATATATGACCTGCGCAAAAAATAATTAGTACTTTATAAATTTGTTATTTTATCATGTGGTCTTATTTTGCCTTCCTAAGTAAAGGTCTTATTTTGCCATCTTTTTTATTGCGACAAAATTGCAGGACATCTCTACACTTTCATGTAGAAACCCATTGATCTTGCCTTAACTTTTTGTTCTTTTGTATTTTTGTTGCGACAAAATGACATGCCTAAATTTTCTTGCGAAATTAAACCCCCATGACATTGCCGTCTTGCGACGAAATCGCTGGACGTCTTTAAAATTGCATGCAATGACCCATTGATCTCGTCTTATCTTCTCTTTCGTATTATTGCCTCTTCAGGATTGTTGCACAAATATGACAAGTCTTAATACTCCCGTGAGTATAAAGTCTCATGATATTTGCGTCTTAAAACACTTATTAGCTCCCTAATGGAGGGTGCCGCCCTTATCTTCCCCCTGGTTGCCCTTTCAAGGAGACGTTCTTCTGCCATACAAGACTATCTCCTCCCATCCAGTCCTAACAACAACCAGTTGTGTTCGCAGCCTATTATCCCTTTTGCCTATATGGCTTATGGTTACGGGACTGCACCTTAAGTGGGATTTTCTTCGGGCCGAGTGCATCATAACCAAGACTTGCCAAGAATGGCTAGGGTAGTTTCATACGCCCCGGGCACCCTTGGCTTAACCGTGTACCTAGGTGCCTTGGTCATACTTTGCACCCCTTAAGAGATCTCTTATTACCTTAGTCGCCCAACTCAAGTCATATGCTCAATTTGAGAATCCAAGGTGTCTCTCCTGGATGGGATTTCATTGACCCCAAATCTCCATGACTCAGATTCCAGCAGCGGTGTAACCTTATCGCTGAGCCATGCAACATATCCTCCCTTCTATGACGTACTTTAGGTCTTATATTTGCCTCTTGCAAAATTTTATTCACAAACTAGGGTGTACGTCATAAAGGTTCGTCCCATTCTGGATCTTAAATGATTATTTATTGCGAAAATTTCGCACATTCTCATTTTATTTTGTTCTTGAACAATCTCGCAATGGCTCTTTCATGAAAAATAATTTTGTTCATACTTATTTTATTGCAACATACATCATTTCATCATCTAAGGATTCTCAAAGTTCCTCACGAGTAATATCTCTTCAAATATAGTCTATCAAGTATTTGACCAACATCTCTACCCTCTGGATCCATCAACTTGTATTCCTCTGTTCCAATTATCTCTTTTATAATATAAGATCCATCCCATTTTTTTGCTAATTTTCCACCACCTTCTCGTTGATAAACTGGCATCTCGCGAAGAACCAAATCACCTGGTTGAAATTCATGTGGCTTGACAATATGTAGTAGCAGGAAATCCCACATGTAGTAGTAGGAAATCCCACACTACACCCCTCACAAGAATTCATTCAATTAAGTCATTTTTAGATCATCAAACATAAATTTTATTGATTAACCTCACAAATTTTACAAGATAGAAAGGAAATAAAGCTAAGGAATTAACAACTGCTCTAGACTTTCTCTCTCCTAATGACTTGCTCAACACTCGAAAAAGATCTCTCTCTTCCTTACGCCTGTTCAACTCTTTATATAGGGATTTACATAGTGGATGACAGCTAATCTGTCCTTTAATTTAGGATCTGACATGCGATATTCTCGCAAGAGTTTTATTGTTAATCTTCGCAAATACTCTAATTATCGCAGAGTCATCACACTTTTCTCATGTTTCTGCCATCTTCATTTAACACGTCATTCTTCAAATCATTCTGCGACGCTTGCAAAGTGTTGTTGACCCAACTTCGCAAACATGTCCTTCTTGCGATATCCTAATCCTACATAAACCTTTTAAAATCATTAGAATTTGGTTAAGTCATGAAAGTTTTAGAAATCTTATTTCTAGAAACTTGAACTGTAACATTAATGGTTCATATGCTTATAAAATTCAACGGAATCTTAAAAATCTCTCCTACACTCTTTCCAAGTGGAATAAATCGATTTTCGGAAATATCTTCCAAAACATAGATAATCTAAATAAGAAAATGGATTACCTCCGCACTATTGATACTTTACCTATCTTAGAAATTAAAGATACTCAGAACAATCTTGACATTTGGTATAGTAGAGAGACTGATTATTGGAATCATCACTCAAAAGATAAATTCATAAAGGATTTTGATAGAAATACTGCTTTTTTTCACCAAACTGCTAACAACAGAAGAAGAATAAATCACATTCACACTCTCAGAGGTGATACTGGTTTTTGGATTGATGCTAACTCTCAAATACAGAAAATTCTAATAAAACCCTTCAAAAAGCATAAACACTTCTAATAATGCACAACACCTAGACATCCTCAATAACCTTATAGAACCTTGCATTAGTGAAAATGATAATGATTTTCTCACTAGGATTCCTAACAATAATGAAATCAAAAATACTCTTTTTGATATGAACCAGTGGGGCTCTCCGGGACCAGATAGTTACCCTCATGGTTTTTTTTAAAGCCCACTGGGAAACCGTTAAAAATGATATTATCAACCTTGTTCAAGATTTTTTTTAAAACAAATACATCCTCAAAGAAATGAACTATACTTATATCTCTTTAATCCCAAAAGTTCAAAACCCTTCTACTCCTAGTGACTTTCGTCCAATTAGTCTCAGCAATACCACATATAAACTTATTTTAAAAATTATAACTAATAGATTGAAGCCTTTGCTTCCTAAACTTATTTCTCAAAATCAATCTGCTTTCAATCCTGGTCGTCAAATCACGGACAATATTATTGTAGCTCATGAAATTTTACATTCTATGAAGATCTCTAAAAATAAAAATGGTAACATGGCCTTAAAAATCGATCTTTCTAAATCATTTGACATAATGGAATGGGACTTTCTTAAACAGATGCTTCTCTCTTTTGGTTTTTGTGATGATTGGTGTCAACTTATTATGCAATGTATAACCACTACTTCCTTCTCGATCCTTTTAAATGTAGTGCCTGCTGAGAAATTCTTTGTGTCTAAGGGTCTCCGTCAAGGAGATCCGCTTTCTCCCTACCTTTTTATTATTTGCATGAAGGTTCTCTCCAAGTTTATTTTAAAAGATGAAAACGAGAAACAGATCTCTGGGATTAAAGTTACTAAAACTGCCCCTCCTGTCTCCCACCTGTTTTTTGCGGATGATTGTTTTCTCTTCTCTAAAGCTAGCTTGTTTGAAGCTAAAAATATTGTAAACATTCTCAATCTCTTTAGGGAAATGAATGGTCAAGTTATTAACTTCCAGAAATATGGCATTTATTTTACTTCCAAGATTCACAATAAACATTGTAAAATCATATCTAAAATTCTTAAAGTCAGGAAAATATTTAAAAATGATATATATCTAGGAACTCCCCTCTTTTTTGATAGAAATAGAATCAATAATTTTGAACCTTTACCGAATAAATACTACGCTTCTCTCCAAGGTTGGATTGGCAAGATGTTTAATCATGATGGTCGCACTATTCTAATTAAAAATGTTCTCAGTGCCTACCCTAATCACCAAATGCAATGTCTAGCCTTCCCTAAAAAAACTCTTGATAATTTAGGCAAAATTCAAAGAGACTTTTGGTGGAAAAAGAAAAACAAAAAGAAATGATACTATCCTAAAGCTTGTCCTAGCATTACGAAAGATATTCGTCAAGGTGATCTAGGAATTAGAATCCATCATAAACACAATCTAGCTCTAATCACTAAATTGGCTTGGAGGTTGATTCATAATCAAGATCAGCTTTGGGAAAAGTTATTTTTCTCAAGAGATGTAACCCCCTTTGTTTAGATTGTTGGCCTAATTTCCTCTTCTTTCCTGAGACCATCTGATCTCACCTTATGTGGCTTTGCTCATTCTTTTAGTTCTTATTTACTACTCCTGAGAATTAGGGTGAAGCGCGGAAATTCTCCCACTAGCAATTGATTTTTTATTTTGATGATTATTCATGTTACATTGTGGCCTCTAAAGTTCTTATATTCTCTCTATTTCTTCATATTCTACATGTTACATTGTGGCCTCTGCAGACGTACCCTTTCTTCTTTGAGGCCGTGATCTTAGTTATCTCAGTTCGTGATCATTGTTGCGTACTTTACTTCACGCAATGGATGTTGGATCCTCTATATGAGTGGTGTCTGTCTAGGAACAAAGATGACCTTAGATTTTGGCCAATTTATGTTTGAGATTGTTGTTATTGGAAACCTGAATTTGTGCATAAATAAAATCGTAGTGTTTGAGATTGTTGTTAAGTAGAATATGGAGCCTTGCTGCAGAATGTAATTAGAAAAATTTAATTTGTTTTAAAGATTTATGGGCGAAGTCAAATCATAAATATGATAAAAACCCTATAATTTTTCTTTGATCTGATTCAATTCAATCCAAAAAGTATTCTTCGTTAAAAAATTCACATCTTCTTACATGGTTGTTCTTTTTGTTTTCCAGCTCTGTGATTTTAGGTGATAAATTATGTAGTTGGGAAAATCCTACAGGCCAACCAAAGTTCCATTCTATCTGGTGGTGCAATTAGGTAAATTTTGTATATTTCATTCAAATAGATTAGCCGACATATAATGGTCATCTAAAGAAAGTGGTTGAAGTCAATTTAAACTGTGCAGTCCAACGTAAGTCCATATTTGATGCAGAGAGCCTGAATTGTTGGTTTTTTACTTTTTTAATGTATTTGTTTGGGGTTTCAATCCCAGGACATCAAATTCTGGGTTTTCCCTTCATGCCTATGTTTTGCGCCTAAAGTATTGCTGAATAATGAATAGGATGAATGAGTAAGAAGTGATTTATCAAAAGTTGGTGATGGGATGTTCTAGATGAGGATGTGGGAAGTCAAAAAGGGCATCTTATTATCTCAAACATTCACAATTGGTTGCTGGGAAAGGTCTTTCTGTTTCTATCAATCAGTTGCAGGTATTTACAAAAAGAGAATCTCTATTTTGATTGTTCAATGAAAACTGTTCTCTGAATTCGTATAGCATCTCTTTCAAAGGAAATTCAAATTTGGGGTTTTTGGTTTAGGGTTTAATTATGTATGCAGTTTGAATTCAGCGCATCAAATTTTCACACAAAATTACACTTATTTATAGCAACGTGTGTCCTATTTTTTCAGAAAACATTAGTAAAGAAACTATAAACCTGAGTCCATGAATACAAAGTTTCATATTTGTTGGACAAACCTTATTATGTTTTCTATAAGATTAGATTGAATTAAACAGATTGTAGCAGTCCACTTATTATCACAAGTATATTACACTGGTAAAATAGGCATTCGATGTACAGATTGATACCGGAACTGATATATTGTTGGTGTTTAATTTTAATTGGGGACCTTCTCTGCTGTATTAAACTAAGAATTATCGTATTTGTTCACACAGGTGGTGTGGCATGAATGAATGGTGTGAATTGTGTAAACTAAGACAGTGGAAAGTATGTTTTTTTAAATTCAAACCTCTAATTTCTGATATTTAGAGTATAGAGTAGGAATCAAGTTGTACTTGGTATTTACTAAGAATTATCGTATTTACTGTGTACTTGATATTTACTGTGTGTTCATTTTTTGGACTTTATACTTGATATTTAGAGTATATAGTACATCTTCAGAAAAGCTCTTGGCCAATATTATGTCTAGACAAACATTTATCAGCAACAACATCTAATTTTACGTTAATAATTTATATGCAAGATCCTTGGTCATGTTTCTTTCCTAGGTATTAAGATTTCTATATTAAAAATATTTTGAGTTATCATTGTCTAAATGGGTATATGGTTCTTACGCCAACAGTTGTAATGCTCGCATGGAAATGCAGGTAACATCTATGTAGATGGTCAGTGGGCTGCTGGGAATGCACCGATGTTCTACGTTGTGTCTCCAAAGGATGTCATCATTGCAAAGCCTAGGTGAGTCGAAGGTACCAATTATAAACGGTAGTGTTTAATAAAAAGGATTTTCTGATCTGCTAAGGACAGTGACATGATGATTTTTGATCTTTACAGGTGCTTCGGTGTCTATTATTATTGTTTGAATGGAAAAAAGATTATCCTTTTTACGGTCATTTTTGTTGAAGTACTTTATTTGAATTACTCGGCGCTTCTTATTCTTCGTAAGGATGTAGAGGATCGTATTAGCTTGGCTTCTTCAACACGGGAATCAGGTGGTTTGTTGTTGGAAGAACTAGGAAATTCTCTTGGAGGTATTTCACGGGAATGATCGTATATTAGCTATATAGAAATATAGTGGTGCTATTATGGTATTGAATAAACAAAGTGGTGGCAATGCTCAATGGTCTATTGCTGATTAAGCCATTACAGCTGGTACAGATTGGACAAGTGCATGTAAGCATTTTGTACAATAATTTATTGCACACTCATTCCTCATTGATTTCATCTGAATATAAGAGTCGGTTATTAATATTTTGCTGATAAGATTTGCTAATTTAAAAATATTATCAGCAAGGGGATTCTGTAATTTATTGTTTTTTGGAAATAAAGACTCCTGCAATTATATTTACTGATGCCCCACATTTAATATTGTATCTTCATGCTTTTCTTAATGATTTCCAATTGATGTTGAATGATTCAATGGTGGTGGTTCGAAAAAATTTAGGAGGTAAAAATATTGAAACCATAGAATTTTAAAATATGTATTTCTTGATTTTTGTATCAGATTGACCCGAGTTTTTGTTTAGGAAAGCAAGATTGGTGTAGGCAGATTGATAAAAACCAAAGACACACAAAGAAGGAGACAACTTCTGAGGGGAAAGTTCTCAATTAATTTCTTTGGCTATATGCTTATGCAGTCCTAAGGAGTGACTGAAGAAGGGCACTCAAAATCCTACCACTACCTTGCTAAGGTAAATTGTTGTTATTCTAACCTATTCAGTTAGCTTAAGTAGAACTGTACTGATTTTCTCAATTATAAGTTGTTGATTCAAACGTTAATTGTCTTTTCTCAACAAGAGTGAGGACAAGCAATGTTTTGAGCCATTCCACTGCCGAAGGCGATGTCGAGTTCAAGGATGTTATTTTTGTTCAGCCTAAAGCTTCTCAGGATCTGTACGACAGTTGGTACAACTTGAAGTTCAAGAAGTTCAACTTGAAGTTTCATCACAGATGAATTTTATGATCTTCTGCCAAGTTCAGATGGTAACTAATTTGTTCCCCTATACTACTCATATAGGTTCATTACGAACAGAGGCATATATTTAGATTGCAAGCTTTGTTATATGCCTGAAAGCTGAAAATTACTTCTTCTTTTTTTGTTACTTTTTGTAAGGTCTTGAGGGTATAGCTAAGTGCGACCTTATTCCCTATTTTAAGATACTTAAAACTAAATATTCTTCCTTATTCAGCCACAATCAGTTCTGAATTCTCTCTTTAACAACCTTACGCAAACTCTAGATGGTAACTCCGATGGAACTTCTTAAATGGAACCTCTTGAATTCGAATTTGAGAGCATACTAATTGATAATCTCAAAACTTGCAGAACGAGAGGTTGCGGCCATTGAATCTGGTGTTGAGCTGAGATTAAGACTAGCAATTTCTTTTATTCTAATCTTATACAAACTCTCAGCCTCTTAAGGGTAGTGTCTGATATATGTTTTGTTTCCAGTATTGTAGCAAGACCTCTTTCTCTATACTAAGTTCACTTTTTGTTGTGCAGTTGAGATTCCCTTAGCCTCACGGATGGATTGTTTCAATATGAATATCACAACAGAGATCGTAAGTCCTTTTACATGATGTTTATAGACATTATTCGTCGGGACATAGAGGTGTACAGCTTCTTTGAATTGTAAGTTTCTTATATCCTGCGTCTCTTTATAAGATCTTTTGTGATTGCCAATGAAGCGTAATACTTATTAAACTTAACTGATTTCAGGGTAATTTTAAGTCAATGTTGTATTATCAGTTTGTTGCCTAATAATTATAGTGACATTGGTTCGTACACTCCATTTTTTATTGGAAATAGTGTGGTGGCTCAAGAACGTGGTACCTCAAATTTTTTGCATTCTTAATATTCGATATTTGTGGCAACTCTCTCGATCTTAGAGTTTCTTTAGTATATATGGATTTTATATATGCCCTGAAGTTGGTTGGTTGTTCAATTGCAATTGTTTCAGCAGTGCATAATCTTTTACTAATTCTAACTCAGATTTTACATAGCTACAGCATTACACAAGAAAATTATAGAGATAAGAGATTGGGAAACACCAGACTATAAATGAAGCTCCCTTGCAGTGCCGACCATATATTTTATCTAGCAAGATAATATTCTCTGACAACCAATTTTGAAGTTAATTATGGTTTTGATCGAAGTGGTTGCTTTATCCCGAGGTACCCCTATGCCTTGAAATGCTTACTGCAAAATAGATTCACGCATATTAATTACTATTCCAGCTTTGGCTCCTTTATTTGCTTATTTTTATATCATCGATTCATTATCATTTTGTAGTAGTTCTAAATTTGGAAGATCTGGAACAATACTTAAATATAGCATCCACTCCAATCTTGAATTGAATGTGACAATTGTATCATGAATTGTCTGCTGATTTATTTTCCATGTAGAAGATTTTGTATCAATGGTTTCCATCATATTTTATGTGTTTGGTGCTGATATAAGTCATACCATAGATGTGTTTATATTTTTTATTTCCAAAATAACTTCCTTGTCCATTCTCTTAAGACCTGTATTGAATATAAATGTCTTGAGTTGGTTTGATTTAGGGTTTCAACCGAAAATAAATTGGAGTTGATATAAGAATACGTTATGATTGGTGAACTGAAGCAATTAGTGGTTTCTCGGTATTGTTGATTTAGATGAATGCCTAGGATCTTCAGTGCAAGCTTTTTGAGGAAGATGTTGCCTGGTGAATAATTACAGCTGCAGTTTATGTCTTCATTATTTGAGTGATGGGTTCTGCTAGCTTATGTTAAATTTAGTAACGGTTATTTGAAATGTGGCAGTTGCGGTTCTGCTGAGAATTGTTGAAGAAAATGTAACAACTACAAGCTGTGATCATGTTTTCATTGGCAATGGAATGAGATTTTTGGTTCCAGGCACTGTAAGTTCTACATGGTTACATCAGGTTGAGTTCATGCTCTCATTCTCCAGGTAAATGTAGAGAAGCTGATCTCACTATTCAATTCTATCTGTTTTCAATATTTACTATTAAATGGGGTGAGTCCTAAATCTTTTTTCAGCTTACTTAGGAAACCATATTTGTTGTCTTAGATCAAACGACAGAGCACATGGCTTACACCCATGTTTGTTATGGGTTCAACTCCCACAGATGGCTTGGTTAAAGACTTTCCTTATTTAACAAGGTTTCCTAATCCTAATCAAGAAATCAAAACAAGTTTAAACTCTAAATTTCCTAACTGAATTGGCTTTCCTAATTCCAACAGTTTTCCCATATAATTTACATCTATATATATACCATGGGAAGTATAAACAAACAAACGATCTGTGTGAAGGAATATCAATTTAGAGTATTTGGATCAATAATTAAAGCTTACGGACATTATCAATTTGATTTGAAACACCATGAGGTTAGTCTTTAATTATCTTTAATTGAATTCTACAATACTTTTATTGATCAGTACGCTCAATAAAATAGATTTTTGTATCAGTTCTTCGAATAGGCAAAAGACAACATCATCACAAGCTGGCGACAATGGATAACAAACTATTAATATATGTTTTAAAATATGATTGTTTACATTGTTTGTAATAACAATAAATTTGCAAAATTTACATCTTATGCATATTGCAGGCTAGGTCTGTTGATGCGAGGTTAAGGTGGGAGAAGAAGAGGCAGGAAAAACAAGAGCAGATGGAGGTCGAAGCAAAGCTGAAGTTTGAACAACAAATTGAAATTGAACGACAGGTAGTTTATAGATATAGAATATAATGGTTGGCATTAATATTCAAGGGAGATTTGATTTGTCATGAGATTACTGTTAATTATTTTTAAACTTACTCATTGCAGGAGTTTATTAGGCGGGAAAGAGAACAACAAGAATACAATGAGCGTGTTTTAAAAGAACAGTTAGCACGACAGCAGGTGAAAGCAATATTATTATAGTCAAATTTACTTTTTTTATAGACATTAACGTGTTTGGTGATTTATAATACATTGTTTTTTTTTTTACAGTTGAATGCAAGGCCTGAAAATCAGTTCATAGCAGACAGGAAAAAGGTAATGTTAATTGCAATCTTTTAATTATCATGTGTGTATTTATGAATGTATGGTTTGTGTTTAAAAGTATGATTTGAATTAAAACTATGATTTATTCCTTTTTTGTGTTTTATTTTGATTCTTTTGATAATCTATCCTGCATCTTCACAATTTCTTTGAACAACCCCAGCTGATCTTTCATGATTTTATATGTGGTTTTCTTGGTACTCTTATTAAATTCAGTGCAAGAAGAACGTAATATAAAAGCAAATTATCGTATAAGTTAACACTCTAAGACACGATTACATGCCGTAGAGTGTAATCGACACAACAATAAGTTAACTGAAATAATTTAATGGCTTGAGAAAATAGTATTGTAACATTATTTGTTTATAGTTGAAATTTTAAAGATAGATTGCAACACCGACATGTACATGTATGTGCTTGGGTTTACATCCAGCAATAATCTCTTCTATAGAAGTGGTTGTTGATCTCATTCCCCTGCTACCTAAAGTGATACACTAGCTTGCCGACTATAACAGCTATATTATCCCTAGAAACATCTGAAATTTGTGTCAATCCACCTCCAGTAACGTTAAAAGTGCCGACAGCAGCTAGATCATTACAATATATAACTCATGCTAAGCATTGTGCGTATAAGCACCAGGGACAGTGGAGGCGTCATGTACTCTTTAAACTTCTTTATTTTATATCTCAATGACATCACACGTATCTGTAAAGGTTCTAATTTTAATTCTGGGACCATCGTATTGTTTGTAAATGTGGTAATTGGTAGGGTAGTATTGGAAAGTCGGATGGAGGGATAGTCTACTTCTCTTTAATTCAGTACTATTTAGATCAGGTATTTCAACAACTCCTGCATGATAATAACAAGTAGTGTCAGAAATCAAATAGGTACTCACAGACAGAGAGCTTGAATCTAGAGTTAATCTAATATAGTAAGTTGATCTAATGTTTTTTTAGTCAGCAAATTTAATGCATTTTTAAAAATTAACCTGTGTGTTTTCAGGCTCGGAGAATGGAGGGTCAAAGCCGGCGTCGTTTCAATGAGAATGAACAAAAGCATGAAGAAAATCGTAACAGATTATTAACTATTCGCAGTGAAGGGTCTGGACAAGGAATAGAACAGCAAGAGGGTGAGCATATCAAAAGTCCATTAGATGCTCATGTTCGTACATTATTTATTTATTGTGAGAATAGTTACACTGTCGAAAGCAACGCTGAATGGTTGAATTGTGAGGAATGCTTGTGTTGTATTATATTTTTCTATATTTCAGAAATCGGATCTCTGTGGTGGAGAAGTTAATTTGGGAGAGAGTAGAGAAAAATTAATGCTTTAGCAAATGCAAAGCGATGGTGACAATAAAGAATATAGGCTTCGTGTAATGGAGGAGAAACAAAGACAAACCCAGTTGAACACTGAATCTGTCAATGTAGTTCCAATATATGTGGTTAGTTATTGTGCCAGGATTGCACGAGTGCGTGTTCATCCAGAAACATTGGTGAGTTTTTAATGGTTATATTTTTATACATCGTGTAGTTGCAGGATTTCCCACACTACACCCTTGTTAAGTCTTTGCTATAATCAACTCATAATTGAAGATGAAAAATAACACTTTATTATTTTGGTTTCATAAATGTTTACATAAATGAGAGAATTCAAGATTACAACTATTCTCTTGAAGTTTCTCTCTCCTCAAGACTTTCTTAACTCTCAAAAATACATCATCCTTTTCTGTACACATTGGGTCTATATTTATAGGGTAGTTACATAGTGAATGACAGCTAAGTTTTCCTATTATTTCGGATTGGTTCTGCGATTGTACCGCGATAGTTACAATGTTAAATCTCGCAAGATTTGTAGCCATCGCAGAACAAACATGCTTTCCTCAATTTTTCTTCATTCGTCAGGTATTACGTCATTCCTTTGAAGGCTTTTGTGACACTCGTGAAGTGTAGTTGAAGATCTTGCGGTGATGCTCGCTGGGAAGCGTTGTTAATCTCGCAGAGAATAGATGTAGCGATATTCTAGTCCTACATCTTGCCTCTTCTCATGTCTTTTCTGCGAAGAAGAGAAGATCATGAGAATTTTTAAAATGCTGCAACTACTTATCTCTTCATTAATCTCTGTTCTGACACGTTTCTGTACCCTTCGCCAGCTGTTTTCACATATTCTCTCTTCTAATGAATTTACGACACGTCCTCTATAACCGATGTGATCTGACTGTTCATTTCTTTTCTTTGCATTTATTGCGTTCATCTTCTCGAGAAACCTCTTGTTCTATAAATACTCCTTTTATTTTTTTCTTTGCCTCTTTTTACTTTCTTCTTCTTTCTCTGCGTAACTTCTCTGCAAGTTTAATGTTCTTCCGTAAATTGCGCGTTTGTCATCGTTGTGATTCCTTTCTTATTTTTCAACCTTTTTCTTCATTCCCATATTTTAAAGATGGTTATCGCTGGTGCTAAAAATTTGATTGCTTTTGGTGAGATGCAAGAAAAACTCAAGATCAAAGGTTTTACTCTGTCTACAATTCCAAATCAGAATTCTAGATCCGAACTTTCTCTCAAATTATTCACTGATCATCAATGCTCTCGCAAAAAAGTTATAGTGTCGTTAGGTCAATTTGAGGCTGGTCTTCCCATTCCTCTCTATGACCCAGAACTCCCATTATTCTATCAAATAATATCTGACGAGAGGTTCTCGCGAGCAATATATCAATTAGGTGGAGATTGTATCAGGTTGCTGCTTGAATATGCCTCTCGCGGAGCTGGAAAAGGATATCTCTACCTTGAATATGCAAAGAATCCTCAATTTAAAGATGTCCCCATCGTCTCTGCAGATTATACTGTGGACAACTTCTTTGTAAATTATAAAATAGTCCCTATGAAGAGGAATAGCACTTGCTGGGGTGTTCGTTTGAAAAAAGAAAAGGTCGCTGACGATAAAGCTCTTATGCTGGATATTGATTGGCATACATCTACCAACCAAGGCCCTCACCATTCTAGCGATGATAAGTGGTTCATTTTTCCATTATGTCTTGAGGGTCATTATATTTCCGGTTCTCGCGAATTACCCGCGAATCTTTCAGAATACCAACCTTGGGTCTTCAATTGGCCTGAAAGAACTAAAGAGGTATATTTTCTTCGATTTTTGGTATAATCATTATTCACTATTTTCCTCATATTTTCATATTTTCTCTAATTACTTCACTCTTTTCCAGATTAACAGAATGAAGCTCAGCTACCAGGCTTTGAGGAAACCCAACACTTTCTTAGCTCTTAAATCTTTCACGGATGAAGTAAGAAATATCTCTTCATAAATTTTAACAATATATTGTTGCCCCTATTTCTTATCTTCATCTGTGCTCGCAGGAAATTGAAGAACTAGAGCCAATAAAACCCGTGAGAACTAAGGAGAAACCCTCAAAGGATAAATCTACCATTCCTCCCAAAGGAAAGTCTTCTGCCCCTCGTGGTGAAGAATCTGGCGATCAAAATAAATCTGTTGTTCCTCCCAAGGGAAAGTCTTCTGCCCCTCGTGGTGAAGAATTTGGCGATCCTCCTTTGAAGAAAAGGAAAACCCGACCTTCTTCTTCTTCAACTCCTCAACCCACTCCAGAAAATATAAGTATTGATTTTGACAAGGATAATAATGACGGGGATTTTAATAATAACAGCTTCCCTTCTATAAAGAATTCTTCTTCTTCTGATTCTTCGATGGCTCATCTATCCAAAAAAATTGGCAAGAATATGTTTGGTATCCCAAATGAGTATGGGGATGAAGCTGTAAATAAAATATCCCAATCTCTCACCAATGTCTGCGATGCTCCCATACTAGCTGACAACGATACCCTTCGCGGGGTTTCAAGATCGCTAACTCCAAGTCTTTTGAATTCACTTGGCAGCCTGGTAAGTTTTTACTTGTTCATCCTTTTTGTGTATCTACTGATATCTTTGTCAAATATTGATTTATATAGTTCTATCGCAAGTTGGAAGAGCCGATTTTACTGTTGCTTCTGATTTGGATAATAGGCGTATTATTTATGAAAAGAAAGCTGCTAATCTTCGTCAAGATAAAGATAAACTAGAAGTTGAAGTTATTGAACTTGGCAGAAAAAATAAGCAACTGGAGACTGAAGCTTCAGTTGACAAGCAAAAAATCTCTGATCTTGATAAAGGCAATCAACAACTCTATGGTATGATTTATTTCTTTTCTCTTTTAATTCTTCTCACCCTATCGTAGCTTATTCAAGCAACCATTTTTGCAGATATTTATGGTCTTACTGACGAGGCTACACTCTTCCAATCTTTTCCTAACCCTATAGATGATGATACCCTTCTTGCTAACCTTAATAATTCTTTAAGTAATTTCTCAGATGATAAGATTGAATCCCTCTCCATAGATGAACTTAAATCCAAATTTAATCTCTTAAAAATTGAACACAGATTCAATTTAGGTTTGACCAACAAGTATAAGCGCTTTAATCTTGATTCGAAGAAAGAAATAGATAGATTAAGAAAAAGGAATAGTGATCTTATTGACGAGAAAGATCTTGCCATTAAAAATGGCTCCAAGACCCTAGCAAACTTCCATAAAACTCTTCTTAACGTTCAAATGGAAAGAGATAAGCTTATTCGCGAGAATGAAGATCTTCTTGTGAGGGAAACCCAAGTTCGATCTCATCTCCTTATTAATAGTGATGATGAGTTTGCTTGGGCTGCGAAGATTCTTGATAACACCAGAACTAATTTAGGTGTAGATGTTAGTCTTTATGCTGATCAAGCGGCTTTAATTAAAGACATGATTTCTGAAAGAGAAGGTTATCACTCTTATGATTTCCCTGAATTATTTCCTAATTGAATTATCCTTATACGTGTTAACTTTGTCATCATTTGCTCGCAGCATCCGAAAAGAACTATCGTAAAAGATTTGATAAGTTAGAAGAAGAGAAAAACCAACTCGCCGGAAATCTATCTTCTCGCAATGAAAAGTATTCTAGATTGAAGGAAAAATTGAAAATCTCATCTTCAAATTTTATCAATAACCTTCTCTGTGTTCGTAATGATGCTGTTAAACTAGTCTGTAATGATCATGATATCCCTCATTCTACATACCCCGATCTTGCAAAGGAAATTCCAGATGATTCCCCAAATTTAGTTATCTCTGATAGCGAAGCTGAGGAGTCTAGTGAATATGATGAAGAATTATTTGGCGAGGAGGATAAATCCGACGTAGATAGAGATGATAATGATAATGATGAAGAAGAGAAATCCAGCAATGAAGAGAAATTTGAAAAAGAAAAGAGTTCTGATAAAGGTGCTGATGGATCTACTTAGTCTTTGTTCCTTCTCTTTTTCTTCTTTGTAAAGTTTGTACATTTACTTTTTGCTTCTCGTAACATCGCTGCGAGTTTCTCCGACTTGATGTGTAAACTTCTTTTGCTTTTATCTGTATGAATTAGAAAACAATTCTTTTGCTGAAACATAATCAATCAATCAGAATTATAACCTTTAATCATTTGTATAAATGTATTATCTATGCAATTTTTATCATATGATGGATGAATAATAATTTCATCATCCTATGCATTCCCATACTTGCCTCTATTATTCATCTGCAATATGAAAAATTTGAGTAGAGATTAGATATTAGTTGTGAATCAAATTAAGTTTGCCTGATTATCGGCGATGTTATCGCTAGAAATAATTGCATAATTTTATGATTTGCGTAGAATTGCAAATCTCATAAATTCTGCGATCATTATCACAATAATCTTATGGTCTTATTATGCCTTCCTAATTAAAGGTATTATTTTGCCACATCTTTTCTTTTTGCGACAAAATCGCAGGACGTCTTTACATTTGCATGTATTGACCCATTGATCTTGTCTTATTAATAATTTTTCAAAATCTCTGCGACAATATGATAAGTATAAACTCTCTTGCAAGAATTAATCCTAATGACATTGCCGTCTTGCGATGAAATCGCATGACGTATTTACACTTGTTAAATGTAAAAACCCATTGATCTCATCTTAACCTTTTCTCTTTTGGATATTTGCCTTTGTATAACTTTCATCACGCGACAATATGACAGGCCAAAATGTTCTTGCGATCATAAAGCCCCATGACATTGCCGTCTTTAGACACTTATCAGCTCCCTAATGGAGGGTTCCGCCCTTATCTTCCCCCTGGTTGGCCCTTCAAGGAGGGAATATCGGCCATACAAGACTAGCTCCTCCCATCCAGATTTGCCAACAACCAGTTGTTTTCGCAGCCTCTTGTCCTTTATGCATATATGGCTTATAGTTACAAGACTGCACCCTGAGTGGGGTTTTCTTTAGGCCAAGTGCATCATAGCCAAGACTTTCCAAGAATGGTCAGGGTAGTTTCATACGCCCCGGGCACCCTTGGCTCAACCGTGTACCTCGGCGCCTTGGTCATACTTTGCACTTCTTAGAAGAGGTTCTTAGTCGTCCAATCAGGGTATAACCTTATATAATTGGAAACCCAAGATCCCTCTCCTGGATAGCTTTTCTTTAACCCCAACATCTGCATAACTCAGGTTCCAGCAGCGGTATAACCTTATCGCTGAGTCATGTCAAGAGATACCCCCTTATATGACGCACTATTAGGTCTTACATTTGCCTCTTGCGAAATTGTATTCGCGAACTAAGGTGCACGCCATAAAGGTTTGTCTCATTCTATTAATCTCTGCGAAATTTTATTCGCGTTTCTCACGAGCATTGTAACTCTGATAAAATTTCATTAAAATTTTGCAATTTTTTCAAACAGAGTACTCTCTTCAATTGCATTTTCTTCAAACAAATTCTGCATAAGCTTTTTTAAATTTTATCATTTTACCTTTCTAATTACTATCTTTTGGTTCTGCTTTTCTGTTACGTTTTGCTCTTTCTTTTTTATCTGCAATCGGCTCGTCATTTTCTTCCTCTCGCTGCTCTATTGAATCAATCATCAATCTTTCAGCTCTCTGTCGTTGATTGATGTTGTACTTCCAATTGATCTTCTTCTTAGCTCTTTTTTCGCAAGATTTTATATCAATCTCATAACATTTCTTGCTTTCTCCCCAATCTCCCTTAATTACTCCAACACCATGAGGATGAGGAAATTTAACACACTGATGGAAAGTAGACGCTACACCTAATATCCCATGTAGCCAAGGTCGACCAATCAGGGCATTGTAAGGTGATTCAATGTCAACAACACATAACAAGATCTTGGAAGTTATCCCTTTCAATGGAATCCGCATTTCAATTTCCCATTTTGGTTTATTCGCAGTACCATTAAAACCATAGATTTTATATGTTGATGGAATTATATCTTCGTCTCTTCCACCCATGGTCTTATAGGTATGATAAAATAGTATGTCCACTGAGCTGCATGTGTCTATCAGAACTCTATTGATAGCCCAAGAATCTTCATTTTCATCATCATTTCCTCCATCTTATTCTACTTGCTTTGGATTTATCTCTAATCTTACTACCAATGGATTATCATGTTGCTCGCCAGGTTCTGGTACTTCTTGTGCACTGAAAGATATAATTTGTTTCTGCCATTCTTCTAATGGCGAGGCTCTCGCGATATTCATTATCTCTCTTTCATCTGTGTCTCTCGCGAAGACTCTTCTTAGAACATTATCATGGAAATCCTCTATTGTTCATGGGGGAAAACTACTTCTGCAGGTTTAGGTAATTTTGGGTGTGTGTGGATGAGAAGTGAATTTAAACCTTCAACAAATGTGCTGCACGATGAGCAATTTTGATTCGAAAGATAATCTGTACAATTCTGGACTAAACCGAAGACACGGCCGTTCCAGATTTGTTTCGGTCACAGGTGAAGGATGTGAGGTTGATCTTAGGGAGGGAAGCGAAGAAGGTGTTGAGAGTATGAAGTTGAAGGATATTTGATGACTTGTTAACAGAAGGTTGAGCAGGATAGCAAATATTGCAGGCAGGCTCTGGGTGTTGAATACGATGGTATTAACACTTGGTTTTTCTGTCTGTGTTCTGTTGGAAATAGGGAGGAGAACCTATTTATACAAGTCGATAAGCCTTCATCACGACTCTCGTGGTAAAGTGGAGGAAGTGGAGTGATGGAGGATGTGGAGTTGTGTGTTAGTGTCACACGGTTGCTGGCCCACTTCTCATATCATCGCTAACCGCCCATGTTTCCCTGACACGATCTTGTGATGGCGTGTTGCACGCTGCACGCTGTAAACCGCCAGACCAATACCCCAGTTTGTATCCCCCAGTTGTGACGTGATTAATGTCTCGAGTGTGTGGATCGTGGTACCCACATAAAATAGTGCAGGGTGAATCGTGAACTTGGTATGATATTGTATGCAGCCATCTTCAGCTGACCGTTTGGAGGCTGTATGGGCAGGCCACGCTTTGGTCGGTCACCCTGTAAATAAGAGTGACGGATGATGATCATGGTGATACCTTGTTTGCTGGTTGATTCGCACCCTAAGTCATTCGTCCAAGCTTGCAAAGTTTGACGGACGAGATGGCTTGCAACCCTACTTGCGATCCTTGGATGGGAAGCGCGCATGCTGCCTCTTTCAACCCAAACGTTTGCATGCTAAGGGAGTTTCTATGGAGGAACCGATTAGCCCTACATGGAGGTGGTACAATGGTGTTCACGCCCATGCCTGCTTGACTTGCAAAGATTTGATCTAAGCCACTCACTTTAGGTGGCAAAGACAGGTAGTCGAGATTAGAACTTATGGAGGGGCCGTGACATTCCACCTTTGGGCACGCGTACCGAGGAATTTGACCACTGCCGGTCTTGGCCGATCAACTAGGAGTGAAGTCGGGCCCACGGTGGTCATGCTAGCATACTCGGTTCCCTCTAAGTTTCCATCTTTTCCTTCCATCCAAGCCTGCGAAGATGGACGTATGAGATGATTGTACGACATTAGGGTTTCAGACCGACCACTTTGGGCGACCGATTTGAGAGTTGTGTGTCTCCTTTGGGGAGGCCGGACACGCATGCAGAAACCTTGGTTGTCGGTGAGAATGTACATACTTGCTTCATGGCTCTGGGCGCAATCTAAGCCATCCAACTATGCCTGCTAAGTCGGATGGTCGTGATCGTTTTGGATCTTCTCAACCTGCATAAGGCGTTAACCTAGCCTTGTTTGGGCAATCGTTTCTTACACCACGGTTTTCCTATGAGGGAGTCGGTCATGTAGGTAGAAAGAGGGCCTGTCAATGGTGTACCATCACTTCACTACTTGTTTTTAGGGTATAATCTAAGCCGTCCAACTATGCCTGCGAAGTTGGACGTTCACGATTAAAAGGAACCATAATTAGGTTCCTGCCGTGCGTCATGCTCACTTTGAGCGCACGTTTTGGAAGGACCAACTGAAGTTGGTATTGACCGTTCGGTCATGCATGAAGGTGATCATGGTATCATGCTCAGGACCCCCTGAATCTATATCTACATCCTCCATCTATGCCTGCGAAGTTGGACGGATGAGATCTATTTTTGAGTTTGTTTTCAGCAAGTGAGACTAACATGGGTAGTCTTGCCTGCATTCAATGGGGCTATTATAACCCGCCGTCAGGTAGCCTACGTGTGTTTGCATGTCGAACAAAAGGCTTTAATTAAGGAAATAATGCTGCAAACCTACATAAAATCGGGATGGTTTCACATGCTCCAATTAATTATCATGGCGAGAAATATTCATCACCTGAAGGCTTTATCCTTTGCAGGACGTCAGCTTACAAAAATTGGCTTTTTACAATTTTAGCCTTTAAATAGAAATCCACCATCAACATTAAGTCCCCTGCCTAGCATGCAATGGTTACACTATTGTTGGGTAGGCATGAGATGGTGACAGTTTGCACAAAAATAAATAAGGCTAGGGTGAACGTACTTTTACCACATGGGGAGGGTGCTCATGCCGAATGCCCTGTAGCGCTGGTGGAGTTATTCTCCCTCAACGAATTTTTCTCTGATTTCAGCTAGGTTTCTGAAGCTAGCGGGACTTGGTTGGTTTTGACCCCTTGCCGGCCGGACGTACTCCGAGATAGCTGCTTCTAGGGTTTCCCTTGGCGTGTATATATATGTATGCACATGAATCCTATTCTACATCTTGGGATAGAATTTATTTTCTGCAGAGTTCCATCATGTCAGGCAACAACAATTCATCTTCTTCATATTACCCAGGTTCGTCTGTCAAGCGCACCCACTCTGCATTTCAGTGCGCTTCTGAAACTCGTGAAAATCCTCCAGTTCGTGTGCATAGAGTTAAGAGGGTCATACCGGTTTGTTCTTTTCCCTTTTCTTTTACGAGTAGTCACCCTTATTTCCTGATCAGGTGAATAATCTTCTCTTTTGCATAGATGTCCACCTAGAACATGTGTAACAGTCATTGATGACGATGACTTGGATATTCCACTTTCTTCAAATTCAGCTACATTTTCACCGGACGACCTCGAGAATGCTGATCTGGGCATTTCATCCTATGAATACCCCAATGCCGGCCTTTCGTTCGATATTGGTATGAAATGCTTGTCTTCTAGCTACAAGACTGTCGGTGGTTTTTTAGTACGAAAGGAGTTCGTCTCCATGTACACAAATATATGGAGAAAGTATGGCCATATCGCGACCAGGAACGTAATTCGGCATTGCTCGTCTGCTTTGGTTACTGTGGTAAACTTCTTGCTTCCCATGATTGCTGAGATGGAAGGTGTCTCTATCCGCAAGGTAGCTGAATCAAATCTCGAGAAGTGGGAAAACATGCTCTCTACCTGTGAGTCCATGGAGTTCAACGTGAGTTGGCTGCGACAGCGTCTTGACATCATCAAGGTCGATCGAACTGGTCTCCTTATGAACGTAGTCCCTGCTGCGAAGGCTATCTTGGAGGAAGAGAAGGCTCTGGATGCTGAGTCAGAGTAGGTGAAGCAGGCGATCCAAAGCTTGAAGGCCCGAAAAGAGAGGTACCAGGCAAGGTTGAAGATGATGCTTTCCAGGGATTACAACCTGTTGGACGACCTCTTCTGAGCTGCGTTGAGAGATTTCCTTCCCTCTCTTTTTCTTTTGCACACCATTGAGATATGCGATATTTTTTTTTCTTTTGTGTAGATGGATGGAGAAAAATTCATTAATTTTTTCTGAATAAATTAACAAGTTAGACATGAAACGAGAATGCATGTATTGTCATGTCATGGGACAAGTACGGGACAATGATCAGGCATGATATTTCTTGAGCCATTTTCCATTGACGACTACTTCCAACTTGCCTCCATCCACCTTAATGATTTTGTAGTATCCAGTGTTGTAAGCCTTGGTAATCACGTAAGGTCCTTCCCATTTTGGAGAGAACTTTGGTACAGACATGTCTTGTTGGATGTGTTTGGCTGTCTTCAAAACAAGGTCTCCCACTTTAAAACTTCGTGGCATTACAGATTTGTCATACGCCCTGGAGACTCTGTTTCTGTACACCTGAGCGCGTTCCTCTGCCTTGCTTCTTCTGTAGTCTAGAGTATCAAGCTCAGCGATCCTGCAGTTAGACGCCTCAGTTTCGTTCCAGTGGACTCCACTTGCTGCTGCAATCCTGGATGATGGGATTTTTATTTCTTCCGGGAGGACAGCATCAGTCCCGTAAACGAGTGAGTATGGAGAAACTCCAATGGATCTCCTGGGTGCCGTTCGGTATGCCCATAGTGCCATCGGTAGTTGTTCATGCCAATCTCTGGGATTGTCATGTACTGTCCGACTGAGAATCCGGATTAATGTTTTGTTGGTGCTCTCAGCCTGCCCATTCCCTTGAGGGTAGTATATGGTGGAAAAGACTTGTTTAATTCCATATCCTTCAAGTAAATCTCGTACTTGCTTGTTGGCGAAGGGAGTGCCGTTATCGGTAATGATATGTTTAGGTACTCCAAAGTGGTAGATGATATGCTCTTTAATGAACGCTGCAATCGTTGCTCCTGTAGTTCCACACAGAGGAATATCTTCGACCCATTTTGTGAAGTATTCAGTTGCGGTTATAATATATTCATGCTGCTTTGATGATGGCGGGTTGATCTTTCCAACAATATCAAGTCCCCAGCTATAGAATGGCAGCGGGCTAATTATCGAATGTAGGGGAGTGGATGGTGCATGGACGAGGTTCCCGTGAATCTGTCATTTGTGGAAGCTTTGAACGAAGGCAGCTGCATCATCTTCCATGGACGGCCAGTAATATTTCTCGTGTATCTGGAGAAATAATTTCTTATTTCCTTGATGTTCTCCTTCATGCATATCTTTCAATATTGTTGAGATTTCTCCTCCAGCCAGGCACCGTAGCAGATCACCTCCAAAGCTTTTCCGGTACAAAATCCCCTCGTGGAACACGAAACTCTTCGCTCTCCGTTTTATTCTGACTGCCTCTTTTGGGTTAGCAGGAACTGTGCCATCACGAAGGTAGTTAACATATGGCTGCCTCCAATCCCCGGTGTGATTTATGTTGAGTACCTCTAGTTGATGAGGTGGTGCCTGGCAGTTTGAGCAAGACTGTTGGAGCGCTCGAGACTGTGTCTCCATTTCTGGCCAGTAATAGCCTAAACATTGGAGGCGTCGATAGAGTGTCACCACCAATGTTTTTCCACAAATCTCGTTGTGAACACGGTCAAGTTGCATCTGTGCTTCTTCCTCTCCGAGACATCTTGATAAGGAACTATCCGGGTTTCGGTGGTATAACATGCCGTAGAGAATAAAGAAGTTTTGCAAGACTTTAAGGCTAAACTTTTCTTGATAAAGTGAACTGCTAAGCTCCTGAACGATCGTAGTTCGCCAGTCACAGGTTTCAGCATCCTTGCATTGTGAGATCCATGTTGATTCCGCTGTCCTTCTTTTCACCTTCAGGGTTTCTTCTATGCCTTCGAACTGCAATTTAGAAGCTAATGTTGCCAGGAAATCAGCATGCCTGTTGTTGTTGCGGCTAACATAAGTTATGGTTGCGTCAGCGAAGTAGTTCAGCAGTCTCTGAGCTTCATACCGGTATGGAGCTAGAGTTATCTCTTTTAGTGAATACACCCCGTTCATCTGATTAACCAATAATTTGGAATCGCCTCTTATTTCCAAACGTGTGGCTCCCGCCTGCTTGGATAATAGAATCCCTATAAGGAAGGCTTCATACTCCGCTGAGTTTTTAGTGCATTGAAAATCTAACTTGAAGGAGTGTGAAAAGACTTCGCCAGTTGGAGATACTAGGACTATGCCTGCTCCTCCAGTGTTGTTGCTGGGAGTAGCGGATCCGTCAAAATATAACAGCCAAGCTTCCTCTTCGACTACAAAGATGTCTAGAAACTCTCCAGGCATGTCTTCATGCAATGTTGTGGTACCTTCTCCAGGGAAAGCTGTTAGTAAATCCGCGACAGCCTGACCCTTAACAGCTCTGGGAGGAGTACACGTTATGTCTAGCTCTGAAATTTGGAGGAGCCACTTGGCAGCCCTTCCCATTAGAACTGGTTTTGACAGTAAGAACTTTGCAGGGTATGACTTGGATATGAGCGTTACCTTGTTGGATAGTAGGTAATTCCTGAACTTCTGGATGGAATGTATCAATGCTAGGCATGCTTTCTATGCTCTCGGGTATCTGAGTTCAGCGTCCCTCAATATTCGACTGAAGCAGTATATAGGACGTTCGACTCCCTCATTATCCTCTTGAGCCAGTAAGGCTCCAACGACAGTGTCACTGAAGGCGTTGTAGAGATATAACGGTATCCCTTGAACATGAGACTTCATGATGGCTAGAGACGACAATATGTGCTGAATTTTCCGAAACGCTTCCTGTTGGACGCTGGTCCAGTTAAAATCCGCTCCTTTCTTCAGCAGGGGGGTGAAGGAAGCAACGAGTTGAGCCAGACCAGGTATAAAAAGTCGAATGTAATTCACCTTTCCCATAAAACTTTGCAGTTCCTTCACGGTTCGAGGTGGTGGCATAGTGAGGATGGCTTGAGTCTTAGATGGGTCCACCTTGATTCCCTCAGCAGTCACTTGGAATCCCAGAAACTTTCCATAGGAGACACCAAAGGCACATTTCAAAGGATTCATCCTCAACTTGTACTCACGGCACCTCTCGAATACTTGTCGCAAGACTCCTGTGTGTTCCGTTCGGGCTTTCGATTTGACTACTATGTCATCTACGTAATCTTCAACTTGTTTATGCATCATGTCGTGAAAAATTGTTTTCATGGCGCGTTGATATGTCGCGCTGGCATTCTTTAAACCGAAAGGCATAACTGTATAGTAAAAATTTCCTAGAGGAGTTCGAAAAGCAGTCTTACTTGCATCATGCTCGTACATCCTTATCTGGTTGTAGCCGCTATATCCATCCATGAAGGAGAACATGCCATGCCCGCTCGTGGTGTCTACCAACATGTCGATGTTAGGTAGAGGAAAGTCGTCCTTGGGGCAGCACTTGTATAAATCTCTGAAATCTACACAGCATCGGATCTTCCCATTCTTTTTCTTTACTGGGACCACGTTATCCAGCCAGGTTGGATGGTGTATGGGCTTGATGAAGCCGGCAGTTAGCAATTTCTGGATTTCAGATTTAATTTGATCTTCCACCTCATGTATGAATTGTCTTGGAGACTGTTTGATAGGCTTGGATCCAGGCTTGATGTGAAGGTGATGAGTAACCAAATTTTCATCCATACCAGGCATTTCATCGTACGTCCAGGCGAATATATCTTGGTATTCTTTGAGGAGTTGCACAAGATTCGTCCGCTCCTCCATGGACAGAGTGGAACTAATGGAAATGGGCCTGGGAGACTCTTCACTGCCGATGTTAATAGTTTCGAGTTCGTCAGTTGTAGAGGTGGTACCGTCTTGCAGCTGTCTGGGGGCATCCAACACCTCTTCTTATGGGTCTCCGTTTTGACAACATTCTATTAAGCGGAGAGACCGAGCATCAGTCTCTCCTGCTAATTGCTAACAGCGGCGGCGGTAGACAGTCTTTCCTTTCTGATCCTGAGTTTCCACAAAGGTTCGTCCTCTCTTGGTAACGTGGTTTCCCGCCCCGTTGGGTGAAGGAGAGTTCCTCGTCAGCTGGGATGCATCATGTCTGATTTTTAATGACGCAAGCCGATCCTCCTCCTGGATTGATTCCCACGTGGGAAGTGGGGTACAATGTACTTCGCCTGGCTCTTCCTGTATAGCTTCCTTCGGTTTGAACAATTCTACTCCGCATATGGGTGCGTATGGAGACAACGATGCAGGTATACGAATGACTTCTTTGTTCAGCGTAGTTTTCAGGCACTGGTGATAGGTTGAAGGAACAATCCTATTCTCGTGGAGCCATGGCCTACCCAGTATCATGTGGTAGTCTGGTTCTTTCTCTATGACTTCGAATTTCACTTTTGATTGAACAGGACCTACGGATAAGTTCAGATTGACATACCCATATGTGTTGGTTTGGTTCCCTTCAAAGTCCGTCATTGTGGTAGACCGCCGCACAATCTTGTTTGGGCGAACCTTAGCCTCCTTGAGTGTCTTGAGGGTAATCACATTTGAGGATGCTCCTGTGTCGATGAGGGCACGTCTGAATTCTGAATCTTTGATGCGTGCGGTTACATGTAAGGCCCGATTGTGGCCCTCTTCTGCCATCTATCCGGTTGACGGCTGCAAACGTCTCTGTTCGCTGCTCTTTTGAGAGGTGCAGGAGTTTACATAAACTTTCCACTAAAGAAGCGGCTTCCTGATCCACAGGTCTTTGGCCTGTAGTGAAACTGTTGATTTGGGGGCGTTCAGTCCCCAGTGTCGGGACCTCCATGACAGGGCCGCCCATCTCTGACGTCATCTTGATGAGGAGATCGAGTATGTTGTTGATCGCTTCTTTGATCAGGTTCATGTTTCTCGTGTGAACCTCCTGTACTCGTGCTAACTCGATCAACGTCGGGATTCTTCCATCCAGACCATTAGGTGTGCCGTCGAAGGGAACTTGATCATGACCTAAGGCTGTCGAGGTATTCCTAAGACCGGCCATCTTGAAATCAACTAAATAGGGTTAAGTATCGAAGAAATCGACTTCACAACCGAGATATTAACCTCCCACTGTGGTCGCCAATTGTTTGTGGGAGAAAACTACTTCTGCAGGTTTAGGTAATTTTGGGTGTGTGTGGATGAGAAGTGAATTTAAATCTTCAACAAATGTGTTGCACGATGAGCACTTTTGATTCGAGAGATAATCTGTACAATTCTGTCCTAATCCGAAGACACGGCCGTTCCAGATTTTTTTCGGTCACAGGTGAAGGATGTGAGGTTGATCTTAAGGAGGGAAGCGAAGAAGGTGTTGAGAGTATGAAGGTGAAGGCTATTTGATGACTTGTTAACAGAAGGTTGAGCAGGCTAGCAAATATTGCAGGCGAGGCTCTGGGTGTTGAATACGATGGTATTAACACTTGGTTTTTTCTGTGTTCTGTTGGAAATAGGGAGGAGAACCTATTTATACAAGTCGATAAGCCTTCATCATGTCTCTCGTGGGAAAGTGGAGGAAGTGGAGTGATGGAGGAAGTGGAGTTGTGTGTTAGTGTCACATGGTTGCTTGCCCACTTCTCCTATCATCGCTAACCGCCCATGTTTCCCTGACACGATCTTGTGATGGCGTGTTGCATGATGCACGCTGTAAACCTCCAGACCAATAACCCAGTTTTTATCCCCCAGTTGTGACGTGATTAATGTCTCGAGTGTGTGGATCGTGGGACCCACATAAAATAGTGCAGGGTGAATCGTGAACTTGGTATGACATCGCATGCATCCATCTGCAGCTGACCGTTTGGAGGCTGTATGGGCAGGCCACGCTTTGGTCGGTCACCCTGTGAAGAAGAGTGACGGATGGTGATCATGGTGATACCTTGTTTGCTGGTTGATTCGCACCCTAAGTCATTCTTCTAAGCTTGCAAAGTTGGACGGATGAGATGGCTTGCAACCCTACTTGCGATTGTTGGATGGGAGGCGCGTATGCTGCCTCTTTCAACCCAAACGTTTGCATGCTAAGGGAGTTTCTATGGAGGAACCGATTGGCCATGCATGGAGGTGGTACAATGGTGTTCACGCCCATGCCTGCTTGACTTGCAAAGATTTGATCTAATCCACTCACTTTAGGTGGCAAAGACAGGTGGTCGAGATTAGAACTTATGGAGGGGCCGTGACATTCCACCTTTGGGCATGCGTACCGAGGAATTTGACCACTGACGGTCTTGGACGATCAGCTAGGCGTGAAGTCGGGCCCACGGTGGTCATGCTATCATACTCGGTTCCCTCTAAGTTTCCATCTTTTCCTTCCATCCAAGCCTGCGAAGATGGACGTATGAGATGATTCTACGACATTAGGGTTTCGGATCGATCACTTTGGGCAACCGATTTGAGAGTTGCGTGTCTCCTTTGGGGAGGCCGGACATGCATGCAGAAACCTTGGTTGTCAGTGAGAATGTACATACTTGCTCCATGGCTCTGGGAGCAATCTAATCCATCCAACTATGCCTGCGAAGTCGGATGGTCGTGATCATTTTTGATCTTCTCAACCTGAATAAGGCGTTAATCTAGCCTTGTTTGGGCAATCTTTTCTTGCACCACGCCTTGCCTATGAGGGAGTCGGTCATGTAGGTATAAAGAGGGTCTGTCAATGGTGTACCATCACTTCACTACTTGTTTTTAGGGTATAATCTAAGCCGTCCAAGTATGCCTGCGAAGTTGGACGTTCACGATTAAAAGGAACCCTAATTAGGTTCCAGCCGTGCGTCATGCTCACTTTGAGCGCACGTTTTGGAAGGACCAAATGTAGTTGGTCTTGACCGTTCGGTCATGCATGAAGGTGAGTCCGAGGTGATCATGGTAGCATGCTCAGGACCCCCTGAATCTATATCTACATCCTCCATCTATGCCTGCGAAGTTGGACGGATGAGATCTATTTTTGAGTTTGTTTTCAGCAGGTGAGACTAACATGGGTAGTCTTTCCTACATTCAACGGGGCTAATATAACCCGCCGTCAGGTAGACTACGGGTGTTTGCATGTCGAACACAAGGCTTTAATTAAGGCAGTAATGCTGCAAACCTACATAAAATCGGGATGGTTGTTACATGCTCCGCTCTGGGTAGGTTATAATTCTCAGGGATGGTTGCACATGCTCCAATGAATTATCATGGCGAGAAATATTCATCACCTGAAGGCTTTATTCTTTGCAGGACGTCAGCTTACAAAAATTGGCTTTTTACAATTTTAGCCTTTAAATAGAAATCCACCATCAACAATATGCTCCCAGAAATGTAGCTTGTAAATGATTAAAAGAAGTTATATTATTTTTTGAAAATCCCTCAAACCATTTTAGCGCCTCGCCAGTTAATCTAGATGCAAAATATTTACACAATACAACATCATGATTCTCTCATTGTAGCATACACCTAACATAAGCCTTAACATGTTGTACAGTACAAGTAGTTCCATCAAAAATGCTGGTTAATGCTGGTAAGTTGCACTTAGGAGGTATTCCTCTTAACTGTACTTCTTGAGTAAATGGAGTTCGCGCAGCTTCTTCAATAGCTTCATCAAGTTGCCTTCTACCTCCTTATTTTCTGTTGTTTATTATTCCCCTCATCTCTGCTAACTCTCTTAAAATTTGCTCATTCGCAGCTGAATTTGGTTCCATTGGTATTTTCAATGCTGCTTCCCTTCTTCTGCGTTCATGTACTTCTTATCTTGCGAGATTTTGTATATCTTCATCTACATCCATATTTCTTCTTCTGCGATCTTCTGCTTCAGTTTCTTCTTGCCATCGCAACTGATTATACTGTCTATTTTCTTCTCTGCGAATTTCTTCATTTCTCATCATTTCTCTTCTCTGTCTTTCTATTCTCCTTTGTATTCTATCATACTCTTCCTAAATATTATTATTATGGCGATTTTGCGTCCGTCTCCTTTCTCAATTTTTATGGTTATTTTGTCGTAATGCCTCTTGAAATTCTCTCTCGCGAGCTAGTCGCTCTTGTTTAGCATAATGTCTCTCAATTTCTTCTTCAATTATTCTTCGATTTCTCTGGATCTCTCACCATGTAATATCCTCCTACCTTCTTCTGGATTATCTTCATCATTTTGGTTGTTTCTTCCCTCTTGATTTATGTTGTTAAGTCTATTATCCAAATTTTCGCTACGCGGATCATGGCGATCTTCTACTACCTCTTCTTCTCTATGACGTTGCTCTTCATTTATATTTTGCACTTCTTCTTGGATATTTCCTCTAGCATATCTTACTGGGGAATTTGGCCTTAATTCTTCCCTTACTGATCTTGAATTCGATCTAACAGTATTTCTTGATCTTCTATTTTGTAATCTGAAATTCTCCATTCTCAACTCGTGATTTTGTATTGTTAAATTTGCACGCTCTTCCACCTCTAATCTTCTTTCCTCTTGTATTATTTGTCTTGGATCATTTGCTGTTTTATTTTCATCTCCTCCGTGAATTAATCCTTCAACCATTCCTTGATTTCTTTTTTCTCTTCTTCCGTCTCTTAATTGTTGATCTTCTACATCTTCCATCGAGTCCGATCTCCAAGTATGCACACTCACTCTATCATAATCCACATTTCTATTTTGGATCGGTGTTTGTTGATTAGGTTGTGGGATTTGATCTTCTCCTTCAATCCTTGTTCTATTTCTTCTTGTTCTTATCCTTGAAGAATCTCCTAATTCATTTGTTTCTTCTCCTGCAAGTCTTTTACTCCTCCTCATAGTTGTTGGTGGTTCTGATGTATTTCTTATTCTTCTAGCCATTTCTTCAACTCTAATGATTTCTTCAAATCTTCAAATTGTAATTAGAGATTTCTTAACTTGATTCTCCCTGTTTCGGGCGCCAAAATATAGTTGCAGGATTTCCCACACTACACCCTTGTTAAGTCTTTGCTATAATCAACTCAAAATTGAAGATGAAAAATAACACTTTATTATTTTAGTTTCAGAAATATTTATAGAAATGAGAGAATTCAAGATTACAACTATTCTCTTGAAGTTTCTCTCTCCTCAAGACTTTCTTAACTCTCAAAAATACATCATCCTTTTCTGTACACATCGGGTCTATATTTATAGGGTAGTTACATAGTGAATGAAAGCTAAGTTTTCCTCTTATTTCGGATTGGTTCTGCGATTGTACCGCGATAGTTACAACGTTAAATCTCGCAAGCTTTGTAGCCATCGCAGAACAAACATGCTTTCCTCAATTTTTCTTCAGTTGTCAGGTATTACGTCATTCATTTAAAGGCTTTTGTGACACTCGTGAAGTGTAGTTGAAGATCTTGCGGTGATACTCACTGGGAAGCGTTGTTAATCTCGCAGAGAATAGATGTAGCGATATTCTGGTCCTACACATCGGTTGTTCTGTTTAATCAGTCTTTTTATAAAAAAAAATGTAGTATGCTTCTCTGACTAAGGAAGAAAAGTATAATATACTTTTGAGACGTGGACAAATCAAGGAACAAGTTCTGACGGGACAACAATATGGAGTTTCTAATGGTGGAAATACACCGAAACAGGATAAAATGGTAAGATTTCTTTACGAATTCTGAGTGCCTGTATCCATTCGGTTACATGTTTATCATCCCATATATCAACTAAAAGTACAATAACGTATTTACATAGACAGTAGATCAGGCGAACTCAACGTATGATAAAGATTAACATTAAGAGAACAAAATATTAAATGTCAGATTATAATAGCATCCTAAACATTATGTTTAAAATTGAAGAAAAAAGGATGAAAAGAAAATAACCGTCTTTTGGTTTTTGATGATTGTTTGTTATGTCTAAGAATAGTTCTTTATTTCAGATTGTAAGTCATTCAAGATAAGTCATTTTATTACTATATACAGAGCTTTTATTAATGTGGATTATTGTTGTAACAGCTTCATAAGCATACTAGGATGAGAAAAGTTGTAGAGGATCCATTCGGTGGTCAATACGAGGATGATGAAGCAAAATATCGTGCACAATATATGGGTAGTGCTCCTGCATGTGGTGACTAGGTAAATAAATGATGTAGCTGAAGATTTGTTATCTAAGACAATACTTTGCTGTTCTGATTTAGCTTAGTTTGTTTATTTATTTTTTGTGCAATTTTAATCGTAGTTATTGGTTCCGACGATTAATTTCTTATGCAGTTTGGTATGGATTATGAAGTTGTGAATAAGTATGTTGGTCTAAAAAAGAAGGACTCCTAAGAAAACGATGACGATATGTAACTATACTAATTATTCCAAAAAAATTATGGCTTAAATCAACTTTTTAAACTTTAGACAGAGATGTAGCTCTTTTTAATGTGGCTATTTTTGGAAAGGTCTATTCCGCATCAGGATATATCGTCTGACGATTATAGTGACTACTACCCATCCAATGATGACAAACTCCTGAATGAAACTCCGGTTCTTTCATCCTCTACAAAAAGACGCAAAGACTTGGACGAGTTCGACCGACATTCTCTGGGGAAGATAGAACATAAGTGTAATTGGTGGGAGCTTTGCACTGGATCGACGAATGAAGGAGCGATTCCTCATTGATAAATCCTGTTTTTACTAGATGTTGTAATTAAGGAAAAGTTAGATTATCGGATCTTCGTGAGCCTCCTCCGGTAATAAAGGGACTGTTCGAAGGGGATGACAGTAGTTCAAAGATGTTCAGGAAAACTTTAAGGAGATATAATTCCACAAACGCCTTTACGAGTCTCGGGTGCTAGTATGACAATAGAGCTAAGAAGGGAAGTGGTCCTGAAAAATTTTCAATACATGAAGAGTTGCGGCATTGTAGCGGTTGTTTGCTACCTGCGGAGGAGAATAAGGCAAGCTATTCACAGCTATTCTTTTATGATCCTGAGAAAGCGCTGGATATACGAGAACAAAACAATCCCAAATTAGAACGTGAAGTACTGCATATTATACAAGATACGTTGAGAGCTAACAATAGACTCTATCCCAAGTACGTTCATGCGAAAAATATACTGGAGAGCATACCAGATGAAAGGTAGAGGTATCTTTGCACTTTAATTCAGAATACGACCAGCGAAGGTACAACGCCCCAGTTGTGTAGGAAGTGTCGGTTATCGTACTAGAAAAAGAGAATGACATACAAAGGACTCGTGATATTATATTACACCGGAAGAGTGGGAAAAGTTGGACCAGGATAACTGAATACCATCCTCTTTATTTACCGCTACATTATGTGTTGTTCTTTCCTTATGGTGAGATGGGTTGGAGCTGAAAATTAACTCTATGGGAGGAAAGCATTAAAGATTTTGGAAATAAAAGTCTATCCCTGATGGATTTTTATAGTTATTATCTATTTCCTCGCGTGCTGGAATACTCTACTATTCTTAGGGGGTATAAACTTTTCCAAGAATTCGTGGTGGATGCATGGGCTTCGACCGAACAGAACCATTTAGGATGGATAAGGTTCAATCAGGATAAGCTACGTGCAGATAATTACAGTTAGATAATAAAGATGAAGAAGGATGGGATATCTCCGGATCAAGGGGGTACACCATGTGTTTTGCCATCTACGCATGTCGGAGGACCAAGGAAGATGCATGAGATCTATCAGGACTCCATGGAAATAACATGCTATAATCATCATCTAGATATCTTTCTCACCATGATGGAAAATCCAAACTGGACAGAGATACAAGAAGCACTTTATCCTCACCAGACTGCATCTGACCGTCCAGATTTAGTTGCGCGAGTATTTGAGATAAAAAGAAAGGCTTTGATGGATGAGATAGTCGAAAAGATGGTGTTTGGGGATGTGGTCAGGTACGTGTATACCATTGAGTTTCAGAAGCGTGGATTTCCTCATATACATTTACTTATATATCTTGAGAAGTCGCAAAAAATACGTACAGTTGACCAAGTACATAGATACGTGTCATCTGAACTTTCCGGCGAGCAGAGTGACCCGGTCCTGCTTGATACGGTTAGAAAATGCATGGTTCACGGACCATGTGGTGACATGATTAAATATTTTCCTTGCATGAGAAAAGGAAAATGCACCAAACATTATCCAAAGAGCTATACTGATACTACTTGTTTGGACGGAGGTGGGTATCCGGTTTATCATCGCAGGAATAATGGCGTAGAGGTGGTATGTCATGCGGATGTTTAATTTCCATATAAACGTCGAGGTATATGCTGGGATAAGGGCGGTCAAGTACATCAACAAGTACATATACAAGGGGTATGACAAAACAACATTTGTGGTTGGATCTCCTGATTAGATACAAATATACATTGACGCAAGGTACATAGGTCCCCCAGAAGCTGTTTGGCATATGTTTGGGTAGCGTATGCACAAAGAATATCCGCACGTAGAAAGATTGACAATACACCTTAAAGGTATGCAGAGAATTGTATATGAATCTGAAGCATCAACTGAAGGAGTGACACAGACAGCTGAGAATTATAAATCTAAACTGATGGCATACTTTGAGTACTATGATGAGAATCCCAATGCCCCTGCATACACGTATCAAGAATTTCCACATCACATGGTGTGGAAAAAAGATAAATGTAGATGGGAAGTAAGGAAAAAACAATTTGCGATAGCTAGGATGTACTTTGTCTCTCCGAGCGCCGGTGAATTATTCTACTTGAGATTGCTATTAACTGTTGTGGAAGGCGTCAGGTCATTCGAACATCTGAGGACTGTGAATGGCGTACTACATCCGACCTATAAAAAAGCATGCGTTGAGCTTGGGTTACTAGAGAGCGATGGAAAATTTGTAAATTATTTGAGGGAGGCATCAACTGTTCAGGTAGGAAGCCAGATGAGAAACCTCTTTAAGATAATTCTGTCAGATGGAAATCCAGTTGGACCAGAATTTTTATGGAAAGAATTGAAGATGCATATCTGCGATGATTTACATCACATTGTTAAAGAAAGTATTGCATCCTAGAACCAACGGATGAGCAAATTGAAGACTATGGACTTTACCTGATTGATAAATTGTTGCGTGAGGTAGGGAAGGACATGGCGCATTTCTGCTCGATGCCTAAGTCTAAGATTGATTGGGATAATCTTTATGGAAACCGTTACATGCGCGAGCATATGCAAATGAAGGCAGAAATAAATGAGGATCAACTTAAGAAGAATATTGCTAAATTGAATGAGGAGCAACTTGCGGCTTTCAAGGCAGTGACAGATTCCGTGGACCGAAAAGACGGGACTAAATTAATTTTGAATGGTAGTGCAGGGACAGGGAAGAAGTTTGTCTACAACACCATTGCTGCGAGCTGCCATCTGAAGGGTAACATTGTTTTGATTGTTGCATCGTCCGGTAAATATATCCCATTGCTTGATATTCTATGTATATAAACATCTTTTTATGGTTTCCATCGTTTTGTCTGAGAAATCACTTCTTATATTGATCTAATTTTGATTACTAAATTGCATTTATTTACATATACCAAGAATAGCTTCCTTGCTTTTGGAGGGAGGACGTACTGCACATTCAAAATTCAGAATTCCTATAGATATAACAAGGACCAGTGTTTGTTCAATAGCTAAACAAAAGGAAGAAGCTGAATTTATAAAACATGCGACTTTGATTATGGAATGAGCTGCCAATACAGCATAGGCATTATGTTGAGGCGGTAAACAGGTTGCTCTAGGATATTCATGAAAATAAGGAAGATGACTTCGGAGGTGTTACTGTCGTTGT
Organism: Papaver bracteatum; assembly: GCA_023529315.1. Taxonomy (NCBI): domain Eukaryota; kingdom Viridiplantae; phylum Streptophyta; class Magnoliopsida; order Ranunculales; family Papaveraceae; genus Papaver; species Papaver bracteatum. Next base: position 1,171,090 of record JAJJWX010001467.1, read on the forward strand.
GGGAGGAGACTTTACCAGTGATACCGACCGGAGGCCGGGCAGAAATAGTGGGGGCGTGCATTCAGAGATCTTTTTTATGGGTGTAGTTGCAGGAATTCCTACACTACACCCTATTCAAGAATTTATCAATATTTATGACATAATTTGAAGATTAAAGACACTTTTCATTAATTTGATCTTAAGGAATTATAGAAATCAAGAACACAGAACACTTGATAAAATATTTTCTCTCTCTTAAAAACTTTCCTAGCACTCAAAAGTTCATCCCCCACTCTGGAACTATTCATCCCCTTTATATAGGTATTTACATAGTGGATTACAGCTCATGACAGCTCATTTACAGCTAAGATCCCCTTCAATTTTGGATCTTAGTAACTGCGATAAATCGTAGTTAGCACCGCCTTTATCTTTCGCAGGTTTTAATTATATATCGCAGACATGTCACACTTTCTTCGTGTTTCCGTCGTTTTCAATCATTACGTCACTGTTTAAGTCATCTTTGGATGTCTCGCAGGATATCATTGATTATCGCAGAACAATCGTTTATTACCTATGTATCACAGTACTGTTGTTTATTTCGCAGGAATATTGTTGTGACAATATTCTGATCCTACATCTTGCCTCTTCTCATATCTTTTCTGCGAAGAAGATAAAGATCATGAGAATTTAATTTTTTTAATTTGCCGCAACTCCTTATCTTTTACCCGACAAAGTTCCCTATTTTACGCTTTTACTACCGACACGTGTCAATCTTTACCAATTAATCCGGTTACCCATCCTTCATCTATAAATAATGTCCCACTCGAGAATATTTCTTTCTTCTTTCACTTTCTCTTTTTCTTCAACTTTTCCTTTTTCTTGTCTGCAACTTTTTCTCTCCTGGTATCCTTCCTGCTGCTGCTCTAATGGAGACTCAAAGGTATGTTCTTATCTTGAATCTTAATTTGTTCATGTTATGTTATCTTTATCGCCCCATTTTCTTTATATTCCCCATATTTTATCATCTTTTTTCAGTAACACCACTTCTCAGATTAAAGTTACTATCAAAAACCCTGCTTTTCCCAATCTTTTAACGGTGATGCCTCATCTACTGTCATAATTTTATTTCCTTCAAAATCTCGCTTGTGTATCCTTCCTTTAATATCTTCATGGAACTTATCTATCATCATCTTTGTTATTACATCACATTCCAATTTCTTTTGATTATCTTTGACTTCAATCATCTTTTCTTCCATCCAATTTCTTGATATTCTTCTAATTCTTGAATAATTTCTTTCTTTTACCTAACCTTTACTATGATTTTCAACTCTTCAATCCCTGTTTCTGGGCGCCAAAATGTAGTTGCAGGAATTCCCACACTACACCCTATTCAAGAATTTATCAATATTTATGACATAATTTGAAGATTAAAGACAATTTTCATTAATTTGATCTTAAGGAATTACAGAAATCAAGAACACAGAACACTTGATAAAAGATTTTCTCTCTCTTAAAAACTTTCCTAGCACTCAAAAGTTCATCCCCCACTCTGGAACTATTCATCCCCATTATATAGGTATTTACATAGTGGATTACAGCTCATGACAGCTCATTTACAGCTAAGATCCCCTTCAATTTCGGATCAGAGTAACTGCGATAAATCGCAGTTAGCACCGCCTTTATCTTTCGCAGGTTTTATTGATATATCGCAGACATGTCACACTTTCTTCGTGTTTCCGTCGTTTTCAATCATTACGTCACTGTTTAAGTCATCTTTGGATGTCTCGCAGGATATCATTGATTATCGCAGAAAAGTCGTTTATTACCGATGTATCACAGTACTGTTGTTTATTTCGAAGGAATATTGTTGTGACAATATTCTGATCCTACAATGGGATAACATGAAGGTTTTGATACTCACCAAAAATATGCAGCTGGATATGCAAGAACCGGAAAATCGAGCGTATGCGGATTTCCTACTCAAGGTAATTATCTTTGTTGTCTCTCCATACATCTTAGATTCGGTTATTTGGTGATAATACCTTAGGTATCCATGATAGATTATAGTTGGAAATTAGCTTATATTGACACAACTGATTAAACTTCTTATCTTATTTTATATTTTACAGGTCGGTTCTGAAGCAGTTGACAAAGTTGATCTGCTATCGGCTGTGAATGTATGTAAAACCAGAAGAGACCTAATAACAAAGCTCTATCCATGCCTCACAAAAACACAAATCTGGATAGGGGATGAGGAATGTTATAAACAAGTTTCGGAGGAGGAACTAACTAATGAAATGATTCTCACGGCACGCAATGATGATGTTAATGAGATTAATGTCGAGTCACTTAATTTTTTGGACGGAGATACATACACATATCTAGCAGCTGATAGGTTGACTCCCGACGAAAATGGTAGGATACCACCAATAAGCAATGAATTTGTACAAAATCTAAACCCACCAGGAATGCCTTTATTCAAACTACAACTCAAAGTTGGATGTCCGATGATTTTGATGAGAAATCTCGCTCCTTCGGAGGGACTTTGCAATGGAACAAGGTTATTGGTGATGCACGTCATGTACCCGATATTGTATTGGAGTGCCCATATCATATTCAAGGGGGGTAGTTAGTTGTTAGTAGTATTTAGCTTAAGAGTGGGTTTCCTTATCATTGTAATGAGTGGGTTAGATGTAAACATCTGGTGGCATTGTAGCCGTTGAATCTAAGAGTAAGGTCTAGCTTTATAAGCTGAAAGTCCTGTAATAGTGAGTATCATCCAATTTTATGAATTAATGAAATATAGTTTAGTTTATCTTTCTTCCTCCTCTTAGGCTGGTTCTATGAATCAGATTTCTTTTTTTCTAGGCTTTGATTCTTAAAATCAAAGAGGTTATTATCAAATCCTGGAACCGATCTTGTTATGTAATCTAGGTACATAACAATTGGTATCAGATTTGTTCGATCCATGGGGTGTATTTTGTATCTAGTTAGGTAGAAATTTCAGTTCTATAACCATTTAGTTGATATGAAGAGAATATATCAAGATATACTTAACGATGTACCTTCACCCAGTCGAAATTATCATCTTTCGCAAACAGAAGATCTCATCAACTTCACCAATTTTAAGTGGGAATCAATTTACATACAACCATTAGAATAACAATTTGTTCATGGGGTTGTGAATACAAAAATGGTAGAAGTGAAGAAGCAACCTGATGATTTAGCATCAACGATGCTTACCAAAGAATTTTTCTATTCAACAATGGAGTCATATTTTGGTAAGAAAAACTGCAGTCGTGGAGATCCAGTAGGAGCTTCAAAAATTACTTCAAAGTCATCGGATGAAGAAGATCCTACTAAATCAATTGGAATTAACGACCTAATTTCTACTTCTGTTGCTCAACCCTCTGATTATAAAGACTTCAGTGTTGTTATATTGGAAGAAGCAAAATCGATTCCGACTTCTTCTTCTCAAGTTATCGATAAGGTTGAATCTCAGAAAACTAACTCAATTTCCGCTAGCACTGCTAAAGAAAAGGATGGTTCCTTCGATTGTGTGAATTTTCTAATTAGTGAAACTGCAAAGACGAATGTTAAGGACTTCACTTGCATAAATCAAGTCAAGAATGGTGAAGTAAATTATTCTTCCCTAGATTTTCATTTCAACTTTCATAGGAAGTTCGCAAATCATGAATACTTGAAGGAGTTGTTGTCCACTTTCTACAAAAAATCAGATGGTGTTTGTATGGATTGTGGTTCTTTTCCCCTTGATATCACTCGTTCGTTATTTGATCGAGGTAAGCTTCTCCTCATTTCATTTAATTCTTATGAGAAATTAATTGTTCCATGGATTTCAAGTATATGGTACCAATTAGATTTCTGTTCTTTCCAATTGATTATGCGTTTGTGTGTTAATGATACCGAAATTTTAGATGAGAAGAAGATGTTTGTAAAAATGCCAGATAGAAATATAATTTTTACATATTTTTTGGTAAGGATGGTTAAACATGGGAAGGCACATGAACTGCTTGTTAAACTGCCTAAGAGTGTAGCGTGTAATTTGGGCAGTGACATAAATGATTTTATTTTGCGACTTTAAAAGGATAAAGTGAGTTACAAGTTACTGATAAATGAATGCCTTATAATGGTCATGAATTCTTCTCGCTGGTTATTTGATCGTGGGAAACTGATTGTTTTTTTTTTTTTTGGTAAGTCTAGGGGTTTCTTATTTTGATACTCTTGATTCTAAGTTTGGGCATCAAATGAAGGTGGGGTTTACAGACTTCTTATTAATTATTTTAGCTAAACTGGATGATAATGGTGATACTAGTAAATTACTTGTCAAAATGTCACAGAGAGGATATCTTACTAACAGTTTTCCGATGCTCCTGAGGCTGCAAATCGGTGGAATTCAGAATGCTTATAAATGCTCATGTGCTCAAAGCTCTGAAAAAGGGGGAGAATCATTTTATCTTATTCAACTGCAGAGTGGGTTGCTTGTGGAGATTGTAGACAATTCTTGTGCATTATTATTTGTTCTTCCACCTGGTTTGGCGAATTTGGTATGTGTTCCCTTTGATACATTCTTTATATACTGTCAGGGGTTAGTCGAACTGCAAGTGGGGTCTCTAATTCTCCATGTATTGAGGTTTCCTATTGAATATTTTAAGATAGGTGTTAATGATTCTCGAAGCGTATTTGATCGTGGTAAAGGGTTTCAGCACATGAGGAGTTACTCTTACTTTGTTATAGTATATTTTTGTTAAGATACAATGGGTTCTGTGTTTAAGACTGGTGTGTATGTTATGATAGAAGAAATAAGAGGACAAAATCCATATTACATCTGTATGGTCAAAATGAAAATGCTCAGAAGCATGCTTGACAGTGATCATGGTGATGTTTGTTTCCATCTTTATTTTGTTGTCAATCGTTCCTTGTTTGATCGCGGAAAGTGGTATAATTGGTCCAGGGTAGTAGAAAATTACAGTGGACAATGTGTTATTGCACTTATTTCCAACCTGAGTACCCATTGAAGTTACTTGTTAGAAGCTGTTGTAGCCTTTTTGAGATAAGTATCTTTTCTCCAATTGCAATCTTAGGTTCATACTTTACTGGTTTTCCAACTTCTGGATGTTCTCGACAACCTCTTTCGTATTGCAACCAACTGAAGGGTTTATGTGAATTTGGTACCTCGAAATATTATTTTTCTTGTTATAATTGTGAGGGAGGTTTAGCATCTCAAACTGTGGAGATCTATAGATTCGTTGGTCGTGTCCTGGTAAGAATGATGGAAAGTCAGTTCATGACCATTAAGATTCAGGTTATCAGTATGCTGCTGCCAGTGACCTTTTTGAGATGGAAACTCAAGACTTACTCAACGTACTTCAGATTCTAGACGAGCTGTTGTGTTTCGACTTCTTGAGATGGAAGTTCAACTTGGTTCCAACTGGGTGGTGGAGCTGTTATGTAGGTGCAAAATTTTTATTTTTGAGGAATTGGTTCTCCGAAGATGATGGAAATACTTTCTCCGTATATCAAGTTTGCTCGCTGGATATATGATAGATGTAGTGCCTTTCTAGTGTTCTGTGATTTTCCTTTTGGAGCCAAGTCGGGACTCTTTACTGATCTTCTCATCTATGGCAGTCCAAGCACATGGGAAATTTGTGTTGTTATTTTGTCATACTCGAAAGTCATGTTTGGTATGTCCACCATCAAGTGGATATCTACATCTTGGAAGGAGGTAGCCGGCATGTACATGTAAGTTAGCAAAGATGGTTGTGTCTCAATAGAAATAGGTAGAAGCTATATACAGTATGCAAGTGGTTAACATAGTAAAAGACAAGATTTGCAACCAGGTGACTTCGGCAGTTGAAAACCTTTCTCACTGATAAAAGTAGGCAGCCCGAGTTGACGAGCTAGTACTTTGGCAGGATGTCATGTACAGGGTATTGTGTTGGAGTGCGCTTGCAACTCAGTTCTCATCCTTGAGGGCAAGGATGTTTCCAAGGGGGGGTGGAATGTCATGTACCCGGTATTGTATTGGAGTGCCCATATCATATTCAAGGGGGGTAGTTAGTTGTTAGTAGTATTTAGCTTAAGAGTGGGTTTCCTTATCATTATAATGAGTGGGTTAGATGTAAACATCTGGTGGCATTGTAGCCATTGGATCTAAGAGTAAGGTCTAGCTTTATAAGCTGAAAGTCCTGTAATAGTGAGTATCATCCAATTTTATGAATTAATGAAATATAGTTTAGTTTATCTTTTTTCCTCCTCTTAGGCTGGTTCTATGAATCAGATTTCTTTTTTTCTAGGCTTTGATTCTTAAAATCAAAGAGGTTATTATCAAATCCTGGAACCGATCTTGTTATGTAATCTAGGTACATAACAATTGGTATCAGATTTGTTCGATCCATGGGGTGTATTTTGTATCTAGTTAGGTAGAAATTTCAGTTCTATAACCATTTAGTTGATATGAAGAGAATATATCAAGATATACTTAACGATGTACCTTCACCCAGTCGAAATTATCATCTTTCGCAAACAGAAGATCTCATCAACTTCACCAATTTTAAGTGGGAATCAATTTACATACAACCATTAGAATAACAATTTGTTCATGGGGTTGTGAATACAAAAATGGTAGAAGTGAAGAAGCAACCTGATGATTTAGCATCAACGATGCTTACCAAAGAATTTTTCTATTCAACAATGGAGTCATATTTTGGTAAGAAAAACTGCAGTCGTGGATATCCAGTAGGAGCTTCAAAAATTACTTCAAAGTCATCGGATGAAGAAGATCCTACTAAATCAATTGGAATTAACGACCTAATTTCTACTTCTGTTGCTCAACCCTCTGATTATAAAGACTTCAGTGTTGTTATATTGGAAGAAGCAAAATCGATTCCGACTTCTTCTTCTCAAGTTATCGATAAGGTTGAATCTCAGAAAACTAACTCAATTTCCGCTAGCACTTGCTAAAGAAAAGGATGGTTCCTTCGATTGTGTGAATTTTCTAATTAGTGAAACTGCAAAGACGAATGTTAAGGACTTCACTTGCATAAATCAAGTCAAGAATGGTGAAGTAAATTATTCTTCCCTAGATTTTCATTTCAACTTTCATAGGAAGTTCGCAAATCATGAATACTTGAAGGAGTTGTTGTCCACTTTCTACAAAAAATCAGATGGTGTTTGTATGGATTGTGGTTCTTTTCCCCTTGATATCACTCGTTCGTTATTTGATCGAGGTAAGCTTCTCCTCATTTCATTTAATTCTTATGAGAAATTAATTGTTCCATGGATTTCAAGTATATGGTACCAATTAGATTTCTGTTCTTTCCAATTGATTATGCGTTTGTGTGTTAATGATACCGAAATTTTAGATGAGAAGAAGATGTTTGTAAAAATGCCAGATAGAAATATAATTTTTACATATTTTTTGGTAAGGATGGTTAAACATGGGAAGGCACATGAACTGCTTGTTAAACTGCCTAAGAGTGTAGCGTGTAATTTGGGCAGTGACATAAATGATTTTATTTTGCGACTTTAAAAGGATAAAGTGAGCTACAAGTTACTGATAAATGAATGTCTTATAATGGTCATGAATTCTTCTCGCTGGTTATTTGATCGTGGGAAACTGATTGTTTTTTTTTTATTTTTTTGGTAAGTCTAGGGGTTTCTTATTTTGATACTCTTGATTCTAAGTTTGGGCATCAAATGAAGGTGGGGTTTACAGACTTCTTATTAATTATTTTAGCTAAACTGGATGATAATGGTGATACTAGTAAATTACTTGTCAAAATGTCACAGAGAGGATATCTTACTAACGGCTTTTCCGATGCTCCTGAGGCTGCAAATCGGTGGAATTCAGAATGCTTATAAATGCTCATGTGCTCAAAGCTCTGAAAAGGGGGAGAATCATTTTATCTTATTCAACTGCAGAGTTGGTTGCTTGTGGAGATTGTAGACAATTCTTGTGCATTATTATTTGTTCTTCCACCTGGTTTGGCGAATTTGGTATGTGTTCCCTTTGATACATTCTTTATATACTGTCAGGGGTTAGTCGAACTGCAAGTGGGGTCTCTAATTCTCCATGTATTGAGGTTTCCTATTGAATATTTTAAGATAGGTGTTAATGATTCTCGAAGCGTATTTGATCGTGGTAAAGGGTTTCAGCACATGAGGAGTTACTCTTACTTTGTTATAGTATATTTTTGTTAAGATACAATGGGTTCTGTGTTTAAGACTGGTGTGTATGTTATGATAGAAGAAATAAGAGGACAAAATCCATATTACATCTGTATGGTCAAAATGAAAATGCTCAGAAGCATGCTTGACAGTGATCATGGTGATGTTTGTTTCCATCTTTATTTTGTTGTCAATCGTTCCTTGTTTGATCGCGGAAAGTGGTATAATTGGTCCAGGGTAGTAGAAAATTACAGTGGACAATGTGTTATTGCACTTATTTCCAACCTGAGTACCCATTGAAGTTACTTGTTAGAAGCTGTTGTAGCCTTTTTGATATAAGTATCTTTTCTCCAATTGCAATCTTAGGTTCATACTTTACTGGTTTTCCAACTTCTGGATGTTCTCGACAACCTCTTTCGTATTGCAACCAACTGAAGGGTTTATGTGAATTTGGTACCTCGAAATATTATTTTTCTTGTTATAATTGTGAGGGAGGTTTAGCATCTCAAACTGTGGAGATCTATAGATTCGTTGGTCGTGTCCTGGTAAGAATGATGGAAAGTCAGTTCATGACCATTAAGATTCAAGTTATCAGTATGCTGCTGCCAGTGACCTTTTTGAGATGGAAACTCAAGACTTACTCAACGTACTTCAGATTCTAGACGAGCTGTTGTGTTTCGACTTCTTGAGATGGAAGTTCAACTTGGTTCCAACTGGGTGGTGGAGCTGTTATGTAGGTGCAAAATTTTTATTTTTGAGAAATTGGTTCTCCGAAGATGATGGAAATAATTTCTCCGTATATCAAGTTTGCTCGCTGGATATATGATAGATGTAGTGCCTTTCTAGTGTTCTGTGATTTTCCTTTTGGAGCCAAGTCGGGACTCTTTACTGATCTTCTCATCTATGGCAGTCCAAGCACATGGGAAATTTGTGTTGTTATTTTGTCATACTCGAATGTCATGTTTGGTATGTCCACCATCAAGTGGATATCTACATCTTGGAAGGAGGTAGCCGGCATGTACATGTAAGTTAGCAAAGATGGTTGTGTCTCAATAGAAATAGGTAGAAGCTATATACAGTATGCAAGTGGTTAACATAGTAAAAGACAAGATTTGCAACCAGTGACTTCAGGCAGTTGAAAACCTTTCTCACTGATAAAAGTAGGCAGCCCGAGTTGACGAGCTAGTACTTTGGCAGGATGTCATGTACAGGGTATTGTGTTGGAGTGCGCTTGCAACTCAGTTCTCATCCTTGAGGGCAAGGATGTTTCCAAGGGGGGTGGAATGTCATGTACCCGGTATTGTATTGGAGTGCCCATATCATATTCAAGGGGGGTAGTTAGTTGTTAGTAGTATTTAGCTTAAGAGTGGGTTTCCTTATCATTATAATGAGTGGGTTAGATGTAAACATCTGGTGGCATTGTAGCCATTGGATCTAAGAGTAAGGTCTAGCTTTATAAGCTGAAAGTCCTGTAATAGTGAGTATCATCCAATTTTATGAATTAATGAAATATAGTTTAGTTTATCTTTCTTCCTCCTCTTAGGCTGGTTCTATGAATCAGATTTCTTTTTTTCTAGGCTTTGATTCTTAAAATCAAAGAGGTTATTATCAAATCCTGGAACCGATCTTGTTATGTAATCTAGGTACATAACAATTGGTATCAGATTTTTTCGATCCATGGGGTGTATTTTGTATCTAGTTAGGTAGAAATTTCAGTTCTATAACCATTTAGTTGATATGAAGAGAATATATCAAGATATACTTAACGATGTACCTTCACCTTGATCGAAATTATCATCTTTCGCAAACAGAAGATCTCATCAACTTCACCAATTTTAAGTGGGAATCAATTTACATACAACCATTAGAATAACAATTTGTTCATGGGGTTGTGAATACAAAAATGGTAGAAGTGAAGAAGCAACCTGATGATTTAGCATCAACGATGCTTACCAAAGAATTTTTCTATTCAACAATGGAGTCATATTTTGGTAAGAAAAACTGCAGTCGTGGAGATCCAGTAGGAGCTTCAAAAATTACTTCAAAGTCATCGGATGAAGAAGATCCTACTAAATCAATTGGAATTAACGACCTAATTTCTACTTCTGTTGCTCAACCCTCTGATTATAAAGACTTCAGTGTTGTTATATTGGAAGAAGCAAAATCGATTCCGACTTCTTCTTCTCAAGTTATCGATAAGGTTGAATCTCAGAAAACTAACTCAATTTCCGCTAGCACTGCTAAAGAAAAGGATGGTTCCTTCGATTGTGTGAATTTTCTAATTAGTGAAACTGCAAAGACGAATGTTAAGGACTTCACTTGCATAAATCAAGTCAAGAATGGTGAAGTAAATTATTCTTCCCTAGATTTTCATTTCAACTTTCATAGGAAGTTCGCAAATCATGAATACTTGAAGGAGTTGTTGTCCACTTTCTACAAAAAATCAGATGGTGTTTGTATGGATTGTGGTTCTTTTCCCCTTGATATCACTCGTTCGTTATTTGATCGAGGTAAGCTTCTCCTCATTTCATTTAATTCTTTGAGAAATTAATTGTTCCATGGATTTCAAGTATATGGTACCAATTAGATTTGTTCTTTCCAATTGATTATGCGTTTGTGTGTTAATGATACCGAAATTTTAGATGAAGAAGATGTTTGTAAAAATGCCAGATAGAAATATAATTTTTACATATTTTTTGGTAAGGATGGTTAAACATGGGAAGGCACATGAACTGCTTGTTAAACTGCCTAAGAGTGTAGCGTGTAATTTGGCGATGACATAAATGATTTTATTTTGCGACTTTAAAAGGATAAAGTGAGCTACAAGTTACTGATAAATGAATGTCTTATAATGGTCATGAATTCTTCTCGCTGGTTATTTGATCGTGGGAAACTGATTGTTTTTTTTTTATTTTTTTGGTAAGTCTAGGGGTTTCTTATTTTGATACTCTTGATTCTAAGTTTGGGCATCAAATGAAGGTGGGGTTTACAGACTTCTTATTAATTATTTTAGCTAAACTGGATGATAATGGTGATACTAGTAAATTACTTGTCAAAATGTCACAGAGAGGATATCTTACTAACAGTTTTCCGATGCTCCTGAGGCTGCAAATCGGTGGAATTCAGAATGCTTATAAATGCTCATGTGCTCAAAGCTCTGAAAAAGGGGGAGAATCATTTTATCTTATTCAACTGCAGAGTTGGTTGCTTGTGGAGATTGTAGACAATTCTTGTGCATTATTATTTGTTCTTCCACCTGGTTTGGCGAATTTGGTATGTGTTCCCTTTGATACATTCTTTATATACTGTCAGGGGTTAGTCGAACTGCAAGTGGGGTCTCTAATTCTCCATGTATTGAGGTTTCCTATTGAATATTTTAAGATAGGTGTTAATGATTCTCGAAGCGTATTTGATCGTGGTAAAGGGTTTCAGCACATGAGGAGTTACTCTTACTTTGTTATAGTATATTTTTGTTAAGATACAATGGGTTCTGTGTTTAAGACTGGTGTGTATGTTATGATAGAAGAAATAAGAGGACAAAATCCATATTACATCTGTATGGTCAAAATGAAAATGCTCAGAAGCATGCTTGACAGTGATCATGGTGATGTTTGTTTCCATCTTTATTTTGTTGTCAATCGTTCCTTGTTTGATCGCGGAAAGTGGTATAATTGGTCCAGGGTAGTAGAAAATTACAGTGGACAATGTGTTATTGCACTTATTTCCAACCTGAGTACCCATTGAAGTTACTTGTTAGAAGCTGTTGTAGCCTTTTTGATATAAGTATCTTTTCTCCAATTGCAATCTTAGGTTCATACTTTCTTGGTTTTCCAACTTCGGATGTTCTCGACAACCTCTTTCGTATTGCAACCAACTGAAGGGTTTATGTGAATTTGGTACCTCGAAATATTATTTTTCTTGTTATAATTGTGAGGGAGGTTTAGCATCTCAAACTGTGGAGATCTATAGATTCGTTGGTCGTGTCCTGGTAAGAATGATGGAAAGTCGGTTCATGACCATTAAGATTCAAGTTATCGATATCTTGCTGCCAGTGACCTTTTTGAGATGGAAACTCAAGACTTACTCAACGTACTTCAGATTCTAGACGAGCTGTTGTGTTTCGACTTCTTGAGATGGAAGTTCAACTTGGTTCCAACTGGGTGGTGGAGCTGTTATGTAGGTGCAAAATTTTTATTTTTGAGAAATTGGTTCTCCGAAGATGATGGAAATAATTTCTCCGTATATCAAGTTTGCTCGCTGGATATATGATAGATGTAGTTCCTTTCTAGTGTTCTGTGATTTTCCTTTTGGAGCCAAGTCGGGACTCTTTACTGATCTTCTCATCTATGGCAGTCCAAGCACATGGGAAATTTGTGTTGTTATTTTGTCATACTCGAATGTCATGTTTGGTATGTCCACCATCAAGTGGATATCTACATCTTGGAAGGAGGTAGCCGGCATGTACATGTAAGTTAGCAAAGATGGTTGTGTCTCAATAGAAATAGGTAGAAGCTATATACAGTATGCAAGTGGTTAACATAGTAAAAGACAAGATTTGCAACCAGTGACTTCAGGCAGTTGAAAACCTTTCTCACTGATAAAAGTAGGCAGCCCGAGTTGACGAGCTAGTACTTTGGCAGGATGTCATGTACAGGGTATTGTGTTGGAGTGCGCTTGCAACTCAGTTCTCATCCTTGAGGGCAAGGATGTTTCCAAGGGGGGTGGAATGTCATGTACCCGGTATTGTATTGGAGTGCCCATATCATATTCAAGGGGGGTAGTTAGTTGTTAGTAGTATTTAGCTTAAGAGTGGGTTTCCTTATCATTATAATGAGTGGGTTAGATGTAAACATCTGGTGGCATTGTAGCCATTGGATCTAAGAGTAAGGTCTAGCTTTATAAGCTGAAAGTCCTGTAATAGTGAGTATCATCCAATTTTATGAATTAATGAAATATAGTTTAGTTTATCTTTCTTCCTCCTCTTAGGCTGGTTCTATGAATCAGATTTCTTTTTTTCTAGGCTTTGATTCTTAAAATCAAAGAGGTTATTATCAAATCCTGGAACCGATCTTGTTATGTAATCTAGGTACATAACAATTGGTATCAGATTTTTTCGATCCATGGGGTGTATTTTGTATCTAGTTAGGTAGAAATTTCAGTTCTATAACCATTTAGTTGATATGAAGAGAATATATCAAGATATACTTAACGATGTACCTTCACCCAGTCGAAATTATCATCTTTCGCAAACAGAAGATCTCATCAACTTCACCAATTTTAAGTGGGAATCAATTTACATACAACCATTAGAATAACAATTTGTTCATGGGGTTGTGAATACAAAAATGGTAGAAGTGAAGAAGCAACTGATGATTTAGCATCAACGATGCTTACCAAAGAATTTTTCTATTCAACAATGGAGTCATATTTTGGTAAGAAAAACTGCGTTAGTCGTGGAGATCCAGTAGGAGCTTCAAAAATTACTTCAAAGTCATCGGATGAAGAAGATCCTACTAAATCAATTGGAATTAACGACCTAATTTCTACTTCTTTGCTCAACCTCTGATTATAAAGACTTCAGTGTTGTTATATTGGAAGAAGCAAAATCGATTCCGACTTCTTCTTCTCAAGTTATCGATAAGGTTGAATCTCAGAAAACTAACTCAATTTCCGCTAGCACTGCTAAAGAAAAGGATGGTTCCTTCGATTGTGTGAATTTTCTAATTAGTGAAACTGCAAAGACGAATGTTAAGGACTTCACTTGCATAAATCAAGTCAAGAATGGTGAAGTAAATTATTCTTCCCTAGATTTTCATTTCAACTTTCATAGGAAGTTCGCAAATCATGAATACTTGAAGGAGTTGTTGTCCACTTTCTACAAAAAATCAGATGGTGTTTGTATGGATTGTGGTTCTTTTCCCCTTGATATCACTCGTTCGTTATTTGATCGAGGTAAGCTTCTCCTCATTTCATTTAATTCTTATGAGAAATTAATTGTTCCATGGATTTCAAGTATATGGTACCAATTAGATTTCTGTTCTTTCCAATTGATTATGCGTTTGTGTGTTAATGATACCGAAATTTTAGATGAGAAGAAGATGTTTGTAAAAATGCCAGATAGAAATATAATTTTTACATATTTTTTGGTAAGGATGGTTAAACATGGGAAGGCACATGAACTGCTTGTTAAACTTCCTAAGAGTGTAGCGTGTAATTTGGGCAGTGACATAAATGATTTTATTTTGCGACTTTAAAAGGATAAAGTGAGTTACAAGTTACTGATAAATGAATGCCTTATAATGGTCATGAATTCTTCTCGCTGGTTATTTGATCGTGGGAAACTGATTGTTTTTTTTTTTTTTTTGGTAAGTCTAGGGGTTTCTTATTTTGATACTCTTGATTCTAAGTTTGGGCATCAAATGAAGGTGGGGTTTACAGACTTCTTATTAATTATTTTAGCTAAACTGGATGATAATGGTGATACTAGTAAATTACTTGTCAAAATGTCACAGAGAGGATATCTTACTAACAGTTTTCCGATGCTCCTGAGGCTGCAAATCGGTGGAATTCAGAATGCTTATAAATGCTCATGTGCTCAAAGCTCTGAAAAAGGGGGAGAATCATTTTATCTTATTCAACTTCAGAGTGGGTTGCTTGTGGAGATTGTAGACAATTCTTGTGCATTATTATTTGTTCTTCCACCTGGTTTGGCGAATTTGGTATGTGTTCCCTTTGATACATTCTTTATATACTGTCAGGGGTTAGTCGAACTGCAAGTGGGGTCTCTAATTCTCCATGTATTGAGGTTTCCTATTGAATCTTTTAAGATAGGTGTTAATGATTCTCGAAGCGTATTTGATCGTGGTAAAGGGTTTCAGCACATGAGGAGTTACTCTTACTTTGTTATAGTATATTTTTGTTAAGATACAATGGGTTCTGTGTTTAAGACTGGTGTGTATGTTATGATAGAAGAAATAAGAGGACAAAATCCATATTACATCTGTATGGTCAAAATGAAAATGCTCAGAAGCATGCTTGACAGTGATCATGGTGATGTTTGTTTCCATCTTTATTTTGTTGTCAATCGTTCCTTGTTTGATCGCGGAAAGTGGTATAATTGGTCCAGGGTAGTAGAAAATTACAGTGGACAATGTGTTATTGCACTTATTTCCAATCTGAGTACCCATTGAAGTTACTTGTTAGAAGCTGTTGTAGCCTTTTTGAGATAAGTATCTTTTCTCCAATTGCAATCTTAGGTTCATACTTTACTGGTTTTCCAACTTCTGGATGTTCTCGACAACCACTTTCGTATTGCAACCAACTGAAGGGTTTATGTGAATTTGGTACCTCGAAATATTATTTTTCTTGTTATAATTGTGAGGGAGGTTTAGCATCTCAAACTGTGGAGATCTATAGATTCGTTGGTCGTGTCCTGGTAAGAATGATGGAAAGTCAGTTCATGACCATTAAGATTCAAGTTATCAGTATGCTGCTGCCAGTGACCTTTTTGAGATGGAAACTCAAGACTTACTCAACGTACTTCAGATTCTAGACGAGCTGTTGTGTTTTGACTTCTTGAGATGGAAGTTCAACTTGGTTCCAACTGGGTGGTGGAGCTGTTATGTAGGTGCAAAATTTTTATTTTTTAGAAATTGGTTCTCCGAAGATGATGGAAATACTTTCTCCGTATATCAAGTTTGCTCGCTGGATATATGATAGATGTAGTGCCTTTCTAGTGTTCTGTGATTTTCCTTTTGGAGCCAAGTCGGGACTCTTTACTGATCTTCTCATCTATGGCAATCCAAGCACATGGGAAATTTGTGTTGTTATTTTGTCATACTCGAATGTCATGTTTGGTATGTCCACCATCAAGTGGATATCTACATCTTGGAAGGAGGTAGCCGGCATGTACATGTAAGTTAGCAAAGATGGTTGTGTCTCAATAGAAATAGGTAGAAGCTATATACAGTATGCAAGTGGTTAACATAGTAAAAGACAAGATTTGCAACCAGTGACTTCGTGCGTTGAAAACCTTTCTCACTGATAAAAGTAGGCAGCCCGAGTTGACGAGCTAGTACTTTGGCAGGATGTCATGTACAGGGTATTGTGTTGGAGTGCGCTTGCAACTCAGTTCTCATCCTTGAGGGCAAGGATGTTTCCAAGGGGGGTGGAATGTCATGTACCCGGTATTGTATTGGAGTGCCCATATCATATTCAAGGGGGGTAGTTAGTTGTTAGTAGTATTTAGCTTAAGAGTGGGTTTCCTTATCATTATAATGAGTGGGTTAGATGTAAACATCTGGTGGCATTGTAGCCATTGGATCTAAGAGTAAGGTCTAGCTTTATAAGCTGAAAGTCCTGTAATAGTGAGTATCATCCAATTTTATGAATTAATGAAATATAGTTTAGTTTATCTTTCTTCCTCCTCTTAGGCTGGTTCTATGAATCAGATTTCTTCTTTTCTAGGCTTTGGTTCTTAAAATCAAAGAGGTTATTATCAAATCCTGGAACCGATCTTGTAATGTAATCTAGGTACATAACAACGCATTGTGGGAAATATCTTATACAAGCAAAAATTCTAATGGGGAAGAAAAGCAAGATCGGAGAAAAAGTGATGTTTCCTAGGATATCATTCCAGCCAAATATTTCAGAGTTGAACATAAATATGCTGAGACGCCAGTTTCCGGTTCGGTTGGCGTACGCAATGACGATCAACAAAGCTCAAGGATAGTCGGTGCAACACGTTGGCATTGACTTGAAGACACCTTTGTTTTGTCACGGCCAACTCTACGTTGCTTTGTCAAGGTGTACCACTGCAAGACGAATAATTGTGCTACCCGGAAATAATTCAGACGATTTAAAGGCAACTAATGTCATCTTCCTGGATGTTTTGTTGTGATTTATTAAACAAATGAACAATAAACAAAACTCTAAAAAAGTTGAGGGATTTGTCTTAATATTTTCGGTTAAAGTTCAATTATATTATTATTTTATAGGTATTAAATCTTTAATTAATATAAAATTTAGATATTGAATAATTAAGTAAATCTTATATCTTTTTCGTTAGATTATATTATATTTTTCTTTTTCATTAGATTATATTATAGTTTCAGCTATATAAGCCTAGATCAAATTTTCGAAAATCGACGAAAGGTTGAGCACCGGCCGCAAGCATGAACATGTCAAATAGTTTGTAAGAAAAAAATTAAGGTCATCGGAATATGTAGCTTCTCTATAGGCTACCCAGGGAATCTCTGTGTATGTTTTTTTTTGTTCTTCCATTTTCTTAAGACGATATAAGATTACAAATATAAGATGACGCTATACGTAATTGAAATGGTACTATGAAATTATAATTGTTAATATATTTGTGTTTACCTTTCTTTCATATCTTGGACTTGCTGTATGTCAAGATCCACGTATACTCTGGTTTCCTTTGATGAGCTAAGTTCGTATTTCCCTATTTTTCATAAATTCAGTATTAGAATCAAAGTTGCATATGCCCATTCTATAATGAAATTGAATAATATGAATCTTACCATTGAATTTTTCCACATGCAGGCCAACTATTATCAGTATAATTTGATCTTCTTTAGATATGTTATCCCTGTTGTTTATATGCATGCCTCTCTTATTTTCCATAATGATATCAATCTTCATGAATCCCCTGCGCACCATGTTGACCAAATGCCCAATAGCGTCTACATAAACATGGTGTCATAATGTTAGTACAAAATCGGTCGTTAAGTTGATGTGTGGATTCGATGTGTGTAACATTTATAGATACATGTGCAATGTGTTTTATCCCCGTATCTCTCATTTAGTTCTTCAAATTTCTTTTAGGATGAAGTTGTACTTTGGGATAACTGCAAGACATTCGTCTTCTTTTTCCACTCGTACTTGTGTGAGTGTATTGAAAGAAATCTTTCGATCCTTAGGTAAGGGTCTGTACCGGAGATTGTATTTTGCGATCCCAAAGTGTTTTAATGACACTGTAGTCTGTTCTTTTAGCTTATCCAAATGCTTTTTATATTGATTCGGTGTGATTGCACAATGGATTTGGTCGCCCTGTTATCATTCATGTATTTATTATTATGCATATTTTGTTTTAATGCAGGTTATCATAATATTAAAAGAGGCGTTGATCTTACTGTTTGGTCGATTAGGATCATGTTATAGCTTGTACAGGCTCCCGTCCATGGATTCTTGATTTCCCAGGTACGTAGTATTCGCAGCTTGATTCCCTGATCTATGAATTCCTATTTAAAGATTGATGACATATTAATATGTGAAATCCTTTTGAAGAATGCTTCATGTTTTGTGTTATATGTTTTTCCTAGACATCATAAGATGTTAGTAATTAATCAATAGTAAATAAAAATTGTTTGAACTGATTTTTTGAGTTTTTGTTAGTTTTATTACCATCTCCATCGGATGAAACAACATGTTTTTTATAGTGTAGAATTCGTTATTTTTTGTATATTTGGTATTTTTATGAATTGTTACTTACCCTTTGTGTTTCTTTTGCGCTTTTTCCCAATTTCTTTGGGTTACACTTTTGATACAGCCCAGCTGTTAGCTGTATCATCATCTTCTATGTTTGATAACAAACAATACACAAACAAAGATAAGGAATTCTAACAGTGAGATAATAATTTGAACATGGAAATCTACCATATTGTGTGCTTACCTCCACGGCCTAAGGGATTCAAGCGTGTATCACATCCATCTCTATTGTATCCTGATTTAAAGATGTAAAATAATAAATATTATTATTTATTTACTTTTTTCCCCTCATGTAAATATTAAATTTTTGAATGTTGTTCAACTTACTTTCGGTAGAATTACTCTCGTTTGATGCAATGGCATGATTGATCCTTTGTTCTTGCTCATCGTAACTTGTCTCCATAGTATATTTTTTGGGTTTGTCGGACCTAAGAACTGTATTTTTTTTGCAGTATTACAGGGTTTATATAGTAGTTATTTACAGATAGTTGGGTATGTTTCCTAGAATGTTCTATTGATTTCCTAGAATTGAATTTCCGTATTAAGATTTGTATAGTTCGTATATCAATCTGTCTTGGAAAAGGATATATAAACGATCGTAGAGTATAAGTGATTGTAGGGGATAAGGATACATATGTAATCCGAGTGTGGTACCCATAAACATAATCAGTCTTAAACATGTCATTCGTCTCAAGTAACACTGATTAAAAGAAACTTTTTCCAACAGATTCAATTCTCTATGTCTCTCTATGAGGTCTGTATGGCCTATGTGGCCATTGGGAGAATCCCATCATCAATAATTTTTATCGGAAAATATGTCTATTATATTGCGAATGACTCGAAGTGTGCCTGGAATTTTTCCTTGTGATGTCAACCACTTTACCAATATGCGCAAGCAGACGGCTTCCTTCTTGCCACTGAATTAGCTATCAGCCTGAACCTTGATTCGATTATCATTGAAGGAGATAGTCAGGTTGTCATCAACTTCTTGGATGGTACATCAAGAACAACCCCCTGGAGAATTTGGAAGATTAGAGATGACATAATAACAGTCATCAGCCAGTTCAACAGTTACACTGTAGGATCAGAATATCGCAAGAAAGACACATCTGCGAAGTTTTATCAACAACACTTTGCGAGTGTCGCAGAATGATTTGAAGAATGACGTAACAGATGACGATGGCGGGAAAATGTGATGATTCTGCGATAATTAGAGTGTTTTCGAAGTTCAATAATATAACTCTTGCGAGAATATCGCAAGTCAGATCCGAAATTAAAGGACATATTAGCTGTCATCCACTATGTAATTCCCTATATAAAGAGTTGAACAGGCGTAAGGAGAGAGAGAGATCTTTTTCGAGTGTTGAGCAAGTCATTAGGAGAGAAAAAGTCTAGAGCGAATGTTAATTCCTTAGCTTTATTTCCTTTTTATCTTGTAAAATTTGTGAGGTTAATCAATAAAATTTGTGTTTGATGATCTAAAAATGACTTAATTGAATGAATTCTTGTGAGGGGTGTAGTGTGGGATTTCTTGCAACTACATATTGGCGCTAGAAATAGGGAACTGTTGATTGAAGATTGTGGAGATTGTTGTGAGAGCTGTTTAAATCAAGAAAATGATAAAAGAAAACAACAAATCAGCTGGAGGAAAAATAATTAAAATCGATGAGAATTAAAGAAGGTTGGAGTGTAACGTAATCACAAGAACAATGATTAATGAGTTTCATGAAAAAATAAAAAGAAAACGAGATTTTGAAGGAAAGAAGATCATGACGGTGGAGAAGGAATCACCCTTAAAAGATTGGGAAAGACAAAAAAAATTACATTTTCAGCAGCATAAATTCCAGAAGAAAATTTGAGCCACACATCTCCTTTGGTAATCACAATAACCACATAAAAAGAAAAGGGGAAATTAGTAAAAGCTATGGAAGAATGGAAGGTAAATAGAATTTTGGTGGATATGGGGATTTCGGCGGATATAATGTTTTACCATGCATACAAAGGAATAGGTTACAAAGATGAAGAGATATCTCCTTCAACATATCATATTCATGGTTTTGGAAAATCTACAACAAAACCGAAAGGGAAAATAATGGTGTGAATATTGTTAGGAGAAATTGAAGCAAGAGTAACGTTGTTTGTGGTGGATATGGAATCGCCATACAACATGTTGTTGGGAAGGCCATGGATACACGCAATTAAAGCTGTAGCATCAACTTTACATCAATCCATCAAATTTCCTATGCCTAATGGAATTGGAGAAATTAAAGGAGATACTGTTAGTGCGATATTATGTTATCAAATTGAAGTAAAGTGGTATGAAGGACAAGAACGGAGGAGAAAAACTCGCATAAAAATGGCGAAGGAGGCAAGGAGGGAGGAAGAGTTTAGAATTTACATGATAAGGGCAGAAGAAGGAAGAGGGATACCCAACGAAATTTCGGAAGAAGGAAATGAGTTTGCGAAGAAGATGAAAGAACCAACACCTATGGGAGAACCTGGAGCAAGTTACACTGCAGCAGAACCAACAAAAGAAGTAAATATTGGAACTAAAGAAGAACCTAAAATGCTGAAGATTGGAACCAAGATGGGTACAGACGAGGAAGAAAGAACCATCAATCGCTTGCGAGAATATAAATATATTTTTGCATGAAACATGGATGAAATGCCTGGAATAGATCCATCAGTAGCATGTCATAAATTGGAGATTAACAAAGACGCAAGACCATTTAAGCAGAGGATAAGAAAATTCGCAACAACTTACCATCCCAAAATAGAAGAAAAACTGCAGAAAATGCTTGATGAAGGAATTATAAGACAAGCAAAATACCCAGAATGGATAGCAAACATGGTTGTGGTTCCAAAGAAAAATAATGGGACAAGGATATGCATAGACTTTACTGATCTAAACAAAGCTTGTCCTAAAGACAGTTTTCCATTACCAGATATACCTCAAATGGTCGAATCAGCTGCATGAAATGATAGAATATCTTCCTTATATGGATATAAAGGGTACAACCAGATTCCTCTCGCTGAAGAAGATCAAGAACATACTGCTTTTTTCGCTCCAAGAGGGTTATATTGTTATACAAAAATGCCATTTGGTTTGCGAAACGTAGGAGCAACATATCAAAGAATGGTAGATAAAGTGTTTGCGAGGTAGATACACAAAACACTAGAAGTGTACGTAGATGACATGTTAATAAAAAGTAAAGAAGCTAAAAACCACGTACAAGATTTGAAGGAGATTTATGAGCAGATGCAGTGCATTTTTGGAGTTGCATCAGGAATTTTTTTAGGATACATTGTATCCAAGGAAGGAATACAAGTTGATCTAGAGAGAGTGCAATAAGTTCGCGATATGCCAACACCAGTGACAATAAAAGATGTGCAAAAGTTAAATGGTCTTTTGGCTTCGCTTGGAAGGTTTATCTCGCGATCATCGGACAAATGCAAACATTTTTTCAGCATCCTCAAGAAGGGAACAAAATTCAGGTGGACGGATGAATGTGAGAAAGATTTTCAAGGAATAAAAGAATACCTGGAGAATACATCTATTTTACAAAAGGCAGAACCGGGAGAAGAGCTTCTAATTTATCTTGCGACAACTTCGCATGCATTAAGCGCAGTATTATTGCGAGTAGACACAGGAGTTGAAAAACTAATCTACTACATCAGCAAGACGTTCAATGCCGCAGAAAGAAATTATTCCAAGATTGAAAAGCTAATTCTAGCATTGGTGTATGCAACCTTTAAACTTCATATATATTTCCAAGCACATAAAATCAAAGTGTTGACAAAGATACCAATTGAATCAGTAATGAAGAACTCAATGAGATCAGGCAGAGTTGAGAGATGGAATGCGCAAGTAGGACATTTCTAAATCAAATATGAAGTGTTATCTTCACCAAAATTGCAGGTTGTCGCAGATTTTTTAGCAGAATTTCCTTTAGAAGATGATGAAGCTGTTGAGGAGGTGATGGATATTGAAGAAGAACGTTGAGATCCAAAAGACTTGTTAATAGAAACAAATAGATGGGAGATACTGGTGGATGGATCCTCAAATGGGGAGGGTAATGGAATTGGAATTGTCTTAATCTCGCCAGAAGGATCCAAAATGGCTTTCTCTTTCAGATTGGAATTCGGATCAACAAATAATGAAACGTAATATGAAGCTGTGATACATGCCCTAAAATTTGCAATAGAAATGAAGTTGGAGAATATGAGAATTACCAGTGATTCGAAGCTAGTTATTCACCAGATAAAAATAGAATACACAACAAATGAACTATCTTTGAAGAAATACAAGAAACTTGTTGAAGAATTGTCAGCGAAAATCCCAAAAATAAAATGGAGGCATATATCTAAGTTCATCTATGGAGATTTTTGAGCAGATGCTTATGCTTTCATTTCAAGCATGATGACAGATCCAACTGCGAGATGCATAAAAATACAGATACTTTTATCACCATCGGTCAATAAAGAAGAGGAAGAAGTGGTAGATGTAATGATAATAGAAGGTGGTGAAGAAGTGCCAAAAGACAATATCGCAGATTGGAGAGTAGAACTTCATGCATATTTAGCGAAAGGGGAAATACCAAGAAATAGATTGGAAGCACGTAAATTAAGAATCCGTGCAACAAATTATGAATTAAGAGATGTGATATGTGGTAATTGTATAAGTATCCCTTGTTTTGATGGGCTATATAAATATCCTTATCACAAAATCAATATATCCCTCTTCATATTTAAGCTCATTTGGGTCCATCAATGATTTTTTATCTTTCCATAATTACCCTTCTAAACATTAATAGATTAGTTTTCGTTCTTTTCTTTGGAGATCGAAATTTTCTCTTTCACTCTCTCAAACAACAAACACCATTACCACCTCTGTTACCACCACAACCTCTCTTTTCTCTTGCGTCATAAACATAACCTCCGCCACCATCATCTCCGCCGCCATCTTCAATTCGAATTTGTTGTAGTAACCTAATTTCATTTGAGAAATAGAGTTTCCAGCAGAATAATCAAGAGAGGAATAAAATTCTGGTTGGAAATTAGTCGAAGAATCAACTAAGATCGAGATAATTCATTATCATCAACATTCCATCATTAAGATTCAAGAGAGATCTCTTCTTAGGATTCAATTTTTGGTAATTCAATTTTTATTATAGATTCCGATCTACAAATTTAGGCAGAAATTCAAGCTTAGATTTCAAAATTATATAGAGATTGTTAAACTTTGATTTCATTTTTTGTTGTTGTAAATACCGTTGCATATGTTACAGGTACTAATATTGTTGATTGGTAAAGTAGAATTGGAGTCGGATGTGCTGTTGGTGGTGAAATTGTCATTGGTGGAGACGAAGTTGGAGGTAGTGCCGGTGTAAGTAGAGGATTATGTTTTAGAGTATGAGATGCTTTTGTGTTGGTGATGGAATTGGTGGACTTCGTAGTGGTGGACGAGAATTCAGTTTCTCATATTGGGTATTGTGTATATTTATTTGATCTTCTCTTGTAAGTCTTCACTTTTTTTTTCCAGCTTACATATTTTGGTGTTTCGTAAACCATTGACCAAATTAAACTACCCCAAGTGATGACAATGCTTGTCAATTACCAATTCGAAGGAATGCAGATACATTTATTGAATTAGTTTTGTTTCCAGAGTCATTTCGATTTACATGGCAGGCAATTAGAGATATTGATATATCTCCAATTAGGTGAATAATAATTAATGTTTTGATCATTATTATTATTATCATATATGATCTGTGTGTGGTATGTTTGTCTCTGGGGGTTCATTGAATTTATGTTTTGATCGTTATTATTATTAGTGGATCTGAAACTACAGAAAAAAGTGACGGCGCTGGTGGTTCTGGTGGCGACGGTGGTGGTGGTTCATTGTTGATCCAACTAAAATGGATAAACTTATACTGTTGATCTAACTGTAATGGATAAACTTCTACTATTGATCCAACTTAAATATATCAATTTCAGTTTTATGCCACTTAATGTTGATCCATCATCATGGATAAACATCCACTGTTGATCCAACTGAAATGGATAAACATTTATTGTTGATCCAACTGAAATGGATAAACTACTGTTGTTGATACAAATTTATCTGAACCAATGGTGACGGCGGCGATGGTGGCGGTGATTGCTGCTATGGATTATTAATGGTGATTGATGGTTTTGTTGGTGGATCTGAAACTACAGCTGGTGAAATGGTAGCATGTTTCCATCAGCATGGATAAACATCCATTGTTGATCCAACTAAAATGGATAAACTTATACTATTGATCCAACTGCAATGGATAAACTTCTATTGTTGATCCAACTTCAATGGATAAACTTCTACTGTGAAATGGATAAACTTCAACTGTTTATGAAGGGTATATCAATTTCAGTGTTATGCCACTTACTGTTGATCCATCATCATGGATAAATATCCACTGTTGATCCAACTGAAATGGATAAACATCCATTATTGATCCAACTGAAATGGATCAATTACTGTTGTTGATACAAAAATATCTGAACCGGTGGTGGAGGCGGCGGCGACGGACTAGTGGTGGTGGACGATTGTTGTTGGTGTAATGGTGGTGGTGAAGGAGTGGTGGTGGAATATTGGTGGTGGTGGCGGTTGGTAGGTGGTGGTTGTTGAATGGTGGTGGTGGAATGGTAGTTGAATGTTGGTGGTGGTGGTGCTAGTGAAGTGGTACAAGAAGAAATTTGTTCCATTTTGAAATATAAAAAAATATTACATGGGTGAGGGTATTAAGGTAATGTAATATTAAATGGATAAGGTTATAAAAAAATAGGGACATATTTATTTTTGAATAAGGATATATTTATTGGGTTTGAAAAGGAAGGACATATAATTAATATACCCATGGGATATTATATCGAAAATCATTTAATGGACCATCACTAAGGTGTTTAACACGACAAGAAGGAGATAGAGTGTTAAAAATGTTGCATAGTGGGGATGTTGGTAATCATAGTGTAAGAAGATCTTTAGCGTATAAAGCCAAAACACAAGGATACTATTGGCCATGTATGCATGAAGATGCAAAACAAGTATCAAGACGTTTCGAAGATTTCCAGCGACATGGAAAGAGAATGCATGCACCTGGAGCACCCTTATCATCCTCAACCAGTGTATAGCCTTTTGGAAAGTAGGGCTTAGATATTGTGGGGCCATTTGTACCAAGATCTGGGAAAAAAAGATACTTAATTGTCGCAATAGATTATTTCACAAAATGGGCAGAAGTAAAAGCGGTACAGCATATTCGCGACAAAGACGTATTTACATTCATATTTGAAAATATC
Organism: Papaver bracteatum; assembly: GCA_023529315.1. Taxonomy (NCBI): domain Eukaryota; kingdom Viridiplantae; phylum Streptophyta; class Magnoliopsida; order Ranunculales; family Papaveraceae; genus Papaver; species Papaver bracteatum. The sequence continues at coordinate 1,197,097 of JAJJWX010001467.1, forward strand.
ATCTGCAGATTTGGAATTCCAGCACAGTTGGTATCTGATAATGGGAAGCAATTTGAAGGGAAGAACATAGAAATGTTGCTTAATGCATTTAAGATAAAATGTAGAAAATCTACCCCTTTATATCCACAAGCTAATGGGCAAGCAGAGGTAAAAATAAGACAATCTCAGATATATTAAAGAAGAAATTAGAGGGATATAACAGAGCATGGTGCGAACAAGTACATAACGCAGTATGGACCTACAACACAACTAGACGAGAAGCTACTGGAATGTCGCCTTTATGTTTAACATATGGGGTAGAAGCAGTGTCACCAACAGAAGTTGCTATTCCCACGACAAAAAGAGAGTCTTGGGAGAAGAATCTTAGTGCTGGCATGATTTTAAATAAATTAGAAGAGAAGAGAGAGAACGCTTTACAGCATATGGAGAATTATAAACGAAGATTAGCCCGGGAATACAATAAGCGTGTCAAGCCACGTGAATTTCAACCAGGTGATTTGGTTCTTCGCGAGACGATAGTCTATTAGCGAGGAGGTGGTGGAAAATTAGCGAAAAAATGGGATGGACCATACATTATAAAAAGATATAATTGGAACATGGGCATACAAGTTGATGGATCCTGAGGGTAGAGATGTTGGCCAAGGACTTAGTAGACCATGGAATAGACTAAATTTAAAGAGATATTACCCGTGAGGAACTTTGAGAATCATTAGATGATGAAATGATGTATGATGCAACAAAAAAAATATGAACAAAATTCTTTTTCATGAAAGAACCATTACGAGATTATTCAAGATCAAAATAAAATGAGAATGTGCGAAATTTTCGCAAGAAATGATCATTTAAGATCCAGAATGGGATGAACCTTTATGACGTACACCCTAGTTCGCGAATAAAATTTCGTAAGAGGCAAATGTAAGACCTAAAGTACGTCATATAAGGGGGGATCTGTTGCATGGCTCAACGATAAGGTTACACCGCTGCTGGAACCTGAGTCATGGAGATTTGGGGTCAATGAAAGCCCATCCAGGAGAGACGCCTTAGATTCTCAACTTGAGCATATGACTTGAGTTAGGCGACTAAGGTAATAAGAGCTCTCCCAAGGGGTGCAGAGTATGACCAAGGCGCCGAGGTACACGGTTGAGCCAAGAGTGCCCGGGGCGTATGAAATTACCCTGGCCATTCTTGGAAAGTCTTGGCTATGATGCACTCGGCCCAAAGAAAACCCCACTTTGGGTGCAGTCTCGTAGCCATAAACCATATAGGCAAGAAAATAAAACTAGAACTCAGGATTCAATATTCTCTTCGCCAGCTTTATCTTCTTCGCCAGCCTTATCATTTCCACTAGCTTGATCACCTTCACCAGCTTTATCTTTGTCCGTGCTTTCCTTATTTTGGTTGACTTCAGCTTCTTCCTCATTTGGTTTATCACCAGCAGTTGTTTCATCATCATCAACTCCTTCTTTAAGAGGGATCTCTTCTTCTAAACCTTCTTGGGAAAAATTATCTTCACCACTTCCATAATCAAGGTCACTATCGGCAGCACGAGGAGTTTCATCTTCATCTACTTCCAGAGGTTTGAGTGATACAGGAGAAAGAGACTTAGACAGCAAGATCTTATTCATAAGAACTTCAGCACTAAGATGAGCCTGGCGAAGGAAAGCTCTGTCACGGTTTCTAATCTCAATGTCTTTGAAATAAGTAAGGTAGTCATATTTTCTTTCTGCTTGATCGCGAGAACGGGCAAGGTGAGCAGCAAGTAATCCATTTTCTTTGCGAAGCTTGGCAAGCTTAGAATCCAAAGAAGAAACGGAAGATTAAAGCTTTCTTTCAGATTCTGCGAAAAATAAGAACAAAAATTATTCAGGCGAACACCTCGCAAGGGAAATATTGCAAAAAAAAAAAAAGTTTAACAAAAGAAAAATGTTTGAGGCAGTCAAAATGACTACCTTCCTTTTGCGATAATAGATTTTGAATTAGTGTCAAGCAAGTATTCTCCCAATGATTCATGGCATCATCAAACTTATCTCCAACTAGACCCTTCAGACGAAATTTTAACTTCTTTTCTTTAGAAATGAGAAAAGTGTTTTCCTTCGCAAGTGAAGAGTAATATTCTTCTAATTTGGAATATTGTTCTTGGAGCTGATTGACCTTTACACTTAAAGTTATCCTACCTTGGATAAGTGTATTTTTCTCAGCGATGGATGATTCAGTTACTTCTTTAAGCTTATTTTTCAGCGCGTAAAGAGATTGTTCTTGGTTTTCACACACTCTTTGAAGAATATTTATTTTCTGCGAAGAGATCGCCACCGTATTCAAGAAATTTTTCTTTTCCTGAGATAAAGTTTTATTTTCATCTGATAAAGTTTCCATCGCCAAGTTAGCTTTGGTTAAAGAATAAGAAAGGCGAGATATTTCATTACTTAATAGGTTTTGCTCTTGTACTAATTGAGCATTCTCTTTAGTAAGATTATCTATTTGGTCAATGGAATATGTATGAAGATTATCTAATTGGTTATATTGATCCATCCAAATGTCTCTGTCCACGCGAACTTCTTCCGCGATAGATTTAAATTTGTATCTTTCTATTATTTGTTGTTGGTTCAAGACTTAAAGGGCGAACAGAGAGTTTTAAGAAAATAGAATATACAAAGGATGAAATTTATAAAAGAAATGAATATGAAAAAAGTAAGTACAAGACAAGAGAAATTATACCTTTTAATTCTTTATTCTTCCTGCGAAGATTCTCGCAGTCTAGCGAAGCATTTTGAAGCTGTTGGTTTTCAAGGTGAAGAGTGTCACATTCTAAAGTCTTGACTTGGAGAATCTTCTTCAAAGATTCAATTTCTTTCTTTAAGGATGCTTGCGAAACACTATCAGAGCTAAAATAATTACTCCAAATTTCGCAGACACCATATTTGACAGGATCCACAGATGATTTCTTGGTATCATCTAAAATATTAGATACGACCTTAAAGGCAATATCTATTCCATCCACAGTTTTTTTGGAAAAAGGGAGAGACTCAGATGGATAAGTAGTGATAACAAAAAGCTGATGATCATCACTCTTTGATAAGGTGGTGTCATTTGAGGGTAAGGTGTGAGGCAGATCAATGGTTGAGATCATGGTGGAATGAATTTGAGAAGTATTTACCACATGGGAGGAAGAGGCTTCATTCTCAACAGGATTTACAATGGGAATTTCATCTATAGAAGGATTGGAGCTTACTGCGATGTTTTCGCAAACAAGAGGTAGAGGTTCAGTTTGCGAAGGAGAAACTGAAAGACCGAGTTTGGGAAAAGAAACAAAAGTTTCAACAGTTTTAGGGTGGCGAGATTTCTTGGTAGGTTTAGTAGCATCTCCATCACCCTGCAAATCACAACTCAGATAAGAAACAGAGGCAACAATATTTCTATTACAAAATAATAGTGTTTCTTACTACCTTGTCATTCGCAGACTTCCTTTTCTTCTTCACAGCAACCTTGAGTTGCGAATCTTTAGGAACATTAGGGTTTTGAACCATAATTTTAGTACTGGAAATGCTTTTGCTGAAACAGAAACAGTATGGGAATTACACAGAGAACAAACAAGATGATTCTAGTAAAAAAAAATCAGTTTCAGCAAAACCAAAGAGAGGAAAAGAAAGGAAACCCAACCTTAGAGATTCCATGGGAGCAGAAAAGAACAGCAGCAGGAAGGTGAATGAGATAATAAAGAAAATGGAAGACGATGAAGATTTGCAGAGAATATAAAGATTAAGAAGATGAAGACGAAGTGAAAGAACAAAATTATCTTTCCAACGGATTTCTCTTTAAATAGGCAAAGGGAGATGACCAGTTAATAATAAACGTGCCGGTGAATAAAGGAATATTCAACACATGTGGAATTTTTGAAAACGGTTTCTCATGACATTCTCTCCTTCGTAGAGAAGACATGAGAAGAGGCAAGATGTAGGATCATAATATCGTAAAAAAGACACATCTGCGAAGTTTTATCAACAACACTTTGCGAGTGTCACATAATGATTTGAATAATGACGTAACAGATGACGATGGAGGGAAAATGAGGAAAATGTGATGATTCTGCGATAATTAGAGTGCTTGCGAAGTTCAACAATAGAACTCTTGCGAGAATGTCGCAAGTCAGATCCGAAATTAAAGGACAGATTAGCTGTCATCCACTATGTAATCCCCTATATAAAGGGTTGAACATGCGTAAGGAGAGAGAGATATTTTTCGAGTGTTGAGCAAGTCATTAGGAGAGAGAAAGTCTAGAGCGGTTGTTAATCCCTTAGCTTTATTTCCTTTCTATCTTGTAAAATTTGTGAGGTTAATCAATAAAATTTGTGTTTGATGATCTAAAAATGACTTAATTGAATGAATTCTTGTGAGGGGTGTAGTGTGGGATTTCCTGTGGTCGCTTATATAGACTACGAAAGTTTGAATTTTGGAGTTGTTATGGGTTTCATATTTATATAGTTTTTTTGTTAATAGGAAACCGTGCTTTGTCCATATTCTTAGTATTTTGAATTTGTTCATAAACTTAAATTAAGAAATCCTAGTTGTATCGGTATTTTGGAATTTTAAACGTTTAGGAATCACTGTTTTGTTTCTTTTCATAGATGTCGAATACTTGGTTTGCAAGAAAAACAATCGTTAAAAAACCTATTTTCATTTATGGAAATTGTTTTATTCCTTGATATTTATCTCCGTACTGATAAGACATCAATGGATTCATATAGTGTTCTCCATATTCACTGTAATCGTCCCAAAATAACTCAATTTTGTATTAGGTTTCCTATATTCAATCTAGCTCAATTTTGTTGTCCTTTTTTTTGTTGTTTTTTTTTTTTTGATAAATCAAACAATTTTGTTTACCGAGTACTTAAAATATACATCCAAGAAAGGAAATCATTGTCTTATATTAACACAATTTTGTTTAGGAAACTGAATCATGTTTTATTTTTTTATTATTAATTTTTTTCATCAATTTCTTAAGTAACTTCTAGAACTGGAGTATGATTCTCATATTGGAGCATGGGTGTTTGCATTATGCAGTAAGGAGTGTATGGGTTGAATAGTTCAGTCCAAGTGGCATCAAGAGTTTGGTTGCTAAAGAACTATATATGTATAGGAGATACAGAAGCCCCTGGTAGATTTTGGATGCTAGTTTTGTTTGTTGCTTATGCTCTCGTATAAAAAAAAAAATTTGATAGGACACTGTAAGATGATCAAATATGTATTGCAATTTAATCAATCTATTGGTAATATAATGTAATAATCGATAGACGTAAAATTTAAATATATTTTTGATCTTATTTTCATGATCTTTCTTTAAGCTATTGGAAATTGTATCCGATGAATGACGCTTTTCAATCCTCGCATGTTTACTATTACAACTCGGAATGTGAATCTTGGTATCAATATCTTCCTTTTAGATTGATCTCCACCAAGAATCTCAGCTTCAATCAGTTTTTCTGTTAATCTTGTGATTAGAAGAGGTTGTGTAGGATGAATTTCCTTGTGTGTTCTTCTATTTACAACCATCACCATTCCCACCTTGAGTCTGACAATATGATCGGGTACGTTGTGTAACTCTAAGTTGTTTAAAAATTCTTGATGGTGATCAGAATGGCCTTCGACAACTCTGTCACTGCATAGGTATGCATGCTCTTGGTATTCGTTGTTGGTTTCCATAGTGATTGGTTACTTTAGGACAGGGTATTAATTGTTGTATTCTTCTCTTATATATATACACAGGTCATTGGCATGTATATTTCTCTTAATAGAATTCTATATTTTTATAGATTTTGTGTTTATTTTTGGAAAAGACTTTATAATGTGTATCCTAGTGGGACAGTTACTCTATAAATTTTCAAGCTGAATTTTTCTTTTCAAAAACTGTAGGACGTGTATCTCCTAATTGAATTTATTTCATGGGAAATACTGTTTGTTGTGTAACTCTAGGCTTAAATAGTGGATCATTCGGAAAATAATGATGAATGATTTATGTAATTAATGTTGTGAAATTTGTGTACTATTTTGTATTCTTCAGGTATTCGTATCTTCGCAGCAAATTATGAAAATATAATCTACGCTTCTGTTGTCATTGCCAATGATTTTTAGTCATTCTAGTTTAATAAGTGATAGAGTCTGTAAGACCATTGCGGATACAATGATGAGATTAGAATTGGAAGAGAGTTGAGAACAACGTGTCTTCATGAGCGGTGTACCAAAATATTTTTCTTCAATTAAAACAATGCAACTCCAACTCAATAATGCATTCTTTCTTTTTCCATTGAGTATGCTAATTTTCCTCATAGATTAAAATAAAAAGACTTCTACTGGTCCAATATTTTTGTGAAGTCGTGGAAATAAAGTTCACGATAAAATTCGTTGTCTTTTTAGCATCTTGGGGAAAATGAAAGATATCATAACCCGAAATTGTATATGCTGACCTCTGGTGCTTTTTATGTATGCTATGTTGTGCATCTAAATTATGATAGATTTTTGAAGCATTCGTGGACGACAGGGTAATTTTTCCTGAAAAGATGGAGAAAATTTCTACTTAAAATAATACAGTCAAGAAAGAAAATCATTGTCCTATAATAACTCATTTTTGTTTAGGAAACTGAATTTTGTTAGTTTTTGTTTAGGAAACTGAATTTTGTTAGTTTTTTACCTTGGTAATTCTTCATGTATGTGGAGCAGACACCGATTAAATTCGGGTTATGTTTGTAGTTTGTATTTTGATTCTTCTGTTTGACCTTATACATGCTTTGGGTTCTATATAATATTGAGCCTCTTTCTATTTTCTCCTTTCGTGTATCATATACTTGGCTAACAATATATTAGCTGGACCGAATCCTTCCTAGAGGAGAACAAGGTATAGTGCTGTTATACTTCTAGAAATATGCATATGCAATTAATGTATACCCAAGTAACAAAAAGTCCAGAATGAGTTATGAATTTGTTTTGTCCATATAGGTTTTGTTCCATGAGTTCAACCAACCTTGGAACTCTTACAAACTTTATAGAGTCAATGCACATTTTCAGCATTGTTTCCCATTTTCTATTCCACTGAGATACGTCCAAATGTTCAATCTTATAGAGAGGTAATGTTTTCACTCTTATCTTATCTTTGTTTATAGAGTCAATGCATATTTTCAGTAGTTACCTAATTGAGTGTTTGTGTTCCGTTCTTATAGGTACACATGTTAGGGGCTGAAGAGAGGCAACTTTTCCTATTTAAGAGGACTTATTATACTCAGATTTGAATACAATCAGAAAACAAACTAAAATCATCCACCATATTAGAATACAAGAGAAGAGAAGTTAGCATATCCTCACTATGATTATAAATATTTTGCTTCTCAACAAATTAATTGTATTTAGTTATATGAGATTCTATGCAATAGTCAAAACAACATCATGGTATGTTTATCTCATTTGTATCAGAAATCTGGTATGTTCTACTCATTTTTATTTGTCTGCGATTTGGCAAACCTCTTCTCCTTTCAGTTTGTGATTTGACAGTAAGTTTGTTCATAGATTGGATGACGATGGGTTTTCGTAAATTGGTGCGAACTTAAAAAGAGTATCTAGTCTTTTTTTTCTTTTTCTTTTTTGAGGTTTGATGTAATGTTGTCTTAATGTTTAAGAGGATGTGAATGTTTTCTAAGTTAAATCAAAGATCTTCCATATAAATATTTTTAAATATTCATAGCTCACTATTAGGTGCAAATAAAAATTTCAGATACATGGGTAGTTCTATCTCTTTGTTTTTGAGAAAATGGTAAATATTCAATATATATATTGTATAGTTTCAATATATACGTAACTCCTATGAATGTTATCAATGCATGCACAATGATCAGTTTCCATTTTATTTTATCTCCTATGAATGCTATCAATTTATCTTGTGATTCAAGAGCATTCATGTATAAAATGTATGCATATAAGGAAAAATACCCTTAAATGTTTAAAAAATTTAACATGTGGTTCAAGAGCAATCTCCTTTTGTGGATCGTTAGTTCGTAATTTTTAAAAAAGAAAAAAAAAACTGAAAACTCCTCAACAGACTCTAATATATCGTTGGATATGTCTGGGTCTGATGATGGACCTCCACTACCGAAGATCCATCACGATTCATCAAACTTAGATCGGAATGATTATTTCGATGTATTGAAATACATATGCATTTTTTGTATCATTTGGAGTACCAAAGCGGGGTTATCTTCTAAAACTTTCCTGAATTTTTCGGCTGGATTTTTATATTGTACCACCACTTTGTCTGTGTATACTTGTGTTGCTTCATTTGATATTAGGCAATGTATCCTTGTGCAATAATATTGTGGAGTATTTGTTAAACAAATGATAAAACAAATGAATCTGGTATTTATATATAATTATATAGAGATATGGGTTTTCTGATTGAGTTACCTTCCATTTCAATAACCCTTACTAGAGGTACAGGTTACGATGTCATCCACTTTTGCATTCATGCGGAACTGGTCATCCAATTGATATATCGTATAATTTAGTAGGATTATTGTAGTTTTGTTGCCCCTTTCATCCTGTATCACCATTTCTTTGCACCAGTCCTGGAAATTGTAATATTTTGTTGTGAAACGAATTTTCCCCTCACATCTACAATACCCAATCCAGATTGTCTGATGTTAGTATAATAAATAGAAAGGTAAGCCAAGCATATATTTTCTGGTAGTATTATTTGGGGAATTACCTGCCATGTTGTTATCGCTTTTGATCCCTGTCCTAATGAGATCGTGTATTTCTGTATACATGAACTTAAATAGCGGGTATTTAAAATCAAAGTCTATGAAGCTTTGTACAGAGGTCGATTCTGTGAAGTGCAGATGCATGTATCCTTGTATTGGTCTATAGGGTATGTTTTGTTTCCGAACTTCTAAGTTTCTTATAGATATGGTGTTATGTTGTTGTAGTCGTTCTCCGTGGTTGTGATATCGTGGTATCATACTTGCATGGATTTGATTTTCATGCGTTTTGAATTTTCAAAAATTTGTGATTCATACTAATTTGTAATAATGTATGTAATTAAAATCTGCAGCATACGCATGTTAAAAGTTAAATCGATTTTTTTTTAAAATGTCTTTTACGCTTTTACTTACGCTTGCATCAATGAGTATCATGTTCTGCGCCCGCACCAATGATTTTGTCTCATTAAACGTATACCATAGATTTATGATTCTAACTCTGATCTCATATGTGTAGACTCCTTCTTTCAGGGATGCTATAGAGTATGGATTAGCAGAGGTGATATTGGCATTATATTTTTCCTTGTTTTGGTTTGCCTCACCTTCAGTTCCTGTTTGGGCAATGATTGAATCATATTAGTCTATTTTTTTATTGGATTAAAAGAATGTACGAGTGTCATAGACTTTTTTTTGTCACTTACCATCACCTCTGTTATCTATTCGCTTTCTTTTGACATCCATTGAAGTTATGCTATTGTGTTTCCACAGCTTGCAAACCAAACATTTATGCATTGTCTATAATTGCGGATGTGCAACTCAATAGTCTTTATATAATTTGTGATTTTTCTATTCCAAGTGTGCTTCTAACTCTTAGGATTGTATTTGGTCTTGGAAATCGGTCTATTTTAGGAAACAATAACCAGTTTTGTTTATTATTCTTGTTTAGGAAGTCAAATTATTGACTTGGATACGCGTCATGGTAAATATACAGGGTTTTAGTTAGAGTTCTAAATCTCAGTAAGAATAATAAACGATCAAACTAGTACATACTGATCCATATTAGTGGCGATCCATATGGTAAATATTAAGGGTTTTATTCCCACACAACTAATATTGCAGTCTACGTCTATGTTATCAATTTATCTAAGAACAATGTAATCTATTCCTTGTAAAAAAAAATGTAATCTATTAATCTTAAAAATATCAAACGAATCATTACATGTCCATGTTATTATCCTCTAACCCGAAACTGAATTTATATATTTTTGTTTGCAAGATCGGATTCTTTCTTGATCCCAGATTCTATCCACGTTTACCTGATATTCTTTGCTTAGGTGTTCTTTGTACCATAAAAAAATTTGTTCTTGATCTCTTGTTACCTCTCGTTCATCCCGATAGATATATTCTTCATATTCTTTTATGCAATCTTCGGGTCCAAACTTTGGACATTGGCTTCTTAATTCATGTTCTCTATATATTTGATCTGTTACTTGTTCTGCTATGAATGAGATAATTTGTATCTCTATTTCTTTGATTATTTTCTTCTATGAAACAATATCTGGAAGACGCTTCTTGAGTTCTTCTTGTTGATACTCTATTTTTTCTTCAAACTCCTCATCCATTAAATAAGCTTCAACCACTTTAGTGTCATAATTCAGTTTTGAGTTTGCTGAATTCTCTTTTACTGTATCTCCAGTGTCTTCCAAAGCCATGAATTCATTAAACGTTATACAATTCCAGTCTTTGGGTAATTTTTGATACTCTATAAACTTCTTTAGTTTGTGTTGTTGTGTTTTCTTATAGCTTCCCATATATGTTGCAAACTTGTAGTGATCTTTGATCCATTCCTTTTTGTCAGATCCATAAATTTGAATAGGATTGTGCATGAAGAAATGCTTGTCATTGTATTCAGTCTTCTGCATCATTATAAAGGATCTCATTTCCTCATGGTCATCGGAATCTATAGGTTCGCCAAGGAATCCTTTTTTTTTTTTGATTCTCCATGGAAAGCTGTGCAACCATATCCTTTTCGAATACCTGGAAAGCATTGAATTAGCTTGATATTTGTTTTATTTTATTTTTTTATTAATTTCTAAGAATATTGTTACCTTTGTTAATGTCATTGTGGTGTAGTTTGATTCCATGGCATAATGTAAAGGATATATACTTTGTACTGTTAAAGTTCTGTAGTTGAAAGAATCTTGGTTTAATTGCACTTCGAATATGAACGTTATTGGTACTGCATTCCATATTTTCGCCACATTTTCTTCCTTGTTTTCCTGTCATCCAAGATCAAAATCTTAGTTATGTTCATTGTAATTATAAATTACGACCTTATTTAATTCACATATTGAATCACACCTTAACGTTAAGATTGCTGATTTGCATTAATTTGGATATATTCACATTTTTAAGGAGTGTTTCTGCTGCATGACCTAGAGCAATTACTACAGCTGTGTCCCTATTGTCTGTAACAACTAGTTTTATTCTGTACGTTAGTACGGCTTGTGTTACCTTTGCTCTGCAATGTATGCACCGCGGGATTCTCTTACGCCAGGCATGCTTATTGTTACATTTTGGACAGGCATTGTAATACCATTTTGAACCTTTTATAATATCAACGACAGTTACTTTGAATGTGAACGTTTCTCCCTGTTCCATTTATTTTCTTTAGTTTTTTATTAATTTGTATATCCTGTAAATATGTATGTTTGAATATGTAAGTTTTTCTTACCGTATTATATCGACTATGAAGGAATGTGTGCGCTTCTTCCAGGGATACTCTATTGCTGAAGAGTATTGTTTTCATGATTTCTTGTGCTTTTGGCTCTGATGCTACTGTATTGGACTCTCTTCGGCATGGTAATCTTTCATTTGATTGGAAAAATTTTAAGTGAAGATTTCGCAACATAGAAATTTGTTACTATTAAATTATAATTGTTTACCTTGCTTTCATATCTTGGACTTCCTGTATATCTAGATCCACGAATATTCTGGCTGCTTTTGATGAGCTAAGTTCGTATTCCCCTATTTTTAAAAATCCAGTATTAGAATCAAAGTTGTATATGCCCATTCTATAATAAAATTGAATAATATGGATCTTACCATCGAATTTTTCCACATGCGGGCCAACTATTATTAGTATAACTTGATCTTATTTAGATATGTCTTCCTTGTTGTTGATTTCGGTAACTTGGTTTTCCAATAGTGTAATTTTTACACGTACACTTCTCATATTTTCCACAATGATGTCAATCTTCATGAATCTCATGCGCACTATGTTGACCAAACGCCCAATAATGTCTGCATAAACATGGTGTCATAATGTTAGTTCAAAATCAGTTTTTAAGTTGATGGGTGGTTTCGGGGTGTGTAACATATATAAATACCCGTGCAATGTGTTTTATCCCCGCATGTCTCATGTAGTTCTTCAAATTCCGTTAGGTTGAATCTGTACTTTGGGATAACTGCAAGACATTCGGCTTCTTTTTCCACTTGTACTTGTGTGAGTGCATTGAAAGAAAGCTTCTGATCCTTTGGTAAGGGTATGTATGGAGATTGTATTTTACGACCCCAAAGTGTTTTAATGACACTATATTCTGTTCTTTTAGTTTATCCATATGATTTTTATATTGATATGGTGTGATCGCACAATGGATTTGGTCGCCCTGTTATTATTCATGAATTTATTATTATGCAATTTTTGTTCAATGCAGGTTATTATAAAATCAAACGCAGTATTAATCTTACTGTTTGGTCAATGAGGATTGTAGTTGCAGGAATTCCCACCACACACCCCTTGTAATATCTCGATGATAATTTCTTGATCTAAACTCATTTGATATGAAAGTGATGATTAAAATACTAAAATTATAAATAGACACATAGATTTTTACATGGTTCGATCAATTTGATCTACATCCATGGTTCTTCACTATAATCGTTTAAATTTATATTTGATTTACATTAATAATCTCTATTAATGGAGTTCTAGATCTAGTTTTTGGGGAAGAAGATGATAAAGAAAAATACATTCTCTCTCAAAATATCTCTCTACCAAATACCTCTCTCTCTTACTAAAATTGTCCCCCCTTTCTCTCTCCTGCTACTCTCTTTATATATGTGTTTACATAGTGGATGACAGCTCATATACAACTCATATTCCCCCTATTTTAGGATCCCTTACTATATTCTCTCTAACTCTTTCCATAACTCTCTCCATAATTCTCTCCATAACTCTCTCCATAATTTCGCAGGCTTTGCTAGGTTCTCTCAGGATTTGCTTCATTATCGCGAGCTCCCGCCTTATTCTCTCGAGCTCCCGCCTTATTCTCTCAAGTTCTCTCCTTATTCTCGCGATCTTTCTCTATAACAACCATAAAATCTTCACATCTTTCTTGTGTTTTATGCTGTCGTTGTCTATTACGTCATTTCTGTAATTAATTTGCGACATTTGCCATGTGTAGTAGAAGTTTTCGCAAGAGCGTTGTTGTTGTGAGATTCTGCTCCTACAAGGATCATGTTATAGCTTGTACAGGCTCCCGTCCGTGGATTCTTGATTTCCCAGGTACGTAGTATTCGCAGCTTGATTATTTGATCTATGAATTCCTCTTCAAAGCTTGATGACATACAAATCTGTTATATGTTTTTCCTTGACATCAGAATATGACAGTAAATAATTAGTTTGCAATCACAAAATTTAAAAAAAAAAGTTGCTTTAAACAACATGTTTCTGCCAGTTTTATCACCATCTTTATCTGCTGAAACAACATGTTTTTTAGAGTGTGAAATTCGTGTTTTTGTGTTAATATGAATTTTTATGAATTGGTACTTACCCCTTGTGTTTCTTTTGCACTTTTTCCCAGTTGGTTTGGGTTGGACTCCTGATGCTGCCCAGCTGTCAGTTGTATCATCATCTTCTATGTCTAACATATTATGATCATGAACGAATTTACATTGAATTATTAATTCCAACAGTAATATAATAATTTAAACATGGATATCTACCAAATTGTATACTTACCTCCACGGCTTAGGGGATTCAAGCGTCTATCACATCCATCTCTATTGTATCCTGATTCAAAGACGTAGAACAATAAATCTTATTTTTATTTTTTACCCTCATGTAAACATTAAATTTTGAATGTTAACAACTTACTTTAGTTAGAATTACTCTCATTTGATGGAATGGCATCATTGATCCCTCGTTCTTGCTCATCGTAACTTGGATGAATGATTTTTGTGATTAGGACTATATTTTTTTTAATTGTTTCCATAGTATATATTTTTTGGTTTGTCGGACCTAAGAATTGGATTTTCTTTTGCAGTATAACGGAGTTTATATAGTTATTTGGATTTCCTTGTTTATGTAGGTTTGTGATAATCGGTACTATGTTTAGAACGTTGTCCCTTTTTTAATAAGATTCCACAAATTAAAATTTCCATGAATTGAGTCTTATAGAATATTCTGGAATTGAATTTCCGTATTAAGGTTTGTAAATAATTCGTGTATCAATTTGTCTTTGGAAAGGGTATATAAGCTATCCTAGAGTATAAGTGATTGTAGAGGATACATACGTAATCCGTGTGTGGTACCCATAAACATAATCGGTGTTAAACATGTCATTTGTCTCAAGTACCATAGAATTTAAGCACAACAGATCTAGCAAAGTACGGATTTTTTTAAGCAATGATGACATGCAGCTCAAGCAGGGTACAAAGATCTCAAATTTTCTAAATAAAAATTGCTCTGATAGTTACCTTAACAGCTTGGAATTTGAATATGTACCAAATCACTCTATAAGTTTAAGTGTAGGAAGCATGGTTACATTACTTGGAGATGTTGATATCAATTGTGTATTAGCAAAGGGACTGCACTTATGGTGACAAAACTGACCAAAGATTCAACCCAAGATATCGTACTACATGGAAGATATGCTAGCATGAATCTATACATTCCGAGGATATTGTTTTCAGTCTGTATTGAGTCTTTGCCGATCATATTATTCAGGGAACAATTCCCGATCAAGGCTGGATTGTAGATTTCTTGATTTTCTTTCAATGTTATTTCCTTTATTTATATCTTCCTAATAAATTTCAAAATAAAGGTTATGAACTATATAAATTTCAATAATTTTAAATCTCTAACCTTTGTCAATGTTCCTCTTCAATTTCTCAATCCCAACTCCCTATTTATATTCCACGGCAAAAGACCTCAAAGCTTGACACCATCGAAAGTTTAGAATGTCCAGATTTGTGGTATGTATGGATATGTTTGGGGTGAGTTTAGATGATAAGGTTTATGAAAACATTTCAATTGTTGTTTATGGATGGATAATTATGCTGATGGATTACCTTTTGGTTGTTTTCTCAGCATTTTTTTTCATTTTTCGTCTCTTTTTCCTATTTTGGATAATTTGCTTTGCTTTATGCTGGGTTCCTTTTATGAAGTTTGAGATTATTTTTTTGGATTATTATTTATTTTATTTTAAAGTAGAATTCTGAGTTTAGTACATGTTCATTACTGTAATTTTATTAGATGATGCTACTTTTGACGTGACTGATATTTGATTTTCCCCGTTCTTTAATTTTTGAAGATGTAAAGAGTTATTTGAAAATGACACATAACTGAATCGTATGGTTAAGTATATCCTTCTATTACCAATTCCACATCGTTTTTTATCATATAAGTATTAGCAGAAATAGGTTAAAAGAAAATAGATATCTAACCGTTAACTATAAGCAAAATAAACTACTTTTGTAGTTGTCTTGTTTTTGTTTAAAAGTAAAGAAATAAACTACTAATTATAAGAAAAAAAGCTTATTTTCTGTTGACTGTCGTTCTCGTGCCTAGTTATTCTGGTATCAATCTTGACTTGAAACTTTCTCATTGATTGTTGTGTCGAACACAGCTACACTGTTGTCCGTCGTTTCCGTTATGCTAGGTTCTGTCTCTTTAGTCTTAGAGTTGTCTGTTGTTTCTACTAATTCCATCAGAGAATTAAAACCCTCATCGCAATAAGTTCTCGATTTAGCTGCATCATACTTTGTAGCATCACTATATTCCGATTTGGCTGCATCATATTGTGTTTCCAGTGCATGATCATATTCATAGATATCCTGTATGGTTAGACTACCGAAAGTAAATGAATTAGTGTTTAGTTTAAACTTGAATATGTAGGCAGCACCATAAAGATCTCCAATTTCAGGAAGTTTTTTTGCCAAGTTTTCCTGCGCATGAATACCTTATAATGTTACTAAACCAAATAGAATTTACTATACAGTTTAGAAAATTTAACTATCGTTGACTGTTTACCTGAGACTCATAATATCGTTGTTGCATTAGCTTCTCCACGCTCTTTCCAAGCAACTTTTCAGCGTTTTCTCCCATTGGCACAAAAATAGCCTCTTCAAAATTGTGAACAACCTTTAGGTCAAGTTTGTATTGGGGTTTGATCTCCTTCTCCGTTAGATATTTTCTACATTTTTTGCAAAACGTGCCATAAACCTGGATAACATATTTTTGCAAGCATTTATCACACGCCATGTAGTACCACTGGTTCCCTGTTTTGCGCCAACAATATTTGCTTTGCATATAAAAACCATATCCTGTCATTATTTCACATACACAGATCAGTGTCGGTTACTGGGTTGTTTTAAATTTTAATAAAAATCCTAAACAGCTAAAAAGGTATGCCTTACAATGTTCTTAACGTCCCCTAATTTTTTTTTTTGCTTCTCCAATAGTTTTCCTATTCTTGAAAATCACATATTTTTTGGTATACAGCTTACTATTCTCCCAGTACAATTTGTTTATTACTTGTGTTAGTGCACACCTGCATTTAATTATAGTGTGTTAGCATTGATAGTTGTCATCTTATATATATACTGTAAAACGAAAAACTGAATTAGCTTGCCTTTTTTTGAGAGATGTAACTTCATCCACATCTAGATCCACATATACATGTGTTCCTGAAGTACTTGATACTTGGTTTTCTCCTGTGAACAGACATTTTTATTAAGAGTGTCTCAAGTTATACAATGTCTAATAAGCTATTAAATATTTATGTTATTAACAGAATCTTGCAGAATTTATGATTACCTGTATGGTCTTTTTTATAAAGTATGGTTGTTATTAACAGAATCTTAGTTCTCCAATTACATGTGAACAGATCGTCTGAAATTATTCGCGTGACATCTCCATACAGAAGCACGGAAACCTGTTTTCCTCTTTCATTCTCAATGGTGATAAAACGCTTGTCCTTGCTCGGAATTTTAATAAAGTGATTTGGAATTATCGACGTCATGGCCACCAATTTTCCCATGATATCTAAACAAAAGTATATATATTAAATTGGCATTATTTGCGGATCATTGATATGAAATTCAAGTAAAAGTTTTATTAGTTTAGTACCTGAAAGATCTATAGTATTCCCAAGCCTAGAGGGTATGTCTTCCAATTTCAATAAATTGAAACGGTACCTTGGTATTGCGGTTTCCTCGTTTAATATTAACTTAGCCTCGGTTGTGTTTGTAAAGTGCAACCTCCTCATCCCTGGAACTGCGCGATAGTCACCTGTCCAACCTCTGATCTCATAGTTTTTAATCATCAGTATTACCTGAGGATGGACCGCAGTAAGGATCTGGGGTAAAGATTTGCGAACATTGTTCCCTGGATTTGATCGCCCTTTTTAAATAAATAAAAAAATAGTAATTGTTATTACAAATTGTTGTCATTTTTTTCTTTTAAAAAAAGACACAATTATATTGATGTAAACTTACAGCTTGATCCATTAATACAAAATCCTTGCTGTAAATTGCTCCAGTATTAGGGTTTTGTGCATCCCATATTCTGATGACCCGAACCATCAAAGGTTTTGATGACACTCCTCCTTTGCAATCCCGTATAAGGTTATTCCTGTTATTTTCTACATTTCATGTGTATCAACATAATATTAAAACGAATGTTGTAATGGTCCATACATGTACATAATTACTTCGTGGCAACGTTGTAATGTCGAATGTTTTTACTTACTCCAGTCTCCAAATCCTTTGTTTGGTGTTGAAGGGACCAACATCAAGTTGTTCTTTGAGTTTGGATTTGCACCTGAACATAGAAAATACAATTGTTGATCGACCTATAATTTTAATATCAATTGAACATTAAGTACAATGTTAGACAAAAGAAGAAAGTCCACCACTATCTGAGGTGCAAAGCTTCTGAGCATTATTAGCTGCTACGTTTGGTAAAGGCTGAGTTCCATCTGAAGTTGAAACTAATAAAGAACATATTGTTGTTAACCGAGTTACAATTTTTAAATCAATCACACGTTAAATACAGTTTCAAGGTATGTCTCGTACAACAACAAAAAAGGTAGATGGAAGTGTACCATTGTCTAAAGTGCAAAGCTTCTTAGGAATATTTGCTCTGACGTTTTGTAAAGGAAGAGTTGCATCTGAAGTTGTGGGGTCTAACATGAAGTTTTCGTTTGAAGTTGAATTTCCAATGTTTTGTAAAAGTTGAGTTTTAAGTGTAATCTCATCTTCTTCATCATCTGAGGTCAAATATCCTATACTAAATCATATATATACATTAGTTTCAATTGTGAATAACAAAGACTATTAGAAATAGGTGTATTTGCTTACTTTTTTTTTGTTATTCTCTTGCCAGTTGTTGTGGGGATCACTATTGACACATTGCTTGAAGTCGAGTCTAAATCTGTGAATATAAAGGGTATTGTTAACTAATGATCAATAATAATAGTTTCATATTTGAATCTATGCATATAAAAGGGCATTGTTAACTAATGATCAATAATAATAGAGTCGATAACATACCTTCAGTGATTTGTCCATCATCATCAATATATGCTTCCTGACTCTGCAGCTCTCCTTGAGTCTCAAAGCTTGTTTCCATGTTCTCTGCAACGATTCCATATAAGTTATTTGCATATTTGAATTTTAAAAAAATTCATACAGGATTAACTATCATTAAAACATTAGACTTAATTAGCGAATCAAACCTGTGTTTTTCTGGAGAGTTGCACCTTTCAATCTTCTTCCCATTGTTTGGTTGTTAGACTATAATATGCGTTCGAAAGCAGATAAAATAGAAAGCCAGTAGGAACTTGTGTCTTTACCATCGTTACATTGATGGTTTATATAGGCTGCTGTAGAAGTAGTTTTACAATTCGGAAATTCCTTTTTTTACCAGTTGTACCTATATTAGGACTCCTGAGCATACATAATTTGGGTAGTTTGAAAAGTTTATTCCTGGTAAATAACATAAACTACGTTTTTTTTTTCTCTTTTTAGAACATCTAAAATGTTTTATTGCCTTATAGATCATTACGTGATTGCTTGGCATTGAAACTTCTTACAAACTATACCCAAATATTCTAAATTCAATCGATGGAAGCACTTCCTTTTTCTGTTAAGTTTGAATGCAGTATATAATTTAACTTAATTAAAATTTATTTCCTGGTATAGAACTCTCCAATTGTTTCAGTTAGATCTAAACTACACTGCAAGAAAATCCAAAAAGAATTTGATTATCAATTATTCTCAAGTCATCTTGAATTCAGTATCCCCGAATAAGAAAATCCATGGGAGTAGTCATTTTTCGTGTGATCTTTTGAAATAAAAATCCAAACAATGGCAATTTACTCTCAAAGGTTAGAAGATAATCTTAATACTAAGAATTTGTCCTTTGTTGATGGGTATTAGTAATGAAAATGGCGTGTTAGGTTCAACTTCTGACGTACATAAATCTTAGTCAAGTAACGTACATAAATCAGAGTCAAGTATTTAGTATTTGATTTAAAATTGAATAAATTTAGTACTTTTGATGGTAGATGTCAGTAAATCCATCAACATAGAGTTGTTGTTCATTTTCCCTACCATGCGTATTCGCATCACCATTTTATAGAGTTATTGATTCTACAAATGAAGACCCATGATTAGATGCATTGGAAATATGAGTGATGCATACAAAACTACCATTGTTTAGCAAAACTGATTTTATGAATCTGAATTCAAACTGAAATTAAATTGGTGTTCAGTACCTAAATAACTAGATATGAATCTGTAAGAATAATACTATATTAGAAAGGAACTACTTGCAACAATAATATTGTGATGACATTATCTAGAATTTCTGAGTCATTGCGAATACTTAACACTGCAATGTGACTTTTTAATAAATCACAATAAAACATCCTGGAAGACAACATTAGTTGACTTTAAGTCGTCAGATTTGTCTTCGGGTAACACAGTTATTCGCTTTGCAGCAATGCACATTGACAAAGCAACAAAGAGTTAGCCATGACAAAACACAGGGGTCTTCAAGTCAATGCCAACATGATTCACCGATTTCCCTTGAGATTTGTTGATCGTCATTGCATACGCCAACCGAATCGGAAACTGGCATCTCAGCATATTTATGTTTAACTCTGAAATATTGGGTTGGAACGATATTCTTGGCAACATCACTACTTCTCCGATCTTGCTCTTCTTTACCGTCAATTTTTTTGCTTGTATAAGATACTTCCCACAGTGTGTCACCAACAACCTTGTTACATTGCAAAGTCCGTCTGAGGGAGCGAGATTTCTCATTAGGATTATTGGACATCCAACTTTGAGTTGTAGTTTGAATAAAGGCATTCCTGGGGGGGTTTATATTTTGCAGAAATTCATTGCTTATTGGTGGTATCCTACCACTTTCATTGGGAGTCAACCTATCAGCTGCTAGATACGTGTGTGTATCTCTATCCAAAAAATTTAGTTCCTCCATATTAATCTCATTAACATCATCATTGCGTTCCGTGAGAATCATTCCGTCAGTTAGTTCTTCTTCCGAAACTTGTTCGTAACATGCCTCGTCCCCTCTCCATATTTGTGTTTTTGTGAGGTAAGGATAGATCTTTGTTATTAGCTCTGTTCTGTTTTTACATACGCTTACAGCTGATGGTAGATCAACTTTGTCAACTGGTTCGGAACCTACCTGCAGAACGTAAAATAATATAAGTAAAATATATATTATGGAAATGTTTTCTTTGTAAGTACCTTTCTTATTGTAAAAACTAAAGATAAAAATTGCAAAACTGGTACTGTGACAGACGTGCATGACATAGCTGATGATGTGGGAAGTGTTAGTGAGGTAGATATGTGTGAAGAGATCAAGTATGGTAACGTTGTGGAACATTTCAAACCTCTGTTTTTTGCATATCTCAGATTCCCACTATTGCTTGCTTGGTTGTAGAAAAAGACTCCATCAGTTACATAAAAATGCTTACTATAGAAAAATATCATTGATATTTTTTAGTAAGTTGAACGTCTAGGTTAACTGATAATGACCGTCATGTTGATTAAGGTACGTAGTGTAGTACAGTTCACATATGAAAATATGAGGCCGCTCAATGAAACAGGTAGGTCCATGATTATTAACTTCCAAGTGTAGCTCTGTATAAATTTTTTGTGAGATCTATTTCTCCCATGAAGACAAATTAGTTGCTAAAAAACAACTTTTTATTAGCCAGCAAAACAAACCAAATCAATGAATTTCTTATTCATTTCATTGACATTAAGAGTGAGGATATATTGAGCTATCAGATGTCAATTTATGACATTTGGTTCTTTTAAATCCATAAATTCCAATCAAATTATGTAAGTTTTCTTGGTGAGTGTGCAGAGAGAGCAAAGATAGTTACCTTGAGTAAGAAATCCGCATACGCTCGATTTTTCGGTTCTTGCATATCCATACGCATATTCTTGGTGAGTGTCAAAACATTTATGTTATCCCATAAAAAATATCTTCGGACACACGCACCCACTATTTCTTCCCTACCTCCATTTGGTATCACTGGCAAAGTCTGCCTGAAGTCTCCTCCCATAACGACAGTCACACCTCCGAAGTCGTCTTCCTTATTCTCATGAAAATCTTGGAGCAATCTGTTTACCTCCTCAATACAATGCTTGTGCTGCATCGGCACCTCATCCCATATAATCAAAGTCGTTTGTTTTATAAATTCAGCTTATTCCTTCTGCTTAAGTATTGAACAAACACTGGTGGCTGTTATCTCTATTGGAATTTTGAATGTTGAATGTGCAGTACGGCCTCCTTCCAAAATAAAGGAATCTATTCCTGTTATATGTAAATAAATGCAACATATTAATCAAAATAAAATCAATATAAAAAATGCTTTATCAGACTAAACGATGGAAACCATTAAAAAGATGTTTATAAACATAGAATATTGAGTAATAGAATATATTTACCTGATGATGCAACAGTCAAAACAATGTCCCCCTTCAGACGGAAGCTCGCAACAATGGTGTTGTATAGAAACGTCTTTCCTGTTCCTGCACTACCATTCAGAAAGAATTTAGACCCATCTCTTCGCTTTACAGAATCTGTTACCGCTTTTAAAGCCGCAAACTGCTCCTCGTTCAATTGAGAAATATTCAGCTTAAGGTGAATCTCATATATTTCCGCCTATATTTGCATATGCTCGCGTATGTAACGATTTCCAGAAACATCATCCCAATCAATCTTAGACTTAGGCATCGAGCAGAAATGCGCCATCTCCTTTCCTCCTTCACGCAGCAATTTATCAATCAGGTAAAGTCTAAAGTCTTCGATCTGCTCATCTGTTGGTTCTAGGATTCCATACTTTGTTTTAATAACGTGATGTAAATCATCGCAGATATGCATATTGAATTATTTCCATAACAATTCTGGTTCAGCTGGGTTGCCATCTGCCAAAATTATCTTAAAGAGTTTTCTCATCTGGCTGCCGACCTGAACAGTTGATGCTTCCCTCAAACAATATACAAATTCAGCGCTGCTCTCTAATAACCTAAGTTCAAAGCATGCTTTTTTGTAAGTTGGCAGTAACACGCCATTAACAGTCCTCAGATGTTCGAACGACTGGCGCCCGCCACAATAGTCAATAGCAATATAAAGTAGAACAATTCACCAGCGTTCGGAGAGACAAAGTACATCCTAGCTATCGTAAACTGTTGTTTCCTTACTTCCCATCTAGATTTATCTGATTTCCACACCATATGCTGCAGAAATTCTTGATACGTGTATACAGGGGCATCCAGATTCTCATTGTTGTACTCGAAGTATGCCATAAGTTTAGATTTATAATTCTCAGCTGTTTTTGTTAATCCTTCAGTCGACGCTTCGGATTCATATACAATTCTCTGCATACATTTAAGGTGTATTGCCAACCTTTCAACGTGGGGCCTATCTTTGTGCATATAGTACCCGAACAGATGCCAAAAAGTTTCTGGGGGACATATGCACCTTGCATCGATGTATATTTGTACCGACCCATCTACAAATGTTGTTTTGTCATAACCCTTGTATATGCACTTGTTGATGTACTTGACCGCTCTTATACCTGCACATACCTCGACGTTTATATGGCAGTTAAACATCCGCAACAAATGCGGGTTATAAGGTACAACGTCAATGTTGGTTTCCTTACGCCCACCGCGAACAACCACCTCTACGCCGTTATTCCTGCGACGATAAACCAGATACCCACCTCCATCCAAGCACGTTGTATCGTTATAGCTCTTCGGATAATATTTGGTGCATTTTCCTTTTTTCATGCAAGGCGATTCTTTATTTCTGTAACCACAGGGTCCGTGGGCCATGCATTTTCTAACCATATCAAACAGGATCGGGTCACTTTGCTCGTCGGGAAATTCAGCTGAGACGTATCTATCTACCTGGTCAACTGTACGTATTTTTTGCGATTTTTCAAGATATATAAGTGCATGCATATGAGGAAATCCACGCTTCTGAAACTCAATGGTATACACATTCCCGACTACATCCCCAAACACCTTCTTTTCAACTATCTCGTCCATCAACGCCTTTCTTTTCATCTCAAATACTCGTGCAACTAAATCCGGACGATCAAATAAAGTCTGGTGAGGATCAAGTGCGTCTTGTATCTCTGTCCAATTTGGATTGGCTGTCATGGTAAGAAATATATCCGGATGATGATTATAGCGCGTTATTTCCATCGAGTCCTGATATATCTCATACATCTGTCTTGGTCCCCCGACATGCGTTGAGGGCAAAACACACGGTATGCCCCCCCTGATCGAGTGATATACCATCCTCCTTCATTTTAATTATCGAACTATAATTATCGGCACGCAGCTTATCCTGATTGAATCTTATCCATCCTAAATGGTTTTGTTTTATAGAAGCCCAAGCATCCACCACGAATTCCTGGAAAAGTTTAAACCCCCTTATGATGGTGTTGTATTCCAGTACTCGAGGAAATAGATAATAACTATAAAAATCCATCAGTGATAGACTTTTATCGCCAAAATCTTTAATGCTTTCCTCCCATAGGGTTAATTCGCAGCTCCAACCTAGCTCACCATAAGGAAAGAACAGCACATAATGCAGCGGTAGATAAAGAGGATGGCATTTAGTTATCCTGGTCCATCTGTGCCCTTGTTTCAAATGTAATATGATATCACGAGTCTTTTGAATATCGTTTTATTTTTTAGGTAAGATAACAGACACTTCCTCCATAACTGGAGCATTGTACCTTCGCTTGTCGGATTCAGAATTAAAATACAAAGATACCTCCACCTTTTTACCTGGTTCATCTGGTATGATCTCTAGTATCTCTTTCACCTGAACATACTTGGGATAGAGTGTATGGTTGGCTCTTAAAGTATCATGTATAATACTCATCACTTCACGTCCTAAGTAGGGATTATTCTGTTATTGTATATCCAACGCTTTCTTCGGATCATATAAGAATAGTTGTGCATAACTTGCTGCATTCTCCTTCGCATGCACCAAAGAACTTCTATAATTCTACATCTCTCCATGTATTGAAAAAATTTCAGGACCACCTCCCCTCTTCGCTCTATTGTCATACTGGCATCCAAGACTCGTAAAAGCATTTGCTGAATTATATTTCCTTAAATTTTTCCTAAACAACTTCGAACGACTGTCATCCCCTTCGAACAATTCCCTAATAGGTTGAGGAGGCTCACAAAGATCCGGCAATCTAACTTGTCCTTCAGGGCAGCATCTAGTAAAAATAGCATTTATCAAAGAAGAACCGCTCTTTCGCTCGTCGATCCAATGTAAAGCCCCGCAACACTTACACTGAATATCCATCTTCCCAATATAATGTCGGTCTAACTCATCCAACCTTGTGCGTATTTTTGTAGTTTTTCTAACATAGGCAGATAACACTTGGGTCTCATTCAGAAGTTCATCATCATCTGATGCATAGTAGTCACTGTAATCGTCTGACGATGTATCCGGAGGCGGAATAGACCTATTCAAAAGAATAGTCCCATCAAAAACAGTTACTGTATTCAAAGTTTTAAAAGCTAATTCAACTTATGAAATTCATTTAAGAATTAGTATAATTACATATCATCGTCGTTTTCATGAGAGTTCTTTTTTGAATCCACATGCACATTGACAACTTCATCCTCCATACCCACCTGCAATAAAAAATAAATCGTCGAAACCGATGACTACAGTTAAAATTGCACATACAAAAATATAAACTAAGCTAATTCATAACATTGTAATAATATCTATGATAACAAATCTTCAGCTAGGTTATTCATTTACCTGATCACCACACGCGGCATCATTACCCATATACCGTACACGATATGTCATTTCATCACCCTTATATTAACCACCGAATGGATCCTCCACAACTTTTCTCATCCTAGTATGCTTTTTAAGATGTTTCAACAATAATTTACAATAATGAAAGCTATGTGTATATATATATATATATATATAAAACAACAATAATTCAAAAAATTTCACACATCTATCCAGTACTGTGATAGGACATAAGGGTTTGCAGGCACAGATTCTTATTGAGATAGGAGAGGGCATGGTATTTGTGAAACTTATAAGCATCATAAAAAAAGATTGTGATGTGAGCATGTTTTAATATTATGTTGCAAGGCTTTAGAATAACAGAAACAGGAGAAGCAATTTTCTTCAGTTTCTCTTTTCCAACTCGTTTTCTAGCAAAGCAATCAGTTAGATGAAATTATGTACATCCTTAATTTTCAACCAACTTAAGCTATTTATACAAAATAAAATCGAAAAAAAAAATTAATTTTCAAATGGGATACTTCCAGGAACGCTTACCTGAATAATTCACAATAATTTTTTTCTAAAACCAAGAAATCTGAGTTTAATTTTTTTTATTTTCTAAAACCAACAAATCTGAGCATCATCAACTTTTCTCATCCTAGTATGCTTCTTATTAAGCTGTTACAACAATTCACAATAATGAAAGCTATGTATATATACTGTAATAAACAACAATCATTCACAATATTTCAAACATTTGTTCCCTACTGTGACAAAACATAAGGATTTGACTTATAATTTATTGTTGTCTTAATCTTATTCTTTATTAGCATACACGGAGTTCATTCAATCTATTTCCTATACAAATATGTTTATGTACTGTGACTTTTAGCTAATATGAGATGATAAACATGTAACAGAATGGATGTAGACTCAAAATTTGTAAAGAAATCTCACCATTTTATTTTGTTTAGATGTATTTCCACTAATAGAAACGCCACCTTGTTGTTCCATCACATCTTTTTCCTTGATTTGTCCATGTCTCAAAAGTATACTATACTTTTCTTCCTCTTTTCTTCCTCGGACAAATAAGCATACTACAATTTTGAGGATAAATCATAAGCTAATGTCAACATAACTTAAGCTAATATCAACAGAACTTAAGCTTATAAGACAGAAAGTGATCAAACAGAACAACCGATTTTTTTTTAAAAAAAACTATTAAAAACTCACTAATGTTTCTGGCTGCACACGCACACGTGCCTTGGGAACCAAATCCATTTTTTTAACAGTGACAGCATCACTGCCAGCAGCCATTCTTTCCATTTTTACTTTCTTTTCTTTCTCAGTTGCCCGCCGTTCTTTTTGGGCTGCAGACCGTGTCTGAAAGTTCAAAAGGAAAATATACACAATGAATCAGATAACGTGTGTGCATAAAATATTATACATTTGAATCAACACATATAAGATTCTTACCGAGGATACTTGTTTAGTGCTTTTAATTTTTTGCACTGGTTCCTTTTTGGATGCTCTCTCGGCCTTTTTCCGTTCATTATACGCCTTTTTCTTCCTAGTCTGAATATCAGAAAAAGAAATAAATTAAAAACCGAATTTAAAAATATAAATCCACACAAGCAAAATTATCAATCCATACCTTAGATCCCCCGAGTATGTATTGTGTGCAAGGTTGTTCACTGAAAAGCTGGAAAATGAAGAAATATATTTACTTAAGCATATACGCATATAAATAAAATTCTGACATAATAACTAACCATATAAAATTGAACAACATTGATAAATCCTCTTTTCACCTGTGTTTCTCTTTGTTTCTCCTCTGATACACGTTGTTTATATTCTTTATCGTCTAATACAAAATTATTATCTTGCGTTTGCCGATGCATTGATTGTTCGCTACTCTGAGGTTCTCCTCCTAAATTAACTTCTCCACCATAGATAGCCTATGCCTGAAAGATTTAAAAAAATATATATAACACAATTATTGCTCACAATTTAACCATTGAATGTTTCTTTGGTCAGTGTAACCATTCTCATAGTCTTTACAGTAAATAAATAACGTACGAACTTGTGCATCTAATGGACTATTGATATGCTCACCCTCCTGTTGTTCTATTGCTTTCCCAGACCCTCCACAGCGAATATTTAATAATCCTTTATGTTCTTTTTCACATTGTTGTTCCTTTTCGTTCAAACGACGCCGACATTGACCCTCCACCCTCCGAACCTGAGAAACACAGTCAAAATATAATCATACTTCTAAACACAAACCATACATTCATATATACACATACGTTAATTAAAAGAATGAAACCTCACCTTTGTTCTTTCTGCTATGAACTGATTTTGTGGTTCTCTTCTGCCTATCTGTATTTCTGAGTTTTTAGGTTGAACGTCTGCAAGAGATGATTTTAAAGATTGTCCAAACTCAACTTTTTATAGCTGAATTAGAGTCGGGTATGATCTTGATGATTGTCCAAATACAACTTCTTGTTGTTGAACTCGAGAATATGTAACTATCTGTTGCATCTGTTTTGCTATATCCAAAGCTAATGTGTCTGCTCTCTCTTTTTCCCTACGCTTCCGTTGTGCAGCGATCATAGCCTGTTGTGTTAATTTCAAAAATATTAGTAGCAACACAGATAATCACAAACACTTTTTTTTTTTGGTAAGTCTTAGTTTATTAGAACCAAAAAAACGTAATTACAAGAATTACAAAATGGGAGGCTCGAGGCCTCCCCACCCCCATAAACCAAAGGGGCACACTAGAAAACCACAAAACACAAGAAGCTTATAAAAAGCTTTCTAACACAAAAAGGAACAAAAGAGTGCAACAAAAAACTAATATCGTTTTCGACCAACTCTAAAATTCCTCTTCTTAATGCTCGCAATTGTTTTTGCCAAATCAAACTCCTGAACTTGGAGGTTGTAATCATCATCAAAATATTCTTCATATTCATCTTCATATTCATCGTCTTCTTCCTCTGAAGCATAATTACCACCCGGTATTAGCATGATAGGATATTGGGGTTTTTTCTTATTTACCATGAACTCCTTTTTTTCCTTGTAGTATTCTTTTCTAAATTCTGGATTTCTAATAAAATTAGTCCGCACCTGATCATTTTCAATATTGCTCGCCTCGTCTAGTTCCTCACTGGACAAAATATTCCTCATATCAAAAACAACATCATCCAACCTCTCCCTTTTCTTTTTTAATTCTTCTATTCTCTCTAGGAAAGCTTTCTTTTTATCTGTTTCAACATGTGCATCCGGTTTATCATCAGAAATTGCACCCCATTCTTTTGAATTCTTAACTTCTGCCGCCATATTAGCTGCCAGCAGCTCCGCATCTGTTTCAACATGAGCATCCAATAAAGCATTTTCACTTTCCAATATTCCCTCTTTTAAAAAATCTTTGTCTCCACGCCCCAATTCAGAGTTTAGAGAATCAAACGAATTCTTACAAATTAATTCAGATGGACCCTCCACAAAAGGAGTTAAAGTAAAAGGCTTGCCCTTTGCATGCTTCCACTCATTGGAATTAGCCACCCCCACATCACCCTTCTTTGTATTAGCTTTCTGAACATTGGATTCTTCAAAATTCTGTTGAGTTTGAGAAAAAATAGTAGTTTGCTTACCTTTCTCATATACTTTATCAATCCTTTCACTTGACTTTGTAGTCTTAGAAGTGCCAGCTTGTTCTGAATTCTTTCTACCTTTTTGTTCATTCAAAATCACGGAATTTGTGTTTAATTTAGACACGGAAGTTGCAGCCTCAAATTCTGAATTTTTTCTGGCGTAATGACCATTTAAATTGGAGTTTTGGTCCATCACGGAACATGTATTTGACACGGGAGTAGTTTTGTCTGTAGCACCCTTTCGAACAGCAATGGCCTCTTTTTCCGCAATAGCGTTTTTGCACCTAATAAGCTTCATCTGAGCATCACGAAACTCAGTTGAATATTTTTCAAGCTCCAATTCTAACTTTTTAGCATCACCAATAGCAGATTGATGTTTCCCATCAGATGTACCAACTTCCGTAGGAGTATTACTCTTCGCATCCTCATCATCTTTTCCTTGATTTGCATTTCCGGTATCACCATCAGCACCTTTGGGTAGCCACTTCTGAACATTCTTCACAGTACTTTTCTTATTCCTCTATCTACAATCAGTATCAACATGACCAACAATTTTGCAATAAGAACAAAACTTGGGTATTTTTTGTAGCTCTACAAACTGATCAAAACTTCTCCCCCCCACTGTTACATGAATTGCATCTGGAATTTTCTTCGCAAAATCAATATTAACCAAAACAGCTGCATAGCACCCATACTCATGATTCAAAGTCTTCTTATCTACCATAACTGGATTGCCTAGAGTTTTTCCAAGAGATAACAGAACTTTTTCCTTCCATAGCTCTACATACAAAGCAGGAAAATTGACCCAAACAAAGAAGATGAGAAGAACTCTCTTTATCCGGATCAAACCATGGAAACCAATCCTGAAGATGTAATTCTTGTTGATTGACTTTCCAAGTTTTCTCACGGACTTTTAGCTTGTTCTCTTCAGAAGAAAACTTGATAATGAAAAAGCCCTTATTCATAGGTGTGAATTTTACCATCGCTGGACCGAAACCCCATTGATTTTCCAGGGATCTTGTAATATCATTAAACTTTGCAACCCTAAAGTCCAATCTTCCAATAAGACTGAAATTCCAGGCAGCACACCCTTCTTGAAAAAATTCCAATGGAAGTTCCACAGAGGGTTTATCATCATTAAAAATAGGATTTGGCAGACTGCCAATGTCAATTATAGTAGGATTCAGATTTTGTTTACCTTTAACCATGTCTGCAAAGGATGTATTCATCTTAAGAGTGTTAGACGAAACCGGATCTTGATGTTCTCCCATTGTAGACCATTCAAAAATGATCAAACAAAAGAGAAAACGTTTGTAAATGAAAACCCCACTTCAGATCTATATGATAATCGAATTTCCAGCCACTGGTGTTGAAGAAAAACTATTAGTCAATCATCATAAACCAAATGAAATTGATTTAGATGACCAAAAACATGAACAAAAACAAATTCTAGACGTTCTAAATTTTGGAGAGGAAAAAATCGCCTAGGAGAGAGGATAATCACAAACACAACCGCAGAGAAGGGTATTTGTTTTGTTTATAATTATTACCTCTGATGACACTTTTTTGTGTGGTTTTATTTTGGGTGTCTGTATTTTTGAATTTTTAGGTTGAACATCTGCAAAAGATGAATTTGAAGATTGTGCAAATTCAACTTGTTCTTGCTGAATCTGTGCTCGTTTATGTTGTAATGTTTGTTTTGCTATTTCCAAAGCTATTATGTCTGCTTTTTCCTTTTCTCTTCGCTTCTGCTGTGCAGCGATCACAGCATGTTGTGTTAATTTGAAAAACATTTGTGTCAACAAAGAAAATAACAAACATAACCAAAGATAGGGGGAATTGTTTTGTTTATTATTACCTCTGATGCTACCCTTTTTTGTGGTTGTCTTTTGATTGTCTGTGTTTCTAAAACGTCTACAAGGGTTGAATTTGAAGAGCGTCCAAATTCAAGTTGTTGTCGCAGAATTAGATCAGAGTATGATTTTGAAGTTGTTCCAAATACAACTTGTTGTTGCTGAGTTCGAGAATCTAAAAATATATGTTGTGCTTGGGTTGTATGTTGTCCATCCTCTCCAGCTTGCGTTGATGTTTTCTTCCATCTCTTTGAAGAACTGAGAGAAAAAACTATTCATTAAGCGTACTGATCAACAAAAACATTAGTATTCAATGCTACATAATCAAAGACTAACCTCATGGTGCTTCAAATCAGTTCGATAAGGTCCGTAAACGTTTATTGAAGCAAATATATATCCACGATGCTTTAAAACAATACCTTTGTTCCACGATGGTGCCAGAATTCTGTTGTGATGCTCTACGAATTTCCCTTACATTTTTATATAGACAAAAATTAACTTATATTAAGAAACCTAGTTGTGGCTGTACTTTTGAATTTTCCAGGTTTAGGAAACTGAATTCTATTAGAGTTCTTTTTTCTATTAGGAAGCTGTATAGTGGTATTTACACCCCAGCAAAAAACTACACTTTTTTGTTGTTGTTTTCTATACTGCCTTACAACAAACGGAGAATCTAACAACCAATAACTATGCATCATCAAGCTAACATGTAAATTTTAACGCATATCAGATTTACAACATATGATATCTCAAGGCACTACTACGTCAACATAGACAACAAAAACAAATAGAATAAGTTAACTTCGAAAGAAAAATTACTGCATAGAACCTAATGCCAGTTAGGTGCATCCCAGTAAATAATTTATAAGCTGCATCAAAGGACATAAAATAGTATGTTACTGTAATTTATTCATATGCAGAACAATGAAAAGTTGTTTTTTGAAATATTCTTAAGTCATATTCGCTTATATTTGTTTTGCTTCTAATGCATACCAACATTTCTTCCATTCACTACAGATTCTACCATAAACATTGAATTTGTAGGGCTTCAGTAAACATTAATAACAAACCAAATAAATTCATTCAAGCACATCACCATAGCAAGTAAAGTTTCACTCAAATAATGGGGCCATCTGTGGGAGTTGAACCCACAACTGCATGGTTGAGAACCATGAGCTCTTCCATTTGAGCTAAGACAACAAATAACCATTTACTTATGTAATTGTGATTAGATAAAGAAAACTTAAACCTCAAATGGTTCATAATCATAAAGGGGGTAGCAAGAAGAGAGTTTACCTGCTCTCCTGCTTTGCAGCGCTCCAACAGTATAAAATACCTCACAAATACCTCCATCTTTAAAACAATGTATTTGAACTTGTATAAAATCTTATAAGAACCAAAAAATTTAAAATAAATAACTGCTTCCAAACCAATCCATTGAATAGTCTTCACTAAATCATTGGACTCCTAGTCTTCATCATCAGAGTTTCTCAATGCACATTTGTTACCCCTTCCAGATTTGTTTTTTTTTTTAATCATTTTCCATTTTCAATCCGTCATTCAAGTATATAATGAATACAAAATTGGCATGAATAGCGATGATGCATTAAGTTCTGTTATTACTACACAGAACAATTTTCAAATTTGTTTTTATTAAAGAGGAAATGGAAATGGATTGTTTAAGATACTTTACCCAATTTTGTGAGTATGTTCTCAATGTCAATGAGCAGGATTCCCAAAAAAAAATACTAATCCAATTATGCAAAGCCCTGGTAATCAATTGATTGCCAGCTAAACAACCTCAGTTCATCTATTATCTTGATCAAAGCAATTTTCTATACCATCCTCCCAAAATGACCCCTGAAACCGAACTGAAGCAATACTTATGTGTATAACTTGGGAGTGAGGATGTGTATACTTTTGACATAGTACTGGTCTAGACTTGCTTATACTAATATTACAAT
Source organism: Papaver bracteatum (assembly GCA_023529315.1). Classification (NCBI taxonomy): domain Eukaryota; kingdom Viridiplantae; phylum Streptophyta; class Magnoliopsida; order Ranunculales; family Papaveraceae; genus Papaver; species Papaver bracteatum. Next base: position 1,229,920 of record JAJJWX010001467.1, read on the forward strand.
AACTAAACCACATACATGCACGCAAGTGAGTGGCAGTTCCGACTAAAAAAAATGATGAGATTGCCCCACCAAACCAAAAAAACCTCCTTAACTTCGATCCCAATTTTTTCTTGTATTGTTAATGTTCATGATAACTTCAGTGGTCATTGCTTTGTTGAAATCTGTTTATGACCAAATCAAGCATAAGAAAAAGAGTCATAAATATGCTATCCGCGGTATAAACAATAACCAATTAGAAAAACATTCACGACAGTTAAACATTCATGTTATTAATATGACTTCTGGAAATCTTGGTCTGTCCATAACTCGCTAACCAATGAGAAAAACAACTCACATCAATGAAATAGGTAGAGCATATATATAACCACAAATCTTCTGCAATTTCTTAGGCAACTTGGAAAGTGAGTAACATACACTAATAAGATTAAGTTAAAACCTTCCAATGATGCATACCTTGCCACTTTTAAACACCACATCACACTCTTCTGTTGCACTCGAGACAGGCACACCACAAAGTTATCTAGGGACCCACAAATAAGCTATCTAGTAACAAACAAATAAGTTCCTTATATAGTAAGATTCTAGGAACAGATTAATTTTCAAGTTTGAGGTACTATTTACAAATAAATACTTGTTTTTTTATATCAGTAATCTCCAGTTTGGGTTTGATGTGAAGAAACTTAATGCTAAGAGACCTATTGTCTGTAAGTAGAATCTATTCCAGATAGGTCTGTAATGAATTATAAAACCCACAATCAAAATCATTGAATTCACAGAACCCACAATTCAGATGTTATCAAAATATTTTACCTAATTGAAAATTCAACTAAATTTGCTTGAACGCTAAATAATAAAATAGCACATTATGTACCTGCAATTGATTGTACCTGCACATTATCTTTTCTTCTTCCCCTGCAAATCAAACAAACAATAAAAAACACACTAATTAACACCAACACATTTAATAGAAAATGATATTCTTAAACGAACTCAGAAAAATTGTGCTCAATAACATCTGATTTACATCATAGTTAAAATACCAAAACAACAATTTCTGAGGAATCAATTAGGTTTTATGATTTGACATACTCATAATTTTTGATTGATTCCCAAGAGATTTGATTTCCTTTGAACCGTTAATCTTGATGAGAACGTGAAAACTTGATTTGAAATCTTTGGTGGAACCGAGAAAAAGAAAATAAATAAGAGGAGTAGTAAAGAATAGGTTAGGGTATCCTTCAGAAAATCGATTCAGGATCACCGAAGTTAAAGAAAAAAAAAATTCTATTTAACAATCACTTCAGACCGAACTTAAAGAAAAGAAGAAAAAAATAGATCTCAAAATATCCGATATCCGCGGTATAAACAATAACAATTGGAACAGACGGACGGATCTGTCTCTTAGAACTATATGCCAAGATCGTGCAAACGTAAGTACCTCTCACCGACGATATATCATGGCCGCACGATCGGCGAATCCGACGAATACCTTTGTCCGGGATACAAGGACCACTTTTTTATAATAAACTTAGAACAACTTCTCAAAAATCGACAAGAGGTTGAGCGTCGGCCGCAGGCCGGCGTGATACCTAGTCTTCTCCCCCTTAAGGAAATGTGGTGGTTGTGTCGGGGTCATTCGTGTTCGTAGGATTCGGCGATCATGCGGCCCGGAATAGCTGCTTGGGGAGGGGAAAAAAAGTAAAATGCGAGATATAGCCACCGTCGGATCGGGAGATCCTACGGACATGATATATCTTTGGCGAGGGATATATCGTGTCCGTCCATATCCTTGGGAGTAATTCAGAGCCATCATATTGTCTCTTCTAATTATAACGTGGATAAGGAGAGATTGAAGAGATTTTTGATGGGTGCGAAATCCGAAGGGGGCATGGGGGACAAATGATATGTTGACACATGTCTTTGATTTCCATGAATTCTATTTCCAAAAATACCAACAACAATTAAGAAAACAAATTTTCACTCTAAAAATACATTTCTTTTATATTTTTAGAAACAGAATTCATGGGAAACAAAGACATGTGTCAACATATCATTTGTCCCCCATGCCCCCTTCGGATTTCGCCCCCATAAATTTTTTTCTCCTATAATATAATCTATGGGATTTTGATTTTGTATCCAAACAATAATAATGAACAGCATGATACAACAATTTTAATGATTTTACCGTTTTCACTCAAGCTTTCTTTCAGATTGATGCTCTTGATCTTACCTATGTCTATTGGTTAAGTTCGTGACATGATGTTGTTCTTTAACTATAAATTCGGATGCAACGGTTAATATCGGTTGGAGTACTATCCTGTTAACATCAGTTGGAGCGGTATCTCACACCTATGTGTTTCAATTTTGTAGGGTTTAGATGCTGATAATTAGTTCAATGAGGAAAGGGTGTTGAGAAAATGGGTGGAGGTAATCTTCTCATAATCCGTGGCTCTTTCAATCAGATTACAATAGAGAGTTTGTATGGTATTAAGTTGAATTAATTGGAAGAGCTGCAGATATGTGGGTTGATTTTAATAGACAGTTTATATGGTAAGGTGAATTAATTAGAAGAGCAGATGTATCAGTTGATTATAATTGACTGTAAGGATACCTGAGGCCTAATATACAATACCTTATCCTTTTCTCGCAACCCTGATAGTCTACTGCCTCTTTTCCTCTCCATACTCTTTTGTTTAATTCCCTTTCTTAGATGTTTTATCTTACTCATTGCAGGTGTTAATGTTCGTTACTTTGTTTTCACAGAGCTTCCACACAGATCACAATAATAGTAATTTTGGGGGTGATATTAATCGATGAGCTTCCAGTGGTAGAGTTCAGGTTGTGTAGCTGGTGACGGTAAACTGATATTAGGTGGTGTTGGACGTCCAAATGATTTAAGAGGTCCAAAAACTGGTGTTATATAAGAACAGGTGAGAGAGGAAGTCAATGGGAAGTACTTGCTGGCTTCTGGTGGTACTGTGTACGGACATGCAAGATTAGCAAGAGAACTTCCTAGCTTTCAGTTTGATAATTGGTTCTGTTTATGGTAATTGGTAAACTTGCATACTGTTATCAATTATATTCAGAGTACTCAGAATCATGTTTGGTTGCATGCTGGTTGGAATCAGAAAGTAATAGACACAGTAGAAAGTCATAGTACTAGAGTCATTTGTTTTCGACTTTTACACAACCATTGTGGTTAATCTTTGTTGCACACAATGCGTATTTCAAGTGTCTCTCTATTTGGTGGTCTAGTGGTATAACAGGGTTCATGAGCACCACTTTACGATTTTCATATATAGGGTCTAAGACGCTTTTAAATAAATTTAAAATATGTCCATGGGACTCAATTGAGTTTCTTTCCTTCGTGAAATTTTGAGTTTGATAGATATATATAGAGTTGTTGAGGCTACAGCCGCTACCTTTGTATGTAACACAATCCAAAGAAGCACTGATATTAGATCCAGAAGTGGCGAAGCACCACTGTAGTAATACTCTTTGACGCTGAGCCAAATAAGGACATTGGGGTTCTGAGAACTCACTGTTTAGTACATGAGTTAATTTCTATTAGAGATGCTCAATTTTAATTTACTTGGTCCACTTTACTCATTGATCATGACACGCTGATCTATTTGGCTAGGACAATATTTGGGATTGCATGAGTAGAATTTGCTATAATTTTCGCTTTCTCGGGCTTCTATCATTCGAGTAATTCTTTCAAGTTTGGTGACCATTTTGGAGAAACTCCTCCCAGGTACCTACAGATCCCTATGAGAATCGTTCATTTTTTTAGGTTTGGTTTATGACTTAATTATATCAATTTTCTTTTGAGATTGGTCACTTACTATGAGAATTGTTAATTAATAGAGATTGGTAGTGCAGATCAGGTTCTGGTGGACAAGTATTTTTGGCAGTAGATATTAAAGTGTATGTGCATATGTGCAGGACATCACACTAAAGGGTTGGATATTATACTAAAGGGTTAATATTAATAGAAAATTAATTAATCATGGTGCATCTAATATCTATATATTTAGGACATCACACTAAAGGGTTGGATGGAGATTGATGTAGAATAAACTGATTTCAGAAATTAAGATAGAGAATGAACTTGGGTACAAATTTGTTTGTTAGAGATTCGCGCGAAGTTCTTAAGCCGAGAAAGTTGAAAAGGTTTGGAGTGGTTGTTATTGAGTATGGTGATGAATGGAGGAGAAATTAATTTTAGAGGTTGTAATTGGCCAGGAGTGTTGGTTAAACTATACAATGATCAACGATCAACCATTGCGATAGTAAAGTCGGTAATGTATCCGTGCCTGATCTTTTTCACATTACATAATTTAAGTCAAATTTGGCTAATCTCTATTTCCTACACCAGTGACCAGTCCAGTATTTACCATGTGTTTGGTTGGGCCTGACCTGTGAATTGGACTTAGTATGGCATGAAACTAAATTTGACAGAGCTATAACTCAACGATTTTGTCGTTCCCAATTAACTATACATATATGTCCTGGAGTAGTATTAATTATGTCATGTTCTGTAGGTTGTACCTAATGTAAAGTATGAAAGTTTAACGATTGTCTATTGGTATTAGGTGCACCACCAGTAACTGTAACAACATGCAGCATTCCAGTTTCAGACAAAAATGGGTTGCAATACCAAAGTAGAGGGAGACAAACTAGACTTTTTCTTTTCCAACAGAAACTAATTGAGAATGAGGCAGGCTCAGCAGGATCATACTAATGGATAGCATGGAGGATTTGTGAGAGGTGCACCCACGGAAATAGAGCCCAGGGTGTTGTGCAGGGTTAACCTGCCAACTAATTCATTAAGAAAGATTCTATGTTGTCCGCAAGAACTCTTAACCAAATATGAATTTGATTTTCTTCTATCGTCTTTGCTTTCGATATTGAGATTGTAACTCAAGATTTTGATGATTTGATTAGTGTTTAATCTCATGATTTCTATTGTTGTGTAGAGAAACAATGAGAATAAAGAGCTAGCTTCTATCTCAGGTAAATTTTCAAAATAAACACGGGTACCCATCTTTGATTATTCTGTTGTCGGGTCTAAATGGCATGTCTAGGATCAGAATATCGCCACTACAACACTTCTGCGAGTTCTTTAACAACACTTTACGAGTGTCACAAGATAATTTAAAGAGTGACGTAATAGCTGACGAATGAAGAAACACGAGAAGAGCATGATTTCCCTGCGGTGGGAACGACGCTTGCGAGAATGGACATTATAACTACTGCGATAATATCGCGGGTCAGATTCCAAATTAAAGGACAACTTAGATGTCATCCACTATGTAACTATCCTATATAAAGAGACCCAGTAGATTCAGAAAGGGATGATGTATTTTTTGAGTGTTGAGAAAGTCTTGAGGAGAGAGAAAATTCAAGAGAGCGGTTGTATTCTTGATTTCTTCCATTTCTTGTAAACATTTCTGAGAATCAAATGATAAAGTATTGTTTTTAATCTTCAATCATGCGTTAAATACTGTGAATTCTTATCAAGGGTGTAGTGTAGGATTTCCTGCAACTACATTTTGGCGCCCGAAACAGGGATGAATTGATGATTATTTGAAGAAAAATATAAAAATTGACATTGTGATTTGAAGGAATTTGGAACAATTAGTGAAAGATCTTACGCAACATCCAACAAATTACTAAGATTAATGGCTAGAAGAAGAAGAAACACATCAGAACCACTAACAACCGTAAGGAGGAGTAAAAGACTTGCAGGTGGAGAAACAAATGAAATGGGAGAATCTTCAAGGATAAGAACAACAAGAAATAGAACAAGGAATGAAGGAGAAAATCAAATTCGACAACCAAATCAACAAACATCAATACAAGATAGAGCTGTGGATTATGACAGAGTGATTGTGCATACTTGGCGATTAGAATCGATGGAAGAAGAAGAAGATTGACAATTGAGAAATGAAAGAAGAGAAGAAATAAACCAAGAAGTAAATGGAGGATTAATACATGGAGATGATGAAAATGAAACATCATAAGTTTTAGGACAAAGAATACAATAGGAAAGGAGGATAGAGGCGGAAGAACGTGCGAATCTAACAAGACAGAATCACGAGTTAAGAATGGAGAATTTGAGATTACAAAATAAGAGATCAAGAAGTACTGCTAGATCAAGTTCAAGATCATTTAGAGAAGAACCAAGGCGAAATTCCCCTATGAGAAATGCTGGAGTAAATATTCGAGAGGAAATGCAAAATCCAAATGAAGAGCAACATCATGGAGAAGAAGAGATGATTGATGATCGCTATGTTCCACATGGTGAAACTGTGAATGGTAGACATGATAATAGAAATCAAGAGCGTGGAAATAACCAAGATAGTAAAGAAAATCGAGAAGAAGGTAGAAGGATATTACATGGGCGAGAAATCAAAGAATCATTGAGGAAGAAATTGAGAGGCATTATGCTGAGAAAGCACATCTAGCTTGCGAAAGGGAAAGATTAAGAGCATAAGCGGAAGAACAAGAGTTTTAAGAAGCAATATGCCAGAATAATCATGACAATCGAGAAAGGAGACGCACACAAAATCTCCATAGCAATAATATCAATGAGGAATATGATAAAATACAAAGGAGAATAGAAAGACAGCGAAGAGAAACGATGAGAAATGAAGAAATTCGCAGAGAAGAAATTAGAAGGCATAATCAGTTGCGAATTCAAGAAGGAGGTGAAGAGGAAAATCACATAAGAAGGCAAAATGAAGATGCAGATGAAGTTACACAAAATCTCGCAAGACAAGAAAGACATGAACGCAGAAGAGGAGAAGCTGCACTGAAAAGACCAATTGAGCACAATTCAGCTGGGAATGAACAAATTTTAAGAGAGTTAGCAGAAATGAGGGGAATGTTGAATAACAGAAGAGAAGGGTGCAGAAGGCAACTTGATGAAGCCCTTGAAGAAGTTTCGAGAACTCCATTCACTCAAGAAGTACAATTAGGAGGAATCCCTCCAAAATGCAATTTACCAGCATTAACCAGTATCTTCGATGGGACTACCTGTGTTGTTCAGCATGTCAAGGCTTATTTTAGGTGTATGCTAGCTACAATGGGAAACCATGATGCAGTATTTGCATCTAGTTTGACTGGTGAGGCGTTAAAATGATTCGAAGGCTTACCTAAAAATACAATAACTTCTTTCGACCATTTGCAAGCTACATTTCTGGGAGCATATATAAGCAACAATTCTTCGCGGCCTGGTATTGAAGATGTGTTTGGGTTAAAACAGAGGATTGGCGAGAGTCTAAAACACCTAACCATAAGATGGAAGACAATGTGCAGTGAAATGACAGGAAGAGTGGATGATAGATACCTCATTTTATCTTTCATTAATGTAATGTTCACAACCAATCTGTTGTACATACAAATTTTCAGAATCAAAAATACCATCACAATGACTGAGCTAAGAGAACTACAAGAAGAATACATTACTTTGGAGGAGAAAAAAAATGATATTGAATCATATCCAGTTGCAAACACCATGTCAATAGTAGCAAACGGGAGTTTACTTCCTAAAATGATTAACAATGTGGCGAGCACCTCGCAGCCACAACAAGAGAAAGTGGTTATTGAAAACCAGCAGAAGTTAGTATCCATGGGAAGTCGAGATCAAAAGGAGTATGAAAGAGAAAGGAATTATTACAATCGCGGTGGAAATAATAAAATTCAAAGACTTGATCAGCCGCAAGAGACTTATAGCGTTCAGAGGCAAAATAATTTTAGAGGGCAAGGGAATCAAAAAATAATATGGGAAGAAATTAAGATGCCACCCTTGAATGCTAGCATAGAAAAAAATTGGGAGGCTATCATTCTGATGGAAAATATACCATCACCCTGGAATATGGGAAAAGAGCCACATCAAAATAATCGAAGTCAAGAATTTTGTCCTTATCAATATTTTCATGGACATTCAATAAACGATTGCTGGAATGTAAAAAGAATAATTTTGAGGATGATTGATCAGGGAAAGTTTAATCATTTTCTAATAGGACATCCGCAATCTCAGCAGTTACCACCAGCACCAAATATTCGCAGAGTGAATACTGTAAAAGGAGCAGAAACATTTGTGATAGTGGTTGGAGCCAAGGCGAAGAATTTTTTATGTAATTCCATCGTACATTCATACAAAACTATTGAGGATTTCCACGACAATGTTCTAAGCAAAGTCTCCGCGAGAGAGCAGATGGAAAAGAGATAATGAATATTACGAGAGTCTCGCCATATGAGGAGTGGCAAAAGAAAACTATTTATTTCACTGCGCAAGAAGTACCAGAGCCTGGAGAGATGCATGACAACCCACTGGGTGGTAAGGTTAGAAATAAATCCAAAACAAATAGAAGAAGAAGATGAAGAAAATGATGATGATGATGAAACTGAGGATTACTGGGCCATTAACAGAGTTCCAATAGATACTGGAAGTTTATTTAATATCTTATTTTATCATACTTACAGAACCATGGGTGGAAAAGACGAGGATTTGATACCATCAACCTATAAGATCTATGGTTTCAACGACACTTCCAACAAGCCCAAAGGGGAAATTACAATGCGAATTCCATTAAAGGGGTTATCTTATAAGATTTTATTCTGCGTTGTGGATATTGAATCACCTTATAATGCCCTGATTGGATGAGCTTGGCTACATGTGATATTAGGTGTGGCGTCAACCTTCCACCAATGTATTAAATTTCCTCATCCTAATGGTGTTGGAGTAATAAAGGGAGACTGGGCTGATGGGAAGAAATGCAATGAAATTGATATGGAATCTTGCGAGGAAAGGGAAGTAAAGAGAAGAAACTGGAACGATACATCAAGCAAAAACAAAGAGGTGATAAGCTGATGGTTGATACAATAGATCGACGAGAGGAGGGAATACTGCGAAATCAACATGAGTTGCAAACTGTAGATGGCGACCATCTCGCATATGGAGAGAAAACAACAAAATGCAACAAAAGGGGAGAAGCAGAAGGTAGTAAGTAGAAAGGTAATATGATGAAATTTAAGAAGTTTATGAATGATTTGTTGAAGAAAATATTTCAAAAAGATATTTTGTTTGAATGAAAGAAATGAAATTAAAAAATTATACAAGAGTTGAAATGCAAATAAAGAGCAGATCAAAGAAAATAAATTTCATCAGAATTGCAATATCCGCAAGAAACGCGAATAAAATTTCGCAGAGACATAAGAATGGGACGAACCTATATGGCGTACACCCTAGTTCGCGGATACAATTTCGTAAGAGGCAAATGTAAGAACTAAAGTGCATCATATAAGAGGGTATCTCTTTGCGTGACTCAGAGATAAGGTTATACCGCTACTGGAACCTGAGTCATGAATATGTTGGGGTTAGAGAAAACCTATCTTGGGGAGGTACTTTGGATTTCCAACTTGTGGATGGGGAAAAACGATCTGCTGGTTTTTAAGGGATTGAGGAGACGACCAGACGGAGGAGGTTCCTCGAACCAGGCAAAATGCTAATCCTCACACAGATGCACCGCTGCAAAGGGGGTGCTTAGATTCGAGAGATCAATCTGTAGTACTCCGGCCTAAATCGAGACAACGACCGTTCCAGAGTAAATTCGGTCACAAGAGAGGATGGGTTGATCTGTAGGAGGGAAGCTTGAGAAATGTGTGGAATCGATGGTGATTCAAGGGTTGTGGGTGTGTGAATTCTGAATATGATAAGTTCTGAATGATTGAAGTTGAACGATTATGAAGAAATTGCTCAATTGATGAGTTTGATGATCTCGTGTTGTCGAAGAGATGTGAGATTCTTACTCTGAGTATTCTGTGTCGTTCTGTTTTTCTGACTCGATGGTTGTTCGATGATCCTAAATCTTGATTCAGGAACTTATTTATATTGATGGAATTAATGACACCATGATCCCATGAAGTGTGACAGTTGATGAAATCAAGGAGTGGAGAGGTAGAAATCGTGTTCGAAACCAGTTGTCCAACATGTAAAGACTTGGTCGACTTTCCACCCACTTCCTCGTGAATTCCTTCAACTGATTACACGACTTGCTCACATTCCATCATTTGTTTGAACACACGTGCCATAGACCGCCAGACCAAAACCCTAAGTGATATCCCCCCAAGTGACACGATTGATCGTCTCGTGGTTTGTTAGTCAATTGATGACTTCATGGTTTGATGGGACAATGAGTCCATGTGGTTGCTGAGTCGAACAAGATGTTATGGAACCACCCATGAATTGAACGTGTCATGAGACAGAGGTATAATTCTTATGATGAAGTGAGCAAGTATTGCTCATTCGATGGTTTGTTAAATATTGGTGGATTGTTGAACCGATTATTCCTTAACTCGGGCAAATATTGATCATCTGAGCAAGTGTTACTCTCGTGATGACTTGTTGAATATTTGACCGTCTGAGCATTCTTGCTCATGAATGATTGGCAGTGTGCCAATAACATTAATTAAAATGCTGGTCGTTGAACCTAGCATAATTAATAAGATTCATGACCATGAGATCGTCGTGGAATTATTAATTCATGACCATGAGGTCGTCGTAGAATTATTAATTCATGACCATGAGGTCATCGTAGAATTATTAAGGTTAGAGTCTGGAAGCATGATCCTTGAACTCAGAAACCCTAATTTGATCGATTGATGATCAATTCATGGTCAGTAGTTTTAACCATGGGACAAACGATGAGCGGCTACATGGGACCGTGGATCAACCATGTAGTGTTCATGTGCTCACGTGAGCAAATATGATGAATTCACGAAGAGTTCATGAATTATTGGTGAAAGAATAATTAAATGCTGGTTCAATCATTATTCAAAATGCTCGTCTGAGACTTAGGTGTCAAAGCCTAATTAATTATGAGAGAGTGATGGACCGACCATAGAGTCGTGGATCCGGCCCTGGGTTATCACGTGACCGTCTGATGGTCACTTCATGAAAAATCCAAAGTGTTTGGAAGTTTTGGACATAATACGAGCAATTGTGCAAATTAGGTCAAAACTGTGAAAACCGATGAGACTGGATTCCGTGAGCCAAAGAGCTAATCTTGGTCGGTCAAGATAACATGCTCGTGTCCCTAAGGTGTCCGCGTCTCAGTCTTGAGAATTTTGATATTTTCTGGTGCACGTTTGAGCGACCATTTGAGAAAATATGAAAAAATTATGGTTTTCTGATAAAACCGTCAAAACTTCATCGAACGAAGGAAAATAATAAAAGTGAAGGAATTATGAAGTGTGGACCGGTCACAGTGATCACGTGACCAACTGTTGGTCGCTTGAGCAGTCTCCAAACCCTAATTAACGTCCTTTACTAGAATTGATGTATAATTCTCATACCGACTCGGATTTTGATGGTCCGCCCCTTCATTCCGTACGGAAAAGAATTTCATATCTCCCAACGAGGGAGTTTTTAGGTTTTGAGCTCGTTCGGGAGGTGAAAACACCCCGAAAGTAAAATTCAGGAAAGATTTTAGGATCCGGTCCCACGATAAAACGAAGGAGTTTTATTAAAATCAAGAAGTTTCCATGAGACGAAGGAAACACCATGAGACGATGGAAAATATTTATAAAATAAGGAATTGTGAGACTGAGACGCCGTTGGTCAAGGCACGGTCGGCCAGTCATGACCACGGTCCCGTGGTGTCTCTTCCTTAGTTTTATATATTTTGATGATTTTATGAAGGATTCATGAATTTTGAGAAATTTGATAAATTTAGAGTGTTTTCATGAATTGAAGGAGTTTCCATGAGTTCATGGTCTTTGAAAAATATCAAAATAATTAAATTCGGCCGTGTGGGACCACGGAGGCGTGACCGACCGGTCATGGCCCAATCCCACGAATTTTAATAATTTTTAAATAATTTTTTTGGTATTTTTGATGATTTGAAGGAATTTTGAGAAAAATACCATGAAATAAAGGAAAAATAAGATAATTAATAATAAAATAAATAAAATAGGGCGTGTGGGATCGGCTAGGGCATGGCCGGCCGGCCAAGGCCCGGTCCCACAAGTTTTCATAATTCATTTTATTTTATTATTATTTTTGATGATTTAAGGAATTTTTTGAGGAAAAATACCACGAAATCAAGGAGTTTTTTCATGAAATTAGAGAAAAATAATAATAAAAAAAAAAAGGAGGAACTGTGAGGTGTGGGCCGGGTGAGACCAAGGCATGGCCGGTCAGCCAATGGTCACGCCCCACACACTCTCCTAATTTTATATTATTTTGACGGACTCATGTAAATACCATGAATCCAAGGAATTTTCTCAAGAAGGAGATTCGATCAAACGAGAGAATTTTATCAAATCATGAAAAAATAATAAAAGTGTATTAAAATATAGGATTGGCGTGGAACTGACCACGACACGATGAATTGATCGTGTGTCAGTGTCCCAGCACCTTGGTCAAATATTTTAATTATTTATTATTTTCTTCCCTATTTTGCATAGGTTCATCGTTTCGTTGTATTTTGAAATACTCGTTCGTGCGGTGACCGTCAGTGCATCATCGTTGAGTACACTTTCACCATTTAAATCGGGGCTTACTCAGAGGTAGCTCAGACGCCCGATCATTAATTATTTATTACTAATTCAATGGAGAATAATCCATGAAATGAGAAATAAAACGGATAGATGTTCACTGTTAATTCATAAGATCAGCTAAAGATTCGACTACGAACTCAGAACAATGCGATCGTTGCCATTCCATAGGATCGACGTTGATTCGACCACGGAATCGGAGCAATGATATTTCCATTCCGTGGGATTATCGTTGATTCGACCACGGAATCGGAGCAATGATATTGCCATTCCATGGGATCGTCGTTGATTCGACCACGGAATCGGAGCAATGATATTGCCATTCCGTGGGATCGTCGTTGATTCGACCACGGAATCGGAGAAATGATATTTCCATTCCGTGGGATTGTCGTTGATTCGACCACGGAATCGGATCAATGATATTTCCATTCCGTGGGATCGTCGTTGATTAGACCACGGAATCGGAGCAATGATATTTCCATTCTGTGGGATCGTCGTTGATTCGACCACGGAATCGGAGCAATCTTATTGCCATTCCGTGGGATCTTCGTTGATTCGACCACGGAATCGGGGCAATGATATTGCCATTCAGTGGGATCGTCGTTGATTCGACCACGGAATCAGAGCAATGATATTGCCATTCCGTGGGATCATCGTTGATTCGACCACGGAATTGGAGCAATGATATTGCCATTCCATGGGATCGTCGTTGATTCGACCACTCGGAGCAATCTTATTGCCATTCCGTGGGATCGTCGTTGATTCGACCACGAAATCGGAGCAATGAAGGGATAATTAACCTCATGGTTCTATGCCTAGCAGAATAAACTGACTACTATAGGAGCATTAATTATCCTGACATGACTTGCCGTTAAGCCATATCCTTTATATAGTCAGGTTAAACTCGTTGTTTGTTCCTGAAGATGATATTGCCCCGTAGAGACGTCCATCCCGTGATACAATATAGAAATGACTGAAAGTATTCAGTATTCATGAGATTATGCCGTTTTCTAGACGTTGACTGCACATCTACATGTACTCTGAGAGAAATCACTCTCCGTTGAGAATTCGATGAGAGACCCGTGTCTCAATACTCACATGCGATTGCTGAACCAGCGGTCCGTACAATCATGAGTTTACGATTTTAGCCTTTGTTGAAAATCCACCATCTACATTAAGTACCCTGCTTACTGAGGAAAGTTGTGTTCCTCAGTCAACATTAAATGGTGATTTTCAAGCTAAAAATTATACTAGTAATTGAACTTAGTCGTAAGTTGAGACGTTACCGTATTTAGAGAGTATGAGCGAGCCACGACTTGATGAAGGCTTCTTTGTCATGGTTAGGGAGCCATTTGGTGAGCATAAATTGGTATTGAACCGCTGATTTGGATGACGAGTCCTTGGTCGTTTAGGATTCGCGGGCCGAGCCCTCTCCATCACCTTCACGCCAGCATCAAGAGGAGGAAAAGTTGCCAGACCACCAGCGCCGCCGTCGTTGCCGTCACCGTCCGACCGTTTACTGGAGGCGCCGACAGGTATGCGTCCGAACCCTTTTTTTTTTTTTGATGATGTTTGTTAATGTTCATGAGTTCTATGGGTTTTTCACATATTGATCATGATAAAATCATATACCCGTGTATATATATAATTGTGGGTTTCGTCGAAAACCTTCGTTTTTGAAAACGTATGCTCGTTTGATCGTTAGTCTTTGAAAACTAATAATAATCCCTGATTTAGAAGAGATTTTTCTTCATATATGAATATGTAGGTTCAGTGATGAAACTATGTTGATGATCTTTCACGTGAGCCAAAGTCTTATCATAAAAGTGAATTTTTCACAAAACCGTAGTAAAATCTTCGTTTAAAAGAATAGCGATGATGCAGAGAAGCGATTTCTCCTCTTCATGTATATATGAACTTGTGTCTAGTGATAAAATTTTGTGTATGAGCTTTCATGTAAAACTTTATCATATAATGCGTGAGTTTTCACAAAACTGAAATAAACCTTCGTTTCAAATACGTATGACGGCACGAAGGAAAAGAGTTTTCTTGTAAAAACATGGTCGGTTCATGGAAAAGTTTTTTTTTTCTTTGAAATCGTGGAGTATCCACGATTTATTTTTGTGAGCCTGGCTTACGTTGAAAAATATTCATTTATTTACGTGAGTAAATATATATTGTTTCTCTAAAATCAAAACTTGAGTTTTGTGTGATGTTGCTTAGAGATAAAATTATTTATGATGAAATAATGTTTTGGTTTCCATAATTCTATGGTGAATGTTCACATAGTAGATATATCCATGATTTTATGGAAAAATCTGAGTTGTTCTTTTTGTAGGTTTTGAAGAAACGAACAATTTTGGAGTATTAACTCTAGCATTACTCTCACTACTGTCAGTGGAAGCGTAAAAGGTGAGAGTTAAGAGTTACCATTTTGGTAGACGCTGATGTGAGCATCATAATTGCATGATTCATTGTTCTGTCGAAGCCTGCGCTTTGTATGAACGATGTGCTTAAGTATCCACTTTGCGGGGATGACTGACTCCCATGATGATACTTCCAAAGATGGTGTTTCCAGAGAAAACGTCTCTATGGACGAAAGTTTTAAGAAGTGGTACTTATGGAACCTCCGAGTGATGATGACAGATTCTTCATGTTTCATTGGCTTTACCATAGAAAAGTTGTGAAGTGAGATCCTGGATCAATGTAGACTCCACAGAAATGGAATAAAGTCTACAGGAGCGGAGAACCCAGGAGTGAGGACTATATGATGCTATCGAATGACGTGTAGTCCCCAGCCGTTTCTTTGACGAGTTGTTAGCGCTCCTTGTGTCATGACTTTGCCCGTGCAATTAGGATCATGAGACCAAGGTTTGTTACTTCTTCTAGACTTTTTCTTCATCGATTGATGTCTTCAACTTGTTCCCGGACAAGCAATTCATGAATCCAGCACTGATGAAAAAGTCGATGTGAGTACCTTTTCGTGCAGGTGATCTTGGCATCTCCTTGAATGAAGTAATAATAATTGTTGATGATGAACCCAATAAGAAATCATTGTAGATAAGAATCGTGTTGATGAAGTGTGCTCTTCTTTGGGATATGGGAATATGGAGAATTCCCGAAATCCCGAACCGAATGTAGATAGCGGCGTTGCTAATGGAGATTCCGGTATTTTCGAGCCTTCAAATGATTTAGAGACTCCCCAGTAAGTATATCTCCTTTGAATCATTTTAATCCCATGTAATCTTCGCATTAGGTGCCAAACGACGAAGTTGGGAATCATGGATCCAATAATGATGATTTGGACATTCCAGGAATTGTTGGTGACAAGAATTTCATAGATGCGCCTCAGGATGATGAAGTGCTGGTCTCTGATACCGTGAAGGTGGTGGAAACTCCAATTGTGCCTCAGACGGTGGAGACCGAACCCGAAATAGCAGAAGTTACTTCCCCTGAATTTGTTTCTATGATCATTGACACTGCTCCAGTAACTGAGAACCAGATGATAGTGCATAAGTATCCTACTGCAGGGATTTATTTTGTTCCTCAATTTAGTGAGTTACTCCCATATCACTAGCTTGTTGGAGGTTTTAGCGTTCCCATCGGATATGTTGCTATATACAAGGAACTGTGGGAAATGTATGGAAACTTTGTTGTTACTCGGGATCCAGGGCGTAGTTATTTATTGACGAAACAAGTAGAGGACATATTGCGTGTTATAGATGATATCCGGATTATAGCCAGAGATGTTGTATCCCAAGTTTTACTCTTTGATTGGGAGTACAACTTGAAGAATGCTGAAGAACTTGGCTTCAATCTGAAGTGGCTCCGTGAAAGACTTGAAGTTATCAAGAAATCAGAAAAGGGTGACACTCCTTTCCTTACTAGTGATGCTTTGTTGAATAGGATGAAGTAGCCGAGCTAACCAGTAAGCTGAAGTTACCTTGATGAAGGACTTAGAGAAAAGACCTGGGGGACATCGATCGACTGTAGAGGTTATAAATCCCGTCCATGAATTCTTGCATGTAGTATGTTCTGGAAGCTGTAGGAACCTCACACGGCATCGTAATTCGATGCTTGACTCCCCAACTTTTGAAGCTAAGAGACTGAGTTATTAAATGATAGAAGAATCACTCAATCTGGAGTTATAGAAGTCCACCAACGAAGCATGCACATTTGAAATTTGTAATCCCATACAAATTTTTTAGGTTTCGTAGACCTGACAGTAAAGGCCATATCTTTCAGCTTGTTTGTCCGATTAATGCGCCCTTTTGGTATGTTGTTGAAGAGACACATACGAACATCTTTTGTTGAGGAAGTATTGTCCCATTTGGCGCCGTTGTCGGGGAGGCACTAGCGAGTTTAGTTGTTATTGTTTATTCTTAGTTTTTATTTTTGCTTTTGGTTACAATTTCAGTTTACTTATTCAATCTTTAAGAATCTGATTTTCAGGTACGATTTCTTTGGTGAATGCGTGGAGAGGGCAGACCGAGTCCTATTGGTATACGTCTTCGTTCAGGCACTTTACTTAGAGATTTCATTCGAGCAGTGAATACTCCACTTCCTCCTAGTTCTACACCAAGTGAATTCTCGGACTCGGACCAAGAGGAAGACAACACAATGGGAGCTCGACCGCTTGCTCCAAGAACACTCAAGGAGCTCACTTCTCCAAACCTAGATCAGCAACCTTTATGTATTCAGCTGAATGGAAACATTGAGTTGAAGCCTCAATTGATTAACTTGCTGCCCAAATTCAGAGGTTTATCGGGAGAAGATCCTAATCGTCACTTACAACAATTTCATCATGTTGTAACTAGTATGAAGCAAGCAACTGCAGATGCGAATATGGCTATGATGACAGCATTTCCTTTTTCCCTTTTAGATTCTGCAGGAGAGTGGTTCTTTTGCTTACCCGCTGGAAGCATAACCACATGGAATGGGATGAAGAAATTGTTCCTCGATAAGTATTTTCCAGCATCAAAAGCAGCTGTGATTCGCAAAGAGATTTGTGGTATTAGGCAAATATCGGGAGAGACTCTTCATGAGTATTGGGAGCGGTACAAGAGGCTTTTAGCTAGCTGCCCACACCACCAAATCAACGATCAACTTGTGATTCAATATTTCTATGAGGGGTTGCTTTCTACTGAGCGACATTTGATTGATGCCGCAAGTGGTGGTGCACTTACCAACAAAACCATTGCGGAAGCTACAAGTTTGTTGGAGAACATGGCTGCGAACACTCAATAATTCTTCACGAGAGATGAATCAGCGGTAAGGAAGGTGAATGAAGTTGGCAATTCTTCAAACTTGGAACAAAGGATGGGCAACATGGAGAGGATGATGCATCAAATCGCTGCAGCTGTCATACCATCATCATCATATACCGAAGATGTAGAGCAAGAAAATGTCATGTACCAAAATCAGCAAAGGCCGAGGTATGATCCGTACTCTAGCACATATAATCCGGGTTGGCGAGATCATCCCAATTTCAGCTATGCCAACAAGCAAGCTTCAGCTCCCAATCCTACTTTTAATCAACAAGGTGGGTACCATTTCTTGCAAAAGCCACGTCAAGAGACTCAAGGCACGAGTATAGATGACAAGTTGAATCTCATCCTCAACACAATGGTGCAAGATAAGCAAAAGTCAGAGATGGACATGAAAGACATCCGAACTCAAATGGGTCAATTAGCTACGGCAGTGAGCAAATTAGAAGCACAAGCAGAGGGAAAACTTCCTTCTCAAACAGTAAATCACAAGGAGAATACCAATGCTATTGAGCTACGCAGTGGGAAGCAAGTAGAGAAACCGGAAACATCACCGGTGTCCAATGAACCTGAGTTGGAGAGAGAAGAGGGTGAAACAGCCCCTAAAAAGGCTGACCCGGTAACAAATTCTAACTCTAAAACTCGTGTTTCTACTCATGTTACTACTCCTCCTTTTCCTAGCAGGTTTGCAAAGTCGAACAAGGAGACATTGTACCAAGAGCTTTTGGAAATCTTTAAGAATATTGAAGTGAACATTCCACTCATCGAGGCGATAAGGCAAGTTCTGCGCTGGGCGAAGTTCTTGAAGGAATTGTGAACTAACAAGCACAAATTTACCGGTAATGAAGTGATGAGTGTGGAGGAAAATGCTTCGGCATATCTTCAAAAGAAACTCCCACCTAAGTTGAAAGATCCCGGTAGTTTCACTATACCATGTACTATTGGTAAAGTCAGGTTTGAACGTGCTATGCTAGATCTAGGAGCATCCATTAATGTTATGCCTGCCTCCGTTTATGAATCTTTGAAACTTGGACCTCTTAAAGATACCGGTATTGTTATAAAACTTGCTGATAGATCTAATTCTTACCCGAAAGGGGTTATTGAAGATGTTTTGGTGCAGGTTAATCAACTCATATTTTCGGATGATTTCTATGTTCTTGACATGATGGATGAGGATTCACCATTGACTACCCCCTTGCTGTTGGGTAGACCATTCATGAGAACCGCGAGAACCAAGATTGATGTTTTCAAAGGAGCTTTAACTATGGAATTTGATGATGAGATCATAAGTTTCAATATCTTTGAGGCTATGAGATATCCTAGTGACGTGAATTCATGTTTTTCGATTGATATTATTGATACTCTAGCTCAAAAGATGTTTGAATTGAATAGTGATGATGCTTTAGAGAACACCATAGTCGAAGGTTTAGGTTATGGGAAATACAAAGACATTGAAAGTGAATTGTCTATTTGTGATGAGATTAAAGAGGCTATTTTATCTCTTAACTCATTACAAGAAGTTCCACCAAAGTATAATGCGTCTTATGTTTCTTTGCCGCTTAATAATGAGAAACTTTTACCCTCGATTGTGCAGGCACCTACTCTTGAGTTGAAACCTCTTCCGGATCACCTTAAATATGTATATTTGGGTGACAATGAAGAGTTACCGGTGATCATTGCCAACAACCTCACCGAGGTGCAAGAGGAGAAGCTTATTCGAGTGCTAAGAGAGCACAAGTCTGCCATTTGATGGACCATTGGATGGACCATTGCCAATATCAAAGGAATCAGTCCTTCCACATGTATGCACCGAATACTTCTTGAGGAGGGGGCAAAACCAACAAGAGAAGCTCAACGTCGCTTGAACCATCCAATGATGGAAGTAGTCAAGAAAGAAATCCTGAAGTTGTTAGATGCTGGGATTATCTATCCCATATCCGATAGCAAATGGGTGAGCCCAATTCAAGTCGTTCCAAAGAAGTCCGGCATCACAGTGGTGAAAAATGAAGATAACGACTTGGTTCCAACTAGAATCCAGACCGGCTGGAGAGTTTGCATTGATTACCGAAAACTCAACTCTACCACCCGAAAGGATCATTTCCCTTTACCATTCATTGATCAAATGCTTGAAAGGTTGGCTAGACGTGCTTACTATTGCTTCCTTGATGGTTTTTCAGATTATAACCAGCTTGTAATAGCTCCGGAAGATCAAGAAAAGACGACGTTTACTTGTCCTTTTAGCACTTTTGCGTATAGACGTATGCCATTTGGCTTGTGCAATGCTCCAGCCACTTTTCAACGATGTATGGTAAGCATTTTTTCAGATTATGTGGAAAGCATCATAGAAGTGTTTATGGATGATTTTAGCGTGTATGGTGATTCTTTTGACAAATGCTTAGATAACCTTGCACTTATTCTTAAAAGATGCGTAGAAACTAATCTTGTGCTTAATTGGGAAAAATGTCACTTTATGGTCACTCATGGGATTGTGCTAGGCCATGTTGTATCCTCTAAGGGGTTAGAGGTTGACAAGGCTAAGATAGATTTGATTCGGAACTTACAATACGCCACAAATGTGAGGGAGGTTAGCTCTTTTCTTGGTCACGCAGGATTTTATAGGAGATTCATCAAGGATTTCTCCAAGATTGCAATGCCCCTGTGTAGACTTTTGCAAAAATATGTGGCCTTTGATTGTGACAAGGAGTGCAAGGAAGCTTTTGATACTTTGAAAGAGTTGTTGACTACCACACCAATTATCAAACCACCCGACTGGAGCAAGCCATTTGAGTTGATGTGCGATGTAAGTGATTACGCCGTTGGAGCCGTGTTGGGACAGCGAGATGGTAAAGTTCCATATGCCATTTATTATGCTTCTCGAACTCTCAACGGGGCACAAATCAACTACTCCACAACTGAAAATGAGCTCTTGGCTATAGTGTTTGCACTTGAGAAGTTTCGATCCTATTTAGTGGGTACAAAGGTGGTTGTTTTCTCCGACCATGCTGCACTTCGATACTTGCTAACAAAGAAGGATGCTAAGCCAAGGCTCATAAGGTGGATACTCCTTCTTCAAGAGTTCAACATGCAAATCAAGGACAAGAAGGGAAGCGAGAATACCGTAGCGGATCATCTAAGTAGATTGGTTGTGTCCGAAGAAGCGATTCCTTTGCATGATAGCTTCCCAGATGAGAAACTCTTTGCGGTTGGTGGCACAACTCCATGGTATGCGGATATTGTTAACTTCTTGGTGACGGGTCAAGTACCTAGTTCCATGTCTACATTCCAAAAACACAAGATTAAGAAGATTTCCAAGCAATATATATGGGATAAACCTTATTTGTGGAAGCATTGCTCCGATCAAATGATCCGCAGGTGCGTACTTGAATCCGAGTTCCAATCAATTCTGAATTTTTGTCACTCATATGCTTGTGGTGGCCATTTCAGAGCCAAGAGGACATCCCTCAAGGTTCTCGAAAGTGGTTTTTATTGGCCTACATTGTTTAAGGATGCATATTTGTTTTGCAAATCTTGTGATAGGTGTCAAAGGACAGGCAACCTTGGTGCTAGAAACCAAATGCCGCAAACACCAATTCTCTCTGTTGAGATTTTTGATGTTTGGGGTATAGACTTTATGGGGCCTTTTGTGAATTCCAATGGGAAATCTTTTATACTTCTTGCTGTAGATTATGTTTCTAAGTGGGTGGAAGCTAAAGCCACTCCCACCAATGATTCTCATGTTGTTTGTGAGTTTGTGAAGGAACATATCTTTTCTAGGTTTGGTACACCTCGAGTGGTGATTAGTGATGGAGGCTCGCACTTCAAGAGATCCTTTCACGCTCTTCTAAAGAAGTACAATATTTCTCATAAAGTTGGCACACCGTATCATCCACAAATGAGTGGACAAACTGAAATTTTCAACCGGGAGATTAAGACCATCTTAGAGAAGACGGTGAACGTTACAAGGAAGGATTGGAGTTATAGACTCAATGACGCTTTGTGGGCGTATAGGACAGCTTATAAGACACCCATCGGTATGTCTCCTTTTAGGCTTGTCTATGGAAAACCTTGCCATCTTCCCGTCGAACTTGAACACGAATCTTATTGGGCTATCAAGGTATGTAATATGGAATTATATGCAGCTGGTGAACATAGGAAACTTCAACTCAATGAGTTAGAAGAGATACGAAATGATGCATATGAAAGTTCACGCATTTATAAAGAAAAGACCAAAGCTTTCCATGATAAGATGATTTCCCGAAAGAGTTTTGAAGTAGGGAAAAAAGTACTTTTATTCCATACTCGTCTTAAATTGTTTCCGGGTAAACTTAGGTCCAGATGGGTTGGACCATTTGTTGTTACTAATGTGTTTGTGCATGGTGCAGTTGAGATTACTAGTCCCAAAACAGGGCTGATTTCCAAGGTTAACGGCCATCACTTGAAACCATATTACGAGCAGTTTGTGGCGGAGAATCAAGATATGATCACATTGAGTGATCCACTCCCTATGGAGGAGTAATTGGAGCTGAACGTCGGGCTGACGACGTTAAACCAAGCGCTAAGTGGGAGGCAACCCACCGGTTTTGTATCTTTATCCTTTATCTTTTTATTTTTCAGCATTTTATCTTTATTTTCTTTGTTTTTGCATATCATTTGTGATTTCCCACCTTGAACTTTACTTTGAATGACTAAATTTTACATTGAGGACAATGTAAAGTTTAAGTGTGGGGGAGAATTTATATGTTTGTATAGTTTGTTTTATGCCTAAAAAAAAAATCATAAAAATAGAAAAACAAAGAAAAATTATGCTTTTTGAACTCCGAAATCTAGAAATTTATGCCTTTAGGATGACACTATTAGTGGATGGAACCATTGTGATTGCAGGAGTTGAGGAACCCATTAATTAACAAAGACGAACATAGCTTAGAAATTATAAATTATATGTTAGTTGTTACCATATCTCGGAATATCACCATATCACATTCTATTTTTATTTTTCCATATTTATCTATTGTTCTCTAAGTGTTTTGGTGGGTCACTAAAAATTGAGTTTTTATTACTGCTAGGATGAAATAGAGTGATTGAGTTGCTAAAAAAAAAAAAAAGAGACCGACCAATTAGACCAAACGAAATAAAAATGACACTTGGGAATAGCAGTATGTGTGAAACGTAGTCCCTGTCTCCGTCGCCTAAACAAGCGTGGAATGCTGGATCCAAGGAAACTATCACATGCTTGCTGACAAGAAGCATGCGCTTAAATCCAAAAGATTTAATCATGCCCTCTGAAAAAAAAAAAAAAAAAAAAAAAAATTATTATTGTGTTGAATAAAGTCACTCCCGGATCCCTTGTATATGCCAGTGAGTTGACGTAGAAATAAGTTTGTTGACCACTGGTTCCCTTGTATATGCTAGTGTGTTGACACTAGAATTGACCAGTAGCTCAATCCAATAGGATAGGTTCATCTTGGCGGTGACCTTCAGACAGATATGGGATACATCGATCACTTGTGAATATTCGCCACATCTACCTCTCTATCCATCTCCTTTATCTTTTCATTGTGATTGTGGTTAGTCAGATTCCGAGTATTGTGGTTTGTTCGACTTTCTAAGAAAACCTTTATGCACTTATATATGAACTGAATTTGCACAAGGTATCTCCTCCTGTAGTCATTTTGGATTCGTTCATTGATTGGTCACAAATAGACGGAGTTGGAAATATAGGTTTTGTAGGAAAACCTCTTGTAAACCTTCACGAGACTAAAACTCGTCCACTAGGGACACCTAGGGGTTTAAAGGCCTGTTATTCATGCTTAGAGTAACCATATCCTCGAAGAGACGGAGTTGTATGTATCTTTTAGAATTATTTTGTTTGATTTGCTCGAGGACTAGCAAAGTCTAAGTGTGGGGGAATTTGATAGGCGTCTAAAACACCTATATATTTATCTATTGTTTATGCTTTCTCTGCTAGTTTTCTTGTAAATTATGTATCTTATGTTTTGCTTTTAAATATTTAGGTACTTTGGAGTCACTCGGAACAAAAGAAGAAGAAACAGGGCAAAAGCCTTATCTCATGCGCAAATGCTTTTGGAGGCGGATGCTGTTGGTAAAAGAATTCGAAAGGAGGACAAAGCATATAATTTGGAGCAAGAGGGCAGAATCGTCATTTCACAAGCAAGCGCTATCGGGAGCACATTGAAGGATAAGGGACTGTCATGTGGTGGCCTGTAGCTGGGGTGTCTAAATCCATATTCTTTTCCTACATAAACCTAAAAGCTAGAGAAAATCAATTCTCTAATCATTTGCTTTAATTCTCTAAATCCATATTCTTTACTCCTCCCCTGTGAGAATAAACGGCTGGAGAAGTTATCACCAAGAGAAATTCAGAAATTGAATGGGAGATTTGAGATTCAAATTAAGGAAATGAGAAGGTGGAATCAGAGATGGGTTAGATGGTGTTTTGGGCAAGTTCCGGAATCAAGAAGAAGGAAGGATTGGGGTTGTGATTAGGTGTTGAAGTTGTAGAGAAATTGAGATCTGAAATGGGTTTTGTTGGATGGAATTGATAGAGGCTTGATAATGGGGAATGATTTAGAAATGGGTTTTGCTCACTTTCATGTTCTGATGCCAGGAAAGTAGCTCAGTTCTGAACCTGAGTTGCAGCTGTGAGAAATGCAGCCACAGAGGTTGGTGCTGCTGTCGCTTTGCAGAGAAGGAGTAGAATCAGGAGCTGTACGGTTTAATGGGTTTGCTGGTAGTGTTCATGGTGGTAGTTCGATGGAGTCTGATCAGTGGTCGCTGATTACATGGGAAGACAAGGCTGTCATGAAGACTGTTGGAAGTGATGAGTAAAGAGTGGTGTTGGTATGTGCAGGGACGCTGCGTTGCAGAGAGGAGCTATGGAGCATTGCAGGGAATGGCCTTGCGATGTGTTGGTGTCGAGACTACAACAGCTGGTGATGTAAATGTGAAACTGAGTAGTAGCTGGAATTGGTGGAAGATGTTTGCATTTGATTCAAAGAAAGAAAGTAAAGCAGCTGGAGTGCTAAAGTCAACAGGAATTGCAGGTGACATTGGAGCTGTTGTGGCTATGCAGCTGTGAAGTGGTTTGTTGGTTTGATTTGGCACTGATGGCATTGAAATTGTGGTGGCTTTGAACTGTAAAGACAAGGTTGACATGAGAGCATGAAATGGAAGCATAGAAGCTACTAGTGGTCAAATGGAGCTTATTGTGCTGCAGTCTTAGCTGGGTTCTTGCAAGTGGGGGCTGTATGTATTTCAGCTGTATGTTGAATGCTGAAATTGCAGCACAAACATGTGGAAGTGGTGTTGTAGCTTGCTGCTTCTGTTGAAGGCTGGGAATGCAGAGCTGAGATGGTGTATATTTTGCAGCTGAACAAGGATGAGCTGCAGCTGATTAAGTACAGTTACAGGTGGACTTGGTGCTGTTGATGTTACACAAAAGCTGGAAGTGGTGGAAGAGAAGGTCAGATTGCAGGAGCCAAGGGAATGGAGTAGATGCTGGGCAGAAAAGGCAGGTGTCCTGTGATGGTGATATTGCAGGAGACTTAGGTTGGAAACCACAGGTGTTTCAGGTGGCAACTGAATTGAAATAGACACAGTTGAATGGAATGAGTTGCAAGGTTCAGTGGCTGAGAAAGGCAAGGAGCAAGTCAAGGTTATGAGCTCAGGGTTTACGTGATTCCAGTAGTGGCTTGGAGCTGTAGCTATCAACGAATATGCAGCTGTGGTGTCAGCTGAATGGTGGAATTCCAAGGTTCGGGAGCTGCGAAAATGCAGTGAGAATGGCGAGCCAGTGAGCATACTTCTGGTTGCCAGATTTTGGAACCGAAGGTGGGTATCATAATGTTTCACTGAATCATGAAGGGGGTATGAGTCGAATGGAAGAGTTGGAGGCCGGATATGGGAGCTACGAGTCGCGCTTTTGGGTACGTTTTCGCAAGAACAAGGAATTGGTTTAGATGGTATTTTATGAATGTGTGAATTGCACAGAAATGGAGTTGAGCTGCTGGGAGTATGCACTTGCCTGATGATGTCTTTCAATGGTTAAAGCGATCGGAGAAATTTTCCGGCGCCGGTGGCCGGATCCGGTGATGACGTCAGCAATTCCGGTGGGCATTTTTGGACCCAAAATTTCAGAGACATATTTCTCTTGTGTGGGCTTGGTGAACACATTGGATGTGGACTTTTGGGGATATGACCTAGTTTGAGGAGAAAAAAAGCTACAAAAAGGGAAAGTTCTACACTTTGTATATGGACGTATTTTCCATTCTACTTGGAGTTTTGCAGAGAGCTGGAACTAGGGTTTGCTATTCTTTTATTTTCATCTTCATTATTTCATTTAATATATTTGACGATGAGCTCCAATATTATGAGTAGCTAAAACTCTCTTTGATTAAGGGCGATTTCGAAGCCCGAAATATGAATCTATATTTGATATGAAATAACTTGTTCACTTGCATCCATTTATGTTATTGACTGATTTTCTACTATTCTAATATTGTCTATGGATTATTTGTTAAGGGTTTAAGTTCGAAATTGAATCATTAATTCTTAATCTATTTGCTAGTTTAGATTTTCTTCGACCCGTAATTGTCTAGAGAAGATAAACACAAGTAGCAATATGTGGAGTGCGATGATGGGACTTTGTTAAGTGTCCATATGTAGAAATCAACACTAGTAGGTGATTCATGCTTTTGAGTTCATCACTAGGAGCAACCTTATCTCACAGAACTTAGAGCATTTGTTTAAGTCACACCTAGTAAGCGTACCTCTAGGAAACTTGGCAAGTAGGAACCGGTAGTCGAGCGCTTCCGTATCCGGTGAGCTAGGAGATAGTAACGGAATAGTTGAGCGTACTAATTATTCTAGGGTTGTTAGTAACATGATAATGCAACGAACTTGGCTATATATAAATTTGATTTGAATTTCGTGGTCTAGAATGAACCTTTAATCACTTCCATCTCATATTTGAATACATTTTACAATTTTCAGATTTTCTACAACACAATTATCTTTGCTAAGAGTATTTTCATAACAACTTAGACTTCATTCCTCCCTTGGGACGATCCTTCTTAACTCCAAAAATGGAATGAAGTTTCCCTTTTTGTAGCTTAGACTTCATTCCTCCCTGGGACGATCCTGCTTAACTCCCTTGTAGCTTTTTTTCTCCTCTCTGCAAAACTGCTTACCCAGCAACTCAACTCCATTTCTGTGCAATTCACACATTCATAAAATACCATCTAAACCAATTCCTTGTTCTTGCGAAAACGTACCCAAAAGCGCGACTCGTAGCTCCCATATCCGGCCTCCAACTCTTCCATTCGACTCATACCCCCTTCATGATTCAGTGAAACATTATGATACCCACCTTCGGTTCCAAAATCCGGCAACCGGAAGTATGCTCACTGGCTCGCCATTCTCACTGCATTTTCGCATCTCCCGAACCTTGGAATTCCACCATTCAGCTGACACCACAGCTGCATATTCGTTGATAGCTATAGCTCCAAGCCACCACTGGAATCACGTAAACCCTGAGCTCATAACCTTGACTTGCTCCTTGCCTTTCTCAGCCACTGAACCTTGCAACTCATTCCATTCACTGTGTCTATTTCAATTCAGTTGCCACCTGCAACACCTGTGGTTTCCAACCTAAGTCTCCTGCAATATCACCATCACAGGATACCTGCCTTTTCTGCCAAGCATCTACTCCATTCCCTTGGCTCCTGCAATCTGACCTTCTATTCCACCACTTCCAGCTTCTGTGTAACATCAACAGCACCAAGTCCACCTGTAACTGTACTTAATCAGCTGCAGCTCATCCCTGTTCAGCTGCAAAACAGACACCATCTCATCTCTGCATTCCCAGCCTTCAACAGCAGCAGCAAGATACAACACCACTTCCACATGTTTGTGCTGCAATTTCAGCATTCAACATATAGCTGTAATACATACAGACCCCACTTGCAAGAACCCAGCTAAGACTGCAGCACAATAAGCTCCATTTGACCACCAGTAGCTTCTATGCTTCCATTTCATGCTCTCATGTCAACCTTGTATTTACAGTTCACGGCCACCACAATTTCAATGCCATCAATGCAAAATCAAACCAACAAACCACTTCACAGCTGCATAGCCACAACAGCTCCAATGTCACCTGCAATTCTTGTTGACTTTAACACTCCAGCTGCTTTACTTTCTTTCTTTGAATCAAATGCAAACATCTTCCACCAATTCCATCTACTACTCAGTTTCACATTTCCATCACCAGCTACTGTAGTCTCGACACCAACACATCGCAAGGCCATTCCCTACAATTCTCCATAGCTCCTCTCTGCAACGCAGCGTCCCTGCACATACCAACACCACTCTTTACTCATCACTGCCAACAGTCTTCATGACAGCCTCGTCTTCCCATGTAATCAGCGACCACTGATCAGACTCCATCGAACTACCACCATGAAAACTACCAGCAAACCCATTAAACCGTACAGCTCCTGATCCTACTCTTGCTCTGCAAAGCGACAGCAGCACCAACCTCTGTGGCTGCATTTCTCACAGCTGCAACTCAGGTTCAGAACTGAGCTACTTTCCTGGCATCAGAACATGAAAGTGAGCAAAACCCATTTCTAAATTATTCCCCATTATCAAGCCTCTATCAATTCCATCCAACAAAACCCATTTCAGATCTCAATTTCTCTACAACTTCAACACCTAATCACAGCCCCAATCCTTCCTTCTTCTTGATTCCGGAACTTGACCAAAACACCAGCTAACCCATCTCTGATTCCACCTTCTCATTTCCTTAATTTGAATCTCAAATCTCCCCTTCAATTTCTGAATTTCTCTTGGTGATAACTTCTCCAGCCGTTTATTCTCACAGGGGAGGAGTAAAGAATATGGATTTAGAGAATTAAAGCAAATGATTAGAGAATTGATTTTCTCTAGCTTTTAGGTTTATGTAGGAAAAGAATATGGATTTAGACACCCCAGCTACATGCCACCACATGACAGTCCCTTATCCTTCAATGTGCTCCCGATAGCGCTTGCCTGCGAAATGACGATTTTTCCCTCTTGCTCCAAATTGTATGCTTTGTCCTCCTTTCGAATTCTTTTACCAAGAGCATCCGCCTCCAAAAGCATTTGCGCATGAGATAAGGCTTTTGCCCTGTTTTTTCTTCTTTTGTTCCGAGTGACTCCAAAGTACCTAAATATTTAAAAGCAAAACATAAGATACATAATTTACAAGAAAACTAGCAGAGAAAGCATAAACAATAGATAAATATATAGGTGTTTTAGACACCTATCACCATTCCTCACCCATTGGCACGTTTTTTGCAAACCCATGACCTGAAGTGTGTTGTATCCCATCTGTAGAGGTGACGAGAACATCTTATAGAAGACTTTGGATTATTCCCACCAGTCTTGCAAGCTTTGGGAAGACTTCATGTGAGCATTTTATCAGGTCTACACATCTTGATATGAATCATTGGCTCTTAGAGAAGTTCGCTTCATGTGTAACACTTCAGAGAATGATTAGTTGATGAAGCCCTGAGGATGTTGCTCCTGAGACCGTTGTTGGTGTTGAGACCATGAATGATCACGCTCTAGAGATATTTTTCGATGTTGAGATCATGGATGGTGTTTTATTAGAGATTATTGTTGATGCTGATACCACAGTTGAAGTTGCTCCAAAGACCGAAAAGGATAGAACCATGATTATAGACATAGTCTTTGATCCTTCTTCAAGTGAGCCTTTTATATTCACAAAATAGTTGATGAGTTGAGCGTGAGATGAAGGTGTACTGAGAGTCCAATCTTAATGCTCTTGGAAGCATTACTTTTCCACGAACTGGCTTTGTCAGTGAGTCGTCATTGTTGCGGTAGATAGCATCAACAATTTTCGTACTGGATGTGATCGGTGAAGAGAAAAAGTTCCACAATCATGCTGGAGCTTGTGATGTATAAAAATCCCGTTGATGAAGTTCCACAAAATCGCCTTAGGCTGCCCAGTGTGCGTTGAAGGAGTTACTGACATCCATGTATGAATGATGTTGCATCTTCTTCAGAAGTCTTATCATTGGATAATGAAGACTTATCGATTGTGGTTTAGTAACACTTCAATCGTGGTGGTGTTGAATCAGCGTCGAGATATCTGTGTTAAAGCCAGCTGGGATGCTATTTTCGCAGGTGTACTCTTTGATTGGGAGTACAATTTGAAGGTTACTTAGCTTTTTGAGCGTTGAAGCTTCACCTCTTTTGAGAATTTCTTAGGTTTGATCGTCTCGACCCCTATCTTCTGTTGATTCAGCATCCCTTTTCGTTGAGGTAGTATGTGCAGACATCAGAGCTTTCTGATTTTATGAAAACTCCTACAAGGCTATGGAGAAACGCCCAAATTGTTCTTCGCCATGCTTGGACATCATCTCAGTAATGAATGTTTCAATGCTCAATTTGGAGAAATGTCATACTAATCCGGTGAAGCTACCATTCATAACATCTTGCAGAGTTGATAGCAGAATTGAGTCCCCATGCTAGGATATCATGTGAGGAAATAAATGACATAGATATGAAATGAGTGAGACTTGCCTGAATGTGGAACCTCTTTACGAATATCTATGCATCTTTTGCAGGTTCTTGCTTCAACCTCGTTGAAGTTTGAAATTCCTCAAAGTACTCTGGTGATGGAATGTCCGCAAAACCTTCTGGATCACAACTTTCTTCGTTGGAGAGATGTGTAACCAAAGATGATTTGTAAGTATCCATCTTTTCAGTGTGGACCTACGCTCGTCTGAAGGACATGTCATATCCTGGATCTTCCTGATTATGCGAAACTTGGTTTCTGTCCAAGTTGGACTTATGTGATGTAGCCATGAGTATTTCCGAGCACTACTTCGAGGTCTCTGATTGAGATGGAGAATGAGTATCTTCTTTCCGAGCGATGCATGTAGATCCGATGGTTTTCACTGGAATGTTGTTGATGGTGGTGTCAGCATCGATCAACGTTCTTCCAAATTCGTTCCTTCTAAGATTGACTGTGGTAAGCAGTCCCCAGTCGTACATCTCTTGATCTGTTGATAGCAGCTCAAGAGGTATTTTCGGGATGGACTTCTTGACACGATGTGGTTCAGTACTGTGAACATGTCTCCCCTTTGTGCCTTCGTAATTCACGTTTGTCTTGAACTGCTTCTTTGATACGTTATTCGAAGAGTGTAAAATTTCTGACTAGGAGAGGATTCTTGTGTACTCCTTCAGTCCCCAGTTGAAGCTATTGTGGATAAACCTTCTCTTTGAAAATGTGTTTTAAAACTGCGCAGTTGCTTTGTGGGATGATTAACGAACTTGTGGAAGCGGCAGTAACGATGACTTTCCATGTCTTCTTCGGTTGGTTCTTTCTGGACATATGACAACTTGATTGCACCATCTTGGATCCAGACATCCAGGAGTTCGATTACCTCTTCAATGGAAAAGGAAAGTCATGTGCTTCTTGATCAAGAACTCTTGTGCGTTGGTCAGAGGCTTATGCATCTTGATTATTCTTGCTTTGTGCTTTTGAAGGAGCTGAGGTATGTTTGCGCGGTAGTTTGGATTCCCGTTTGATCCCTTATGCAACAGTATTTGTGAAAGGATGGAGGTTGTACTGCTTGTTGATAAGACGCCTGCTTCTTCAAGTATCTCGCGATTTTTCAGTCTTTGTAGATTTTGTTCTTTCCAACAGAGAAGGCGCAGTGGTTGCTGATATCTTCGCGGCTTCGTGGAGCTCTGAGAAAGTCTGGAACCGAAGGTTCTCTAATAAATATCTGTAGGCCGGGAGCATGTCGTTGATGCATAAGTCCACCAGTTATTGCTCCGTGACGTTTGGATCATGGTAGTCCAAGGCTTGGACTCTGAACCTCTTCACATAATCGTTGGGGTTCTCACCTGTCTTCTGAGATATTCTCCCAAGATCAGAGAGAGTGACTTGCTCTGACACGAAGAAGTATTTCCTGTAGAATGCATTGATCATTTCTCCCCAATTGCTGATGGTCCCTGGTGCGATGTTGTTGTACCAGGTGTATGCTCTTCCTTTCAAAGACTTTGAGAATTCTTTGAGACGAACAACATGATTGTGTTCATGTTCTCCCAAATCTTCGAGGAAGCGGGAGACGTGCTCTCGAGTATTGCCAGTTCTAACATATAGGGTGAACGTTGGAGAGACGTAGCCTTCCGGAAGGGGAATCCTCTGTGTAGCGGCAGGATATGGAGGTTGGTGACGATGGACGTGTGACGTCTTGTCTTTTCCATGGTTCTCCAGAAGACGCTCCAAATATTCACGAGTAATGAAGCTTGATGATCCCTTTGTTGACGAGTCGTCTGCAGCTTTATCGGTTTCGTTATCAACGGGAATTACTTTAGGATTGGCGTCGGAGGCTTTCTCCTTCTCTTGATTTTTCCCTGACATCTTGTCAGTAAGAGTTTTGAGATAATTACACAGCTCCTTCTGCGTAGTATCCATGTCTGCCTGATTCTTTGCAAGAGTCTCTTGTGTTTTGAGGAGATCATCCATGGTAGGTGGTGAATTTCCTTTGATTTCTTTGGGATGTCTACCGAACAAAGGATGACCTTCCGCACTGGTGTGAGGAGGAGTGATGCCACCACCATCAGTGTTGGTGGCCGGAACAGTTTCCGGGATGTCTTCATTGTTGCTAGTGCTAGCGATATTTGCATTAGGATTTGTAACCGATCCTGACCTAAGACCAACCATCTTGTGAAAATGAAAGATTGCAACCGAGAGAATGATCTCCCACTGTGGTCGCCAATTTGTGGATGGGGAAAAACAATCTGCTGGTTTTTAAGGGATTGATGAGATGACCGGACGGAGGAGGTTCCTCGAACCAGGCAAAATGCTAATCCTCACACAGATGCACCGCTGCAAAGGGGGTGCTTAGATTCGAGAGATCAATCTGTAGTACTCCGGCCTAAATCGAGACAACGACCGTTCCAGAGTAAATTTGGTCACAAGAGAGGATGGGTTGATCTATAGGAGGGAATCTTGAGAAATGTGTGGAATCGATGGTGATTCAAGGGTTGTGGGTGTGTGAATTCTGAATATGATAAGTTCTGAATGATTGAAGTTGAACGATTATGAAGAAATTGCTCAATTGATGAGTTTGATGATCTCGTGTTGTCGAAGAGACGTGAGATTCTTACTATGAGTATTCTGTGTGGTTCTGTTTTTCTGATTCGATGGTTGTTCGATGATCCTCAATCTTGATTCAGGAACTTATTTATATTGCTGGAATTATAGACACCATGATCCCATGAAGTGTGACAGTTGATGGAATCAAGGAGTGGAGAGGTGGAAATCGTGTTCGAAACCAGTTGTCCAACGTGTAAAGACTTGGTCAACTTTCCACTCACTTCCTTGTGAATTCCTTCAACTAATTGCACTACTTGCTCACATTCCATCGTGTGTTTGAACACACGTGCCGTAGTCCGCCAGACCAAAACCCTAAGTGATATCCCCCCAAGTGACACGATTGATCGTCTCGTGGTTTGTTAGTCAATTGATGACTTCGTGGTTTGATGGGACAATGAGTCCACGTGGTTGCTGAGTCGAACAAGATGTTCTGGAACCACCCATGAATTGAACGTGTCATGAGACATAGGTATAATTCTTATGATGAAGTGAGAAAGTATTGCTCATTCGATGGTTTGTTGAATATTGGTGGATTGTTGAACCGATTATTCCTTAACTCGGGAAAATATTGATCATCTGAGCAAGTGTTACTCTCGTGATGACTTGTTGAATATTTGACCGTCTGAGCATGTCTTGCTCATGAATGATTGGCGGTGTGCCAATAATATTAATTAAAATGCTGGTCGTTGAACCTAGCATAATTAATAAGATTCATGACCATGAGATCGTCGTGGAATTATTAATTCATGACCATGAGGTCGTCGTAGAATTATTAATTCATGACCATGAGGTCATCGTAGAATTATTAAGGTTAGAGTCTGTAAGCATGATCCTTGAACTCAGAAACCCTAATTTGATCGATTGATGATCAATTCATGGTCAGTAGTTTTAACCATGGGACGAACGAGGAGCGGCTACATGGGACCGTGGATCAACCATGTAGTGTTCATATGCTCACGTGAGAAAATATGATGAATTCACGAAGAGTTCATGAATTATTGGTGAAAGAATGATTAAATGCTGGTTCAATCATTATTCAAAATGCTCGTCTGAGACTTAGGTGTCAAAACCTAATTAATTATGAGAGAGTGATGGACCGACCATGAATTCATGGAGCCGACCCTGGGTTATCACGTGACTGTCTGATGGTCACTTCATGAAAAATCCAAAGTGTTTGGAAGTTTTGGACATAATACGAGAAATTGTGCAAATTAGGTCAAAACTGTGAAAACCGATGAGACTGGCTTCCGGGAGCCAAAGAGCTAATCTTGGTCTGTCAAGATAACATGCTCGTGTCCCTAAGGTGTCCGCGTCTCAGTCTTGAGAATTTTGATATTTTCTGGTGCACGTTTGAGCGACCATTTGAGAAAATATGACAAAATTAGGGTTTTCTGATAAAACCGTCAAAAAATCATCGAACGAAGGAAAATAATAAAAGTGAAGGAATTATGAAGTGTGGACTGGTCACAGTGATCACGTGACCAACTGTTGGTCGCTTGAGTAGTCTCCAAACCCTAATTAACGTCCTTTACTAGAATTGATGTATAATTCTCATACAGACTCGGATTTTGATGGTCCGCCCCTTCATTCCGTACGGAAAAGAATTTCCTATCTCCCAACGAGGGAGTTTTTAGGTTTTGAGCTCGTTCGGGAGGTGAAAACACCCCGAAAGTAAAATTCAGGAAATATTTTAGGATCCGGTCCCACGATAAAACGAAGGAGTTTTATTAAAATCAAGAAGTTTCCATGAGACGAAGGAAACACCATGAGACGATGGAAAATATTTATAAAATAAGGAATTGTGAGACTGAGACGCCGTTGGTCAAGGCATGGTCGGCCAGTCATGACCACGGTCCCGTGGTGTCTCTTCCTTAGTTTTATATATTTTGATGATTTTATAAGGATTCATGAATTTTGAAAAATTTGATAAATTTAGAGTGTTTTCATGAATTGAAGGAGTTTCCATGAGTTCATGGTCTTTGAAAAATATCAAAATAATAAAATTCGGCCATGTGGGACCACGGAGGCGTGACCAACCGGTCATGGCCCAATCCCACAAATTTTAATAATTTTTAAATAATTTTTTGGGTATTTTTGATGATTTGAAGGAATTTTGAGAAAAATACCATGAAATCAAAGAAAAATAAGATAATTAATAATAAAATAAATAAAACAGGGCGTGTGGGACCGGCTAGGGCATGGCCGGCCGGCCAAGGCCCGGTCCCACAAGTTTTCATAATTAATTTTATTTTATTATTATTTTTGATGATTTAAGGAATTTTTTAAGGAAAAATACCACGAAATCAAGGAGTTTTTTCATGAAATTAGAGAAAAATAATAATAATAAAAATAATGAGGAACTGTGAGGTGTTGGCCGGGTGAGCCCAAGGCATGGCCGGTCAGCCAATGGTCACGCCCCACACACTCTCCTAATTTTATATTATTTTGACGGACTAATGTAAATACCATGAATCCAAGGAATTTTCTCAAGAAGGAGATTCGATCAAACGAGAGAATTTTATCAAATCATGAAAAAATAATAAAAGTGTATTAAAATATAGGATTGGCGTGGAACTGACCACGACACGATGAATTGATCGTGTGTCGTTGTCCCAAAGACCTTGGTCAAATATTTTAATTATTTATTATTTTCTTCCCTATTTTGCATAGGTTCATCGTTTCGTTGTATTTTGAAATACTCGTTCGTGCGGTGACCGTCAGTGCATCATCGTTGAGTACACTTTCAACATTTAAATCTGGGCTTACTCAGAGGTAGCTCAGACGCCCGATCGTTAATTATTTATTACTAATTCAATGGAGAATAATCCATGAAATGAGTAATAAAACTGATAGATGTTCACTGTTAATTCATAGGATCAGCTAAAGATTCGACTACGAACTCAGAACAATGCGATCGTTGCCATTCCATGGGATCGACGTTGATTCGACCACGGAATCGGAGCAATGATATTGCCATTCCGTGGGATCGTCGTTGATTCGACCACGGAATCGGAGCAATGATATTTCCATTCCGTGGGATCTTCGTTGATTCGACCACGGAATCGGAGCAATGATATTTCCATTCCGTGGGATCGTCGTTGATTCGACCACGGAATCGGAGCAATGATATTTCCATTCCGTGGGATCATCGTTGATTCGACCACGGAATCGAAGCAATGATATTGCCATTCCGTGGGATCGTCGTTGATTCGACCACGAAATCGGAGAAATCTTATTGCCATTCTGTGGGATCGTCGTTGATTCAACCACGGAATCGGAGCAATGATATTGCCATTCTGTGGGATCGTCGTTGATTCGACCACGGAATCGGAGCAATGATATTTCCATTCCGTGGGATCGTCGTTGATTCGACCACGGAATCGGAGCAATGATATTGCCATTCCGTGGGATCGTCGTTGATTCGACCACGGAATCGGAGCAATCTTATTGCCATTCCGTGGGATCGTCGTTGATTCGACCACGGAATCGGAGCAATGATATTTCCATTCCGTGGGATCGTCGTTGATTCGACCACGGAATCGGAGCAATGATATTGCCATTCCGTGGGATTGTCGTTGATTCGATCATGGAATCTGAGCAATCTTATTGCCATTCCGTGGGATCGTCGTTGATTCGACCACGAAATCGGAGCAATGAAGGGATAATTAACCTCATGGGTCTATGCCTAGCAGAATAAACTGACTACAATAGGAGCATTAATTATCCTGACATGACTTGCCGTTAAGCCATATCCTTTATATAGTCAGGTTAAACTCGTTGTTTGTTCCTGAAGACGATATTGCCCCGTAGAGCCGTCCATCCCATGATACTATATAGAAATGACTGAAAGTATTCAGTATTCATGAGATTATGCCGTTGTCTAGACGTTGACTGTACATCTACATGTACTTTGAGAGAAAGCACTCTCCGTTGAGAATTCGATGAGAGACCCGTGTCTCAATACTTACATGCGATTGTTGAACCAGCGGTCCGTACAATCATGAGTTTACGATTTTATCCTTTGTTGAAAATCCACCATCTACACAACTATATAAGGTTATACCCTGGTTGGACGACCGAGGGTCTCTTCTAAGGAGTGCATAGTATGACCAAGGCGTCGAGGTACACGGTTGAGCCAAGGGTGCCTGGGGCGTACGAAACTACCCTGGCCATCTTTGTCAAGTCTTGGCTATGATGCACTTGGCCCAAAGAAAACCCCACTTAGGGTGCAGTCTTGTAACTATAAGCCATTTAAGCATAAAGGACAAGAGGCTGCGAAAACAACTGGTTGTTGTTAAGACCGAATGGGAGAAGCTAGTCTTGTATGGCCGATGTGCCCTCCTTGAAGGGGCAAACAGGGGGAAGATAAGGGCGGCACCCTCCATTAGGGAGCTGATAAGTGTCTAAAGACGGCAATGTCATGGGGCTTTATGATCGCAAGAACATTTAGGCATGTCATATTGTCGCATGACGAAATTTATACAGAGGCAACAGGCCATGAGAAAATGTTAAGATGAGATCAATGGGTTTTTACATGAAAGTGTAAAGACGTCCTGCGATTTCATCGCAAGACGGCAATGTCATGAGGTTTTGTTCTCGCAAGGGAACTTAGGCTTGTTATATTGTCGCAGAGAAATTGACAAAATAAGGATAAGGCAAGATCAATGGGTTTTTACATGCAAATGTAACGGCGTCCTGCGATTTTTTCGCAGATACAAAATGTGGCAAAATAATACCTTTAACTAGGAAGGCATAATAAAACCACAAGAAATAAAAATTGAATGACTGCGATATTGGCGCAGAGATAATGAGACTTGCGATATTATCGCAAAAATAGAGGCAAGAATATTTAAATAGATTTTATTCACAATTAATATCTAAGTTCTACTTAATTTTTTCATATTGCAGATGAATAACAAGAGGAAAGTATGGTAATGAACAGAATGATGGAATTGTTATTCATCATTATATGATAACTTTACGTAGACATTATCATATGATATATTTACACAGATAGTTAAAGATTAATAATCATGTTGATTAACTATATTGCAGAAAAGAATTGTTTTCTAATTCATACAGATAGAAGCAAAAGAGATTTATACATCAAGGAACCTTGCAGTAATATCACAAGAAGAAGGAGATGAATGTACAAATATTACAAGGAGATTAAAAATAGGAAACAAAACTAGTCAGATCCATCATCATCCTCGCCAGATTTTTCTTCTTTATCTTCGCCAGATTCTTCATCTCCACCAGATTCTTCAGCCTCACTATCAGAGATAACAAGGTTTGGAGTATTTGTTGGAACTTCCCCAGAGAGGCAAGGATACAAAGAGTGAGAAATATTATGATCATCACAAACACCCTTGACGGAGTCATTGCGAACACCAACAAGGATATTACTAAAATTCGAAGTAGTGATCTTTAATTGTTCCTTTAATCTTGAATATTTTTCATTGCGATCAGCAAGAGTCTTTGCAAGTTGATTCTTATTAGCTTCAAGTTCTCCAATTCTATCAGTATATCTCTTCTCAACTCCTGCGAGTATATAACAACAAATTAAAAATTCTGCAAAGATAAGAAGATTAATGACAAGAAATTAATGAGGAAGAACAATTAGCAACCTTCTCTTTCAGAAATCATGTCTTTAATTAAGGCCGCTTGTTCAACATGAAGACTAACATCTACACCTAAGTTAGCTCTGGCGTTGTCAAGAATCTTTACAGCCCAAGCAAATTCATCATCATCATTAATAAGAAGACGAGAACGGATTTGGTTTTCTCTTTCAACAAGAATCTCTTTATCGCAGATAAGTCTATCTCTTTCAATATGATCTTCAAGAAGAGTTTTATGAAAATCCGCTAAAGTTTGAGCTCCTTGTCTAGATATACGATCTTTATCGTCTGAGAGATCACTGTTCTTGGCCCTTAACATTCTAATTTCTTCCTTAGAATTGTGGTAAAAGCGTTTGAATTTGTTAGCCATGTTTAAACAAGATCTATGGTCAGTTTCTAAGAGACATAACTTAGACCTGAGTTCATCTATGGAAAGAGAATTGATTCTATCATTGGAGGGATTATTCAAAGAATTATTGAGAAGCTCTAAAATAGTATCATCATATATTGGATTTAGAAAATAACTAAGGAATACAGCTTCGTCAGAAAGGCCGTAAACATCTGCGAAGAAGAAAAATAAGAAAAAATGCAAAGGGATACAAGATTAACGAAAAAGAGAGAGATTTATTACCAAAAAGTTGATTGTTCGCAGCTTGGAGGCTTGCGACCTTATTTTGCGAGAAAGAAAGTTCAGTTTCCAACTACTTGATCTTTTCTTGAAGGTCAATAGACCCAGATTCCAAATACCCGCAAAGACTAGCGGACTCAGATTCCAACTCCATATTCTTTTTACGAAGAACGGTATTCTTCTTGTGAAAAGATGTGCACCTCCTCTCCAAGTCTGAGGCAACAGTAAAGGAAGATCTTCTAGTCTGCGAGGGAACAATGTAAATTAAGTCTTAGCGAGGAAATGAGTACATAAATATAGTAAAGAAATGAGAACATACCAGAATACCAAGAGAATTTAAGAGACTGGGAGATATTGATCTAGAGATTCCTTGGAGGGAATCATTATCAACCAGTATGGGAGCATTACAGATCTTGGCAAGAGCCTGGAATACCCAATTAAGATCTTCATCTCCATAATCATTTGCGATACCATGAGTAATATCGCCAAAAATGTTAGATAGTTGGTCCATGGAAGAATCATACTAAGAAGACTCCATTGCAGAAGGGATATCAGCATCAAAATCATCATCATTGTTGTCATTATCAGAATCATCACTTGAGTTTTCTGGATTAGGTTGAGGAGTTGAAGAAGAAGAGAATTGGGTTTTTCTTTTCTTTAAGGGGGGATCACCAGATTTCTCTCAGCGAGGAGCAGTAGACTTCTCTTTGAGAGGGGCAGTATATTTCCCCTTGCGACCAACTGTGGATTTCTCTTTAGTTCTTGCAGGCTTCACATGCTCTATTTCTTCAATTTCCTGCGAACACAGATTAAGATAAGAAATAGAGGCAACAATATATTGTAAAAAGTTATAAAGAAATATTTCTTACTTCATCTGTGAGAAATTTGAGATCTAAGTAAGTAGCAAGTTTCCCTAGCCTATCGTAGCAGGATTTCAACCTTTCAATCTAATAAAAAGGAAATAGTCAGAGAGAATCTAAAGACATGAAGAAAATAATAGTGGTAATTTATTATACAAAAAATTAAGAAAACATACTTCTTTATTTCTCTCAGGCTAGTTGAATACCCACGGCTGGTATTCTATGAGACTCGCAGGTAAAGCATGGGTACCAAAGATATATGGACCCTCTAAACATAATGGAAAAATGAACCATTTGTCATCATTGGAATAGCGATGGCCTTGATTATTACCCGTATGCCAGTCGATATCTAACATAAGAGCTTCATCTTCAGCGATGTTATCTTTCTTTTGTAAGCGGACACCCCAGCAAGTGTTATCCTTTTTACAAAGGATTATATCGTAATTTATGTAGAAGTTCTCCACAATATACTTCGCGGAAACAATTGGAACATCTTTAAAT
This sequence comes from Papaver bracteatum, assembly GCA_023529315.1. Lineage (NCBI taxonomy): Eukaryota > Viridiplantae > Streptophyta > Magnoliopsida > Ranunculales > Papaveraceae > Papaver > Papaver bracteatum. The sequence continues at coordinate 1,270,554 of JAJJWX010001467.1, forward strand.
TTAGGGTTCTTCGCAGCATCAGGGTAGCGAGATTTTTTACCAGCACCGCGAGTAGCATGCTCAAGCATTAAGCGAATACAATCCCCACTCAACTGATATACCGCCCGCAAGAACTTCGCATGAGAGAGAATCTGGTAGAATAAAGGAAGTTTAGGGTCATAAAGAGGAATGGGAAGGCCAGCCTCAAGCTGACCTAGCGAGATTATGATTTTCTCACGGTTACATGGAAAATCAGAAAATAATGGAACAGAAAGTTCAGACTTAGGGTTTTGATTGGGAATAGTGGATAAAGTAAAACTTCTGCCTTGAAGTTCTTTTTGAATCCCCTCGAAAGAAACCACATATTTGCGACCAGCTGCAACCATTTTAGTATGGGAATGAAGAACTGAAGGAGAAAAGATCGAAAGAAAAATTATAACAGTAGCAGATCCGGAATTTACGGAAGAACAGTAAAATTACAGAGAGGAGAAAGAAGAAAGTAAAAAGAGGGAAAGAAAAGAATGAAAGAAGTATTTATAGAAGAAGAAAGTTCTCGAGAAGATGAATGTATTTAATGCAAGGAGAAGACGTGAACGGTTGGAATACAACGGTTGAAAGGGACGTGTTAGAAGTTAAATGGAAGAAAAGACACGTGTAATAAATCTGGCAATAGATGCAGAAATGTGTCAGAACAGTAAAAAGTGAAGAGATGAACAACTGCGGCATTTTGATTCTCATGATCTTTCCCCCCTCGCAGAAAAGACATGAGAAGAGGCAAGATGTAGGATCAGAATATCGCCACTACAAAACTTCTGCGAGATTTACAGCTACAGTTCTGTGAGTTCTTCAACAACACTTTGCGAGTGTCACAAGATAATTTAAAGAGTGACGTAATAGCTGAAGAATGAAGAAACACAAGAAGAGCATGATTGCCCTGCGATGGGAACGACGCTTGCGAGAATGGACACTATAACTACTGCGATAATATCGCGGGTCAGATCCGAAATTAAAGGACAACTTAGCTGTCATCCACTATGTAACTATCCTATATAAAGAGACCCAGTAGATTCAGAAAGGGATGATGTATTTTTTGAGTGCTGAGAAAGTCTTGAGGAGAGAGAAAATTCAAGAGAGCGGTTGTATTCTTGATTTCTTCCATTTCTTGTAAACATTTCTGAGAATCAAATGATAAAGTGTTGTTTTTAATCTTCAATTATGTGTTAAATACTGTGAATTCTTATAAAGGGTATAGTGTAGAATTTCCTGCAACTACAACATGTGCTTGATGTATAGTGATGATGCAAATAAGCATATGTTGCTGGGCGATGGAATACCATCTATCTCTGATAGCAGCTCAAGTGAAGATGAGGTGTTCGAGGAATATGACGTCGAGCATTCTATAAGTAAGACAATTAATCTGATGATGTATACCACCAAATGGGAGTTAATTATATTGAATATTATATTAACGACGTCGATATTAATGGTACGCAGGGGGGTCTATTTCTATTGTCAGGTGAATGGAAACACCAGTGAAATCAGTTGTTCCACGTTAGCCTTTCGTAGTTGTGACAGTGATAATGGAAGCAAGGGGTAGGAAATTTGATCATGTTTATAGGATAGTAGGAATCGCTGAAATTCTTTCCCATATCAAGATCACTCAGGCAAAGTGGTCGTAGTTAACCAAGGTACCCTTATGCCCTGGATATATATTGTTTGCTTACAAATTTGAATATGATACGAGGAAAAAGTCAAGGCCAGAGTGGTTTGGATAGAAAAGTCTGTCTTACGTTTGCGCATATGTAAAACTAACTAATTTTCCTTTGATTATTCTTTTCTTAAACAAATTTCAGGTAATAAAGATATGGTTATAGTGCTGACACGCGGATCTCCTATGAACGTAATTCACCCTGGACAAAATGAAATTTGTGAGCAAGAAGACTGCATCGGAAACTCAGGTAACTAAAGGTTTGCCCTTAGGCAGATGTATCTTAACCATTACATATTTCAGTTTTGGCCTTAGAAATCAACAAGACATTACCATGTATGGCTTTGAGACATTAGAAATCTTGATTGAAACGGGAAACCACCTAATTAGAATAACTGCCACACACTATATTTTATTTTAAATTTCCACACTATTATGATCAAACCAACTAAACACGCTACTGTGACCCGAGTAACTAACACACTATAATATGATACGACCAACTAAATATGTTAACTAACACACTATATATGCTTTTAAATTTTCTCCACCGCTGAGGTCGTAGGCTCCATCTTTCCGATTGCTATGATCAAACTAATTAAACATGTTACTGTGACCATACTAACTAACACACATTATAATATGATATGACTAACTAAATATGTGGGCACTATATCTACTTTTAAATTTTCTCGACCGCCGGGGCTTATGGCCCCGGATTTCCGACTGCTATGATCAAACTAATTAAACACGCTACTGCGACCAGACTAACTAACACACTATCATATAATACGACTAACTAAATATATGGGCACTATATTTGCTCTTAAATTTTCACCACCGGCTTTCCGGCTACTGTGACCAGATTAACTAACACACTAATTAAATTTTATCCACCGTCTTTCCGGCTACTATGATCAAACTAATTAAACACGCTACTGTGACCAGACTAACTAACACACTATAATATGATACGACCAACTAAATATGTGGACACTATATCTTCTTTTAAATTTTCTCCACCGTCTTTCCGGGTACTATGATCAAACTAATTAAACATGCTACTGCGACCCGACTAACTAACACACTATGATATGATATGACCAACTAAATATTAGGACCGTTCTGCTATGACCACAGGAAATGTGGTGGTTATGTCCGTGTCATGCGTGCCTTAGGATTCGAGGATCCTGTGGCATGGAGAGATCGGCCGGAAAAGTCATCCCTGACCGTTCTGATGCGATTCCGTGGCCGAGATCGGTCGGTTCTGTTTTGGCTAAATAAGCCCATATATACTGTATCGTTTTGCACATATATTTTCAGGAATAAAAATAAAAACAGGTTCTTCTTCGTTACAACGCTTTTCTCTCAAAACCACGAGCAGACTGAAACCCGATAGAGTATTTGATTATCACCCTCTAAGTCTCTCAAGCCGTACCCAATAATCATCTCGACATCTTTGACGGGAGAAGAACCAAGAAGAAATAAAATTAACCAGGTAAATTGAATTGAAGTTAGGGTTTCATCTGGTTGAGAATTTGAACCAGGTAATTTAGAGTTATTTTTTAATTAACTCTGTTTGTGCGGAATTGATTTATAATTTGATCAAATTATGATGGGTTTGCTCTTAACTGAAGTATAATTAGATGTATTGGGCTTAATTTAAGTTTCTCAGGAATTAGGTGAAGGGGGTGTGTAATTAGCGTTCATGAGTTGATTAATTTCAGATAAAGAAGACGTTTTGAATGGTGGTGTTTGAATTCAGGTTAATTAAATTAAGGGTTTGCATTCAAGCAAATTTAGATTAGGGATTTCAAGAGATTACAATATTTAGGAAAATTTCATAAATTAGGGGAAATAACATGAAGAACATGTTGGTGTTATTGATGCAAAGATGGAGGAAAGAAGTGATGGAATGGAATGGATTTGTGGCTATAGTTTAGGTTTTCTTCATATTCAGGGGATGTGAAGTTTGATTTTGAATTGAAGGTGATGCCTTAGGAAGTTATGGAGTGAATTGGGGTTGTTATTGATGATTTATAATTAGGGTTATGTAATCAGAGGGTGATGATGAAAGTGAAATCCGTGATGAGCTTAAGAAGATGATGAAGATTGATTTGTGGTCTTGGCTTGAGGTTGTATGAAGTTTAAGTTGAGATGTATGCAGTTGAGAACAGGAAATGCAGAATTGCAGCTGAGGTGAACTGGTAGAATATGTTAATGTATTTGCTGAGAAGAAATGGGTTAGTGTTGTATGGAGTTGATTGGACTGTTTTTCATTGAGGGTTGTATACATAGAATCAGAAGAAATTGGGGATGGCAGTGGTAATGGTTTGATATGGAACTGCAAGAGAAGTTGCAGAGAACGGGATCTGGTATTGCTGCAATGGATATAAGGAATGAAGCTGCTGATATGATGTTGCTTACAGAGAATGAGAACAAGCAGGGGATGATGTAGCAATGGTTAGGTAGTGTGAATTACAGGGAATGTGCTAGCATTGTGCAGGTGGTGTTTGACTCAACGTTAACAAGTGAATGTCTGGCGTGTCCCAAACTGTATAGATAAAGTTTGGAAGAAATGGAAAAGATAAATAAAGTGTCCATATACTAATTTAATCCCGGTCAGTGTAACTCATACTTCCCTTCCTTGAAAGGTTTGCTGGGACTATTCTCTTTAACTCTTTTTCAAATCTCCCGTTTGGGAGTTATTTGTGTTTAGTTTACTAAGAATACATATATGCTTTGTGCAGAGCTTCAAATAAATAGAGAGTTACCAGGGTGGAGCATAATCGAATAGATGGACGTAAGGAAGTTGCAGAAGCAGAAGGCAAGAAGGAGGGCAAACTTGCAAAATAAATCAAAAGTTAAGCTGATGCGATGTCTGCTTATTGGCTCGAATGATGGATTTTAGTTTGACCAGAACACTTACCAACTAACAATGATAATAGGTACACCATGATATTATCGATCATCTTTTTTGCATTACTGGTTTTGAAATAAAGGTCACAACCCAAGAAGTGAAGAATGAGCCTTGAACATTTTAGCATATTATATAGTTGTATTCTACTACTTTAATTTTCATTTTCTATTTGGTCGGGAAGGAAATCTTACTTAAAAAGAACTGATTTATTATGAGAAACTTTTAAATCCTGAGTTTTATGATTTTGGTAATATAATTTGAGAAATTCTTGTTGCATTCTCAACAGTAAGGGCTGCCACCTTGGTCTGCCTGCTACAACTATCTGGGTGTATTTAGTAGTTCTCTTATTAGTTAATTATGTCCACTCGATAAGGGACACGTGTTCTTTATCCATTGAGTAGAATTAGGTTTAATCATTGTATATTTAAGTTGTAAGAGAACTCTATTTTATCCCATCTGAAAATTAATGAAACAAACCTATTTGGCTGCGCATATTGCATAGTTTCTTGGCCTGGATCTTCGATTCAGGATGTGTTTTAACACCATTTATCCTTATTCCCTCGACTTGGTTGTCTAATATGTTCTATATTCACAACAATTGGCATTAGAGCCGTTCGAAATCCACCAATTTTTTTTTTACAATGACATTGAAGGCAGTTGAAGAAGAAGTAGCTCAATTGAAAGCTTCTCAATCAACATTACAATCAAGATTACAATCATATTTCGATACCTTCTCAACCGAGCTTGCAACAAAGTTTGATTCCTTGGCTACCAATCTCAATAGTTCTTTACAGGAGAACAACCGCAATCTCATGAGATTATTCAGTAGACCATATAACACCCATGTTGAAGATGCTAGTGGATCTAATGTCATTGATATGGATGATCAGGGTTTCGCTCACCACCGCCAGCCAATCTATTCCCATCGTATTCCTAAGCTGGATTTCCCAAGATTTTATGGTGACAATCCTCGAGGTTGGATTCAGAAATATGAACGTTATTTTCAACTTCATGATATTGAAGAGCACAAAAAGGTCGATATTGCTGCAATCTACCTTGAGGGTAAGGCTGAAAAGTGTTTTTAAAACTTTCAAGATAATCGACATAGAATAACATGGCATGATTTAGCTACCCATCTATGTGCTCGATTTGAAAATCCTGTGGATGAGAATTTTGTTGGTAGTTTTAATAAACTAGTACAACAATCCTCTGTATCTGAGTATTATGAGGCGTTTGAATCACTCAAGGCATTGATGCTTAAAATGAACCCCTCCCTTAGTGAATCTTACTTCATCCTGAGTTTCTTAAGTGGCTTAAAGGATGAAATAGGTAAATCTGTTTCTATGTTTCACCCTCAAACACCATCTAATGCTTTTTCTCTAGCAAGACTACAAGAACAAAAGCTAGCTCTAGCAGCTGCTGCCACTAAACCATTTCCTAAATCATTCAGTAGCCCATTTACTTCACATAGAAAGTATCCCTCTATATCTTTTGTGCCCCAACCAATTCTTACTTCACCAAAATCTGTACCCACCACTCCCAAGTCCATTTTCACTCTTATATAAAAGTCCAATCCCCAACCACCTCTCATTCAAAGACTTTCTCAAGAGGACATGGAAAAAAGGAGAGCTCAGGGGTTATGCTATAATTGTGATGCAGTCTATAATCCTGGCTACTTTTGCAAGGGCAAGCAGAAGATTTATATGCTCCACATGGATAATTCTGATTCTGCAGACACTGAGGAGGAAGAAGAAATATTTGAGGAAGCTAATGCATCTCCAGTTCAGTCTGAGGTATAATTCTCTCTCCATGCACTCACAGGCAATGCCACTGGAGAGACAATCAGAATTCCTAGTGTCCTCAATAAACATAAAGTGTCCATTCTTATTGACACTGGTAGAACCACCAGTTTTATTAATAGTAAGCTAGCAACTTCTCTCAAGTTCCACATTGAACCAACTGCTGCCATGATGGTCATAGTTGCTAATGGTGCCAGAACAATGAGCACTGGCATTTTCTCAAGACTTTCATGGAGCATGTTGGGCCATACTTTTGTGGAAGATCTCAGAATTCTTCCACTAGGAGGTTGTGACATAGTACTTGGAGATGACTGGCTCAAGACTCTAGGTGATGTGCTCTTTAATTTTTATACATTAAGCATTTCTTTTAAATACCACAATAAGAAAATCACCTTACATGGGAGCTCTCCCAAACCTTCAGTATTTATGACTAGTGGAGATGCAATTAAAATATTTCTCTCTACAACCTCTCATGGCTTGGTGGGACATTTTTTCTCAATCTCCACAACTACTTCACCACCCACTCCTGAAATACTACACCCATTATTACATGAATTCACAGATATATTCCAAGAACCAACTCAACTACCACCCAAAAGAAACTTGGATCATAGAATTCCCTTATGACCCAACTCCATGCATGTTAACCAAAGAGCTTACAAATGCCCATATGTTCAAAAGGTAGTGGTGGAAAACATTGTCACAGAAATGCTTCATTCTGGCATCATTCAGCCAAGTCATAGCCACTTTGCCTCACCTATACTTTTGGTCAAGAAAAAAGATAATTCTTGGAGGTTTAGTGTGGACTATAGAAAACTCAATAGCATCACAATTAAGGATAAGTTTCCTATTCCCATTGTTGATGAACTATTAGATGAGCTCAAGGGATTTAAATTCCTCTCCAAGATTCATCTTAGATATGGATACCACCAGATCAGGGTAAGTGACTTGGATATCTTCAAGACAGCGTTTAGAACCCACCAAGGTCACTATGAGTTCAAAGTGATGCCATTTGACCTCACCAATGCTCCTGCCACATTTCAGGCTTTAATAAATGAGATATTTCAGCCATTCTTGAGAAAATTTGTATTAGTCTTCTTTGATGACATCCTCATTTACAACACTAGCATGGAGGACCACTTAGAACACCTCAGAATTGTTTTCTCCATGCTAAGACATCATCAACCTTTTGCAAAACTGTCCAAATGCAGCTTTGGTCAGTCCTCATTGGAGTATCTTGGTCACATTATTACACCTGAAGGAGTCTCTGCTGATCCTAGTAAGATTTCTTGCATGCTCTCTTGGAATTTACCTAAAACTATTAGAGAGTTGAGAGGTTTTTTGGGCCTGACTGGCTACTACAGAAAATTTGTGCAAGGGTATGGCTCCATCAGCAAACCATTAACTGACTTACTTAAGAAAGATGCTTTTCTATGGAAGCCAACTGTCATAGCTTCTTTTGAGAAATTGAAACATGCCATGAGCCACACACCCATTTTAGCACTCCCTGATTTCACTAAATAATTTGTGGTTGAAAGTGATGCCAGTGAGTCATGCATTGGTGCAGTATTACTTCAAGATGACAAACCTATAGCTTACTTCAGCAAGCCATTGGGTCCTAGAGCAAGGGCTCTTTCTACTTATGAAAAAGAGTTTCTTGCCATTGTACTAGCTGTTCAAAGGTGGAGGCATTATTTACAGGGAAACAAGTTCATCATAAAGACTGACCACCAGAGTATCCAATATTTTCTTCAACAAAAAATCACTAATGCCTTACAACAAAAGTGTCTGATCAAACTATTTGGTTTTGATTATGAAATACAGTATAAAAAGGAAGCTGACAATGTGGTTGCTGATGCTCTTTCTAGGAGATCTCATGACTCAGCAACTTACCATTCCTTATCTGTCTCTGCCCTATCTTGGGTACAAGAGGTTCTCAATAGCTATACACAAGACCCAACCTCAGACTCTCTCATTTCTCAGTTAATTCTTAATGCTGCTAGTGTGCCCTATTTTACTTACAAGGAGGGCATCCTGAGATACAAGAATAGACTTTACATTGGCACTGGAGGTAATTTCAGAAAAAACCTTTTACAGTCATTCCATGCTTCATCTGTGGGAGGTCATTCTGGCATGAATGCCACTTATGTTAGAGCCAAGAGTCACTTTTGTTGGCCAGGAATGCTCAAAGATATCTTTCTCTTGGTGTCCCATTGCGACATTTGCCAAAGGAATAAAAGTGATAACACCAATGTTGCTGGCTTACTCCAACCTCTGTCTATTCCTGAGAAACCATGGCAACACATTACTATGGATTTTATTGATAGACTTCCTGTCAGCAACAGAAAGAGTGTCATTTTGGTCATTGTTGATAGGCTCACCAAGTATGCACATTTCATAGATCAGCAACACCCTTATACAGCTGCTTCCGTGGCTCAAGCATTTCTCAATACTGTATTCAAGATGCATGGATTTCCATCTTCTATTGTGTCTGACAGGGATATGGTTTTTACCAGTCACTTTTGGAAGGATTTGTTCCAGGACTTGGGCACTACCTTGAACCTCAGCACTGCTTATCATCCCCAAACAGATGGGAAAACTGAAAGGGTGAATACATGTCTAGAGAATTACCTGAGATGCCTCACTGGCCATAAACCAAGCAACTGGAGTCAATGGCTAACACTAGTTGAATGGTGGTATAACACAAGCTTTCACAGGGGGTTGCACTTGTCTCCATTCCAATCTTTGTATTGGTATGTTCCTCCTCACATGGCCTTCCCCACTACTACCACCACTTTTGTAGCTGCAGTAGAAACTTATTTAAAATACAGAGCTTCCATGCTGGACTTACTCAAAGAATCTCTTCACAAGGCACAAGAGAGAATGAAGTTATATGCTGATGCTTCTAGAGTTGATAGATCATTTGAAGTGGGGGATTTGGTCTACTTGAGGCTCCAACCTTACAGACAAGCCTCTGTCGCTTTAAGAAAAAACTTCAAACTCTCAGCTAAGTTCAATGGTCCATTTCCAATACTGCAGAGGGTGGGGAAAGTAGCTTACAAGTTGGAGTTGCCATATAACTCTCGGATTCACCCCGTGTTCCATGTTTCTCAGTTAAAGAAATACATTGGCCTCAGGTTCACTCCTTCCCCTACACTGCATGTTATTGATCTTACAGGTGATATAATCATGGTGCCAGAAAAAGTATTGAGCCACATGACTGTGATCATAGGCAAACAACCAGTTCCCTAGGTGCTCATCCAGTGGACCAATTCTTCTCCAGAAGATGCTACTTGGGAGGCCATTACTAATATTAAGGCTCACTATCCACGGTTTATCCTTGAGGACAAGGATACTGTTCAGGGGGAGGCAATATTGCATTCTCAATAGTAAGGGATGCCACCTTGGTCTGCCTGTAATAACTATCTGGGTGTATTTAGTAGTTCTCTTATTAGTTAATTCTGTCCACTCGATAAGGGACACCTGTTCTTCATCCATTGAGTAGAATTAGGTTTAATCATTAGATATTTAAGTTGTAAGAGAACTCTGTTTTATCCCATCTGAAAATTAATGAAACAAACCTATTTGGATGCGCATATTGCACAGTTTGTTGGTCTGGATCTTTGATTTAGGAGGTGTTTTAACACCATTTATCCTTCTTCCCTCGACTTGGTTGTCTAATCTGTTGTATATTCACAATAATTCTTAATTAGGTCTTGAATTTTATTTATTGGTGGAGAAGAAGATGTATTTAGTACTGGTGGAATTTGGGTACTACAAGCGAGTTGGGCAGCAAGTCATTCATTTGCCTCATTTTACTATATATCCTACTCATCAAATATCCAAGAAATTATTACCTTTATAGTCGATTAAACTAATTATGTGGGATTTGGCAGGTTTCACCACAATTACTCGGCGACAATCAAACACGCCTTTTTATATACTCAAATGTAAGTTTGGTTATTTATATTTCGTTTGTAGTATATTTTTATTGAACACTAAGTATACAAGTATAGTTATTAAGCAAAAAAAATAATTATTAACATCCAGACATGCAACATGAACAAGGGTGTTTCAACCTTCAAAATTGCCAAGGTTTTTTACAAGTCGATGAAACAGTCTCCCTGGGCCAATTTATCGCTCCAGTGTCTGTCTATGATGGACCTCAATACGCAATGTTCTTTACAATATATCAGGTAAGAACAAACATGAAACTCAGATCTTTGAATTTTTGTGGCTATTGTTTATCTGAATAACGAACGATTATCTGAGCTATTGCGAACCTATTAGGAAGTAGTATACACTCTTAGGCCAGGAGACACATGTTATTTTGCAAATATTTTTGTGGTTTTAAAAATTCAGCGACAAGCCATTACCATTAGGCGAAATGTGCACTTAGCTCTACATTAAGAGTGTAAAGAAAATCATCTACATAACAAATGTTAGTTCTATCGTTCATTAATTTTTATTTCTTTTGAAATTGAAGGATTGGTGGTTGGGCCTCGGACCAAATCCTAATGAGATTACTTGGTTGGGTTATTGGCCATCAGTGTCGTTTCCAAACTTAAATGGTGGTGCAAAGAATATTGCATGGGGTGGATTAGTGAAATAGATGGACCAAGTCCGCAAGTGGGAGATGGAAATTTGCCTGTTGATAGAGTCGAAATGGCTGGTGAAATTAGTTACTTTCAATTTCTGGATCCTGCTTCTCATACATGGACTGATGTTGAAAAATCTAAATTTGAAGATTTTGTTGATGATGATACATCTTAGCTTTTTGAATTATATAAATTAGAATTGACTAATATATACTTACAGCTTTCCCTTTCCCTGTTCTCTTTTGATCTCTTTCTTTCTCGTCATATTTTGTTATCTTGACTCACTGTTTTGTTCCATAGTAATCATTTAAGTTGGAGTATTCAGATCCATATTTGCTTGGAGTCCGAAGGTAATAAGTAGCTTACGTATATTAGGAAAAAGAACAAACATGGTAGAAAGTTACACTGGGGGGGGGGGGGGGTGACAACATCTATGTTTTACTTATGCACGACTATAGTGGTTAATTTATGTTGCATCGTTCGTATTTAAATAATTGTGCACTTTGGTAGGGTATGACGTTATATTTAAATAGTAAAAATAATCCATATAGATAAGACCCTAATATCAAGAGACGTTATAGTTGGATGCAGAGATCCATTAATTCCATTAGTCTACTAATTGTTGGTTGATAATAATTGCTGATCTTCCTAAAAATTACTTGAATTTTTGTGGCAAGTTCACTATTTGATTGTTCATGAAGTATGGGTTTTATCTTGATTTGGTTTCTCGCTGGGGTTTTAGCCTTTTAGGCAGTTATTTGAGCTTTGAAGGCGAAGGAAAAGTGTTTTTTGGTTTGGGTTACAGGATATGAGAACTTATCGACTGGCCTCAATTAGATCTTAGGGGAGCTACAATCCATGTGAATTTTTAAGAGACGAACTCTGCTACAGTAGTTGTGCTAGGAATATCTTTAACGGTGTTGATGTGGAGCATGTCTCAACAAAGATTAAATTTGGACATTCTTTCCGGGTGATGTCTGATCAAGATTTCACAGTTGTGAACAGATAAGAGGTTCTTTGATCCACCTAAGTCTGTATCTGTTTATGTTTCTTTGTAACAACTTCTACAAGGGAAAATTGAAGATTAGGAATGTTTGATGATTATCAACTGGAACTACCAGTGGATAAGAGTCCCACAAATTGTTGTGATTCAAGAACTCTAGAACTATTGTTTTATCTCTTTGATCATTTAAAATTCTTTGAATTCACCCTACAAGTTACTTATTTTACTCCGGTAGTTCACTTGATTTGAGACGATTGGGCCAAGTCAGAACTAACATGTTACTTATTTTTTCCAGGCCTTTATATGCAACCGAAGCATTACAAAACATATCTGAGGAAATTGTTATTGCTTAGCTCGGTCTCAATGTTGTTCTAGAAACTGTTTAAGGAAGAAATATACGTTTTTAAACCACCAAAAACTTGCTGCTTCAAGCATTCATGTATCTTCACTGAAAGAGGACTATGATGGTACAAATAGGGTGTTGGAGGAAGTTTTTTTTGCTGGCGACAATGGTCTTAGCGTTAATTAATATCTCATCCGTAAGAGGTAATTTTTCAAAATCCCTGATTAGAGGTAATATTTCAATTTATCTTTTCTCTGTAAATTGCTTTTGATTAGAGGTATGGTCCCTATTTTGATGAAGGTGTTAAAGTAAACCTACAGGGTAAGATAAGGGGAGACATTGTCATAAACAATGGTACACATTTCGATAGTATCAATTATAAATTGAGGTATCCAATTTTAGTCATCATTGTAGTTGCGGATTATCTCACAACTACACCCTCAATAGAATTAGTAAAAATTCAAGAAGTTCTTGATGGTGAATGATAACTTTCTTATTAACTTTCTTAATTGATTACATAGAATTATCAAAATGGAACTAGAATAGTTACAACTTTTTCTATTCTCTTTCCTAAGATAATTTCTTACACTCACTCAAAGAACCTCTCGAATTTTACATTTGAAATCCTATTTATAGTAAAACTTATACAGCTGTATATGAATTGCGAAGTATCGCAATTCATTCTCGCAAAATTATTTCATCCTCGAAAAACTTCATATTTCTCCGCGCCACTTCTATCATCGTATCGTTTTATAACTCCTTCCTCCTTTATTTATTACGATACTCGTGAACTATTATCTTGCGATATTCAGTACCTACATCTTTCCTCTTCTCATGTCAATTCTACGAATAAGAAATGTCATGAGAATCCCTATTCTCGTAAATTTAGTGTAGTTATTACCACCCATCAAGTTCGCAACACGTCTTTTTACTTTTCCCTTATCTTTTTGACACGTTTCTTCGTAACCGTTCTTTTCAACCGTTCACGCTTACTCGTATTAATGAGTTTCTATCTTCATCAAACTCTCTCTATTTATAAATATTATCCTTTGTTTTTGTTTTTTTTTATTCTCTTATCTTATTCATCTTCTTCACCACTTCTGCCTCTGCAATCTCTTTTATCTTTTTTTCCTTTCTATTTTCCCTCTTATATTCAATGGCACCAAAGAAGAAAACTATTGAACAGATTAATGCGGAACTTGCTTATAGGGACCTCATTCTCTCTGAGATTGAAGGTTATAACAATAAACCTTCTCTCTGTGTGAAGCTCTTTACCAACTATGTTTGGGATGATCAGAAAATTTTAATCTCACGAGGTCAAATCCTCGCAGGTCTTCCTCTTCCTCTTTATGATGTTAACTTTCCTCTATTTTATGAAATTATTTCCCACCCCAATTTTTCTTGTGCCATTTACCAATTGACTGGTGATTGTATTCGCCTCTTAGTTGAATTCGCAAATCGTGCCGCTTTTGGGAAATCTTTGTATTCAGTTGATCTTAGGAAACCTGGATTTGAAAATATGGAAATTGTTGCTGCGAATTATACAGTTGAGGGTTTCTTCAAAAATTACACACTAATTCCTGCGAGGAAAGAAGATAATCGTTGGGGTGTTCGTCTTCATCGTAAAACTAATATCGCAGCAAATGATCTTCTCATGCACGATATTGATTATGCTTCAGGAAATAATAAGACACCTCGTCATTCTAATGATGAATATTGGTATAAGTACCCTTTAACATTATCGGGCTCTTATATTTCTGGGATTGTAGAACTTCCTGTGAACCTTCGTAACCGCCATTATCAACCTTGGGTTTTTAGAAATGTATGTACTTCCATCTCCTTATCTTTTTGTTAACCTTTAATTTCAAATGAGGTAAGAAACACTCTTGTATTTTTCTAAACAATATATTGTTGCCTCTGTTTCTTATCCTTATTTGAATTTGCAGGTTCCACTTCTTCCTGAGATTGCTGCGAGTGAAAATAAGAGTTCTACTTCTTCTAAAAGGTTTACTGCAAGACAACAAACTCTTCGTTCTGCGAAGGTTACCCAAGCTTCTGGTAGTCAAGATGATGCTCTTCGCAAAGGGAAAATAAAACTTCAAGATGTTGTTTACGAGAGGAGGAAAAAGAAGAAACTCTCAACCAAGTCTCATTCCAATGTAATTTCTTCTAATGAGAATATTGAGGAAGATCTTGGTGATGAAGATGATAAATTTCCTGAGAAGGACTTTAGTTCTAATTCCGATACCCTTTTTGACGAAGGAGATGATGATAATGATGTTGATGAAGGTGGAAATGAAGATTTCAGTATCCCAGAAACTTTTGCCTCAGCAATGGTTAGCATCTCTGAGGCTTTCCTCCATTCTTCTCGTGGATTAGGAAATTCTCCTACAGTGAATGCTCGCAAACTTATTGCGAAGGCTTGTAAAGTTCCTACTATAATTGATAATAACTCCCTCAAAGGAATTTCAAGATTCGTCTCTCCTGCTTCATTATATGCTTTAGGTAGCATGGTAAGTTTCTTCTCTATTCCTTGTTTATTTCCCTTATTTTGTTGATTTCTAACCCCTTTTTTCTTGTTTAGGTTGGAAGAGTTAGTTGTGCAGCTGCTTCTGATTGGGAAAGACGTCATTCTATTATTCTTTGAGAAGAAAACTTTGAATCGTTGTAAGAAGTTAGAGGTTGAAAATTCAAATCTCCGTCAGAAAGTAGAGGATTTAAGTATTGATAACGCAGAATTAATATCCCGTCACGAAGATAATTCACAATATGCGAGCATCGCAATTGATAATTCTTCTCTTCTTGGGGAGAATAATCAATTAAAGCTTGAAAATTCTTCTCTTCGTAATGATAAGAAGCAACTAGAAGGTAAACTCTTTGCGATGGTAATTATTTTGATTACTTTTCCTTCGTAATTTGCTAACCAATTCCTTAATTTCTCTCCTTGCTGCAGAAAATTATGCGAAGATGAATAACGATCTGGAAACTATCCTTGCTAATCGTAATAAGAAAATTTCTGATTTGAGATCTCAGCTTCTAATTTCCCAGCATAACCATAGTTTATATGTCAAGCGTTTTCGAGCTAAAATGACTCGCAAGATTTGCGAAGATAATGAAATTCCTCTCAAGAAGTACCATACGCTCCTTTCTGAAGAAATTCCTGAAGATACTCCATATTTGGAAATCTCTGATAGTGAAGTTGAAGATGATAGTGAAGTTGAAGAAGAAGATCATTTTGATGGGAATAGATCGCCTGAAAAATAACTTCTCTCTTTTTTGTATATCCGTTCTGTAACTTCACTCTTTTTTGTATGTCTGTTCTGTTTCTTTTCAATACAATACTTTCTTCTTGATTGCACTTTTAATCAATCCAACAATTTCTTTTTCAAAGCTTAATTTGAATTAATCTTTCTTTGATTGATTGTTTCCCTTATTCACATAACTTGATTCTTAAAGACTTAGCTTAGTATTCCCTTTCCCCTTATTATTGCTCTTCAAATGATCAACTATCACTGGAAGTATTAGAATATCCTTCTCAATTTATCTTACGAAGTTTCGTCTTATTGTGATTATGAATAAAAAGTCCTCCCTTTGAAGTATAAGAAATATAAGCCTTTTTCCTTTTGCGGAATGTTGCGAAGTAAATAATAAATCTCCCCTTGAAGTATAGGAAGTATGAAGTATACGAAATATGAAATACCCTTAAGAAGTATAACAAGTATAAAATATCTTTGAAGAAGTATTAGCAGCATTCAATTCATGAAGAATTGCCCAATATATGAAGAAGTATAAGAATTATTACTCATTGTATGAAGAAGTATAATAAGTACTTAACCTTCGCAAAATTAAATATCCGTTGAGTATAATAAATATGATATACTCTTGAAGAAGTATAAATAGTATTGAATTTGTGGAGAAATATTCAATATATGGAGAAGTATAAGAAGTATTTAATTCTCGTAACAATTTACGAGTATGAACTTATCTGTATTTGATTGCTATCAAAATCGCATCTTTTGTTAAGTCTTCGTGAAAATTCTTCAATGATGTTATCTTCTTTGATAGGACTTCTTGTAAAAATTCTTCAATGGTATTGACGAAGCTATCTTCTCTTCAAAACTTCATGATGTATATTCTTGTAAAATTTCTTCAATGATATCGACGAAGTTGTCTTCTTTTCAGATCTTCATAATGTATATTTTTGTATAATTTCTTCAATGGTTTTGATGTAATGTATTTCATTAATTTCTGTGGTCTTATCATGCCTTCCTAAGTAAAGGTCTTATTTTGCCACCTCTTTTGTAGTAAATTTTTGTATTTGCGATAATATGAAAAGTCTGAACATTCTTGCGAACATACAACCTCGTGACATTATCGTCTTGCGATGAAATCGCAGGACGTTTTTACACTTTCATGTAATAACCCATTGATCTCATCTTAACTTCTTTGTTTCATTCTGCGAGTTCTTTTTGTATGTTTTCCTTCTCTCTCTTTTTTTTTTTTTTTTTTTTTTTTAGAATGCTCGCAGAACTTTATTTGTTGCACAAATATGACAAGCCTTTATGTTTTCGCAAATAAGAAGCCTCGTGACATTTGCGTCTTATAGCACGTATCATCTCCCTAATGGAGGGTGCTGCCCTTTATCTTCCCCCTGGTTGCCCCTTCAAGGAAGCGTACATCGACCATACAATGTTAGCTCTTCCCATCCGGTTCTGCCAACAACCCGCTTTTGATCGCAACCTCTTATCCTTTTTGCCTATAGGGCTTATAGTTACGAGGTTGCACCCTATGGGGTATCTTTGGGCCAAGTGCATCATTTGCCAAGACTTGTCAAAAATGGCAGATGTGGTTCAACCTCACCCGGCACTCTTGAATCAACCGTGTACCTCGGCGCCTTGATCGTTTTCTGCACTTCTTGGGAAAGACAGTATGCCTTAGTCGCCCAACCTAAATCCTCTTACACCGCATTTTATATTGCGTAATGTCGCTAGATTAGGTGAGAATCCAAGGTGTCTAACCCGGATAGGTACCCCATTATTGGGTTGTACCCCTAAATTTTTACCATGTACTAAGGGTCCTTGGTGGTGTTCCGGTTACCCTTAGCCACGTTTATAGGTACCCCCTTAAATGACGTACTTTAGGACTTTGCCTCTTACGAAATATAGCTTCGCGAACTAGGGTGTACGCCACAAAGGTTTGCCTGTATAAAATTTTCTGCGGCTCTCTTTCTTTTTTTGAGGCTGATCATAGATTGCAGTCTTTTATTCGCAAATTAATGAAAGTTTAATCGTAATATAGATTTTGAAATTCGTAACTTTTCCCAATTTCCTGCGAGCAAATAATATTCGTAAAATTTATCACGAAACAAAAATTTTTGTTTTGCCACATACCTCATTTCCACGAGCAAACATACTGATTACCTTCTTGTTTTATTATTTTCCTTCTTCTTTCTTCGCAAATCACAATCCCTTATTATCATCGTAAATTTCTTGTATGATTATCATCGTAATTTTATTCTCTTTTTCCTTAATCCTCTGCCATTAAATTTTCACTTCTTTTCACATCCTTTGCTCTTTTTCTCCAATTTTCCTTCTCAGTAGTTTTTCCTTTGCAAACTTCTACTTCTGTATCGTAACATTTATTTCCCTCAGCCCAATCACCCTTGATAATTCCAATACCCTTCATATGAGGAAACTTTATGCACTGATGTAGAGTGGAAGCTACGCCTAGAATTCCATGAAGCCATGGTCTTCCTATCAAAGCATTATATGGTGATTCGACATCAACAACGCAGAACAGAATTTCAGTTCGCATTCCACTTAATGGAATTCGCATGTTCACTTCTCCTTTGGGCTTGTTGGCAGTTCCATTAAAACCATAAATTCTGTAAGTAGAAGGTATTAAATCTGCATCTTTTCCCCCCACAGTTTTGTAAGCATAATAGAAGAGGATATTGACAGAACTTCCCGTATCAATCAAAATCCTATTAAGACCAATTGATTCTTCCTCCATATCATCTTCGTTTTCTTCCATATTCATGTAGATTGCTAATCTTACTACCAATGGATTATCATGTGCTTCACAACCTTCTGGAATTTCAGTGGCTTCAAAAGAAATTTCACGTTTCTGCCAATCTTCAAGTCGTGAAATTTTTGCGATGTTCATTACTTCCTTTCCTTCACCATCCCTCGCATATACCCTTCTTATCACATTATCATGAAAATCCTCTATGGTTTTATATGAATGAACAATGGAATTACAGAAAACATTCCTTGCTTTTGATCCCACTTCTATATGTAGGATTTCTTCTCCCTTTTCTTTTGTTGTGTTCTCCCTGCGAGTTATGACTGGAGCCTGTGGTAATTGTTGCGACTGTGTCTGCTTAAGTAAAAATTGGTTTAGTTTTCCTTGATCAATCATTCGCAAGATTATCCTCTTGATATTATGGCAATTATTTGTAGAATGTCCATGAAAATGATGATATGAACAAAATTCATGACTTCTTGGACCCATTGGTGGTTCCTTTCCCATGTTCCATGGAGTTGGTATATGCTCTACCAGGATAATTGCTTGCCATATCTTTTCTACACTTGTATTCAAAGGTGGCAACTTTATCTCTTCCCTTACCATTCTTTGACCTCCTTGACCGTTGTTATAATTTTGTCTCTGGTTCCCTTGTCCAAAATAATTTTGCCTTTGTCCCCCATAATTTTCTTGTTGTTGATCTAATCTTGGAATTTGGTTATTTCCTATTCGATTATAGAAATTCCTCTCTCTATCATACTCTTCTTGATCTCTACTACCCATTGCTACCATTTTTGGATGGCTACCATTGATTTTCTTCTCTTCTGAAATTTGCGAAGAATTTTGTGAGGATGTTTGCGAAGTACCTGCTACTACATTGATTATTTTGGGAAGTAAATTTGCTCCTCCCTCTTGATTGCTAGTGTTTGCTACTGGATATGACTCCATACTGTTTTGCTTTTCCTCTAGTGTAATGTATTCTTCTTGCAATTCTCGTAATCAGTTACGAATATCGCATTTATGAAGGACAGAATCAAGTATCTCTCATCCACGCGCCCTGCCATATCACTGCACATAGTCTTCCATCGTCTTACCAAATGCTTCAAACTTTCACCCACTCTTTGTTTTAAACCAAATACATCTTCAATACCAAGCCGTGAAGAGTGATTTGTGATATATGCTCCGAGGAAAGTTGCTTGCAAATGACTGAATGACGTAATAGTGTTCTTAGGGAGTCCTTCGAACCATTTTAAAGCTTCCCCTGTTAAACTTGATACGAAGTACTTGCATAACACAGCATCATGATTCTCCCATTGTAACATGCATCTTATGTATGCTTTAATGTGCTGAATAGCACATGAAGTCCCATCAAAGATACTAGTAAGCGTGGGCAAATTGCATTTTGGTGAAATTCCTCCCAATTGTACTTCTCTAGCAAATGGAGTCCTCGCAGCTTCTTCTATTGCTTCATCTAATTGCCTTCTATCTACTCCTCTTCTATTGTTTATCATCCCTCTCATTTCTGCTAATTCTCGAAAGATCCGTGCATTTGCCTCAGAATTCTCATCCATTGGTCTTTTTAATGCAGCTTCTCTTCTTCTATGTTCTTGCGCTTCCTCCCTTGCGATCCTTCGCATTCTATCATATTCTTCATTAATGTTTTCATTTGCATAATTTTGCAAATATCTTCTTTCTAAATTATCATAATTGTTCAGTCGCAGAGCATCTTGGAATTCGTGTTCTTCCCTTTCTATTCTTCTCATTCTTCTCGTGCGAATATCAGGAATTTCTTCTTCTTCATTTCTCCTTCTTCTGTGATTTATTTCTTCTTGATTTGCTTGTACTCTGATTCGAGAGTTTGGTTCATTCCTCTCCACTTCTGTTTGTTGATTTACAATTCTTCTCTTAATTCTTTCATACTCAACATTTTGTTTGTTATGAGCCTCTTCATGTCTTCTTACTCCATTCTCGTGATTGTTTTGATGTACTGCTTGTTGTCTCTCAGTTTCTTCCATAAGTTGTTGTTCTTCCTCTCGATTCTGATTGTTTTCTCTAGGATTTGGCCTTGTTCGTAAATTCTCCATGTTTTGTTCGTGGTTTGGTATTAAAATGAAATGATTCTCTTGATTTCTTTCACCTTGATTCTGCGCTTGTTCTTACATATTATTTTCATTATTGATTATCGGTGAATTTTGTCCTTCTCTTTCTGTTCTAACATTTGATCTTGCAACACTTTGAGATTTCCTTCTTTGTAGCATCTCATTTTCCATCCTCAATTCTTGATTTTTTCTTGTTAAATTGGCACGTTCTTCAGCTTCGATCATTCGTTCTTCTCGGATTCCTTGTCTCAATGTTTCTAACATCTCCCTTTCTCTTTCAAGAATTGTTCCTCCCATCAACCTCCCATTTTCTCTGATTTGTGGTTCTCTATCTTCTTCTCCTGGTGTATCAGTTCTCCAAGTGTGTATACTCGCTCGATCATGATCTATTATTTGTTGAGCTTGATTTCTTCGATTACTCCTTCTCCTATTAGGTTCTCCTGTTATATTTGCTTCTCCTCCTGCGAGTCTTACACTTCTTCTTACTTCAGTTAATGGTTCTGATGTGTTTCTTCTTCTTGTCATTTTTCTGGTACAGGAATTCTTCAAATCCCTGTTTCTAGCGCCAATTATGTAGTTGCGGATTATCTCACAACTACACCCTCATTAGAATCCATTAAAATGATTCCTAAACCTAATTAATTTGATATGAAACTAAGAATTAAGGTGCTAAAATTATAAAGAGACACAAAGATTTTTACGTGGTTCGATCAATGTGATCTACATCCACGGTGCTTCACTAGTGATTGTATGTGATTACATGATTTTACAATTGAGACTCCATTAATGAATATTTGGAGCTCTAGAATTTTGGGGAAGAAGATGATAAAGAAAATAAATCCCTCTCTAAAATTTTATCTCTCCTCCTAAAATTATCCCCTCTCTCAAAATGTGTCTCTCCCTTTCCTCTCATGCCTAAATGGCTATTTATATGATTTTACACATTGGGTAACAACTAATATTTCCCTTAATTTCGGATCAAAGAATCATCATACGAACCTTCGCAAATTTACTTCACGAACTTCCTTTACTCGTAAAACGTTCTTCGTGATTTCTTTATCTTCGCAAAATATTCTATACTCGCAAAATGTATTTTCTCTCCATAATTTCGTAAGTTATCATTTGATGTGATATTCCGCTCCTACAATCATTAGGTTATTAAAAGATAACAAGCTGCCATTTTTCTCTCCCTATTCTCATTCTCTCTGTTTCAATTACAGTATTGCACCATGATCTGATTAATTGTTGTATTTGTTCCAGAGATTAATATAAATTCGTGGTGTGATCTTTGTCTAAAGCCAACCTTTGGCTGACGATTAAGCTGCTACATTGCCTGAGCACTCAACCTCGATTTCCCATTCCGAGGTTTCCTGAAATATTCTCATGCCAAAATATTGTTGAGCTTCATGAAACAATAGTATCGTAAATACTCAGAGGCATGTCTTTATTTGAACATTTTCATCATGTTGAGTAAGATTTCCTTTGATTTTATACTAATAATACTTTAACATTTCTCAGTTCTCACACACTAGCCTTACCACTGGAACGGAAAAGATATAGTCTTTTTGTTTTGGTTTAATGATAAGAAAATACCTTTTGCTGAGATTCTGCTATCTACTGGGAACTTACAGGGGTCCAAATTGTTTGATCAACTTTCAGGAACTCTAATCTCTACTTCCCGAAAGTGAAATGCTTATCAAGACTTTGTTTCTATAGATTACTGCTTAAGCTTACTGAGTAATCTGAAGGTAACGTCTCTTCTTACGATCGATGGTGTGGTGTTACATAAAAGAGGTGAAAATGCAACCGTATTAGGCCAACAAACCTATATAATTAAGAGACTGCGGTTGCGTGTATCTGCCCGGTGGGATACTATTTACATTTATATGGAATAACAGAGGCCTACGTTCAGTGATGAAGCGTGCTTATCTTATTAGGTCATATATGCAATTTACCAATTATATCTATTTAATCTGTTTTTCAAGAGTCCACTGAAACTAAACAGATGTTGGAGTTCGGAATTTTTTTTACTGCACATTAGGAGAAGAAGATAATGCTCACTGCAATTTGGAAGAACCCAGTTTTTCTTTAAAGTCCTGAATAATTTGGCACATCAGGTAATCAAATTTCTTTATTTTTCTAATTCTATGAAACAACTAACGTAGTTAACCTAAAATTTGTTAGCATCATTACCAGTAGGATATACTCCAATAAGAAAGGGTTCTCATGTCGCGTCTATTGGTGCCTCATTAATGTACTTGCATTTTAATTTGTAATCAAGCATACAAGTTGTGAAACTCTTTCTCACTTTTTCTACTTCGCTTGGAGTTTCAATATTACAGAACTTAATCGAAGAAATCGTGTTGCTTAGGAAGCTTTAAAAATTTTAGATATAAAACCTTTGTACATTAAAACAAATTGCTTTTTAGACACAACAATAGGGGAATCTTAAGAAAAAGAACTCTAATAGAATTCAGTTTCCTAAACCTAAAAAATTTCAGAGTAGAAACACAAGTAGGTTTCTTAATATAAGTTGATTAAGAAAAAGAACTCTAATAGAATTCAGTTTCCTAAACCTGGAAAATTCCAAAGTAAGGACACAACTAGGTTTCTTAATATAAGTTGATTTGTGTCTATATAAGAGTGCTTAACAGTCATAATAGAAGTAAAATTTCGTACAACATCACAAAAGAAGAATAAAAAACTATCTGTGTGAAGGAATATCAATTCACAGTATTTGGGTTAGTAAACATTTAGAGACATTTTCGATCTGATTTGAAATACCATGAGGTTAGTCTTTGATTATGTAGCAATGAATTCTAACGCTTTTATTGATCAGTACGCTTAACGAATAGATTTCTGTATCAGTTCTTCAAAGAGGCAAAAGAAAACAACATCGCAGGCTATCGACGATGGACAACAACCCATTAATGTATGTTCCGAAATATAATTATTCACATCGTATGTCACAACAATGAATTTGATTAATTTAAATTTTATGTGTATTGCAGGAAAAGTCTGTATGATTGTTTACATCGTATGTCATGACAATGAATTTGATATATAATTGTTTACATCGTATGTCATAACAATGAATTTGATTAATTTGCATCTTATGCGTATTGCAGGCAAGGTCTGTGGCCCAGAGTTTAAGGTGGGAGAAGCAAAGGTAGAGTGACAGGGAAAAAAATGAACAGCTGGAGCGCGAAGCAAGGTTGAAGTTTGAACAACAACTTGAAATTGAATGACATGTACTTTATAAATATAGAATAGTTGTCATTAATATTCAAGGGAGATTTGATTTGTATTCATATTACTGTAATGTTAATTGTTTATAAACTTACTCATTACAGGCTAGAGCGGAGGAGGATATTAGGCGGGAAAGAGAATAACAGGAATACAACGAGCGTGTTTTAAAAGCACAGTTAGCGCGGGAGCAGGTGAGGAGCAATATTATTATTGTCGATTTTTTTTTTCGGATAAACATTAATGTGTTTGATTATTTGTAAAGTTAATTGCTAAGTTAATTGCTGAAAGACAATCCTAAATAACAAGTCACGCCACTAACTTATTAGGTGCTGTGCTGAGCAATTTCAAGGGTGGGTTCTTTAACGAAGTAAGCAGGGATTGGTGAACAGAGATACGCTATCCCGGTCTTACATGCTTTAAAATGGATGCAAGCCAACACAACATGAACCAACCCCATAAAATTCAAGTGTCAAATTAATTGCTGAAACATTACCCTAAATAACAAGTCACACTACCAAGTTGTCAGTAGTTGTGTTCAAACCAGCCAACTTGAATTTCTGTTAAGTTATGGTCATTTACTAGATTATTTTGTTTTTACAGTTCAATGTACGACCTGAAAATCAGTTCATATCAGAAAGGAAAAAGGTGAGGTTTCATTCTTTTAATTAATGTGTGTGTATGGACGGATGTATAGTTTGTGTTTAAAGCTATGATTATATATTGTCTGCGGTTTTTAGTTCCGGAGAGTGGAGGGCCAACGTGGGCGTCGTTTGAACGATAAGGAATAAGAGCTTGAAAAATATCATCAAGAATTATTAAATATTCGCAGTGAAGGGTCTGGGCAAGCAATACAACAACAAGAGGGAGGGAATGTCAATAGTCCATTAGATGCTCAGGTTAGTACGTTATTTATATTTATATTAGAGACTATAAGAATGGTTACACTGTTGAAAGCAACGTTGAGTGGTTATATTATATTTTTATATATTTCAGGCATCGACTGCCTGTTGTGGAGAAGTTAATTTGGGAGGGGAACCTCAGAGTAGAGAACAATTAATGCGCCAGCAAACACACAACGGTGGTGTTATATTAGACGATAAAGAATATAGGCTGCGTGTAATGGAGGAGAGGCAAAGACAAACTCAGGTGAACAGTAAATCTATCAATGTAGTTCCAATATATGTGGTTAGTTATTGTGCCACACACATATGTATACACACATATGTTTAAGTAAATACATTTTTTCGTTTTCCAGATTTTTAGTCAACAACCTTCCACACTATACATTCTCGGGGAAAGTAAGGTATGGATTGATTTTTTTTTTGTGTGGGCTTAGTTTTTTAAGTTCGGGTTTTAATTTATTTCTTTTTCTGATATTCAGGCTAGGAAATATAAGAAATATAACGAAAAGAGAAAGGCCGAGAGAGCATCCAAAAGGGAACCAGTGCCGAAAGTTAAAAGCACTAGACAAGTATCCTCGGTAAGAATCTTATATGTGTTGATTCAAATGTAAAAAAAGACGTGCTTCACTTTATCTTAACTTCAGTATTTTTTTCTTTTCAATTTTTAGACACGATCTGCAGCCCAAAAAGTGCGGTGGGCGAGACATAAGCAGGCATATATGGATAGAATTGCTTCTTGCAGTGATGCTATCACAGTTCCAAAATTGGATTTGGTCCCTAAGGCACACGTGCGTGTGCATCCAGAAACATTGGTGAGTTCTTAATTGTTATATTTTTTATTTAACATTGGTTGTTCTGTTTGATCACTCTTTTTAAAATAAAATAAAATTACAGTATGCTTCTTTGACTGAGGAGGAAAAGTATTATATACTTTGTAGACGTGGACAAATCAAGGAACAAGTTGTGATGGGACAACAACATGGAGATTCTATTAGTAGAAATACACCAAAACATGATAAAATAGTGAGATTTCTTTACGAATACCGAGTGCCTGTATCCATTCTGTTACATGTTTATCATCACATATCTACTAAAAGTCAGATACAATAACATATTTACATAGACAATAAATCAAGTGAATTCAGCGTATGATAAAGATTAAGATTAAGATTAAGAGAGCAGAAGACTAAATGTCAGAGTATAATAGCATCCTAAACATTACGTTTAAAACTGAAAAAAAAAAAGATGAAAAGAAAATAACCGTCAGTCATTTTTTGATGATTATTTGTTACGTTTAAGAACAATCCTTTATTTCAGATTCGTAAGTCATTCAAGATACATCGTTTTATTACTATATATAGGGCTTTCATTAATGTGGATTATTGTTGTAACAGCTTCATAAGCATACTAGGATGAGAAAAGTTGTAGAGGATCCATTCGGTGGTCAATATGAGGGTGATGAATCAAAATATCGTGCACAATATATGGGTAGTGCTGCTGCGTGTGGTGACCAGGTAAATAAATGATGTAGCTGAAGATTTGTTATCTAAGACAATACTTTGGTGCTCTGATTTGGCTAAGTTTATATTATTTTTTGGTGTGAAATTTTAATATTAGTTATTGGTTTCGATGATTAATTTCTTATGCAGTTGGGTATGGAAGATGAGGTTGTGAATATGCACGTGGGTTCAAAAAAGAAGGACTCCCAAGAAAACGACGATGATATGTAATTATATTAATTCTTGCATTAATTTTATGGCTCAAATCAACTTTTAAACTTTGGACAGAGATGTAGCTCTTTTTGATGTGGCTATTTTTGGACAGGTCTATTCCGCCTCAGGATATATAATCTGATGATTACAGTGACTACTACCCATCCGATGATGACAAACTCCTGAATAAAACTCCTGTGCTTTCATCCTCTACAAAAGAAAACTACAAAAAGACGCAAAGACTTGGAAGAGTTCGGCCGACATTATCTAGGGAAGATGGAACATAAGTGTACTTGGTGCGGCGCTTTGCAATGGATCGACGAACGAAGGAGCGATTCCTCTTTGATAAATCATGTTTTTAATAGATGCTTTAACCAGGGAAAAGTTAGATTGCCGGATCTTCGTGAGCCTCCTCCGGCAATAAGGGAATGGTTCGAAGGGGGTGACAGTAGTTCAAAGTTGTTCAGGAAAAATTTAAGGAGATTTAATTCCGCAAACGCCTTTACGAGTCTTGGTTGCCAGTATGACAATAGAGCTAAGAAGGGAGGTGGTCCTGAAAAATTTTCAATACATAGAGAGCTGCGGCATTATAGCGGTTATTTGGTACCTGCGGAGGAGAATAAGGCAAGCTATTCACAGCTATTCTTTTATGATCATGAGAAAGCGCTGGATATACGAAAACAAAACAATCCCAAATTAGAACGTAAAGTACTGCGTATTATACAAGATACGTTGAGAGCTAACAATAGACTCTATCCCAAGTACGTTCAGGCGAAAGAGATACTGGAGAGCATACCAGATGTACCCAAAAAAAGGTAGAGGTACCTTTGCATTTTAATTCAGAATCCGACCAGCGAAGGTACAACGCCCTAGTTGTGGAGGAAGTGTCGGTTATCGTACCTGAAAAAGAGAATGACATACAAAGGACTCGCAATATTATATTACACCTGAAAAATGGGCAAAGTTGGACCAGGATAACCGAATGCCATCCTCTTTATCTGCCGCTGCATTATGTGTTGTTATTTCCTTAGGTGAGATGGGTTGGAGCTACGAATTAAATCTCCGGGAGGAAAGCATTAAAGATTTCGGCGATAAAAGTCTGTCCCTGATGGATTTTTATAGTTATTATCTATTTCCCTGCATGCTAGAATACTCTACTATTCTTAGGGGATGTAAACTTTTCTAGCAATTCGTGGTTGATGCCTGGGCTTCGACCGAACAGAACCATTTAGGATGGATAAGGTTCAATCAGGATAAGCTGTGTGCGGATAGTTATAGTTCGATAATCAAAATGAAGAAGGATGGGATATCACCGGATCAAGGGGGTACACCGTGTGTTTTTCCGTCTGCGCATGTCGAAGGACCAAGGCAGATGCATGAGATCTATCAGGACTCCATGGTAATAACACTCTATAAGCATCATCCTGATATCTTTCTCACCATGACGGTAAATCCAAACTGGACATAGATACAAGAAGCACTTTATTCTCACCAGAATACATCTGACCGTCCAGATTTAGTTGCGTGAGTAGTTGAGATGAAAAGAAAGGCATTGATGGATGAGATAGTCTAAAAGAAGGTGTTTGGGGATGTGGTCGGGTACGTGTATACCATTGAGTTTCAGAAGCGTGGATTTTCTCATATGCATTTACTTATATATCTTGAGAAGTCGCAAAAAATACTTACAGTTGACCAAGTAGATAGATACGCGTCGGATGAATTTCCCGACGAGTAGAGTGACCCGGTCCTGTTTGATACGGTTAGAAAATGCATGGTCCACGGACCCTGTGGTGACAGGAATAAAGAATCTCCTTGTATGAGAAAAGGAAAATGCACCAAACATTATCCAAAGAGCTATAACGATACTACTTGCTTGGACGGAGGTGGGTATCCGGTTTATCGTCGTAGGAATAACGGCGTAGAAGTGGTTGTTCGCGGTGGGCATAAGGCAACCAATATAGACATTGTACCTTACAACCCGCATCTACTGCGGATGTTTAATTTCCATATAAATGTCGAGGTATATGCTGGGATAAGGGCGGTCAAGTACATCAATAAGTACATATACAAGGGGTATGACAAAACAACATGTAGGATCAGAATATTACATGAAGGACACATTTGAAAATTTTTATCAACAACACATTGTGAGCGTCGCAGGATGATTCGAAGAATGACGTAATAGATGACGATGGCAGAAACATGAGAAAAGTGTGATGACTCTGCGATATTTAGAATATTTGTGAAGATTAACAATAGAACTCTTGCGAGAATATCACAAGTCAGATCCGAAATTAAAGGACAGGTTAGCTGTCATCCACTATGTAAATCCTTATATAAAGATTTGAACAGGCGTAAGGAAGGGAGAGATCTTTTTCGAGTGTTGAGCAAATCATTAGGAGAGAGAAAGTCCAGAGCGGTTGTTAATTCTTTAGCTTTATTTCCTTTTCATCTTGTAAAATTTGTGAGATTAATCAATAAAAATTATGATTGTTTATCTAAAAATGATTTGATTGTATGAATTCTTATGAGGGGTGTAGTGTGGGATTTCCTGCTACTACATATTGGCGCTAGAAACAGGAATATTTCTTGTTATAGTGTAAAGATTAGTATTGTGATTTGAAAGAATTTGGAATAGTTGGTGAAAAGTTTCAGATAATTTTCAACAGTTCATCGAAGAGATGGCTAGAAGAAGAAATGCATCAAGACAACCAACAACTGTGAGAAGGAGTAAGAGACTTGCTGGAGAAACAAGAAATAAAACTGGAGAACCATCAAGAATGAATACAAGAAATAATGGAGAAAATCAAATTCAACAACCAATTCAGCATACACCAGTGCAAAATAGAACTATGTATTATGGTAGAGTGAGTGTACACACCTGGCGGTCAGATTCAGCACATGAAGCAGAGGAAGAACGACAATTAAGAAATGATAGACGAGTAGGGGAAGATCAAGAAGCATTTGGAGGTATAATTCATGGAAATGAAGAGATTGAAGCATTAGAAGCATTAAGACAAAGAATACACGAAGAAAGGAGAATATAAGCAGAAGAACGTGCTAATTTGACAAGGCGGAATCATGAGTTGAGAATGGAGAATATGAAACTACAAAATTATTAGGTCAAGAAGCACTACAAGATCAAGTTCAAGGTCAATCAGAAGGGAAGAAAGACGAAACTCACTTGTAGAAAATGTTGATGGAAATATTAGGCAGGAGGTGCAAAATTCAGATGAAGAACGTCCCGAAAATAGAGAAATGATTGAATATCGATACATTCCACATGGCGAAATTCCTCAAAACAGGCAGCGTCAAGAACGAAACAACCAAGATGATGAAGAAAATCAAGAAGAAGGAAGAATAATATTACATGGGAGAGAAAATCGCAGAAATGAGCAAGTAGTTGAAGAAGAAATCGAGAGACATTATGCTGAACAAGCACATTTAGCTTGCGAGAGAGAAAGATTGAGAGATGAAATAAAGGAAAGAGAGCTCCAAGAAGCAATACGTCAGAACAATCATGACAATCGAGAAAGAAGACACGAACAAAACCGCAACAATGGTAATATCAATGAAGAATATGATAGGGTACAAAGAAGAGCTGGAAGGAAACAAAGAGAATTGATAAGGAATGAACAAAATCGCAGAAGAGAAAATGAGAGATATAATGGTGTGCGAAATCATGAAAGAAATTAAAGAGAAGATCGCAGAGAAAGACAAGAAGGAAATGATAGAGAAGAAAATCAAAATCTCGCCACACAAAACAGGCAAGAACGCATGAGAAGAGAAGTAGAATTAAAGAAACCAATGGGATCAACATCTGGGGTAAATGAACAAATCTTAAGAGAATTGGCAGAGATGAGAGGAATGCTAAATAACAGAAGGGAAGGAGGCAGAAGGCAATTGGATGAAGCCATAGAAGAAGCTGCGAAAACTCCGTTCTCACAAGAAGTACAATTAGGAGGAATTCCATCAAAGTGCAGTTTGCCTACGTTAACCATCATATTTGATGGAACAACTTGTGAAATTCAACACATTAAAGCTTATGTGAGATGTATGTTACAGTGGGAGAATCATGATGCTGTGTTATGCAAGTATTTCGCATCAACTCTAACAAGAGAGGCACTAAAGTGGTTCTAAGGTCTACCCAGGAATACTATAACATCTTTCAAACATTTGCAGACTACGTTCTTAGGGGCGTATATAACTAACAACTCCTCGCGACCAGGCATAGAAGATGTATTTGGATTAAAGCAGATAATTGGTGAAAGTTTAAAACATCTAACCATAAGATGAAAGACAATGTGTAGTGAAATGGCTGGACCTGTGGATGAGAGATATCTCATTTTATCATTCATTAACGCAATGTTTGCAACCAATCTATTGTACATTCAAATTTTCAGAATCAAGAATACAATCACAATGACTGAGATGCGAGAATTGCAGGAGGAGTACATTTCTCTTGAAGAAAAGAAAAATGAAATGGAATCGTATCCAGCTGCGAACACAAGTTCAAACACAGCGAATGCAAGCTTACTGCCTAAATTGATAAACACAGTGGCGAGCACTTAGCAAGTACAACAACAAAATAAGAATGATAACCAACAGAAGCTGGTAGCTATGGGAAGCAGAGATCAAGAATAATTCGAAAGGGAAAGAAATTTTTATAGTCGAGGTGGAAACAACAAAATTCAAAGACTTGATCAGCCACAAGAAACCTATGGGGGACAAAGACAAAATTATCATAGAGGATCAGGAAGTCAAAAGATGATATGGGAAGAGATCAAGATGCCACCTTTGAATGCTAGTGTGGAAATTTTTTGGGAAGCTATAATCTTAATGGAGAACATTCCGGCACCCTGGAACATGGGAAAAGAACCACTTCCAAACCCCCGAAGTCAAGAATTTTGCTCTTACCATCATTTTCATGGGCATTCAACAATTGATTGTAGAAACATATAATGGATCATTCTCAAGATGTTAGACCAAGGAAAATTAAATCATTTTCTAATATGGCACCCTCAATCTCAACTCTTACCACCACCACCAGAAATTCGCAGAGTAAATGCAACAAAAGGAGGAGAAACATTTGTCGTAGAAGTTGGAACAAAGGCGGAGAATCTGTTTTGTAATTCTATTGTACATTCGTACAAAACAATTGAAGACTTTCATGACAATGTTTTAAGCAGAGTTTTCACAAGAGATGTTGATGAAAGAGAGATAATGAACATTGCAAAAATCTCACCACTAAAAGAATGGCAAAAGCAGACTATATCTTTCACCGCAGAAGAAGTTCCCGCAGGAAGAGAAGCACATGACAACCCATTAGTGTGAAGATTAGAGATAAACCCAAAACCAAAAGAAGATGGGGATGAAGATGATGATGAAGATGAAATCGAAGATTCATGGGCAATTAATAAAATTTTAATTGACACCGGGAGTTATGTGGATATCCTATTTTATCATGCGTATAAGACTATGGGAGGCAGAGATGGGGATCTAATACCTCCCACCTATAAAATCTATGGTTTTAATGGTACTTTTAATAAGCCTAAAGGGGAAATCACTATGGGAATTCCATTAAAAGGGATATCTTCTAATATCTTATTATGTGTAGTTGATGTAGAATCGCCTTACAACGCCTTAATTGGCCGACCTTGGCTACATGGGATTCTAGGTGTAGCATCAAATTTCCACCAATCCATCAAATTTCCTCATCCTAGTGGCATTGGAATCATAAAGGGAGATTGGAATGAAGGAAAGAAGTGCTATGAAATCGATGTAGAATCCTGCGAAGAAAGAAATGCTAAGAAGGAGAATTGGAAGTATAACATCAAACAAAAACAAAGAAGTGAGAGATTAATGGTTGATGCAATAACAAGCAGCGAAAATGTCACAGAAGGAATGACTGTAGCAAAAAGCAACAAAAGAACAGAGACAGAAAACAACAAATGTAAAAAAATGTAATTGTGAAATGAAAGAAATATTGAGAAAAGAAAAAGAGATGTATGATTGATTTGTTGCGAAAATTTCAAACAACATATTTTACTTAATGATAAAAATGAGATTACGAAATTACAACAAAGCTGAAATACAAAAGAATAATCCTTAGAATGGGATGAACCTTTATGACGTACACCCTAGTTCATGAATAAAATTTCGCAAGAGGAAAATGTAAGACCTAAAGTGCGTCATAGAAGGGGGTATCTATTACATGACTCAACGATAAGGTTACACCGCTGCTGGAACCTGAGTCATAAAGATTTGGGGTCAATGAAATCCCATTCAGGAGAGGTACCTTGGATTTTCAACCTAGACTTATGATTTAGGTTGGACGACTGAGGGTCTATTCTAAGGGGTGCATAATATGACCAAGGCGCTGAGGTACATGGTTGAGCCAAGAGTTCCCGGGGCGTATGAAACTACCCTGGCCATTCTTGTCAAGTCTTGGCTATGATGCACTCGGCCCGAAGAAAACCCCAATTAGGGTGCAGTCTCGTAACCATAAGTCATATATGCAAAATGGATAAGAGGCTGCGAAAACAACTGGTTGTTGTTAAGACTGGATGAGAGGAGATAGTCTTGTATGGCAGAAGTACGTCT
This sequence comes from Papaver bracteatum, assembly GCA_023529315.1. Taxonomy (NCBI): domain Eukaryota; kingdom Viridiplantae; phylum Streptophyta; class Magnoliopsida; order Ranunculales; family Papaveraceae; genus Papaver; species Papaver bracteatum. The sequence continues at coordinate 1,303,493 of JAJJWX010001467.1, forward strand.
CCTTGAAAGGGAAACCATGGGGAAGATAAGGGCGACACCCTCTATTAGGGAGATGATAAGTGTCTTAAGACGCAAATGTCATGAGGCTATATTTTCGCAAGAATATTTAGACTTGTCATATTTGTGCAACATTCTTGAAGAGGCAATAATACAAAAGATAAGATAAGACGAGATCAATGGGTCATTGCATGCAAGTGTAAAGATGTCATGCGATTTCGTCGCAAGACGGCAATGTCACAGGGCTTTAGTTTCGCAAGAAAATTTAGGCCTGTCATATTGTCGCAGCAAAAATACAAAAGAACAAAGAGTTAAGGCAAGATCAATGGGTTTCTACATGAAAGTGTAGAGACGTCCTGTGATTTTGTCGCAATAAAAAAAGATGGCAAAATAAGACCTTTACTTAGGAAGGCAAAATAAGACCACATCAGAATACAAGAAAGAATGTAATCTTACTATGATTGCGAGATTATACAAAGGTAATTGCGATTTTATCGCAAATTATTTTACTAAATAAAGGTAATATGCTCAATCACTCATCTGAATACAAATAACAGAGGCAAGTATGGGAATGCATAGAATAAATTAAATGTTATTTGTTTCCACATGATAGATTTACGCATAAAAAATTAACTGTATTTTGATCAATCATATTGCAGGAGAGAAAGTTTTTCTAACATATGCAGGATGAAACAAAAAAGAGATTATATTAAAGATTGGAGATATTCGCAGTGATAAATTACAAGAAAATAAGAACAAAGAACGAATGTACAAGTTTAAAAAAAAAAAAAAACAAGAAAGAAAAATTTATTTCTTGCTTGATTCTTCATTGTCTCTATCAAATTCTTCACTAGAACTTTTTTCCTTATCTTCATTAGAATCTTCCTCTCTACCTTCTTCAGATTCTTCTTCTTCATCAGCTTCACTATCATAGATGACCAAATTAGGCACATTCTCTGGAATTTTGTATGAGAGACAAGGATATTTGGAGTGAGGAATCTCATTGTCATCATAGATCTCCTTGATGGTGTCATTGCGGAAAGAAATTGCGTTATTCCCAAAATTCGCAATAGTGATCTTCATTTGAGTCTTCAGTCTTGAACATTTCTCATTGCGAGAAGAAAGATCCTTTGCGAGCTTCGCTTTCTCATTCTCAAGCTCTTCAATTCTATTACTATACCTCTCTTCAGCTTCTGCGAAAATACAATAATAAATCAACAACTTGATAGAAAATTATGAAAAATAAATAATTAAATAAGGAAGAATAGTTAACAACCTTCTCTGTTAGAAATCATATCTCTAATCAAGGACGTTTGCTCAACTTGAAGACTAACATCTACACCTAAATTATTCCTGGCGTTATCTAGAACTCTCGCAGCCCAGCAAACTCATCATCATGATTTATAAGAAGGAGGGAGCGAACTTGATTTTCTCTCTCAATAAGAGTAGCATTTTCGCGAATAAGTCCATCTCTTTCAACTTGAACTTCAAGAAGAGTCTTGTGGAGATCCGCCAAAGATTGAGAACCTTGCTTAGCGATGCGGTCTTTATCATCAATAAGACTACTGATCTTAGTTCTTAATTTGTTAATTTCTTCTTTTGAGTCAACATAAAAACGTTTAAACTTATTGGCTAATCCCAAAATGGATCTATGTTCAATTTTTAAGAGACGGATTTTGGATCTAATCTCATCTATAGAAAGATATTTGATTTCATCATTTAGAAAGTTGTTTAAAGAATCGTTAAGGTGTTTAAGAAGGGTGTTATCATCCATAGGGTTTGGAAAAGAACGAAGGAGTACAGCTTCATCAGAGAGGCCGTAAACATCTTCGAAGAGGATTAATCAAATAAGATAACACAAAAGAGTAGAGGGATAAAGAGAAAAAGAAAAATTTCTTACCATAAAGTTGGTTGTTCGCCTTCTGGAGAGTAGAAATTGTATCCTTCTGATGAGTAGAATCAGATTCCAACTGCTTATTCTTCTCGCGAAGGTTAATAGCTTAAGTTTCAAGTTCTTCATTATTCTTGCGAAGATTGATGGCTTCAATTTCTAACTCTTCATTTTTCTTGCGAAGATCAAGATTTTTCTTTGCGAGAATCGCACGCCTTCTATCCAAATTTGAAGTAACAGCAAAAGAAGCTTTCCCAGCCTACGAAATAATGCAGCGAATTTTAGGAATAAATTATGAATTCAAGACAAAAATAACAAGATAAGAAAGGTGTAAGTATGAAAATTTACCAAACTATTGAGTGAATGTAAGAAACTTGGAGATATAGATCTTGAAACCCCGCGAAGAGATTCATTATTCTCTAAGTGGGGAGCATCACAGATAGCAGCTATAGATTGGCAGGCATTGTTAAGAGAAGTATCACCAATTCCTTGCCAAGAGTTAGAAAACATACTGGACAATTGGTCCATAGAAGAATCAGGTTGTGAATCTTCCTTCGCAGAATAAACATCATCATCATCATCGCTATGATCACTAGAATTTTCGCTATATTGGACTTTTCGTTTCTTTGAAGGAGGGGCAGTGGATTTATCTTTGCGAGAAATGTTCTTGCCTTTACCCCTAGTCTTCGCAACTTTGACAGGTTTTTCCACTTCAGCGATAACTTGCATACACAGATAAAGATAAGAAATAAAGGCAACAATATATTGTGAAGAATCATAAAAGAATATTTCTTACTTCATATGTGAATGATCGAAGAGCTGATAAAGTGCTGACTTTCTCAATCTTGCTATAACTTACTTTCAACCTTTCAATCTGATAATTTCGCAAGTGAAAACATTGGAATGGTCGGAAAAATTATATATAAGAGTAAAAAGAACAATAATTCGAGCAAGCAAAGTGTGTAAATAAACCTATGTTTCTCTCTCAAGCCATTTAAATACCAATGGTTAGTATGCTGCGAGATTCGCAAGTAAAGCATGAGAACTGGAGACGTACGGACCCTCTAAGATTAGGGGAAAGATACACCATTTATCATCGCTAGAATGACGTGGAGTTATATTAGTGCCAGGAAATATCTTGCATGAGTATCTTGTCATCAGCAACATCATCTCTCTTCCTTAGACGAACGCCCCAGCAAGTGCTATCTCTTTTCATGGGAATTATCTCATAATTCGCAAAGAAATTTTCTACAGTATACTTCGCAGGAATAATCGCAACATCAGCAAACTTATGATTCTTAACTTTTGATGGGTAAAGAGATCCCTTACCAGCACCACGATTCGCAAACTCGAGCATTAAGCGAATGCAGTCTCCACTCAATTGATACTGCTCGCGAGAATTTTACATGAGAAAGAATTTCATAGAATAAGGGAAGTTTAGGATCATAAAAGGGGAATATGAAGACCAGCGAGAAGCTGACCTAGCGAGACTATGATCTTTTCATGATTGCAAGGATGATCAGAAAATAAACTAATAGAAAGTTCAGATTTAGGGTTTTGACCAGGAATGGGAGATAAGGTAAAACCTTTGGTTAAAAATTCCTTTCGAATTTCTTCAAGAGCAACTTCATTCTTACGACCAGCTGGAGGCATTTTTAGTATGGGAATGAAGAAGAAAATAAAAATTGAAAGAAGAAGAATCAAGAAAAATTACAGTAGCAGTAGCGGAAATTACGGAAGAACAATGAAGTGAAGTTGCAGAGAAAGTAAGAGGGCAAGTAAAAAGAAGAAAAGAGAGGGATAAGAAGAATATATATAGAGGGTAGAAATTCTTAAGAATATAAGTGCATTTAATGCGAGGAGTAGACGTGAGCGGTTAAAAAGTAGTGGTTGAAAAAGACGTGTCAAGAGATAGATGGAAGAAAAGATACGTGTAACAAAATTCACGTAAAATACAGAATCGTGTCAGTACAGAGGAATATGAAAAGATGAACAGTTGCGGCATATTGAAGAACGGATTCTCATGAAATTCTCCCCTTCGCAGAGAAGACATGAGAAGAGGCAAGATGTAGGATCAGAATATCGCAGGAAGGACATATTTGCGAAGTTTGATCAACAACACATTGCGAGCATCGCATGATGATTCGAAGAATGATGTAACAGATGACGATGGCAGAAACATGAGAAAAGTGTGATGACTCTGCGATATTTAGAATGTTTGCGAAGATTAACAATAGAACTCTTGCGAGAATATCGCAAGTCATATCCGAAATTAAAGGACAGATTAGCTGTCATCCACTATGTAAATCCCTATATAAAGAGTTGAACAAGCGTAAGAAAGGGAGAGATCTTTTTCGAGTGTTGAGCAAGTCATTAGGAGAGAGAAAGTCCAGAGTGGTTGTTAGTTCTTTAGCTTTATTTCCTTTTCATCTTGTAAAATTTGTGAGATTAATCAATAAAAATTATGATTGTTGATCTAAAAATGATTTGATTGTATGAATTCTTGTGAGGGGTGTAGTGAGGGATTTCCTGCTACTACACAACATTCGTAGTTGGATCGGCTGATGAGATAAATATATACATTGATGAAAGGTACATAGGTCCTCTAGAAGATGTTTGGCATCTGTTTGGGTAACGTATGCACAAATAAATGCCCCACGTAGAAAGTTTGGCAATACACCTTAAAGGTATGCAGAGAATTGTATATGAATCGGAGGCATCAACCGACGGAGTGACACGGACAGCTGAGAATTATAAATTTAAACTGATAGCATACTTTGAGTACTATGATGAGAATCCCGATGCCCCTGCATACACGTATCAAGAATTTCCGCATCATATGGTGTGGAACAAATATAAATGTAGATGGGAAGTAAGGCAAAAACAATTTGTGATAGTTATGATGTACTTTGTCTCTCCGAGCGCTGGTGAATTATTCTACTTGAGATTTCTATTGACTATTGTGGTAGGTGCCAGGTCATTCGAACATCTGAGGACTGTGAATGGCGTGCTACGTCTGACCTACAAAAAAACATGCATTGAGCTTGGGTTACTAGAGAGCGACGACGAATTTGTAAATTGTTTAAGGGAGGCATCAACTGTTCAAGTAGGAAGCTAGATGAGAAACCTATTTAAGATAATTATGTCAGATGGAAATCCAATTGAATCAGAATTGTTAGGTAAAGAATTTAAGATGCATATCTGCGATGATTTATATCACATTATTAAAAGAAAGTATTGCATCCTAGAACCAACGGATGAGCAGATTGAAGACTACGTACTTTACCTGATTGATAAATTGCTGCGTGTGGGAGGGAAGGAGATGGCACATTTCTGCTCGATGCCTAAGTTTAAGATTAATTGGGATAATCTTTATGGAAACCGTTACATGCACGAGCATATGCAAATTAAGGCAGAAATAGATGACGATCAACTTAAGCAGAATATTGCTAAATTGAATGAGGAGCAGCTTGCGGCTTTCAAGGCAGTGACGGATTCCGTGGACCGAAAAGACGAGTCTAAATTCTTTCTGAATGGTAGTGCAGGGACATGGAAGACGTTTGTCTACAACACCATTGCTGCGAGTCGCCGTCTGAAGGGGGACATTGTTTTGACTGTTGCATCGTCCGGTAAATATATCCCATTGCTTGATATTCTATGTTTATAAACATCTTTTTATGGTTTCCATCGTTTTGTCTGATAAATTATTTCTTACATTGATCTAATTTTGATTTCTAAATTGCATTTATTTACATATAGCAGGAATAGCTTCCTTGCTTTTGGAGGGAGGACGTACTGCACATTCAACATTCAGAATTCCTATAGATATAACAAGCACCAATGTCTGTTCAATATCTAAACAAAAGGAAGAAGCTGAATTCATAAAACAGGCGACTTTGATTATATGGGATGAGGTACCGATGTAGCATAGGTATTATGTTGAGGCGGTAAACAGGTTGCTCCAGGATATTAACGAAAATAAGGAAGATGACTTCGGAGGTGTGACTGTCGTCATGGGAGGAGACTTCAGGCAGACTTTTCCAGTGATACCAAATGGAGGTCGGGAAGAAATAGTGGGGGCGTGCATCCGGAGATCTTTTCTATGGGATAACATGAAGGTTTTGACACTCACCAAGAATATGCGGCTGGATATGCAATTACCGGAAAATCGAGCGTATGTGGATTTCCTACTCAAGGTAATTATCTTTGTTGTCTCTCCATCCATCTTAGATTCGGTTATTTGGTGATAATACCTCAGGTAACCATGATAGATTATAGTTGGAAATTAGCTAATATTAACACAACTGATTAAACTTCTTATCTTATTTTATTTATATTTTGCAGGTCGGTTCCGAATCAGTTAATAAAGTTGAACTGCCATCGGCTATTAATGTATGTAAAACCATAAGAGAGCTAATAACAAAGCTCTATCCCTGCCTTATAAAAACATAAATCTGGAGAGGGGATGAGGAGTGTTACGAACAAGTTTCGGAAAAGGAACTAACTAATGGAATGATTCTCACGGCACGTAATGATGATGTTAATGATATTAATGTCGAGTCACTTAATTTTTTGGACGAAGATACACACACTTATCTAGCAGATGATAGGTTGACTCCCGACGAAAGTGGTAGGATACCACCAATAAGCAATGAATTTCTACAAAATATAAACCCTCCAGGAATGCCTTTATTCAAACTACAACTCAAAGTTGGAAGTCCGATAATTCTGATGAGAAATATCGCTCCCTCGGAGGGACTTTGCAATAGAATTAGGTTGTTGGTGACGCACTGCGGGAAGTATCTTATACAAGCAAAAAATCTAACAGAAAAGAAGAGCAAGATCTGAGAAAAAGTGATGTTGCCTAGGATATCATTCCAGCCAAATATTTCAGAGTTGAACATAAATATGCTAAGACACCAGTTTCCGATTCGGTTGGCGTATGCAATGACGATCAACAAATCTCAAGGACAGTCGGTGCAACACTTTGGCATTGACTTGAATACACCTGTGTTTTGTCACGGTCAACTCTACGTTGCTTTGTCAAGGTGCACCGCTGCAAGACGAATAACTGTGCTACCCGAAGATAATTCAGACGATTTAAAGGAAACTAATGTCGTCTTCCAGGATGTTTTGTTGTGATTTATTAAACAAATGAACAACAAACAAAACTCTATAAATGTTAAGGGTTTTGTCTTAGTATTTTCGGTTAATGTTCAATTCTATTATTATTTCGGTATTAAATCTTTAGTTAATTAATATAAAATTTAGATACTAAATAATTAAGTAAATCGCCATATTATATTTTTTGCGTTGGATTATATTATATTTTTCTTTTTAGTTGGATTATATCATATTTTTAGCTATATAAGCCTAAAGCAACTTTTCAAAAATCGACGAAAGGTTGAGCCGTGAATTGTGATGACTTAGAATAGAAAACCCTCCCATATTTCGTAACTCCCCATACCATTGATTGCTATCTCATCTCAGTTGGTAGAGCGCGTGGCATTCCGCCACGAGGGTGTGGGTTCGTTTCCCACAGAGGGAAATATTGGGGCAATAATGAACCAGTAGATAGAATCATCAAGAAAATAAGTAAAGGAGAATGATTTAGAATTACAATTGGGTTCTTTATAGTGTGGCCTTTTGATGAAAAATATGACTTATGGTGTTAGTTACAGTGTGACATGTTCATGAAAAATAGGACTTAGTGTGTAGTGCAGAAAGTGTACCGGAATGGATGACATGGTAGTTTGGGTACGAGAATAATCGCGCAGTGATTATAAGAAGAAATTGGTAATTTTGCTGTTCGGAAAACAAAAAATATACAATTGGGTTCTTTATAGTAAGGACATAAAGTTGAATGTTGTTGTATCACTTAATTAGTCACACTGTGGCCTGTTAATGTGGGCAGTATATCTGTCTTTCAAATTTCTCCCCCGATCCCTTGCGACTACTATGATCCAACTAATTAAACACGCTACCGTGACTCGACTAACTAACACCCTATAATATGACACGACCAACTAGCACCCTAAATATGCTCCCGACTATAATATACAGGAAAAACTAACACACTAATTTAAATGTGGGCACTACATCTGCCTCTAAATTTTCTCCACCGTCGGGCCGTAGGCCTCGGCCCCTTACGGTTACTATTAGGACCGACTAATTAAATATTCTCCCGACTATAATATACAAGACAAACTAACACACTAATTTAAATATGGGCAATACATCTGCCTCTAAATTTTCTCCACAGTCGGGGCCGTAGGCCCCGGCCACTTACTGTGACCCGACTAGCTAACACACTATAATATGACACGACCAATGTTAATATATTCATATTGTTTGTTACTATTAATCTCTACTGTTATTAATCTCTTAATCTATATAAGCGTAGAAAAACTTTTCAAAAGTCGACAAGAGGTTGAGCGCCGGCCGCAGGCCGGCGTGATACCTAGTCTCCCCCTTAAGGAAATATGGTGGTTATGGTCGGGACAAAGATATTCGTCGGATCGAGGATCCTGTGGCCTATAAAAAAACGGTCGGGGGAGTAATTCGTAGCCGTTGAGATTCGATCATGTGGCCCGTATCGGTCAGTTCTGTTTTGGCTATAATTATACACTGTATCTTTTCGAGATTATTATTCTCTTCTTTATTAAAAACCACGAGCAGAGAGAGTGAACCTCCGATTCTTTTCTCCACTTTCCTATCCAACCTTGCCTCTACGAGCAGCAATGGTGATTCAGTCATCACCAAAATCCATCGTTCTCCCGTCATCGTTCCTTCTCATCGTAATTTCTAATCTTCACTCACTTTTTTATTGCTTCGTTAACAGGTATACAAACAAATTTTTCTTAGGTACGGATTTCATTTCTCTGCATCCTCTTTCCATTTTTTTTGGGTTGGATTCAAATCAGTTGAGGTGCCATCAATCAATTATAGGACGGGTTAATGTTGGGAATGAAGAATTCTTTTTTCAACCTACGAACCCTAAATAGTAATTCTGGAATTCGAACTTGAGAGCCTACTAACATCTCAATTGGTGATTCATTGAGATGAATTTCGAAGATGGGTATAGAAGATTAGAAACGATTAGGGTTTATTCCAGGTAAATTCATCGCCTCATGCCATTGTTGTCATTCCGGTTCAGTTTTTTGTATATACAATGGTTAGGTTTCTTCGAATTAATCGTGCTGAATTTCTGTTTTCAGGGCATTGATGCCTAAAATCTGATAGTTTTTGTGTGTTTTTTTCTCAATTGTCTCTGCAAAAGATAATAACAATGGCTTGATTTTGTGATTTAGGGAGCGAAGTTGAATCGGAAAGGCGATGAAGGGGTAATGTATGTGTACTGCTAATGGTGCAATGGTATATCATTCAACTGTTGAATACTTACATCATTGATAAACTTGATAATTCCACTCTGTTTAAGATGTTGAGAGTTAGATTTTAGGGTCAGCACCAACTTACAGTTGGAGAGTAAGATTTACGTATACAATTTCATTTTTTTTTATATTGCTTCCATTCTTCTCTGCAACCCTGAAAACTGAATAATAATTATTTGAATCTAACTGATTCATTAACCAAACAACTCTTTTCTTCTCTCATATTCTAACCCAGGATGGAGCTTTAAGTTGAGAGTGCAGAAATTAACTCTCCAAATTATAAGGTATGTAATTGTTATTGGAATTTAGATGTTTTTATAGAGTTTTAAATCCTTTTGGTAGTCTCAAGGCTCCCTTGAGGTGTTTTATTTCCCCTAATTTGATTGAATTTTATGTGAATTAGATTTGAGTCTTTCTGATTTGTTTGGTTTTCGATAACAGATTAATATTTTTGGTTGAAGGAAATTTGAGAGGAGAGGCAAAGTTGATAGTAGATTTTTATTTACTTTTGTGTGTTCTCTTTAAGTTTCTTGAACATTTTATTTGGTGGAACTTTTTATTAGATGGTTGTTATCTTATATACACATGATCGTTGGAAACGAAAAGAACTTACCCATGACTGTTCATTGGTCTCTACAGATGTTATTAATTGGTTTATTGACATGCCTTGTGAATGCCCAGTCAATGACAAAACCTAATGGCCAGGAGTGCTGGTGATGGTCGGATTAAGGTAAACACCGATTCGGGTAGTAGTGATAACATATTAGAGAGTGTTACATGGCATGGTTGATTACTTTCCAGTGACGTGAATGTGAATATGACTCGCAGATGTTGTTTGAATATTTTGGATTATAAACACTGCCACTTACATAATCTTTGCGACTATAATTAACCATTAGTTGGCTGCTAAGTTCTAAATTATTCTTAGCTTAGCTTCTGCTCTTAGACTTAACTCGGATATAGATTTATCCAAATGTGCATTATAGTTATCTGTTTTTACTACAAATTTTATAGGCAAGTATTCCCTTTTGCAAGTCCTTCAGAAGCCAATTCATTTTGGGCCCAATTTAGGGAAGAATCGATCTGGTGAATCATCTCCAGGCAACATGGCTTAAGGCCAGAAGTTGATAAAATTTTACCTATTCATGTAATTTTTCTATTGCTAATCTGTATAGTCCAAGAATAAATCACACAGATTAACATTGAGGTCATTATCTTAGACTTAGGATTTAATAGAATTATGTATATGCAATCCCAGTTATATTATGCCTGATTAGATTGTTAGATTTCGTTGTTTTTTATGTTTCTTATTCACTTCCTGATCAACATATATGGATCTTTTACGATTTGTATGGTACTGAAGTTAGGTCTTACACATGTAAAGATATTTGCTGGATTGGATTGGTATCTTGAAGCTGAAGAGTTCATGTGATTGAGTTTTTGTCTTACTTTTCGTTATCAAAGAGACTACGCAGTTTTGAGTCTGAACAAAAATTATGAGCTTAGCATTACTTGATGTATTGATTTGTTTAATTACGATTCTGAATTGTGCTATGACAAAGGATCTCAAATATGTCACAAATAGAAGAAGCTCACTAACGTCCAAAGCACCAACAGTTTGGACGGGAGGAACTTCCATCTGGGGCTCTTTTCCAATTGAAATGAGAATTCTTCTAGGACTGGACAAAAGTCACAGACACATAGGTGCATGCAGTTTCACATTACATCAACTGGAATGGTTTTTGTTATATAAGCTTGATAGTAGTGCCGCCGTGGGATTTTTGGTGTTTTTTGAAGTGGTTAGGTGGTAGTAGTTCTAAAGGAAATAAAGAAAATATGACCAGATGTTGTAAGAACTTCAATTTCTTAATATTTTAGGTTCATATGTCTTGAGGACTGATCCATAAGTGTAGACGGGCCTTGGTTTGTTATTTTGATCTTTAATTTATCTCCTCTTCCCAGACGAAGTCTTCTTTGCTAGATAGAAAAACAAATACTTTCCTGATTTGATTCCCACTATAGGTTTCTCTCCTGCAAGTAACCGAGATTTTTAATCTATATTTCCGAATTTAATCTATTTAACTTCGTATCATCTATCATATTTTTCTTTTTTGCTTCCATTAATGCTTTCTGATTGTAGGTTTCTCTCCTGCAAGTAACCGAGATTTTTAATCTATATTCCAGAATTTAATCTATTTAACTTCGTATCATCTATCATCTTTTATCTTTTTGGCTTCCATTAATGCATTCTGATTGGTTTTGGTGCAGCGACTTCTTCTGTCCGTTTCTTGGGTTCCTGCTAATCCCCTAACCATTCGATAATCAGTGAATCACGACATCTTCTCACACTTGAAAAGGGTTTCGGGAGAAATAAACCTGATTTTGAGAAAGCAATTCTAAAAAAATAAATAATCTATTAGCATTGTTGATTCAAAGATTGGGTAAGAACTCTAACCCTAGGCTCTTTTTTTTTTATAGATTTTTTGTTGTTCGGTTTCTCCCTAATATGAGGTATTCTATCGATTTTATTTCCCGTTGATTTCTCTTTGATTTTTATTTATACTCAGTGATAATACATCGGACATGGATTTGCTATTTATTTTATTCATTTTTTCTTTGTAGTACTTCCCGTGAAATAGACGCGAAGATTTGGTTTAGTTCTTGAACAGAATATTGATTATCGAATCGAAACAGGAATGAAATCTATTTTTCGCTTCCGCAGCTCGTGGATTGCAGCTTAATTACACCAAAGATGTAACACTTACATACACACAGGTATTGCTTGCTGCAAAGGCTGTTGATTACCTATGATTATCTCTAATTGGGAAAAATTCCTCCTTTATTAATTTTCTGGCCTTCAATTGGTTTGGTGTTGATTACCTATGATTTTTTAGTTTTGGGTTTTCAAGGGGTTTGATTTATAACATAAATATTTCATGATACCGAAATTAGGTTTGTAGTTGCAGAATAACCTACAACTACACCCTCAATAGAATTAGTAAAAACTCAAGAAGTTCTTGATGATGAATAACAATTTTCTTATTAATGTTCTCAATTGATCACAAAGAAGTATCTAAATGGAATTAGAATAGTTACAACTTTCTCTATTCTCTTTCCTCAAATATTTTCTAACACTCACTAAAAGAACCTCTCGAATTTTACATTTGAACTCCTATTTATAGTAAAATTTATACAGTTGTTCATGAATTACGAAGTATCGCAACTCATGCTCGCACAATTACTCCATCCTCGCAAAACTTCATATTTCTCCGCGTTTCTTCTATCATCGTAACATTTTATAATTCTTTTCTCCTTTATTTATTGCGATACTCGTGACCTATTATCTTGCGATATTCAGTACTTACATCTTGCCTCTTCTCATGTCGATTCTTTGAAGAAGAAATGTCATGAGAATCCCTATTCTCGTAATTTTAGTGTAGTTATTACCACCCTTCAGATTCGCAACACGTCTTTTTACTTTTCCCTCATCTTTCTGACACGTTCCTTCATAATCGTTCTTTTCAACCGTTCACGCTTACTCGTATTAATGAATTTTTATCTTCATCAAACTCTCTTATAAATATTATCCTTTGTCTTTGATTTTTATTCTCTTACTCATCTTCTTCATCGCTTCGCCTCGCAACCTCTTCTATTTTTCCTATTTTCCCTTTTATATTCAATGGCACCAAAGAAGAAAACTATTGAACAGTTTTTAATGCGGAACTTGCTGATAGAGACCTTATTCTTTCGAGATTGAAGGTTATGATAATAAGTCTTCTCTGTGTGAAGCTCTTTACCAATTATGTTTGGGATGACGAAAATTTTAATCTCACGAGGTCAAATCCTCGCAGGTCTTCCTCTTCCTCTTTATGATGTTAACTTTCCTTTATTCTACGAAATTATTTCCCACCCCAATTTTTCTTGTGCCATTTATCAATTGACTGGTGATTGTATTCGCCTCTTAGTTGAATTCGCAAATCGTCTCGCTTTTGGGAAATCTTTATATTCAACTGATCTTAGAAAACATGGGTTTGAGAATATAGAAATTGTTCTTTGCGAATTATACAGTTGAGGGTTTCTTCAAAAATTACACACCAATTCCTGCGAGAAAAGAAGATAATCGTTGGGGTGTTCGTCTTCATCGTAAAGCCAATATCGCAGCAGATGATCTTCTCATGCACGATATTGATTATGCTTCAGGAGATAATAAGACACATCGTCATTCTAATGATGAAGATTGGTATAAGTACCCTTTAATGTTATCAGGTTCTTATATTACTGGGATAGTAGAACTTCCGCGAATCTTCAGAATCGCTATTATCAACCTTGGGTTTTTAGAAATGTATGTATTTCCACTTTCTTATCTTTTTGTTACCCTTTAATTTCAAATGAGATACGAAACACTCTTGTATTTTTATAAACAATATATTGTTGCCTCTGTTTCTTATCCTCATTTGAATTCACAGTTCCACTTCTTCCGAGATTGCTCATGAGTGAAAATAAAAGTTCCACTTCTTCTAAAAGGCTTTCACTGCGAGGCAACAAACTCTTCGTTCTCGCGAAGGTCTCTCAAGCTTCTGACAGTCAAGATGATGCTCTTCGCAAAGGAAAAAGAAAACTTCAAGATATTGTTTACGAGAGAAAGAAAAAGAAGATACTCTCAACCAAATCCCATTCCAATGTAATTTCCTATGATAAGGACATTGAGGAAGATCTTGGTGATAAAGATAATAAATTTCCTGAGAAGGACTTTAGTTCTAATTCGATACCCTTTTCCGACAAAGGAGATGATGATGATGTCGATGAAGGTGGGAATGAAGATTATAGCATCCCAGAAACTTTTGCCTCAAAGAATGGTTAGCATTTCTGAGGCTTTCCTCCATTCTTCTCGTGGATTAGGGAATTCTCCTACATCGAATGCTCGCAAACTTATTGCGAAGGCTTGTAAAGTTCCTACCGTTATTGATAATAATTCCCTCAAAGGAATTTCACGATTCGTCTCTCCTGCTTCATTATATGCTTTAGGCAGCATGGTAAGTTTCTTCTCTATTCCTTGTTTATTTCCTTATTTTATCGATTTCTAACCCCTTTTTTCTTGTTTAGGTTGGAAGAGTTAGTTGTGCAGCTGCTTCTGATTGGGAAAGACGTCATTCTATTGCTGAGAAGAAAACTTTAAATCGTTGTAAGAAGTTAGAGGTTGAGAATTCAAGTCTTCATCAGAAAATAGAAGTTCTAAATATTGATAACGCAGAGTTAATATCTCGTCACGAAGATAATTCACAATCTGCGAGTATCGCAATTGATAATTCTTCTCTTCTTGAGGAGAATAATCAATTAAAGCTTGAAATTTCTTCTCTTCGTGATGATAAGAAGCAACTAGAAGGTAAATTCCTTGCGATGATAATTATTTTGGTTACTTTTCCTTCATAATTTGCTAACCAATCCCTTAATTTCTTTTTCTTGTCAGTAAAATCTTGCGAAGATAAATAATAATCTGGAAACTCTCCTTGCTAATCGTAATAAGAAAATTTCGACTTGAGATCTCAGCTTCTAATTTCCCAAAGATAACCATAGTTTATATGTCAAGCGTTTTCGAGATAAGATGACTCGCAAGATTTGCGAAGATAATGAAATTCCTCTCAAGAAGTACCATACGCTCCTTTCTGAAGAAATTCCTGAAGATACTCCATATCTGGAAATCTATGAAAGTGAAGTTGAAGATGATAGTGAAGTTGAAGAACAAGATCATTTTGATGGGAACAGATCGCCTGAAGAATAACTTCATTAATTATGCTTTTAATCAATCCATCAATTTATTTTTCAAAGCTTAATTTGAATTAATCTTTCTTTGATGTTTATTTCCCTTATTCGCATAACTTGATCATGTGGAGAGAAATAATATATCTTAAAGACTTAGCTTAGTATTCCCTTTTCCCTTATTATTTCTCTTCAAATGATCAACTATCACTGGAAGTATTAGAATATCCTTCTGAATTTATCTTACGAATTTTCTTCTTATTGTGATTATGAATAAGAAATCTTCCCTTCAAAGTATAAGGAATATAAGCCTTTTGCTTTTTATGGAATGTTGCGAAGTAAATAATAAATCTCCCCTTGAAGTATAGAAAGTATGAAGTATATAAAATATGAAATACCTTTAAGAAGTATAAGAAGTATTAGAAGCATTCAATTTATGAAGAATTGCCCAATATATGAAGAAGTATAGAAAATTATTACTCATTGTATGAAGAAGTATAATAAGTACTTAACCTTCGCAAAATTAAATATCCGTTGAAGAAGTATAATAAATACGAGATATTCTTGAAGAATTATAAGAAGTATTCAACTTTTTTGGGGAAGTATTCAATATATGGAGAAGTATAAGAAGTATTTAATTCTCGTAAATATTTACGAATATGAACTTATCTATATTTGATTGTTATCAAAATCGCATCTTTTGTTAAGTCTTCATTAAAATTCTTCAATGATGTTTTCTTCTTTGATAGGTCTTCTTGTAAAAATTCTTCAATGATATTGACAAAGTTGTCTTTTTTTTAAAATTTCTTGATGTTTATTCTTGTAAAATTTCTTCAATGATATTGACGAAGTTGTCTTCTTTTCCAATCTTCATAATGTATATTCACTGAATAATTTCTTTAGTGATATTGATGCAATAAATTTCATTAATTTCTGTGGTCTTATCATGCCTTCCTAAGTAAAGGTCTTATTTTGCCACCTCTTTTGAATTAATTATTTGCGATAATATGACAAGTCTGAACATTCTTGCGAACATACAATCTCGTGACATTATCGTCTTGCAATGAAATCGCAGGACGTTCTTACACTTTCATGCAAAAACCCATTGATCTCATCTTAACTTCTTTGTATAGTATTTTAGCCTCTTCAGGAATTGTTGCGACAATATGATGTGCCTAAACATTCTTGCGAACATAAAGCCCCATGACATTGCCGTCTTTGCGATGAAATCGCAGGACGTCTCTACACTTTCATGTAGCGACCCATTGATCTCATCTTAACTTTATTATGTTCTCATGAGTTCTTTATTCTTTTCTTTCTTTCTTCCTTTCCTTTTTTTTTTTTTTTTTTTTTTTTTTTTTTTTTTTTTTAGAAGGCTCGCAGAACTTCATTTGTTGCACAAATATGACAAGCCTTTATGTTTTCGCAAACAAGAAGCCTCGTGACATTTGCGTCTTATAGCACTTATCGGCTCCCTAATGGAGGGTGCTGCCCTTTATCTTCCCCCGATTGCCCCTTCAAGGAAGCGTACATCGACCATACAAGGTTAGCTCTTCCCATACGGTTCGCCAACAACCACTTTTGATCGCAACCTCTTATCCTTTTTTCCTATAGGGCTTATAGTTACGAGGTTGCACCCTATGGGGTATCTTTGGGCCAAGTGCATCATTTGCCAAGACTTGTCAAAAATGGCAGATGTGGTTCAACCTCACCTGGCACTCTTGACTCAACCGTGTACCTCGGCGCCTTGAACGTTTTCTGCACTTCTTGGGAAATACAGTATGCCTTAGTCGCCCAGCCTAAATCTTCTTACACCGCATTTTATATTGCGTAATGTCGTTAGATTAGGTGAGAATCCAAGGTGTCTAACCTGGATAGGTACCCCATTATTGGGTTGTACCCCAAAATTTTTACCATGTACTAAGGGCCCTTGGTGGTGTTCCGGTTACCCTTAGCCACGTTATGGGTACCCCCTTAAATGACGTACTTTAGGACTTTGCCTCTTACGAATTATAGCTTCGCGAACTAGGGTGTACGCCACAAAGGTTTGCCTGTATAAAATTTTCTCGCGCTCTCTTTCTTTTTTGGAGGCTGATCACAGATTGCGGTCTTTTATTCCCAAATTAATGAAATTTTAATTGGAATATAAATTTTGAAAATTCGTAACTTTTCCCAATTTCCTGCGAGCAAACAATATTCGTAAAAATTTTCATGAGTTTTATGGGTAATACCTTTTCAAATATAGTCTGTTCCAAGGTCTACCGAGCCTCAAACCCATGTCTCTCCCTTCGGATCCATCAGCCGATAAGCTCCGCTTCCTACAACTTCTTTAATAACATATGGTCCATCCCATTTTGGTGCTAATTTCACTCCATTTTCTTTTTGATATCGAGGTGTTTCTCGCATGACCAAATCACCTGGTTTATATTCACGTTCAATGACTCTCTTGTTGTATTCTCGAGCTAATCGTTCTTGATAAATCCTCATATGGTGCAACACCTTTTCTCTTTTTTCTTCCAAATCATCCAATTCTCGTAATATTACCCCCGCACTTAAATTTCTTTCCCAAGCTTCTTTCTTTGTTGTTGGAATTACAACCTCTGTGGGTAATATCGCTTTACTCCATATGTTAGACAATAAGGAGACATTCCAGTTGCTTCTCTTCTAGTTGTATTGTATGCCCAAACTGCGCTAGGTACTTGCTCGCATCACCCTTTGAGATGTCCTTCTAATTTGTTTTTGATTGTATCTGCGATTGTTTTATTTGTTGCTTCAGCTTGTCCATTAGCTTGTGGATATAACGGGGTTGACTTCCAACATTTTATTCTAAAAGAACTGAGTAACATCTCTATATTCTGCCCCTCAAATTGTTTCCCATTATCAGATACTAGTTGTGCTGGAACCCCGTACCTGCAAATGAGGTTCTCAAATATAAACGTAAAAATATCTTTATCACGAATATCTTTGTATCGCTTTTACTCGCGAGCTTCGTGAAATAATCTGTTGCAACTATCAAGTATCGCCTTTGTCCAGATCCAGGTATAAATGGTCCAACAATATCCAACCCCCATTTACCAAAAGGCCAGCAGCTTGTTGAAGAAGTTAATGTAGCCCATGGTGCATGAATTCTTTTACCATGTCGTTGTCATTCCTTGCATCTTCGTACGAACAATTTTGCGTCTGTATGCATATAAGGCCAGTAATATCCTTATATCTTTGCTCTATATGCTAGAGATCTTCCCCCACTATGATTTCCAGCTTCTCCTCCATGTAACATCTTCAATATATTTTCTCCTTCTTCGCGAGTTAAGCACCTGAGAGGTGGTCCACTAAAAGATTTCATGTATAAAATTCCTTCTCGCAACTCATAGTTTGTTGCACGACTCTTTAGTTTATGTGCTTCTAGTCTGTTCCTGGATGTTTCTCCTGTTACGAGGTATTCATGAATTTCTTTTCTCCAATCTGCGATGTTGTTTGATAATTCTCTTTCTACTTCCATCGCATGACTTCTTCAATTTCTTTCTCTTTGTCCACCGATGGGTTTTGAATTGTTTGTATTTGGATATTTCTTGTATTTGGATTTGTCATCATGCTTGGAATAAATGCAAAAGCATCTGCGAGACGGTTATATTTTCTTGATATATGTCTCCATTTTAATTTTGGTATCTTCGCAGATAATTCCTCAACGAGTTTCTTGTATTTCTTCAAAGAAGATTCATTTGTGGTATATTCCCCTTTAATTTGACAAATCACTAATTGTGAATCACTTGTTATCCTTATACTTTCAAGCTTCTTTTCCATTGCGATCTTTAATGCATGCACTACAGCTTCGTATCTGTTTCGTTGTTCGTGGATGCAAATTCTAGTCGAATGAGAATGTTGTTCTTTCTCCTTTCGGTGAAATCAACACGACTCCAATCCCATTTCCCTCACTATTGGATGATCCATCCACCAAAATTTCCCATCTATCGTGCTCTGTTAACAAGTCTTTTGGATTTCCAAATTCTTCTTCAACATCCATCATTTCCTCTATCGCTTCATCTTCTTCCAAAGGAAATTCTGCCAAAAAATCTGCGACAACTTGTGATTTTTGCGATGACAACATTTCGTATTTTATCTTGTAATGGTTTACTTGTGCATTCCACCTTTCTATTCTTCCTGACCTTTTTGTGTTCTTCATGACTGATTCAATTGGGACTTTGGTTACCAATTTTATTACATGTGCTTGAAAGTATATTCGCAACTTGAATGATGCATAAACAAAGGCTAAGATTAACTTCTCCATTTTAGAATAGTTCTTTTCTGCTGCATTAAAGGTTTTACTAATGTAGTAAATGGGCCTTTCTACTCCTACGTCTGCTCGTAACAAAACTGCACTTAGAGCATATGGAGTTGTTGCGAGGTATACCAATAATTCTTCGTTTTTCTCTGGTTTCTGTAGTATAGATGTATTTGCGAGGTATTCTTTGATTCCTTGAAAAGCTTTTTCACATTCATCAGTCCATTTGAATTTTGTTCCCTTCTTAAGTATGTTGAAAAAATGCTTGCACTTATCTGACATTCGCGAAATAAATCTCCCAAGTGAAGCCAAGAGTCCATTTAGTTTTTGTACTTCTTTTACCGTTGCAGGTGTTGGCATGTCACGAACTGCTTGGACTTTTTCTGGATCAACTTGTATTCCCTCCTTCGATACTATGTATCCCAAGAACTTTCCAGATGAAACCCCAATTATACATTTCTCAGGATTTAATTTGATGTTGAACTTTCTCATTTGCTCAAATATTTCCTTCAAATCTTGCACATGGTCTTTAGCTCCCTTGCTTTTTATCAACATATCATCTACATATACCTCCAAAGTTTTATGTATCCACTTCGCGAGCACTTTTTCAACCATACGTTGATATGTAGCACCCGCATTCCGCAAACCAAATGGCATCTTCACATAACAATACAAACCCCTTGGAGCAAAAAAGGCAGTATGTTCTTGATCTTCTTCTGCGAGTGATATTTGATTATACCCTTTATATCCATCAAGTTAAGTGACTCTATCATGACCTGCAGCTGATTCCACCATTTGTGGTATATCTGGTAATGGAAAACTATCTTTGGGACATGCCTTGTTTAGATCAGTGAAATCTATGTAAATTCTTATTCCTTTATTCTTTTTCGGAACAATGACCATATTCGCAATCCATTCTGGATATTTTGCTTCCCTTATAATCCCTGCATCCAACATCTTTTGTAATTCTTCTTCTATCTGTACATGATAATTTTGTGATATCTTCCTTATTCTTTGTTTGAATGGTCTTACATTTTTATCTATATTCAATCTATGACATGCCACCGATGGATCAATTCCGGTATCTCATCTATACTCCCTGCGAAGATATCTTTATATTCTCGCAAAAGATCAGTAGTCCTTTTTTCTTCTTCTTCATCCATCTTAGTTCCAATTCGTAAGAATAAAGGCTCTTCTTTACTTCCAATATTTATTTCTTTGGTTGGTTCAGCTGCAACATAGCTTGGACTTCGCTCCCCCATAGGTGTTGGTTCTTTAATTATTTTTGCTGGTTCCCCTTCTTTTTCTGGAATTTCATTTGGTATACCTCTCCCTTCCTTTGCTCTTATTGTATACACTCGGAATTCTTCTTATTTTCTTGTTTCCTTCGCAAGTTTCCTACGAAGTTGTTTCTTTCTTGCTCTTCCTCCGCATTGTGTTACTTCAATTTGATAACAAAATTTTGCACTATCAAGATCTCCTTTTATTTCTTGAATTCCATTTGGTGTAGGAAATTTGATTTTTTGATGTAATGTTGAAGCAATGACTTTGATCGCATGAATCCATGGCCTTCCTATCAAAGCATGTTATATGGAGATTCCATATCTATCACACACAAGATTACATGCATTTCAATTTCTCCTAGTAATACCCGCAGCACGATTTCTCCTTTAGATTTTGTTGTAGATTTCCCTAATCCATGAATAAGATACTTTGAATTTATGATTTCTTCATCTCTAATTCCCATCCCCTTAAGTGCATGATAGAATATAATATTAACAGAACTCCCTGTATCAACCAAAATTCGGTTTAATTTCCATTTTTCTCCAGCTTTCTTATCTTCTAGCATGATTGGCAATGTGATCACCAATGGTGAAGTGTGGTTCAAGTCTTCATTTGGAATTTCGCTCTTGAAAATGTGATTTTTTACTTTTTTCCCATTCTTCTAAAGTTGTCATCTTTTCTTCCTCCATGATCTTTCTTCCTCTACAATCTCGCTTGTATATTTTTCCCTTCATATTACTATGAAATTCCTCAATCATTGTCTCTGTGATCATATTACATTCTTCTTTTTTCCATCTCCATCTCATCGACTTCATTTGATCTTCAAATTTTCCACAATTCCCTCAAATTTAGGCTACCACAATTCTCAAGTCCCTGTTTTAGCGCCAATTATGTAGTTGCGTAATAACCTACAACTACACCCTCAATAGAATTAGTAAAAACTCAAGAAGTTCTTGATGATGAATAACAATTTTCTTATTAATGTTCTCAATTGATCACAAAGAAGTATCTAAATGGAATTAGAATAGTTACAACTTTCTCTATTCTCTTTCCTCAAATATTTTCTAACACTCACTAAAAGAACCTCTCGAATTTTACATTTGAACTCCTATTTATAGTAAAATTTATACAACTGTTCATGAATTACGAAGTATCGCAACTCATGCTCGCACAATTACTCCATCCTCGCAAAACTTCATATTTCTCCGCGTTTCTTCTATCATCGTAACATTTTATAATTCTTTTCTCCTTTATTTATTGCGATACTCGTGACCTATTATCTTGCGATATTCAGTACTTACAAGGTTCGTCACGATAGGCACAAGAACTGTAATTGTAATTCAGATTGTACATGTTTGCAAGAACTTAACTAAAGATATGTACAAGGTCACCCCATCTAATATCATGGCTAACATTGGGTGGTATGGTAGTACTAAGCGTGTTGTGGGTGCAAGTTCAGAGTGGTTAGTGAGAAGGATGGAGTGTGGTGCACTGAGTGTGAATTCAATATTGATAAGCCAATACCAAGGTGATTTAGGTCCTTATCTCTACTCATTATGCATTATGTAAATACTTTAAACACTAATGCACTATTTAATGCAGGTTCCTGGTTCAGTAAAAGACTATGTTAGGTCGATCATTTTGTGGCATTAGATAGTGAAGTTAGAATATGCCTTAAGATGCTACTTTTGCAGTATGAAAGCTAATTGTTTGGTCGTGCATATATTTTTGTCATCGTAACATCTAAGTAGTTTTTTGCACATGTCAATCTGGTAGCATTTGTCCTTACGGCTATAAAAATTTAGTCCAAATCATATTATCAAATCACTTGCATGAATCAATATACTGACAAGCTGCAAATTATGAACAGACTATGTTGTTTATTGATACTCTTTTCTGCTACTTGGTTAGATACTCATGAACGTATACAAAAGTGTTTTGTTCATCAACATGAAGAAATAATATAGAGATGATTGCCTCCTGATGCAGGTATTCACATTGTTTTTATATGTGGACTATCCAAGAAAGGGATGCTTCCAACTGCTAATAATTGATTAAGAAATTTCTCAACTAATGTGGTGACTGGTACTTCTCTTATTATTAAAAAGTTTTTCCAGACTATTTTTTTCCCGATTGTGCTCAAGAGCTCTTTTTTTGCAGGGATTTTTAGGGTTCTCTTTTGTTTGATTTTTAATCACTTTTTGATTTTCTTCGGGGTGTAATTTTCACTTTCAGTGATGATAGGAAGTGATGATGATGACAACTTAGATATCTTTTTAAATTAAGAGAATAGTCACAAAAAGATCTTCTTACAATCCTCAGAAACGTGAGTTTACTATACCACCTCAACGTTTTCCGATATAATTGTGTTTACTTTATTTTTTCTTTTAACTTTGCCTCATCCTCCTAAACTGTGCGTCAAAAAATGGAAGCTTCGAAAGTAGAGAAGATTGTTACGAAATTGGGACATGGCAAGGTTTTTGGTCAACAAGTGTAGCTGAAGGGATGTCGAGTTTCTCCCATTATCTGATTCTTTCCCGTATGTAGATACTATATTATTGCTTCTTTTTTTCTTTCATGATCACCGTAATTAAAAGAAAAGAAAAAGGCACAACAACTAATGGGAAGTCTTGAAAGTTCTCAAGGATTTGGTTATACCGTCTATATGGTTGCTATATGATTTTCTTTCATGTCCGTTGTGCATTAATATTTTAATAGCAGCATTGAACTAGCTATTGATCCTTATGCTTAGGATATCACTACGAATCTTCAAAAAACAGATCTCTTTCTGATCGTGCTCAAGATAATATCTCAATCTTGAGAATTTTACTGGTGTGCTTCTTTAACTCCTTATGAATATCACCTGACTTTGATTTTTAGTAATGGTGGTAAAGGTCCGCGAAAGGAGTTTCTCTGGTGGTAGATATCATGTCGTGTAGCTGGTGATCGGTGTATAAGAAAAGGTGAGAAGAAATTGCTTGCTTCTGGTAGGGTATCATGTACGGACGGGTAAGATTATCTGAGAACTTGCGAGCTTTTGGTTTTGAATATTTAATTTGATATAGTAAAAAGTTCCACAATAATAATTTAATTTAAATTATTCATATTCGTGTTTGGTTGGAATCAGACTAATGAATAGCTTAATTAATTAGGTGAGTGACAAAAAATGTGTTTCATTTACACATGATTACTATGAAGAGTTTTTCTTGCACCATTCATATTTCAAGTGTCTCTATTCAACAGTATAGCATGGTTTAGAGCACCAATTTAATGCTCCTCTTGGATTTCCATATATAGGGTCTAAAACACATTCAAATTACTTGAAAATCTTTCCATTTAATGGGCTTAGTTATGTCTCTTTTACTGTGCTGGAAATCTTGAGCTCTACAGCTACATGTATGCAGGAATATTAAGTTTTATGCTTAAGATTTTTGTGATTTGATGACTTAAGAACCACCGCAGGGTACAAGCTACAAGTTTATTGTCTTTTTTAACAAGGAGCTACAGGTTTATTGTCGCTGGACACTTCCACTACCAAATAATTTAGGTCCTTGTACTTAGAATTGGTTCTCTCTCACCATGGTTGTACTCTGATGGTGCTTATTACACAGATACTCATGACACGATGAGAAATTCAGTTGCTTTTAGGGTAAGAATATTTTATGTACTCATCTAACTTCAGATGGAGCATGTGATTGGTTAACCATAGCTTCTGTGTGAGAAGTCTCTGATCCTGATCCTTTCCTAGGTGAGTCGAAGGTACCAATGGTCGGGCGCCCGGAATCATAAAAGCAAACCCACACAAGGTTAATTCTCTTTGTCACTATTATTTTATCTGTTTAGATCTATGTTTGTCAATATAGATTAGAACGATTAAGAGTCTATAATGACTAATTCCAAGTGATATTGACTAATGAAACTACAAATTCTAACAGTGTGGTACCTTCCATAATACTACATATGATTTTTACTGTGAGCACTACATATGCCTTTTAATTTTGGCCCCGGCCCCTCCGTTTATTATGATCCAGCTAATTAAACACGGTATTTTGATCTGACTAACTAGCACACTATAGTATGATACAACCAACTAAATATTTGGGCACTACACCTGCCTTCAAATTTTCTCCACCGCCGGGGCAGCTACTATGGTCATCCAACTAATTAAAAACGCTATTGTGACCCGACTAACTAGCACACTATAGTATGACACGACCAACAAAATATTTGGGCACTACACCTTCCTTTAAAATTTCTCCACCTCCGGGGCCTATCTAGCTACTATGGTCCAACTAATTAAAAATGCTACTGTGACCACAATCATATTTTTAGATATAGTTTCTTTATGTTAATCTCCATATCATATTTTTTTTAGCTATATTATATTTTTAAGTTATATAAGCTTAGAACAACTATTCAAAAAATCGACGAGAGGTTGAGCGCCGGCCGCAGGCCGGCCTGATACCTAGTCTTCGCCTTAAAAAAAGTGGAGGTTATGTCCGGGACAAAGACGACCGTCGGATTCGAGATCCTGCGGCCTGAAAAAGATGGCCTCCAGAGTCATTCGCGGCCGCACAGATGGGATCCTGTGGTCTGGATCAGTTGGGTATTTTTTGCCTAATTTAAGCCCACATGCACCGTATCATTTAGCACATATATTGTAATAAGAAAATTGAGAAGATCCGGTTCTTCTTCGTTATTCACTATCACTTTCCTTCTGTAACTCGAATTCGAACCTAACTCGAACTTCTTTATCGAGAGTCTTATGCAATCGAACTTCTTCTTCGTTTTCATCGTTCCATCATACAATAGATTTTCACCGTTCCATCATACATCTATATCTATTCGTTCTCTATCTATTTTTTCACGGCTAAAAATCAAAATAGTTTTCCATGAAATCCAAGACCTGTAAAAGCATCAAAATTATCCAGGAGATTGAAGAACATGGCAGCGGTTAAGTTAAATTGATGTCAAATTCTAGGGTTAGGGTTTTGACTGTAAATTGAAATTTGGGGGTTTTGATTAAAAGGATTTTAATTGAGATAACGAATTAGGCCGTCGATTCTATGGTTTTGACTGTAAATTGAATTAAGCTTTCCCTTTCCATGTTCTCTTTTGATCTCAACAGGTACACAAACGAGAACTCTTAACCAGGTATGAATTTGAATTTTTTTTCTATCCTCTTTTGCTTTCGATCTTGAGATTGTAGCTCATGATTTTGATGATTTGATTAGGGTTTAATATCAGGATTTCTATTGTTCAGTAGAGAGACAATGAGACATGGTGAGAAAGAGCTAGCATCTATCTCAGGTAAATTTTATGAATAAACAATGGTACCCATGTTTGGTTATTCTGTTGTCGGACTTAAATGGCATGTGCTTGCTATATAGTGATGGATTGTTGTTTAACACTCTGATTTTAATTCGTAAACCTTCTGCTCATACTGCTCAGTTATCCAATTACACTTAGCGATATTAAGTCAACAAATATCTTGCTTGATCCAGATTATAAAAAAAAAAATTGACTCTGCAGCGGCATTGATTGCAGGGACTTACAGATACTCGGCTCTATGTAATTAAAATTTCATACAAATTTTACTTCACGGAGAATGTAGCTTCACTAAATAATCTGTTTTTTCATTGAGTGTTGAGTGTAAACTTCGCCGATAAACAGATTCTCAAGGATGGTTTGATATATCCAAGGATGGTTTGGTATCTGCAAGGATGTAAATTCCGCGATGGTTTAAGTTAACGGTTTAATTAGTATTTGACCTGTTTGCATGAATCACTTGAATTGGCTTGCAGACACGGTGCTGTAAATTGTAGCTGTGCTTTATAGTTTTTCTAAGTTGTCATGACTATCCCTAACTTGCTGTCATTCTTTCATGTAGCAGATGTGCAGTAACAGAAAGCTGGTAGGCCTTACGATACTAAATCAATAAAAGGTAGTGATTTCTACACTTGAGTAAAATTTTGATTCAGTCAGTTGCACATGTTTGGGTATGAACGCCATCTAAAGTGTGAATTATGGAAATATATGTGTCTATGTGATAGTCTTTTTTAATGCACATATATTAATTTCATGCAGATTCTTAGAGTACTGAACATAGTGCTGCTATTACGGTATCGAATCATCAAAGGGGTGGAAATTCTCAATGGTTTGTCGTTGCTCAAGCCATTGTAGCTGGTACGGATTGGACAAGTGCAGGTAAGCATTTTGTACACTAATTTTTTTACACTCATGAATTAATAATTGGTGTTTTTTACTGACAATGCTAGGATGTTAGTCTGTTTTTCTTTTCGAATAAAAATCCTGTGTTTTATAGGTTTGTTGTAGTGAAGATACCATTTTCTTTGCATAGCTTGAGGATTTATTACAGATATGAAAAGCTAAGATATATAATATGAATATCATCAGGACATCACAAATATTTGTGCTACATTATATCGGTTTTCTTAATTCTTTCAGTTCCTAAATTATTTTGGAATTTTTGTAGCTAAAACTTTTGAAAGCTCTTGATGATCTGATATCAATTTGGGGTTCATTGAACAGTTTCTACAGAACCTTTCCATTTGGGTTTATGCCGATAATCAAGTCGGGGATGAACCAATTGATGCTGATTCCAATTTAGGCCCGGTCATGGTGGTCGTTTGCTTGAGTTATGTGAAATATTATCAAGGTATATCCTGATTTTAATCCATAATCATTATAGATGAGGCTCATGAAAGAAACGTGAACACTGATTTGTTGTTGGCCTTAATTGAAGGCTTATTACTCAACATATTTGTTCCTAGATCCTTCGAGATTCGTATGTTTATGTTTATTGGATTCGTATGCAAGAAGAAGAAGGAATGCTACCTGTCTTTGCCGTAACTATTTAGCTTAATTGTTTTGATTGTGTACTTGATGCTGATATTATGATTTTGTGTAACTCGGTTTTAAAGGTTTGTGAAGATTTGGAATTTTTGCTGCCACAGAGAAAAAGGTAAACCCTAAAGCAGATCT
Organism: Papaver bracteatum; assembly: GCA_023529315.1. Lineage (NCBI taxonomy): Eukaryota > Viridiplantae > Streptophyta > Magnoliopsida > Ranunculales > Papaveraceae > Papaver > Papaver bracteatum. Next base: position 1,331,097 of record JAJJWX010001467.1, read on the forward strand.
TTTTGACTATTTGATTTTAAGATGTTTCTCACAAGTTTTGGATTTGACACATCCATGATGTCATATTGCATCTGTACAGAGAGAACTTGATTTACCAGCTTGAGGTGATTTTTTTGATTGTGGTCGAGGATTGTTTGTGTGGGGAGAAGATCGAATTGAAAGAGATGCACATGTAAGGAAAAATAACTATGAATTTTAGAATTAATAGTAATTGCCTTACTTCTTAACCAATATACTTTGATTATTGGTATTTTTCTTTGATCCAATTAGTGCTGGTTCTGCTTCCTTTCTTATGTATTAAATAGTTGTAGAATGGTGAATTTTGAAATCTGACAGTTTTTTTAGTATAAATTTTGTCTAAGAGATTGATCATGGGAGATGGGTATATTAAGTGTTCAGGATACGGGTTTGAGATGGATTTGTTGAAGAAATTGGATAAGAAGATACTGTTTCTGCCATGTTTTTGAGAGTGTGCAGCTAGAAGAGGTGATACTGGTGATGGTGGATAAGCTGGTGGTGATTTGCATAAGAAAGATGGTGTTGTAGCTGCTTTTCAAGTAATTAGGTATCAATAAGAAGTTCTGTGGTTGTTGCTTTTGATGAATTTAATGGTTGGTTAAAGTCCTGGTAGTTTAAAGCCTGTGAATGATTGAACAAAGAGGATGGAAAAAGAAAATGAAGCCACTGCCGTTAATTGGCTGGTGAGTGAATGATTAACAGCTATGGGTTTGGTTTAAAAAGTTTGTTGCAGGTGAATGGAGAGACGATGTGTTTGCAGTGGGTGTTGTGAAATGATGTTGAATGAATGTTTGACGTCTTTGAATGAATAGGTTGTTGCCGGAATTGAGAAATAACAGGAAATGAGAGTTATGTCTGGGAGTGTATGATGCCAGAACAAATTGAAACTGACAGGCATATCATACATGGTAATTTGTAAACTCCGTTGGCCTAATATGGAGCATGTGCAGCATCATGAAACCCCTTCGTCATCAGAGCCTAAAGTTTTGGCCATTCAATTTTGTATCCCATGGGGTATGTTCAACTGGCAGAGATTTGGTAATCTTAAACCATATATTCAATTTATTTCTTTTTATTTTGAGTTTTTATCCGTCTTTACGACTCTTTTTCTTATGCTTGATTTGGTCATAAATAGATTGCACCAAAGCAATGAACACTGAATTTATCATGAACATTAACAATACAAGAAGAAACTGGGATCGAAGTTGAGGAGGGTTTTTTGGTTTGGTGAGGAAATTTAGGTTGTGAGTTTGTGAATTTAGGTCGCCCTATTATGTGATATTATTCACTTAGAGATTGTAGGTGAAAGACCTTACATAAGGTATACAGGTACAAAAAACTTGAGAATATGTATCATGTGATTAAATTTCAGGTAGTTTAGTGTTATTTGTAATTTATTATACATGCACATTCTTTAAAAACAAAATTATTTCAGTACAGCTATTGCCTTCTCAAGTGTTAGTGCTTTGGTTGCAATCCCATTTTGGAATTTGTTTAAAGCGGCCCAGAATCTGAAACACTTGAATTGGTATTGATGTGAGTCGTCCTGATGACTTCATTTTTCTTGAATCTTTGAATACTGCTACACTACCACACATGTTGTATAGCACCTAATGTTTTGTCATCAAAATTTAAGTATTATAGAATAATGTTGTTTTCCCAACGGCGGTAAACTGATTGTTACATACTGAACTTACATAGTGTACTGTTTCTGACATATGAGAAATTCGTGCTTAGATATCTTCTTTTGTGATAACCCTTTTGTTTTCTTGCTGTTACTATCCTATTCTGTTGGTGATGACTGAATACAGGTAAGTAGATGTTGATGTTGTATGTATGTTAATCTTGAATGGGAGTCGAATCTGAATTGGAGCTGACAGAAATTTTTTTTGTTTTTGTTTATGGTTCCACCTTTAAGATTGGGGGTATACAAATTCTGTACAAATTTTATTTGATTTTTCTACACAAATGTTGTTTTATCCAGAATTTTCAATCGGTGGGTAATTGCAGACATGCTATAGTTTCTTCTTTCTTATTCAACGTTCTGAAAGTATCCAACTATGTGTACAAATTTCAATCTCACTGTAACCAAAGAAATGGGGCTTATCAGGGATTTATTTTTTTACAATACAACTGGTTATCCAATTATGGTTTAACATATTTCATTCAAGATGTTTCTACTTTGCCTAGGGATTATAATGAATCACGATACAATCTTATTCTTCAGTGTCCTTTCCTGAATTAAGCTATACTTGCCCGACCTCTACAGATAATGGTTTATCGATCGTGTATGATAATATCATTCTTTCTGTAACCAATTTGAAGTACAAATTAAATTATGTTTTTCGAATTACTGTATTATATTACGCTTTTGTTCTTGGGCATGTCAGAATATTACAACCTTAACCAGGGAGAGCAATTTCAAGAGGATATAATGGAAATGGTTGATAGAGAAGCAGATGGAAGTGATATTCTTGAGGGATTTATCTTATGCCATTCTATAGCTGGATCGAGAAACTGGCTTAGGTAGTTACTCGAAGATTGCAGTCTATTCCCTAACATTAAGATTGCTTTCCGGCTACCATGATCTAATTAATTAAACACTCTACTGTGAGCCGACTAACTAAGATCTAATTAATTAAACACTCTACTGTGAGATGACTAACTAACACACTATAATATGATACGACCAAATAAATATTTGGGCACTATATCTGCTTTTAAATTTTCTCTACCGCCGGGGCCGTAGGTCTTGGATTTTCGGCTACTATGATCCAACTAATTAAACACTCTATTGTGAGCCGAATATTTGGGCACTATATCTTCTTTTAAATTTTCTCCACCGTCGGGGCCGTAGGTCCCGGCTTTATGGCTACTATGATACAACTAATTAAACACTCTACTGTGACCCGACTAACTAACACACTATAATATGATTTGACTAACTATATATCTGGGCGCTATATCTGTTTTTAAATTTTTTCCACCGCCGGTGCTGTAGGTCCCGGCTTTCCCGCTGCTATGATCCAACTAATTAAACACTATATTGTGAGCCGACTAATGAACACAATATAATATGACACGACCAACTAAATATTTGGTCACTATATCTTCTTTTAAATTTTCTCCACCGCCGGGGCCATAGGTCCCGGCTTTCCGGCTACCATGACCTAATTAATTAACACTCTACTGTGAGCCGACAAACTAACACACTATAATATGATACGACCAACTAAATATTTGGGGACTATATCTGCTTTTAAGTTTTCTCCACCGCCGGGACCGTAGGTCCTGGCTTTCCGGCTACTATGATCTAACTAATTAAACACTTTATTGTGAGCCGACTAACTAACACAGTATAATATGACACGACCAACTAAATATTTGGGCACTATATCTGCTTTTAAATTTTCTCCACTGCAGGGGCCGTAGGTCCCGGATTTCCGGCTACTATGATCCAACCAATTAAACACTCTATTGTGAGCCAACTAATGAACACAATATAATATGACACGACCAACTAAATATTTAGGACTATATCTGCTTTTAAATTTTCTCGACCACGGGGGCGTAAGTCCCGCTTTCTTCGCTACTATGATCCAACTAATTCGACACTCTACTGTGACCCGACTATATAACACAATATAATATGACACGACCAACTAATATTTCGGACTGTATTTGGTTTTAAATTTTCTCGACCGCCGGTGCCGTAGGTCCCGGATTTCCGGCTACTATGATCTAACTAATTAAACACTCTACTGTGAGATGACTAACTAACACACTATAACATGATACGACCAACTATATATTTGGGCACTACATCTGCTTATAAATGTTCTCCACCGAGATCCCTGCTTTTCGGCACTATGATCCAACCAATTAAACATTCTATTATGAGCCGACTAACTAACACAGTATATAATATGACCAGATCAACTAAATATTTGGGCACTATATCTGCTTTTAAATTATCTCCACCGCGGTTTCGGCTTGCCGGCTACTATGATCCAACTAATTAAACACTTTATTGTGAGCCGACTAATGAACACAATATAATATGTCACGATCAACTAAATATTTGGGCATTATATCTTCTTTTAAGTTTTCTCCACCGTTGGGGTCGTTGTCCCGGCTACTATGATCCAACCAATTAAACACTCTATTGTGAGCCGACTAACTAACACGGTATAATATGACACGACCAACTATTTGAAACTCTATCTTCTTTTAAATTTTCTCCACCGTCGGGGCCGTAGGTCCCGACTTTCCGGCTACTATGATCCAACTAATTAAACACTCTATTGTGAGCCGACTAACTAACACACTATAATATGACACGGCCAACTAAATATTTGGGCACTATATCTTTTTTAAAATTTTCTCCACTGTCGGGACCTACGGCCCCGAATTTCCGGCTACCATGACCTAATTAATTAAACACTCTACTGTGAGCCGAATAACTAACATACTATAATATGACACGACCAACTAAATATTTGGGCCCTATATCTGCTTTTAAGTTTTCTCCACCGCCGGGACCGTGGGTCCTGGCTTTCCGGCTACTATGATCCAACTAATTAAACACTTTATTGTGAGCCGACTAACTAACACGGTATAATATGACACGACCAACTAAATATTTGGGCACTATATCTGCTTTTAAATTTTCTCCACTGACGGGGCCATATGTCCCGGATTTCCGGCTACTATGATCCAACAAATTAAACACTCTATTGTGAGACAACTAATGAACACAATATAATATGACACGACCAACTAAATATTTAGGACTATATCTGCTTTTAAATTTTCTCGACCGCCGGGGCCGTAAGTCCCGGCTTTCCGGATACTATGATCCAACTAATTCGACACTTTACTGTGACCCGACTATATAACACAATATAATATGACATGACCAACTAATATTTCAGACTATATTTGGTTTTAAATTTTCTCGACCGCCGATGCCGTAGGTCCCGGCTTTCCGGCTACTATGATCCAACCAATTAAACACTCTATTATGAGCCGACTAATGAACACAATAAAATATGAAACGACCAACTAAATATTTAGGACTATATATGCTTTTAACGTTTCTCCACCGCCGGGGCCGTAGATCCCGGCTATTATGATCCAACCAATTAAACACTCTGTTGTGAGCCGATTAATGAACACAATATAATATGACACGACCAACTAAATATTTAGGACTATATCTGCTTTTAAATTTTCTCGACCGCCGGGGCCGTAGGTCCCGGCTTTCCGGCTACTATGATCCAACTAATTAAACATTCTATTGTGAGCCGACTAACTAACACAGTAAAATATGAGACGACCAACTAAATATTTGGGCACTGCTTTTAAGTTTTCTCCACCGTCGGGGCCGTAGGTCCCGGCTTTCCGGCTACTATGATCCAACCAATTAAACACTCTATTGTGAGTCGACTAACTAACACAGTATAATATGATACGACCAACTAAATATTTGGGCACTATATCTGCTTTTAAGTTTTCTCCATCGCTGGGTCCGTAGGTCCAGGCTTTCCAGCTACTATGATCCAACTAATTAAACACTTTATTGTGAGCCGACTAACTAACACAGTATAATATGACACGAACAACTAAATATTTGGGCACTATATCTGCTTTTAAATTTTCTCCACCACTGGGGCCGTAGGCCCCGGCTTACCGGTTACTATGGTCAAACCAATTAAACACTTTATTGTGAGCCGACTAATGAACACAATATAATATGACACGGACAATTAAATATTTAGGACTATATCTTATTTTAAATTTCTCGACCGCGGCCCCGACTTTCCGGCTACTATGATCCAACTAATTAAACACTCTACTGTGATCCGACTATATAACAAAATATAATATGACAGGACCAACTAAATATTTAGGACTATATTTGCTTTTAAATTTTCTCGACCGTCGGGGCCGTAGGTCCCGGATTTCCGGCTACTATGATCCAACTAATTAAACACTCTATTGTGAGCCGAGTAACTATCACACTATAATATGATACGACCAACTGTATATTTGGGCACTACATCTGCTTTTAAATTTTCTCCACCGAGGTCCCAGCTTTCGGGATACTATGATCCAACTAATTAAACACTCTATTGTGAGCCGATTAACTAACACAATATAATATGACACGATCAACTAAATATTTGGGAACTATATCTGCTTTTAAATTTTCTCCATCGCGGTCCCGGCTTTCCGTCTACTATAATCCAACTAATTAAACACTCTATTGTGAGCCGACTAATGAACACAATATAATATGACACGATCAACTAAATATTTGGGCAATATATCTTCTTTTAAATTTTCTCCACCGCCGGGGCCGTATGTATCGGCTTTCCGGCTACTATGATCCAACTAATTTAACACTCTACCTTGAGCCGACTAACTAACACACTATAATATGATACGACGAACTATATATTTGGGCACTACATCTGCTTTTAAATTTTCTCCACCGAGGTCCAAGCTTTCCGGCTACTATGATCCAACTAATTAAACACTCTATTGTGAGCCGACTAACTAACACACTATAATATGACACGGCCAACTAAATATTTGGGCACTATATCTTTTTTTAAATTTTCTCCACTGTCGGGACCTACGGCCCCGAATTTCCGGCTACCATGACCTAATTAATTAAACACTCTACTGTGAGCCGAATAACTAACATACTATAATATGACACGACCAACTAAATATTTGGGCCCTATATCTGCTTTTAAGTTTTCTCCACCGCCGGGACCGTGGGTCCTGGCTTTCCGGCTACTATGATCCAACTAATTAAACACTTTATTGTGAGCCGACTAACTAACACGGTATAATATGACACGACCAACTAAATATTTGGGCACTATATCTGCTTTTAAATTTTCTCCACTGCCGGGGCCGTAGGTCCCGGATTTCCGGCTACTATGATCCAACAAATTAAACACTCTATTGTGAGACAACTAATGAACACAATATAATATGACACGACCAACTAAATATTTAGGACTATATACCGCCGGGGCCGTAAGTCCCGGCTTTCCGGATACTATGATCCAACTAATTCGACACTCTACTGTGACCCGACTATATAACACAATATAATATGACATGACCAACTAATATTTCAGACTATATTTGGTTTTAAATTTTCTCGACCGCCGGTGCCGTAGGTCCCGGCTTTCCGGCTACTATGATCCAACCAATTAAACACTCTATTATGAGCCGACTAATGAACACAATAAAATATGAAACGACCAACTAAATATTTAGGACTATATATGCTTTTAACGTTTCTCCACCGCCGGGGCCGTAGATCCCGGCTATTATGATCCAACCAATTAAACACTCTGTTGTGAGCCGATTAATGAACACAATATAATATGACACGACCAACTAAATATTTAGGACTATATCTGCTTTTAAATTTTTTCGACCGCGGGGCCGTAGGTCCCGGCTTTCCGGCTACTATGATCCAACTAATTAAACATTCTATTGTGAGCCGACTAACTAACACAAAAAATATGAGACGACCAACTAAATATTTGGGCACTGCTTTTAAGTTTTCTCCACCGTCGGGGCCGTAGGTCCCGGCTTTCCGGCTACTATGATCCAACCAATTAAACACTCTATTGTGAGTCGACTAACTAACACAGTATAATATGATACGACCAACTAAATATTTGGGCACTATATCTGCTTTTAAGTTTTCTCCATCGCTGGGTCCGTAGGTCCAGGCTTTCCAGCTACTATGATCCAACTAATTAAACACTTTATTGTGAGCCGACTAACTAACACAGTATAATATGACACGAACAACTAAATATTTGGGCACTATATCTGCTTTTAAATTTTCTCCACCACTGGGGCCGTAGGCCCCGGCTTACCGGTTACTATGGTCAAACCAATTAAACACTTTATTGTGAGCCGACTAATGAACACAATATAATATGACACGGACAATTAAATATTTAGGACTATATCTTATTTTAAATTTCTCGACCGCGGCCCCGACTTTCCGGCTACTATGATCCAACTAATTAAACACTCTACTGTGATCCGACTATATAACAAAATATAATATGACAGGACCAACTAAATATTTAGGACTATATTTGCTTTTAAATTTTCTCGACCGTCGGGGCCGTAGGTCCCGGATTTCCGGCTACTATGATCCAACTAATTAAACACTCTATTGTGAGCCGAGTAACTATCACACTATAATATGATACGACCAACTGTATATTTGGGCACTACATCTGCTTTTAAATTTTCTCCACCGAGGTCCCAGCTTTCGGGATACTATGATCCAACTAATTAAACACTCTATTGTGAGCCGATTAACTAACACAATATAATATGACACGATCAACTAAATATTTGGGAACTATATCTGCTTTTAAATTTTCTCCACCGCGGTCCCGGCTTTCCGTCTACTATAATCCAACTAATTAAACACTCTATTGTGAGCCGACTAATGAACACAATATAATATGACACGATCAACTAAATATTTGGGCAATATATCTTCTTTTAAATTTTCTCCACCGCCGGGGCCGTATGTATCGGCTTTCCGGCTACTATGATCCAACTAATTTAACACTCTACCTTGAGCCGACTAACTAACACACTATAATATGATACGACCAACTATATATTTGGGCACTACATCTGCTTTTAAATTTTCTCCACCGAGGTCCAAGCTTTCCGGCTACTATGATCCAACTAATTAAACACTCTATTGTGAGCCGACTAACTAACACACTATAATATGACACGGCCAACTAAATATTTGGGCACTATATCTTTTTTTAAATTTTCTCCTTATGTCGGGACCCACGGCCCCGAATTTCCGGCTACCATGACCTAATTAATTAAACACTCTACTGTGAGCCGAATAACTAACATACTATAATATGACACGACCAACTAAATATTTGGGCCCTATATCTGCTTTTAAGTTTTCTCCACCGCCGGGACCGTGGGTCCTGGCTTTCCGGCTACTATGATCCAACTAATTAAACACTTTATTGTGAGCCTACTAACTAACACGGTATAATATGACACGACAAACTAAATATTTGGGCACTATATCTGCTTTTAAATTTTCTCCACTGACGGGGCCATATGTCCCGGATTTCCGGCTATTATGATCCAACAAATTAAACACTCTATTGTGAGACAACTAATGAACACAATATAATATGACACGACCAACTAAATATTTAGGACTATATCTGCTTTTAAATTTTCTCGACCGCCGGGGCCGTAAGTCCCGGCTTTCCGGATACTATGATCCAACTAATTCGACACTTTACTGTGACCCGACTATATAACACAATATAATATGACATGACCAACTAATATTTCAGACTATATTTGGTTTTAAATTTTCTCGACCGCCGGTGCCGTAGGTCCCGGCTTTCCGGCTACTATGATCCAACCAATTAAACACTCTATTATGAGCCGACTAATGAACACAATAAAATATGAAACGACCAACTAAATATTTAGGACTATATATGCTTTTAACGTTTCTCCACCGCCGGGGCCGTAGATCCCGGCTATTATGATCCAACCAATTAAACACTCTGTTGTGAGCCGATTAATGAACACAATATAATATGACACGACCAACTAAATATTTAGGACTATATCTGCTTTTAAATTTTCTCGACCGCCGGGGCCGTAGGTCCCGGCTTTCCGGCTACTATGATCCAACTAATTAAACATTCTATTGTGAGCCGACTAACTAACACAGTAAAATATGAGACGACCAACTAAATATTTGGGCACTGCTTTTAAGTTTTCTCCACCGTCGGGGCCGTAGGTCCCGGCTTTCCGGCTACTATGATCCAACCAATTAAACACTCTATTGTGAGTCGACTAACTAACACAGTATAATATGATACGACCAACTAAATATTTGGGCACTATATCTGCTTTTAAGTTTTCTCCATCGCTGGGTCCGTAGGTCCAGGCTTTCCAGCTACTATGATCCAACTAATTAAACACTTTATTGTGAGCCGACTAACTAACACAGTATAATATGACACGAACAACTAAATATTTGGGCACTATATCTGCTTTTAAATTTTCTCCACCACTGGGGCCGTAGGCCCCAACACTACGGTTACTATGGTCAAACCAATTAAACACTTTATTGTGAGCCGACTAATGAACACAATATAATATGACACGGACAATTAAATATTTAGGACTATATCTTATTTTAAATTTCTCGACCGCGGCCCTGACTTTCCGGCTACTATGATCCAACTAATTAAACACTCTACTGTGATCCGACTATATAACAAAATATAATATGACAGGACCAACTAAATATTTAGGACTATATTTGCTTTTAAATTTTCTCGACCGTCGGGGCCGTAGGTCCCGGATTTCCGGCTACTATGATCCAACTAATTAAACACTCTATTGTGAGCCGAGTAACTATCACACTATAATATGATACGACCAACTGTATATTTGGGCACTACATCTGCTTTTAAATTTTCTCCACCGAGGTCCCAGCTTTCGGGATACTATGATCCAACTAATTAAACACTCTATTGTGAGCCGATTAACTAACACAATATAATATGACACGATCAACTAAATATTTGGGCACTATATCTGCTTTTAAATTTTCTCCACCGCGGTCCCGGCTTTCCGTCTACTATAATCCAACTAATTAAACACTCTATTGTGAGCCGACTAATGAACACAATATAATATGACACGATCAACTAAATATTTGGGCAATATATCTTCTTTTAAATTTTCTCCACCGCCGGGGCTGTATGTATCGGCTTTCCGGCTACTATGATCCAACTAATTTAACACTCTACCTTGAGCCGACTAACTAACACACTATAATATGATACGACCAACTATATATTTGGGCACTACATCTGCTTTTAAATTTTCTCCACCGAGGTCCAAGCTTTCCGGCTACTATGATCCAACTAATTAAACACTCTATTGTGAGCCGACTAACTAACACAATATAATATGACACGATCAACTAAATATTTGGGGGCTATATCTACTTTTAAATTTTCTCCACCACTGTCCCGGCTTTCCGGCTACTATGATCCAACTAATTAAACACCCTATTGTGAGTCAACTAACTAACACACTATATCATGACACGACCAGCTAAATAATTAGGACTATATCTTTTTAAAAAATTTCTCGACCGCGTTATGATCTTACTAATTAAATACTCTATTGTGAGCCGACTAACTAACACACTATAATATGACACTGACCAATTAAACATTAGAACTGTTCTGTTATGACCACAAACTAAAGTTACATGAGAATATACTGATCAATCGACCAAATAAATGAACAATAAACAAAACGTAAGTAAATCTCCATTTTCGATTTGAAAAAAATCGATGAGAGGTTGAGCGGCCAAGATATATCGTTGGGGGAGGATATAATGGATATTCTCCGCCGTCCAGATTCGATCCTGCGGTCAGGATCGATGGATCCGCGAGAGTAGACCGTGGTCGTAGGATCTGTTTTTTAATACCAACCATCTCACTTATAAGAAAAAAAACTTCATTTCCTCCGCTCTGTCTTTGAATTTCAAGTAATTTCTTCGTCTCCTGCACTTATTCTCAGCAACAACAATTCCTGTCGTCTCATTCACCGATCATCATCAAAAATCAAGAGGAAAATCATCATCGATTAGGAAAATACGAGTTCGTCGTTCAGAAGAAAAATCATCATCAAAAATCAAGAGGAAATCATCATCGATTAGGAGAATACGAGATTGGTGAATTCGTGAATCTGTGCAGATAATCGAGAAGAAAAGAAAACTTAAATCTTCGTTTCCTCAACCTTTGTCTTTCGATTTCGAATAATTTCTTCGTCTCCTTCACCGAATCTCAACAACAAGACCTAGCCATAATATTTTTCTCCTCTTTTCTCTTTAACCTTGCGTCAATCTCAAACTCTATAAAATTCTGTAAAATAGAAGCTGCTAATGGGGATTGTCGAATCAAGAATCGCATGTATCCTAATGAGGTAAGCATTGAATTAGGTATGTTTAATTTCTATAGTTATCATTGTTTCAAATTTTTTTTTTGTGATTGATTTTATAATGAATTTAGGATTTGAAATCTAGGGTTTCATCTAATGAAAGTATTTTTTTTCTTTTCGTTTTTCTCTGATTTAGTTTTCCATGAGAAAGAAAAGGGTCTCGGGAGAAAACTATGTTTACCCTGAGACCAAATCAAGGGTTTGGTTGATCCTTAAACAAAATCAAAATTATTGGTTTTTGTAATTTCTGTGGTTCTAATTTCTAAATTTATGTTATTTGCAATTCAGGTTGTAAAATTCAAGCTTTAGTCTCAATTCCAACAGAAATTTCATGTCCTGCAGTGGTTTGTGTCTCAAATTTGTATTCGATTTTTGATTATTTATTTTTCTTGGATTGATCAGGGTTTTTGGTTGATTCGCAGGCATTGTACTTTGCTTCAGGTGGATGCATGCTTGGTATCCATGGTGATTAAGTTATGGTATGATTACGAGATATATAAGGTACGATTACGAGCTTCGGTTAGCATCTGCAATCCACATTAAAGTTACCTAGCAGGTTCAAGGAATTGATAAGAAACTCTTCCAATTGTTATGATTCAAACCCTAGCTTTATAATATAGTTTTTTTTTTAGTTATCAATTTGTTTAATTTAATTTTGTTCGTAATCACGATTATATATTGCCCATTCCTCATGGGCCTCAAGCTATATCCATTTGAGGGGTCGGGAAAAAATGGATAAAAGGCATACGGTTATGGTAAATTTACTTCAAAGTACTACTTATAACTTTGATTGAGATCAACACTTGAATTACGAGATCAAACCAATTAAATTGTGCAACAACTTCTTAGCTCATGTGGAACCGAGGTTGTGCAAAAGCTTCTTAATTACGAGATGATTATGAAGAGTTATACCTTAATTAGGATCCTGATTTATTTATTTTTTGGTGGAGAAGAAGATGTATATAGAAATATTGTTGCCGGAATTGTATTAGTTTCAATTTTTGTTTATGTTTTTTTGCTTGATTAAGGTTTTTGATTGATTGTTGAGGAGCAAGGAAGTGAGATACAATATATTATTCGAGGTCGTCAATTCATAATCTTAAACTTGGGAATCCCTTTCTCTCATGGTTTTAAAAATCGTACGATTCAAGATTTGAATCGTACGATTCGATTCATTTTGAAGCAAATCGATTCAAATCGTATGGTTGAATCGTTCTTCCAATGAATCGTGTAGTCAACCATCGTTGACTACGATTCTTGACTAAATCCTAAAGTCAAAAAAGAATTTCAAAAATGAAGGCCTCTCAAATGTTGCATGTTTTATGAGTTAACACAAACAACAAAGATTTAGTACCATATCATTTACTCTCACCACCTTCAATTATATTGATCAGAGAGTTTTTATTCTCTTTTCACATTGAAATCATTCCTCCGATGATTGTATCGAATTAGTTCACAAAAGATCTTCAGTATCTGCTCTAGCTTAGTAGGAGCTCTGTGTGAGCTAAAGAGAGTGTACAGAATTATTTCCTGTAATTGACTACCTGTGGAGAGGATTTGAAGCATGGTTTTAAAAATCGTACGATTCGATTCATTTTGAAGCAAATCGATTCAAATCGTATGGTTGAATCGTTCTTCCAATGAATCGTGTAGTCAACCATCGTTGACTACGATTCTTGACTAAATCCTAAGGTCAAAAAAGAATTTCAAAAATGAAGGCCTCTCAAATGTTGCCTGTTTTATGAGTTAACACAAACAACAAAGATTTAGTACCATATCATTTACTCTCACCACCTTCAATTATATTGATCAGAGAGTTTTTATTCTCTTTTCACATTGAAATCATTCCTCCGATGATTGTATCGAATTAGTTCACAAAAGATCTTCAGTATCTGCTCTAGCTTAGTAGGAGCTCTGTGTGAGCTAAAGAGAGTGTACAGAATTATTTCCTGTAATTGACTACCTGTGGAGAGGATTTGAAGCATGGTTTTAAAAATCGTACGATTCAAGATTTGAATCGTACGATTCGATTCATTTTGAAGCAAATCGATTCAAATCGTATGGTTGAATCGTTCTTCCAATGAATCGTGTAGTCAACCATCGTTGACTACGATTCTTGACTAAATCCTAAAGTCAAAAAAGAATTTCAAAAATGAAGGTAAAAAGAGGGGATGGAGAGTCGAACCCATGACCACCCAAGTCATAACTGAAATAGGGGATGGAGAGTCGAACCCATGACCACCCAAGTCATAACTGACTCCTCTAACCAATGTTCCACTTCAATTTTTTTGATTTCTAATGAAGTTTATTGGTATATATTAGATAAAACACCAAAGCTTTGCAATTTTATTAGATACTCAACATAATTCAATATTATTTATAATAAAATATACGATTTAATAATCGACCATGAATCTCCGATTCACGCTTTAATATGCGATTCGATTCATAAAAATAAAAAACGATTCGATCCACGATTTACGATTTCACAACCTTGCTTTCTCTGATCTCTTTCAGTCTCCTTATTTTCTGATCGTGTTTGTTTTGTGATTATTATTTTTATTTGTTTTTGTTGGCAGGTACACAAATGGGAGTTCTCAACCAGGTATGAATTGGGTCTTTCTATCCTCTTTGCTATTGATGTTCCGTTTTTTTACTGTATGTGTACTTTTGAGATTGTGGCTCCAGATTTTGATGATAAGGTCAGGCTTTAATTTGAGGATTTGCATTATTTTGTTTTGGTCATTTTTTTTTTGCGGTCCTTCCTTGCTTATCTGTTGTAGATTGTAATTATTAACGATAAGTTTGTTAATTTTTTGCAGTGTTTTAGTTTGTGTTGTTGGAGGTAGAACAGAATTGGGAAGAAGAAAATGATGACTAGGAATAAAAGAAGAAGGTATACACATAAATAAAAACCCAACTACAACTGGATTCTATAGTTTTTTTTTGGTTTTGATTCTTCTTTCTGATATAGTTAAATAGAGGTATCTCAAATCAATACCGTATTCTACAACTGTATTATCACATGGTTATGTGTCGATTTGATGGACAACAAAAGAAGTTAAGGACATATACTTGATGAGTTGCTCATATAAACAGAACAACTTCAGCTCGCGTCTTATTATGGTTTTATCGGGGCTTGATCATGCAACCATTCTTTGTTTGCATTGGAATTCTAGCTATTTTGTTTTGTGCATTGGAATTCTAGCTATTTTGTTTGTCTGCATTGGAATTCATTCTTTGTTTGCATTGGAATTCTAGCTATTTTGTTTTGTTCATTGAAATTCTAGCTATTTTGTTTTGTGCATTGGAATTCTAGCTATTTTGTTTGTCTGCATTGGAATTCAACTATTTTGTTTGATAATGATTCTTCAAAATTAGGTGTTCATTTGGCTTAACGGGGTTCTTTATTTCAGGTTTAAAGTTGGAATTCTGGAGAGGAAGAATAGGTTCAGATAAAACTCCAACGTTATTGTGTTTGGTAGTTCTGAGCCCTATGCAGGTTCTGATTTTGATCATCCTTTTATTGTGGTTTAGACTCTCGGCTTTGTTCTTTTGTTGATATTATATGGTTGTTGGTTGAGGTTCTAGCTATTTTGTTTGTTTGCATTGGAATTCTAGCTATTTTGTTTGTCTGCATTGGAATTCAACTATTTTGTTTGATAATGATTCTTCAAAATTAGGTGTTCATTTGGCTTAACGGGGTTATTTATTTCAGGTTTAAAATTGGAATTCTGGAGAGGAAGAATACCAAAATAGGCTCAGATAAAACTCCAACGTTATTGTGTTTGGTAGTTCCGAGCCCTATGCAGGTTGTGTTTTTGATCATCCTTTTATTGTGGTTTTGACTCTCGACTTTGTTCTTTTGTTGATACTATATGGTTTTTGGTTGAGGTACTGAAATGGTTGCGATTGAGCTATAACAGAAGTGTCAAAAGTGGTTTAACAACGAATTTCAATCAACTGACTCATTGAAAGTTAGTTGGAGATACTATATGGTTGTTGGTGGGCATTGTGTCTACACTACTTGGAGATTCAAATGTGTCTACACTACTTGGAGATACTAATAAAGTTAGTAAATTCAACTAAACTCATGATCGACAATTCGACATATCATGACATGTCATACATGTAGCTGCTTATTTTATTTTAATTATTCTTGCATGCCGTTTTTTTACTTTTGATTAGAGATTTTTTTTTCCGGGGCAAATGTATTTGGTAGGGTAGTCTGGCTGCATGGTTTTCTCACTGTAAGTTTAAATATGCCTAACACTCAGAAGATAATACGGAAGATGAATGCATGTTGAGCATTCATTTCTTTAAACTTCTTTGACTCCATTATTGATATGGATTGTGGAACGACCCGTCCATGCTTTCTAAAATACAGTTTAAAGCTTTCCAAGCTAATGATTTTTCATGGTGATATGAATTCCTGAAAGGGAAAATTTTATATGCAATTATATAAGGAGATGGTTGGGCGTACTGCACTTATGGAAGTCCATATATTATGTATAATACTGTTGATAATGGAAGGTGGTACTCTCTGTGATTCAAAAAGCTTTTGTTTGGACTGTTCAATGAAGAATCCCCTAGAGAACTCCTGAGAGGAATGCAATGTTCTTCATCTGGGACATCTGCCAAGACAACTGACAACTTTAAAGGTGATGCCAAGGTTGTCACGACAGTGGCACAGTGCTACCGAGGAATGAATCATCAAGGATCAGGAGACAAGCATACATTCATTCATTTAGTGCTTTGATTAATAATATGAAATACATTCATTTAGTGCCCTGTTTGACATTTTAGAATAGTTTGAAATTGATTATGTTTGCAACTAAACAATGCCCATCATAATTATTAGTTCAGAGCACATTTACTCGAGTCGAGCTTCAGTCCCTTACAAATGTAAACTAAACTGCACTGGCCACTAGCTAACCTCCATCACCTCAATGAATTTTTGGTTGTTGCCAATGCCATTGTTCTATTGTTATAACTATTTGGAGATTCGATCATTAAACTCATGGTACATTTTCTGAATATTAATCTCTGATACGAAAATTGCATATTTCATCTGTAGGGAGCTTTAAACAATGGACGAGCAAACTTTATCAGGACACGTGGTGCACAAAATTAAATGGCCATGTATGTGTAGCCTTTTCTGCTCCACTGGGTCTGCTTATCACTATAATCTTAGAAACCATATTTCTAAGAGATGCAGGGCACTGGAAAACAAGCTACTATAGGTCTTTTAGACCACCATAGTGCTTAGTTTTCTTTAATTACTCGGGGACTATATAATTTCTTTTGCCAAAAAAATAAAAATTAAATGAACACCAAGGGTCTTAAATGTTTTCAAAATTACTCTAATATATGTATATGTTATTCAGGTATATTTCAAGTGAAATGGAGATGGGGGTTGTTGTACACTGGGCGAAATCAGAAATGGCATACAGAGATTAACTACGGTAAACCAGAAATGCCTTATCTATATCATTATCCGAACAAAAATTCAAACAAATTTTTCTTAGTGCTCCAGTTAAAGATTAAATGTTTCAAATTATGTTGCAGTCTTACAGAATGTTGCTTCACAAGTAATTTAAAATTTTACTTCCATGCCTTTGTTTCATGACGTACATATTTCATTCGAGATAACTTGAACATACTAGACTGAGATGATGCGTTTGGTATCATAATATTTTTTTTGAGAAGTATTATGGATCACCGTTGTCTACACCCCCAGCTACCAGTACAAGTACTTCGAAACTTGTAAAAACAAAAAAATTCAGGAATATCGAGCAGTATCCCGGTGCCTCCAATCGTTGCATGTCATGTAAGTAGTCTACAAACTTGAGTTGAGTCAGATAGGTGTCTATTTTTTTATGTATCCATATTCGTAATCATAGATGCTAGCTAGGTGACTGTCAAATGAAAATGGTTCATGGAAGTTCAGTTCGTTTTAACTTATCCAGAACTAAAACCTGTGAGGTTTTAAATGTGGAATTACGGAAAGGTTATCTTTTTTTCTTTTCTTTTTTGGTTTGGCTCCATCTCTGTGAACCCACAGATACATTAGTGATTAATCTGTTCTTTTTTTATTGGTGTGTGAAGATTTTCCATTGATTTGTTCTCTACTTTCCTCATCTGGATTATTCGTGATTCTATTTATGGAACCACCAATTTACAAGTATCTACCCTTGAAATCCTTTCATCTTTTGATAAGAGAGTATTGTTTAGCGTTAAATGAAAATGATCGCAGAAAGCATTCAGTTCGTTATTTTTTTTTATATAAAATATGGAACTTGAAAATTTCAAACGCATGATTGAGAGGGCAGTTTGCACTATTATAGACAAATTATAGTAACAAATTGATCTATGCAGATCCAAGTATACTTCAAGTTAAGAACCTACGCAGAATATAAGGCATCATAAATTCATACTAACCGATGGATCTTATTTCTATGTACAGAACACTTCGAAGAAGTTGCGGAATTGCAGCAAATTCAATCTTTCCATGTAAGAAAATCTTTTGGCTTCATATTTTCCCAATCTTTTGGCTTAATTATTTATTGTTAACAGTGAGCACACCTACGACCTATAGAGCTACTAGCAAATTTGGGCACTACACTTGCCTTTAAATTTTCTCCACCGCCGGGGTCGTAGGACCCGACCCCCTATCCAGATATTATGGTCCAACTAATTAAACACGCTACTGTGATACTGATCACCGACCAAACAATAAACAGTACTCTAAAAAGGTTTTGCGACCGAGTATTTTCAATTAATGTTCAATTCTATTATTGTTTAGGTATTAAGTCTTTAGTTAATATAAACTTTAGATATCGTTTAGCTATATTATACTTTAAGCTATATAAGCTTAGAACAACTTTTCCAAAATCGACGAGAGGTTGAGCGTCGGCCGCAGGCCGGCGTGATACCTAGTCTCTTGATTAAGGAAAAGTGGTCCTTATGTCTAGGACATTCGTATTCGTAGGATCGGCCGATCATGCGGCTGGGATATATCGTTGGCCATGGATACTTACTTTCATCGGAGTTTATTTTGGGCGGCGTGGATCGGCTGATCATGCGGCTGGGATATATCGTTGGCCAGGGATATTTATGTTCGTCGGATCTGTTTTGAGTTTATTTTGGGCGGCGTGAATGGTGACTTGGGCCGACCAAAATCTAATAACTTTACGAAGAAGAAAAAAAAACGAACTTGGGATTCCCTATTTCTGTATATAGCCGTCCAAACCTTGCTCTGTGTTCGTCACCACTTCCCTTCTTCTGGATTTTATTCTTAAACCTCATGCAAACCTTCTTATCGATTGTCTCTTCAAATCCCGATCATACTATTGCAGGATTATTGAACTGTTAATGAACTTTCTCTGAGGAATTCCATTGAAGCAAAAAAAAGTTAACACCATCAGGACGTACAAATAAGAATACATCAAGGTAAATCTAATGTAAACCCTGATAAAAAAAATTCAACGTCATCAAACTATCATCATAAGGTCAGGTCATTGAAGAAAATATGAAAAATCCCTAATAATTTCACGGATTTTCCATTTTTAGGTAAGTTTTAATAAAACCCTAATTTATTTTTGTACAACTTTTAATACCTGATTTTTATATAATTAATATGAGAAATTCTTAATCAGGATCCTGAATTTGCAGGTAATTCTTATGGGTTCATGAAGTCGCTTAAATACATATTTGAATTGCAATTTTGCAACACATTTTAGATTCATGAATGTTTCTTAGAGTTTAACTTCCGATCTCTTTATTTCTCTTGGTTTAGAGTTTAACTTCCGATATCTTTTGTCTCATCATATGTTGTGATTAATGCCCCGGTTGATTAATAGCTAACCTTAGAATTTTTTGATAACTCTAGACCTATGAATTTTTATTATTTTTTGGTAGATATTGTAGCTAATAAACTCAAGCAGGTTTTGGATTAATGTGAAGGTTTAATACATTTGATCTCATCTGATATGCCATTACAAAGCATCTGTTTTCTCAGTAGGTAGTATTACCGATTAGAAATTTGTCGACATCATAGTTAAACACTTCAGTTTCCTGAGAAACACCATTAAATTAGGTTAATCTTTCACAGCATTCATGGTAATCTATTTGATATAGGTTTTGTCCTATTTCTTATTAACACTTTATTTTTTGTCACTTTGTTTGTTATCACTTTTGTCGCAGTTCAATGATTTAAAAAAAAATAGTACATTGGATAGCTTTGACGTTATTTAGTTAAACAAAAAGATTAGTGCTAAGTAGAATGCACTTTCAACTGGAGCTTCACATATTAATAGTAGTTCTGTTTTGTATCCTATATAGTTAAGTATAATTCATGATTAGTGCTAGACCCATGTCAATCCAAATGTTACTAAGATGATCGTCGTCGGATTAATAAAGTGCATGGCTGCAATATGATGATGGCTTATGGGCTTTGGGACATTTGGATGTGCATGAAACTCCCATTTGTTTGGGATAGTGTACAGTACAAATTTTAAATAGTGTCCACAACAACCATAGTTTTAATTGTAGTCTTCCTGTTGTGAAGCTGGTAACTAGGGTGCATAAGTTCCAATGATTTTGGAATGCACAAAAATTTCATTATTAACCCACAAGTAAGCAATTAATATGTCAATTACCAGGTAAGATGTACTTTAGAACATGGAGTTTAAGTTTGTCTCAGAAAACAACAATATTTATCCCGTCAAAGACAAATCGGAAAGAGAAATCAGTTAAAGCACACAACGCAGATTTTAATGTAACACGGTTTTAGAAGCTTTTGTACGAGCCTAGTATAAGAAGATGTCTTAGAGGCCTCCTTTTGGAACCAAAAGTCTGATCCAGACAACCTATATAGCCAGAGAGTCATGGTTGTCGCTACAACTGCAAAGAGAACGACAAGTACAATGGTAACAAGAATGGAGGTTCTCGGATTTGGTAAAAGTGGATATAGCTGAATTTTCCACTTTACTATTTGCACGAGTAGAAACACAAGTTTGTACCTGATAAAATTCTTAGTAAATTACAATAAAATTCTAAACATAATAAATGCTTTATACCATTCTTAGCTTCTTGCATTTGGTTTTCGACAAGTTTTCCGAAGGTAAGAATTAGATTTCATTATAATCTGAATTTCAGTGACTTGCAATACTCTTTGATGAATTTTTTTGTTAAGTCCAAGGTTTATTATAACAAAAAAAACAACGTAATTACAAGAATTACAAGATAAGAGGCTCGAGGTCTCCCCACCCCCATAAACCAAAGGAGCGGGAAAACTCTAAAAACTCAAAAATTAAGCTCATAAACACAAATAAATAACATAAAGAGAAAAAATAGGAACATTAATATCGTTTGCGCCCCTTGTTTCCAACTCTAAAATTTCTCTTCTTGGAATGAAGACCAACAATTATTTGTGTCAAATCAAGGTCTCCATAAGGGTCCTTGTATTCATCTTCATAAATATCATCATATTCATATGCATCCTCGTCTGAAGCATAATTACCACCAGGAATAAGTTTAATAGGTTTTTTCTTAGGTGTAATTCTTTCCATTTGATCATTTTTTCCCATGAAATAGTCTTGTCTAAAGGCCGGATCTCTAATAAAATTAGCACACACTTCATCAATCTGAATAGTACTTTCCACCTCTAGTTCCTCCTTAATTAAAATATTATCGAGATCAAAAACATTATCCTCCTTTGAATTAATAGCCATGATCTTGGCAGCTTGCTTGGCTACTTTTATAGCTTGTTTCCTTGCTAGAATATCTGCATCCACTTCACCCCAATCTTTTGAACCCATACTATTATCTGAGTCACTAGAATCATCTTGTTCCTCTTCCACCAAAGCCTCACTAGAATTATTAACAAGGCCTAAATCTGAAGCTATAACACCATACTTGTTATTCACCACTACTTCAGTTTGAAAAAGAGCATCCACAAAAGGAGTTTCAAAATATTTAAATTTAAAAGGAGTACCTTTGTTTGGTGATTTCTTACCATTTATAGCTTTCCAATCCTCTTTAGAAGCCTGAGAATTAGTCACGACATTCTCAGAATTAGTCTTGGTCACGTAAGTATTCAAACCCTGAATATTATTCACGGCTTGAATTTCTATTGATAGGTGTCTAAAACACCGTATTATTTATCTATTGTTTATGATTTCTATGCTAGTTTTCTTGTAAATTATGTACCTTATGTTTTGTTTTTGAGTATTTAGGTACTTTGGAGTCATTTGGATCAAAAGAGGAGGAAACATGGAAAAAGCATGGGAGGTGGACTATTTCTCATTATTTGCTTCTATTTCTTGATTCTTATCTGAAAAGTATGTCGACTTTAGTGATGCAATTTTTGTCTGAAAAGCACGACTGCTTTAGTGATGAATATAAATTTAAGTGAAGAAGTGGGTATGAGAAATAAGAGGCGGTTGCTGCTGGTGGGAGAAAGCATTCAATGGGAGCATAAAGGGGCGAAGTTGTCATTTCAGTTGAGAACACTATCTGGAACTAAGCCAAGGTTAAGACAATCATATTTGAAGGAGTATTAAATATAGATCAGCTGAGGTTAAGGGGTTGGAGGCTTTAGGCTAGCCCTTATCAAGAAGTAACCACCCATTATAAGAACCCCATTCTGGGGTGGTTTCTATTACTGGGGTGTACTCATCCACCCCAATCATTTCTAACCTAAATCAACTCTCAAATAATTTTTGCCTGAAATTAATAAAAATAGAGGCGCAGCCACTGACACTGAAGTTGAGAGAATCAGCCGATTGAGGAGTAGAGAGGGAAGGTTTCTATGAAGATCAATGATTCTACATATAGGGTTTGTGGTGGATTTGATTCTGAAACAGCTAGGAGGTGCTGCTTTCGAATTCAGAAGAATAAGGAGTGTTGGTGTTCTTGGAGATGGAATAGAAAAGGGGATCTGAGATTCGAATCCAGAGGGAAAGATTAGGAACTGAATGAGAAATTGAAGCAGGAAAATGAGGGTTTTAATCATCTAATAGTTTTGGCTGATGCTCAAGAGAAGAACATAGAGATAGGGGATCTGAAGCAGAGTTTGGGTTGCTAGTTTGCTGCCAAATATTTAAATCTCAGAAGATTTGTTGATGGGTGGAATTGGTTTATGGAACTGTAGTTGATATTGTGACTGCCAATCTCAGAGATGAAGGAGGTTCTGTTGCTATGGTTGAGAATCATAAGCTAGGGTTTGTGATGAATTTCATAGGATGGAGAAAAAAATACCTGGGTGGTTTCTGTGTGTGTGTGCTGCGAGTATCGGGTTGAGATTCTGAATCTTTGCTTAAGGCTTAAATAAATGTTAGGATCACAGGCATGAAATACAGATGGCTGGAAGTGGCAGTGGTGGTATTGGACTAAAGTTGCAGATGGTGAAGCATGAGAACTGTTGGAATTTCAAAAAGAGGTGGAACAATGGTGGTGTTGTTGTCTTAGAAGTGTTGGTTTGTGAAGCTGCATTGCAGGGAAGACAAGAAGCAGCTGCAGTTGAAGGGTTGAGCTGCAGTTGGTGATTAGGAGTGGTGGTTGTTTCTACCTCAGTGCAGAACTGCTGTTGGAGTTGAATTGGATTTGAAAGAGTTAAAATGGGTCTGTGGAGTTTGTTGGTGGTAGCTCAGAAACTAGAATGAATAGTGAGTTCAGTTCAAGTTATGAAGTTGTAGAGTGGGAGCTATGAACAACTGGAGTTTGTGAATGCAGATGAATGACATGTTAGGTTGTGCTGTAAAGCTATAGCAGGAGAGAATAATTGTTTATTCAAATTACAGGGTATGAAGAAGAAAAATGGTGGATGATGTGTTATGGGTTTGTCTCAGATGAGATGCTGGATAAAATGGTGCAACTAATGATGTTGATGCAGCTACAGATGCAATGAGTGGTTAGGTGGCCTGAGAATGGAGTTGTGAAGTGGCAGTGTATTACAGGTGATGGTGATGGTTTGTGTTCAAGATAGGCTGCTGCAGGAATGAATAGCAGTTGGAGTGAAGCTTAGGTGGTGGATTTGAGCATGTGGTTCTGGTGGCAATGGAAATGGTGGTTGTAATGGACTGGAGTTTGGCTGTGGTGTTGGAGGCTTGCGAGGTTACAGGTGTAGCAGTTGGGAATAAAGCAGTTGCAGATGGAGGTCAAGGAAGGAGCTGCTGTTATAGATTTGTGATGCAAATGAGTCTGAAGCTGGCAAGGAGAAGTGATAACAGCTGAGTTGCAGAAATGAAGATGGGTTCAGAGTGGAGAGCTTGAACTACATGGAAGAAAAGATTGTTCCATGGGTTTGCAGGGAGGAATTGAAACTATTTACTTCAATGCAACTATGCAGAGCAGCTGCCAGAAGCTGGTTTGGTGGAGTTGGTGCTTGTGTGCAAGTGGGTATGGAACTGGTGCTGTTGATTACAAATATGGTGAGATTCAGTGGATATGGGTTAACTGGGTATTGAGCTGCAGGTAAGGTAGTGGTGAATGGGTAGGAGGCCTTGGAACTAGAACCAGAAGCTGTTGCCAGTATTTGAGTCTTATAGTGAGACATGGAGGGTTGCAGTGGGTAGAGTTGGTGTCTGCGAAATGGCCAGGCAAGAAATGGAGTTACAACCATGTTGCAGTTGGTGGTGGTCTGAACAGCTGGTGCAAATGGTGGTGTTTTGGTTTGCAAGCCAAGTGAACTGCAAATGAACTGATGGTGGTGTTGGTGCTCATAGGTGAATGAATGGGTTTGAATGATTGAAGGTGGAAAGTGGTTTCGCAGGGATGAATGGCTCATGAGATATGATGTGGTGTTTAGTGTGAAATTAGAAGAGTGGTACAACCAAAATGGCTTATGGCCGGGCAACTCAGTCAGAGCCGAGTTAGCCAGCTGACTCGGTTCTGACTCAGTATATTTTGACCAAGTCGACTAACGGAAGACCGTTATGTCAACGGTTAACTCCAACGGAATCTGACGGAATATTCCTTCGACGGCAGTGATTTTTCAGGCAACCGACGGCTACTTTCCGGCGCCGGATTCCGGCCAAGTTCCGGCCAAAAACCCAATTTTCCGGTGACCACTTTTGGGACATATTTTCTACATGGTTTTCTCTTGCTCGTGGGCCGGGTGAATTTCCAACTAGTGGACTTTGAAGACAAAACCTATTTTTGGAAGGAGAAAAAGCTATAAAAAGGAAGTTTTCTACACAATTTAACACAACGTTTTATTCTATTCTTGGAGATTTTGCAGATAACTACTTCTAGGGTTTGCTTTCTTTTATGTTTCATCTTATTTCTTTGAATATTATGATGATGAACTCCATGAATATGAGTAGATAAATACAATAATTGGTTATGGGATAAAAGTTGATTTCTTCAAGCATGTTATTTGATTCTATGAATTAGTTTTGTCTCAATTTTATCGTTAATGATTCATTGTTTTATTATCATATGATTTGAATGCTAGTTTGGTTGAGTCCGGAATAAATTGGATTTGTTTTCATCTCTATAGCTATATTAGGGTTTTCAATACGTAAAAGTTGTTATCTCTGATTTTTAGTAGCATCTTGTGGTTAGTACTTGTAGTGATACATATTTTTAATCGCATATGAATCATAACCTTTGTTAAAACGAATTAGTGCTTTTACACGTTTGTTTGCATCGATTAGTCTTATTTCATAGAACTTACTCTTAGGGAGTTAAATCTAATTGTGCTTTTACACTTTAGGTTTCTTTTTAAGAAGATTTCACGATAGCATCTTTTAATGTTGTTTGTGATAAAATCAGAAAATAAACGGGATACTCTTGCGATCAAGATATCCTAGGACTTTTGATAATTGAGAGATTAAATACCAATTCTAATCATAGATGAAAAATACATGTTTCAGAATGATACTATCCCTTGACCAATATCTTCTCCTTATTGATTATTCCAACTATTTACTTTGCTTTATTTAGTATTATTACTTTGATAAAAACAAAAACACACCTTGGGTTATTTGGTTACATAAGAATCTGAAAATTGCATAACAACAATCGCCTCTCTGTGGATACGAACTCTTTCTTATCGAATACTATATTTATAATTAGTAAAGTGAGGAAGTGAATTATTTTTGACGCATACGACACGCATCATCTGTATTTTGCTTGGACACAGACTTATTCTTATTCTTAATCTCGGAAGTTTTTTGAGTTAACAAATTCTGCACGGATTGGTTTCCCAAATCAACACGGACTGCATGAGCAGATTCATTCACGAACAAATCATAGTTCGGGTTGGACTTAACTTTCCTATTTTTCACGGGCTTATTAGTTTGCTTGCAAGCCATAATCTCAGAATTCCCTTGCGTAGTATTATTGTCAACATGGCCAGAACTATTACGTATAGCCTGATCTTTCTTGGCAGCAATATTATTTTTACACCTTATCAATTTAAGTTGAGCTTCACGATACTCAATAAAAGTTTTGTCGAGTTGCTCTTCTAGCTGTTTATCATCCAAATTTTCATGAACTGAATCAATACTCTCCTTCCCATACTGCACATTATCATCAAAAATATTGACGTTATTTGCATGGTTCATGGGAATTTTTACGAACTTCTTTCCTGTAGGTACCGAATATCACAAGGCATTAACTTACGAACATCGTGACAAATATAAGAGGAAAGAGTTACAAAATAATACGAAGATAGGGGAAGCACAGGGAAGTATGAAGATTTGCGAAGATAGAATAATCGTACGAAGATGTGTTGCGATACTTCGCAACACATATACAGCTGTATAAAGTTCATTATAAATAGGAGTTCAAATGTAAAATTCAGGAGGTTCTTTTGGTGAGTATTAGAAATTATCTTAGGAAAGAGAATAGAGAAAGTTGTAACTATTCTAGTTCCATTTAGATACTTCTTTGTAATCAATTGAGAGAATTAATAAAAAAGTTGTCATTCAACATCAAGAACTTCTCAAGTTTTACTAATTCTACTGAGGGTGTAGTTGTAGGTTATTCTGCAACTACATAATTGGCGCTAGAAGGAGGGGTTGTGATAGCCAAAATTTGAAGGAATTGTGGAAAATTTGAAGGTCAAATGGAGTCAGTGGATGGAGATTGAAAAAAAGAAGAATGTAATATGATCACAAAGACAATGATTGATGAATTTCATAATAACATGAAGGGAAAGATATACAAGCGAGATTGTAGAGGAAGAAAGATCATGGAGGAGGAGAAAATAACAACTTTAGAAGAATGGGAAAAACAGAAAATCACATTTTCAGTAGCAGAAATTCTAAATGAAGACTTGAACCACACTTCACCATTGGTGATCACAGTTCCAGTCATGCGAGAAGAGAAGAAAGCTATATAAAAATAGAAATTAAACCGAATCTTGGTTGATACAGGGAGTTCTGTTAATATCATATTTTATCATGCACTTAAAGGGGTGGGAATTAAAGATGAAGAAATCACAAATTCAAAATGTCTCATTCATGGATTAGGAAAATCTACAACAAAATCTAAGGGGGAAATAGCACTGCGAATATTGGTAGGAGAAATCGAAACACATATAGTCTTATGTGTGATAGATATGGAATCTCCATATAATATGCTGATAGGAAGGTCGTGGATTCATGCGATCAAAGATGTTGCTTCAACATTACATCAGAAAATCAAATTTCCTGCACCAAATGGAATACAGGAAATAAAAGGAGATCTTGATAGTGCAAAATTTTGTTATCAGATTGAAGTAAAACAGTGTGGGAGGAGATCAAGAAAGAAACAGTTTCGTAGAAAACTTGCGAAGGAGGTAAAAAAGGAAGAAGAATTCAGAGTGTATACAATAAGAGCAAAGGAAGGGAGAGGAATACCAAGTGAGATTCCAGAAAAAGAAGGGGAACCAGCAAAAAAAATCAAAGAACCAACACCTATGGGGGAGCAAAGTCCAAGCTATGTTGCAGCTGAACCAACTAAAGAAGTAAATATTGGAAGTAAAGAGGAGCCTTTATTATTGCGAATTGGAACTAAGATGGATGAAGAAGAAGAAAAGAGAACTATTGATCTCTTACGAGAATATAAAGATATATTCACAGGAAGTGTAGATGGGATACTAGGAATTGATCCATCAGTGGCGTGTCATATATTGAACATCGATAAAAACGTAATACCATTCAAACAAAGAATAAGGAAGATATCACAAAGTTATCATGCACAGATAGAAGAAGAATTACAAAAGATGCTGGATGCAGGAATCATAAGGGAAGCAAAATACCCAGAATGGATTGCGAATATGGTCATTATTCCGAAAAAGAATAAAGGGATAAGAATTTGTATAGATTTAACTGATCTAAACAAAGCCTGCCCCAAAGATAGCTTTCCATTACCAGACATACCACAAATGGTGGAATCAGCTGAAGGACATGATAGAGTCACTTCACTTGATGGATGTAAAGGGTATAATCAAATATCACTCGCAGAAGAAGATCAAGAACATACTGCCTTTTTTGCTCCAAGAGGTTTGTATTGTTATGTGAAGATGCCATTTGGTTTGCGAAATGCGGGTGTCACATATCAACGAATGGTTGAAAAAGTGTTCGCAAAGTGGATACATAAAACTTTGGAAGTATATGTAGATGATATGTTGATAAAAAGCAAACAAGCCAAAGATCATGTGCAAGATTTGAAGGAAATATTTGAACAAATGAGAAAGTTCAGCATCAAATTAAATCCTGAGAAATGTATAATTGGAGTTGCGTCTGGAAAATTCTTGGGATATATAGTATCAAAGGAGGGAATACAAGTTGATCCAAAAAAAGTACAAGCAGTTCGTGACATGCCAACACCTGCAACAGTAAAGGAAGTACAAAAGCTAAATGGACTCTTGGCTTCACTCGGAAGATTTATTTCGCGAATGTCAGATAAGTGCAAACATTTTTTCAACATACTTAAGAAGGGAGCAAAATTCAAGTGGACTGATGAATGTGAAAAATATTTTCAAGGAATCAAAGAATATCTCACAAATACATCCATATTACAGAAACCAGAGAAAAACGAAGAATTATTGGTATACCTCGCAACAACTCCATATGCTCTAAGTGCAGTTCTGTTGCGAACAGACGTAGGAATAGAAAGGCCCATTTACTACATCAGTAAAACTTTTAACGCAGCAAAGAGAAATTATTCTAAAATGGAGAAGTTAATCTTAGCCCTGGTTTATGCATCATTCAAGTTACGAATATACTTGCAAGCACATGTGATAAAAGTGGTAACCAAGGTGCCAATTGAATCAGTTATGAAGAACACCAAAAGGTCAGGGAGAATAGAAAGGTGGAATGCACAAGTAAACCATTACAAGATAAAATACGAAGTATTATTATCGCAAAAGTCACAAGTCGTCGCAGATTTCTTGGCAGAATTTCCTTTGGAAGAAGATGAAGCAGTAGAAGAAATGATGGATGTTGAAGAAGAGTTTGGGAATCCAAAAGACTTGTTAACAGAACCAAATAGATGGGAAATTTTAGTAGACGGATCATCCAACAGTGAGGGGAATGGAATTGGAGTTGTGTTGATCTCACCAGAAGGAGAAAGAACAACATTCTCATTCAGACTAGAATTTGCATCCATGAATAATTAAACAGAGTACGAAGCTGTAGTGCACGCATTGAAGATCGCAATAGAAAAGAATCTTGAAAGTATAAGGATAACAAGTGATTCGCAGCTGGTAATTTGTCAAATTAAAGGGGAATATACCACAAATGAGTCTTCCTTGAAGAAATACAATAAACTTGTTGCTGAATTATCTGCGAAGATACCAAAATTAAAGTGGAGGCATATAACAAGGAAATACAATCGACTCGCAGATGCTTTTGCATTCATTCCAAGTATGATGACAAATCCTAATATAAGAAATATCAAAATTCAGACGATTCAACACCCATCGGTGAACAAAAAAGAAGAAATTGAGGAGGCAGTTGTGATGGAAGTAGAAAGAGAATTACCAAATAACATCGCATATTGGAGAAAAGAAATTCATGCATATCTCGCAACAGGAGAAGTATCCAGGAACAGACTAGAACCACATAAATTAAAGAGTCGTGCAACAAACTATGAGCTGCGAGAAGGAATTTTATACAGAAAATCTTTCAATGGACCACCTCTCAGGTGCTTAACTCGTGAAGAAGGAGAAAAATATTGAAGATGTTACATGGAGGAGAAGCTCGCAATCATAGTGGGGGAAGATCTCTAGCATACAGAGCAAAGATACAAGGATATTACTGGCCTTATATGCATGCAGACGCAAAATTGTTCGTACGAAGATGCAAGGAATGTCAACGACATGGTAAAAGAATTCATGCACCAGGGGCAACATTAACTTCTTCAACAAGCTGCTGGTCTTTTGGGAAATGGGGGTTGGATATTGTCGGACCATTTCTGCCTGGATCCGGACAAAGGCGATATTTGATAGTCGCAACAGATTATTTCACGAAGATCGCAGAAGTAAAAGCAAGACAAACATATTCGTGATAAAGATTTTTTTACGTTCATATTTGAGAACATCATTTGCAGATCGGAGTTCAGCGATTAGTATCGATAATGGAAAACAATTTGAAGGGCAGAATATAGATATGTTACTAAGTGATTTTAGGATAAAATGTGGGAAATCAACTCCGTTATATCCACAAGCTAATGGACAGGCAGAGGCAACAAATAAAACAATTGTAGATACAATCAAAAAGAAATTAGAAGGACATCTCAAGGGGTGGTGCGAGCAAGTACCTAGTGCAGTCTGGGCATACAATACAACTAGAAGAGAGGCAACTGGAATGTCTCCTTATTGCTTAACATATGGAGTAGAAGCAGTATTACCAATGAGAGGTTGTAATTCCGAAAACAAAGAAAGAAGCTTGGGAAAGAAATTTAAGTGCAGGGGTAATATTAAGTGAACTGGATGATTTGGAAGAAAAAAGAGAAAAGGTGTTGCACCATATGAAGATTTATCAGGAACGATTAGCTCGAGAATACAACAAGAGAGTCATTGAACGTGAATATCAACCAGGTGATTTGTTCATGCGAGAAACACCTCCATATCAGAAAGAAAATGGAGGAAAATTATCACCAAAATGGGATGGACCATATGTTATCAAAGAGGTTGTGGGAAGCGGAGCTTATCGGCTGATGGATCCAGAAGGGAGAGACATGGGTTTGAGACTTGGTAGACCTTGGAATAGACTGTATTTGAAAAGGTATTATCCATAAAACTCATGATAAATTTTACGAATATTGTTTGCTCTCAGGAAATATGCAAAAATTACGAATTTCAAATTTTTTATTGCGATTAACTTTCATTAAAGAAAGACGCACACATTAACTTGCGAAGAAAAGACCACAATTTGCGAATAAAAGACCGCAATCTGTGATCAGCTTTCAAAAAAGAAAGAAAGCCGCAGAAATATTACACAGGCAAACCTTTGTGGTGTACAACCTAGTTCGCGAAGCAACATTTCGTAAGAGGCAAAGTCCTAAAGTACGTCATTTAAGGGGGTACCTATAAGCATGGATCAGGGACACCGGAACACCACCAAGGCACCTGAGTACATGGAACTTTACGGGGTACCTATCCGGGTTAGACACCTTGGATTCTCACCTAATCTTGCGACATTACGCAATATTATGCGGTGTAACATGATTTAGGTTGGGAGACTAACGCATACTGTCTTTCCCAAGAAGTGCAGAAAACGATCAAGGCGCCGAGGTACACGGTTGAGTCAAGAGTGTCGGGTGGGCTTGAAGCACATCTGCCATTTTTGACAAGTCTTGGCAAATGATGCATTTGGCCCAAAGATACCCCATAGGGTGCAACCTCGTAACTATAAGCCCTATAGGCAAAAAGGATAAGAGGTTGCGATCAAAAGTTGGTTGTTTGCAAAACCGGATGGGAAGAGCTAACCTTGTATGGTCGATGTACGCTTCCTTGAAGGGGAAACCAAGGGGAAGATAAAGGGAAGCACCCTCCATTAGGGAGATGATACGTGCTATAAGACGCAAATGTCATGAGGCTTCTTGTTTGCAAAAACATAAAGGCTTGTCATATTTGTGCAACAATTGAATTTCTGCGAGCATTCTAAGAGAGAAACAAAACATACAAAGAGAACTCGCAGAACATAACAAACAAGTTAAGATGAGATCAATGGGTTATTACATGAAAGTGTAAAAACGTCCTGCGATTTCATCGCAAGACGACAATGTCACGAGATTGTATATTCGCAAGAATGTTCAAACTTGTCATATTATCGCAAATACAAAAATATTATCACAAAAGAGGTGGCAAAATAAGACCTTTACTTAGGAAGGCATGATAAGACCACAAAAATTAATGAAAATTATTACATCAATATCATTGGAGAATTTTTACAAGAGTATATATATCATGAAGTTCTGACAAAGAAGATAGCTCCGTCAATATCATTGAAGAATTTTTACAAGAATATAAATCATGAAGTCCTAAAAAATAAGACAGCCCTATTGAAGAATTTTCATGAAGATATAACAAAAGATGCAATTCTTCTCGCAATCAAAAACAGATAGTTCGTATTCATTAAATTTTACGAGAATTACATACTTCTTATACTTCTTCATATACTGAATAATTCTCCACAACTTGAATATTTCTTATAATTCTTCAAGAACGTCTCATATTTATTATACTTCTTCAACGGATACTTCATTTTGCGAAGGTTAAGTACTTATTATACTTCTTCATACATTAAGTAATTCTTCATAGATTAAATAATTCTTATACTTCTTCATACATTGGATAATTCTTTACGGATTGAATACTTCTAATACTTCTTTAAAGATATTTTATACTTCTTATACTTCTTAAGGATATTTCATACCTCGTATTTCTTATACTTCAAAGGGAGGATTTCTTATTCACAATCGCAAAAAGCTGAAGCTTTGTAAGTTGAATTAGGGCAGATATTCTAATACTTCCAACAATGTTTAATCATCTGAAGAGCAATAATAGGGGGAAAGGAGATACTAAACTATATTCTTTGAGTTATATTATTTCTCTTCATATGATCAAATAAAGCATTCAATTTAAGAAAGCATTCAAATTAAGAAAGGTCAAATCACCTTCGCAAAATATCAAATGTACTTCTTAAAAGAACAAAAATAGTAGGCATAATTGTTTGCAAAAAGAAAACCAACAGTAGCTGAGAGAAGGAGTTCAAAAGAAAGGAGAACAAGAGAATAAATGATAATTTGAGAAAGAATATTATTATGCTTCATCAACACTCTGTGCTGGATCTTTAAGGTGAGCAGGGTCATTAGCAACTTTCGACTTTTGCGAAATATAATCCTTTGAATAATCTGCAACAGGAACATCTCCTTGAGGAATATATTCTTTTTCATCATCAAGTCCTTCATCATCACTCTCATAATCAAAATCACTATCAGGCTCACGAACAACTTCATCGTCAGATATTTTCAGATGAGTAATTTTCACAGGAGGCAAGGCTCTTGATAAGAGAATGTTATTCGCAAAGACTTGAGATTTCAGATGACTTTCACGAAGTATAGCTTTCTGATGGTTGGTATCCTCGATATCTTTGGAATAAGAAAGATATTTGAATCTCCGAGTAGCACGATCACGAGAGTTGATTAAGCGAGTATAAAGCAAAGCATTTTTCTTACGAAGCTCAGAACAGGAGGCTTCTAATCCAGCCTTAGCATTGCGAAGGTTGTTCTCATATTCTGCGAGTAAAACAAAATTTAAAGGGTCAAATTTGCAAATATAACAAAATTTAAAGATACATCAGAGGCAGTCAAATTTTAATGACTACCTTCTCTTTGAGAAATAAGAGATTGAGCTAAAGATAGACAACAATTCTTCATCTGATCCATCGCATTATCAAAACCATCACCAACTAATCCTTTAAGTCTAGATTGAAGCTTCTGATCTTTAGAAAGAAGAAAATTTTTATCCTTCGCAAGTTTGGTATTAAGACTTTTTAGTTCAGAATAATCTTCTTCAAGTTGATTCTTCTTAGTACTTAAGATTATATTCTTATTAATAAGGGACTTCTTCTCAACGGCAAAAGAACTTCTCTATGCATCTGAAGACTTCTTTAATTCCTCAAGTTCACCTTTTAACAAAGAAAGAAGATTTTCTTGATCGCAACATTTATTCTGAAGAGTATCTAATTTTTTCGAAGAAACGATCATTGTATTCAAAAACGAGCATTTCTCTTCTGATAAGTTTTTTTCTCTTCTAATAAGGTTTCTACTCTCAAGCCGGCTTTAGTTAAAGAAGAAGTAAGTTGAGATATGTCATCATTTAAAAAAATTCGGTCGTAAATCAGTTGGGTATTCTCTTGAAAAAGGGCATCAAAATTATCAAGAGCACACGAATAAAGATTAGATAAATGGGAGAATTGGTTCAAGAGGCTTTCATGCTTGGCTTGATATTCTGTTGCATCTGATTCATGGCGAAGTACCAATCTTCTACATTTATGGATGGATTCTATAAAGGGGAATGAGTTTTAATGGGTGTTTCAAACATATGAAGAACAAAAGTAAACAAAAGGGGAAAATATGAAGATAGTAATCATACCTTTCAATTCATCATTCCTTTTGCGAAGGATCGCACAATCAAGAGAATCATTCTGAAGCTGATAATTCTCTTTGCGGAGATTCTCACATTCTGCTCTTGAAGACTTTAGAGATTGGCGAAGCAATTCAACTTCTTTTTCCAAGGATTGGAGTGAAGTAGAAATATCAGGATTGATGAAACTATTTAGTGCTTCGCAAAACTCATATTGCGAACGAACATTAGTAGACTTCGCAGTATTATTCAAAACCTCAGATAACATTCGAAAAGTTGAGTAAATTCCATCTCGAATTTCTTGAGGAAGAGGAGAAGAATTTGAAGGAATAAGAGCAAGTTGTAAATTGTCTGGAGAAATAGGACTCAAAGGATTAAGATTCAAGATAGGCTTTTCAAGAGAAGATGTTGAAGAAGTATTTTGCGAGGGTTGATCTTGAAGAAGTGTTGATAAATTAACATTGGTGGGAGATTGAAAACTGGGTAATGGAGTAGAGGCAGGAGTTTGCGAAGAAGTATTTTCACGAGGAGGAGAGGGAAATTCCTTATCCATTTCAGGAAGGAAGTCATCAATTGAAATTATTGGTGTGGGTTTAATCACTCGAGATCTCTTGTTGGGATTGGATTTTTCACCAGCCTATGAATCAAAATGTAGATTAAAAACTGAGGCAACAATATATTGTTCAAGAAAGAAGACAGAGTATTTTAACTACCTTTTGATTCTCGGATTTTCTTCTTCGAAGATTAGGGCTTGAATTTCTGGGTGGAGATTTCACCTGAGGAATAGTTTTGCTGAAATAAACCAAAATCAAAAAATAAATTATACAGAAATCAAAGAGGAAAACAAGTAAAAAACGTGAAGATAGAAGAAAATTACCTTGGAGAACTCATGATGATGTGAATAGGAGGAAAAAATGGTAATGGAGAGTGAGATAAGAAGACAAAATTGCAGAAGTAAAAATAGAAAATAAGAAGAAAAAAAGGAAGAGAATATAAAATAGTTTATATAAGGGAATAACTAGAAAAGAACGGTTACAAAAGACGTGTCCAAATTCTAAATGACTAAGTAACGGTTATGTTCTCACGATCATTTCTTCTTCGCAGAATTGACATGAGAAGAGGCAAGATGTAGGTACCAAATATCACAAGGCATTAACTTACGAACATCATGACAAATATAAGAGGAAAGAGTTACAAAACAATACGAAGATAGGGGAAGCACAGGGAAGTATGAAGATTTGCGAAGATAGAATAATCGTACGAAGATGTGTTGCGATACTTCACAACACATATACATATGTATAAAGTTCATTATAAATAGGAGTTCAAATTTAAAATTCAAGAGGTTCTTTTGGTGAGTATTAGAAATTATCTTAGGAAAGAGAATAGAGAAAGTTGTAACTATTCTAGTTCCATTTAGATACTTCTTTGTAATCAATTGAGAGAATTAATAAAAAAGTTGTCATTCAACATCAAGAACTTCTCAAGTTTTACTAATTCTACTGAGGGTGTAGTTGTAGGTTATTCTGCAACTACATTTCCAAACAGATTTGATTGACTTTCCCTCTTTTCCATCCTTAATATTCCCAGCAGGTGACTTCTTTTCATCATTAGAACCTCCCAAAATTTTCTTTGCAGCAAGGCAATTCTCAAATTTGTGACCCATAAACTTATAATGAGTGCAGAATTTGACCTTTTCTAAGTCTTGAATTTCAATATACTGCCAGAACTCTTTTCCATTTGCTTTCAAGCGAATTATTTTAGGAATTCTTTTAGCAAAGTCAATATCAATCAAAACAGCAGCATAGTTCCCAATATCATGATCCAAAGTTTTCTGATCAATAGCAATCGGCCTACCAAGAATTTTAGCAATGGATAACAGAATTATTTTCGTCCATAATTCAATATATAAGCCAGAGAAACTTACCCAAATAGTAGAACAAGACGTATTTTGTCTCTCCGGATCAAAGTTAGGGTAAAAATTGAAAACCCTAAGCTTTTGATTCTGTACTACCCACGTATCACCATGCCAAACATGTTCCTTGTCTTCAGCTGTAGATAAATTAATAATGAAAAAACTCTTTGTCATTGGTACCAACTTACTCCTCCTATCACCAAGTTTCCATTTATCTTCTAAAATTTCTGAACTTCACTAAGTTTTATCCCTTTAAAGTTCAATCTCCCAATGAGACTGAATTGAAACATATCACGCCCCTCTTGTGTGAGTTCAAGAGGTAAATCTAGATCCGGTTCATCAAAAAACATAGTTGCATCAGGAAGAGAAGTGAGATCCGAATTTGTTAACACATAGGGTTTTTTACCCTTAACCAAATCAGCAAAAGATACTGTTTTGTTCCCATGAGGATTCATGGTTGAATCATGATTTTCCTCCATCCTAAATCACCAAAGATGATCTAGGATGAAGGAAAAAAGTTAACTCTTTGATGGAACATATACAGTATCAGGTCTGTCAATAATGAATGATTTTTTTCATCTTTATTTCTACTATTTGTGTACAAAGTACCTGTATCAAAGTTTTTTTGATATACAGACTTTGATACGAGAGATTTTCAGGAGCATGGATTAACTCAGGGATGTTTCATTAAAATTCAGGTGCGGAAGTTTGCATAGAAAAGACTGATATGATGACAGCCTATTTTCTCATGATACTGGATTGTTTGCTATATCATTGCTTTGTTTGGGCAAGAGTTTTCATGCATCTTCAGATTCCTTTGGTAATATATTTTGTCGTCATTGCTTTTGGTAAGAACTTAGAGTAAACATACTTATGAAAATATATCCCTCTCAAATGTTGATGTTTTTGAAAGAACAATTCTCAGCAACAACTCCATCAGTTTTTCATAATTTAAATTCCTATCACCTTTTAGATTTATGTGTTTTGTTAATTTCTCAAATTTAATTTTCATCTTTCATAATTTAATATCTTAGTTTAGATGATCAGGGTCATATATATATCAACATAACACCCTCAAAAACCATTATTTATGTGGTTTATAAATTATATGAGTTTCGTGTTTGCAACCGTTTTTTGTATTGTTTTAGGGTAGCAAATCTATTATGTGGTAATGAAGGACGATATCGTTCCTGCTCTTGCGAAAGGTGTCTATCTATTTTAAGTATTAATGGTTCTATTTGCTGTTGTTGTTGTTGTTGTTTCTGTAATGGATTTTCCTTGGATGGATAACATTGTTTTGGGTACACATTGTTTATTGGATGGAGATTTAAAATATGAATTAAGAATGCTCTAAATAAGTTGGTAGAAGGTTGAATCCATCTTTGAGATGTTTAAGTGGAAACTACTCAGTTATTAGAGATGACCAATACAGTAAAATCCGACCTAATTAATATGATTTGAATCATATGTTTTTGTAGGTGTTGGATGTTTAGTCGAGAGAAGCGTACGGGTTCAGGCTGCATTAGCAAAAGTTTACCATGTTCATGTATTTATTTTGTGCTATTGCAGGATGAGACACATTCTTTTATATACTGCTCGGGATCAATACTTTTATGTTTCTGGTGATCATGCTAGACAATTTGATAGTGTGGTGATCGTGCTAGATTGTTTGATAATGAGAGTACTCAGACCAGGTATCTGTCTTCTATTTTTCTTTGTTTTCACATTGCCAAACTAAACTGTTTGAAGAATTAATTGATTGGTATCTAGCTATCAATAAAATTTATGGAGTTGGAAATTTTATACTTGGAATACTTTTCTTCTTACTGAGATGATTTTGAATTGAATATGCCAAGACTTGCCATTAGCAAAACTGTGTACGAATGGTGAAGATAGATTTCAGACGTTGAAATGGAAAAGGATGGACAAGGAACTTGGGTACAAATCTGTTGGGGTTGTTGGATAATTGGGTGAAAATTTTAAACCTGGAAAGTAGGTAAAGCTTCTAGAGTTTGTAATTAATTTTTCAGGAATTATGGTTGGGTTGTTGTTGGATTTGAATTTTGCAGATATATGGATGGAGTTTGTAAGAGTTTTGGGTGTTGTTACAATTTGGGATGTTCTTTTACATATATGTTAATCAACCTCCATTACATAAATCATGTGAGATGATTTTTAAACTGTAGGATCAAAATATCGTAACATCAATACCTTTGCGAAATCTTTATACAACACACTGCGAAGACATCGCAGATTGGTTACAGAAATGACGTGACAGATGACGACAACCTAAACACGAGAAAGATGTGAAGGCCTAGTGAGATTTAGGAATGTTGCGAAATTTAACAATTTAATACTTACGAGAATATCGCAAGCCAGATCCGAAAATAAAGGACAGCTTAGCTGTCATCCCCTATGTAATATCCTATATAAAGAACCGAATAGGCTTAAGGAGGG
This sequence comes from Papaver bracteatum, assembly GCA_023529315.1. Classification (NCBI taxonomy): domain Eukaryota; kingdom Viridiplantae; phylum Streptophyta; class Magnoliopsida; order Ranunculales; family Papaveraceae; genus Papaver; species Papaver bracteatum. The sequence goes on from JAJJWX010001467.1 coordinate 1,370,156, forward strand.
GAAGAGATCTTTTCAGCGTGGAGAGAAAGTTTTGAGGAGAGAGAAAGTCTAGAACATTGGTTGTATTCTTGATTTCATTTCCTTGTTGTAAAATTTTTAAACTCAATTAATAAAAAGCGTGATTGTTGATCTTAAAGATGTGTTGATTATTATGAATTCTTGTGAGGGATGTATTATGGGAATTCCTGCAACTACATAATGGCGCTAGAAACAGGGACATACAAGATTAAAGATTGTTATTAAGGCTGTTCAAATCAATAAAATGATGAAACAATCGATAAATCAGTGAAGGAAAAGAAAATTAAAATCAAGGAATGCAACAGAAGGTTGGAGTGTAGTTTAATCACAAAAACAATGATTAATGAATTCCATGAAAACATCCGAGGGAGAATACATAAACGAGATTTTGAAGGAAAGAAAATCATGATGGTGGAGAAGGTATCACCCTTGAAATATTGGGAAAAACAGAAAATTACATTTACAGCAGAAGAGATACCAAGAGAAAATTTGAGCCACACATCTCCTTTTGTAATCACAATAACCACACGGAAAGAAAAGGGGAAATCAACAAAAACTATGGAAGAATTGACGGTAAACAGAACTTTGGTGGACACAGGGAGTTCGGCGGATATAATGTTTTACCATGCATATAAAGGAATGGGATACAAAGATGAAGAAATGTCTCCTTCAACATATCATATTCATGGCTTTGGCGAATCTATAACAAAACCGAAAGGGGAAATATATAGTGATGTGAATTTTACTATGAGATTGAAACACAAGTGACACTATGTGTGGTGGATATGGAATTGCCATACAACATGTTGTTGGAAGGCCATTGATACAAGCAATTAAAGCTGTAGCGTCGATATTGCATCAATGCATTAAATTTCCTATGCCGAGTGGGATTGGTAAAATTAGAGGGGATGCTGATAAAGCGAAATTATGTTATCAAATTGAAGTGAAGCAGTATGAAGGACGTGCAAAGAAGTGAAAAAGTCGCATAAAAATGGCGAAAGAGGCAAAGAAAGAAGAAGAATTTAGAATTTATATGATAAGAGCAGAGGAAGGAAAAGGAATATCCAGCGAAATTTTGGAAGAAGGAAATGAGCTTGCGAAGGTGATAAAAGAACCAACACCTATGGGAGAACCTATGGCCAGTTACACCGCGGAGGAACCAACAAAGGAAGTGAATGTTGGAACCAAAGAAGAACCCAAAATACTAAAAATTGGGACTAAGATGGAGCCAGATAAAAAAGAAATAACTATTAGTCTGTTGCGAGAATATAAAGATATTTCCGCATGGAACATGGGCTAGAAGCCTGAAATAGATCCGTCTGTGGCGTGTCATAGGTTGGAGATTGAAAAAAATGCAAGGCCATTCAAACAAAGAATCAGAAAAATCGCAACAACGTATCATCCCCAAATAGAAGAAGAGTTGCAGAAGATGATTGATGCAGGAACCATAAGACAAGCTAAATATCCGGAGTGGATAGAAAACATGATTGTGGTCCCAAAGAAGAATAAGGGGATAAGAATTTGTATAGACTTTACTGATCTAAATAAATCTTGTCCGAAAGACAGTTTTCCGTTACCAGATATTCCAAAAATGGTTGAATCAGCAGCGGGAAATGATAGAATATCTTCTCTAGACGGGTACAAAGGCTATAATCAAATCTCTCTCGCTGAAGAAGATCAAGAGCATACTGCTTTTTTCGCTCCAAGGGGGTTATACTATTATACAAAAATGCCATTTGGTTTGCAAAATTCTGGAGCAACATACCAAAGGATGGTAGAGAAGGTGTTCGCGAAGTGGATACACAAAACATTAGAGGTGTATGTAGATGACATGTTAGTAAAAAAGTAAAGAAGAAAAATATCATGTCCAAGATCTGAAGGAAATTTTTGAACAGATGCGGCACTTTAACATTAAAGTAAATCCAGAGAAGTGTATCTTTGGGGTTGCGTCAGGAAATTTTTTAGGCTACATTGTATCAAAAGAAAAAATACAAGTTGATCCAGAGAAAGTGCAAGCAATTCGTGACATGCCAACACCAACGAAGGTAAAAGATGTACAGAAGTTAAACGGACTCTTAGCTTCGCTAGGAAGGTTCATTTCGCGATCATCAGACAAATGTAAACATTTTTTCAACATACTTAAAAAGGGGAAGAAGTTTAGATGGACAAATGAATGCAAGAAAGCTTTTCAAGGAATAAAAGAACATCTGATGAATATATCTATTTTGCAAAAGGCAGAACCATGAAAAGAATTATTAATCTATCTTGCGACAACTTCACACGCATTAAGTGCTATGTTATTACGAGTAGATGCAGGAGTTGAGAGACCAATATATTACATCAGCAAAACCTTCAATGCTACAGAGAAAAATTATTCAAAAATTGAAAAACTAATTTTGCCTTATGCAACAGTTAAACTTCGTATATATTTTCAGGCACATAAAATAAGGGTGTTGACAAAGGTACCAATTGAGTCAGTAATGAAGAATTCAAAAAGGTCAGGCAGGGTTGAGAGATAGAATGCACAAGTAGGACATTTCGAAATCAAGTATGAAATATTATCTTCACCCAAATCACAATTTGTCGCAGACTTCTTAGCAGAATTTCCCCTAGAAGATGATGAAGTTGTGGAAGAAATGATGGATGTGGAAGAAGAACATGGAAATCCAAGAGATCTATTAACAGAGCCAAATAGATAGGAAGTATTGGTGGATGGATCGTCAAATGGGGAAGGTAATGGAGTTGGAATTGTTTTGATTTTGCCAGAGGGCACCAAAATGGATTTTTCCTTCAGATTGGAGTTTACATCCACCAATAATGAAACAGAATATGAAGCTGTGATACATGCCCTGAATTTCGTAATAGAAATGAAGTTGGAAAACGTGAGAATCACCAGTGATTCACAGCTAGTCATTCGTCAAATAAAAAGAGAATATACTACAAATGAACCATCCTTCAAGAAATATAAGAAACTTGTTGAATAATTGTCAGCGAAAATCCTAAAAATAAAATGGAGACATATATCAAGAAAAGATAACAGGCTCGCAGATGCTTTTGCTTTTATCTAAAATATGATGACAGACCCAACTGTGAGATGCATAAAGATACAGACACTTCTATCACCATCAATCGATAAAGAAGAAGAAGAAGAGGTAGACGTAATGATAATAGAAGGTGGAGAAGAAGAACAAGTACCCAATATCGAAGATTGGAGAGCAAAACTTCATGCATATCTGACGAAAGTAGAAACACCAAGAAATAGATTGGAGGCTCACAATTTAAAAATCCGTGCGACAAATTATGAACTAAGAGATGGGGTATTTTATCTAAGATCCTTTAATAGACCATCACTCAGATGTTTGACACGAAAAGAGGGAGAAGAGGTCTTAAAAGCGTTACATTGTGGGGATGCTAGCAATCACAGCGGCGGAAGATCTTTGGCATACAGATCAAAAATGCAAGGTTATTACTAGCCATATATGCATGAAGATGTGAAACAAGTATCAAGACGTTGCGAAGATTGTCAGCGGCATGGAAATAAAATACATGCACCTGGAGCACCATTAACATCTTCAACAAGTGTATGTCCTTTTGGGAAATGGGGTTTATATATTGTAGGACCGTTTTTACCGAGATCTGGACAAAGAAGATATCTAATTATCGCTACAGATCATTTCACAAAATGGACAGAAGTAAAGGCAGTACATCATATTCGCGACAAAGACATTTTTACATTCATATTTGAAAACATCATTTGCAGATTTGGAATTCCCGCACAATTGGTATATGATAATGGGAAATAGTTTGAAGGGAAGAACATAGAAATGTTACTCAATGTATTTGAGATAAAATGTGGGAAATCAAACCCTCTATATCCACAGGCCAATGGACAGGCAGAAGCAACATATAAGACAATTGCAGATATATTGAAGAAGAAGTTAGAAGGACATAACAGAGCATGGTGCGAATAGGTGCATAATGTAGTATGGGATTACAACACAACCAGGCGAGAAGCTACTGGAATGTCACCTTTCTGTTTAACATATGGAGTTGAGGCCATGCTACCAACATAAGTTATTATTCCCACAACAAAGAGAGAGGCTTAGGAGAAAAATCTTATTGGGGGTATGATTTTAACCAAGCTATATGAATTAGAAGAAAAGATATAAAGGGATTTACATCATATGGAAAACTACCAGCGAATATTATCCCGAGAATATAATAAACGTGTTAAAACACGCGAGTTTCAACCATGTGACTTGGTGCTGCGAGAAACACCAATATATCATCGAGAAAATGGTGGAAAACTAGCAAAAAAATGGGATGGGCCTTACATCATTAAGAAGATAGTCGGAACATGGGCATATAGATTGATGGATCTTGAGGGTAAAGATGTGGGTCATAGACTTGATAGACCGTGGAACAGATTATACTTAAAGAGATATTACCCATAAAAGGTTTTGGAAAAGAGTAGAATGTGAAATGATGTATGATTATACATAGATTCATTTTGTGCGAAATGAATCTATGTAAAAATCTTATGAGAGAATAATTGCGAGATTATACATATCCAAAACAAAGAAAGAATAAGCAAAAATTTCGCACAAATAATGACAAGAGACAATCAAAGATCAATGACATACTATAAAGGGGCGAACATACTATGGCGTACACCCTAGTTCGCGAAATCAAAATTTCGCAAGAGGAAAATGTAAGACCTAAAGTACGTCATAAAAGGGGGTACCTGTTGCATGGCTCAGCGAAAAGGTTACACCGCCCCTGGAACCTGAGTCATGGAGATTTGGGGTCAATAAATCCCATCCAGGAGAGGCGCCTTGGATTCTCAGCTTAAGCATATGACTTAGGTTGGGAAACTAAGGTGAGAAGGTCTCTCCTAAGGAGTCCAGAATCTTATCAAGGATCCGAGGTACACGGTTGATCCAAGAGTGCCTGGGGCGTCTGGAACGTACCTGGCCATTCTTGGAAAGTCTTGGATTATGCTGCACTTGGCCCGAAGAAAACCCCACTTAGGGTGCAGTCTCGTAACCATAATCCGTATAGGCAAAAGGTATAAGAGGTTGTGAAAACAACTGGTTGTTGTTAAGACCGGATGGGATCCCAACCTTGTATGGTAGAGGTACGTCTCCTTAAAGGGGCAACCAGGGGGAAGATAAGGGCGTCACCCTCCATTAGGGAGCTGATAAGGGTCAATACATGAAAGTGTAAAGACGTCTTGCGATTTCTTCGCACGACGACAATGTCATGGGGCTCTATCTTCGCAAGAATATTTAGGCCTGCCATATTATCGCAACAAAAATGATAAGAGAAAAAAGTTAAAGAAAGATCAAGGGGAATTTTCATGAATGTGCAAAGACGTCCTGCGATTTTGTCACAATGACAAGAGGTGGTGAAGTAAGACCTTTAACTAGGAAGGAAAAATAAGGCCACATGATGCAACAAAAATTTTATAAGCATTAACTATTACTTATGCAGGTCATTCATTGCAAGAAAGATAATAAGAAGCAGTATGGGAATTATTAAACAACAAGCATTATCTTTCTCTCCAGCAAACACAATAATAAAAGAGTAAATGCATTTTAAAGTTGATTTAAGTACATTATTTGCAAGACGTTATGAAGATGAAACAACCGAAAGATGTAAAATTACATAAGAAATTCAAGCTTCAATGTTAGTTTCGCCAGGAGAAGATGAAATATTTTCATCAATTTTCTCGCCAGAAGGAGATAATGGATGCTCTTTGCCATATTTTTCACATTCGTTATCTTTCTTACTTTCGTTAGTCTTCCCTTCATTCTGGTTTACTCTAGTCTCTTCTTCATTTGGGTTATCATCAACAGTTGCTTCATTAGTGGGAATTTTTTCTTCATCTGCGAAATCTTCACCACTTTCATAATAATAATCACTATCAGGAGTGTAGTACCAGAATATCGCCACAACAATATTTTGGCGAGATTAACAACATTTCTGCGAGCGTCACAGCGAGTTCTCCAACAACACTTTGCGAGTGTCACAAAATAATGACATAACAGTTGGCCATTGAAGAAACACAAAAAGATCATGATTGATTGGCGATGGTTACGATGCTTGCGAGAAGGAATAATATAGCTACTGCGATAATATCGCGAGAGATATCCGAAATTAGAAGACAACTTAGCTGTCACCCATTATGTAATTTCCTATAAATAGAGATCCAATAGATTCAGGAGGGAAGGATGTATTTTTTAGAGTTGAGAGAGTCTTGAGGAGAGAGACAATTTTAGGAGAGAGAAAGATATTTTGCAGAGAGATTTTTAGAGAGAGAAAATGTATTTTTCTTTATCATCTTCTTCCCCAAAACTAGATTTAGAACTCCATTAATGGAGATTATCAAATGTAAATTTTAACAATCATAGTGGAGAATCATGGATGTAGATCAAATTGATCGAACCATGTAAAAATCCGTGTGTCTATTTACAATTTTTAGAATTTTAATCATACTTTTAATATCAAATTAGTTTAGATCAAGAGATTATTATCAAGATATTAAAAGGGGTGTGTTGTGGGAAATCTTGCAACTACATTTTGGCGCTAGAAACACTACCTGCAGTGGATTAGATTGAATAAAATAAAGAGAAGTTGTCAATTTGTTAAAGGTTGATTAAAGAGAACATTACGAAGGAAAAATTGGATCAACAGACAACAAGTGATGTTAGAAGTTTGGTGAAATTGAATGACAGAAAAATACAAAGTACAAGATATGGTCGTGAAAATCAGTGGGGAAGATAGTCAGTAAAGGGAAATTGGTCAAAATATACACCAACAATTGATTCATGAAGACCAATTCTAACTCAATCTCTTTAATTTTTTCCATAAGGATTCAGATCTTGTGATTTTAAAACGTTTTAGTCAAAAAAATAAAATAAAAAAAATTCATGAATATTTGATTTTATTATTTATCAAAATTTCATGGACATCTTAAAATTCCAGAATAATTTGTTTACAAAAACCAATCAACTAATTTTGAAAACGTTAAATATTGAAATTTGGATTTAATTTGCAGATTCAACTGACAAACATTAATTTCTTTTTTAATGGTTTGATGTTACAAAAAACGATTGAGAACAATCTCATAAAACAGGTCAAGATATCTCCACGGATGAATTACTAGGGGCGATGACTTCACTGGAGGAGGGAAATGATGAGTTAAAGTTTGCAGTAACAAGTCCAGAAAAAATTTCAGGATGAAGAAAATACGTCACAATCACGTGGAGGTGGACTAAAAGCATCATGATACAAAAAAGAGGTCATAATGGTAGATTTAGATTGCCAGTGAAGAAAAAGGCTCAAAGGAATATATGCAAGATAAATGATGTTGCTCACTGAAAAGTATACAAAATGAAATTCAAAGACCAAGATTATCAACATCAACAGAGAGTAATTGCTGCGAAGCCAATCTTTGGACAACGATAAAAGGAGGTGCCACAGTGAAGATCAAAATGACCAACCTCTCAGATTAATTAAATCATCACCTCGCAGAGAAGAGCCAGTAGAAAGAGAAGAAGAGAAGCAACATAGTAAAGGAACAACAATAAAGAATATTTCGTCATTAACTTTGGCGAGCAATTAATTTATCAACAAAATTAACTTCCACTTGAACAAATGAAGCCATAACAAACAAATGCATAACACAAGTGAACTGACATCAAAGATCGCCATGGACAACAACTCTAGAGACGTTATATTTGTCCGAATACCACAGCATCGCAGAATCATGTCAAAAATAAAGGAAGCACAACAGGGATGACATCTATTGAATTTAATTAATGGGGCTAGAATTATACATTACATGGATTTATGAAGGAAGCATGGATTCTTGTGAAATCTATTAATTTCCCAGAATATCAGCGAAGATATCACCGAAGAATCCTTTATTGACATCTATTAATGAACTTGGCCTCAGGAAGCATGGATTCTTGTGAAATTAATACATGTCATGGACATCACCGTAGCCAACAGGAGCGCATGCTAATATCAGCGAAGATATTCGCAGAATTCTTTCATATCTCACAATAATGCTGAGACTTTCTCCACCCTCAGCATGTCATCTATTTATTAATTAAGTATTTACTGCAAGAGACACGAAGATATGATTAAATGGACCTCAAACAAAGAGCAGCTATAACACATATGAAGAAAGACACAGGAAATAAAAAGATTGGTGGACCTCAGCGATGGTGACAGATGATAAAAGTATACAATTAGACGAAGATAAATTTTTGGAAGTAGAAATGTAATAATCAAGCATAAAAGAAGGAATTTTGGAGGTAGAAATGCTGCGATGCTTACCGCAACAATAGAAGTACAAGATGGAACAGTTGCGAGAAGATCGTAATAAGAGGATAGAAATGAGGCTTGTTATCGCAAACAGAATCCAGTGCAGATGGTCAGTAGCGATGAGAATGACAAAGATGACATAACAAAGATGGCAGAGGAAAATACAAGAATTATAGTCAGGGCAAAGAAGAAGTGAAACAAAGACAAGAAGTTGCATTAACAGGTCGAGGCGCATCTCAACAAAAAAGAATATCGTTGCCAATATAATAAGGTGCATTCTTATTAATGGTTGACAATTCAAATTATCAACCATTCTAGAGAAGGAAAATAATATTGCAAGAGAAAGAAGAAAAAAGGATGATAGAGAGAGCAGACACAGCAAAATTGAGTGGGGTAGCATCGTTGGCAGTAACAAGAACGAGCTTGCTCATGAAATAAGAAGTTCACTTCGCAAATCCATGTCACCGCAACAATAAAATTAGTGGAACATCAGCGATGGGGACATACACCAAATTAAGGAGAAGAAGGTGGAACATCAGCGATGGGGACATCCACCAACAACCCTTAATTACAGCGAGATGATCGCAGCAAGGCAAAGAACTAAATATTCCTAGGAAAAGTAAAATGGACGAGAAGAATACTTTGAACTAAATATTCTCTACGAACATCATTTGGTTACGTACACTACATTGTTACGTATTATTTTGTTCTAAATTATGAATGCAAATAAGCTACCCCATGAAGTAGCTACCACCACTTCATGTTACTCCATTTGGTTATTCCACCTGGACTTCTTCTCCATATTTTTCCACCACCACTTCACGTTACTCCACCTGGAATCCATCACCGACACCTTATCTTTCCTGCCGCGATTCAAACATCCAAGCCTGCCACAAATGAGGTTTATTTATTTTGGGCTGACGAGGCGATGTCCATGGAGGAAAGAAGGGTGTCTTTGGAAAAGTATCAGGTGCATGACGAAATTAATCAACAAACAAACGTAAACATGGAAAAAATGTTATTACCAGAGAGGCACAAACAAAAGGGCAAGCTACAACGTACAATATGTTTTACGAAAAATAGTCTCTGCGAAGAAGAAAAATTCTCAAGTGAAATGAAGAAGACAAATATGTGAAGAATAGATGACGTCAACAGCAAAGACATCACCACCCATCAGTTCTCACAACACACCATGGGATTTTGGGAAAGTAAATTAATCACGTGAAGCAACTTTAGTACCAGCGAATCATTAAGTCCAGCAAAGGAAAATTAATTGCGAAGAATAAATGAGTAACTTGAGAGCCTTATTCGCCAAGCCTGGCCCATTTTGTGGATATCATCATGTGAAGCGGCTCTATTATGTGAAAACAGCCGTAGTACTCGCCAAGTCTCATTTTTTCGCCAATAAGAAAAGAAAGTCAGTTTCACATAGAAATTACGCAAAAGAAGGTTAACACAATTGGATGCCAATCTCGCAAGAAAATCATTTACTTCGCAAGAGACGATAACAACAGAAAAAGCTAAGTACCATTTCCTTGAATATTTTATAAAAAAAATATTTTTGATTTATTTTACAAAGCGCGATACAATCGCAAGATTTCAAAGATTTCAAAGAACATTTCTAATATTTCAAAAGATTTCAAAAAAAAATTGATTTCATTTACCAAAAAGCGATAAAATCGCAAGATTTCAAAAGATTATAAAAAATGAAGTTATCGCAAAATATTTAAAGATCGCAAAAATTTTCAAAAATTTTCAAAGATTACAGAAAATGAAACTATCGCAAAGATTTCTAAGATTTCAAATTTTTTTGATTTCATTTCCAAAAAAGAGATACCCTCGCAAGATTACAAAGACTTCAAAATAAAAAAAAACCGAGAACATTCAATTTATATATTTCTCTAGAAAATTTCTTTTACAGAAGATTTTTGATTTAAAAATTCAATACAATCGCAAGATTTCAAAAAATATTTCTAAGATTTCAAAAGATTTTAAAGAATATTATAAAGATTTTTGATGTTATGAGAATGAAAGAAGAAATGAAATAATGAAGAAACGCGAGCATCATCGCAAGAAAAGCGAATAAAATTTCACAGAGACATAAGAATGGGATGAACCTTTATGGCGTGCACCCTAGTTCGCGAATAAAATTTCGCAAGAGGCAAATGTAAGACCTAATAGCGCATCATATGAGGGGGTATCTCTTGATATGACTCAGCGATAAGGTTATACCGCTGCTGGAACTTGGGTCATGCAGATGTTGGGGTTAAAGAAAACCTATCCGGGAGAGAGATCTTGGATTTCCAACTATATAAGGTTATACCCTGGTTGGACGACCGAGAATATCTTCCAAGAAGTGCAGAGTATGACCAAGGCGCCGAGGTACACGGTTGATCCAAGAGTGCCCGGAGCGTACAAAACTCTCTTGCCATTCTTGGTAAGTCTTGGCTATGATGCACTTGGCCTGAATAAAACCCCACTTAGGGTGCAGTCTTGTAACTATAAGCCATATAGGCATAAAGGACAAGAGGCTGCGAAAACAACTGGTTGTTGGAAAATATGGATGGGGGGAGCTAGTCTTGTATGGCCGATGTGCCCTCCTTGAAGGGGCAACCAGGGGGGAGATAAGGGAGGCACCCTCCATTAGGGAGCTGATAAGTTTCTTAAGACGGCAATGTCATGGGGCTTCGTTCTCGCAAGAGAACTTAGGCCTGTCATATTATCGCGTGACGTAAATTATACAGAGGCAACAAGCCACAAGAGAAAAAGTTAAGATGAGATCAATGGGTTTTTACATGAAAATGTAAATACGTCCTGCGATTTCATCGCAAGTCGGCAATGTCATGAGGCTTTGATCTCGCGAGGGAACTTAGGCTTGTCATATTGTCGCAATACAATCAAGGAATAATGATAAGGCAAGATCAATGGGTCAATACATGCAAATGTAAAGACGTCCTGCGATTTTGTCGCAAAAAGAAAAATTGGCAAAATAAAACCTTCAAAGAAAATTCCAGATTCAATTCATTTAACAGTGGGGGGTAGAAGTTTTGATCAGTTTGTGGAGCTACAAAAAATACCCAAGTTTTGTTCTTATTGCAAAATTGTTGGTCATGTTGATACTGATTGTAGAAAGAAGAACAAGAAAAATGCTGTGAAGAATGTTCAGAAATGGCATCCCAAAGGTGCTGATGGTGATACGGGAAATGCAAATCAAGGAAAAGGTGATAATGATGCGGATAAGAGTACTTCTGAGCAGATTCAAACTGCTCTTGGTGATGCTAAAAAGCTGGAATTGGAGCTTGAGCTTGAGAAAGCTTCAGCTGAATTTCGTGAAGCTCAGATGAAGCTTATTAGATGCAAAAACATTATAGATGAGCAAAAGGATATTGCTGTACGAAAGGGTGCTACATCCTTGTCTGTTTCGGGTACGGAAAAGGAAGGAAAAACTGAAGAAGGTCAGTCCGTGACTAAGTCTGCTGCAAGTGATATGCCAAATACATCTAAAAAACGTCAAGAGAAAGGTAAGCAAGCGCCTACTATTCCTTTTATTCCAGAGGGTGTTGAAGTTAGGAAAGAAGAATCTGCTGTTACAACTACAGCTGCGGAGGAGGTGGATCATCAAAACAAAGAGACGCTTTTAAACGTTTCTAAAGATGAGTGGAAGCATGTAAAGGGTACAAAATCGCCTACAAAAGTTACGTTTACTCCTTTTGATGATGCATTATTCAGTCATTCAGATATACATTGTGAGAATTCGTTTGAATCTCTAATCTCTTCGGAGGATGCAAATGCGGAGCTTCTAGCTACTAATATGGCAGCCGAAGTTAAGAATTCAAAAGAATGGGGTGCAATTTCTGACGATAAACCAGATGCCCATGTTGAAACAGATAAAAAGAAAGCTTTCCTAGAAAGAATGGAAGAATTAAAAAAGAAAAGGGAGAGGTTGGATGATGTTTTTTTTGATATGAGAAATATTTTGTCTAGTAATGAACTAGACGAGGCGAGCATTATTGAAAACGATCAAGTGCGGACTAATTTCATTAGAGATCCAGACTTTAGAAAAAAATACTTCAAGGAAAAAAAGGATTTAATGGATAGAATGTCGACTAAGAAACAAGCTCAATCTCCTATTAAGCTTATTCCTGGTGGAAATTATGCTTCTGAAGAAGAAGACGATGAATATGAAGAGTTTTTTTATGATGAATACAACCTGCAAGTTCAGGAGTTTGATTTGGCAAAAACGATTGCTAGCATTAAGAAGAGGAATTTTAGAGTTGGACGCAAACGATATTAGTTTTTTGTTTTTCTCTTTGGGTCTGTTTGTGTTAGAAAGCTTTTTATAAGTTTTTTATTTTTTTATGTTTCTTAGTGTGCCCCTTTGGTTTATGGGGGTGGGGAGGCCTGGAGCCTCCTATTTTGTAATTCTTGTAATTACGTTTTTTTGGTGTCAATAAACTAAGACTTACCAAAAAAAAAAAAAAAATAAGACCAATAGAATAATCTCAAACTTAACTATTTTCTTTTAAGAATGCAGAAAAGATTTGTTCATCGCAAGAGAGATATCAAGTACTATTTAGAATCTCTCAGAAATAATATTCAGAATTTCTCAAAAGTATTATTCAGAGTCTCTCAAGAAGATTATCTACAATCTCGCAGAACTATTCATCAGCTCGCAGCACTATTCATCACGACACTATTCAGTTACTATTCACGTCACTATTTCAGAATCACGGAGAAATATTCAGAAACTTGCAAACTCAATCAGCATTTCGCAGGAAATTTGATTATTTTATTGAAAGAGGCAGAGGCAATTCGTTCATTTAATATTTTCTCAGGGATTCTTCCTTCATAGATAAAGAACAGAGGCAACTACGGATTACCAAGAAAACATTTTATGTTCTTTATCTTCTCGGCAAGAATCATTTCCAATATGGACAAGGATTTTAACCAAAAATAAAGTAATAATTTCGTGTGGACAGAGGTAATACTTATGATTTTCATTAAAGGACAGATACTTCTTTATATTTTGAGGATTGAGTACTTCTTATATTTCTTCAAGGATACTTCATACTTCGCATACTTCAAGAATTAATACTTCTTATTAACTTAGCAAAGATATGGAACTTCACAAAAGAATAGAGGCAAGTACGTACTTTTCAAGTCTAGTATTCTTTCGCTCGTTCCTTCATCAACAAAGATCAAAGACTACTACAACAACAGGTTTTTTCTTAAAGATTACTTTTCAAGCAATATTCAAGAAAAAAGAGGCAAGATGTAGTACCAGAATATCGCCACAACAATATTTTGGCTAGATTAACAACATTTCTGCGAGCGTCACAGCGAGTTCTCCAACAACACTTTGCGAGTGCCACAAAATAATGACATAACAATTGGCGATTGAAGAAACACAAAAAGATCATGATTGACTGGCGATGGTTACGATGCTTGTGAGAAGGAATAATATAGCTACTGCGATAATATCGCGAGAGATATCCGAAATTAGAAGACAGCTTAGCTATCACCCATTATGTAATTTCCTATAAATAGAGATCCAATAGATTCAGGAGGGAAGGATGTATTTTTTAGAGTTGAGAGAGTCTTGAGGAGAGAGACAATTTTAGGAAAGAGAAAAATATTTTGCAGAGAGATTTTTAGAGAGAGAAAATGTATTTTTCTTTATCATCTTCTTCCCCAAAACTAGATTTAGAACTCCATTAATGGAGATTATCAAATGTAAATTTTAACAATCATAGTGGAGAATCATGGATGTAGATCAAATTGATCGAACCATGTAAAAATCCGTGTGTATATTTACAATTTTTAGAATTTTAATCATACTTTTAATATAAAATTAGTTTAGATCAAGAGATTATTATCAAGATATTACAAGGGGTGTGTTGTGGGAAATCCTGCAACTACAAGGAGCATGAGGAACTTTATCGTCATCTACTTCCAAAGGTTCGACAAAAGTAGGAGGAAGAGATTTGGACCACAAGATATTATTCACAAGAACTTTATCCCTAAGATGAACTTGGCGAAGGAATGCTTTCTCATGATTCGTACTTTGCATATCTTTGAAATAAGCAAGATAATCAAATCTTCTTTCTGCCCGATCGCGAGAACGAGCAAGGGTAGAGGAAAGTAATGCATTCTCTTTGCGAATCTTGGCGAATTTAGACTCCAAAATAGAAATGGAGGTAATGAATATTTTTCCCAGATTCTGCGAAAACAAAGAAACTCAGAAAATTATTCATGCGAAGGATTCGCGAGGAAGATATCATAAAAAGACTTAACAAAGAAAAAATGGTTGAGGTAGTCAAATTTTATGACTACCTTCCTTTTGGGAGATAAGATATTGGGTTATAGCGAAGCAACTATTCTCCAAGTGGTCCATTACATCGTCAAATTTATCTCCAACTAACCTTTCAGGAGAGATTGAAGATTGTTTTCTTTAGAAATGAGTAAAGTGTTTTCCTCCGTAAGAGAAGTGTAGGATTCTTCTAGCTTGGAATATTGATCTTTGAGTTGACTTGCCTTTACACTTAAAGTTATTCTACCCTGAATAAGTTTGTCTCTCTCAGCAGTAGATGATTCTGTTACTTCCTTAAGTTTAGTTTTCAATGAGCATAGAGATTGTTCTTGATCATTACATACTTTTTGGCAAGTGTTAAGTTGTTGCGAAGAGATCTCCACCTTATTTAAAAAATTTCTCTTCTCTTGAGATAGGGTTTTATTCTCATCTGATAAAGTTTCCAACTCCAAATTAACTTTAGTCAAAGAATAAGAGAGACGAGATAATTCACTACTTAATAAGTTTTGCTTCTGAATTAATTGCGTATTCTCCTTGGTAAGATTATCTATTTGATCGACAGAGTATGTATGAAGGTTATCTAATTGGTTATATTGATCCATCCAAGCATCTCTATCCACATGGGCTTCTTCAACGGCAGATTCAAACTGATATCTCTCCATTATTCGTTTTTGGTTTAAAACTTAAAGTGCGAACAAGGGATTTTAAGAAAAAAGAGTATGGAAAGAGCAAAACTATTAAAAAATATAAGTCAAGGGAAAAAATAAGAAAGTTGTACCTTTTAATTCTTTGTTCTTCTTGCGAAGATCGTCACAACCTAGCGAAACATTCTGAAGCTTTTGATTTTCAAGATGAAGAGTGTCACATTTTAAGGTCATGGCTTGGAGACTCTCCTTCAAAGTTTCAACTTCTTTCTCTATGGATGTTTGCGAAATCATTCTGTTAGAGCCAAAATACTTACTCAAAATTTCACAGACACCAAATTTGATAGGATCAACGGAAGATTTATTGACATCATCCAGAACATCTAATAAACCCTTAAAAGCAATATATATTCCTTCCACAGTTTCTTTAGTAAAAGTGAGAGATTCGGATGAAGAAGTGGTCATGACAGAAGGTTGGGGAATTGAATCATTCTTTGCTATAGATACGTCATTCGAAGATGAAATTTGAGGAAGATTAATGACTGGGGTTGAGGTGGTGTCAAGATGAGAGGTATTGACAGCAGGAGAAGAGAAGGTTTCATTCGCAGCAGGGTTATTAAAAGGAATTTCAACTATAGAAAGATCAGTTACATGGGAGAAATCTATGGCGATACCTTCGCGAACAGGAAGTAAGGATTCAGGTTTCGAAGATATTACAAGAGATATTGAAGGATTAAATGTAGGAAATGGGACGGAAGTTTCAACATTTTTAAGGTGGCGAGATATTTTGTGGGATTTGTTGACATCTCCATCACCCTGCGAATCACAATTCAGATAAGAAACAGAGGCAACAATATTGTTATTAAAAGAATAGTATTTCTTACTACCTTGCTATTCGCAGGCTTTATTTTGTTTACAAAGACTTTTTGCTGCGAACCCTTGGGAATATTAGGATTTTGGACCCTAAATTTGGTGCTAGAAGTGCTTTTGCTGAAACAGAAATAGTATGGGAATTACATAAAGATGAGCAAAATCAAATAAGACAATTTCAGTAGATAAGATCAATTTCAGTAAGATCAGTTTCAGCAAAATCAAAAGAAGAAAAAAGAAAACTAACCTTGATGACTCCATAAGAACACTAGCAAAAATATGAATTCGTAAAAAGTTGCAGACGATGAAGATTTATAGAGAATGTGGAGATGAAGAAGCCGAAGTAAAAGAAGGAAATTATTTCTCTACTAGATCTCTTCTTAAATAGACAAAAAAGTGATGACCGACTAGCATTGAATGTGCCGGTGGGTAGGGGAATATTTAACACGTGTAAGCGGTTATGCTTAATTCATGGAATCTTGTCGATAGAGAACTTAAGGAAAGAAATAAACAGTTGCGGTATTTTGAAACACAAATTCTCATATCATTCATAGAGAAGACATGAGAAGAGGCAAGATGTAGGATCAGAATATTGCAACATCAATACCTTTGCGAAATCTTTATACAACACACTGCGAAGATATCGCAGATTGGTTATAGAAATGACGTGACAGATGACGACAACCTAAACACGAGAAAGATGTGAAGGCCTAGCGAGATTTAGGAATGTTTCAAAATTTAACATTTGAATACTTGCGAGAATATCGCAAGTCAGATCCGAAAATAAAGGACAACTTAGTTGTCATCCACTATGTAATATCCTATATAAAGAGCCGAATAGGCTTAAGGAGGGGGAGAGATCTTTTTAGAATGGAGAGAAAGTTTTTAGGAGAGAGAAAGTCTAGAACAGTGGTTGTATTCTTGATTTCATTTCCTTGTTATAAAATTTCTAAACTCAATTAATAAGAAGTGTGATTGTTGATCTTAAAGATGTGTTGATTATTATGAATTCTTGTGAGGGATGTATTGTGGGAATTCCTGTAACTACATAAACCTCCATCTAATCTCAATTATGCAAAATTGGGGTTAGGATACTATGATATTTCTACCGGGTTTGGTGATCAAGCTCCTCTTGGCATAGTGAACTAAATGTTAATGCCAGTTGTCTAAATTATCGGACTGTTGTCTAATGGGGTTCTATATAAACAAGTGAATTCAAAATTTTCTTTTTCCCTAATTAAACACTATGTCTGGATGCACATAGTATTTGACAAGGTATTTGTCGATTGGCTAATCCATAGCTTTAATGTGTTGTTGAGTTCGAACTTGAACTCAACAACCTATGGTTTACTTCTTAATAACCCAAGTAGGGAACTGTCTTGGGACTATTTACCTTGCATATTTTGGGCCGACCCCAACAGAATTTGGGGCGAATTTTTTACTCCCAACCCATACACCACGTTAAGGGATGTCCAAAAACGCGAAAATTACGTTAATTCCTTTACATAATCGGAAGATATTTTGTGCCCGGTTGTTAAAACTTAATCGGAAGCTTAGTAACACCTTTGGTCTACCGATTAATTTATATTTTGTGTGAAAGGCGTATCTTGCTCCTATAGAAATAGGTAGGAACAATAACCTCACTATACTACCGATTATAGGTGATTTAGTCAGAGAAGAAATTCAAGGCAATTTTATAATCGATAGTCATATTAACTACCGATTATAATAGTTCTCAAATTCGAAAAATTTGAGATTTCTCCAAAAACAAAATTTGGGGCAACTGTATAATCGGAAGTTAAAATACCTTATTTGGTTAAGGATTATACAGATGCCCCAACAAAATAGAGTCGTTGGAACTCTAAACTCTATATAAAGGCTATATAAGGATTGTATCCTTTTACCCTCTATGGAACACAAATACCTTTAAACTCTCTCCAACATCATCTTCCACATAATGCCATTCATTAATCCTTCAGAGTTCACGATTGAAGAAGATTTATCTTTATGTAGGCGCTATGTTCAATTCTATCCGAGACGGGGAGAAGAACAGAGGCATAATGAGTATGAGTTATTTGGGGAGAATTCACGATTTTTTTTGCGCCGACACAGGCAACCCAAACAACCGTCACTCCGCTGATCTTTTCTTCCGAATTGGTTCAATAAATGGACACATCGAAGAATTCGTCAATTTAACTTATCTTGTGAATCATTATCGACTGAGGGGTGAAACCAATGATGAGGTTATAGAATAATCTCTCGGGGAATGGCGAAGATGGAAAAGATCAAGGTTCCATTATGAATCTCATTTTAGAATCCTTTGGGTGATGGAAAGATTTAATCCGTTTAGGACTCGTCCAACATGTCCGCGACGCTAATCACAATACCTTGTAATAGAATTGTGGAATTTCTATGTAAAATTATGATGATGTCTAGGTGATATTGTTATGAATTTCAAACTATCTATGAAAATCAGAAGTTTTAATTTTTTTATCTAACTACCGATTATACTCAAACGGCTATTTCGTTCAAAAGAACCTAGCCGTGCCTCAAAAACCTCACACATTCGGTAGCTAATACATATTGCTAAACCTCCGATTATACTACTTTAATGAAACTGAGAAATCTGTTGACAAAACAGCCTATAATCGGTAGGTACACAACTATCCTTAGCTTACGACTATGAATAATCGGTTGATTTGGTTCAACCATTTCCTTCCGATTGTATGTAATAATTGTACGTAATTTCAGGACAGTCTTGTAAAAGTACGCATCAACGGCCATATTTTCAACAAAAAAAAGACGTTGGGACTCTCATCTATATAAAGAGGGTAAACTCTTCTTATTTATGCAGAAAACAACATATATATAGCATCGTGTATTCTACTAATAGATTTTCCATCGTCTACTCTTGTGAATTCATTCTATATTTCAACTTACTAGAATGTCCACGTTTGACGTAGCTGAAGATTTGGTTATTGTGAAAACATGGTATCATGAAACAAGACGTGATGATGTCATAGCAGGAAGGTTAACACCCGAAGTCTTTTGGGCGAGGGTATATAGCCAATTTGTGCGAGAGCATGGAAATCCAAAGCAAAGATCACTACAACAAGTTCATGATCATTTTCGACTTGTCCAAAAAGGGGTAAATGATTACATAACGATACAAAAGAGGATGTTTAACACTAGCCACTTAAGCTTGTCGATCCAACAATTTGTAAGTATTTGCATACTTCTTTTAAATAAACTGGGTGGCTAATATTTCTTACTAAAACAAACTTGGCATTATTTTGTGTCTGTTTATGTAGGAGGAAGTCGCCAAAAGACAGTACTTAGTGGAAAAGATAGAAGAATTCACCTATGATGGAAGTTATGAATTCTTGAAGTCCGTGGCAACAGTATAAATATTGATTGATAGTTACAATCGGACGTTATTTTTTTATATTGTATACCGATTCTGGGAAGAGTTTCGTTAAGTTAGTCAGAGTTTGGTGGTAATCGGAAGTCTATGTAATAAGTTGTCTACCGATTCTGGGAAGATTTTCACTTTTTGTTGTCAGAGTTTGGTGATAATCATAAGTCTATGTAATATATTGTCTACCGATTCTGGCAAAATTTTCTATTTTTTTGTCAGAGTATGGTGACAATCGGATGTTTATGTAATATGTTATCTACCGTTTATTGGAATCGAAAGCTAAATTAGAAATTTTAATAACCGATTATAATATTGATTGAGTCTGTTTACAAAAGCTTGTATAATCGGATGATATATTTATAATATAACTACCGATTATAACTTAATACTTCACAGTATTTTCCAAAAAATTCCAAAAAATACATCCTTCAAAAGTAACGATTATTCATCTTCATCATCCGAAGGAACCAATTCGAGTATGCCTTCCGGAAAGTTGTTGTTCATGACGCGATCCCAATCCAACATGTTGGTCTCATATTGTTTCAACCAATCCTTACAATGATTCGTTGGGAAGTAATCCGTCGCACCACCCAACAGAGGTAATGGGCAATCTCTCTTTACTCTTAAACCGATAAAATGCATGTCATTCACAAATGACATAACAATTCTTCTATCTTTAACAGAATCATTGCAAACCTTCCTTGTAGGTGCAAACATAAAGGAATGTTCATACCTAGGAGGAGCAAATAAATGTACCACGCAATTCAAAATGTCCGGTAAGAGATATCCACATTTAGGCATTGTCATCCAATACTTGTATCCTATTGTCTTCAATCCCTTTCGGCATTTTACGCGCGCAACTAAGTCTTTGAACTGTAGTTCTTTGTTGTGTCTATCTCCTTCCTTTATCATCCCCATATAGAAATCCTTATCCTTTATTAGTTGTTCCACCATCTTAGTTCTCAAATTTTTCCATTCGGTGACATCTTCGTTCACCACCCCTCCAAAGTAACCAATTTGTTCCATAGCGACGTGAACCCCACAATTGTCATCCCCACCAACCTCGTCGGTGGACAAAAAAAATGGAACAATGAGGGGAGGGAGTTGTTTCATATACTCTTCTATAATCGTATACCTTGATCGCTTGGGTCTTCCATGAAAATCCCTAGGACAACGAAGAGTACCATACTTCTCTTTTATAGTCACCATTTCCGTTAATTGTGTTTGTTATGAGTCGCTAATTTGATCTATAATTATGGAGCTAGTTTGGGTCTCCACTAACACAACTTCTTCCACCGCCTCGACTTGACTTACTTGAGAAGGCTTTGTGGAGATCTTTGGCCTCACTTGTCGGTCTGTTGGTCCACTTTGATCTTTTCTTGGACGACCTCTTTTCTTGGGTTGGGGCTCATCTTCAAATTCGGCTTCCGAATGCTGATGCCTACACAATATTCTTTTATTAGATAAATAGTCTTTCAATTATTTTCTTTCAATGGTCCTCGACACTTCGGTGTTTGTCCTACCCGCCCCCTTTTGCTTAATAGGTTCATCAACCTCCCTTAAACAAGGGTGAAGAGCTTGCTCCAAATCATGCATCAATATTTGCTTCTTGGCGCCATTTGTTGTAGCATAACGCTCGTTTATTCTTGCACACAATTCCGACTCCATGAACGACGGACCATCAACTACGGGGGTGCTTGGAGTGAAATTTAATTGCTTCCAAATTGGATGAATATCATTGATGTCAATCACATCAACGTACCTACCCATTTTATGATGACATGGCAGACCAATACCAATCATATCCTTGCAACACAAACCGTATTCTCGTCATCGTGTGCTTTATATAACTTTAATTGTTCCATCAAGTGATTTATTGCCCATCTTGAAACTTTATGAACAATGCCCCTTAGAAGCAATCTTTCCCTTTCATGTTCCGTAGGGAATTTATGTACACTAAATTGCATAGAACTCTTAATCTTTACAAGATCATGATTGGTGAATTCATGGATTGCTTCTTGGATCGACACAACTTCATTTGACCACCTAGAAGTATTTTCTTTAATCGTCCATGAGACCCCTCTGCAATGCTTGTCGCCTCGTTCTTGAAATGACAATATTCATATGTCCATGCAAACACAAACCTCTCCTTAATAGGTAACCATTGTGTTTTACAATACTCAACCGGTTTTGGGTAGTCCTTGCCATATTCATCCTCAAATTTCTTCAAGTTTCGTTTGTAAATTTCCTCGGTCTTCGACCAAACAATCTTGTCCCATGCTTTCATGAACATTTTCCAAATCATTCCATCCTCCTTCCATTTTTCATCAAATAACCTCTTCTCTTCCTCTCGTTCTTCCACGGTTAATTTACTAATGTGCTCATCCTCTTCCTTCGACCTTTTGGTACCCTTCCTTGGTTAATTAGCCTGGAAATGGAGGCGGCAATTGTGTTTGAGGTTGCATTGAATGTGCCAAGTACATTGCAAGTTTCGGGCTTCAGGAAACACTACCACTATTACATGCATTAAGGCTTGATCGTTATCCGTTACAATAACCCTTGTAAAATCATCGCCATTATAAATGGACCTCAACGTCTCCAACATCCAAATGAAACTCACGTTGTTCTTATGATCCATTAAACCCAAAGCAATCGTAAACGTGTTTTTTTCCGAAGTAGCAATGTTCAACAACGACATGTTATATTTGTTTATCTTGTAAGTGGCATCTATCAACAAAATTTGATAAAAACACTGAGCCAATTTTATCATTTCAGTATGTGCCAAGAAAATACGTACCACTTTACCATCCTTTTCTTCCGTTCTCAATGTGTAGTCGTTTAACTCAGCTAACCACTGCGATTGTTGCGTGACCGTTATACCATCCCATTCCATCCTTTTTTATCGTAGCTAGGGCCGACTTAATTGTAGACAAAGAAGACAAGTTGTCGGGGTCGTCCGCCTTAATTTTACTTAAGATTGCACTCGCCTTTTGGATCCGCATAGACCTCACCGTCTCCATTTCATGCATTTTTAACTTCACAACCATTAAATGTCCAATAAGAGTATCCAGATCATCATGGTTGCGACAACCATTAGCAACTTTAGACATTTTCCACTCTTCACTTTCCCTACCGTCCGGCTTATAGAAGACAATCTTAAATGGGCATCCAATTTTCTTTGTATGAGTTCGGTATTTATTTCTCTCCGTCTTCCTTACATACTTACTATTCTTTCCCACATGACTCTTGTTCACCCCACCTCGCTCATATATCATTTCAAACCGAATATCCTTAACGCAAGGGTTCTGAACTACCACACACATCTTCTCTTTTTCCTTGTTCATACGCATTCCTTGGCCTCTTTCTTACTTCCAAATATCTAAATGCGCATATAACAAAATAAACAAAATAAGCATAACCATCTAACATACATGATTGGAAAAATAAAAGATAATTCATGAACATACCAAATCATTTGCATAGTGTAGGGAAGTATCATGCCTCAAATAATAATCGTCGTCAACAGCTACAACATCCTACTTCCCATAACAACAAGTTATGCATTAGTAATCGGAAGGAAGTTCAGAGAATAAATAACCGAATGTAAAATAATCGGTAATAAATAACAATTTAGACTACCGATTAAAAATACTCGGTAGTCTTATATTGAGATACGCTACCGATAACGAAATAGACAAATGTATAATTGTTCTGTGTATAAAAACTGCAATAATCGGAGGATACGTTATTTTATAAACACACGATTATTAAATACCAAGAATCACAAATATTTCATTTTTGGAGAAATTCGTATTTGGGGCTACTTTTTACAATCGAAAGTTAGTTTATGTATAAAACTTCCAATTGTGACTAATTGAAGCTTCCAATTGTGACTAATTGAAGCTTCCAATTTGGGGATTTTTTATGTAGTCTGTATTTTAATAAGTAAAATAGTTTCCGATTATTGATATTCGGTAGATATGTAACTCAATTAGCTACCGATTAAATGTCGTTAATGGCATTCAATACATGCAATAATTGAATTTTCACGTTCAAAATCACCCACAAACACACATAACATTGCTATTAGAGTTTGTTAATAACATACATGTGTGTTTGACGCATCGTTAGCTTCGATTTCGAGTGATTCTCCATATTCTTCCACGAAAGCGTCGTCTAGGGTTTCATCTCCATCAATGTGTGGATCATTCAACATATACCCAAAATCATCATCTCTAAATGGTAGGGAACCTTGAAATTCAACAACTTCACGTCCTTCTTCATACCCATCCATGTTTATGGAAGCTGGAAATATATACCCACTTCTTCTTCTTCTCTTACTCAATCGGGAGTCATTGGTACAATGACTGAAACACAAATTCCAAACACTAATATATAGACCCTTTTCCACCGATTACAAGTGAAAGCCTCCGATTATATTAATCGGAAGGTAATGTTACCTATTAAACCTCCGATTATTGGTACATCTCAAACACGAACCAAATAGTTAGGGTTGGCTCTGCACCCTAAAACCTGTGAAAATTTGGCAAAGGTTCGATGTGGGGCTACTTATAATCGGTAGAAAAATATCCTATCGATTATGCAAGATTTCAAAATTTTGCAAAAAAAATATTTTAGAAAAAACTCATTTTGGGACAACCTATAATCGGAAGGTAATGTAACCAATTAAACTTCCGATTATGGATACATTAAAAACACGAACCAAATGGTTAGGGCTGGCTCTGCAAACTAGAACCTGTGGAAATTTGGCAAAGGTTCGATGTTGGGCTACTTATAATCGGTAGACAAATATACTACCGATTATGGAATATTTCTAAATTTTGGAAAAAAATGATTTTAGAATAAACTCAATTTGGGGCAACCTATAATCGGAAGTTAATGTAACCAGTTAACCTACCGATTATTGCTATGTCGAAAACACGAACCAAATGGTTAGGGTTGGCTCTGCACCCTGAGCCAAGTGGTCATGCTTGGATCTGCACCCTCATAACCTATGGTTTGCTACGTATAACTGGTAGGTATTTAAGTTGGATTATCTACCGAATATAGGATATTCCAATATTCACCAAATGAAGGATTTATGAAAAATATGTTTTTGGGGAAACCTATAATCGTAAGCTTTTGGAACGTACTTTGATTCCGATTATTGCTGCATCCAAAAAAACACCATAATTGGGAACATATATCACTCCTTGGATTCCGATTATAATAATCGAAAGCCCTTTTGTTTTCTGTATCCAAACAACGCCGTATTCGGAAAGTAAGTTAACTCATAAATTTTCCGATTATAGTAATCGATTGCTTGTTTAACCAAATAAACTACCGCTTATAGTTAATCGGTAGGATTTTATATTAATAATCTTCCGATTACACACATTACATAAACATATTAACGTTACAATCGCTTTAAAACCACCTAAATACTCTTACAATCACTTAAAAGTATTAAAAAAGATCATAACTTCCAGTGACCATAGAAATTGTCCCTCTTGATTTTGTAACATCCTTCATGTTCGAATCGTTTCCCGTAGAGGTCCACATACCGGCGAACAGCAAGATTTCTATGAAATTACGAATGAGTAAAAAGTTAGTACTAACTAATGTTTATGTGAGCCGGAGTTACAAAGATACTTACTCGTTTTTCATACGTCCACCAAGGAAAAGTGTTCCTAACAAATCGTTCCTCATCTTCAAGTTTGTCAATCTCCTTATTGATCGCCTTCATTCTCCTCTTAATGTCTGATAGGTGTCTAAAACACATTGATATTTATCTATTGTTTATGCTTTCTTTGTTAAGTTTTCTTGTAAATTATGTATCTTATGTTTGTTTTTCAGTATTTAGGTACTTTGGAGTCATTTGGAACTAAAGAAGAAGAAACATCGTTTTAAAGGCAAAAAGGTGCAACTGCTGTTGGAGACTAACTATTTCTCATTATTTGCTTTTATTTCTTCATCTCTGTCTGAAAAGTATGTAGGCTTTAGTGATGCAAATTTTCTGTCTGAAAAGCACGACAACTTTAGTGATGACTCTCATTGAAGAGAAGAAGTGAATATGAGGAGTAAAGGACGGTTGTTGTCGGTGGAAGGCGAAAGAAGGCGTTAATTTGGATCCATAAGGGCAAAGGCGTGATTTTATAGGCAAGTGCTAATGGGATTCAAGCCAAGGATAGAAAGGGGCAACCAACTGAGTTTTTCTCAGTAGCTGTTTCTGTTGGTGGCCTGTTTCATTGGTTGGGCGCCTGTAGTAAATGCACTCATTACTTAGCCCTAAATTCAAGAGATATGTCTTTTCTCTTATCATTGAATTTTACCTGAAATTGAGAAAGATGGCTGCACAGAGAGAACTGAGAAGTCATGGCGGCATCTTCATGAGACTCAGAGATTTAGAAATTCAGAGACGAAAATGGGGGGAGTGAAATAACGGTTGCTGCTGGTGATGTGTTCAATTGACTGGAAAATAAATGGGTTTCTGCCGTGAGTTTTCTGTTACATATCGAGAAGAAATTGAAGATGGTAAAGGCTGTAGGAGATGGGTATGTTCGGTGCAAGGGGTTCAAGTTCAGATACAGAAGTTGGAAGTTTCTGGGTCAGAAAAGATGGATCTGCTACCACTAATTTTGTTGATGGCAGTAGAGAGAAATCAGTGTTATTGAAGAAGTGGGTTTGGGTTGGATTCAGTTTTGCTTTGAAAAACATTCGACATTTGGTTGGAACATCAGTTTAAGAAGATTGATGGTGATTTGATGTCCTGAAATACTTTGAATGAATGGGTTTGATTTGTATTTGAAATGAACAACAAATAAGGAGATTAAATGGTCATGGAAATCAATGGGAACTTCATGTCTGTATCAGCAGCAGAAACGCACATTGAGTGCTTGATAAAAGACCTGAACTGAAGCCCAAGTCTTGTAAACAAGTAATGTCCTCTGTCTTCGCCGGTGGGTGTGCACAGATGCTCAAAGGAGATTGAGGAAGTGTTTCTACGAGGGAATGGAGCTAGTACTGTTGTTGCATGGAGAATGAGTAGTTCAGGTGGTGTTTAACCATTTTTCGAAGTAGGGCGTGAAGCTGCTAAGAATGGAATGAGGACTGCTGGATTGCAGGGAACTGTAAGTACTTAGATTGGTGGCAGAAGTGCAGTTGGGGGATGGACTGGTGGTTGAATCAAAGTGAAATTGCAGGTGCTTGAGAAATGCAGCTGAATTGAGGGTAGGTGTTGCTGTTTTGAGATTAGTGATGGTGCTGATGCAGAACCGAAGCTGCAAAGTGGTTGAAATTGCATGTGTGAGCTGGTATGAGATGGTAGTGAATGGTTGATGCTGTCGTAGGAAGTTGAGCAATGGGTTTTGATGGAGTTATGATGTTGTTAAAGTTGCAATTCAGAAGCCGAGAAAAATGAAATGATGGTGACCAGAGAGAAACTACAACAGTACTGATGATTTGATTGCAAAGGGGAGAATGAAGACCAATTGCCGGAGTTCATTTGTTGCTGCTTCAAGACTTGTTTCCGTCGTTTCTAGCAAGGTCGATGCTCATATACCAAGGGTTAATAGTGAAGTCGAGAGGGGTTAAAGCGAATATTTCTGTGGCTTACATAACTGGCAGTAATGGTCGCTGGGTATGGTTGATGTTCGAAGGAAGGAAAATGAGTATTTGGTTGTAAGGAGCTCGAGATGTTAGATGCTGGTGTTCGAGTAATTGATGGGAGAGATGAAAGAATTCCAGTGGGGCTGGTAGACATGGTTCAATGGCTCTATTCAGAGGAAATACGGCAGAGGCAAAGTGACGTTTCGTGACATCAACGGGGTGGCTTGTTTGTGTTGTTGAGTTTGGAAGTCTGCTGGAGTTCAAGAAGCTACAGAAGTTGTGAGTTGCAGTTGAATTGGTTATCTGGAATGGGAGGAATGCAGAGGGGTCATCATGGCGCACCACAAACTCTGGCCATGTGCAAGATTTCCACAGCTTTGGCCTGGACCTTATTCAACCCAATCAGCCGAGCCAGTTAGATGACTCTAATCTTGACTAGGTTCTGACTCGCGACTTTGACCGAGTTGACTCAGTCTCTGAATTGGTTGACTTTCCGGTGACCTTGGACTTTCCTGGTCATCTGAGGTCCTTTGCTGGTGACTTTCCCGGCCTAGTTCCGGCAACTTTTATGGATTTCCGGCAACAATGTTTGATGCATAATTTCTACATGGGTCTTTCTACACTTGGGCTTGGTGAACATATTGGACCTTGGAAGAATTGACCTAAGAAGATATAAAAGAGAAGTCTTTCTACAACTTGGATATGACGGATTCTACTTGGAGTTTTGCAGAGAGCCGCACTAGGGTTTGCTTTCATTTTATATTTTCATCTTCTTTACTTTATTTCCATTATTATTTGATGATGAACTCCATACTTATGAGTAACTAAAACTCTTTTTGATTAAGGGCGATTTCGAAGCCCGAAATATGAACCTATGATTGATATGAAATAACTTGTTCTCTTGCATTTATTTATGTTATTGATTGATTTCTACCATGCTAATATTGTTTATGGATTATTTGTTAAGGGTTTAAGTTCGAAATTGAATCATTAATTCTTAATCTTATTGCTAGTTTAGATTTTCTTCGACCCGTAATTGTCTAGAAATATAAACACAAGTAGCAATATATGGGTACTGATGATGGGACTTTGTTAAATACCTATATGTAGAAATTGACACTAGTAGGTGATTCATGCTTTTGAGTTCATCACTAGGAACAACCTTATCTCACAAAACTTAGAGCACTTGTTTAAGTCACACCTAGTAAGCGTACCTCTAGGAAACTAGGCAAGTATAAACCGGTAGTCGAGCGCTTCCGTATCCGGTGAGCTTAGGAGATAATAACGGAATAGTTGAGCGTATTAATTATTCTAGGGTTGTTAGTAACGAGATAATGCGAAGAACTTGTCTATATATATCAATTTGGTTTGTATTCCGTGGTCGAGAATGAACCTTTAATCAATTACATCTCATATTTGAATACACTTTACAATTTTCAGAATTTCTACAACAAAATTATCTTTGCTAAGACTATTTGCATAACAACTTAAACTTCATACCTCCTTTGGGACGATCCTACTTACATTATAATACTTGCTAGTTAAAGAGAAGTAGAGAAATTTATTTTTGCGAGTTCGACACCTCGTCAAAATTAGCGCCGTTGTCGTGGAGGCAGTGGCAAGTTTAGTTGTTATTTTTATTCTTAGTTGTTACTTTTGCTTTTATTTTCAATTTCAGTTTACTTATTCAATCTCTTAGAATCTAATTTTCAGGTACTATTTCTTTGGTGAATGCGTGGAGAGGGCAGACCAAGTCCCATTGGTATACGTCTTCGTTCGGGCACTTTACTTAAAGATTTCATTCAAGCAGTCAAAACTCCACTTCCTCCTAGTTCTACACCAAGTGAATTCTCGGACTCGGACAAAGAGGAAGACAACACAATGAGAGGTCGACAACCTTCTCTGAGAACACTCAAGGATCTCACTTCTCCAAATCTTGACCAGCAGCCTTTATGTATTCAGGTGAATGGAACCATTGAGTTGAAGCCGCAATTGATTAACTTTCTTGCCCAAATTCAGAGGTTTAGCTAGAGAAGATCCTAATCGTCACTTGCAATAATTCCATCATGTTGTGACTAGTATGAATCTAGCAACTACAGATGCGGATATGGATATGATGACAGCTTTTCCTTTCTCCCTTATAGATGCTGCAAGAGAATGATTCTTTTGCTTACCCGCTGGAAGCATAACCACATGGAATGGAATGAAGAAATTGTTCCTTGAGAAGTATTTTCCAGCATCAAAAGCAGCTGTGATTCGTAAGGAGATTTGTGGTATTAGGAAAATATCGGGAGAGACTCTCTATGAGTATTGGGAGCGCTACAAGAAGCTTCTAGCTAGCTGTCCACACCACCAAATCAGTGATCAACTTGTGATTCAATATTTCTATGAGGGGTTGCTTTCCAATGAGAGATATTTGATCGATGCCGCAAGTGGTGGTGCACTTATTAACAAGACCATTGCTGAAGCTACAAGTTTGTTGGATAATATGGCTGCAAACACGCAATAATTCTTCACTAGAGATGAATCAATGGCAAGGAAGGTGAATGAAGTTGGAAATTCTCCACACATGGAACAAAGGATGGGTAACATGGAGAGGATGATGCAACAAATAGCAGCTGCCGTCATACCATCATCACACACCGAAGATGTTGAGCAAGCGAGTGCCATGTACCAAAATCAGCAAAGGCCGAGGTATGATCCGTACTCTAGCACATATAATCCGGGTTGGCATGATCATCCTAATTTCAGCTACGCCAACAAGCAAGCTGCAACAAATCCTACTTTCAATCAACAAGGAGGATACCAATTCATGCCAAGACCACAACAAAAAATTCAAGGTACAAGTGTGGATGACAAGTTTACTCTTATGATGCAAAGTATGCAAGAGATTACAAGGACAATGCAAGGATTCAATAAATTCCTGAAGAAATCCGAGATGGATATGAGAGATGTGCAAAACCAAGTTAGTCAATTGGCTAATGATATGAACCAACTTAATGCACAAGGATCTGGAAAACTTCCTTCGCAATCACTGAATCATAAAGAGAATGCTAATGTTATTGAGTTGCACAGTGGGAAGCAAGTAGAGAAACTGGAAACATCACCGGTGTCACATGAGCCTGATTTGGAGAAAGAAGAGGGTGAAATATCCCTAAAAAAGGCTGATCTGGTAACAAATTCTAACTCTAAAACTCGTGTTTCTACTTATGTTACTCGTCCTCCTTTTCCTAGCAGGTTTGCAAAGTTGAACAAGGAGACATTGTACCAAGAGATTTTGTAAATCTTTAAGAAGATTGAAGTGAACATTCCACTCATTGAGGCGATAAGGCAGGTTCCGCGCTGGGCAAAGTTCTTAAAGGAATTGTGCACTAACAAGCACAAATTGACCGGTAATGAGGTAATGAGTGGTGGGAAAATGCTTCGGTATATCTTCAAAAGAAACTCCCACCTAAGTTGAAAAATCCCGGTAGTTTCACCATACCATGTACTATTGGTAAAATCAGGTTTGAACGTGCTTTGTTAGATTTAGGAGCATCCATTAATGTTATGCCTGCCTCCGTTTATGAATCATTGAAACTTAGTCCTCTTAAAGATACCGGTATTGTTATACAACTTGCTGATAGGTCTAATACTTACCCGAAAGGGGTTATTGAAGATGTTTTGGTGCATGTTAATCAACTCATATTTCCGGCAGATTTCTATGTTCTTGACATGATGGATGGAGATTCACCATCGACTACCCCCTTGATGTTGGGTAGACCATTCATGAGAACCGCTAGAACGAAGATTGATGTTTTCAAGGGCGCTTTAACTATGGAATTTGATGATGAGATCATAAGTTTCAATATCTTTGAGGCTATGAGATATCCTAGTGATGTGCATTCATGTTTTTCTATTGATATTATTGATTCTCTATCTCAACAGATGTTTGAATTAAATGGTGATGATGCTTTAGAAAACGCCATAGTAGAAGGTTTAGGTTATGGAAAATACAAAGACCTTGAAAGTGAATTGTCTATTTGTGATGAGCATAAAGAGGCTGTTTTATCTCTTAACTCATTACAAGAAGTTCCACAAAAGTATAATGCGTCTTATGTTTCTTTGCCGCTTACTAATGAGAAACTTTTACCGCCTATTGTGCAGGCACCTATTCTTGAGTTGAAACCTCTTCCGGATCACCTTAAATACGTATATTTATGTGACAAGGAAGAGTTACCGGTGATCATTGCCAACAACCTTACTGAGGTGCAAGAGGAGAAACTTGTTCGAGTGCTAAAAGAGTACAAGTCTGCCATTGGGTGGACCATTGCCGATATCAAAGGAAACAGTCCTTCCACATGTATGCACTGAATACTTCTTAAGGAGGGGCAAAACCAACAAGAGAAGCTCAACGTCGCTTGAACCCTCCAATGATGGAAGTAGTCAAGAAAGAAATCCTGAAGTTGTTGGATGCCGGGATTATCTATCCCATATCCGATAGCAAATGGGTGAGCCCGATTTAAGTCGTTCCAAAGAAGTCCGGAATCACAGTGGTGAAAAATGAAGATAATGACTTGGTTCCAACTAGAATCCAGACCGGTTTGAGAGTTTGCATTGATTACCGAAAGCTCAACTCTACCACCCGAAAAGACCATTTTCCTTTACCATTCATTGATCAAATGCTTGAAATGTTGGCTAGACACGCTTACTATTGCTTCCTTGATGGTTTTTCAGGTTATAACCAGGTTGTAATAGCTCCAAAAGATCAATAAAAGACGACGTTTACTTGTCCTTTTGGAATTTTTGCGTATAGGTGTATGCCATTTGGCTTGTGCAATGCTCCAGCTACTTTCCAATGTTGTATGGTAAGCATATTTTCAGATTATGTATAAAGAATCATAGAAGTGTTTATGTATGATTTTAGCGTGTATGGTGATTCTTTTGACAAGTGCTTAGATACCTTGCACTTATTCTTAAATGATGCGTCGAAACTAATCTTGTGCTTAATTGGGAAAAGTGTCACTTTATGGTGAATCATGGGACTGTGCTAGGCCATATTGTATCCTCTAAGGGGCTAGAAGTTGACAAGGCTAAGATAGATTTGATTCGGAACTTAGAATACCCCACAACTGTGAGGGAGGTTCGCTCTTTTCTTGGTCATGCAGGTTTTTATAGGAGATTCATCAAGGATTTCTCCAAGATTGCAATGCCCATGTGTAGACTTTTGCATAAATATGTGGCATTTGATTGTGACAAGGAATGCAAGGAAGCTTTTGACACCTTGAAATATTTGTTAACTACCGCACCAATTATCAAACCACCCAACTGGAGCAATCCATTTGAGTTGATGTGCGATGCAAGTGATTATGCCGTTGGAGCCGTGTTGGGACAGCGAGATGTTAAAGTTCCACATGCCATTTATTATGCTTCTAGAACTCTCAACGGAGCACAAATCAACTACTCCACTACTGAAAAGGAGCTTTTGGCCATAGTGTTTGCACTAGAGAAGTTTAGATCTTATTTAGTGGGTACAAAGGTGGTTGTTTTCTCCGACCATGCTGCACTTCGATACTTGCTAACAAAGAAGGATGCTAAGCCAAGGCTCATAAGGTGGATACTCCTTCTTCAAGAGTACAACATGCAAATCAAGGACAAGAAGGGAAGTGAGAATACCGTAGCGGATCATCTAAGAAGATTGGTTGTGTCCGAAGAAGCGATTCCTTTGCATGATTGCTTCCCGGATGAGCAACTCTTTGCGGTTGGTGGCACAACTCCATGGTACGCTGATATTGTTAACTTCTTGGTGACGGGACAAGTACCTAGTTCCATGTCTACATTCCAACAACACAAGCTCAAGAAGATTTCCAAGCAATATATATGGGATAAACCTTATTTGTGGAAGCATTGCTCCGATCAAATGATCCGCAGGTGCGTACTCGAATCCGAGTTCCAATAAATTATGAATTTTTATCACTCATATGCTTGTGGTGGCCATTTCGGAGCCAAGAGGACATCCCTTAAGGTTCTCGAAAGTGGTTTTTACTGGCCTACATTGTTTAAGGATGCATATTTATTTTACAAAGCTTGTGATAGGTGTCAAAGGACAGGCAACCTTGGTGCTAGAAACCAAATTCCGCAAACACCAATTCTCGCTGTTGAGATTTTTTATGTTTGGGGTATCGATTTTATGGGGCCTTTTGTGAATTCCAATGGGAAATTTTATATACTTCTTGCTGTAGATTATGTTTCTAAATGGGTGGAAGATAAAGCCACTCCTACCAATGATTCTCATGTTGTTTGTGAGTTTGTGAAGGAACATATCTTTTCTAGGTTTGGAACACCTCGAGTGGTGATTAGTGATGGAGGCTCTCACTTCAATAGATCCTTTCACGCTTTTCTAAAAAATTATAACATCTCTCATAAAGTTGGCACACCGTATCATCCACAAATGAGCGGTCAAGATGAAATTTCCAACCGGGAGATTAAGTTCATCTTAGAGAAGATGGTGAATGTTACAAGGAAGGATTCGAGTTATAGACTAAATGACGCTTTGTGGGCGTATAGGACATCTTATAAGACACCCATCGGAATGTCTCCTTTTAGGCTTGTCTATGACAAACCTTGCCATCTTCCCGTCGAACTTGAACACAAAGCTTATTGGGCAATCAAGGTATGTAATATGGAATTAGATGCAGCTGGTGAACATAGGAAACTTCAACTCAATGAGTTAGAAGAGATATGAAATGATGCATATGAAAGTTCACGCATTTACAAAGAAAAGACCAAGGCTTTCCATGATAAAATGATTTCCCGAAAGAGTTTTGAAGTAGGGAAGAAAGTACTTTTATTCCATTCTCGTCTTAAATTATTTCCGGGTAAACTTAGGTCCAGATGGATTGGACCATTTTTTGTTACTAATGTGTTTGTGCATGGTGTAGTTGAAATTACTAGTCCCAAAATAGGGCTGGTTTCCAAGGTCAACGGCCATCGTTTGAAACCATACTATGAGCAGTTTGTGACGGAGAATCAGGATATGATCACATTGAGTGATCCACTCCCTCTGGAGGAGTAATTGGAGCTGAAAGTCGGGCTGACGACTTTAAAGTGGGAGGAAACCCACCGGTTTTGTATCTTTATCCTTATCTTTTTATAGTTAAACATTTTATCTTTATTTTCTTGTTTTTGCATATCATTTGTAGAATTTCCCACCTTGAGCTTTATTTTGAATGACTAAATTTTACATTGAGGACAATGTAAAGTTTAAGTGTGGGGGAGCATTTATATGTTTGTATAGTTTGTTTTATGCCTTTAGTAAAAAAAAAAAAATCAGAAAAATAGAAAAACCAAGAAAAAAATTATGCTTTTTGTACTCCGAAATCTAGAAACTTGTGCCTTTAGGATGACACTATAAGTGGATGGAACCATTTTGATTGCAGGAGTTGAGGAACTAATTAACTAGAAGGGACGGACATAGCTCAGAAATCACAAATAACATGATAGTTGTTACCATATCTCGGAATATAACCATATCACATTCTATTTTTATTTTTCCATATTTATCTATTGTTCTCTAAGTGCTTTGGTGGGTCACTAAACATCGACTTGTTATTACTTTTAGGATGAAATAGAGTGATTGAGTTGCCAAAACAAAACAACAACAAAAAAAAGACCGACCAATTAGACCAAACGGAATAAAAAGACACTTGGATAGCAGTATGTGTGAAACGTTGTCCCTGTCTCCGTCGCCTAAACAAGCGTGGAATACAGGATCCAAGGCAACTATCACATATTTGCTAATAAAGAATCATGCGCTTGGATCCAAAAGATCCAATCATGCTGTCTAAAAAGAAAAAGAAAAAAAGTGAAAAAGAAAAAGAAAAAGAAAAGAAAATATTATGACTGTTGAATAAAGTCGACTCCTGGTTCCCTTGTATATGCCAGTTGAGTTGATGTAGAAATAAGATTGTTGACCACTGGTTCCCTTGTATATGCCAGTGTGTTGACACTAGAATTCAGACCAGTAGCTCAATCCAATAGGATGCATAGGTTCATCTTTGCGGTGACCTTCAGACAGATATGGGAAACACCGATCACTTGTAAACATTCGCACCATCTACCTCTATATCCATCTTCTTAATCTTTTCATTGTGATTATGGTTAGTCAGATTCCGAGTATTGTGGTTTGTTCGACTTTCTAAGAAAAACTTTATGTACTTATATATGAATTGAATTTGCATAAGGTACCTCCTCCTGTAATCACTTTGGATTCGTTCATAGACTTTTCACAGGTAGCTGGAATTTGGAGTAAAAGGTTTTGTAGGTATATCTCTAGTAAACCTTCACGAGACTAAAACTCATCCACTAGGGATACCTAGGGGTTTAAAGGCTTGTTATTTATGATTAGAGTAACCGTAGCCTCGACGAGACGGAGTTGTATGTACCTTTTAGAATTATTTTGTTTGATTTGCTCGAGGACTAGCAAAGTCTAAGTGTGGGGGAATTTGATAGGTGTCTAAAACACCTTGATATTTATCTATTGTTTATTTTTCTTTGTTAAGTTTTCTTGTAAATTATGTATCTTATGTTTGTTTTTGAGTATTTAGGTACTTTGGAGTCATTTGGAACTAAAGAAGAAGAAACGTCGTTTTAAAGGCAAAAAGGTGCAACTGCTGTTGGAGATTAACTATTTTTCATTATTTTCTTTTATTTCTTCATCTCTGTCTGAAAAGTATGTCGACTTTAGTGATGCAAAATTTCTGTCTGAAAAGCACGACAACTTTAGTGATGACTCTTATTGAAGAGAAGAAGTGAATATGAGGAGTAAAAGACGGTTGTTGTCGGTGGAAGGCGAAAGAAGGCGTTCATTTGGAGCCAGAAGGTCAAAAGCATGATTTTATAGGCAAGTGCTAATGGGAGTCAAGCCAAGGATAGAAGAGGGCAACCAACTGAGTTTTGCTCAGTAGCTATTGCTGTTGGTGGCCTGTTTCATTGGTTGGGCGCCTGTAGTAAATTCACTCATTACTTAGCCCTAAATTCAAGAGATATGTCTTTTCTCTTATCATTGAATTTTACCTGAAATTGAGAAAAGATGGTTGCACAGAGAGAACTGAGAAGTCATGGCGGCATCGTCATGAGACTTTGAGATTTAGAAATTCAGAGACGAAATTGGGGGGAGTGAAATAACGGTTGTTGCTGGTGATGTGTTCAATTGACTGGAAAATAAATGGGTTTCTGCCGTGAGTTTTCTGTTACAGATCGAGAAGAAATTGAAGATGGTAAAGGCTGTAGGAGATGGGTATGTTCGGTGCAAGGGGTTCAAGTTCAGATACAGAAGTTGGAAGTTTCTGGGTCAGAAAAGATGGATCTGCTACCACTAATTATGTTGATGGCAGTAGAGAGAAATCAGTGTTATTGAAGAAGTGGGTTTGGGTTGGATTCAGTTTTGCTTTGAGAAATATTCGACATTTGGTTGGAACATCAGTTTAAGAAGATTGATGGTGATTTGATGTCCTGAAATACTTTGAATGAATGGGTTTGATTTGTATTTGAAATGAAAAACAGAGAAGGAGATTAAATGTTCATGGAAATCAATGGGAACTTCATGTCTGTATTAGCAGCAGAAACGCATATTGAGTGCTTGTTAAAAGACCTGAACTGAAGCTCAAGTCTTGTAAACAAGTAATGTCCTCTGTCTTTTCCGGTGGGTGTGCACAGATGCTCAAAGGATATTGAGGAAGTGTTGCTACGATGGAATGGATCTAGTGCTGTTGTTGCAGGGAGAATGAGTGGTTCAGGTGGTGTTTAAACATATTTCGAAGTAGGGCGTGAAGCTGCTAAGAATGGAATGAGGACTGCTGGATTGCAGGGAACTGTAAGTGCTTAGATTGGTGGCAGAAGTGCAGTTGGGGGATGGACTGGTGGTTGAATCGAAGTGAAATTGCAGGTGCTTGAGAAATGCAGCTGAATTGAGGGCAGGTGTTGCTATTTTGAGATTAGTGTTGGTGCTGATGCAGAACCGAAGATGCAAAGTGGTTGAAATTGCATGTGTGAGCTAGTATGAGATGGTAGTGAATGGTTGATGCTGTCGCGGGAAGTGGAGCAATGGGTTTTGATGGAGTTATGATGCTATTAAAGTTGCAATTCAGAAGCTGAGAAGAATGAAATGATGGTGACCAGAGACAAACTACAGCAGTACTGATGATTTGATTGCAAAGGGGAGAGTGAAGACCAATTGTCGGAGTTCATTCGTTGCTGCTCCAAGACTTGTTGCCGTCGTTTCTAGCAAGGTCGATGCTCATATACCAAGGGTTAATGGTGAAGTCGAGAGGGGTTGAAGCGAATATTTCTGTGGCTTACAGAACTGGTAGTAATTGTCGCTGGGTATGGTTGATGTTCGAAGGAAGGAAAATGAGTATTTGGTTGTAAGGAGCTCGAGATGTTAGATGCTAGTGTTCGAGTAATTGATGAGAGAGATGCAAGAATTCCAGTGGGGCTGGTAGACATGGTTCAATGGCTCTATACGGAGGAAATACGGCAGAGGCAAAGTGACGTTTTGTGATATCAACGGGGCGGCTTGTTTTTGTTGTTGAGTTTGGAAGTCTGCTGGAGTTCAATAAGCTACAGAAGTTGTGAGTTGCATTTGAATTGGTTATCTGGAATGGGAGGAATGCAGAGGGGTCATCATGGCGCACCACAAACTCTGGCCCTGTGCAAGATTTCCACAGCTTTGGCCTGGACCATATTCAACCCAATCAGCCGAGCCAGTTAGCTGACTCTGATCTTGACTAGGTTCTGACTCGCGACTTTGACCAAGTTGACTCAGTCTCTGAATTGGTTGACTTTCCGGTGACCTTGGACTTTCCTGGTCAGCTGAGGTCCTTTGCTGGTGACTTTCCCGGCCTAGTTCCTGCAACTTTTATGGATTTCCAGCAACAATATTTGATGCATAATTTCTACATGGGTCTTTCTACACTTGGGCTTGGTGAACATATTGGACCTTTGAAGAATTGACCTAAGAAGATATAAAAGAGAAGTCTTTCTACAACTTGGGATATGACGGATTCTACTTGGAGTTTTGCAGAGAGCCGCACTAGGGTTTTCTTTCATTTTATATTTTCATCTTCTTTACTTTATTTCCATTATTATTTGATGATGAACTCCATACTTATGAGTAACTAAAACTCTTTTTGATTAAGGGCGATTTCGAAGCCCGAAATATGAACCTATGATTGATATGAAATAACTTGTTCTCTTGCATTTATTTATGTTATTGATTGATTTCTACCATGCTAATATTGTTTATGGATTATTTGTTAAGGGTTTAAGTTCGAAATTGAATCATTAATTCTTAATCTTATTGCTAGTTTAGATTTTCTTCGACCCGTAATTATCTAGAAAAATAAACACAAGTAGCAATATATGGGTACTGATGATGGGACTTTGTTAAGTACCTATATGTAGAAATTGACACTAGTAGGTGATTCATGCTTTTGAGTTCATCACTAGGAACAACCTTATCTCACAAAACTTATAGCACTTGTTTAAGTCACACCTAGTAATCATACCTCTAGGAAACTAGGCAAGTAGAAACCGGTAGTCGAGCTCTTCCGTATCCGGTGAGCTTAGGAGATAATAACGGAATAGTTGAGCGTACTAATTATTCTAAGGTTGTTAGTAACGAGATAATGCGAAGAACTTGGTTATATATATATCAATTTGGTTTGTATTCCGTGGTCGAGAATGAACCTTTAATCAATTACATCTCATATTTGAATACACTTTACAATTTTCAGAATTTCTACAACAAAATCATCTTTGCTAAGACTTTGCATAACAACTTAAACTTCATACCTCCCTTGGGACGATCCTACTTACATTATACTACTTTCTAGTTAAATAGAAGTAGAGAAATTTATTTTTGCGAGTTCGACACCTCGTTAATGTCATTCGATGATCTTCGAATTCGATTACCATCTAATGCGTCAAATACCATTAAAATACGGTTCCATAACTATTCTTCGGATTCCGATTTGTGGAGCGAGTGATTACTATCATGAGTAGTTACCACAACGTACGCTCTATAAAATAGCACAATCTTCTTCTTCGGCAAAAGAAATATCCATGTTTTTGTTTTCAAAATTATAACTGAAGAGAGGAAAGAGTTTGGTGCAAATGGGTTGATAGATATGAGTTTCTTTATATAGGTTTACGGACCAACGACTATTTTTCTTTTTCCAAAAAATTCCAAAGGCGATTTCATTAAATAGGTTTAAAACGCAACGGTTATTTTGATGAAGGTTGAATATGGGGTTATAATCGGTAGTTTTGCAAGTTGGATTATCTACCGAATATAACAGATTTCAAAATTTATCAGATGGAGTTATTGTTCTATGGAATAAACCGAGTGGTTATTGTTCTATGGAATTTGGTCAAGGTTGAATCTGGGGCTACTTACAATCGGTAGTTTTACAGGTCCAATTAACTACCGATTATAGAAGGGAACAATAGCCAAAATATCCATACATTAATCGGTAGCTAACGATTCATTTTACGTTTGGGTGACCTTTTTTGTCTTTTTGTGTCGCCCCAAATTCTGTTGGGTCGCCCAAAAATATGCAAGGTTTATTTAAACAATCAAAAAATTTCAATTCATGAATTTATTACATGAATTGTTGAATTAGGTACACCGTTGTAGAAAGATGTCAACACTTATCACCTTCTCAAGGGAAACGTTTATGATTTCTTGATTCTGTGCGTACTCCAGAGCTCTCACTGACACAGATTAATTGGGGCTATATGGCCTTCAGATGTTGCGAACACCTTTGATCCGAGCAGTTCAGATACCATTCTCCAAGCAATTCAGCCTATTCAGGAACTCAAATCTTTGTATTTTAGTGAATTCTAAATATGATATGACGTAAATTTCATTTTCAATCTTTTTTTTGATGAGACAAGAGAAATAAACACAAACTGAAAACAAAAATAAAATAAGTACAAATGGCCATGGTGTAAGTACTTTACCGCTTGATTCTTCACAACTTGTATGTCTCGATATCATAAACGTCTTGTTAATCTTCACTCTTGTACATAAGTTGTCAACTTGTAAAAATTCTGCTCGTTGTCTTGTTGCTTTACTTGAATCTGAAATCTGCTCATTTCTGTACCGATGCTTATAAACCTTGAACGTCTTCAACTTTCCTTCGAATTTGTGATGCTCCTCTTGTTGATAATGATGGTGTTTCTATGGACCTGTTGGTGTAGAGAGAGATAAAGTGGATGGTGATAACTGCGAACAAGATTACAAGTGATATGTAAGTTAGCAATTTGATGTCACCATCATGATTAATAAAATAGCACTCAAGAGATCAAAGTAGTGCTTCTATTGGTGGTAGGTTGGGTATCTCACCATTCTACCCGAAATTTACGTATGGTG
Organism: Papaver bracteatum; assembly: GCA_023529315.1. Lineage (NCBI taxonomy): Eukaryota > Viridiplantae > Streptophyta > Magnoliopsida > Ranunculales > Papaveraceae > Papaver > Papaver bracteatum. Next base: position 1,410,772 of record JAJJWX010001467.1, read on the forward strand.
ATACACACTCTAAAAGCACATATTTAGACACGTACAAAGAATTGAAGGTCGGTGCCTCACATGATGTAACAATGGGTAGTCTCCACTATAAGGGATCACAACTCTAATACCAAATTCAATCTGCACCTCATTTTCTACTGGCATGATTAAATCCAAATTTAACTCTCATACTAGTAAGAAACCCGATCACGTTCTCTGTCATCTTTAAGTTCAGTAACTCTTGTGAGAATTTCGATGTAATCTTAGCGACATGTATACTATGTAACTCTAAACTAACTACAAGTTGGAGTTTTTCAAGCACTAATTCATACAAAAGTTGAAAATTTATGAAAAATTTACAATGCAAATGCTTAACCACTCCCCCACACTTAAACTTTACATTATCCTCAATGTAAATTGAATCGTCCAAAGAAAGTCAAGGTGGGAAATCCTATAATGATATGCGACAAGGAAAAGTAAATACAAGACAAAAATAAAAGATAAGATAAAAAATACTCATCCTATGGGTTGCTGTATGCGTGTCGTAACCACAACAAATTAATTAATACTTTACTACCTAATTAACAAGTAATATAGGGTAGTCAAGGTCGATCCCACGAGGAGCACGAGATTCTAGTTGTAAAATTGTCACACAAAGGGGGGTATTAAAAAGAATTTAAGAAAGTAAATAAAATAAACAAAGCAATTAAAAAGAAATCGATAAGAGAGAATAGATCAAGGAATCCTTCTTCGCTGCAAAACAATGATTAAAGTTATGTTCTTTTCCACTTTTTATTAGTCACAAATTATCACCATCCGTAGGTATAGCAGCTAGATCAGTGCTAACCCCAAAATCCCTTATATCACCGGATACGGAAGTTCTCGACTACCGGATTCTATTCACCAAACCACCTAGTAGTAGATCACTCAAGATGTAATTTAATTAAATGAATTAAGATTTATGAATTTATTAGGTTGATATTAGTAGTTAAACTCTTAGATCAAGGTCCACTTGCTAACGTTGTTTTTACACACAATTGCTCCACGGAATCCCTCCGCAAGGTCTTGTGTTTGCTACTTATGTGAAAAGTCAAGAAACGATTACTTATCCCCTAACTTACACTAGCTTTAGATTAGACTAACAAATCAATCTAGTTGTACACCTAGATAATCTATCAATCAATCATGAATGTCTTTAAGATCACTCCTATTAGTAAAAACAAACGATAATCATGTGAAAACTTCATAGTAGATTTAAAACAAACTCAAAACATGTTAAGAACTAGGAATTCATCCTCAATCAAATTAGTTACTCATATTAAAGAGTTCACACAAAGAATAAAGAAAAGAGAAGTGTTGTGTGTGTAAAAGTGTGCAAAAGTATTGTAAAAGATGTGTGTATCTAAGTGCATCTATATGTATGGAAGTGTAGAAATTCTTCTCTATTTATAGGCTTCAATGTTCTCCATATCTTCCAAGGAATAGAATCCCTTTCCTTTTGTAGCTCAATTTCCAAATCCAAGCCTTTCTCAAATCTTCCATCTCCTCTTTCCATATCCAAGCCGAATTCTTCATTCAATTCCAAGTCCAACTCTTCACATCCCATGAGAGAAATCCACACAAAATTCTGCAACTTTTGCTCGCCGGAAAACTGGGTTTTTGGCCGGAAATAGACCGGAATCCGTCGCCGCCGGCCACCTGAAAATTCTCCTCCGGTCAAGGTATATTCCGTCCGTCAACCGTTATGACTAACGGTAAAAGGAGTCAAACTTAACGGTCAGAGGTTAGTCAACGGGTCAAATTACTGATTTAGCTCGGGTCAAACTCGTTCGACTAGGTGAGTTGCCAGAGCCAACTCGATTGCAATAAGTTCCAGCCATCATGGTTGTGTATCTTATTTGTTGCACCACTCGCATCATAACCACCATCATGGCTGTGCAATCCATTCCCTGCAATTCCACCAAGCAACACACAAAACCAAGCCATTCATCTCCATATACTCTACTGGTCCAACCCATTTTAACCTCGGTCACCACAGCTTCAAAACAAGACATAACTTTCTTCTCTTCCAAACCATCGGTTCAAACACCTCGATCAGCTTCATTCTATACCCATCTCGACTAACCAGCAACAAAGCTTCAAATCCTCCAATTGGAGCTCCATTCTTCATTACGGACTTCAGTTCATTCCAGGCCAACTCAATAGCATCATCTAACACACACTCAGACCACCACCCATTCTCAATCTTCCCTTGACCATGAACTAAGCACCACCAGTTGCACCAGCAATATTAACAACTGCATCTCAATACCCATATCCACCAGAGCCTCATATCACCACCATCACCAATTCATCCCTAGCCATTCTGAGTTCCAATTGCCATCACCAACCCGCGGCAACACCGCAGCCCAAACAATTTCATCCTCGAATAAACTGCTACAAACAATGACAATACCTCAAACCCAGTAGCTTCATAATACCCTTATTCTCAACAGCCTCAGATCCAAACCCATTTCAGTTCAGGCAATTCTGAAAACACCCACTGAGCATAAAACCACCTCAAGCAGCCACCAGTTGCTCTACCAATTCCTTCTCCTCAAATCAATACCAAAACCACCTTCATCTCCATTTTTTTGCTCCAATCAACAGCAACAAGAACCCATACAGATCCAATTCCTCTTTTCTCGCCCAAGAATAACAAACATCACAAAGTATGCATATTTTAACGATTAGTCATCTTCAATTTCAATACCACCTCACAGAACCCATTTTCACTTATCTCGTTGTAACCCTTTACTCCATTCGTTTCTCGACCTCAAACCCTCAACAGTTCATCTCTGATTCATCCACTAAAACCATAGCTTCTATCTGTAATTCCATACAAACCCTAATCTTCCATGAGATCGTCAATTCACGGCCATCTCTTCTAGTTTTCAAATTGAACTTAAAACCCTTCTAGTTCTTTCACCGAAAAACCCTAACTTGAATTTCATCATCGTCTCTTCCTCCATCTCTCGATTTTAGGTTGAGCCTTCGAATGAATATAAATTTCGGACAATGGCTGCTGTTTTCTTCTTCTTACTTTCAGTTGGGTGGAATGATAGAAAGGGGATGAAATATCACTTCGGTTTTAGGGCTGGGAATTATTGGGATGCTATTTGCACCCAAGATAAAGACCACCCATTGATAATTACAACCTCTAATAATGATAAGGGGTACCCTATATGACAACCCCTTAACCACAACTGGACTCCAGATAGTGTTCTCTCCTGAAATGACAGCTTTGCCCCTTTTTGCTCAAATTTGGGTTATTTCTCCTTCTTTTCGTCTATGTGACTCCAGAGTACCTAATAGCTCAAAAACACACATAAAATACATAATTTACTAGAAAAATAGCAAAGAAAGCATAAACTCTTAGATAGTAAATTAGATGTATTCTACACCTATCAAATTCCCCCACACTTAGACTTTGCTAGTCCTCGATCAAATCAAAATAAAACTCACAACTTCAAAGCGTTCTAGCGTCCCAAGCATCCTAAGAGTTATGAAGACATAGAGTTTCTGCATGCTAGTAATGAGAAGTTAGAAATACTAAAGAACATATTCTCATCCTTAAATGTTGAGTGAGAAATAACCACACCATAATGAGAGAACACGTGTTTGAGAAACGATCAATAAGCATTTCGCCTCGACTTCTACCTCACCAAAAAGGGTTTTATGATAATTGCACTCAAAAAAACGGCTTTTTTATGGGTCTCACATGTGTGCAGGTAGGAATGAAGAGAGAATTCCTGCAACACGTTGAATGGTGGGAAGGATAACTTCCGAAATTTTGAAAAACCCACATCTTTTAACATTTTGAAAAATCATTTTTCTAACGATCTCTAAGAAAGGAAATCAACCACTTATATCGAGGATGAGATTACTTACTTACCTTCACATCCGATTGCCAATTATGATAACACCACTCTCACGGAATCCAATAGAAACGTCTTCCGCTCCTTGTCTACATCTTCTTGGTCATCGGCTTCAACTATTGATGATAAACACTTGAACTTCATAAATCCTTAACAATTTGTAACCTTTTTCCTTAACTCCTTGTCGCTTGAAACTTCCTTATAGATTTTCCTTCCCCACGGCTTATTCAAAACAAAACAATAATAGATATTTCTCTTGTCTCATATATATATATATATATATATATTTATTTTTTTATTTTTTTTCATTCTTTTTTTTTTTTTAGACAAGAGAAACAAAATACAAAACAAAGTGAAAAATAAAATAAACCATGGCCGTGGAAAAGTACTTTACCGCTTGATTCTTCACAACTTGTATCGTCTTGAAATCATAAACTTTAATAATTCTCACCTTTTACTTTCTTCGCTTTGTAAATACGTCTTAACACTTGGATATAGAATTACCTCATTGCATTTTAAGTCTTCAACTTTGATATAAAATTATGCTATTTTTCTTGTTCCATTGTTGCTTTCAAACCTTGAACCTTTTCAACTTTCCTTGTAGATTTTGATGTCGCTCCTTGTTGTTGATGTGGTGTTTCTATGGACCCGTTGTTGTCGAGCGAGAGAATGGTGCTAACTGCAAATCGAACTACAAGAAGGTAGCTTTCATCTATAAACGTCACCCTCATGATTGACAAAGATTAGCACTCAAGAGATCAAAATAGTGCTGAAATTTGTGTGAAATTGGGTAGCTCACCATTCTACCCGGAATTAACGTACGGTGACACACACTCAAAAGAAGCTCTTTAGTAAAGGAAGAATTTCTGGTCGGTGCCTCACATGATATGAAAATGGGTAGTCTCCACTAATGATTGATCAGCAAATCTAATAACGCACTTCTCCCTGCACCAAATTTGCATCGCCGGCATGATTAAATCCATTATTTAACACTCTAACAAGCAAGAAATCGAACGTAGTTCCCTAACACTTCCAAGTTCAATTATGTCGGTCAGAATTCTCTATGTAATCATACCTAGAAGCATGCTAGTGACTCTAAAATCTCTAAAAGTTGAAAGTTTTATGCAAAAAAAATTTTATTTTTTTTTATACAAAAATATATGCGTAGCCACTCCCCCACACTTAAACCTTACATTGTCCTCAATGTAATTGAATCCTCCTAGCAAAGTCAAGGTGGGAAATCTTAATATGATATGAAACAAAATAAATAACAAAATTAAAAGCAAAATAAAAGGATAAGAAATACAAAACCGGTGGGTTGCCTCCCACTTAGCGCTTGTTTTAAAGTCGACGGCCCGACATGGCTCTTGTAAGACTCACTCCCCATATACCAACAATCGGAAAATTTGGGGGTCCTCCCATAGTACCTGTTTTGCAAACAATAACTCCATACAAATATTAGCACAAGAAAATAATAGTAAAGTTATAGCTCGATAGAAATTTCCCCCACACTTATTCTTGTCCACACTCGGAAGTGTATAAAGAACATAGAATTTGGGAACTTCCATGGTTTCCTCTTGGCAAACCTGCATAGTGTTAGCATCACGTGTTTCCAATGGTGGATATCGAGAAACAAAGTCATTCAAAAATACTTTCGAAGCACATACATTCAAACCAATAAGAGGTAAAGGAGAAGAATTAACATGCAAAGGGTTAGACAAACCTTGCACAATTTCTTGTATTACGGTATCTTCTTCGTTCTTAAAAAATTCAAGTGAATTACTTACCTCTTGCATATCGTGGTCCTCTATCAAACTTTGCAACCATTCTTCATCATTTTCTACCTTAACCAAAGTCTCGGCATCATCATAATCATTAGCAAGTTCAATTGGGTCTTCCACAAATTCAATCAATTCGGTTTCATTATCGAGCATCACCTCTTCAACATCTTCATCATCGGAATCGGGCCATTCACTAAAGTGATTTTCGTCGGTAAAAATTGTAAGATATTCTTGTGAGGGTGTTACATCGTTTACAACAATAGGAAAATCACACCCAATCTCCTCCTTTTGAATAGGTGAAGGATCGTTATTATGATCCGGAGTTGGAATAACTTCCTCATTGTTGCAACTTTCATACACTTCTGCGGACTCATAACTTTCCCTAAGGAATTTTTTCCAAGCACTAAATGCATCTTCCTCAAGCTCTACCTTTTGAATAGGTGATTGATCATTATTAAGATCAAAGCTCGAGTAATCTACACTAGCGTCATCAAAAGTTTCCAAAGGTTGGTCCTTTTCAACACAATCATCTTCATTATCGGAATTACCATAATAAGAATCTTCATCGGTTTCATAACCTTTATCCCGACGTCGTTTAAGTTCCATATGAATAGTCCTACTAATTTCTGCGACAAGCTCTTCCGAGTCTCCATCATCTTCCAATTTGTATAACTTTTGTGCAAGTTTACGGACATTAACACGCTTACCACCGTGTATAGAGTTTCTAGATTGTATATCCTTAAAAAGTGAAGGAAAAACACGATGAAGAGGAGTATATTCCCAACTCTCCGTCTGCACATTACTAGAAAACAATGTATTAGAAGCATAATTATCCGTCCATCCTTGTAATTGTCCACTTACATACCCGTCATAAGGTTGTTGATATGTATGAGAATATTCATAAGGCTCCGTAGGATTTTGATCATAGCCAAAAGATTGATTTTGATTGTATCCTAAGGATGGTTGGAAATTGCCATGATGTTGAGTTTGAAAATCGTATTGATTGTTGTAATATGCTTGCTCTTGTCCACCATACATGGAAAACCGGTACCTGAAAAACAATTCTCAAAAACTAAATTAGATACGATAAAGAATCCAACAAAGCAAGAATAAAGCAAAAAGTAAAAATAAAACAACTAAAATCATTCGATGCTCCCCGGCAACGGCGCCAAAATTTGTATGCGTGTCGTAACCACAACAAATTAATTAATACTTTACTACCTAATTAACAAGTAATATAGGGTAGTCAAGGTCGATCCCACGAGGAGCACGAGATTCTAGTTGTAAAATTGTCACACAAAGGGGGGTATTAAAAAGAATTTAAGAAAGTAAATAAAATAAACAAAGCAATTAAAAAGAAATCGATAAGAGAGAATAGATCAAGGAATCCTTCTTCGCTGCAAAACAATGATTAAAGTTATGTTCTTTTCCACTTTTTATTAGTCACAAATTATCACCATCCGTAGGTATAGCAGCTAGATCAGTGCTAACCCCAAAATCCCTTATATCACCGGATACGGAAGTTCTCGACTACCGGATTCTATTCACCAAACCACCTAGTAGTAGATCACTCAAGATGTAATTTAATTAAATGCATTAAGATTTATGAATTTATTAGGTTGATATTAGTAGTTAAACTCTTAGATCAAGGTCCACTTGCTAACGTTGTTTTTACACACAATTCCTCCACGGAATCCCTCCGCAAGGTCTTGTGTTTGCTACTTATGTGAAAAGTCAAGAAACGATTACTTATCCCCTAACTTACACTAGCTTTAGATTAGACTAACAAATCAATCTAGTTGTACACCTAGATAATCTATCAATCAATCATGAATGTCTTTAAGATCACTCCTATTAGTAAAAACAAACGATAATCATGTGAAAACTTCATAGTAGATTTAAAACAAAATCAAAACATGTTAAGAACTAGGAATTCATCCTCAATCAAATTAGTTACTCATATTAAAGAGTTCACACAAAGAATAAAGAAAAGAGAAGTGTTGTGTGTGTAAAAGTGTGCAAAAGTATTGTAAAAGATGTGTGTATCTAAGTGCATCTATATGTATGGAAGTGTAGAAATTCTTCTCTATTTATAGGCTTCAATGTTCTCCATATCTTCCAAGGAATAGAATCCCTTTCCTTTTGTAGCTCAATTTCCAAATCCAAGCCTTTCTCAAATCTTCCATCTCCTCTTTCCATATCCAAGCCGAATTCTTCATTCAATTCTAAGTCCAACTCTTCACATCCCATGAGAGAAATCCACACAAAATTCTGCAACTTTTGCTCGCCGGAAAACTGGGTTTTTGGCGGAAATAGACCAGAATCCGTCGCCGCCGGCCACCTGAAAATTCTCCTCCGGTCAAGGTATATTCCGTCCGTCAACCGTTATGACTAACGGTAAAAGGAGTCAAACTTAACGGTCAGAGGTTAGTCAACGGGTCAAATTACTGATTTAGCTCGGGTCAAACTCTTTGACTAGGTGAGTTGCCAGGCCAACTCAGTTGCAATAAGTTCCAGCCATCATGGCTGTGTATCTTATTTGTTGCACCACTCTGCATCATAACCATCCATCATGGCTGTGCAATCCATTCCTGCAATTCCACCAACAACACACAAAACCAAGCCATTCATCTCCATATACTCTACAGGTCCAACCCATTTTAACCTCAGTCACCACAGCTTCAAAACAGCACATAACTTTCTTCTCTTCCAAACCATCAGTTCAAACACCTCAATCAGCTTCATTATATACCCATATCGACTAACCAGCAACAAAGCTTCAAATCCTCCAATTGCAGCTCCATTCTTCATTACAGACTTCAGTTCATTCCAGGCCAACTCAATAGCATCATCTAACACACACTCATACCACCACCCATTCTCAATCTTCCCTTGACCATGAACTAAGCACCACCAGTTGCACCAGCAATATTAACAACTGCATCTCAATACCCATATCCACCAGAGCCTCATATCACCACCATCACCAATTCATCCCTAGCCATTACAGTTCCAATTGCCATCACCAACCCTGGCAGCAACACTGCAGCCAAACAATTTCATCCTCGAATAAACTGCTACAAACAGCAGCAATACCTCAAACCCAGTAGCTTCATAATACCCTTATTCTCAACAGCCTCAGATCCAAACCCATTTCAGTTCAGGCAATTCTGCAAACACCCACTGAGCATAAAACCACCTCAAGCAGCCACCAGTTGCTCTACCAATTCCTTCTCCTCAAATCAATACCAGAACCACCTTCATCTCCATTTTTTTGCTCCAATCAACAGCAACAAGAACCCATACAGATCCAATTCCTCTTTTCTCAGCCAGTAACAACAGCATCACAGTATGCATATTTTAACGATTAGTCATCTTCGATTTCAATACCACCTCACAGAACCCATTTTCACTTATCTCGTTGTAACCCTTTACTCCATTCATTTCTCGACCTCAAACCCTCAACAGTTCATCTCTGATTCATCCACTAAAACCATAGCTTCTATCTGTAATTCCATACAAACCCTAATCTTCCATGAGATCGTCAATTCACGGCCATCTCTTCTAGTTTTCAAATTGAACTTAAAACCCTTCTAGTTCTTTCACCGAAAACCCTAACTTGAATTTCATCATCGTCTCTTCCTCCATCTCTCGATTTTAGGTTGAGCCTTCTGAATGAATATAAATTTCGGACAATGGCTGCTGTTTTCTTCTTCTTACTTTCAGTTGGGTGGAATGATAGAAAGGGGATGAAATATCACTTCGGTTTTAGGGCTGGGAATTATTGGGATGCTATTTGCACCCAAGATAAGGACCACCCATTGATAATTACAACCTCTAATAATGATAAGGGGTACCCTATATGACAACCCCTTAACCACAACTGGACTCCAGATAGTGTTCTCTCCTGAAATGACAGCTTTGCCCCTTTTTGCTCAAATTTGGGTGATTTCTCCTTGTTTTCGTCTATGTGACTCCAGAGTACCTAATAGCTCAAAAACACACATAAAATACATAATTTACTAGAAAAATAGCAAAGAAAGCATAAACTCTTAGATAGTAAATTAGGTGTATTCTACACCTATCGGTTGCCTCCCATGCAGCGCTTGGTTTAAAGTCATCAGCCCGACTAGAACCCCCCCCCCCCCCAAAAAAAAAGAAAAAGAAAGATGTCTGAAGGTGCATCGAGCAACGCACAACCTGGTAAACAAAGTGCTCATGGACGTGGTCGTGGTGGGGATGCTCATGAATAAATGGTTATATTCCTATGGAGTCAAAACTTATTGTCGAATTATGTTTGGTTATATTCCTAGTTTATGAATGACTTAATCTAGTTTCTTTTGAAAATTATATGTGTTTGTCCAAAAAATAACCAACTACAATGTGTGTGCAAAAAATGCAGCATTCTGGCATTTTTCAGTCAGAATCGGTTTACATGTACCTATATGTAATCCGATTCTGACAGTTCCCCAGAGATTCAGTTTCAGAATTGGTTTACATGTATATATATGTAATCTGATTTTTAGATGAAAAGCTCTGTAACAATTTTTTCCAAGGATCGGTTTACATGTACCTAAATGAAATCTGATCATTGCGAAGAAAAGTTATGTATCATTTTTTTTCCCAAGAATCGGATTGCATATGCATTAAAAAAGCCCGATTAGTGAGAGGCATATTTTACAAGATTTTGTAAGGACACAATCGGTCTATGTGATCACATATAAAATCCGATTATGTAAATTGAATTCAAAAAAGATAGTCGTTGAGACTTCAGCTATATAAGCACAACCTCTTTGAGCCACTCATACATGACACACTTAGCCTAGAAAATGGAATGAGAACCATTTGAAGATTTGTGTGTCGTTAAATTATTTGCTATTACGTTCTGTGAACGTCCGAATGAAATCTATTCAATGTTTTGGAAGAGAGTTAAAGAGTTCTTTTACGGACGTACCACGAATCCCAATAATCGTAAATGGATAGACTTGGCTTTTCGATTCCAATACATAAAAAGCGCAATGCGAGAGTACGTAAAAGTTAGAAATATGGTGTACCACTATCATCCACGAGGTCCTCTTAGGGAAAAAGTGAGTAATGCGATCATTTTTATACATATGTCAAAAGTTCACATACTAACATTTAAGAATTCATTGAATTTTAGATGGAACATTTCAACGGGCTATGGAGAATTCGTAATGGGGAAATTAAGTTCATTCACCACAAAGAATATACGATGTTATACCGACATGCTCGGAGGTTCATTGACGAGCATTTGATGTGTCAAATTCTAGAATTCACACACTGAATCTTATATATGTACTGTGCTAATTTCCTAAACTATGTAATGAATATTTTGTTTCTGAAAGTAAGCTTTAATCAGATTATATGGATATATATATACACCGATTATTAGAATCGGTTTATGTGGGTATTAATTAAACTTTGATTCTGGGTTTACATTTTCATTCGGATAAACCCAACCTAGAATCGGTTTATGTTGGTATTAATTAAACTCTGATTCTGGGTTTACATATTCATTTGGATAAACCCAACCCAGAATCGGTTTACAAATTCACTAACACCAACCGATTCTGGATCCAGTCTTCTGGAAAAAAAAATACATTTTTACAAGTGTTGATTATGCATTAGTCATAGTTAATTTCAGGATTAACTTGATTAAATATTATTTAATTATCCGAATTAGTACTAATTTAATAAGGGCATATTAGGTATTTACATATATATTGGATAAGGGTTTCTATGAATTATTACCTAATGACCCTATTTTTTCATGTAGCTATAGGCCCCAATTAAGTGGCATAAGCCCCAATTTAGGGAGACAATTTATATATACCTTTTTTGGTTTGTCTCATTGTTGTGGGATTGTGATCTCAATCCCTTTTCTTTTGATTGGGATTTATCTTTTATTTTTTAACTTTTTATTGACTAGTGGGATGGTAACTCACACAATTATTACGATGATTACAAAGTTTGCTTGGGTATTAAATCTAGCCTTAAAAAATCAACTTTAAATACAATACAAAGTAATGATAATATGAAGCTTGGATCCTCTCCTACCATCTCTGCTCTCAACTTCTACCATGGAACCGAAAATTATGGAGTTTTTGAAAATTTTGCTCGTTCTCTTTTGATCTTTGATCTGCTAGTTTAATCGCATTGAAGTTTCTGTTAATTTTATACTGATTTACATGGGTAGTTTGTGTATTTTCTACCAGTTTCTTTTCTTCATCCTATCTTTATATTATTTTTATGGAGATTGTCTACAAAGTTTTAGTCTGCACTTTTCCCTTTTATGAACCATGTTTTCTAGTCTATATTTCTCGGATTGTGCTATATATTATCTAATGTTTTCTTGATTTCTTTGCAGAGCCTCATCCACGTTATACCATGGGGGAATCCACTATTGGACCTGTCTTATTCTCTTCCTTGTTCAAGCTCTATTGTCCAATTCAACATCAGTATGCGCTTCATCTCCTTCGGCAGTTTTGCAAACCATCACACTCATGATGGATTTTAACAGTATGTCCTAGTATTTTGCTACAAATCATGTTTATGATTTCAATATTTCAACAGATGTTTGTTCTCATGATGCAAACTTAGATCTTCAGTACATAGTCACTTTTCACAATCTTCTGGAGCCAGAAAAAATTCAAATTTTGAAAACCCATGATTGGCGGCATTATAACTGTTGTACGGTCATTTCGCCGAATATTTCAATCTCATTCCATGCTTATATTAGTCATCATCCAGCTGTCAAAGAATTCTTCTTGCTAATTAATCCAATCTTATACTCTTTTAATGCTGAGTATTCGTCAACGATCTTTGCTGTTATAGAATTTATGATGTTCAAAGATCCTCCTTATCTTCCTAATGCAAAATTTGGTAAACATGTTGCTACTTTCACTCTTTATAACCTAAGAAAGAGTAATTATTGTTCTTTTCCTCTATCATCGTACACCTTGTTTCACCCTCAAGGAAAAAAAAATGTCTTCAACATCAAAGAACCCTGTAACTTATATCACCAATCAACTTCAAAATGCAAACATCAGAAACATCTCTGTTGCAAGACTAAGGAAATCAGTTGGTTCAGTGAGGGTGCTCTCAGCAGCACATGAAGAACGAGGTCATACTTTGACAGGGAAGATTTACAATGAATATTCTATGGAAATAGATACAGTAAGGAATGAACTTAAGACTCTCTGGAAGCCTTAAAAGTTCAGAGAAATGCGAGCTCTAGACAATAATATTTTTCTTTTCAAGTTTCTAACAAAGGAAAAGATGGAGGCAGTGCTTATGAAAAATCCTTGGAATGTTTGCAAGTCTCATCTAAATCTCCTTCCTTATGATGATGTTGTTCCTCTCCAAGATTGGAAATTCACACATAGTGAATGGACAGTCCAGTTTATAAACTTATTACTTGAACACCACTTTGTTCAAGTAATTGATGAAGCTCTGATAGAACTTGGGCCAAATATTTTGACAGATCCACCAAATTGTAGGTATTCTAATGGAAGCATGATATCTGCAAGAATAACAGTAGATTTTTACCCAAGCCTCTTTTTAGAGGTGGTTGGTGGAACACAAGAGTGGGAGGAGTTACCTGGGTTAGATACCATTGGGAGCGTCAACCTCATAATATTGTCCGCATTGCTGGACTATAGATCACAACAAGGAAGAATGTGCCAATGTAGCACATGACTTGAATATTCGAAGATACATATATGATGAATATATCAAGTACATCCATGATTTGGCTGAAGAATATGGAGTTGAAATCTGTGAGGACCTCGACATCTTAGTTCAACGAATATGTGAAGCTAGTAAGAAGCAATCGGCAGAACAAAGTGAGGACCTTGAGGAATACAGAAGGCTTAAAATATCAAGAAGCAATGAAGAGGTTGAGGATGACTTGACTGAGGATGTGGAGAACAATAATTTTTCTAATCATACCAAGCAAAATACTGCAAAAAATCGTTCTTCTGTTGAGTTTGATGGAATGGAGCATGATTTAATAGAGGAGGGAGAGAATAACATTAAGGAGTACCCCCAGGTGTTGTATGAGGCTACTGTTGCTTCAATAATTTTGGTATTTTCTTCTTCTCTCTATTTTCTTTTTCAGCAAGTTTCTCTTACGGTTACTTATTTCAGTTACTTTCATACCATCCTTAGATTCCAAGATTTTTCAGTATAAAAATACTTAGTTGGAATTGTCAAGGGTTCTTAAGCATAGAAACTAGAGACCATCTCCTTTATCTTACTAATATTCATCACCCATATATTATCTTCATCTGTGAAACAAAAATAAATGACAATAGGATAATAAAGTTGTCTAATTCTCTAGGTATGCCCAACAAGTCTTTTGTTCCATCTGTTGGTCGTGATGGGGGTTTACTCTTGTTATGGAAAGACGACTTTTCTTTTAGCATAGTTCATCAAGATGATAAAATTTTCCACACTCGAATCATTAATGACCCCAATAGAATAGAATGGTACTTAACTTGTGTTTATGGAACTCCCTATATTCATGAAAAAGAAGCACAATGGTCTCTTATCCAGAATCTTGGTAGGTCTATTAATAAGCCTTGGGTTGTCATTGGTGATTTAAACATCACTTTTACACCCAGTGATAGAAATACAGACTGTAATAATATCCCTTCTAGTGATGTCCTAAATATCATAAAATATTCTGATCTCACCGACTTAGGTTTCTGTGGTAAAACCTATACCTGGACTAGCAACAAACATGGCACTGGACGGTTTAAGTCCATATTAGATAGAGCCTTAGGAAATAGTGAGCGGTACCTTGTTTATCCTGGTTATGTACTTAAGAATCTTCCCCATCATGGTTCTGAACACACTCCAATCTTGTTAGAACTCTAATAAAAATAGGGTAGTAGGTAGAAATTGGAAATTTTTTGAGCATTGGATCAAACATGAAACATTTTATGATAATATTAAAGCTGGTTGGTCTACTAAATTTTCTAGTTCTAATGCTTTTGTTCTTACAAACAAGCTATCAAATACTATACATGTCCTTTCACTCTAGATTAAAAGTATGTTTGGCGATTTCAACAAACATATTACTGATTTTTAGTCAGATATGAGTTCACTTCAATCTGCTGATGTTAATGGTTCTAACACGGAAGAAGTCATTAAATTGGAAAGTGAGATCAGACAGCTCAATGAAATTCAGGCGAATTCAAATTGGCAAAAGTCCCGTGACCATTTTTACAATGATATGTATATGAACTCAAGGTTTTTTCACATCAGAATGAATCGAAGGAAATGTCGAAATAGAATTGATTCTCTTTTGGCACCAGATGGAACTTGGTGTAACGACAGAGACTCAATTTCTCTCATTCTCTAGCATCATTACCAGAAAATAATGTCTACCTCAAATCCACCAAATAGCCAGAATTTTCTCAAGTATATATCGCAACGCATCTCTATGGAAGACAATGAGGAACTAGAAGCTATTCCATCATAACAAGAGATATATCAAGCACTTATGATGATGGAACCTTGGACATCTCCTTGTCCATATGGTTTCCCGCCTGGTTTTTACCAGACTCAATGGCTAGTGGTGAAAGAAGATGTCTACAAGATGATTCAATCATTCTTTCACTCGTTTTTTTTTATGCAACTTAATAACACGAGAGTATCTTTGATCCCCAAAGTGCATGTAGCCAAAAAATCGGAGGATTTTGGTCACATTGCTTTGTGCAACACAATATATAAGCTTATCTCAAAGATAATTTCCTTGAGGATAAAGAAACACATTGAAAAAATCATCTCGTCAATGCAGTCGGCTTATGTTCCAGGCAGACTAATATTAGAAAATATTTGCTTAGTGCAGGAAATTGTGCAGGCTATGAAGAAAAAAAGAAGGTTTAAGTGGTCATCTTGCGCTTAAGATGGACATGTCAAAGGCGATTAATAGACTCAAATGGAGCTTCCTTCTAGACATTCTCAAGCAATTTGTATTTTTAGATAAAATTCGGAAACCTATCTCTCAGTGTATCTCTACAACACAGATAGAAGTCATGTTAAATGGTTCTCCTACACCGGCGTTTAAACCATCTCGTTGTATTAGACAGGGTGATCCTTTATCACCCTATCTATTTATCCTAGCCATGGAGTCTTTCTCAAGGTACTTAGCATACTGTGAATCAACGGGGCAAATAACAGGTATGAAAATCTCACGTTCGGCACCAAAGATTAATCATCTGCTTTTTGCAGATGATTATCTTCTATTCTGTATAGCTAATAAAGCTCAGGTTCAGAATTTGTTGAATGTGATCCATCAATTATCTTCGTGTTCAGGAAAAATGATAAACTTTAATAAATTAGCAGTGTACTTCAGTTCTAACCTCTTATCTTCGTCTTCCATTTTTTGTAGGCACGAAGAAGCGAATTCCTTTCTCCATACTTTATGACAAAATGGACAACAGATTTGCAAAGTGGAATGGTGGAAATATGTCTGAGGCAGAAATATCAGTTATGATCAAGAATGTCTCCAATGCAATACCGATTCATCATATGACAATTTTCAGATTACTAGATATCACCATTAAACAAATGAGCTCAAAACAACAATAATTCCAGAGGAACAAGAAATCGTGTAGAGGGAATCACATCATTACATGGAAAAGAACGCAAAAACCTAAAGAAGAAGGAGGGTTGGGCTTCCGTGACATGCAAATCTTCAATAGGGCCCTACTTGCGAAATCTACATGGAAACTTTGCTCAGATACGGACTCTATGATGACATAATCACTTCAGGCTAAATAATTTCAAGGTGGAGATGTTTTCAACCTTAAGAAAAAGTCTAACACAACTTGGTCTTGGAGAAGTTTGAGTTCTAAGCTAGGATTTGTGTAAACAAACTCTTGTTGGTGTCTAGGGAATGGCATGAAAATACTAATGGAAGCACAAATGGATTCAAGCTCTTTCGAATCCTCCAGTTCCAAAACCAGGATGCACATCTCATCAGCAATATAAGTATGTGCATGAACTTTTTTTTTTCAGAATACCAGCTCATGGGATATACACACTTTGCAAGAACTATTTGAACCTAGCATTGTCAATATCATTAGGGGCTTACGGATTCACCACAGCTGTGAAGATAGGTTAATTTGGCTGCTGGAAAGGAATGGAAAATTCTCTGTAAAATCATGTTATAGGAAGATGTACGAAGAACAAGAAAACTCCAAGTCAGTAGGTCCGAGAATGATCAAGATCTATCAATCCCTGTGGAAACTGCCTTTACTTCCCAGAATAAGGAAGTTCTTTTGGAAAGTTGTATCTTCTCTTCTTCCTATAAGGGATATTCTCAGCACCAAAGTTGCTGGAGTTACCTCTCTTTGCCCTTTCTGTGAACAAGTGGATGAAACCCCATCACATGTCTTAATGGAATGTAATATCGCCAGAGCAGTATGGTTTTCTATCACCGGTTGGTCTGCAGATATTTCTATATCTTTCTCAGAATTGACACAAAGCTGGTTTGATGACCTTCACGTCAAGAGTATCACAGTTAATGAAACCTTCAAAAAAGCTATTGTAGCTTGGTGTTTATGGTCTGATCGTTGTGAGAAGACTTTTCAAAACATCAACCTTAATAAAGATAAAACAATTCTAAAAGCCCGTAGTTTCATCAGTGATCATGTAGCTCAAAAAAGCATGCACCCTACCATTGATAATAGAGTCTGCCGTAGAAATATTCACTGGTTTCCTCCATCTATTAATGTCATTACCATTAATATTGATGGTTCTTATTTATACTCTAACAACACTGTCGGATTTGGACTAATAGTTCGTAACTTTGCAGGTGAGCAGCAAGCAGCAGAATACATCTACCTAGAAAAAATAAGGAATGTTACGCAGGCGGAGTTTATGGCCTTGTGGGAAGCTGTTAACCTGGATCAGAGGCTAAAGCTGGAGAACGTATACTTTGAACTTGATTCTAAAACAATAGTGGAAGCGGTTAATAACAACGCCTCTATAGATTGACAATTATTCAATCTCGGTAAGGATATTCAGTCTTTTTTTGGTAGTTTTGGTTCTTGGAAATGTTCTTACATCCCAAAGGAAGGAAATAAAGTTGCAGATATTCTATCTAGACTAGCTAGAGAGAAATCTCTTTCAGTTGCTTGGTTGATGGTATTTTCAATTGAGTTGTAGTAAATAGGTTTTGTAGGATCAGAATATTGTCACAACAATATTCCTGCGAAATAAATAGTAGTTCTGCGATACATCAATGATATTCTGCGATACATCTCGAAGTGACGTAAGGAATGACATACCAGATGAAAACGACAGAAACATGAGAAAAGTGTGACATTTCTGCGACGAATCAATAAAATCTGCGAATGATTAAGGCGGTGCAAACTGCGACGTATCGCAAGAACCCAGATCCGAAACTAAAGGGAATCTTAGCTGTAAATGAGCTGTCATGAGCTGTAATCCACTATGTAAATGCCTATATAAAGGAAATGAATAGTCCCAGAGAGGGGAATGAATTTTTGAGTGCTAAGAAAGTTTTTAGGAGAGAGAAAATCTTATTAAGTGTCTTGTGTTCTTGATCATTGTAATTCTTTTAAGATCATATTAATAAAAAAGGTCCTTAATCTTCAAATTGTGTCATAAATATTGATAAATTCTTGAGTTGGGTGTAGTGTGGGAATTCATGCAACTACATTTTGGCGCCCAGAAACAGGGATGAATAGTTGAAAATCATAGCAAAATTTAGGTAAAAGAAAGAAATTATTCAAGAGTTAGAAGAATATCAAGAAAATTGGTGGAAGAAAAGATGGTTGAAGTCAAAGATAATCAAAAGAAATTGGAGTGTGATGTAATAACAAAGATGATGATAGATAAGTTCCATGAAGATATTAAAGGAAGGATACACAAGCGAGATTTTGAAGGAAAGAAAATCATGACGGTAGATGAGGCATCACCGCTGAAATATTGGGAAAAATAGAAGATCATATTCACGGCAGTAGAAATTCCGAAAGAGAATTTAAGTCATACATCTCCATTGGTGATCATAGTGTCTGTTGTACCAACAAGAAAAGAGAAATCAGTAAGATCTACAGAAGAGTGGGATGTGAATAGGACTCTGGTGGACGCATGAAGTTCTGTGGATATAATGTTTTACCACACATTCAAGAAAATAGGATACAAAGATGAAGAAATGCTTAGTCCAACATATCATATTCATGGATTTGGAAAATCTCTAACAAAACCTAAAGGTGAAATTGTAGTGTGAATTCCGCTGGGGGAAATAGAGACGCAGATAACTTTGTGCGTGGTGGATGTGAAATCACCATATAATATGCTGTTGGGAAGACCATGGATACATGCAATCAAGGTTGTATCATCAACTCTACATCAGTGCATAAAGTTTCCTATGCCTAGCGGAATTGGCGAGATTAGAGGAGATACAAATTATGCAGCGTTGTGTTTCCAGAATGAAGTAAGGAATTGTGAAAATCAAATTCAATTGCGAAAACAGTGCAGAAAAATGAGGAGAGAAGAAAGGAAAGAAGAAGAATTCAAGATTTACATGATAAGATCAGAAGAAGGGAAAGGAATATTTGACGATGTATCGCAAGAAGGTGATGAACCAGCGGAGGTAATAAAAACACCAACACCAATGGGAGAACATGAAGCCAGTTATACTGCAGCAGAACCAACGAAAGAAGTAAATGTTGGAAGTGAAGAAGACCCAAAAATGCTGAAAATTGGAACTAAGATGGGTGTGGAGGAAGAAGAACAAATTGTAAACCTTCTGCGAGAATACAGAGATATTTTTGTGTGGAATATGGATGAGATTCCTGGAATAGATCCATCTGTTGCGTGCCATAGATTGGAGATTAACAAAAATGTGAGACCATTCAAACAAAGAATAAGAAAGATTGCGACCACTTATCATGCCAAGATAGAAGAAGAATTGCAGAAGATGCTTGACGCAGGAATTATAAGGCAAGAAAAATATCCATAATGGATCGCCAACATGGTAGTAGTTCCCAAGAAAAATAAGGGGATAAGAATTTGCATCGATTTTACTGATCTAAATAAAGCATGTCCCAAAGATAGTTTTCCCTTGCCAGATATCCCGCAACTGGTGGAATCTTCCGCAAGAAATGATCGAATATCTTCGTTAGATGGATACAAGGGCTATAATCAAATCCCACTTGCGGAAGAAGATCAAGAACATACTGCATTCTTTGCTCCCAGAGGATTATATTGCTACACAAAGATGCCTTTTGGGTTACGAAATGCAGGAGCGACTTATCAAAGAATGGTGGAAAAGGTGTTCGCAAAATGGATACATAAAACTTTAGAGGTATATGTGGATGATATGTTGGTAAAAAGCAAAGAAGCTAAAAATCATGTGCAGGACTTAAGGGAAATTTTTGATCAGATGCGGCTTTTTAACATCAAAGTAAATCCTGAGAAATGTACTTTCGGAGTATCATCTGGGAAATTCTTGGGATATATTGTATCAAAAGAAGGAATACAAGTTGATCTTGAAAAGGTGCAAGCAGTTCGAGATATGCCAACTCCAGCAACAGTAAAAGATGTGCAAAAATTGAATGGACTTTTAGCTTCACTAGGAAGATTTATTTCGCGATCATCAGATAAATGCAAACATTTCTTCAACATACTAAAGAAGGGAACAAAATTTAAATGGACAGATGAATGTGAGAAAGCTTTTCAAGGAATTAAGGAATATTTGATGAACATATCCATTTTACTGAAGGCTGAACCAGGAGAAGAATTGCTGATGTACCTTGCGACAACTCAACATGCTTTAAGCGCAGTACTTTTGCGAAATGACGCAGGAGTTGAAAAACCAATTTACTACATCAGCAAAACATTCAATGCTGCGGAGAAAAATTATTCAAAGATTGAAAAGCTAATTCTGGCATTAGTTTATGCGGCATCTAAACTTCGCATATATTTCCAAGCGCATAAAATCAAAGCACTAACAAAAGTACCAATTGAATCAGTAATGAAAAATTCAAAAAGATCAGGCAGAGTTGAAAGATGGAACGCACAAGTGGGGCATTTTGAGATCCAATATGCAATTTTATCCTCGCCAAAATCTCAAATTGTCGCAGATTTTATCGCAGAATTTCCTTTGGAGGATGATGAAGCTGTAGAAGACATGATGGATATAGAAGAAGAATATGGGGATCCTAGAGATCTTTTAACAGAACCAAATAGGTGGGAGATATTGGTAGATGGGTCATCCAACGGAGAAGGAAATGGAGTTGGAGTCGTTTTTATTTCGCCAGAAGGTGCAAAAATGGCATTTGCATTCCGACTAGAATTTGAATCTACTAATAATGAGACAGAATATGAGGCTGTAGTACATGCTCTAGGATTTGCGATAGAGATGAAGGTGGAGAATGCAAGAATTACCAGTGATTCGCAATTGATTATTCGCCAAATTGAAGGGGAATATGCAACTAATGATATATCTTTGAAAAAATATAAGAAACTTGTAGAAGAATTATCTGCGAAAATTCCAAAACTCAAATGGAGGCATATTTCAAGAAGAGATAATAGGCTCGCAGATGCTTTTGCGTTTATATCAAGTATGATGGTAGACCCGACTGCGAGAAATATAAAAATACAAACAGTCATAGCACCTTCAATTAATAAAGAAGAGGAAGAGGAGGCCGAGACAATGATAGTAGAAAATAATGGCGAAAAATCAAGTAGAATTATTGCAGATTGGCGTGCGGAAATTCACGCATATCTAGCAAGGGGAGAGATACCAAGAAACAGATTGGAGGCACATAAATTAAAAAGTAGAGCAACCAATTATGAGTTAAGAGATGGGATATTGTATCGAAAATCTTTAAATGGGCCTTCTCTCAGATGTTTGACACAAGAAGAAGGAAAACAAATATTAAAATTGTTACATAGTGGGGATGCTGGTAATCACAGCGGCGGAAGATCTTTAGCATACAGAACTAAAATGCAAGGTTATTATTGGCCATATATGCATGAAGATGCAAAGAATTTATCAATAAGTTGCGAGGAATGTCAGCGATTTGCAAAAAGAATACATGCACCCGGTGAAACATTAACATCCTCAAAAAATGTTTGGCCATTTGGAAAGTGGGGTTTAGATATTGTGGGACCATTTGTACCAGGAATAGGGCAAAAGAGATATTTAATTGTCGCAACAGATTATTTCACAAAATGGGCATAAGTTAAAGCAGTGCAGCATATTCGTGATAAGGACATTTTTACATTTATATTTGAAAACATCATTTGCAGATTCGGAATTCCCGCGCAGTTGGTGTCAGATAATGGAAAACAATTTGAAGGACAAAATATAGAGATGTTACTTAATGCATTCAAGATAAAGTGCGAAAAATCGACTCCTTTATACCCACAAGCTAATGGTCAAGCTGAGGCAACTAACAAAACAATCGCAGATATCCTCAAGAAGAAGTTAGAAGGGCATCATAGAACATGGTGTCAACAAGTCCATAATGCAGTGTGGGCTTATAATACAACACGAAAACAAGCAACTGTGGTATCACCTTTTTGTTTAACATATGGAGTTGAGGCAGTATTACCAACAAAAGTTGCTATTCCTACGACAAAAAGAGAAGCTTGGGAAAAGAATCTTAGTGCTGGTATGATTCTAGACAAACTTGATGAAGTAGAAGAGAAGAGAGAAAAATCATTACAGCATATGGAGAACTACCATCGCAGATTATATCGTGAATATAATAAGCGAGTAAAGAAACGTGAGTTCCAAGTTGGAGATCTAGTTCTGCGAGAAACACCAGAATATCAGCGAGAAAATGGAGGAAAATTAGCGAAAAAATGGGACGGGCCATATATCATCAAAGAAATAATTGGAACTGGAGCATATAAGTTAATGGATCCAGAAGGAAGACACATGGGTCAAAGACTTGGAAGACCATGGAATAGACAATATCTAAGAAAATATTATCAATAAAGGTTTGAAAGACTGGGATGACTGGAATATACGCAAGCAATTGCGAGAGAATAAAAGAGATGTTTCACAAGAATAAAGTTGGCTAAATACAAAGCAATTTTTCACAATAATTTGCGAGATAATTAAGAATTTTAATGCAAATGCATAAGACGGGCGCAAATCGCCTAAAAACATATAAGAATGGGACGAACCTTTGTGGCGTACACTTTAGTTCGCGGATTATATTCCGTAAGAGGCAATGTCCTTAAAGTACGTCATAAGGGGGGTATCTCTTTGCATGGCTATGGGAAAGGCTATACTGCTGCTGGAACCTAGTCATGGAGATTTGGGATTATAGAAAATCCACCCGAGAGAGATAACTTGGATTCCCAACTATATAAGGTTATACCCTGGTTGGGCACCCGAGAGTTTCTCCTAAGGAATGCAAAGTATGATCAAGGTGCTGAGGTACATGGTTGAGCTGTGGGTGCCCTGGATGGATGAACCTACCCTGGACATCCATGGCAAGTCTTGGCTACGATGTGTTCGGCCCGAAGAAAACCCCACTAGGGTGCAGTCTTGTAACTATAAGCCATATAGGAATAAAGGACAAGGCTGCGAAAACAACTGGTTGTTGGCAGAACCGGATTGTAAAGTGTTAGTCTTGTATGGCCGATGTATAATCCTTGAAGGGGAAACCGGGGGGAAGATAAGGGCGATACCCTCCATTAGGGAGCTGTGTATCAACAAAGACGGCAATGTCATGGGACTTTATATTTGCAAAAATATTTAGACCTGTCATATTGTCGCGTGACACAGACAGCAATGGCATGGGAATTTATATTTGCAAGAATATTTAGGCCCGTCATATTGCCGCATGATAGGCCAAAAAGCCTAAAAAGAAATGTTAAGATGAGATCAATGGGTTTTTGCGATAAGATCAAAAGATGAGATAAATGAAATCAATGATAAGAGGATATAAATCGCAAAGACGTCCTGCGATTTCATCGCAAATACGGAAATGTCATAAGTCTTAAAAAGCAAAAAGAGATTAATCTCACAAGATGGCTTAGACTGATCATATTGTCGCAGAGATCAAGATAAATGATAAGGCAAGATCAATGGATTATTACATGTGAAAGTAAGAATGTCCTGCGATCTTGTTGCATAAAAGTGGCATAATAAGACCTTTAACTAGGAAGGAGAAATAAGACCACAAGAGAGGTTATATCTGCAAAGCATATAACAGATTTTTGCAATACTTCATTTATACTTCGCATAATTATTTGCGATACTTCATTTATCATATTGCAGATTAAACAACAAGAGGCAAGTTTAGGATTTCTTATAATGGTAATATATTAGTACTTCACAAGGAAGATTATGAGGGGAAAATATGGGGATTATAAAACAATATTTCATTATCTTCCTTGTGAAGAGTCAAGATAATAAAAACAAGACAATCAAGTTACAAGAATTTGCGATAGGAGATTCAGGTAAATACAAATATATAATCAGAAGAAGATGATTGAGTTACGAAAATTGCAATATTTCGCAAAAGAAGCAGATTCAGAAATTACAATCATTCGCATGACAAGGAAAAGAACAAGATATTTCGCAGGAAGACATGATAAAACAAGATTTAAAACTTCAAAAGAATATTCTTCTTTAATTTCATCATTTTTGTTTGCTACTATTATCTTCACCAGCAATATCTTTTTCAGTTTGAGTTTCTCCATCACCAGCAATTGATTTTTGAGGAGGATTTTGTTCTTCTGCTTCCTTATGAGGGTTTTCTTCTTCTTCTATTTCTCCATCACTAGTGATTTCCCTTTGAGGAGGATTTTGTTGTTCTGCTTCATTGGGAAGGTTTTCTTCTTCTTCTATTTCTTTAGTTGGATTTTGTTCATCTTCGGAAAAATCTTCTTCATCACTTGAATAATTTAGATCTTCATCAATGAGACGAGGAACTTCATTATTATTTATCTCCAAGGGTTTGATCTTTATAGGAGGGAAGGAATGAGAGAATAGAACATTGTTTACAAGAACCTCAGCGCCTAAATGAGCCTTGCAGACACAATTCTTTTCCCGGTTTCTGATCTCTATATCCTTGAAGTATTCAAGGTAGTCAAATCTTCTCAATGCTCTGTTGTGAGAGTTAGAAAGCGCAGTATTCTTTTTGCAAAGTTTGGCCAACTTCGTAGACAGATCAGAGATAGATGCTTGAAGATGCTTCTCAGATTCTGCGGAAGAAAAGTTGCATATTAGATGGAATTCTCGCAAGAAATAAGATGGGAAAATACAATGAAATAATTAATAGATGAGGCAGTCAAAATGACTACCTTCCTTTTGCGAGGATAAAGTTTGAATTATGTTAAGGAAGCAAATCTTCCACTGATTCATGATATCATCGAAAGTATCACCAACTTTACCTTTCAAACGAGATTTTATACTTTTCTCTTTAGAAAGAAGATAAGCATTTTCTTCTTTTAAGGAGGAATGGGATTTCTTCAGTTGAGCATAGTCATCTTTGAGATTGTTGACTTTTACGCTTAGAGCTAATCTACCTTTTATAAGTTTCTCTTGTTCAGCGGCAGATGATTCGGTTATCTTTTTAATGTCATCTTTCAATACACGAAGAGATTGCTCTTGGCTGTCACACAACTTTTGAAGATTGCCCAATTGCTGCGAATAAACCATTGTTTTATTCACAAAGCCACGTTTATCTTGTGACAAAGTTTGGTTTTCATCTGATAAAGATTCCACCTTCAAATTAGTCTGATTTAGAGAATATAAAAGTTGAGTGGCTTCATTAATTAGGCAATCTCGTTCGCGAATTAGTTGGTTATTCTCATTCTTAAGATTATTTATCTCGTCAATTGAATATGTGTGAAGAATATTCAATCTATCAAATTTATTTTTCTAAGACTCTTTCCCAATGCAGGCTTCATCGGCAATGGTTTCCCATTCAAGTATCTTCATTAATTGGTTATGTTTTGAAGCTAAATATGCGTCAAAAATAAATAAAGAAGAATTGAGTACGTAGAAAACAAAGATTTACTGAGGCAAAAGTAGAGGAAAGAAAGTTATACCTTTCAGATCATCATTTCTGCTGCGAAGATTTTCGCAGTCCAATTCAAAATTGCGAAGCTTATGATCGAGAAGTTCACATTCTAAAGTTTTTGCTTGAAGGTTCTTCTTCAAGGTTTCAACCTCACTTTCTAAAGCAGTCAGCGAAGATGAAGAACCGCAAGATCCAAGATGCTTGCTTAGAATCATATAAACATCATGTCTCGCAGGATCTGTAGAAGATTTCATAGCATCGTTCAAAACTTCAGATAATATTTGAAAAGCAGCTTCAACCCATGTTGTTATTTCTTGAGAAGAAGGAAGAGAAGTAAAGGAAGAGGTTTTGGCAACATCATTTATTGCAAGAACTTGGTTAGAATCATTTGTGATAGTAGGAGTGGAAAAAGGAACTTGATTAGTCGCAGTTACAGTCTCATTACCGCAACATCATTCACCATAGCTTCATTTACCATAGTCTCATTCACCGCATCTTTATTTACCATGGTTTCATTCATCGCAGGTTTATTTGTTGCTGATTCATGTATCGTAACTCTTAAAATATTGGGATTATTAGAGATGGAAATATTAGCATCAATAACTTCACTTGGAATTGGTGAAGAAGTAGTATGGGTGTTAATATTGGAATTTACGCAAGGAGAATGAGAATATTTATCTTGCGACGGAACAGGGTTTGCAGGCAAAAAATAAAGAATGTCCACTTCATCTGAAAGAGCTTTAAATTGACGAAAACGCTTAAGAGGTCTAGAAATATTCTCTTCACTCTGCGAATAATAATGTAGATAAGAAACAGAGGCAAAAATATTGTTATTTTGAAGAAATAGATGTTTCTTACTACCTTATCATTCTCAGATCTCTTCGCTTTCCCAACACGCTTTTTCTGAGGACCCTTAGGGTTAGGGTTTTTGATAGTAATCTTAGTCTGAGAAGTGGTGTTACTGAAAAAGATAATAAAATATGGGGATTATAAAGAAAATCGTGCGATAGAAATGATGTAACATGAACAAAATAAGATTCAAGATAAGAACCTACCTTTGAGCTTCCATTAGAGCAGCAGCAGGAAGGATAACAGGAAAGAAAAAGTTGCAGACAAAAAAGGAAGAAGTTGGAAAAAAAAAGAGAAGGTGAAAGAAGACATATCCTCGAGTGGGACATCTATTTATAGATGAAGAATGGGTAACCGGGCAAATCGGTAAATAAGCAAGGATTGACATGTGTCAACGGTAAAAACGTAAAATAGGGAATTTTGTCGAGTAAAAGACAAGGAGTTGCGGCAAACTTAAATTCTCATGATCTTTATCTTCTTCGCAGAAAAGATATGAGAAGAGGCAAGATGTAGGATCAGAATATTGTCACAACAATATTCCTGCGAAATAAATAGTAGTTCTGCGATACATCAATGATATTCTGCGATACATCTCGAAGTGACGTAAGGAATGACATACCAGATGAAAACGATAGAAACATGAGAAAAGTGTGACATCTCTGCGATGAATCAATAAAATCTGCGAATGATTAAGGCGGTGCAAACTGCGACGTATTGCAAGAACCCAGATACGAAACTAAAGGGAATCTTAGCTGTAAATGAGCTGTAATCCGCTATGTAAATGCCTATATAAAGGAAATGAATAGTCCCAGAGAGGGGGATGAATTTTTGAGTGCTAAGAAAGTTTTTAGGAGAGAGAAAATCTTATTAAGTGTCTTGTGTTCTTGATCATTGTAATTCTTTTAAGATCATATTAATAAAAAGGGTCCTTAATCATTGTGTCATAAATATTGATAAATTCTTGAGTTGGGTGTAGTGTGGGAATTCCTGCAACTACAGGTTTGTTGAGACTTGTGAAAGCAATAGATTTTAGACTTATAAAACTTAAAAATAAAGAAAACTTAATGAAAAATTGATTTCAAGATATTAAAAATAACCAAGACACTGATTCCACTATTACACATGGATGAATGATAGTAAATAATCCAAAACTCTAATTATCTTTTGAGTCCCTTATTTCTTAATTCACAAATAATAATTGTATTCCCTAAGCATAAATTATCAATTGAGTAAACAAAGTATAACCTATCAAATTAAATCACAACTAATTAAGAAAATTATGCAAACAATTTAGAACTCTGCAAAAGCAGTGATTGAGTGAATTATAAATTAGAGAAAATAAAACAGTTACCAATTATTCATGCGTAAATATCTTCCTCATTGCCTTGGTTGTGGGAGATTTAGCTCATCATCATGTTGGAAACACGCTTAAAAGTTGATTTCATTGCTCAAAGTGTTTACAAATGATGAAAATGGGAGAAATATAATGAAAACCGGGTTTGTAACAGTTATATTTGTTACAAACCGAGATGTTACAGAGAACGATAAAGCAAGAGTGTCGTTGTCACTGTAGCACAACGACTGTTCTTCTACAGTCTAATGTTCTTCGAGCTCTCTTCAATGGCAGTAGCAGCATATTTCTCCAACTCTCATTTATTTGCTCTGTTGTCTCCCCAGTCACTTTGTAACCCTTCTCTGACCTCCGACCACTCCTTATATACTCGACATGGCCTCAAAATCTTTGTAATAACTTCGGAATTATTTCCATTAACTCTGCCAGCTTTGGGAATATTTTGTTTCCTTTTTCTTCTCCTACACGCGTCTGTAGCTATCCAAATCAGTCGAACTTGTTGGATATGCGTCCCAGATTATGTTAAACACGCTCTGCCTCACGCAAAATTCCATCGACACGTACAATCCCGTGAATATCTCCTCTCATGCACAAGCTCTCTGTTTTCTTCTTACCGAGAATATAGCTAATTTTATCCGACGAAATTAACCAACTGCAGCCTGTTAAGACCAACCAAGTCATCCCAGAAAATCCTAGCCATTGAGTCTCTTTGATTCTCGTCCAAAATGCAAACCCTAAATTCTGCCAGTGAAGAACAAAAATTCCCGCCAAATTCCAGAATTTGAAATGGAGGGGATGAAGTGCCCTGATCCAAAACATAGACGCCTTTCACAGCTTGGGGTGCCTGGGGTGCCCTTATCCAAAATGAGGGTGCCTTTAGTACTTTTCTTAGGGGGTCCAAATAGCACTTTTTGAGCAACCTTTTCCACACAAGTGTATTTCTCCAAAAGCCCTACACAAACATAAAAACACCAAAATAAGTACAAAATCAAGCACTAACAATAGAGACACTGAGGAGAATTCAGACACAAAAATGTGTCTATCAAATACCCCTAAACTTATTATTTGCTAGTCCTCGAGCAAATCTAATCTAGAAAATAAAATTCTAACTCACTAGGTGGCCCCAATGACCGAGTTAATCTCGGGAGGGTTTACCAGAGGTATACCCACAAAAATATTACTCCATACCCTAGCTATCTACGCATAACCTTGGAAGGCACTAAAGAATCTCCTTGGTTGGCACACAATCATTGACTATAAGAGGAAGTACCCTGATGCGAAATTCCAATTGTTGTACACGAGTTTGCACTCAAGCATACTAAAATTCATATATAAGTGACAGAGCTCTACTTAGGTAGTTTCTGGACATCATAACCGGAGTCAACCAATCACATGGAAAGATTAAGAAAATGGATGTAGAGAAAAACGTAGATGGTTTCGATGTTGATTAAGGTGAACGGTGTTTCCCATATCTGTCTGAAGGCCTCTGCCAAGGTGAACCTATCCTAATGGATTGAGATACCGGTCAAACTAATATCAACACAACTGTCATATACAAGGGGACCAGCGGTCGATAATCCTAACTCTAGGTCAACACAATTGGCATATACAAGGGCACCAGTGGTCGAATTTATTGAATTTATTCTGGTTGGTCTGATGGTCTGGTCTCAATTTATTTTTCTTTTTTTGGTGGTATCTCAATCACTTTATTTCACCTAGCAATGGTAACAAATTGATTTGTTGGCCCCACCAATTCACTTAGAAATATATTTAAAAAATAAAAAAACAGAAGTGAAAAGGATTCAACGAGATATGACGAAACTACCATTTTTTTTTCCTAACACCAGAGCTCTGTGCTTTTATGAATAGACTCTATAGATGTTTCCATCTAGTCAGATTGGTTCCTTAAACAACTAAGATGCTTCCATCCATTTAGATTGGTGATAGACACATTTTTGTGTCTGAATTGTCCTCAATGTCTCTATTGTTAGTACTTGATTTTTGTACTTATTTTGGTGTTTTTATGTTTGTGTATGTGTTTTTGGAGAAATACACTTGTGTATAAAAAGTTGCTCAAAAAGTGCTAATTGGACCCCCCGGAGAAAAGTACTAAAGGCACCCTCGTTTTGGTTAAGGGGCACCTCAGTTGGGCACCTGCTATTCGCACCCCACAGCTGGATAGTGGGATACCATCTTCTTCACGACTTCCAAAAAATTGGTGGGAAAAATAGAGTTTGAAAAACTTAAAGTGCGAATTATTCTAGGAGGATTTTGGGCGAGATTTTCTCTAACTTATTCGACCATTTGGATTGAGATTAGCCTATCTTAACAAAACAGGGAAGGTATTCGGTCCATGCACGTAAAAGAGGAAATATTTCCCTTGATTCTTTTTAAACAAGGGATGTAATTTCTCTGATATATTTTCTCGAGATTATTGGTTGTTTTCGGAAGTATTGCGTGTGTTCGAGGCATGTTTTATGTGGACTCAGTGTGATTGGAGTGTTTGAGTGACCAGTTAACGTGTGAGAAGAGAAAGACGAAGAATTATTCTCATGAACTGGCAGGGAGTAAATGAAGTTTTCCAGAGTTATTGACGTGTGATTCTGGGATACCAAAGCATATATAAAGCTCTGAAGGTGATTATGCGAGGGTTTTTTTTTTTTTGTTAAGTCTGTAAATATATTGAAGAAAAACAAAAGGAAGCAACAAAAACGATTAGGGGAAAGAACCCCTAAAGAGAGTACACACTAAAATAAAACACTATTTTAATCTAAAATAAGATACATTATTATATTCCAACGTTCTTAAGAAGTAAGGTCTTTCGTCATAAGTCAAACCCCTCCCATTCCGAAGGAGGCAACCTCTCTTAGCCATCTTGTCTGCCGAGAAATTAGCTTCCCGATAGGTGTGCACAAAGCGAATCGTTTCATACTCATTAGAAATCTTTCTCCATCTTTCCCTGGCAAACCAAGGAATGTTACTGTTTTGAAAAGCCCAAATTGTACTCAAAGAGTCTGAGCGGACCACCACCTTACTTACATTCCTGTTTAAAGCCCATTCCAGGCCCACTATCACCGCATAAACCTCTCGCAAGAAAGTTATTTGTTGTGCCAGACCAATGCTCATAGCTGTCACAAAGTTGCTTTCATGATCTCGAATAACCACTCCTGCTCCCGCAATTCCCGGATTTCCTTCGCCGCACCGTCGCAACAGAGAAGAAGCTCTCCCCTGTTAGGTGGCTCCCAAGTGCATAGGACTGGCCGCACTGATTTAACTTGACGATGACCTACCCGGAAGCAGTTCAAAATCATCAGGTCAGCTGTAGTATTATGCATAAGGCTTTTCAACCGAACAGTGTATTCATTAATCAACCGAAAGATTCTACATTTCATGAAATGTGGACAGACTGCGACGTTGTTGAAACAGGCCAAGTTTCTTGTATTCCACAATTCCGAGCGAATAACTAGTATGGTTAGAAGCCATAAATCTTTAACCATTCTACTCCTACCTTTTGCAGCTTTATAATAAGCAACCAGATCATAGTTCAGCTGAAGATTGAACAAACCCGAAGCCCACAACCACATTTGAGAAGCAATACTGCATTTCCAGAGAATGTGTTCCAAATTTTCTTCTTCATTCTTGCAAAGGTAACATCTGTTTGGCATTTCCCTTTTGAATCTGTTCTTCAACTTGTCTTGCGTTGCACAAGTATCTCTTACAAGCTTCCTATTCTGAGCTGCCAGCTTTGGATGAATTGCTCTCCTCCATAACAGACCATAGACCTCCTCCGTAGCAAACTTTTTACGCAACAGGCTCTTTGCTGAATTTACAGAAAAATTACCCTTCATGTCTGGTTTCCACACCCTGCAATCTTGCCCCCCTCGGAGAATAGGAAGGTTGTTGAAGTTTACCCCTGCTATCATCAAGTTTTGATAGTGTTCTCCCTGTAGCTGCCACGAATTATTGACAATAATATCATATACCATGACAGTTCCATCCAGCCCTTGATTTCCCAGCTTGTCCGCAATACACATATCATTTTCGTACCATGTATCAAAGTACAGTGAAGTATCCCTTCCATCGCCTAAAATAACTTTTGTGTTCTTCTCCACAGTGGACTGAATTAATCTGATGCCCGGCAGAATCGAAGACTTCACTCCATGCTTCTTAATTCTACCCCTGCGGTTAGTGTACTTGGCCCATAGGAACCTTGCCCATTTATTTTTGGAGGAACGAATGTTCCACCACAGCCTCATAAGAAGAGCCTTGTTCGTCACCGCCATGCTAGAGATTCCCAAACCCCCCTCCTTCAACGGACAACATACCTTAGGGAAACCCACCACGCACTTTCTAGGCACCTCAGCGTCTCCCGACCAAAGGAAGTTGCGAATTACCCTTTCAGCCTGGATTATGAACTTACTCGGCCATTTGTACACCGCCATGTTGTGGACTGAATAGCTTGCTATGACTGCATTGATGAGAACGATTCTGTCCTGAAACGACAGCATCTTACCCTTCCAAACAGACAGCTGAGTCTTAATCTTGTCGATAACATTGCTAATGTGACGGTATCTAACTGCCCCGGGCATGATTAGAACACCTAGATAACGGTCAGGAAAAGTAGACACTTCCATACCCAAAATAGAAGTTATAGTCCTTCCCCTCGACATCGACCCTCCCCCAAAGAAAATCTTACTCTTCCGACGACAGACAGTTTGGCCAGAAGCAGTTTGGTAAGTATCAAGAAGCTCAAGAAGGTTATACACACTCTTCAAGTTTGCCTTACAAAAAATCATTATGTCGTCCGCAAAGAAAAGATGGGTAGGAGAGGTACCTTTTTTCTTTTTTGAAAGCATAGGCGTCATCTTCTTATCTTGAAACAGCTTCAACAGGTTTCTGCTAAGAACGTCTTCTATCAAAACGAAAATGAGAGGCGAAAGCGGGTCTCCCTGCCTAAGCCCCTTGTTAATTTTGAAGAAGCCCTTCGGATTGCCATTTAGGAGAATCGAAATGCGAGCCGAGTTGAGGATCGTAAAAATCCAGGTGCACCAGCTGTGAGAGAATCCATACCTCCCGAAAACTTCCAAGACAAAGGACCAACTCACCGTGTCGAAAGCTTGAGTGATGTCTAGCTTTAAGGCTAAATTACCATCTTTACGCCTATTTTTCAGCTCATTTATCATCTCTGAAGCCACCGTAATATTTTCATGGATGTTTCTCCCCTTCATGAAAGCCACCTGCTCCTCCGAAATAAGACTATCCAACACAGTACTGAGTCTAGAAGCTAATATTTTTGTAACAATTTTCAGGAAGAAGTTACTCAGGCCAATTGGCCGAAAGTTTCGTAGTGTGTTAGCTCCTCTGACTTTTGGGAGTAAAATCAGAAGGCTAGAGTTTGTACCTTGGGGGATTAGTCCTTCTCTCCAGCAGAAAGAGATTGCATTGCAAATATCTTGAGAAATCAAATCCCAGCACTTCCTAAAGAAACAACCTGAGAAGCCGTCCGGACTGGCGCACCGTCGTGGTCCAGATCATAAGCAGCCCTCCTTATCTCCTCCATATCAGGGATTTCATCCATTTTCCGACTCTCTTCCGAAGAGATTATTTTGTGGTCATAGTTAAAGAGCTCTCCAGCAATTTGCATTTCCTCCCCGTTAAATTTTGAACCAAAATAGGAGAGAACATGGTCTCTAATTTGGTTGTAATCCGTCAGGGTATTCCCATTCTCATCCACCAGCTCTGAGATCATGTTGCTGCTCCTGCGCATCTTTATGTTGCTATGGAAAAAAGCCGTATTACTAGCCCCTTCTGTTAGCCATTTATTTCTCGACTTCTGCCTCATCCATGCTCCTTCCGAATCTGCTGAAGAGTTGCCGAAGCTTCCTTGACGAAGTTTAACTTAGAGATGCTTTCTTGGTCTTCATCAGAAGTCCGAATAGCGCACTCCATAATAAGATTCGCTTGCTTCATTTTAGCATAAACATTACCAAAGATTCTGAAGTTCCAAACTTTCATAGCCTCCTTCAATCTCTTAAGCTTGAACGGAAAGATGAAAGCCGAAGACCCCACCACTGGTTGATTCCAACTTTGAGCGACCATGTTCATGAAATCCGGGTGGTCAAACCACATTTTTTGGACTCTAAAAGGGGCTCTTTTAGGTCTTGAATATTCCGCTGAACAGCCATTTAAGGGAGAATCCGGGTGGTCAAACCATATTTTTTCGACCACAGAAGTGTTGCAGTTTCCTGGTTTATTCAATGTCTCTCCTTTTCATCATTTGTAAACACATTTTGAGCAATAAAAAATTCCTTTGAGTGTGTTTTCACCATGCGGATCTAGACCCCATCACTGGGACGACGGAGGAAACTGAATGTTATACGTGGGTAATTTTAATTAATTCTTTTTATGACTTTTGCAATAATTAAAATTGAATTATGATTTTGATTAATCAGTTGTCATTTCATTTGATGGGTCATGCTTGCTTAATTGTTTTGATGTCCCATGCTTAGGATTTACAATTGATATTTTGAGAATCTACCTTGGCAAAAATAAGAGTCTATGTTTTTATTTGTTGAGCGATAATTGTTAAAAGAATTAATATTTGAACCTTTTGTTATGAGTTTGGCCGAATCATGAGTCTCAGCACATCTCTTCATCCTGTGACAATATTTGTATATATATTTCCTTTTATTTTAGTTTATTAATTCTCAAAATCAATCTCATCAAGTCCGAGTGAACGACAACCTTACTACCACTATCTAAAATCACATCAATTGGTTAGTGCCAACCTTAATAAGCATAAATTTCTAGGCTCTGGAGTTTATTTATTGCAATTAAAAGCTAACAAAAATTTTCTTCCCCACCCCAAAACTTAAATCTAACATTGTCCTCAATGTTTCTAATGAAAGAGCAATACCAAAAAGT
Source organism: Papaver bracteatum (assembly GCA_023529315.1). Taxonomy (NCBI): domain Eukaryota; kingdom Viridiplantae; phylum Streptophyta; class Magnoliopsida; order Ranunculales; family Papaveraceae; genus Papaver; species Papaver bracteatum. The sequence goes on from JAJJWX010001467.1 coordinate 1,445,627, forward strand.
AACACGAGGAATCAGTAAAGAGAGAAGTCGGAAAGATAGTAACTGGGTGAAGAGAGAAATAAAAAAACTAATATACAACATACAATCGCCTCGATGGTAAATCAAGGGTAAACAGGGTCCTCCAGAGGTGCATCCTCAACATCACCTGTAGGAAAGGCTCTAAAAAGGGTTTAAATCTCTGACCGTTAACCTTCGAAGAACTACTACCATCCGGTGTCTCGATCTCAACAGCTCCATGAGGAAAGATAGTGCGAACAATAAAAGGGCCCATCCACCGAGAACATAACTTCCCAGGGAAAAGATGCAAGTGGGTATCATACAGAAGAACTTTTTGACCTGGAGAAAATGACTTTCTTAAAATATTTCTAGCATGCACAAGTTTCATTTTGTTCTTATACTCCTTAGCACTATCGTAAGCATCTATCTGAATCTCTTCGAACTCATTGAGCTGGAGTTTCCTATGGGATCTTGCCTTGTAAAGTGAAAAATTTAGTTGTTTAACAGCCCAATAAGCTCTATGTTCTAACTCAACAGGTAAATGACATGCCTTGCCATACACAATATGATAAGGTGACATTCCAATAGGGGTCTTAAACGCAGTACGGTAAGCCTAGACGACCAGTCTTTCCGATTAGGATTAATTGTTTTCTATAATATACCTTTTATCTCCCTATTAGAAAACTCTATATTATGTGTAATACCATATTTATTCATCAAAAGCCTAAAAGTTCCATTACAAAAGTGCGACCCCCCATTGTTGATAGTGGATTTTGGTTAAAGTCTAAAATTGTAAAGACAAAATTAATGATCTAACATCCTGCAGAGGATAAAATTGTTTGATAAGTGATGAGTATCTCTTTGCTTTATTAATTCACCTAGAATGGAGCATGTAACAACAATCCCAAATGTTCTGTGAAGTAAATACACAAAATTCATCCAGAATGGAGCATGTAGCAACAATATCAAATACCCTGTGAATTTTTAGCATTATTAAGTAATGCATGAATTTCCTTGTATTTCATGTGCTGTTCTCAGCAGGACTCTCATTATTGGTGCGGCATGATGACTGATTATTGCTCTCAGCAGAGCAACATGTATATCCAAGTTTCAATAATAAGGCATGCACAAAATACCCGTACATGCTATATCTCTCGGTGTGTTATATTAGCCCGATTGAGCATTGTAGATGGGGCAAAACGATTTGCTGGTTTTTACGGAATTGAGGAGACGACCGTTCGGAGGAGACTCCTAGAACCGAGCGAAATGTTCAACCTCACACAGATGCACTTCAAGAAGGGAGTGTTTTGAATTTGAGAGATCAATCTGTAGTACTCCAGCCTAAACCAAGACAATGTCCATTCTAGAGTAAATTAGGTCACAAGAGAGGATGGTTCGATCTGTAGGAGGGAAGCTGAGAAATGTGTGGAATCAATGGTAATCAAATATTGTAGGTGTGTTGTAAATTCTGAATATGATAAGTTCTGAATGATTGAAATTGCTCAGTTGAGAGTAATTGCTCAATTGATGAGTTGTTGATCTCGTGTTGTCTGTGAGATCGTTGTATCTTCAATCATGATTCACAGACTTATTTATATTGTTGGAATTGTAGACACCATGATCCCATGAAGTGTGATAGTTGATAGAATCGAGGAGTGGGGAAATGGAAATCATGTTTGAAACCAGTTGCTCATCGTGCGGAGACTTGGTCGATTTTCCATCCACTAATTTGTTAATTCCTTAAACTGATTGCACAACTTGCTCACATTCCATCGTGTGTTTGAACACACGTGTCGTAGACCGCCAGACCAAAACCTTAGTTGATATCCCCCCAAGTGTCGTAGACAGACGGCCGGTTGGTGAGCCCAATCCCCCAGCGCCTTGGTCAATATTTAATTATTTATTATTTTCCTTCCTATTTGCATAGGTTCATCGTTTCGTCGTATTTTGAAATACTTGTTCGTGCGGTGATTGTTAGCGCATCGCCGTTGATTACACTTGCACCATTTAAATCGGGCTAACTCGGAGGTATCTCAGACGCCCGTACATTGAATATTATTACTAACCCATGGAATCCTGTTGGGAAGAACCATAAATTGAAGTAACGAAATATTACGAAAATATTTGAATATTTTCAGAAATTCTGTGGATGAATCCAAGAATTTAGGAATAATTAATTGATGGCTCTATACTAGCAGGCAAGCTGTATAGGAGCATTAATTATTCTAAGCGATATGAGCTTGTTGGAGTATCATATCCTTTATATAGTCAGGGAAAATTGTTGTTTGTATCCTGAAGACGTTATCGCTCTATACTAGCAGGCAAGCTGTCTAGGAGCCATCAATCTCGCGATTTTATAAAGAAGTAATTACTGGAGTGTTTAGTATTCATGAGATATGCCATTGTCTAGCCGAGAGACAACATATCTGCATGTGTACTCTGAGAGACGGTATTCTCAGTTAGAGGTTCGATGAGAGACCCGTGTCTCAATACAGATATTTCGTTGTCTAGCCGAGAGACTACATATCTGCATGTACTCTGAGAGACATTATTCTCAGTCAGAGGTTCAATGAGAGACCCGTGTCTCAATACAGATATGTCGTTGTCCATCCGAGAGACTACATATCTGCATGTACTCTGAGAGACATTATTCTCAGTCAGAGGTCCAATGAGAGAATTGTGTCTCAATACTCGCGTATGATTGCTGGATCAAAAGTTCGTATAATTACAGAGTTACAATTTTAGCCTTTGTCGAAAATCCACCATCTACAAGAATATTTAATTCCCTAAGGGAAATTTAGACTGTCCGTGTCAGTCTCAGAAATGATCACGGCTACGCAGGTTGGCCGCATGATTTAACCAGCCTAGACGAACCCTAGCAGGAGCAGGCTATCACCATAATGACCACCAGCAGGCCGGTTTTTTCCATAGCACGTCGAACATCGTGCTTCACTTCCCAGCATGCCAAAACGCCAACCCTAAAGTAGGTTGCCGAGCAGCTTTTGGAAGATGCTCGAGTGAGCAAGACTGCTTAAGACAGTCTCAAAATGATCGTGATCGTCCAACTTCACTAGACTAATTGGACGGCTTAGATCGCACCATGAAAGATGGAGGGGGCACCAAAACGCACATTGGCGAGTCCACTCTATCCTTGTCCGATCGGATTTCTCACGAGCAAGCCATGGAGCAATAAACATTTGCTCAAAACATGGCTGGCGTGATGCTTTAAAGGGTCGCAGAATTACATTAGTGTCATAAAATTGATCACAACCATCCAACTTCACAAGCATGGTTGGATGGCTCAGATCACACCTAAGACCATGGAACAAGTACACACATGCTCACCGCTGGCCCAATGTGGGACCTACATGATCAAACTCCTCAAGGGAGGATCATAGCTTCCAAAACCGATCGGTTGAAGTTGCATACGCACGACCGATCTAAAACCCTAATTAGGGTTTGAGGCATGTTACATGTGTCGCTAATCGATCACGAGCGTCCATCTTCGCAATCTTGGATGGAAGGTGTAGATATAGTCTTAAAAGGTCCCGAGCATGTCAACATGATCACCGTGGGCCCATATGCACGCATGACCGATCGGTCCCGCCAAAAATGTGCGCCTTAAAGGTGGTATGTCGTGCCCCTTTAAAAATCCTTTGCGGCACAGGATTTCTGCCGCAAAACGATCACGACCACTCCTCTTTTCCAAACAAATTGAGTGGCCTAGATCGCACCTTCATGAGACAAGGTGGTACGAACATGCACACCGGCAGGACGTCTACACGCATGCCCAGACGGTCCCACCAAAAATGTCTCCCATGCTTGGTTTAGGTAAAGCTGAAGAGTGATGCTTGCGCACCTCATCAAAACCCTAAACCTCCATCAACGGTCGCAGATGAACGTCGTAGATCATCTCGTCCGTCCAACTCTACCATCTTGGTTAGGCATCCCAGGATGGGAGTTAAGTGGCCAATAAAGTGTCGTGGTGATTACCATCCGTCACTCTACCACATGGAGTGATCGTCCAAGGGAGGGCTTGCCTGTTTAGCCTCCAAACGATCATTCGAAGATGGCTAGACATGCATCTATTTTAAGACGCTTAATCGTGACTTACTACGATAAGCTTTAAAACAGCGATGCTTTATGCATATTGAATATATTCGATGCATTATATGCACAAAATATACACGATATTTCTTGAATATCGATTTCTTAAATAACTCAGTTATTTAACCTAGCACCGTATGCTACTTCCTGTGGGTCCCACGATCCACACTCGAGACATCAAACATGTCACAAACTGGGGGATACTTACTGGGTTATTGGTCTGGAAGTTTACAGCGTGAAGCATGCAACGTTCGATCACAAGAACGTGTCAGGAGGCATGGACGGTTAGCGATGATGGGAGAAGTGGGACAAAACGTGATCGTGCAATCACTCACACGACCCCACTACTCCATCACTCAACTTCCTCCACTTCCTACGAGATGAGGGTTTGCGCTCTATGACTTGTATAAATAGGTCCTTTGCCTATTTTCCAAATAAGACAGACAAGCACAAAAAACCAAGTGTTGTCATCCGTATCCAGAAAACACCAGAGATGATTGCTTAAATTATTGCAAGCCAGTTCGATATTCTGATACAAGTCATAAACAACCAACACCTTCACAATCTCAACACCTTCTTCGCTTCCCTCCTTAAGATCAACCCCATCTCCTTCACTTTATGACCGAAGCAAGTATGGAACAGCCATTTCTTGGTTTAGACCAGAATTATACAGATTGATCTCTCGAATCAAAAGCACTCTCGTGCAGTACATTTGTTTAGGGTTTGGATTCATTTCTCATCCACACACCCAAAATTACCAAAACCAGCAGAAATAGTTTTTACCCATAAATAATTGGCGAACACAGTGGGTGATTAATCTCTCGACTGCAATATCAATTCCTTCAATACCCAATCCCATTTGGCTGATTTCAAAATGGTTAGTCTTAGGACTTCCCCAACAATTTTAAATTTCGGTCGGAGTACCTCCAATGAAGATACCCCCCTTCCCAACGATGTATCTAATGGTATAACCGGAAGAATCCCAACGTTGATCGAGTTAGCACGAGTACATGAGATCCACATGAAAAATATGGACGTAATCAAGGAGACAATAAACAGTATACTCGATCTCCTCATCAAGATGACATCAGATATGAGCGGTTCTCCTGTCAAATAGATTTCTGCACTGGGGACTGATCCTCGCAACAATCCTCCTCAAGTTAACACTTTCACTATGAACCAGAGATCGGTGGATCAGGAGGCGGCTTCTCTAGTGGAAAGTTTATGCGAACTCTTACACCTCTCGAAAGACATTTGCTGCCATCAACCAGATATCCCTGGATTTGCATTTAGCTCCTTTACGTCCAAAAGCCTCAAGAACATCAGAGATGTCTGTGAATAATGTCACATTTACAGAAGACGACATGATGGAAGAACAAGGTCATAACCGGGCCCTACACGTTATTGCACGCATCAAGGATTCAGATTTCAAGAGGGCGCTCATCGACACAGGAGCATATGCGAATGTTATTACTCTCAAGACACTCAGGACGGCCAAGGTTCGTCCAATAAAGGTCATGCGACAACCTACCACTATGAAGGACTTCGAAGGAAACTTAACAAACACGTACGGGTATGTCAATCTGAATTTATCTGTATTGCCTTTCCAGCAAATGTGAAATTCGAAGTCATAGAAAAAGAGCCGGACTACCACATGATACTGGGGAGGCCGTGGCTTCATGACAATAAGATTTTCCCTTCAACGTATCACCAATGCCTAAAGATTATGCTAAATAAAGAGGTCGTTTGTATCCCTGCATCGTTGTCTCCTTACGCACCGATATGTGGAGTGGAGTTGTTTGAGCCAAGAGAAACTCCACGTGAAGAATCAGGAAAGGTTCATTGAATCTCACTCCCCACGTGGGCATCAATCTAGGAGGAGGACCGACTTGCATCATTAAGGGCTAAGCCTCACGATCCCCTGACAGAGCATCCTTATTCGTATGGTGAAGCTGCAACCCATGTTCACACTAATAAAGAGCGAACTTTTGTGGCGAGCCGTGATCAGAAAGGGAAGACTATGTACCAACGCTGTTGTTAGCAATTAGCAGGGGAGACTGTTACCCAGTCTCTCCGCCCAATGGAATGCTGCAATAAAGAAGAGCCACAGGGAGAAGTGTTGGACACTCGACGACAGCTGCAGGACGGCACCAACTCCACGACTGATGAGCTCGAAACCATTAATATCGGGAATAAATAATATCTCAGACCCATGTACATCAGCTCAACCTTGTCCATGGATAAATGCACAAAGCTCGTGCAACTTCTCAAAGAATACCAGGACATATTCGCTTGGACGTATGAAAACATTCTCGGTTTAGATAAAAAATTGGTCACCCATCATCTGCATGTCATACCTGGATCCAAGCCAACCAAAAGGTCCCCTAGGCAGTTCAGGCACCAAGTGAAAGAGAAAATCAAGACTGAGATACAAAAGTTACTAGATGTTGGCTTCATTAAACCCATTCATCATCCGACCTGGTTGGCTAATGTATTTCTGGTAAAAAATAAAAATGGACAGATCAGGTGTTGCATGGATTTCAGAGATTTGAACAGATGCTTCCCCAACGACGATTTTCCTCTACCTAACATCGACATGTTAGTAGATTCAACCAGCGGGCATGGCGTATTCTCCTTCATGGACGGATATAGCGGGTACAATCAGATAAGGATGTATGAGCATGACACAAGTAAGAAAGCTTTTTGTAATCCTCTCGGAATTTTTTATTATACTGTAATGCCATTTGGTTTGAAGAATGTTAGTGCAACCTATCAACGCGCTATGACGGCAATCTTCCATGACATGATGCATAAGCAAGTTGAAGATTATGTGGATAACATAGTAGTTAAGTCGAAAGCTCTGGCGGATCACACAGGAGTCTTACAACAAGTGTTCGAAAGATGCCGTGAGTACAAATTGAAGATCAATCCTTTGAAATGCGCTTTCGGTGTTTCTTCGGGCAAGTTTCTGGGATTCCAGGTGACTGCTGAGGTTATCAAGGTGGACCCATCCAAGACTCAAGCTATCCTCACGATGCCGCCGCCACGGACTGTGAAGGAGCTCCAAAGCTTCACGGGGCAAAGTAAACTACATTCAACGTTTTATACCTGGTTTGGCCCAGCTTGTCGCTTCATTCACTCCCTTGCTGAAGAAGGGAGCAAGTTTCATCTGGACCGCACTACAACATGAAGCATTTTAGAAGATTCAATGGATATTGTTGTCTCCAGCAGTCATGAAGCCCCTTGTCCAAGGAAGATCGATGTGTCTCTACACCGCCTTCAGTGATACTGCCATAGGGGCCTTGATCGCCCAGGAGGATGATGAGGGAGTCGAACACCCCATATACTATTTCAGTCGAGTATTAAGAGATGATGAACTCAGATATCCCAAAGCAGAGAAAGCATGCCTAGCCATGATTCATTCCATTCAGAATTTCAGACATTACCTGTTGTCCAACAAGGTGGTGCTTATATCTAAATCCGATCCTGCGAAGTTTTTACTTTCAAAGCCGGTCTTGATGGGAAGGTCGGCCAAGTGGCTTCTCCAAATGTCAGAGCTAGACATAACATGCACATTACCAAGGGCTATCAAAGGACAAGCCATTGCTGATTTTCTGGCAGCGTTCCCTGGAGAAGGCACTACTGCACTACACAAGGATCTTCCCGGAGAATTTCCAGAGATCTCCGTTGTCGAAGGAGAGGTGTGGCTACTTTATTTCTATGGCTCCACCACTCCTAGCAATAACATGGAGGGTCAGGCGTGGTCCTAGTGTCCCCAACTGATGAAGTTTTCTCGCATTCCTTCAAGTTGGACTTTCAATGCACCAACAACTCAACAGAGTATGAAGCCTTTCTCATAGGACTGTCAACATCCAAACAAGAAGGGGCCACTCGCCTAGAGATAAGAGGCGACTCTAAGATACTGGTTAATCAGATAAATGAAGTACATGCGTTAAAGGAGGTAACGCTGGCCCCGTACAGATCAGAGGTGCATAAATTATTAAACTACTTTGCTGATGTAACCATAACCCATGTTGGTCGCAATAACAATAGACATGCCGATTGTTTAGCCACGCTGGCATCCAAATTGCAGTTTGAAGGTTTAGAAGAGATCCGGACGGTAAAGGGGAGAACAGTGAAATCAACATGGCTTTCACAACACAAAGATACTAGAACCTGTGATTGGAGAACTTCTATCGTTCAAGAACTCAGCAGCTCGCTTTCTCAAGGAAAGGTTAGTCTCAAAACGCTGCAGAACTTCTTCATGCTTCATGGTATGATGTATCATCGAAACCCGTATGGTTCCCTATCAAGATATCTCGGAGATGAAGAAGCGCAGCTGCAGCTTAGCCGCGTTCACGAGGAAATTTGTGGACAAATTTTGGTAGTAACGCTCTACCGTTGTCTTCAACGCCTGGGCTATTATTGGCCAGAAATGGAAACTCAATCTCGTTTACTCAAAAAGTCTTACTCTAATTGTCAAGTGCCGCCACATCAATTAGAGGTTTTCAACATAAGTCATCCTGGGGACTTGAGAGAACCGTATATTAGCTATCTCCGTGACGGAGTAACTCCTGCTAATTAAAAGGATGTTTTCAAGGTGATACAAAATTCGAAGAGATTTGTATTTTATAAAGGGATCCTCTATCGCAAAAGCTTTGGAGGGGATCTTCTACGGTACCTGGCCGAGGTGGAGATTCCAATCATGTTGAAGGAAATGCATGAAGGGGAACATCAAGGGAATAGGAAACTGATTCTCCAGATACACGAGAAATACAATTGGCCGACCATGGAGGATGATGCAGCCGCATTTGTTCAAAGCTGCCACAAATGTCAAATTCATGGAAACCTTGTTCACGCACCTTCCACTCCTTTACACTCGATAAGCAGTTCATGAAATTTTATAGCTGGGGACTTGACATTATTGGGAAGATTAACCCACCATCATCAAAGAAGCACTAGTATATCATAACTGCGACAATATATTTTACCAAATGGGTTGAAGCCATTCCTCTACGAGTAACTACATGAGCAATGATTGCATTTTTCATTAAAGAGTACATCATTTGTCGGTTTGGCGTGCCTAAGTATATCATCACCGGTAACGGTACTACCTTAGCCAACAAAAAGGTACGAGAGTTACTTGAAGAATATGGGGATTAAACAGGTCTTCTACACCATTTACTATCCTCAAGGAAATGGACAGGCTGAAAGTACCAACAAAACATTAATTCAGATTCTCAATCGAACAATACACGATAACCCCAGAGAATGGCACGAGCATCTACCGATGGCGTTGTGGGAACATCAGACGACACCTAGAAGTTCCATCGGGGTTTTTCTATATTCACTTGTTCACGGTGCTGACGCAATCCTCCCAGCAGAAATCAAGATTCCGTCAGCCAGGATTGCAGCTGCAAGTGGGGTCCATTAATGCGAGGCTAAAGCATATAACTCAAGAATTGTTGAGTTAGACACTCTGGATTCCAAAAGAAGCAAGGCAGAGGAACGTGCTAAGGTGTACAGAAATAGGATCTCCAGAGCATATGACAAGACTGTGAAGCCACGTATTTTTAAAGTAGGAAATTTGGTCTTGAAGACAGCCAAGCACATTCAGCAAGACATGTTTGCACCAAAGTTCTCTCCGAAATGGGAAGGTCCCTACATGATTACCAAGGATTACAGTACCGACTACTACAAAATTATTAAGGTGGATGGAAGCAAGTTTAAAGCAGTCATTAACGGAAAACGTCTCAAGGAATACCATGCTTGATCATTATCCTGCTACTGTACCATGACATGACAATGCAGGCATTCTCATTACACGTTTGAATTATCTATTTATTCAAAAAATAAGTTAATAAAAAAAAACCTCATCTATCTACCAAGCAACCAATGTAATTCATCTTTCAAGAATGTTCAAAGGAAAATTGACAATAAGGAAGCGTGGCTTAGAAGAGGCCATCCAGCAGATTGTAGTTCCTTGAGAGCATCATCTTCAGCCTAATTTGGTATCTCTTCGTCCTATTCTTCAAGTTTTGAACTGCCTGCTCCACCTTCTTTTATTCCGCAGCTAGGGCCTTCTCCTCCTCCAAGATAGCTTTCGCAGTAGGAACTACATTCACGAGGATACTAGCTCGATCGACCTTGATGGTATCAAAGCGCTTCCGCAACCAGCCCACGTTGAACACCATGGATTCGCAGGTAAATACCACGTTCTCCCACTTTTCGAGGTTTGATTCAGCAACGTTGCGGATATAAATATTCTCCATCTCAGCAATCATGGGAAGAAGGAAGTTTACCGTGGTGACCAAAGCAGATGAACAGTGCCGAACTACATTCCTAGTTGCGATGTGGCCATTCTCCATATCTTTATGTATGAATCCACAAACTCCTTCCGCACTAAGAATCCACCGACATCTCGATAGCTGGAAGACATGCATTTCATGTGGATATCGAATGAAAGACTCGCATTGGGGTATTCATAAGATGAGATACCCAGATCAGCATATTCAAGGTCCGCAGGGGTAGGCGTGTTTGAGTTCGAAGGAAGAGAACAAGTTAAGTCATCGTCATCGATAACCATCACGCATGTTCCAGTGGGGTATCTCTACAAAAAAAGAGGATTATTCTCATGATCATGAAGAACAAGCAATTGTTCGGAATAGAAAAGAATCGGTATGATCTTCTTAACTCGGAGAACACGAGCAGGGGATTCATCATGAGGCTCAGACGTAGGTCGTGCACATTTAGCGGAAGACCCTGGATGGTATGAATAAGACAATCCATTATTGTTTGACATGATAAAGAAATGGAGTTTATGCAAGAAGGTCCTATTGCAAAATTGTAAAAGTGGTTCAAAATCCCTACATATACATATATGTTGAAGAAACCCTAAAAGGAGTCTAAGGGGGCTGCGGCGAAGTCTACCAGATATATGAGGATTCAACACCGACCAAGTCGTGCTTTCTTTCGAACCCTAATCAAGAGAAGCCGCTGGATATGAGCGATTTAACCAATAATGTACAAACACCCTCGCTGGAAGAATCCCAGTAGAAGAAATATTCCTTTTCTATCTTGAACGCCCAAGGAAGGAATCCGGTGCCACCAAATCCCCATACACACGTCGCGTATTCACATGGACGATTGCTAGTAGTCGGCCAAAGATCCTCCGGGTAAGTTTCCTTTATCTCGTCTTCTTATGTTGTATATGTCATCATCTAATACCTACCCCACAATAGTGTAACCATTATGTGCTAGGCAGGGGACTTAATGTTGATGGTGCATTTTGGTTAAAGGCTAAAATTGTAAAGCCAAAATTAATGCGCTAACATCCTGCAGAGGATAAAATTGTTTGATAAGTGATGAGTATCTCTTCGCTTTATTAATTCACCTAGAATGGAGCATGTAGCAACAATCCCAAATGTTCTGTGAATTAAATACACAAAATTCATCCAGGATGGAGCATGTAGCAACAATCTCAAATACCTTGTGAATTTTTAGCATTATTAATTAATGTATTGGTTTTTTTGCATTTCCTGTGATGTTCTCAGCATGACTCTCATTATTGGTGCGGAATGATGACTGATTGTTGCTCTCAGCAGAGCAACATGAATATCCAAGTGTCAATAATGAGGCATGCACGAAATATTCGTACATGATATATATCTGAGTGTGTTATATTAGCCCGATTGAGCATACTTAATTCCCTAAGGGAAATCTGGACTGTCCATGTCAGTATCAGAAATGATCACGGCCACGCAGGTTGGCCGCATGATTTAACCGTCCTAGACGAACCCTAGTAGGAGCAAGCTATCACCATAATGACCACCAGCGGGCCTGTTTTTTCCCTAGCAGGTCAAACATCGTGCTTCACTTCCCAGCATGCCAAAATTCCAACCCTAAAGTAGGTGGCCGTGCAGCTTTTGGAAGATGCTCGAGTGAGCAAGACTACTTAAGACAGTCTCAAAATGATCGTGATTGTCCAACTTCACTAGCCTTATTGGACGGCTTAGATCGCACCATGAAAGATGGAGGAGGCGCCAACACGCACATTGGCGAGCCCACTCTATCCATGTCTGATCGGCTTTCTCACGAGCAAACCTTGGAGCAATAAATGTTTGCTCAAAACATGGCTGGCGTGATGCTTTAAAGGGTCGCGGAATTACATTAGTGTCATAAAATTGATCACAACCATCCAACTTCGCAAGCATGGTTGGATGGCTGAGATCACACCTAATACCGTGGAACAAGTACACACATGCTCACCGCTGGCCCAATGTTGGCCCCACATGATCGGCCTCCTAAAGGGAGGAGCATAGCTTGCAAAACCGATCGGTTGAAGTTATATACGCATGCCCGATCCAAAACCCTAATTAGGGTTTGCGGCATGTTACATGTGTCGCTAATCGATCACGAGCGTCCATCTTCGCAAGCTTGGATGGAAGGTGTAGATATAGACTTAAAAGGTCCAGAGCATGTCAACATGATCACTGTGGGCCCATATACAGGCATGACCGATCGGCCTAGGCCAAGCATGGCCAGATGCCTCGATTCGTGCACCTTAAAGGTGGCATGTCGCGCCCCTTTAAGAATCCTTTTCGACACAAGTTTTCTGCCGCAAAACGATCACCACCACTCCTCTTTTCCAGTCAAATTGAGTGGCCTAGATCACACCATCATGATACAAGGTGGCACGGATGTAGTTTCAGGATTTCCCACACTACACCCTTGTTAAGATTCTACTATAATCAACTCATAATTGAAGATGAAAAACGACACTTTATTATTTTGGTTTCAGAAATATATACAGAAATGGAAGAATTCAAGATTACAACTATTCTCTTGAAATTTCTCTCTCCTCAAGACTTTCTTAACTTTCAAAAATACATCATCCTTTTCTGGATACATTGAGTCTATATTTATAGGGTAGTTACATAGTGGATGACAGCTAAGTTTTCCTCTTATTTCGGGTTGATTCTGCGATTGTACCGCGATAGTTACAATGTTAAATCTCGCAAGTTTTGTAACCATCGCAGAACTAACATGCTTTTCTCAAGTTTTCTTCAGTCGTCAGGTATTACGTCTCTCTTTTGAAGGCTTTTGTGACACTCGTGAAATGTTGATATAAAATCTTGCGGTGATGCTCGCTGTGAAGTGTTGTTAATCTCGCAGAAAATAGATGTAGCGATATTCTGGTCCTACATCTTGCCTCTTCTCATGTCTTTTCTGCGAAGAAGAGAAGATCATGAGAATTTTAAAATGCTGCAACTATTTATCTTTCAGATTTCCATGTTCTAACACGTTTCTGTACCCTTCGCCAGCTGTTTTCACATATTCTCTCTTCTAATGAATTTATGACACGTCATCTCTAACCGCTGCGATCTGATCGTTCATGTATTTTCCTAACATTTATTGCGTTCATCTTCTCGAGAAGCCTCTTCTTCTATAAGTACTCCTTTCATTCTTTTCTTTTCCTCTTTTTACTTTCTTCTTCTTTCCCTGCGTAACTTCTATGCAAGTTTATTGTTCTTCTGTAAATTACACGTCTGTCATCGCTGTGATTTCAACCTTTTCTTTCATTCCCATACTCAAAAATGGTTATTGCTGGTACTAAAAACTTGACTGCTTTTAATGAGATGAGAGAAAATCTCAAAAGTGAAGGTTTTACCTTGTCTACAATTCCAAGTCAAAGCCCTAAATCTGAAATTTCTATCAAACTATTTTCTGATCATCAATGCTCTCGCCAGAAAATCATAGTATCGCTAGGTCAACTTGAAGCTGGTCTTCCCCTTCCTCTCTATGACCCAGAACTCCCATTATTCTATCAAATAATATCTGAAGAGAGGTTCTCGCGAGTGATATATTAATTAGGTGGAAATTGTATCAGATTGCTGCTTGAATATGCTTCTCGTGGTGCTGATAGAGGATCTCGCTATCCTGAATCTCCAAAGAATCCTCAATTTAAGGATGTTCCCATTGTCTCTGCAGATTATACTGTGGAGAATTTCTTCAAAAATTACAAGATAGTTCCTATGAAGAGGGATAGTACTTGCTGGGGTGTCCGCTTGAAGAAAGAAAAGGTCGATGATGATGAGGCTCTTATGTTAGACATTGATTAGCATACACCTACCAATCAAGGCCCTCGCCACTCCAGCGATGATAAATGGTTTATCTTTCCGTTATGTCTTGAAGGTCCTTATATATCTGGTTCACTCACATTACCTGCGAATCTCTCAGAGTATGAGCCATGGGTCTTCAACTGGCCTGAAAGATCTAAAGAATTATATCCTCTCAACTTTTTGCATTATTATTATTCACTATCTTCTTCATGTTTTTATATTCTTGCTAATTATTTTGATTTTTCTCAGATTGAGAGAATGAAGCTCAGCTACCAATCTTTTAGGAAGCCCAGCACTTTCTTAGCTCTTAAATATTTCACGGATGAAGTAAGAAATATCTCTTTATTAATTTTAACAATATATTGTTTCCCCTATTTCTTATCTTCATTTATGCTCGCAGGAAATTGAAGAACTAGAGCCAATAAAACCTGTGAGAACTAAGGAGAAACCTTCAAAGGATAAATCTATTGTTCCTCCTAAAGGAAAGTCTTCTGCCCCTCGTGGTGAAGAATTTGGCGATCCTCCTTTGAAGAAAAGGAAAACCTGACCTTCTTCTTATTCAACTCCTCAACCCACTCCAGAAAATCCAAGTGTTGATTTTGACAAGGATAATAATGACGAGGATTTTAATGATAACAACTTCCCTTCTATAAAGAATTCTTTTGATTCTGATTCTTCGATGGCTCATTTATCCAAATTTTTTGGAAAGAATATGTTTGGTATCCCAAATGAGTATGGTGATGAAGCTATTAATGAAATATCCCAGTCCCTCGCCAATGTATGCGATGCTCCAATACTAGCTGACAGTGATACCCTTCGCGGGGTTTCAAGATCGCTGAATCCAAGTCTTTTAAATTCACTTGGAATCCTGGTATGTTTTCACTTGTTCATCCTTTTTGTGTATCTATTGATATTTTTGTCAGACATTGATTTATATAGTTCCATCGCAGGTTGGAAGAGCCACTTTTGCTGTTGCTTCTGATTTAGACAATAGGCGTATTAATTATGAAAATAAAGCTGCTAATCTTCGTCAAGATAAAGAAAAACTAGAAGCTGAAGTTATTGAACTTCGCAGAAAAAATAAGTAGCTGGAGACTAAAGCTTCAGTTGACAAGCAAAAAATCTCTGATCTTGATAAAGCCAATTAACAACTCTATGGTATGATTTATTTCTTTTCTCTTTTAATTCTTCTCACCCTATCATTCCTTATTCAAGCAACCATTTTTGCATATATTTATGGTCTTATTGATGAGGCTACACTCTTCCAATCTTTTCCTGACCCTGAAGATGATAATACCCTTCTTGCTTGCCTTAATAATTCTTTAAGTAATTTCTCAGATGATAAGATTGAATCCCTCTCCATAGATGAACTTAAATCCAAATTTAATCTCTTAAAAATTGAACACAGATTCAATTTAGGTTTGACCAACAAGTATAAGCGCTTTTATCTTGATTCGAAGAAAGAAGTAGATAGACTAAGAAAAAGGAATAGTGATCTTATTGACGAGAAAAATCTTGCCGTTAATAATGGCTCCAAGACCTTATCAAACTTCCATAAAACTCTTCTTAATGTTCAAATGGAAAGAGATAAGCTTATCCGCGAGAATAAAGATCTTCTTGCGAGGGAAACTCAAGTTTGATCTCGTCTCCTTATTAATAGCGATGATGAGTTTGCTTGGGCTGCGAAGATTCTTGATAACGCCAGAACTAACTTAGGTGTAGATGTTAGTCTTCATGCTGATCAAGCGGCTTTAATTAAATACATGATTTCTGAAAGAGAAGGTTATCACTCTTATGATTTTCCTGGATTATATCCTAATTGAATCATCCTTATATGTATTAACTTTGTTATCATTTGCTCTCGGCATCCGAAAAGAACTATCGTAAAAGATTTGATGAGTTAGAAGAAGAGAAAAACCAACTTGCGGGAAATCTATCTTCTCGCAATGAAAAGTATTCTAGATTGAAGGAAAAATTGAAAATCTCATCTTCAAATTTTAGCAATGCCCTTCTCCGTGTTCGTAATGACGTTGCTAAACTAGTCTGTAATGATCATGGTATCCCTCATTCTACATACCCCGATCTTTCAAAGGAAATTCCAGCTGATTCCTCAAATTTAGTTATCTCTGATAGCGAAGCTGAGGAGTCTAGCGAATATGATAAAGAATTATCTGGCGAGGAAGAGAGATCTGACGTGGATAGAGATGATAATGATAATGATGAAGAAGAGAAATCTGGTAATGAAGAGAAGTCTGAAAAATAAAAGAGCTTTGATGAAGGTGGTGATGGATCTACTTAGTCTTGTTTCTTATCTTTTTCTTCGTTGTAAATTTTGTACATTTATTTTTTTGCTTCTCGTAACATCGCTGCGAGTTTCTCCAACTTGATGTGTAAACTTCTTTTGCTTTTATCTGTATGAATTATAAAACAATTCTTTTTCTGCAACATAATCAATCAATCAGAATTATTAATTATTTGTATAAATGTATCATCTAAGCAATTTTATTATATGATGGATGAATAATAATTTCATCATTCTATGCATTCCCATACTTGCCTCTATTATTCATCTGCAATATGAAAAAATTGAGTAGAGATTAGATATTAGTTGTGAATCAAATTAAATTTGCCTCATTATCGGCGATATTATCGTTAGAAATAACAGCATAATTTTATGATTTTTGCGTAGAATCGCAAATCTCATAAATTCTGCGATCATTATCGCAATAATCTTATGGTTTTATTATGCCTTCCTAATTAAAGGTCTTATTTTGCCACATCTTTTCTTTTTGCGACAAAATCGCAGGAAGTCTTTACATTTGCATGTATTGACCCATTGATCTTGTCTTATCAATACTTTTCAACATCTTTGCGACAATATGATAAGTATAAACTTTCTTGCAAGAATTAATCCTTATGACATTGTCGTCTTGCGATGAAATCGCAGGACGTCTTTACACTTGTTAAATGTAAAAACCCATTGATCTCATCTTAACTTTTTCTCTTTTGGCTATTTGCCTTTGTATAACTTTCGTCACGCGACAATATGACAGGCCTAAATGTTCTTGCGATCATAAAGCCCCATGACATTTCCGTCTTTAGACACTTATCATCTCCCTAATGGAGGGTGCCGCCCTTATCTTCCCCCTGGTTTCCCCTTCAAGGAGGGAACATAGGCCATACAAGACTAGCTCCTCCCATCCATATTTGCCAACAACCAGCTGTTTTCGCAGCCTCTTGTCCTTTATGCCTATATGGCTTATAGTTACAAGACTGCACCCTAAGTGGGGTTTTCTTCAGGCCAAGTGCATCATAGCCAATACTTACCAAGAATGGCCGGGGGTAGTTTCAGACGCCCGGGCACCCTTGGCTCAACCGTGTACCTCGGCGCCTTGGTCATACTTTGCACTTCTTAGAAGAGATTCTCAGTCGTCCAACCAGGGTATAACCTTATATAGTTGGAAACCCAAGATCTCTCTCCTGGATAGGTTTTCTTTAACCCTAACATCTTCATAACTTAGGTTCCAACAGCGGTATAACCTTTTCACTGAGTCATGTCAAGAGATACCCCCTTATATGACGCACTATTAGGTCTTACATTTTTCTCTTGCGAAATTGTATTCGCGAACTAAGGTGCACGCCATAAAGGTTCGTCCCATTCTATTAATCTTTGGGAAATTTTATTCGCGTTTCTCACGAGCATTGTAACTTTGATAAAATTTCATTTCTTTGATTTTCTTGTAAAATTTTGTAATTCTTTCAAACAGAGTACTTTTTTCAATTGCATTTTCTTTAAAAAAATTATGCGTAAGTTCCTTTAAATTTCATCATTTTACCTTTCTACTTACTATCTTTTGGTTCTGCTTTTCTGTAACGTTTTGCTGTTTTTTCTTTATCTGCGAGCTTCTCGCCATTATCTTCCTCCCGCTGCTCTATTGAATCAATTATCAATCTTTCACATCTCTGTCGTTGCTTGATGTTGTACTTCCAATTGCTCTTCTTCTCAGCTCTTTCATCGCAATATTTTATATCAATCTCATAATATTTCTTGCTTTCTCCCCAATTTCCCTTAATGACTCCAACACCATTAGGATGAGGAAATTTAATACACTGGTGGAAAGTAGACGCTACACCTAATATCCCATGTAGCCAAGGTCGACCAATCAGGGCATTGTACGGTGATTCAATGTCGACAACACAGAACAAGATCTTGGAAGTTATCCCTTTCAATGGAATCCGCATTTCAATTTCCACTTTGGGTTTATTGGAAGTAAGTACCATTAAAACCATAGATTTTATATGTTGATGGAATTAGATCTTCGTCTCTTCCACCCATGGTTTTATAGGTATGATAAAATAATATGTCAACTGAGCTGCCTGTGTCTATTAGAACTCTATTGATAGCCAAAGAATCTTCATTTTCATCATCATTTCCTTCATCTTATTCTTCTATTTGCTTTGGATTTATCTCTAATCTTACCACTAATGGATTATCATGCTGCTCGCCAGTTTCTGATACTTCTTGTGCAGTAAAAGATATAATTTGTTTCTTCCATTCTTCTAATGGCGAGGCTCTCGCGATATTCATTATCTCTCTTCCATCTGTGTCTCTCGCGAAGACTCTACTTAGAACAATATCATGGAAATCCTCTATTGTTTTGTGTGAATGTACAATGGAATTACAAAACAAATTCTTTGCTTTTTTTTTCTAAACACTAAAATATATTGAAGCAAACCAAAAAAAGAGAAAGAGGGGGACTAGGCCTTACCTCCAAACAGACAACGAAGAGGAAAAGGGAAACAAAAGAAAACCAGCAAAGAAAAACGAAAAGGGAGGCATAGGCCCACCCGCACAAAAACAAAAGGGAAACAACAAAGTGCTTCCACCACTAAAATTCCAAATGTTCTTTGGTTTGTCTCATAAACTCTAAGCGATAGTCTTTGTGCGCCATAAAAATTTTTTGAACCTCATAGCTTTTGATTGCCATCAAAACTTGTCTCTCTTCGAATGAAAGAGAATTATTTTCCATAAAACCCCTTACGTCGAGGCGGCGAGAAGGCCCGCCATTTGCCTTGATATCCTCACAAATCTCTCTAGTTCTGTGCCTTTGCCCCCCTGTCGTAATGCACATCCTGCGTCTCTTTGGTACTACCAGAAGCGGGACTTCTACCCGCCGCTTTAGTCCCTTTAGGGCCGGACCCCCCCATGCTTGACTTTTTAGTCACCTCCTCTTCATGGTTTCTCATTCTATCCCGAATTTGTTGACCTATTTCCTCATTAGTATCAAACTCCTGCTGGAGCACACCAAATTTGTTAGGAGACACAAATTGTCCCGCTTGCACGGTAGAGTGCGCCCCCTTTAATTCCCGCCCGCAACCATCTTTTGTCCCTCCATGTTGTATTGTGGTCCCAACTGCTCCCTCTTTCAAAAGTTGCGCGTGCTTCTCATTTAGCACTCCCACCGAAGAGTGTGTCCCCTTTAATTCTCGCCCGTATCCATCTTTATTCCTTCCATGATGAGGTGTGGTCCCAACGGTTTCCAAACCTATCTTATCCCTAAAATCATACGGACCCATACCTATCTTTTCAATAACATTATTCTCATTTGAAACCAATCCCGTGTAATCAGCAGACTCTTTAGTAATAGGCGTGATTTTGTTGAAAGTAGTCTCAGCTACTTTAGCTACGGGCCCCTCCACACTTGATGGTTCCGTCTTCTTTTCATGATTTCCGCATTTGTTTGAATTAGGCGAGCAGTCAGCACCTACTAGAGTACCGGACCCACCCCCACGTGAAGGATTGTTGCTACCCGCCGCTGCCTTTGTTTGACCTGCTGTCTCCCTCGAGCAGCCCACTCCATCATTACTTTTTGTGTTTTCCCTAGTGTCCCTACTCTTTTGCTTCTCTAGAATTGACCCGGACTGATTGTGAGGTTTCTGTTCATACTTGACCGAGTGATTCCCTGAATGGATCGAGTTAGCTCGTTCAGCAAGAGCTTTTTTTGCTGCTATAGCATTTTTGCATCTAATTAGTTTCAGCTGAGCTTCACGAAATTCAATGGAAGAACAGTTAAGCTCCTCCTCCAACTGTTTATCATCAGCAGAATCTTGGACAGTTTGTTTCCCATCTGCCATCTCCTCAATGGACTTGTTTTTTCCACGCACTTCTGTCCAAGCATACTTGCTAGGCCTAATCTCTTTACCCTCCTTGCTATTCTGATCAACAATTTCTATTTTTCCAGCTCCTAAAAGCTTACGAGCAGCCATACAGCTTTCAAACTTATGCCCCATAATCTTACAATGGGAACAAAACTTAATGTTCTCTAAATCTTGTACTTCCACATAATCTTACGAACAAATTCTTTGCTTTAGTCCCAACTTCTATTACGAATGATTATGCTCCTTTTACAGTATTTACCCTGCGAATTTCTGGTGCTGGAGGCAATTGCTGAGATTGTGGTTGTCCTACTAAAAAGTGGTTTAGCTTTCCTTGGTCAATCATCCTTAAAATTATTCTCTTCACATTTCTGCAATCATTTACTGTGTGACCATGAAAGTGATGGTAAGGACAAAATTCTTGACTACGATTATTAGGATGTGGTTCTTTTCCCATATTCCATGGAGAGGGTATATTTTCCATCAAAATGATAGCTTCCCAAAAATTTTCTATACTAGCATTTAGAGGAGGCATCTTAATTTCTTCCCATATTATCCTCTGATTTCCTTGGCTTCTGAAATTGTTTTGCCTCTGTCCACCATAAGTTTATTGCGGCTGATCAAGCCTTTGAATCTTATTATTCCCACCGCGATTGTAATAATTCTTCTCCCTTTCATATTCTTCTTGATCTCTACTTCCCATTGCTACCAATTTCTGATGGTTATCAGTCTCCACTTTCTCTTGTTGGGCTTGCGAGCTGCTCGCCACATTGTTAATCATTTTAGAAAGTAAACTCCCATTTGCTGCTATTGAATTGGTGTTCGCAATGGGATATGATTCCATCTCATTTTGTTTCTCCTCCAAAGCAATGTATTCTTCTTGTAGTTCTCGTAGTTCAGTCATAGTGATTGTATTCTTGACTCTGAAAATTTGTATGTACAGTAGATTGGTCGCGAACATTGCATTGATAAAAGACAAGATAAGATATCTCTCGTCAACTCTCCCTGCCATCTCACTGCACATTGCCTTCCATCTTATGGTTAAATGTTTCAGATTCTCGCCAACCCTCTGTTTTAACCCAAACACATCTTCGATACCTAGCCGCGGTGAATTGTTGCTTATATATGCTCCCAGAAATGTAGCTTGTAAATGATCAAAAAAAGTTATAGTATTTTTTGGCAATCCCTCAAACCATTTTAGCGCCTCGCCAGTTAAGCTAGATGCAAAATATTTACACAATACAGCATCATGATTCTCCCATTGCAGCATACACCTAACATAAGCCTTAACATGTTGCACAGCACAGGTAGTTCCATCAAAAATACTGGTTAATGCTGGTAAGTTGCACTTTGGAGGTATTCCTCTTAACTATAATTCTTGAGTGAATGGAGTTCTCGCAGCTTCTTCAATATATTTATCAAGTTGCCTTCTACCTCCTTCTTTTATGTTATTTATTATTCCCCTCATCTTTGCTAACTCTCTTAAAATTTGCTCATTCGCAGCTGAATTTGGTTCCATTGGTCTTTTCAATGCTGCTTCCCTTCTTCTGCGTTCATGTACTTCTTGTCTTGCGAGATTTTGTATATCTTCATCTACATCCATATTTCTTCTTCTACGATCTTCTGCTTCAGCTTCTTCTTGCCATCGCAGTTGATTATACTGTCTATTTTCTTCTCTACGAATTTCTTAATTTCTCTTCGCTGTCTTTCTATTCTCCTTTGTATTCTATCATACTCTTCCTGAATATTATTATTATGGTGATTTTGTGTCCGTCTCCTTTCTCGATTTTCATGGTTATTTTGTCGTAATGCCTCTTGAAATTCTTGTTCTTCTACTTCTGCCCTCAATCTTTCTCTCTCGCGAGCTAGTCGTGCTTGTTCAGCATAATATCTCTCAATTTATTCTTCAATTATTCTTCGATTTCTCTGGATCTCTCGCCCATGTAATATCCTCCTACCCTCTTCTGGATTATCTTCATCATTTTGGGTGTCTCTTCCCTCCTGATTTCTGTTGTTAAGTCTATTATCCAAATTTTCTCCACGCGGATTATGGCGATCTTCTACTACCTCTTCTTCTCTATGACGTTGCTCTTCATTTATATTTTGCATTTCCTCTTGGATATTTCCTCTAGAATTTCTTACTGGGGAATTTGGCCTTAATTATTCCCTTACTGATCTTGAATTCGATCTAACAGTACTTCTTGATCTTCTATTTTGTAATCTCAAATTCTCCATTCTCAACTCGTGATTTTGTCTTGTTAAATTTGCACGCTCTTCCGCCTCTAATCTTCTTTCCTCTTGTATTCTTTGTCTTGGATCATTTGTTGTTTCATTTTCATCTCCTCCATGAATTAATCCTTCAACCATTCCTTTATTTCTTTCTTCTCTTCTTCCGTCTCTTAATTGTCGATCTTCTTCATCTTCCATCGAATCCGATCTCCAAGTATGCACACTCACTCTATCATAATCCACATTTCTATTTTGGATCGGTGTTTGTTGATTAGGTTGTGGGATTTGATCTTCTTCTTCAATCCTTGTTCTTATCCTTGAAGATTCTCCTAATTCATTTGTTCCTTCTCCTGCAAGTCTTTTGCTCCTCCTTACAGTTATTGGTGGTTCTGACGTATTTTTCCTTCTTCTAGCCATTTCTTCAACTCTAAAATTTTCTTCAAATCTTCAAATTGTAATTAGAGATTTTTTAGCTTGATTCTCCCTGTTTCGGGCGCCAAAATGTAGTTGCAGGATTTCCCACACTACACCCTTGTTAAGATTCTACTATAATCAACTCATAATTGAAGATAAAAAACGACACTTTATTATTTTGGTTTCAGAAATATATACAGAAATGGAAGAATTCAAGATTACAACTATTCTCTTGAAATTTCTCTCTCCTCAAGACTTTCTTAACTTTTAAAAATACATCATCCTTTTCTGGATACATTGAGTCTATATTTATAGGGTAGTTACATAGTGGATGACAGCTAAGTTTTCCTCTTATTTCGGGTTGATTCTGCGATTGTACCGCGATAGTTACAATGTTAAATCTCGCAAGTTTTGTAACCATCGCAGAACTAACATGCTTTTCTCAAGTTTTCTTCAGTCGTCAGGTATTACGTCTCTCTTTTGAAGGCTTTTGTGACACTCGTGAAATGTTGATATAAAATCTTGCGGTGATGCTCGCTGTGAAGTATTGTTAATCTCGCAGAAAATAGATGTAGCGATATTCTGGTCCTACAACGGACATGCACACCGGCAGGCCATCTACACGCATGCCCGGTTGGTCTTTCCCAAAACGTCTCATATGCTTGGTTTAGGTCAAGCTGAAGAGTGATGCTTGCGCACCTCCTCAAAGCCCTAAACCTCCATCAACGGTCGCAGATGAACGTCATAGATCATCTCATCCGTCCAACTCTACCAGCTTGGTTAGGCAGCCCAGGCTGGGAGTTAAGTGGCCAATAAAGTTTCATGGTGATTACCATCCGTCACTCTACCACATGGAGTGATCGGCCAAAGGAGAGATTGCCTGTGCGGCCTCCAAACGATCATTCGAAGATGGCTTGACATGCATCTGTTTTAAGTTGCTTAATCGTGACTTACTCCTTTTTTTTTGTTAAGTCCGAAAATATATTGAAGAATAACAAAAGGAAACAACAAAAAATTAGATTAGGGGATAGAACCCCTAAAGAAAATACACACTAAAAAAAAAAAACACTATTTAAATCTAAAATAAGAAACATTATTATATTCCAACGTTCTTAAGAAGTAAGGTCTTTCGTCATAAGTCAAACCCCTCCCATTCCGAAGGAGGCAACCTCTCTTAGCCATCTTGTCTGCCGAGAAATTAGCTTCCCGATAGGTGTGCACAAAGCGAATCGTATCATACTCATTAGAAATCTTCATCCATCTTTCCCTGGCAAACCAAGGAATGTTACTGTTTTGAAAAGCCCAAATTGTACTCAAAGAGTCTGAGCGGACCACCACCTTACTTACATTCCTGTTTAAAGCCCATTCCAGGCCCACTATAACCGCATACAACTCTGCAATAAAGTTATTTGTTGTACCCAGACCAATGCTCATAGCTGTCACAAAGTTGCTTTCATGATCTCGAATAACCACTCCTGCTCCCGCAATTCCCGGATTTCCCTTCACCGCACCATCGCAACAGAGAAGAAGCTCTCCCCTGTTAGGTGGCTCCCAAGTGCATAGGACTGGACGTACTGATTTAACTTGACGATGACCTACCCGGAAGCAGTTCAAAATCATCAGGTTAGTTGTAGTATTATGCATAAAGCTTTTCAACCGAACAACGTATTCATTAATCAACCGAAAGATTCTACATTTCATGAAATGTGGACTGACTGCGTCGTTGTTGAAGCAAGCCAAGTTTCTTGAAATGTGACTTACTCCGATAAGCTTTAAACTAGCGATGCTTTATGAATATTGAATATATTCGATGCATTACATGCACAGAATATACACGATATTTCTTGAATATCGATTTCCTAAATAACTCAGTTATTTAACCTAGCACCGTATGCTACTTCCTATGGGTCCCACGATCCACACTCGAGACATCAAGTATGTCACAAACTTGGGGATACTTACTGGGGTATTGGTTTGGCGGTTTACAGCGTGCAACGTTCAACGCGCCATCACAAGAATGTATCAGGGGTCATGGACGGTTAGCTATGATGGGAAAAGTGGGCCAACACGTGATCGTGCAATCACCCACACGACCCCACTACTACATCACTCAACTTCCTCCACTTCCTACGAGATGAGTGTTTGCGCTCTATGACTTGTATAAATAGGTCCTTTGTCTATTTTCCAAACAAGACAGACAAGCACAGAAAACCAAGTGTTGTCATTCATATCCATAAAACACCAGAGATGATTGCTTACATTATTGCAAGCCAGTTCGATATTATGATACAAGTCATAAACAACCACCACCTTCACAATCTCAACACCTTCTTCGTTTTCCTCCCTAAGATCAACCCCATCTCCTTCACTTTGTGACTGAAGCAAGTCTGGAACATCCATTCTTGGTTTAGGCCAGAATTGTACAGATTGATCTCTCGAATCAAAACCACTCCCGTGCAGTGCATTTATTTAGGGTTTAGATTCATTTCTCATCCACACACCCAAAATTACCAAAACCAGCAGAAATAGTTTTTACCCATAAACATCCATCACTAATTATAGCTGTGACTACTCGTTTTCCCGTAGTCTACGTGATGTTTACAGTTCAGAGGATCAGATACTAAGTAGTATTGGTACCTCTGTTGAACTAATTATGCTAAGTAATAAAATATATATATAAGATCACAATAACAAATATAATGTAAAAGCTTCTAAGTTATCATGAGACACAAGAGATTTACGTGGTTCGATTTGTCTACGTCCACGGGTTAATGAGTGATTGTTTTGTATTAAGTTGTTGTGGTTACAAAGATCTTAAATACTTCCCAAAGTAATAGAGAGAACTCAAGTTGAAGTAAATACTTAAGTTCTAAACATTAAAGAAGTATAAGCTTAATAATAGATCTTCTCCTTATTGGTATTGAATGCCCTTAGTTTGTTGGTGAGGCTTGGTATTTATAGCCTCTTCTTCTCACTACACCATTTTAAGGATATAGCAACCCAGAGTAACAACATCAATAGTGCAGTTGCTAAATTTCTGTTGCTATTTTCCGTTGCTAAATTTTAGCAACAACGTGTTTCTGTTTCTCATTTAGCAACCATAGTATTTAGGTTGTGAATTGCAACAGAAAGGTGTTCATGCATGCGAAGCATGCGTGTGGTCGGAAACACTTTGACGTTTTTTTTACGCCCAAGTCAAAGTTTGGTCAGTCCTCTTCTTTATTTTTCCATCCTTTCTACAGTACTACTCCCTCAGAGTATTATCCTTAGAATTTTCTGAGCCAGTTTCATTTTTCTCCACCCGCTCTTACTCTTCTTCTTTTTTCTGATCCAGAAGATATTTTCTCCCTTTAATATCAACTGAAGATTCAGTTCATGTCTCGATCTAAAATTGATCTTCGGTTGCAGTCTTGTATTCGATCTGGTAAGCATTTATTTTTCGATTTTAGTTAATAGATTTTAGGGTTTCACGATTTTGATTTCAGTTAATAGATTCTAGGAATTTTGATTTCAGTTTCAAGCAGCTTTAGTTAATGGATTCTAGGGTTTCACGATTTTGATTTCAGTTAATAGATTTTAGGGTTTCACGATGTTGATTT
Source organism: Papaver bracteatum (assembly GCA_023529315.1). Taxonomy (NCBI): domain Eukaryota; kingdom Viridiplantae; phylum Streptophyta; class Magnoliopsida; order Ranunculales; family Papaveraceae; genus Papaver; species Papaver bracteatum. The sequence continues at coordinate 1,472,250 of JAJJWX010001467.1, forward strand.
TAGTTAATAGATTCCAGGGTTTCACGATTTTGGTTTCAGTTAATATATTTTAGGGATTTTGATTTAAGTTTCAAGCAGCTAATAGAGTAAATACATCTCGGGGACTTGGGATGTTGATTTCAGTTTAAAGCAGCTACTTTAAGTGATGAATGATTTATTTTAGTTACTAAGGTGAAGTAATAGAGTTGGTTTTTGTAATGGCTTGATTAGAAACTTTGCTGGTTGGATCTTAAATGGTACTTTTGTTTTCCTTAGTCCTTTCATGGTGATAAATATGGGGGGACTGGAAAAACTACATTTGCTCAACTCTTTTAAGACTTTATAGGGATTACTTAAAGTAGTTCAGTATTTATTTGTTTGGTTGTTTGCTCAAAATTATGCCAGGATTTTTTTCTTGTTCTGTAAGTGGTGGATGTGAACAGGTTTTTGAATGATGTTGTTGATTTTTTTTTTTCTTCTGTAATGGTTACACTTAATGTTGTTGGTAGATGTATACACTTAACTCTTAGACTCTGGATGTATATTACTTATATACCTATATACCAATTGTTGATCTGAAAAGTAGCATTTGTTGATAGATGACATACAGAACGTAATCAGAAAACTTTGTATTCAATCACGGTTCTTTACTAGTTGAATTTTGGTTGGCCTGGTTCAGTGTTGGATGATTCATCTCTGCATCAAAGAGATAGTAAAAAATTCTTATTTCTCTTTCGATTTGAAGGTTTCATATGTCAATCTAACACAAATTTATTTTTTCCATTTAAGGGTTTGTCAAGGTTTAAAAGGTGAACTACTTTGCATAAAGAACTTTGAATAACTCAGGAACATAGAAAGGTATGAGTTTACATTATTGTAGTTATATGATTACTATTTCTATGAACTAGTAGTGAAGTTGTTTTGATTGTACTTCAATATTGTTTTTGTGAAGTTGTTTTTATTTTGGATGATAATAGCATTCTGATATTTTGGTGTTTGCTGAACATGATAACAGAACATGATAAATAGTCCTAGTGGTGATTCTAAAAAGCTACTTGTAGCTCATTCTCTCTTCGTTGAGTGGATGTTTTTGTCGTTAACCTAAGGGCTTCGGCAACCCTGCCACTAGGACTAGTTTGTTTAAATTATGAACTTAGGGACTTTTGTAAGTTTGTATGAACTGAACTTAGGAAGTATTTTAAGTACTTTGTATGATCTTGTAAAGTACTGTGTTTGATCTTGTAAAGTTTATTTTGAAGTGTAATATATCATATGATGAGAATAAGAAATGGATGAAGCGGATATGTCAAAATAGAATTGGTTAGCAGGTTATTGTGATTCAGTTCATAGCTATAGGTTAGACTTCAAGTGTAAATATCAACTTCATGTAATGGAAACTGGCGGAGTTTATACACTTGAATTCTAACATGTATCTTTGAAGTTCTGAGTGAAAAGAAATCACGATAACTTCATGACCTAGCTCTATTGTTTGGTTTTATTCATTTCATTGATCGAAAATGTTGTTGGTTGTTGTGTACATATATGGTCTGAATTTTCATTTAACATAGTTATTTTCATACTGTCAATCTTTAGGATATGTCATCTATGGTTGATAAGGTCTGGATGAAATGTCCCCGTAAATCTGCTCAGTACATAGAAGGTGTTAGGTCCTTTATAGAATTCATTAATAAAAATGGTGGTGGAAATACCTTATACTCATGCCCTTGTGTTAGATGTAAGAATGGTAAAGGATTGGAGCCACTTAGTAATATTTCATTGCATTTGCTAAAGTATGGTGTTCAATCTACGTATACGCTATGGTGTTTTCATGGGGAAAAGTTATAGGTAGTATCACGGTCACCTGAGGATAATGCTAGTAATGGAAATTTAGCTGAAAATGTAGCTGTCGATCCCGCTATAGGCGTGGGTGATAATTTAGGAGATGTTGTTGAGGATGTTGGTACTGCTATAGGGGTAGATGATAATATTAGAATAGATAATGAGATTCATAATGATGCTGGAACCAGGAAAAGGAAGAAAAGTAAATTTTTCTATGACCGTGCAAAAGAACCATTATATCCTTCATGTCCTAAAGGAATAATAGCATTGTATGCTTCTATCAAATTGAATCACATCAAGACACAATATGGGTTTTCTGATAATGGTATGACTGCACTCTTAGAGTTGATGAGGGAGTTGCTTCCTGAAGAAAACACGTTGTCATCTAAGTACCCAGAAGCGAAAAAGATGATCCAAGAACAAGGAATGGATTATATAACATATGATTCATGCTTAAATGATTGTGTTTTGTATTGGAAGGATCGTGCATCATTGGTGAAGTGTCATGTTTGTCCAGAATCTAGGTATAAGAAGGTTTTTAATGATGAGAGGAAGCTTATTACTATTGCTTAGAAGACGGCAAGACATTTTTCGTTGGTTACAAGGCTGAAACGGTTTTATAGTGAACCATGGATCGCGGAGGCAATGACTTGGAATTCTAGAGCAAAGTCAGATATAAACGTCATGCGTCATCCCGTAGATTCTTCAGCTTGGCGATGTGCAGATAGTTTTTCGCCTGAGTTTGCCAAGGAGCCAAGGAATGTTACACTTGGGATATCAACTAATGGTTTCAATCCGAATGGGTGTTTCAGTCTTGCACACATATATTGGCCAGTGATTCTATGTATTTATAATTTAGCTCCTTCGTTGTGTATGAAGCGGGAATTCTCCTTGTTGACATTGCTGATATCAGGCCCTAAAGCTCCCGGTAAAAAATTTGATGTTTATTTAGAAATATTGGAGGATGAGTTGAAGGATTTATGGGATGGTGTTATAACATTTGACACCTTCAGCAATACTGAATTATTGATGAGAGCACGGTTGTTGTGGGAAATTCACAATTTTTCGGCATTAGGTACTTTATCTAGTTGTGTAACTCATGGATATTTTGCCTGTCCTACTTGTGGTGAAGGCACTGTCGCTGATTATCTCCCATTTACTAAGAAGATCTGCTATATGGGACACTGAAGATGGCTACCAGCAAAACATAAGTATCGCGATAATAGGAAAAATTTCGATGGAGGGGTAGAGCATGGTACAGCTCCATGGCCATTAACATGGCATCAGATACATGAGATTTTAGGTAAAATCGGATCCAAGAAGGGTAAGGGAAAATAACCTCCACCAGCAAGTTTAAAACGCAAAAGGAAAGATTATCATGAAACGTAAACATAAGGTGATGCTAAAGCAGAAGATGAAGTTAATGACCAATATTATTTGTTTACACGAAGATCTATTCTCCATGACTTGCCTTACTGGGGTTCAAATGCAATTCGCCATATTACAGATGTCATGCACACGGAGAAGAATATAACAGAGCATCTTCTGAATACTATGATGGGAAATAGAAAGTCAAAGGATAGTCCCATTGCACGTCAAGATATGGAAGATATGAGGATAAGAAAGAAGTTGTGGTTGAAAGAGGATGCTGAGACTGGTAGAACAACTATGGAAAGAGGATCATTTGAAATGACGAAGAAGGAGAAAACTGACTTTTGTACAGTTTTGAAGAATCTAAAAGTATCGTCGGGTTTATCTTCGAATCTTCGCAACTGTGTCAGTGTTAATCCTCCGGAGCTAAGGAACTTCAAGTCTCATGATTACCATGTCGTCATGCATCATTTGCTTCCGCTGATAGTTCATACAGCAGCATCACTACCTAAAGAGTTACGCGTTTATATTCTCCGGATCAGCATATTTTTTAACATTATGTGCGCAAAGGTTATCAACCGGGAACATCTGTTAAAAGCAAAATCCAGCCTCGTAGAAGCAATGTGTGTTCTGGAGAAACATTTTCCTTCGTCGTTCTTTGTTATCAGTATTCACCTGATGATACACCTTGTAGATGAAGCTTTAATCTCCGGTCCGGTGAGATTCAGGTGGATGTATCCCTTTGAGAGGTAATCACTACAACTAACTTCATTGTTTATAATTGTCTATCCCTTGAGTGATGTCAACTGACTTGTTTATCCTTCAATGTCTATAAATTGAGTGTTGTCATACGTAAGTGACTTTGTTATTTAATGTCATTAACTTTGTAGGTTAATGAAAGGTTTCAAAGGGTTGGTGCGCAACAAAAGGTACATTGATGGGTGCATTGCAAGAGGGTATACGCTGCGAGAAGCCAGCTTATATGGTATGGAGGGTCTGTCAAAGGATGGTGAGGGTACTCATAAGCATACTCGAATGGCATTTTTTGATGATGACGATGAGTTTGCTAATGAGATGCCTTTAAGTAAATCTAGGGATATTACTCTAACTCAAGTGCAGTTTAAACAAGCTCGCAAATGGCTTCTCTCTAAGTACGATGGGTTAGATGAGTGGCAAAGGTACAAATTTTTAGTTTTACACCTTTGAGCTTTTGACCTGTTATATGTATATCGCTATAATTTTTTTGAGTTCTTGTTTGATTGTAGGAAGTATGATTCCTATGTTAACTGCGCGAGATCTAATGGTCAGAGAAACTCTTCATCCAATAATACCTCAAATTTTCTTTTGTGGTTACGAGAAGAGGTAACATACTAACTTAAAGCTTGTACCTTGGTTGTGTAATGATCTGACTGTGTGCCTAGTATGAAAGTTTACTACTATTTTGTGTCTACTGGGTTTGTTACTTATCTTAATCTCACACATGTTCTGATGCAGTTGTTAAAAGATAATGAAGCGCATTCAACACTTTGGAGACTAGTGCATGAACCTCTCTTCAAGGCGCAGTCGTATAAAAAATACCAAGTCAATGGATTTACTTTCTGTGCACAAGATTATGAGGGGGGTGTTTTATCACAAAACAGTGGTGTGTCAATGAGAGCTATGACAATTTATAGAGAGAAATCCACAGACACAGATAACCAGGAAAAAGAAATGACCTATTATGGAGTCATTAAGAAGATTATCAAGTTAAATTATTAGGAATTTGAAGAAATAAAATTTTTATTGTGATTGGGTGAAGGTTGAAGACAAGACTAATGGGTGCAAGGTTGATCCAAATTCAAAGTTGATAAAGGTTAACTTGTCTAAGATGTAAAGCATTAATGGAGCTCTGGATGAGCCGTTTATTCTTGCATCTGAAGCAACACAAGTGTTCTACTCAAATGATATTTCTGAAAAAGGGTGGTCTGTGGTGTTGCATTCATCTCAATGACTGACTTGCTCAATAGATAGTATTGAAATTCCTACTATTTATCAATCAGTTCTTACTGAAAATGAGAGTTTAGAGAAGCTTATATGTGTCAATTCTGTAGTTTAAAGCTTGTGTGGATTAGAGTTGTTTATGTGACAATGATAGTTTAGAGTTGTTTTCGCTTCATGTGTTTTTTTTGTGCTCTGAAATGTCAATGATATGTTCTGTTTGTGCTCTTTTTCTCCTAAGTTTTGCTTTATAACTTGCGCATTATTGACAGGTTTTGTTTCATGTGCATTGTGTTTATGTGGATAGTGATAAAAGTTGTTATACTTATTTCTTTGATAGATGTTAGTTGTTATTTTGCAGGTTATTATGGAAGAAGTTGAAGTAGATGAGAATGGTCTTCACATTCCCCCAATGCAACATCATACGGCCACATGAAAGGCTCCTTGGTTCGTACTCTTGTCCATATCTCTTACAAAACATGGAAGCATGTGCCCGATAAGTACAAAAATGATATTTGGAATGAACTACAGGTACAAATCTCATCTTACTGCTGTTTACACTTTTTATAACTTTAATTAAGAATGATACAATGATTCAGTTATACACTGGTGGACCTGATCGAGCTGATCAAAATGATAAACTTGTTAGAGTCAGCAAAATAGGTTCAAGTAAAATATTTAGGTTTTAATTAACAAGGATTCAGAACCTCAACTATATGGGTAGGTTGTTTGTACGACTGTTTACATACTTTCTTTGCATCTGAATTAATATTCATTGATAACTCTGTTTTTTCATATATCATTTCATTTACCTGAGACTTCTAAGATAACCATGGTTAAGGGTATGTCTGGTCCATGGAGGAGACGAAAGTGGGAGTTACGAATAGACTATATTGATCCTTATGATACTTATGAAGAAAGGATTCTACATATTCCTCCAAATGTAAAAGAAGAGGAGTGGATAGAGTTCTGTAAGAATGAAAACACTGCAAAAGCACAGGAAATCAAAGCTGAGCACAAAAGGAAAAGAGAACTATATGATCACTCTCACACCTCCGGTCGTAAACCTCATTCTCTGGTGAAAGATGAACTGGTATGTATATTGATTTCAAAATCTCAATTTACGGCCATTATGATTAGTCTCATCATTCTCTAGATTGATTAATACAAATCAACTCGTCAATTTTTTGAATTTAGGAGCGCGAGAATCCAGATGTGGAAATCAACACCTCTGATGTGTGGATTAAAGCTCATACTCAAGAGGGTGGGGTAATTCTGCCTAGTGCACAAAAATAATTTGTGAGTCGGCACACTATTTCATCTTTACTCAATATGTATTATCTTCTAGTCATCTATATGTTTTATATCTAACAGTGTTATGCTCGACATGGGAGGATGAGCTTGTTAAGGCCTAAGAAGAGATCAAGGAAAAAAAGCTGCTGGTATTTCTGTATCAGATTTAGATGTAATAAGCAAAGCTTTTCATAAGGAGTGTAGAGGACGGGTTCGTGATGTTGGTCCTGTTACTCGTACTCAATACGATTATTCTGCTCCTGCGCGTGCCATAGTACAAGAGTTGAAATCTAAGGATGGAGATGTTAAGCATCAGTTGGAGGACCTAGGTAACAAGATGGGGATGTTGATCGAAAGCTTGGGATCACTATGTCACACAGTGATAAATATCCAGGCTGTAATGCCGGGGTAAGTTGTGGCATCAAGCAACAACGGTTATTTACCAGGTCATGTAACTTCACCTCTTCAGAATAATTCTATTTCTCCTGCACCTCCTCAAACACCTTCAACTGGGCAAACACCTTCACCTGGGCAAGCACCTTCACCTGGGGAAACCATATCACTAGCTCGATCATCAGTAGGTGTTGAAATTCCTCCATGTTCATTGTTGAACATCAACGAAGAAGTTTTGGCTGTTGGTAGATTGTGTACTGGTGCTCAGGGACGTATGTGTCACAGCATTATTGTGCCATCTAATCTTGGAAAGGTATTGATGGATAATATTTTCATGCTAGATGAAAAAGTCTCAAAAGCTAACAAGTTTGTTGAGACCTTTAGAGATGTTGTTGTTGGAGGGTACGTGCTTCATCCGAAGACGTGCATCAGAAATGATTAGTCGGGTCGACGGTAGACCTACTTTTTTGGTATCTCAGCCATCATCTAATGCTCGATAACTGACAAACATACATGGCTTTATATTTTTTTCTTATATATGCTCACACTTTTGTACATGTGCTTAGCATTTTAACATGTAGATTCTTATGCAGTTGTGCATAAGGAAAACTCTCAAGCAGTTGTGCTTTAACTTTTTTTTCTTTTTTTGAAACACTTTTGTACATGTGCTTAGTATGCTAGCATGTAGATTCTTATGCATTTGTGCATAAGGAAAACTCTAAGGAAGATTCTTATGCAGCTCTGCATAAGGAAGACTCTCAATCAATTCTTCTTAAAGAATATTGAATCGTAATGTATCTATGTGAACCGGCAGTATAAATATAATCTTTTTTTATGGATGTGCGTGGTTTGGGTTTTGTTGTATTTTTTTGCGCAGGTGACTGCAGTGCAGGTCAATTGAAGTAGTAGCCACCCGGGGGAATATCAATCCCTGGTAAGTACACTTCTTTTGCTTATGCTTATCATATTGAGTTCTGTTGGATACTAATCTTCACTATATATTTGCTTTCGAGGTAATATGATGTTCGTGATGTTGTTACGGGACTATGATGTTGCTGACCTTTCTCCGGTAAGTCTCTGTTGTGATTTTCATTGCTCCCATGAAGCCATTGGGTCTGGTAGGTTTTCATAATTCAAAAAGTTCCTAATTATTTCATATTTGTATTGGCAAATTCAGTATGTCTATTAACAACAAAATATGAAGATAGATTCAGGTAATGTTAGCACTTAATCTTAAATTTATTGTATCAATATGTTGTCAGATTTATATGCGATGTATGAGTTATTTTAACACTCTTAAAGTTTCGCAAAAATCAGCAAAAGCTTATGTTCTGTGCTGCCCGACTCCTCATTCTGCACCGACCTATGAATGGTACATGCATATCCCATCTCCATCATCTTCTGATAAGTACTCTTTAATTCAAAAAAAATTTCTTTGTGATCAGATCCATTTATTTTAGTAGATTTATGCATCTAATTTTGAATTAGAGCCCAATTTATAAAAATTTATTATCAAATGTGTTTTCTTTCTGGAAAGTGAAACAATCTTTGAAATCTACCGTAATTTTATAGGTATATGTCTGTTATGTTTCTTTAGGCAGGTATCTTATCCTTGTGTGATTTCAGGTGTTGTCAAAAATATGAATTTATGTTCAATTGTTGATAAAATTTTGAACTAATAATCTTTCTTTTTGCAGTAAGTGATCGAGGAGCATAATTTTGCGGAGAAATCAACCGGAACTAATGCTTCTTATTTTTCTTTATGTTGATCTGGATCCGCGGACTCAAAGGCTACTAATCAGTATGGATAAAGTAAGTCATCCTCTTTTATGTAATGAATCATTAGTTTGTGATATACTGAGTAGACTCCCTGTTAATGATCAACAACTACTCTGAAACGAAGGTAAACACACTTCTTTTGAAAGCTTTCATCTATAAGTCGTAAGCTTATAATTCCAGACCTTACAAACTAGAATTTAGCTGATAGAACAATCATTTCATTCATTTGGATTAGGTAAATAATTTTGAACATGATACTATTTGCTTGTGAGATTGTATCGTATTGAGGTTGGATTTTAGGAGTGTATTATTGTTCTCTTATTCTCATACATCTCCATTTAGTTCACTTATAGCATATTTCTGGTGATATTTAGTAATTGCAGATGGTTTAGTCTTTTGTTTGTGACATCAGTACTGAAACATCAAGTTGGTTATTATGCAAGTATTTGGGCTTAAGTCAAAAAGCAGTACTCTGGTGTTGAATCTTTGCTGAGGAGATTGGTTAAGAAAGCGGAGTCTGGTGATATTTAGTCTTTCTTCTTCTTTTTTTCAATGCCTCTATCAGTTGACACAAACTATGTTACCCATCATTTATAAACATCAAACATAGATTGAATATTGTATGTCAGTCACAACAGACATAAGTTTACTTGTATCAATTGAATAATCCTTTCTTTTATGATAATATTACCAGTGGTGATTCTCAAAACTACATTTGTATCAGTTTTGTATTGCCATTGTAGTTTTATATTTGTGTGGATATTGAATATGGGGAACTGGGTAATTGCAGGGAGAGAAATGTGGGGTAATGAATTTTGACTAGGTCAATAAACATAGACTTGACTTTTTTTTTGTTGCAAAAAATTAGCAACCTCAGTGCTCTGTTGCCATAATAGAACTAGAACCAATAAATTAGAACTAGAACCAATAGTATCTAGTGCCGAGTAAGAGTATTCCTGAAATTAGAAACAAATTAGCAACGGAAGGATGTTGTTTCGAATTAAAAAATTATCAACGACAAGGGATGTTACGAATTGCCGTTGCTGACCGAGATTCGCAAAAAAGCTTATGTCGTTGCTAAAAATTGCGACACCGTGTTTAGCAACAGAGAAAGCCTATTGCAACCTTGTTTAGCAACATCTATTGTATGTTGCTAATACCTTAAAATGGTGTAGTGGATCCTGGTATATCTTTGCTGCCTCTGGGTCCATCGTATATTGATATACCTTTCGTACCAATGGTACCTTCGTCCACCGCATACCTTCTCCAATAGTATTCTGTCATCTCAGCTGACCCACGTTCCTTCGGGAACTACCCAACCTCAGTGTAGGTTGTACCTTCGTTCACCGCCAAGTTCTACTAATCGGGCTCTGCCACGCTTCCTATCTCAACGTGTCTTGATTCATGTGTGTAGATAATAGATTTTTGCATTTAATACTGATTTGATGCGTCATCTACCTCTATCCCCTCACCAGCTGCCTTCTTGTAGACTAGGATTTTACTCTTCTCATCTTCATCTTCGTGGTCTTCTTTCTTGGAGCGAGATAAAGTAGATCTGCGGAGGTATCCTTTGCTGCTTAGGTTTCCTTATCCAGCGAAGGTTACACAGTTGGATTTATGTGCGGCCACTAATATCGTGACACGTGCTCCATAGAATATTGGTATTCACAGTTTGCCCCTTTTCTTTTATATTCTACTATTTGGTAGAAGGGGAAGTAAACTTCCGTTACGCCGCCATTTCTGCACATACCAATTGGGTGGTCCCTACATGTCCTTTCATGCAATAACTTCCCCTTGAATTTCGGGACTTCCAATTTTTTGGATTCTCCTAGCCGCATATAAGAGGGGAATAAAGAGAATGAATTTTCCTTAACTCCCTTTCTTCTTCTTCTTCGAACTTTCACTCTCCATCTCTTTCCTTGAGATTCTTCTTCCACCGCTAACTGCTCCCTTTGATTCTTCGAGCGCTTTGGCTTCACGGTTAATCATACAAGTAAGTAATACTCGCCTTGGGCTCGATTCTCTCGATGTTTGGTTCTGTGTTTTCTTCTTCGACTAAGATGTTTACTGTTGTTGATGTTTGCACTTTCATGTGAGAACTTTTATTCTTTTTTACTTGATTGCATTGTATGGGAACTTGGGTTTCGCTCCATTTTGATCCTTGATGTCGATTTTGCCATGATCAATACTTTCTTGTGATTTTGATTTCCGTAATGTATAATGCTTGCTTTTCACTATGGTGTAATCAAACCGCTCCCCTTGGTTGGTTTAGTGAAACCCATGCCCAAAATATCTCGGTTTTTTTCCCCTATCTTGTTTTTAAACAGACTGTAATTTTCTTCTACCATTGTTGATTTGGAGAAATTCTTCATGTTGGTGTTAGGTATTATGAGGCTCCCGAAGAAGCCTACGCGCAAAGGTCCAAGGACATCTTCGTGTACTGATCCCCCTCCGCGAATGGATCATCCTGATGCTACGCCCTCTCCTCCTCCTGAGGACTCTGAGGTGCCTGCTGGGACTGAGATGGCTCCTGAGGGTGTTGCGGACCCTGAGGTTGAAGAGGTTGTTTTTGGAGACCTTCCACCTCCTCCTCCGCATTATGAGCTTCAGAGGCTTCAACTTCGTGACAAATATAGCTATGCTCATTTGTCTATTGCTGAGATTACTAAATCTTTTTGTCTTCAAAAATTCGAGGTTTCTTTCGTCCACGGCCCTGACGTTCTTATAGAGTCTCTCATCCGGTATTTTCCTTATGACGAGAATAACCTTCTTATTAGCGTTGGCCAATTGGCCGCCGGTATGTTCCTCCCTTTGTTTAGTAGAAAGGATCCCTTCTACTATGATGCTTTGTCTTCGAGGGATGATCCGAAAACAAGACTCAAGTTAGAGGAGTTATGCAATATACTGGTAATTTCTGGCGTGCCCTTCATGAGAGATGGTACCGTGTCAAGGTTAAAAAAAACTTTGGAGTCTTATGACCCCTTAGCTGAGGGAAGATCTAAGCGGGATGACTATACCCCTGCCAACTTCAATGCTACGTATGTTGATGCTATTCAGAAGACTAATCTTCTTATTTAGAGTGTTGGTCCTCGTCACATCCATGTTACTGCTAGGCAGATTAGGGAGGGTAATAGCCTTCGTTTGTTGGAGGAGATTGATAAGACTGGTTTGACCATCATCCCCTATTCTACTAGGCTGCCTTTGCCGAAGAATGACCGCATCCGTCTTGATCATGATGACCGCTGGGCTCGTATTCCTGTTCGTGTGGTTGGTCCTTGGGCCTATGGTTTCACCACTGCGGACCCCTCTATCCCTCATTCGGTTCGTTCTTTGCCCGAGAAGTATGATGAGTATCGGCCTTGGATCTTTAATCTTGCTGCTTTTCATGAGGTACCTTTGTTTTCAACAACTTCGTTTTCTTTGAACTCTTCGTGAGATTTAATATCTTTATTTGCTTTGATGCCTTCGTCTGCTTTAATATCTTTGTTTGCTTTGATTGCTAGATATCTTCTTCCGTTGTGATTGCCAGCTTCTCCGTTGTGTATGTGTAGAATTTTTCTACCTTCATTTTGTGAGAGGCATCGCATTAGAGGTCCGAGAAATGACCTTCTATACAGTATTCCATCCCGTAGGATGTATATTGCTTCCTTTGACTCGATTTTTCGAGATTCTTTGACATCTACTGATAGGGTACCTTTGTCAAGGTACCGATGGATTAGGATTCTCCAATCGTCTTTTGCTTCTCCTTCATTACTCCCGTCTGACATGGATTGATCTTCGTCAGACTCGTCGTCTTTGTTGTCTGGTTCTTCAACAACCTCCTTCTCTTTTTCTGCTTATTTCATGGCCCTGGTCTGGACGACCATGGTTCTAGTTGCAGGAAATCCTACAACTACACCCTCAGTAGAATTCATAAAAATTTAAGAATTTCTTGATGAAAAATGACAATTTCTTGATTAATACTCTCAACTGATTACAAAGAAATATGTTAATGGAACTTAGAACAGTTACAATTTTCTCTGTTCTCTCTCCTAAGACTTTTTCTAACACTCACTTAAAGAATTCCTCAATCTAGCATTTGAACTACTATTTATAGTGAAATCTGTACAACTGTATATAACCTGCGAAGTATTGTAAATTTATTCTATATTCGCAAACCCTTCACACTTCTCCCGTGTTTCTTCTATTATCGCATTATCTTGCGACACTTTTCTCTTGTATTTGTTACTACATTCGTAACCCAACATCTTATGATATTCGGTACCTACATCTTGCCTCTTCTCGTGTCATTTCTGCGAAAAAGTAATGATCGTGAGAATATAACCGTTACTTATTCTTTTTTTTTATATCAGAATTCGAACACGTATTTTATAACCGTCTTTTCCTAACTATTCCGTTATATATACTCCTCTTATTCCCTTCCTTATCTTTTTTACCTTCTCTTTTTACTTTTGCAACTTCATCTTCTTCTCACATCACTTCTTCGGTTATCGCCTTCTCTTCCTGTTAATCCCATCATGAGTTCTCCGAGGTAATTTTCTTTTATCTCTCGCATCTTTCACTTGTTTATCTCTTTTATTTCTATTTAATTCATTGTTTGATTTTGATTTCTTTCAGCAAAACTTCTTCTCAGGTGAAACCTTCGACTAAAAGCTCAAACCCTAGCTCTCGAAGAAGAAAATCCGAGAATCAAAAGGTAGTTAAAATACTCTGTCTTCCTTCTGAAACAATATATTGTCGCCTCAGTTTTTAATCTACATTTTGATTCGTATGTCGGTGAAGAATCCAACCTTACCAAGAGATCTCTTTTTATCAAATCCAAGCCATCAATTTCAATCAGTGATTCCCTTCCTGTAATTGATAAAGAATTTTCCTCTCCTCCTCGTGAAAGCACTTCTTCGCAAACTCATTCCTCTACTCTATTACCCAGTTTTCAGTCTCCTACCCATGTCAATTTATCAACACTTCTTCAAGATCAACCTTCGCAAGCTACCTTCTTAACCCCTTCTCTTGAAAAACCCATTTTAGCTCCTAATCCTTTGAGTGTTGTTGCTCCAAGCAATTTACAACTTGCTTTGATTCCTTCGAATTCTTCTCCCCTTCGAGATGGAATTTATTTAGCTTTCCAGATGTTATCTGATGTTTTGAGTAATACTGCGAAGTCTTCAAATGTTCGCTCGCAGTCTGAATTTTGCGAAATGCTCAACAACTTCATCAATCCTGATGTTTCTATTTCACGTCAAGCCCTGGAAAAAGAAGTTGAATTGCTTCGCCAAACTCAGGAGTCTTTGAAAGTGGAGTGTGAGAACCTTTGTAAAGAGAATCATCAGCTTCAAAATGATTCTCTAGATTGTGCAATCCTTCGTAAGAGGAATGATGCATTAAAAGGTATTGCTATTATCTTCATATTTTCTCCTTTTGTTTGTTTCTATTTCTCGCATGTTTGAAACACCCATAAAAACCCCTTCCCCTTTATAGAATCAATCCAGAAATGTAGAATGTTGGTACTTCATCATGAATCAGACGCAGAAGAATTTTGAGCCAAGCATGAAAGTCTTTTGAACCAATTTTCCCACTTATCTAATCTTCATTCATGTGCTCTTGATAATTTAGATGCCCTTTTCCAGGAGAATACCCAACTAATTTACGATCACAAATTTTTGAATGATGAAATATCTCAGCTCACTTCTTCTTTAACTAAAGCCGATTTAAGAATAGAAACCCTATTAGAAGAGAATGAAACCTTATCAGAAGAAAGATGTTCGTATTTGAATACAATTGCCGTTTCTTCGCAACAATTGAATATTCTTCAGAGTAAATGTTGCGATCAAGAAAATCTCCTTTATTTGTTAAAAGGTGAACTTGAGGAATTAAAGAAGTATTCAGATGCAGAGAGAAGTTCTTTTGCTGCCGAGAAGAAATCCCTTCTTAATAAGAATATAATCTTGAACACTAAGAGGAATAAACTTAAAGAAGATTATTCCCAACTAGAAAACCTTAATACAAAACTTGCGAAGGATAATAAATTTCTTCTTTCCAAAGATCAAAAGCTTCAATCCAGACTTGAAGGATTAGTTGTTGATGGTTTTGATAAAGCTATGGGTCAGATAAAGAATTGTTGTCTATCTTTAGCTCAATTTCTTACTTCACAAAGAGAAGGTAGTCATTAAAATTTGATTGCCTTTGATATACCTTTAAACTTTGTTATATTCGCAGAATTGATTCTTTGAATTTTGTTTCAATGAGCTTCGCAATGCTAAAGCTGGATTGGAGACCACCTGTTCTGAGCTTCGCAAGAAGAACGCTTTGCTTTCTACTTGTTTTATCAATTCTCGTGATTGCGCTAATCGGAGATTCAACCATCTTGCTTATGCCAAAGATATTGAAGATACTAACCACCAGAAGGCTCTACTTCGTGAAAGTCATCTGAAAGATCAAGTCTTCGTAAACAACATTCTCTTATCAAAATCCTTGTTTCCAGTGAAAGTTGAACCTCTGGAAATATCTGATGATGAAGTTGCTCGTGATCCTGATAGTGACTTTGATTACGAGAGTGATGATGAAGGACTTGATGGTGAAAATGAATCTATCCCTCAAGGAGAATCTCATGTTGAAGGCTCTACATAGGGTAATGTTTCGCAAGAATTGAACACTGTTGATGATCCTACTCATCATAAAGATCCAGCACAAAGTGTTGATGAAGAGTATTAAGCATGATAAACTTATTTCCCAAGTTATCGTTAATCCTCTTGTTTTTCTTTCTTTTGAACTCTTTCTCTTGGTTACTGTTGGTCATCTTTTTACAAACAATTCTGCTTACTGTTTATGTTCCTTAAGAAGTATATTTTATATTTTGCGATAATGATTTGACTTTTCTCTAATTGAATACTTTCTTGATTTGCATAAATTGAATAAATTGATCATATGAAGAGAAATAACATATCTTGAAGACTTAGCTTAGTATTCCCTTTCCCCTTATTATTGCTCTTCAGGTGATCAATTGTTGTTGTAAGTATTAGAATATCTGCCTCAGTTTAAGTTGCAAAGTATTAGAATATCTACCTCAGGTTGTTGCGAAGTAAATAAGAAATCTCCCCCTTGAAGTATAAAAAGTATGAAACCTCCTTGTAGAATTATGAAACATCCTTGAAGAAGTATAAGAAGTATTCAATCCTTTAAGAAATATGAGAAGTATTCAATCCTCGAAAAATTTAATGAGTATGAAATATCCATCCTTGATTGCGAATAAAATTGCCTCTTTTGGTAGGAATTCTTGATATATATTCTTGTTGAGAATATAAAGAATCTCCAATGATATTGACGGAATTGACTTCATTAGTTTCTGTGGTCTTATCATGCCTTCCTAAGTAAAGGTCTTACTTTGCCACCTCTTTTGCGATAAAGTCGCAGGACGTTGGTGCATTCGCATGCCTCAACCCCTTGACTTTATCTTAACAATATTTTTGTGTTTGCGATAATATGACAAGTTTGAATATACTTGCGAATATACAACCTTGTAACATTATCGTCTTGCGATGAAATCGCAGGACGTTATCACACTTTCATGTAATAACCCATTGATCTCATCTTAACTTCTTTGTATTTAATTTTGCAAATATATATATATATATATATATATATATATATATATATATTATATTTATATTTATATTTATATTTTTACTCGCAGAAATACGATTGTTGCACAAATATGACAATCCTTTATGTTCTTGCGAACAAAAAGCCTCGTGACATTTGCGTCTTATAGCACTTATCAGCTCCCTAATGGAGGGTGCTTCCATTTATCTTCCCCTTGGTTGCCCCTTCAAGGAAGCGTACATCGACCATACAAGGTTAGATCTTCCCATCCGGTTCTAGAAACAACCAGCTTTTGTTCGCAACCTCTTATCCTTTTTGCCTATAGGGCTTATAGTTACGAGGTTGCACCCTATGGGGTATCTTTGGGCCAAGTGCATCATTTGACAAGACTTGTCAAGAATGGCAGATGTGCTTCAAACCCATCCGTCACTCTTGACTCAACCGTGTACCTCGGCGCCTTGATCATTTTCTGCACTTCTTGGGAAAGACAGTATGCCTTAGTCGCCCAACCTAAATCATGTTACATCGCAAGATTAGGTTGAGAATCCAAGGTGTCTTACCCGAATAGGTACCCCGTTTTTGGGTTATGTACCCCGTAATGTCCATGTACTCAGGTTCCGTGGTGGTGTTCCGTTTCCCCTGAGCTATGCTTATAGGTACCCCCTTAAATGAAGTACTTTAGGACTTTGCCTCTTGCGAAATGTTGCTTCGCGAACTAGGGTGTACGTTTTTTTTTTTTTCTAAACACTAAAATATATTGAAGCAAACCAAAAAAAAGAGAAAGAGGGGGACTAGGCCTTACCTCCAAACAGACAACGAAGAGGAAAAGGGAAAAAAAAGAAAACCAGCAAAGAAAAGCGAAAAGGGAGGCATAGGCCCACCCGCACAAAAACAAAAGGGAAACAACAAACAGACAACGAACTAGGGTGTACGTCACAAAGGTTTGCCTGTGTAATATTTCTGCGGCTTTCTTTATTTTTATGAAAGCTGATCACAGTTTGCGGATTTCTTTTATGAAAGTTGATCGCAAATAAATTTTTGCGTCTTTCTTTAATGAAAGCTGATCGCAATAAGAATTTTAAAATGTGTAATTTTGGTAGTTTTTGTGCGAGCAAACGATATTCGCAAAATTATCATGAGATTTATGGATAATACCTTTTTAAATACAATCTATTCCAGGGTCGACCGAGTCTTAAACCCATGTCTTTCCCTTTTGGATCCATCAGCCGATAAGCTCCACTTCCCACAACCTCTTTAATGACATATGGTCCATCCCATTTTGGTGCTAGTTTTCCTCCATTTTCTTTCTGGTAGGGAGGTGTTTCTCGCATGACCAAATCACCTGGTTGATACTCATGTTCAATAACTCTCTTGTTATACTCTCGAGCTAATCTTTCATGATAAATTTTCATATGTCGCAACACCTTTTCCCCTTTTTCTTCCAAATCATCCAGTTCACTTAATATCACCCCTGCACTTAAATTTCTTTCCCATGCTTCTTTCTTTGTTGTCGGAATTACAACCTCTGTTGGCAATACTGCTTCTACTTCCATCGCAACTGCTTCCTAAATTTCTTCTTCTTTATTCACTGATGGATGTTGAATTGTCTGGATTTTGATATTTCTTGTATTAGGGTTTGTCATCATACTTGGAATGAATGCAAAAGCATCTCACCAACAATTTTGAGTCGATTGTATTTCCTTGTTATATGCCTCCATTTTAACTTTGGTATCTTCGCAGATAATTCATCAACGAGTTTCTTGTATTTCTTCAAAGAAGACTCATTTGTGGTATATTCCCCTTTAATTTGACAAACTACCAGCTGAGAATCACTTGTTATTCTTATATTTTCGAGCTTCTTTTCTATTGCGATCTTCAATGCATGCACTACAGCTTCGTATTCCGTTTCATTATTTGTGGATGCAAATTCTAGTCTGAATGAGAATGCTATTCTTTCTCCTTCTGGTGAAATCAACACAACTCCTACTCCATTCCCCCCACTGTTGGATGATATGTCTACTAAAATTTCCCACCTATTTGGTTCTGTTAATAGGTCTTTTGGATTCCCAAATTCTTCTTCAGTATCCATCATTTCTTCTACTGCCTCATCTTCTTCCAAAGGAAATTATGCCAAGAAATATGCGACAACTTGTGAATTTTGCGATGATAACACTTCGTACTTTATCTTGTAATGGTTTATTTGTGCATTCCACCTTTCTATTCTTCCTGATCTTTTTGTGTTCTTTATGACTGACTCAATTGGGACTTTGGTTACCACTTTTATCACATGCGCTTGAAAGTATATTCGCAACTTAAATGATGCATAAACCGGGTCTAAGATTAACTTCTCTATTTTAGAATAATTTCTCTCTTTTTTTTTCTTCTAAACACTAAAATATATTGAAGCAAACCAAAAAAAAGAGAATAATTTCTCTGATGTAGTTAAATTGATGTAGTAAATCTATTCCTGCATTTGTTCGCAATAGAACTGCACTTAAAGCATATTGAGTTGTTGCGAGGTATACCAATAATTCTTCATCTTTCTATGGTTTCTGTAATATGGATGTATTCGCGAGATATTCTTTGATTCCTTGAAAAGCTTTTTCACATTCATCAGTCCACTTGAATTTTGCTCCCTTCTTAAGTATGTTGAAGAAATGTTTGCACTTATCTGACATTCGCGAAATAAATCTTCCAAGTGAAGCCAAGAGTCCATTTAGTTTTTGCACTTCTTTTACCATTGCAGGTGTTGGCATGTCACGGATTGCTTGTACTTTTTCTGGATCGACTTGTATTCCCTCCTTTGATACTATGTATCCCAAAAAATTTCCTGACGCAACTCCAATTATAAATTTTTCAGGATTTAATTTGATGTTGAATTTTATCATTTGTTCAAATATTTCCTTCAAATATTGCACATGATCTTTGGCCTCTTTAATTTTTATCAACATATCATCTACATACACCTCTAAGGTTTTATGTATCCACTTTGTGAACACCTTTTCGATCATTCGTTGATATGTAGCACCCGCATTTCGCAGACCAAATGGCATCTTCACATAATAATATAAACCTCTTGGAGCAAAAAAGGAAGTATGTTCTTGGTCTTCTTTTGCGAGTGATATTTGATTGTACCCTTTATATCCATCGAGTGAAGTGACTCTATCATGTCCTGCAGCTGATTCCACCATTTGTGGTATGTCTGGCAATGGAAAATTGTCTTTGGGACAGGTTTTGTTTAGATCAGTGAAATCTATACAAATTCTTATCCCTTTATTCTTCTTTGGAACAATGACCATATTCGCAATCCATTCTGGGTATTTTGCTTCTCTTATGATTCCTGCATCCAGCATATTTTGTAATTCTTCTTCTATTTGTGCATGATAATTCTGTGAGATCTTTCTTATTCTTTGTTTGAATGGTCTTACGCTTTTATCTATGTTCAATCTATGACACGCCACTGATGGATCAATTTCTGGTATTTCATCTACACTTCCTGCGAATATATCTTTGTATTCTCGTAAGAGATTAATGATTCTTTTCTCTTATTCTTCGTCCATCTTAGTTCCAATTCGCAGGATTAAAGGTTCCTCTTCAATTCCAATATTTATTTCTTTGGTTGGTTCTGCTGCAACGTAACTAGGACTTTGATATCCCATAGGTGTTGGTTCTTTGATTACTTTCATTGGTTCTCCTTCTTTTTCTAGGATCTCACTTGGTATTCCTTTTCCTTCTCTTGCTCTTATTGTATACACTCTGAACTCCTCTTCCTTTTTCGCTTCTTTCGCAAGTTTTATACGAAATTATTTCTTTCTTGCTCTCCCTCCACACTGTTTTACTTCAATCTGATAACAAAATTTTGCACTATCAAGATCCCCTTTTATTTCTTGTATTCCGCTTGGTGTAGGAAACTTAATTGATTGATGTAATGTCGAAACAACAGCTTTAATCGCATGAACCCATGGTCTTCCCATCAGCATATTATATGGAGATTCCATATCTACCACACATAAAACTATGTGTGTTTCGATTTCTCCCAGCAGTACTCGTAACATTATTTCCCCTTTGGATTTTGTTGTAGATTTTCCCAATCCATGGATAAGACATTCTGAATTTGTGATCTCTTCATCTTTAATCCCCATCCCCTTAAGTGCATGATAGAATATAATATCAACAGAACTCCCTGTATCAATCAAAACTCGGTTTAATTTCCATTTTTCTATAGATTTTGTAGCTTTCTTTTCTTCTCGCATGATCGGAATTGTGACTACTAATGGTGAAGTGTGGTTCAAGTTTTCATTTGGAATTTCTTCTATTGAAAATGTGATTTTCTGCTTTTCCCATTCTTTCAAAGTTGTTATTTTCTCCACTTCCATGATCTTTCTTCCTCTACAATCTCGTTTGTGTATCCTTCCCTTAATGTTGTTATGAAATTCATCAATCATTGTCTTTGTGATCATATTACATTCTTCTCTTTTGCAATCTTCATCTACTGACTCCATTTGATCTTCAAATTTCCAAAACTCCTTCAAATTTCTGCTATAATAATCTTCAGGTCCCTGTTTCTAGCGCCAATTATGTAGTTGAAGGAAATCCTACAACTACACCCTCAGTAGAATTCATAAAACTTTAAGAAGTTCTTGATGAAAAATGACAATTTACTGATTAATACTCTCAACTGATTACAAATAAATATGTTAATGGAACTTAGAACAGTTACAATTTTCTCTGTTCTCTCTCCTAAGACTTTTTCTAACACTCACTTAAAGAATTCCTCAATCTAGCATTTGAACTACTATTTATAGTGAAATCTGTACAACTGTATATAACCTGCGAAGTATCGTAAATTTATTCTATATTCTCAAACCCTTCACACTTCTCCCGTGTTTCTTCTATTATCGCATTATCTTGCAACACTTTTCTCTTGTATTTGTTACTACATTCGTAACCCAACATCTTATGATATTCGGTACCTACAATGGTTTCCTTTGCTGGGGTCAGTCCTTCTATCAAAGGTTCATAAATTCTCCATAATTGGACAGAGGTGGTGTCTCTGTCCCTCAACATTGATGATATGAATGCTAAGGCATCTGCGTGTCTGTTATCTTTCCGACAGACATATATGAATGTGACCTTGTAGATCTTTGATGCATACTCTTGTGCTAGTTTTAGGTACAAAGATAGTATTGGATCTATTGTTTGGTATTTGAGATCTATTTGTTTAATGACCAATTGTGAGTCACTAGTCAAACAGATGTCTGATAGGCCCATCTCTTGAGCTAGGAGTAGGTTGTGTATGACTGCCACATACTTCGTGATGTTGTTAGTGTATTGCTTGAATTCTAACCTTAATGCATAGATGAGTCTGTCTCCGGTGGGGGTTGTTATCATAATCCCTATTCCCGCTCCTTCTCCGTTGGAGGATCCATCTACGAATATTTCCCACCTTTGTGAGTTTTGCGGTTCCAAGAGGTCTCCTGGGTCCGGATTTTCTTCCTCTATTCCTGGGATGTCATTTATCTCCACTTCGTCATTCAGAGGTAGGTCCACTAAGAAGTCCGCTAAGATCTGTGACTTCTTTGCTTTCCTAGTTTCGAAGATTATGTGAAACTGCTTGATCATGGCATCCCATTTTTCCACTCTTCAAATTTTCTCCGTGCTGTCGAGAATTTGACTTATCTGAGACTTTGTAAAGACTCGGATGGTGTGTACATCGAAATATATTCTTAGCTTTTGTGTTGTCACTACTAAGGCATATATGAGTTGCTCCACTTTGGTGTAATTACGCTCCGCTGAACTGAGTGTCTTGCTGATGTAGTACACGGGCTATTTTCCCTGCCCTTGGTCTCGTACCAATACTGCACTCACAGCGTAGCTTGTTGATGCTAGATATAAGGTGAGTATCTCACCTGGATCCGGCTTCTGTAGAATAGGTACGGACGCCAAGTATTCTTTGATCTTGTGAAAGGCTTGTTCGCACTCCGCAGTCCATATGAACCTGTTTTCTTTCCTTTGCGTATCAAAAAATGTTTTGCATTTGTCTGACAATCTTGCTATGAATCTTACCATGGAATCTAGAATTACATTCATCTTTTGTACTCCTTTAAGAGTTTGCGGAGATGGCATCTCCATTATAGATCTGACCCTTTCAAGATCTACTTCAATTCCTTGCTGAGTTACTAGATATCCCAGGAATTTTCCTAAGGTAACTCTGAACGTGCATTTCTCCGGGTTTACCTTCATGTGAAAGCTCCTCATGACTTCGAATATCTCCCTTAGGTATGAGAGATGGTCTTTTGCTTCTTTGATTTTGACGATCATGTCGTCTACTTAGACCTCAAGTATTTTGCCTATCCAAGGTTTGAATATTTTGTCTACCAAAAACATGTCTCTCAAAAAAAGTGTCTTCGAGCTCCCCGATTCCACAGGAAGAACTACTAGGTTTTTCACTAATCAATAGACCTAGATTATCTCTTTTCCAATCCCCTACTCTAATGACCTCGGACATACACTAGAAAAAACAAATATAAAAAAATATAAAAAAAAAATCCTAAAGGAAGGGAGGTTCTAAGCAAACACACAGCAGGCTGACTCCACCAAAGAAAACCTAAAATTTTCTAGCAAACAAAAAGCATGATGGCTCCACTTAGATTATTTCTAGACCAACTTCTATTCTTTCAGAAAGGAATTCGTTACAATATGAGCAAACCTCTCTGGAATCAATCCGAGTTAAAGTAGGTTAAATAGAGACGAGGGAAGTTGTGTGGAGCTTTGATACCAAAGGCCTCACAGGCATTACAAGGAGGCGCATTCAACTTACAAACACCATCATGAACTTCAAAGAGTAACCAATATTTTTCGAACGACTTTCCTATTAAGCTCGTTACCCTATCGGTCTCATTCTATTCCAAATTTGAAGGCTTAGGTTCGCATTAAGTATCGTTTTCCTAAGGCGGGCAAGAAGAGAACGGTGATGAAATCCGAACCCTTATCTTGTATGGCCAGTCCTTTCCCTTTACTAGGAAATTAAAAAAGCCGTATTTAGTTCCTCGACATACATGCAAACGAAGGAATACAGTAAACCCACTGACAGGGGACTCGCGGGTGTTTCGATAAACTTACCTCCCATACCAGACGGGGGTTGAACCGATGAAGTCGACTCGGGCCACGACTCCTATGTCATGTACGAACCCGAGGGGCCGAGGCGATATCGTAATCGCCGTCCTTCTCTGCAAACAATATATATTTAATACTACCCTTCCGTATATATTTAATGTCCCAAAGTTTAAAGTCCAAAGTCCAAAAATAAAGTGCAAAAGAAAAAGAAAATTACAAGAATAAAAGATATCCTAATACAATCTAAATAAAATAAACTCTTTTTTTTTCTCGCTCTTTTCGCTTTGTCTTTGATTCCAAATCTTTTAAGTATTCACCAAAAGCTTTGGCAAATTTTTATTTTGCTCCAAATTCCAAAATCTGTAATGCAAAGACAAAAATCCAAAAAAGTAAAGTAGAACAAATAAAAAAAAAATCTAAAAATTGTAGCCTAAAGACAAGTCCGCGTCGGTGGAGCCAAAAAATTGATGGTATTTTCAATTTAGTTGTAGTAAATAGGTTCGTTGAGACTTGTGAAAGCAATAGATTTTAGACTTATAAAACTTAAAAATAAAGAAAACTTAATGCAAAATTTATTTCAAGATATTAAAAATAACCAAGACACTTATTCCACTATTACACATGGATGAATGATAGTAAATAATCCAAAACTCTAATTATCTTTTGAGTCCCTTATTTCTTAATTCACAAATAATCAGGCAAATTCTCAAATAATAATTGTATTCCCTAAGCATAGATTATCAATTGACTAAACAAAGTATAACCTATCAAATTGAATCACAACTAACTAAGAAAATTATGCAAAAAATTTAAAACTATGCAAAAGTAGTGATTGAGTGAATTATAAATTATAAATTATAAATTAGAGAAAATAAAACAATTACCAATTATTCATGCGTAAATAGATTCCTCATTGCCTTGGTTGTGGGATATTTAGCTCATCATCATGTTGGAAACATGCTTAAAAGTTGATTTCATTGCTCAAAGTGTTTACAAATGATGAAAATGGGAGAAATATAATGAAAACCGGGTTTATAACAGTTATATTTATTACAAACCGAGCTGTTATAGAGAACAATAAGGCAAGAGTGTCGTTGTCACTGTAGCACAACGATTGTCTTCTACAATCTAATGTTCTTTGAGCTCTTTTCAATGGCAGCAGCAGCAGATTTCTCCAACTCTTTTTTCTTTGCACTGTTGTCTCCCCAATCACTCTGTAACCCTTCTTTGACCTCCGAACACTCCTTATATACTCGACAGGCCCTCAAAATCTCTGTAATAACTTCGGAATTATTTCCATTAACTCTACCAGCTTTGGGAATATTTTGTTTCTTTTTTATTCTCCTGCACGCGTCTGTAGCTGTCCAGTAGAACTTGTTGGATAGATGTCCCAGATTATGTTAAACATACTTTGCCTCATGTAAAATTCCATCGACACATACAATCCCATAAATATCTCCTCTCATGCACAAGCTCTCTGTTTTCTTCTTACCGAGAATCTAGCCAATTTTATCCGACGAAATCAACCAAATCCAGCCTGTTAAGACCAACCACGTCATCCCTGAAAATCCCATCCATTGAGTCTCTTTGATTCCCGTCCAAAATGCAAACCCTAAATTCTGCCAGTAAAGAACAAAAATTCCCGCCAAATTCCATATTTTGAAATGGAGGGGATGAAGTGCCCCGATGGGCGCCTTTAACAGCTGGGGTGCTTGGGATGCCCTTTTCCAAACTGAGTGTGCCTTTAGTACTTTTCTCAAGGGGTCCAAATAGCACTTTTTGAGCAATTTTTTCCACACAAGTGTATTTCTCTAAAAGACCCTACACAAACATAAAAACACCAAAATAAGTACAAAATCAAGCACTAGCAATAGAGACACTGAGGCCAATTCAGACACAAAAATGTGTCTATCATTGGTCTAAATTTTCGCCTGTAGAAATTAGAGCTCAAATGTCTGCAGATGATACTCATGTAGTTAACTAATGCTCTATCAATACAATTCTTATTTGATTCACAAATAAAATAAAATATGAAGCTTGGAGTTTGACTACCGAATATAAACATGTTATGAAAATCTCTGCAAGTTCTCTGTTTTTTTTTCTTCTTTTTTTCCTTCTTAAAGCAACTGTATGTATTTTGATAGGGACAGAAACCTATTTGTGTTTTGATAGGACTACCTTTAATGTTCTAACCATTTATAATTCCATTTTCCTATCCTAGAATCTGATGATGCACTATTCAAAAATACCAAATAAAAGGTAAAATTTCTTTTATCAAATAAGTCTATAATTTGGGATTTCCATCTAATTATTTATTGTGTAGTGATCAATGATGATATTTGTATTTTTCGAGAGAAGATTAAACTCAATACGATAGAAAAAGTAAGATCAGGATACGCAACTATAGAGAAAATAGTTGGACCTGGATTCACGAATCCTATCAAACCTAGGTTAATGGAGAATCGACTCTAGTTTGCAACTAGGACACACGAGAGTGTCTGTTTAGGTTTCCCAAATGCTAGAGTTCCTTATATAGTCTTTCAAATCAGGGTAGCTTACAATCAAAGCTAAGATAGCTTAGTAACAAAGCAATTAATATTCACCGTTAGATGAACTCATGATTTAAGATTCAAGCCAAGTTTACTTAGAAAATAATCAATCAATCTCCATTGTTAGACGGTATTATCTTGATACACACAAATAAAATATACCTATATTTAGATATGGATGAATTGTACCTAAATGTGTATAAGAAGTTGGCTCAATAATAGTTAACCGAAGTTAGCGATATAAACTCTTTTAGCTTAGCCATATTCATCTAACACTTCTAGATCAATTCTGATAATAAATCAATCAATCATCGTATGAATCTAAATATGTTTCAAGAGAGTTGTTCAAATATTCACTATCTCATAGAAATATCCATGAACAATTTGAAACATATTCGGTTTGGTTTGTAAGTGTGCAAAGTACTTATACAAGAACCAATATGAACATAATGTCATTGTTTACAAGTTTGCATACCTTAATACATTAAAGTTCCAGGGACTTTAATTCGCAAATGAACCTGAGTTCATGAGTATAGACAATAGTTACCATACGAGTATGTGAACAAGTTGTCATACTTACCAATTTTAGAACTTAACCATTGAGTTCACAAACTAAGTACACGAACCACAGTTTCGGACCTTGCCTAGTATTTTCGTTCGCAAATTACAGTTTCGGACCTATCACAGATAAATCCTTTCGCAAACACAATTCGTAAATAAAAGCTCCGGACCTGAACTAGTACTTCATAGTTTGCATAATGGGTATGCGTATTGTGTGCATCCAGACATTGGTAGTAGTTCTAAAACTCTCATTCAATCAATTTGAAACATCCTTAGAAGACAACAATGGTAATCTTACACATACCACTAGATTCAAGTAATTTTCAAATGATTAATTGATCAATACGAAACTTTCCATGTTAACATCAAATGATTGTATCACACAAATCATGTAAGATTTTTTTTTTTTATGTAAGTTTGAGATTTTGTTTTGAATAAAGTATATGATTAAAAAATTCTTGTGAGATTCATAGAACACTTTAAATTTTGAATGAATGAGCATACTACGTATTCTTTTGGAGAAAACAGAAATTACATTTAGAAATTTAATATTTTGATGATCATTCAAGAATAATATGCCTTGATCCATTTTCCATTGATGATGTTTCCTTCGACTCCTCCATCAACATCTAAGATTTTATAATATCCGTTAGACACTGCCTTGATAACTACATAAGGCCCTTCCCATTTAGGAGAGAATTTGGGAGCGAACATGTCTTGCAGGTTATGTTTTGCTATTTTCAAAACCAAATCTCCTACTTGAAATGTTCGAGGTCTTACCATTTTGTTGTATGCCTTGTAAATTCTCTATTTGTAGGTTTCCACATATTTTTGTACCTTGGCTCTTCTCGAATCGAGCATGTCCAATTTAGAAATTCTCGAATTAAACACTTCAGCTTCATCCCATTGTACTCCACTGGATGCTGCAATTCTTGCAGAGGGAATCTTGATCTCAGCTGGGAGAATAGCATCAATGCCATATACGAGAGAGTATGGTGAAGTCCCAATAGATCTTCTTGGTGCGGTTCGGTAATCCCACAAATCCATGGGAAATTTTTCATGCCACATTCGTGGATTATCATGAACTGTTCGACTAAGAATCTGGATCATGGTTTTGTTGGTGCTCTCTGCTTGTCCATTTCCTTGGGGATAGTAGGGTGTGGAGAAATTGTTTTTGGTTCTTTATTCCTCAATCAACTCTGCAACATGTTTGTTGTCAAAAGGAGTTTCATTATCCGTGATGATATGTTTAGGAACACCGAATCTGCATATGATGTATTCTTTGATGAAAGATGCAATTGTGACTCACGTGGTGCTTCGAAGAGGAATAGCCTAGACCCATTTGGTGAAGTACTCTGTTGCTGTGATGATGTATTCATGTTGCTTCGAAGATGTTGGATTGATCTTTCCGATGATATCCAGTCCCTAGCTATAGAAGGGCAATGGACTACTCACAGAATGCAATGGCAGACAAGGAGTGTGAATGAGATTACCATGAACTTGGCATTGATGATATCTCCAAACATAAGAATCCGTATCATCTTCCATGGTTGGACAATAATATTTCTCATGAATTTGGAGAAATAATTTCTTGTTTCCTTGGTGTTCACCTGCGTGCATCTCTTTCAAGATTATAGGAATTTCATGTTCAGCCAAGCATCTCAGGAGGTTCCCACCAAAGATTTTGCGATACAAAATTCCTTCCAGGTAGACAAAACGTTTGTCTCTCTGAATAAGTTTGATTGCTCCTTTCTTCTCTAATGAAAGATCGTTGTTGCGGAGATACTTTATGTAAGGTTCTCTCCAGTCCCCATTGTGATGGATTGTTAGAATCTTCAAATGATGAGGTGGTGTTTGATAATTGGGACAGGATCCTTGCAGCATCCTCGACTGAGCTTCCATAGAGGGCCAATAGTATCCAAGTCTTTGAAGCCTTCTGTAGAGCGTGGTCACTAGGGTTTGCCCACATATTTTCTCATGTACGCGTTTGAGTTGTTCACTGGCTTATTCATCTCCAAGGCATCGTGACATGGATCCATCAGGATTGCGATAATATAACGCTCCGTGCAGCAGGAAAAAGTTTTTCAACTCCTTGAGACTAATTTTCCTCTTCGTAAGAGAATTGCTCAATTCATGAATAATGGGCGCCCGTCAGTCGCTCGATTGAGCATATTCGAATTTATTAATCCATGTAGATGATTCAGAGCGTCTTTGTATGGTGATGGATTTCTTGGACCCTTCGCATTATAGTTTGGATGCTAGAGTTGCTAGACAATCATCATGTCTATTGTTGGTACGGCCGGTATGGACAATTGTTGCATCATAAAAATGAGTTAACAGTCATTGTTCCTCGGTCCTCAATGGAGCAAGTGTTATTTCTTTGAGAGAGTATATATACACCATTCATTTGATTGACCAGCAACTTTGAGTCTCCTTTGATTTCTAAGTGCTTTGATCCGACTTTCTTGGCCAAAGATAACCCTAGGAGAAAAGCTTCATATTCTGCTGAATTGTTGGTGTAGTGGAAATCCATCTTGAATGAATGTGAGAAGACTTCACCGGATGGAGATACTAGCACAATTCCCGCTCCACCAGTATTATTGCTTGGAGTGGCAGATCCATCAAAATATAGTAGCCATGTTTCATCCTAAATGATTGAAATTTCTGGAAACTCACTGGGCACCTCTTCATGCAACATTGTGATGTCTTCTTCGGGAAAAACAACAAGTAAGTCTGCAACTGCTTGTCCTTTGATTGCTTTTGGAGGGACGCACGCTATGTAAAATTCTGACATTTGAAGTAGCCATTTTTCTAGTCTCCCGATCAAAGTAGGTTTCGACAGTAAGAACTTTATGGGATCAGCTTTGGACACCAGAATAACTCTGTTTGATAGTAAATAATGCATGAACCTCTGAATTGCATGGACTAATGCTAGACACGCCCTTTCAGCCTTTGGATATCGGAGTTAAGCATCCCTCATTGTGCCACCGAAGTAGTAGATTGGACGTTCGATGCCTTCTTCATCCTCTTGGGAGAGGTGTGCTCCAATTGCGACATCGCTGGATGCTGTGTAAAGTATTAGCGGTCGTCCTTGCACTGGAGATTTCATGAAAGCATGTGATAGTAATATTTGTTGTATTTTATGAAATACTTCTTGTTGAATGGTTGTCCATGGAAAATCTTCTCCTTTATTCAACAGGGGAGTGAATGAAGCAATGAGTTAAGCAAGTCCAGGAATAAAATGCCGGATATAGTTGACTTTGCCCATGAAACTCTGAAGTTCTTTCACAGTTTGTGGAGGAGGCATGGTAGTAATCGCTTTTATTTTGTCTGGATCGACCTTGATTCCTTATGCAGTGACTAAGAATCCAAGAAACTTTCCGGAAGAAACACCAAAAGCGCATTTCAGAGGATTCATCTTCAGTTTGTATTCTCTACATCTTTTGAAGACTTGTCTTAGAACATCTAGGTGGGATGCCCGAGTCTTCAACTTCACCACCACATCGTCAACATAATCTTCTACTTGCTTGTGCATAATGTCATGAAATATTATAGTCATGGCTTGCTGATAAGTGGCTCCTGCATTCTTCAAGCCGAATGGCATCACTGTGTAGTGAAAGTTTCCAATGGGAGTTCGGAATGCAGTCTTGTTGGCATCATGCTCGTACATCTTGATTTGGTTGTATCCGTTGTAGCCATCCATGAATGAAAACATGTCATGACCGTTGGTTGGATCGACGAGCATATAAATGATGGGTAAATAAAAATCATCCTTCGGGCAACATTTGTTCAGGTTCCTGAAATCTACACAACATCGGATTTGACCATTCTTCTTCTTTACAAGGATAATGTTCACCAGCCATGTTGGATGTTGAATGGGTTTGACGAATCATTTTGTAAGTATTTTTTGGATCTCCACCTTGATTTGTTCCTCAACTTCATGTCTGAATTATCTGGGCGATTGCTTAACAGGTTTGGAACTTGGAGTGGTGTGGAGATGATGAGTGACCAATTTATCATCTAGGCCGAGGCATTTCTTCGTACGTCCAGGCGAAGATATCTTGATACTCTTTCAACAGGAGGATCAATCCTTCTCGTTCCTCAGGTGAGAGAGCAGAACTGATTAGAATCGGCCTTGGGTTTTCATTCGTTCCGATGTTGATAGTCTCAAGGTCATATGTTGTGGAGTCCGTGCCATCTTGCATCTGTCGTGGTATATCTTGAATTTCTTCTTCAGGTGATTGCTCACTCTGGCATGATTCTTCAGGGCGGGGAGACTTTTCATCGACCTCCCATGTTAATTGCTAATCTTTTCGACGGAGATAAATGACTCTCTTTTCTGCATCATAATCAGTAATAAAGTTGGACTTTTTATGAGCCGTACTTTGACCATGACAATGCTTGAGTGGTGTGGTAGATGTTTTGATGGATTTAGCATCTATTGGTGGTGGTTTATCATCTTTTTCAATTGATTTCCAATTTGGGAGTGGAGTACTGCAGATCTTGCTTGGAGTTTCAGGGATATTCTTTGGAGGTTCCAAGAACTCAGCATCATAAACCGAAGCATAAGGAGACACTGAGGTTGGGATGCGGACAATTTTATTATTGACCAAAGATTTTATACATTGATGGTACGTCTAAGGAATAAATTTATTGTCATGAAGCCACGATCTCTCAAGTATCATGTGATAATCAGGGTCTTTCTCGATCACATGAAACTTGACAGTGGATTGAATCGGCCCTCCTTTCAGGTCCACATAAACATACCCATATGTGTGACTCTGACTTCCTTTAAAAACCGTCATCAATATAGGATGATGAACGATCTTTCTTTGTGGAACTTTGGACTCCTTGAGAGTATTTATAGTGATAATATTTGTAGAAGCACATGTATCTATGAGAACTCTTCTGAATTCGTAATTTTTAATAGAAGCAGTTACGAACAATGCTCGGTTATGTCCCTCTTCCGCCATTCGGTCTTCCTCAGTGAAAGTGATGTTGTTGACCGAAGGTTCAGATACCATGGACACTTGTTCAATCATCAGAGATGATGGAACGATTCGCGCGTTAGATGATATTTTGTTGAGCGCATCAAAAGTGTTCGTACCTTGATCTCTGGAGAAATGCTAGAGCTCACAAAGATTCTTGATTAAATGTGCGACTTCTTACTCCACCGGCTTTTCATAAGTGGTGAAGCTATTGGCTCGAGGATGATCATCATTTGAAGGATTTTCCAGCGTTGAGATTTCCTGAGCAGGGGCGCCACCCAAATCCGATGTCAGTCTGACGAGGAAATTCAGTATGTTGTTCAGCGTTTCTTTCATCAGGTTCATGTTCCTTGTATGGATCCCCTGTACTCGTGCCAACTCGATCAAGGTCGGGATTTCCGGGTTGACAGTTTTATTAGATGGAGTGTTGGAAGGAGGAACATTTCCATTCGAAAGATTCTGACAGAAATTCGTAGTAGTTGAGTAAGACCAAAGACCAACCATTTTGTGAAAATGAGAAATTGCAACCGAGATATTAATCTCCCACTGTGGTCGCCAATCTGTGGATGGGGAAAAACGATTTGCTGGTTTTTTTTTTTGGAAGTGAAGAGAGGAGCGTGTCGAGACTCCTTGAACCGAGAAAACTTCTCAACTTCACACAGATGCACTGCAAAGGGAGTGCTTATATTCGAGAGATCAATATGTAGGACTCCGTCCTAAACCAAGTCAATGGCCATTCCAGAGTCAATTCGATCGCAAAGAGAGAGAATGATTGATTTGTAGGAGGGAAGCTGAGAATTATGTGGGATCAATGATGATCAAGGATTGTGGATGTGTTGAATATTTCCGAAAAGTGAAGAACTGCTGAATGTGAATTCTGTGAATAAGTTTTTTATCGAGTTGTTGACGGATGATGATCTCCTTTTGTTGTCCTCTATTTGGATTTATTTTATATTGCAAGAATGATGAACCACTGATCCCTATAAGTGTGACGGTTTCTTGAGTGAAAGAGTGGGAAAGTGGAAGAACGTGGTGAAACCAGTTCCATATCGTGCAGAGACTTTGTTAACCATCGACCCACTACTTTGATAACTCCTTCAATAGTTGCACGACTTACTCACATTCTCATCATGGATGATTCCACGTACCGTAGGCCGCCAGACCAAAACCCTAATTGATATCCCCCATTGTGACGTGATTGATATCTCACGACCGTGGAGTCTGCAGGGCAGACGTGTATTTAATTTGTTGACTAATTAGACAATGAGTCTGAGTTTTTCTAATTGATTCGTGGATTTGGACGTGTTAGTCCTTGTGTCGATATTGCTCGCGTACAATTATTGTAAATTCGGGCGTATGAGCAAGTTTTGCTCAATTCAACGAATTACTGGTAGTTGGATGAGCAATTGAGCAAGTATTGCTCAATTCGACAAATTACTGATAAATTACTGAATATTGATAATTGAGCAAGTATTGCTCAATTCGACAAATTACTGAGAAATTACTGAATATTGATAGTATCAATATTCGAGCAATTGAGCAAGTATTGCTCAATTCGACGAATTATTTATAGGTGACGTGACCAATTAAAATATTGGTAGATTATCGAATATTATATATTTAATCCCCTTGGATCAACATAAAATTATTTAGTGTTTGAACTTGCTCAGAATGATGATTTTGTGAAGCGTTAGTTCGAAACCCTAATTTTTGATCAATTGTTCATTAATTGAAAAATTACTGAAAATAGGTCATGAGCGAATGAGGGACCCACCACATGGGACTATGGACGTCCATATGATGCCCAATTTCTCGAGTGAGCGTACACCAGGGTCCTGAGTTGACCGGTTGGTGAAGGAATGCTGATTTCATCATTTACTGAAATATTGTTGTGTTCAGCATTAGGTGATAAAACATAGGTATGAAAGATGGGAATGAACAAGAGAGCATGGATCCGGCTCTTGGTGGTCACGGACCAGTTGTTAGCCGTTTGAGAAATCCCTAGGTTGGTTGGAGAGAGTTTGGGCCCAATATGAGCGATTGCGCAAATTAGGTCAAAAGTGTGAAAACATGTGGGACCGGCTTTGTACAAGCCCTAGGGATGACCTTGGTCGGTCAAGAAGGCATGCACATGTTACCATGATGTCTGTGTTTCCGTACTGAGAGTTTCAATATTTTCTGATATGCGTTTGAGCAACATTGTGAATTTTCAGAAGAGTTTCATCTTGACTGAAATTCTTGATTTTGTTGGAATGAGCATGTATGCTCAATTGATCAATATTTTGTAAATATTAAAATAAGAGTATTTTAACATCTAAAATTTCCGTGAGAGGCTAGCCAGTCGTGTGACCATGTTAGCTTTTGGATTTTCATGATTTGAGCAAAATTTGAGAAATTATGAAGAAACCATGATTTTTGCTCAAACCAAGGAGTTTCATGAATTGAGGAAAATAATAATTATAAAAGACTATGGATTGCAAGGTGTGGGACCGGCCACGGCCTGGGCATGGACGGCCGGCTAGTTTTCCCGATCCAACACACCTTTCCCTAATTTTATATTATTATTTTTTTCATGAATCCCTGAAGTTATGGAGAATCCATGAGTTTTTGTAGAAACGGAGGAGTTTCATGAAATTGGGGAAATAATAATTATAAAAGATTAGGGATTACAAGGTGTGGGACCGGCAACGACTAAGGAATGGCCGGCAGGCTATGTTGTCCGGTCCCGCATACCTTTTCCTAATTTATATTATTTTTATTTTTATGAATCCAAGAAAATATGGAGAAACCGCGAGTTTTTCTCAAACAAGGAAAGTAATGGAGGAGTCTTCATGAGTTCATGAAAACACTGAAATAAGAAAAAATAATGGAGGAAGCATGGGGTCGGCCACGACAAAGGCACGGCCGGACGACCGATGGGCCCGGCCCATGGGCACTTCTCTATTATTTTAATGTTATTATTTCCTCTCTCCTATTTTATGCAGGATTCCTCACTTGTCCATATTTTCGGATGCTCGTTCGTGCATTTGGGTGCTCGTTCACGCATCATTGTCGAGTACACTTGCACTATTTTTATGGGGCTTACTCAGTGATAGTTCAGATGCCCGGATGTTGAGTATTTATTACTAATTTATAAACTTCAATGGATAATGATTCATGAACTGAGTAACAAAAATGAGTAATTATTTATTATCAATCCATAGGATCATCCGGATTCTACCATGGATTCGGAATAATAAAGCGATTATTACCATTCCGTGGGATCGTGGATTCGACCACAGAATTGGAGTAATAAAGTTGTGTATTACCATTCCATGAGATCAGCCGTGGATTCGATCATGAAATCGGAGTAATGAGATTATCTATTACCATTCCATGAGATCAGCCATGGATTCGATCATGAAATCGGAGTAATGAGATTATCTATTACTATTCCATGAGATCAGCCATGGATTCGATCATGAAATCGGAGTAATTAAATAAAATAGATTATGTTCTAGGAATTTAGTGGTGAATATCGCGGTAGAACTAATCTATGTGCATAGTCAGGAGATAGATGATATCCTGAAGGCGTTCTCAATCTTACGGAGAATCTCCTGAGTCTATACACAGTCTCTTTACATAGTCAGGAACAGTGAGTGTCACCGTCCTGAAGGTGTTGTTGCTCTCAATCTTATGGAGAACCGCCCAATCATTCTTCTATGTAGAGGTGGGTATCTCTCCTGTAGTCAGGGAACAATGAGTATCACCGACGTCTTGTAGGCGTTAAGCCCTATCAACAAACAATTATGTAGGAGGACCGCCCAATTCTATTATTCTACATAGAGGTCACAATGAAATGCCAGGGATCGAACACTCAGCTAGTGGAGGCTTTTCGAAAGACATGTTTATAATGGCTTCGTAAAATATGAATCGTCACATGCCTGAAGCCGTATCAGAAACATGCAGTATCATGATTTTATGGTTTTGACCTTTGTTGAAAATCCACCATCAACACAAGGAAATCTCATGTACTATACAAGACATAGTTGAAACAAAAGCGATTTGATTCACTCGAATTGGTTCATGAACTATATAGCCACGGTTTGCAATAGCATTCCTTAATTTATAAAGATAAGTTCACAAACATCGTTTTTAGACATAACCTACTCAAGTTTGTGGATTGGGTTCGCGGACTTAAGTTCCCGGATGGAGTTCACAAACTCCAGCAGAAATTCTCGGGTTTGAGAACTTCGCCAGTTCGCGGACTGGGTTCTCGGACTGAGTTCGCGAACTTAGATCACGCACTTCTTCGGTTTCACTTGATCAACAAAGTTCGCAAACTTTGGTTCAAGTAATAAGGACTTATACATATATGTGTTTCCACAATAATGCTTATATCCTCCAATGGTTATATAGTCTAAATTCTCATTTCAATCTTTGAAACATTCTCAGAGGACGTTATAAAGTTGTTATTCACAAACCATTTTTCGTCAGAGAAATTTTCAAAGTGATTGAAACTTAACATGACTTTCGTCACTAGGTAAAGATGAACTTGGCTAAAGAGAAAGCTTTACCAACACATATTTCTATAAATAGATAGGCGAGGTAAACTCGGCTCGAAATACCGAATATGTATAATCTAAGTCAATATAGAAAAACGACTTTTGTCTCAAGATAGGAGATAAATAGACTTTTGAGTGATAGATAAGTTCAAGTCTCCACATACCTTTTAGTCAATGAAGATCCACCAGTTCCTTTAGTAGTCCTTCGTCTTGTATGATGATTTCCATGGAGTTCTTGAGCTCAACTACACTTTCTATCCTAGTCTGAGACCTTAGTTATAGTAGACTAGAAATCAAGACTTATAGTTTTGATCACTAATATTGACAAACATGCTTGAGATAGAAATGCATGCGAGTTTGACCAAGCAATGCTCTAACAATCTCCCTCTTTGTCAATTTTAGTGACAAAACTATCAATACATATAGAATACAAACAAAATATATATATAAATAAAATTTGTAGCTCCTATTCCACGTGTCTAATCTTCAACATTACTCGAAATCTTCATCACTTCCAAGTACTCCAACGATCCCAAAGGTTGTAAGTTTATCATCATCGTTTTTGAAAATCCGTAGCTATAATAACGAGAAAACAAGAGCTCTCAATCATTGTTATACAGTGTCATAATATCATTACACAGCGTCAAAGTCCAATTGCATCATAACTTTAACAAAAATACTATGGTGATATGTCACTCCCCTTAGTCAATATTCCATATCACATGGAAACCACTTTCCTTTACATAATGATCCGAAAACCATATATATTTGTAGTGTGAACTACATATTAATTCTCCCCCTTTTTGTCAATAAAATTGGCAAAGGTACAAGAACGGGATCCTAATGAAATTTCCAAAATGAGATATTTCATGACCAAAAGAAAGCATATATCATCTTATTTAGATGCAATCATAAAGCCGAAGCTAAATGCATTCATCAAGGAGTCTATAAAGATACAAGATAACCCCTATAATATTCCACAGCCGCACTCCCCACAAAGATTTGTCAATTAAACACAAGTTTAATTAAGAACTCTCCCCCATAATATGTCATTCCCAAAAGAACAACAAGAGCGACCTTAATAATTTCAAAAAGAAAAGAAGGATTTCTTTGGACACAACACACTATACAACTTGACAAAAAATCAACCTGTATAAACAAACACAAACTTGAAGTAAACACATATTAGAGCTCCAACTCAATTTCCCAAAATATCGGGATAACCACAGGGGCAAGAGTCATGGAAACAACTAATGAACCAAAAAAACACCAATAGACTATCATAAGTGTTGAAATGTAGCAGTGTCTAATGGTTTGGTGAGAATTTCAGCCAATTGTTGTTCGGAAGGCACAAATTCCATATTTATGATACCATTCTCATAAAGATATCGAATAAAATGGTACCTTATATCAATGTGCTTTTTCTTGAGTGCTCAACAGGATTCTCAGTGATTCGAATCACACTAGAGTTATCACAAAAGATCTTCATTATTCCAATATCAACTCCATAGTTAGCCAGCATTTGTTTCATCCATAGAAGTTAAGTACAACATGATATAGCAGCATGTAGATAGGGATTGTGAATAAATTTTTTTGCTATGCCAAGCCACAAGATTTAGTCCTACATAGTAGAAACCCCCTGATGTACTTTTTCTATCTTCTACACATCCTGCCCAATCAGCATCAAAATAAGCATAAAGGTCAATGTTAGTATCAAAGGTGTAGAATAGACCATACCCGACAGTGTGATTGACGTATCGTATGATCATTTTTGCAGCTACGAGATGAGATTCCTTAGGATCATCCTGAAATCTAGCACAACAACCAACACTAAAATAAATATCAGGTCTAGTAGCTGTAAGATATAAAAGACTGCCAATAATAGATCGATACAATTTTTGATCTACTTTTACTCCTTTCTTATCTCTATGAAGTTTACCAGTAGTGGGCATAGGTGTCAATTTTTGAGAAGACTTATTTAGGAAAAATCTTGTCACAAGATCCCTTGCATATTTTTCTTGGGATAAGTAAATTCCATCCTTA
Source organism: Papaver bracteatum (assembly GCA_023529315.1). Lineage (NCBI taxonomy): Eukaryota > Viridiplantae > Streptophyta > Magnoliopsida > Ranunculales > Papaveraceae > Papaver > Papaver bracteatum. The sequence continues at coordinate 1,510,281 of JAJJWX010001467.1, forward strand.
TGTTGTTGAATTTGTAATCCTAAGAAGAACTTTAATTCACCAACATTTCTCATTTCAAATTCTTTAGAAAACGAAACTTGGAAATCCTTTGCAAGCTTCTCAAAAGTTGAACCATAGATAATATCATCTACATAGACTTGATCAATGACAACATCTTTCCCACTCCATTCGGTAAACAAAGTTTTATCAGCTCCGCCTCTTGAAATACCTTTTCTAATAAGAAAAGTTATAAGTTTTTCAAACTAGGCTCTAGGTTCTTGTTTTAACCCATATAATACCTTTTTGAGTTTAAGAACATGATTTGGGAAATCACGGTTTTCAAAACCTTTAGGTTGAGAAACATAGACTTTTTTGTTTAAAATTCCGTTTAGGAACACGGATTTAATATCCATTTGGAAAAGCTTAACCTTGAGAAAACAAGCATGAGCTAATAAAATTCTAATGGACTCAAGGCGTGCCACAGGTTCAAAGGTTTCATCAAAGTCAATGCCTTCAATTTGTAAATATCCTTGAGCGACAAGTCTGACTTTATTTCTGACAATTGTGCCAAATTCATCAGACTTGTTCTTAAATATCCATTTCGTACCAACAATGTTAACATTGGAGGGACAAGGTACAAGTTCCCGTATGTCTTGTCTTTGAAATTGATTTAACTCTTCATGCATTGCATTCACCCAAACGGGACCGCTAAGAGATTCATCAATATTTCTTGGTTCTACTTGTGACAGATAAAAACACAAATTGCAAATATTTTGAAGTTGTCCTCTCGTTTTAGCTGTAAAATCTCTGCCTCCAATAATACTGTTGGGATAATGATTCCTTTGAACTCAGAGATGTCGTGGAGGGACACGTTCTTGTTCGTCAGGAGTAACATGATCAGTGCTCTTCTCCTCTTCAGGATCAGTAACAGTTGGGATGACTTCAATTGATTCTGGTATTTCTTTGACTTTCTCAATTGTCTCAGTTGGAGGCAATTCAGCAGGAGGATTATCATGATGAAAATTACTAATATCATCGATAATAACATTAGAAAATTCCATCATGACCTGGGTTCTGAGATTAAATACTCGGAAACCACGACTATCATAAGCATAGCCAAGGAAGATACCTTCATCAATTTTGGTATCAAATTTCCCTCTCTGTTCTCGATCTTTTAGAATGTAGCACTTACTACCAAACACTTGAAGATAGTGCAAGTTGGGTTTTCTACAGTACCACAACTCATAAGGAGTGTTGAGAGTTTTAGATCGTAAGTAGACACGGTTGATCAAATAGCATGCTGTGAAGACAACTTCTCCCCAAAATCTTAAAGGTAAGTTTTTGTTGTGAAGCATTACCCTGGCCATCTCCTGAATGTTTCTGTTATTTCTTTAGGCAACTCCATTAGCTTGAGGAGTAATAGGTAGAGAATATTGTTGAATAATTCCTAGTTCGTCACAGAATTCAAACACCTTAGTATCCTTGAATTCAGTTCCACTGTCGCTTCTAATTTTTTTTAGTTTGCGACCTTGTTCGTTCTAGATTCTATTAACAATAATCTTGAATTCATCAAGGGTTTCATTCTTATGAGATAGGAACGGAACCCAAGTGAACCTGGTGTAATCATCTACCATAACCAAAGCATGCTTATTACGAGCAACTATGGGTTATTGAATTGGTCCGAAGAGATCCATATGAATTAAATCAAGTGGAGCTTTAGTGAGAATGTCTCGAGATGATTTATGGTGAACTTTCGTTTGTTTACCCTTTTGACAGGCACCACATACACCTTCAATCTTTGCATTAATTTTGGGAACGCCTCTAACAAGTTCTTTGTTAATGATCTTAGTTAGAAGACGATAGTTTACATGACCAAAACGTTCATGCCAAAGATGTGTAGATTCCACCTTAGTCAAATTGCAACAATTGCTGAACTGAGTATCCAGAAGATAACAGTTATTTTTACCACGAATTCCCTGAAAAATTATTACTTTCCCAGTTTTGTCTACAATATCAGATCCATTTTTATTGAAGACAACTCGATAGCCTTTGTCACAAATTTGACTAACAGACAGAAGATTTGCAGTCATACCTTTTACGTAGACTACATCATGGATTTCAGGTACACCAGGTAATTTGATCGTTCCCTTCTTGCTTATGTATCAACAACTCCCATCTCCGAAAATTATTGTCCACCTTCATAGTCGTCTAAAAAAATAAACCAAGTGAGATCCTCTGTCATATGTCTGCTACATCCACTATCAAGGAACCATTGAAAGGGTGATGTTTATTTTAAAGCAAAAGCTCTCATACTATCAGTACTATTCTGTTTAGGATTTCCTGATAGTTTTGTATGTCTTTTTAGAGAAGCAATGAGTTGTTTAGTTTTCTTGTGAAGATTACTTGCAACTTTTAGTATCTTTTGAAAAGACACACAATCATGTTGAAAGTGATAAGAAGAATCACAAAACAAACATGGGCCAACAGCCTTCAGTTCGGCAGAGCAGTTCTGAGTCATATCAGTTTTCTCAACATTTAATCGTTGTTTATCAACTGATGTATGACGGTTCTTCAAGGAGGAACAACTGGAGTTACTAACATCCATTAAAGGATTTATAATAGGTTTCAAATCCTTAAGTACTGTAATTTCTGCAATAAGATCAGAATTGATCCGGATTTTTTCATCCAACCTTTTTTGGAGAATAATAAATTTATCAGAACTTCTTCTACAATTCGATTATAAACCTGGTGAAGTGTTATAAGAGGCTTTATCATCCATAGAGTCAGATCTCCACAAACACTGACATTTTAGGTCTTGAACGTGTTTTCCTTCTCTGATAAAAATTGAAAAGGCGGGGGTCTAACAACCACACCCAATATTTCACTTAGCAATCTGTATAGACAAACTCCAATATACTTTTATGAGAATCAACTAGACAGTTAGACTCAATCAATAGAAAAGTATATCAAAGATTTTATATCTCTATCTCTCGATTTGAATCTTACTCAAGCAAACTACGAGTCTCGATTAAATACAAGAAAGATAAACTTGGATGGTACCAAAGACCAATATCCATGGGTTAATTAATTTAAATGAACAACCAAAAGGTCGGATATTCTAATTGATTGAACAATGCACAACCTGTATTATTTCAATTATATAACAAATATAATGCAGAAAACAAATGACACAGACACCAGAATTTTGTTAACGAGAAAATCGCAAATGCAGAAAACCCCGGACCTATTCTAGATTGAACATACACTGTATTAAGCCACTACAGACACTATCCTACTCCAAACTAACTTCGGTATGGACTGTAGTTGAACCCAAACCAATATCACACTGATCCAAGGTACAGTTATGCTCCTACGTCTCTGATCCCAGAAGGATACTACGTATTAGATTCCCTTAGATGATCTCACCCACAACTTAGAGTTGATACGACCCAAAGTCGAAGACTTTAATAAACAAATCTGTATCACACAGAAAAGTTTGCGGTAATAGATAAATTTGTCTCCCATGAAAATACCTACGAGTTTTGTTTCGTATTTTGATAAATCAAGGTGAACAGGAATCAATTGATAAACTGGACTTATATTCCGAAGAACATCCTAGTATTATCAATCACCTCACAATAGTCGTAATTGATGCAGCGAAAAAAGATATTGTGGAATCACAAACGATGAGACGAAGATGTTTGTGACTACTTTTTATCTTGCCTATCGGAGATAGAAATCTCAAGCCAATTATTACAATTGTACTCATATGATAGAAACATCAAGATAAGATCACATAACTACAAGAAAGTAGTATCGGTCTGGCTTCACAATCCCAATGAAGTCTTTAAGTCGTTAACCTGGTTTAGAAGAAGAAACCAAAGGTTAAAGGAGAATCGAATCTAGCTTAGCATAACTAGTATCACACAGAATGTGCGGGCATTAGGTTTTCCAGTTGCTAGAGTTCTCCCTTATATAGTCTTCCAAATCAGGGTTTGCAATCAATGTTAGCTTGGTAACAAAGCATTCAATATTCACCATTAGATGAAAACCTGATTAGATTCAAGCTAATATTTATCAACCGTTAGATCGAAAACATAACTTGTTATACACAAATGAAATGCACATTTGTGGGCTTGTGTAACCGTACCCAAACTTGTACATTAGTTGGTTCAAAAATAGTTAACCAAATGGTTAGCCATATGATAACTTTCATATCAACCATATTCTTCTTCACTATAACTAGTTCATTTGAGTCATTTGAACTAGTTAGAGAGTTGTTCAATTGCAAGGAAATCTCATGTACTACACAAGACACAATTGAAACAAAAATGATTTGATTCACTCGAATCGGTTCATGAACTATATAGCCACGGTTTGCAATAGCATTCCTTAGTTTATAAGGATAAGTTCACAAACATCGTTTTTAGACATAACCTACTCAAGTTTGCGAACTGGGTTTGCGGACTTAAGTTCCCATATGGAGTTCACAAACTCCTGTAGAAATTCTCGGGTTTGAGAACTTCGCCAGTTCGCGGACTTCTCCGGTTTCACTTGATCAACAAATTTGGAAACTTTGGTTCAAGCAATAAGGACTTATACATATATGTGTTTCCACAACAATGCTTATATCCTCCAATGGTTATATAGTCTAAATTCTCATTTCAATCATTGAAACATTCTCGGAGGATGCTATATAGTTGTTATTCACAAACCAATTTTCGTCAGAGAAATTTTCAAAGTGATTGAAACTTAACATGACTTTCGTCACTAGGTAAAGATGAACTTGGCTAAAGAGAAAGCTTTACCAACACATATTTTGAGAAATAGATAGGCGAGGTAAACTCAGTTAGAAATACCAAATGTGTATAATCTAAGTCTATATAGCAAAATGACTTTTGTCTCAAGATAGAAGATAAATAGACTTTTGAGTGATAGATAAGTTCAAGTATCCACATACCTTTTAGTCGATGAAGATCCACCAGTTCCTTTAGTAGTCCTTCATCTTGTATGATGATTTCCATGGAGTTCTTGATCTCAACTACACTTTCTATCCTAGTCCGAGACCTTAGCTATAGTAGACTAGAAATGAAGACTTATAGTTTTGATCACTAATATTGACAAACATGCTTAAGATAGCAACGCATGCGAGTTCGACCGAGCAATACTCTAACACTTGGTTCTTTTAGAAATTTCAGATATGAAACTATTTTCATGATGGATGTTATTACAAGTGACTTGGGTAATTTCTAGTTGTAGTGGAGATTTATTAAATCTAGTGGCATAATATCTGTGTAGTTTTGTATTTAATGATGATGTAAGACTTAGAGAGTATATGTTTGAATGTGGATATCCCTAATTTTGATTTATCGTGTAAAAATTGAGTGTATAGATATAAATAGTTATACACAACCTACCTAGGCATTACATTTCAAATGTCAATCTCTCTCGGATATGTGATAGTTGTGTACGTTTTTATTTCTATTTTCCTATAGATGTTTGTCTTGTATTTGTTGTTTGATAGTTCTATAAACATGTTGGGATACTAGATAGAATAAAATGCTTATAAGAGTCCATTCTTATGAACTTTAGCTTGAATCCATTCTTAGCTGTTGTTTTTGAACTCGTAATCGGCATGAAATTGCAGGAAAATACATTTATAAATGTAATAGGGAATGAGCCTAATGCTTTAAGTTTGTGATTTCAGATCAAGAGCAAAATATTATCAGCTGAAAGTTCCATGAATGGATTCATCTTTGGCTCTAAGAAAGAGTCTTAAAGTAAGCAACGTTGGTGGTGAAATTGCGACTCATGCTGCCGAAAAGCTACAACAAAAATCTACTCAGGTATTGAAATGAGGAAACCTTTATATTTTCTTGCTCTAATTTGAAGTGTTTAGCTAAAAGTAGATTGTAAATAGATTGGGATTATGAAAAGTGTGTTAAGCTGAATAGAAATACTGATTTCCTTTTCCTAAGGGTGTTGAACATCGATTTTTTTGTTTCTTAATCCATTTCTCCTCTGTCTGGCATATGAAAATTTGCAGTCATTGATAAAGACCTTAGATCATGTATCATAAAGAAAACACCATAAAGTGATAGTCACACAATTTGGTCATTTATTATTGGAGAAGTTCTTGTAATAAGAAGCCCCTGTAAGGTTCTGTATCATATACATAGGCCAGGTTTGTGTTGTGAAGGTAACATTTCTTTCTTTTTTTCCTTAAACTCAGTGCATAGTTTCATCTTTTATTCTTCTTAGTTCCATTATTACTTATGTAGTTACGTATCTTATCTGAATGTTGTTGACTTGTTATAATGCAGATATGAAAATCGGAGAAAAATGAGGACAAGAGAGTCAAAGATTGGAGAGTGACAGATACTTATCATACTTGGTGTTTCGAAGTTTTTTATTTTCTTTAGCATTTTCTTGTGTTTATTTTCATATATGTGTGTGAGTAAGAGACTTAGAGACATGTTTTAAGACTGTTTATGTGTTTGAAGACAATTTGGAAGGTATGTATGAGAAATAGAACATAAATTTCACTTATGCATATGTTTTACAGATTTTAGATTTTTTTTGTCGGAATCGGATATTATCGGATAAATATCCGATATCCGATAGCTTAACCTATCGGAATTGATATCTGATTTTTAATATCCTATAGGATATTATTGGATATCGAATATCCGATAGTGCTTAATCTATCATATACGGATTTCTAAATATCCGCGGAAATTCATCCATTGACATGCCTATGAAAAATAGAATGAATCTTTGTTTATTCCGCAGTATTGGTCTTTCATTGATCCACATCTTTGTGCATATACTGTGTTACTTTGTAAGTTCTCTTATGTTAAGCATGCCCAATTGAATTGATCATTTTTTGTGGCTAATTCAGTTCTGATTTTTGGATACAAATTCATGTTCTCATGTGATTTGATTTTGTCCAAAGAAATCCTTCTATTTTCGTGAAAGTAAGGTCACTCTTGTTGTTCTTTCGGGGATGACATTTTATGGGGGAGAGTTCTTTTTGAACTTGTGCTTAATTGACAAATCTTTGTGGGGAGTGCGGTTGTGGAATATTGTAGGAGTTATCTTGTATCTTTATAAACTCCTTGATGAAAGCATTTAGCTTCGACTATATAATTGCATCTAAATAAGTTGGTATGTTATTCTCTTTTGGTCATGAAGTATCTCTATGAAAATTTTATGAGGATCCCACTAGTTTTCATACCTTTGCCAATTTATACTGATAAAAAGGGGGAGAATTAATGTGTAGTTTCATACTAAAAATACATATGGTTTACGGATCATTATATAAGGGGAGTAGTTTTCATGTTGAGATGAAGTATTGACTAAGGGGGCGTGATACATATCACCATAGTATTGTTTTCAAAGTTGTGATACAATTGAACTTTGATACTATGTAATGATACTATGACATTGTATAACAATGATTGAGAGAAATTGTTCTCTCATTGTTCTCATTACGGATCTTCAACGACTATGATGCTGAGTTGAACACATTTAGAATCATGGAGTACTTGGAAGTGACGAAGATTTCGAGTCATGTTGAAGATGCTAAGGAGATCAAGAATTTGGATGAGAAGCTACAAAGTTTTATTTATTATGTAATACATATATGTATTGATAGTTTTGTCACTAAAATTGACAAAGGGGGAGATTGTTAGAGCACTGCTAGGTCGAATTCTCATGCGTTGCTATCTCAAGCATGTTTGTCAATGTTAGTGATCAAAACTATAAGTCTTCATTTCTAGTCTACTTATAGATGTCTCGGACTAGGACATAGATTATGTAGTTGAGCCTTAGGCTCTACGTCGTTCATCATTTGAAGACGAAGAACTACTAAGGAGATCTTGTGGAACTTCATCAACAAAAGGTATGTGGAGACTGAAACTCATATATCACTTGGAAAATCTATTTCTACTCTATCTCCTATATTGAGACATAAGCCGTGTTACAGTATAGTTTTCTATTATACATATTTGAGATTTCGAGCTGAGTTTATCTCGCTTAAATATTTCTCGGAATATGTGTTTGCAAGCTTTCGCTTCGACCAATTTCATCTTATATTCTTGATGCAAGTCAAAAGATGATCATGTGAAAATTAACGGGAAACATCTTACATGGTTTGTGTGATACAATCATTTGGTGTAGACTTAGTATGTTTCGTTATGATTGTAGGATCAGAATATTGTCACAACAATATTCCTGAGAAATAAACGACTGTTCTGCGATATATCGATAATAAACGAATTACTCTGCGACACATCACTAATATTCTGCGACACATCTAAAGATGACTTAAACAATGACGTAATGACAGAAACACGAAGAAAGTGTGACATGTTTGCGATATATCAATAAAACCTTCGAAAGATAAAGGCGGTGCCAGCTGCGATTTATAGCAAGAACTCAGATCCTAAATTGAAGGGAATCTTAACTGTAAATGAGCTGTCATGAGCTGTAATCCACTATGTAAATACCTATATAAAGAAGATGAGTAGTTCCAGAGAATGGGATGAATTTTTGAGTGTTAGGAAAGTTTTTAGGAGAGAGAAAATCTTTGTTAAGTGTTTTGTGTTCTTGATTTCTGTAATTCCATAAGATCATATTAATGAAAAAGTGTTCTTAATCTTCAAGTTATGTCATAAATATTGATAGATTCTTGAATAGGGTGTAGTGTGGGAATTCCTGCAACTACATTTTGGCGCTAGAAATAGGGAGAATCAAGCTTGAGAAATTTCAAATTGTAGTTTGAAGATTTGAAGAAATTATTAGAATTGAAGAGAAATGGTTAGAAGGAGGAGAAATACATCGGAACCACCAACAACGGTGAGAAGAAGTAAAATAATTGTAGGGGAAGGAACAGGTGAATTGGAAGGATCTTTAAGGAACAGATCAGGAAGAAGTAGAATGAGAAATGGAGCAGAAAATTCAATCCAACCACCAAATCAACAAATACGAGCACAAGATAGAAATATGGATCATGATAGAGTAAGTGTGCATACGTGGAGGTCGGATTCGATAGAAGAGGCGGAAATTCAAGAAGAGGAAAGAAATCAAGAAATGGAGGGAGGATTAATTCATGAAGGACGTGAAGTGGAAGATGATTTGAGACAAAGGATACAGGAAGAAAGAAGATTAGAGGCAGAAGAACGTGCTAATCTTACAAGGCAAAATCATGAATTAAGAATGGAAAATTTGAGGTTACAAAACAGAAGATCAAGAAGCAGCATGAGATCAAATTCAAGATCATATAGAGAAGAAGCAAGGAAAAATCTTCCTATACAAAATATTGAGGAAAATTTGATAAATGATCGTTATGCTCCACGCGATGAAACTTTAGACATTAGACATAATCAGATAGAAGGAGAAAATCAAGAAGAGAGAAGGAGAATGTTACGTGATGAAGAGATTCGAAGAAATCGCAGGATTATCGAAGATGATATTGAGAGACATTATATTGAGCAAGTACGTTTAGCAGGAGAAAGAGAGAGATTGCGAGAAGAAGTAGAAGAGCAAGAAATTCAAGCAGCGTTGCGTCAGAATAATCATGACAATCGAGAAAGACGACGTGCGCAAAATCGTAATAATGATAATCTCAATGAGGAATATGAGAGAATTCACAGAGACATAGAAAGGCAACGAAGAGAAACAGTAAGGGATGAGGAAATTCATGGAGAAGAGAATGAAAGACAAATTAACTTGCAAGAAGAAGAAAGTCGCAGAAGAAGGAAAACCAAGATGTTGAGGAAGAAGCGAGAAATATCGCAATACGAGAAAGGCATGAACGCAGACGAAGAGAAGCTGCGTTGAAAAGACCAATTGAGCAAAATTCTGATAGGAATGAACAAATCTTGCGAGAATTGGCAGAAATGAGAGGAATGATAAATAACAGAAGAGAAGGAGGAAGAAGACAACTTGATGAGGCAATCGAAGAGGCTGCGAAAACTCCATTTACTCAAGAGGTACAATTAGGAGGGATACCTCCAAAATGTAATTTACCGGTGTTGACCAGTATATTTGATGGAACTACGTGTGTTGTCCAACATATCAAAGCTTATATTCGATGTATGCTACAATGGGAGAACCATGATGTCGTTTTGTGCAAATATTTTGCGTCAAGTTTAACTGGCGAAGCATTGAAGTGGTTCGAAAGTCTTCCCAAGAATACAATAACTTCATTTATGCACTTGCAAACCACTTTCTTAGGAGCCTACATCAGCAATAATTCTGCGCGACCTGGAATTGAAGATGTGTTTGGATTAAAACAGAGAGTTGGTGAGAGTTTGAAGCACTTAACCATAAGGTGGAGGACAATGTGTAGTGAAATGGCAGGAAGAGTAGATGAAAGATATATCATTTTGTCCTTCATAAATGCTATGTTTGCGACAAATCTATTATACATCCAGGTCTTCAGAGTCAAAAACACAATCACTATGACAGAGTTGCGAGAATTGCAAGAGGAATATATTGCTTTAGAGGAAAAACAAAATGAAATGGAATCTTATCCAACTCTTGTAGGCACAAGTTTAGCCGTAGCAAATGGAAGTTTGTTACCAAGGATGATTAATACAGTAGCAAGTACTTCCCAAAATCCGCGAGAGAAAATGGAGACTGATAATCAACTTAAGATAGTAGCAATGGGGAGTAGAGATCAAGAGGAATTAGAAAAAGAGAGAAATTTTTATAATCGCAATAACAATAATAAGGTCCCACGGTTTGATCAACCGCAGGAAACTTATGGTGGACAGAGGCAGAATTATTCAAGAGAGCAAAGAGGTCAGAGGAATATGTGGGAAGATATCAAATTGCCGCCTTTAAATACTGGTATAGATAAGATTTGGGAAGCGATTATTTTAATGGAGAACATACCCTCACCCTGGAAAATGGGGAAGGAACCACATCCCAACAATCACAATCAAGAATTTTGTCCTTATCATCATTTTCATGGTCATTCTGTGAATAATTGTAGGAATGTGAAAAGAATCATTTTGCGAATGATCGAACAAGGAAAATTAAATCATTTTTTAGCAAGATATTTACAACCGCAGCAATTGCCGCAAGCACCAGAAATTCGCAGAGTTAATGTTGTGAAAGAAGCAGAAACATTTGTCATTGAAGTAGGAGCTACAACAAAAAATCTATTTTGCAATTCAATTGTACATTCACAAAAAACGATAGAGGATTTCCATGATAATGTGCTAAGCAGAGTATTTGCAAGGGATATAGAGGGAAGAGAGGTGATGAATATTGCGAAGATTTCTCCGTTAGAAGAATGGAAGAAACAAGTTATCTCTTTTACTGCAGAAGAGATACCAGAGCCTGGGAAGATGCATGACAATCCATTGGTGGTGAAATTAGAGATAAATCCAAAATATAGAGGAGAAGAAGATGATGATGATGATGCAGCAAGTGATTCCTGGGCAATAGATAAAGTTCTAATTGACACTGGTAGCTCGGTGGACATTTTGTTTTATCATACTTATCGCACAATGGGTGGAAGAGATGATGAGCTAATCCCTTCAACTTACAAGATCTATGGTTTTAATGGCACCGCAAACAAGCCAAAAGGAGAAATTACTATGGAAATTCCATTGAACAAGATATCTTCAAAAATCAAGTTTTGTGTAGTGGATATAGAATCTCCTTACAATGCCTTAATTGGAAGGCCATGGCTCCATGGGATCTTGGGCATAGCATCAACATATCATCAATGCATAAAATTTCCACATCCTCATGGTATTGGGATAATTAAAGGTGATTGGTTTGAAGGCAAAAAGTGTTATGAAGTTGACATTAATACTTGCGAAGAAAGGAATGCTCGAAATCGTAATTGGAATCATAACAGGAAGCAAAATCAGAGAGCTGAGAAATTGATGGTGGACAATATAGAATTGCGGGGGAAAGGGTATACTTCAAGAATAGTTTGTCTCAAAACATTCAATGGCGATTAATCATACAAAAATGGGGAAAAGTTGAAATATTCATTTTTCGCAGGAGCACAAAAAGATGAAGTTGCGAATAATCATTCGTCACAGAAGAAAAGAAGTACAACAATATCATTTTGCGAACAATTAAAAAACAAGATGATTTTGAATATTAAAAGAAAAATTCTGCTCAAAAATGAGAAATTTTTCTATTAAAAAGAAAGAGATGGTGATTTCTAATCATATAAGAATTTTTAATGCTAATGCATAAGACGGGCGCAAATCGCCTAAAAACATATAAGAACGGGACGAACTTTTATGGCGTACACCTTAGTTCGCGGATTCTATTCCGTAAGAGGCAATGTCCTTAAAGTGCGTCATAAGGGGGGTATCTTCTTTACTTTCAATTATCATAAGAACGGGACGAACTTTTATGGCGTACACCTTAGTTCGCGGATTCTATTCCGTAAGAGGCAATGTCCTTAAAGTGCATCATAAGGGGGGTATCTTCTTTACTTTCAATTATCATAAGAACGGGACGAACTTTTATGGCGTACACCTTAGTTCGCGGATTCTATTCCGTAAGAGGCAATGTCCTTAAAGTGCGTCATAAGGGGGGTATCTCTTTGCATGGCTATGGGAAAGTCTATACCGCTGCTGGAACCTAGTCATGGAGATTGGGATTATAGAAAATCCATCCAGGAGAGATAACTTGGATTCCCAACTATATAAGGTTATACCCTGGTTGGGCGCCCGAGAGTTTCTCCTAAGGAATGCAACGTATGATCAAGGCGCCGAGGTACACGGTTGAGATGTGGGTGCCCGGGATGGATGAACCTACCCTGGCCATCCATGGCAAGTCTTGGCTTACGATGTGTTCGGCCCGAAGAAAACCCCACTTAGGGTGCAGTCTTGTAACTATAAGCCATATAAGGCATAAAGGACAAGGCTGGGAAAACAACTGGTTGTTGGCAGAACCGGATGGGAAAGTGCTAGTCTTGTATGGCCGATGTATAATCCTTGAAGGGGCAACCGGGGGGAGAGATAAGGGCGATACCCTCCATTAGGGAGCTGTGTATCAAAAAATACGGCAATGTCATGGGACTTTATATTCGCAAGAATGTTTAGGCCCATCATATTGTCGCGTGACAGAGACAACAATGTCATGGGACTTTATATTCGCAAGAATATTTAGGCCCGTCATATTGCCGCATGACTGGCCAAAAAGCCTAAAGAGAAATGTTAAGATGAGGTCAATGGGTTTTTGCGATAAGATCAAAAGATGAGATAAATGAAATCAATAATAAGAGGATATAAATCGCAAAGACGACAATGTCATAAATCTTAAAAAGCAAAGAGAGAATTAATCTCTCACAAGATGGCTTAGATTTATCATATTGTCGCAGAAAATAAAATAATGATAAGGCAAGATCAATGGATTATTACATATAAGGTAAGAATATCCTGGGATCTTGTCGCATAAAGGTGGAATAATAAGACCTTTAACTAGGAAGGCGAAATAAGACCACAAGAAAAGATATGTCTGCGAAACATATAATAAATTGTTCGCAGAAATATTTGCGATAATTAATTTATCATATTGCAGATTAATAACAAGAGGCAAGTATGGGAACGATGTATAAGAATGATAAATATTGTTATTCATCATTATATGATAAATTCATATAAGTAACGGATGGATAGAAGCAAAAAGGGAATTTATATATATTGAAGAACATCAGGAGTTACAAGTATCTTGTGGAAAGGATGATACAATTTTCCAAAGATAATTATCGCAAGAAAGGAAGAGAAAAATACAGACGAAGATCAAAAAGAAGAAGCAAAATTATTGAGATTTATCTTCACCATTATCTTCATCTTTGTCTTCATTATCTTCATCATCAGTTTCTTCGTCATCTTCGCTTTCATTCTCATCTATATCAGCCTCACTGTCAGAAATAACTGGTACTTCAGATCTGGCTGGGATATTTTCCAAGAGGAAGGGATATAGGCTAAGAGAGAGGTTATTATCATTGCAGACTTTCTCAATAGCGTTATTGCGAACAATGAGAAGATTACTACGCAAATTGGAGTTAGATATTTTTATCTTCTTTCGCAGTCTAGTGATCTTATCATTGCGGGAAGCAAGATTATTCGCAAGACCACTTTTTTCTTCTTCAAGTTCTGCGATCCTTCTAGCATGTTTTTCTTCAGATTCTGCGATAACACAATAACAAGTTAGAAATTTATCAAGAATTTACAAAAAATATAAAGATGTTAGAGGAGCAATAAATAACCTTCTCTTTCATGAATCATTTCTTGTACCAAGGTTGCCTGTTCGGTGTGAAGACTGACATCTATTGCTAAGTTTTTCCTAGCATTATCGAGAATTGTCGCAGCCCATGCGAATTCATCATCATTTTGAATGAGAAGATGGGAACGGATCTGTTTTTCTCTTTTAAGAAGTTCAATATTTTCATCCTTAAGTCTATCTCTCTCAAGTTCAGTGTCAATAAGGGCATTGCGGAACTTTGATAGAGCTTCAGCGCCTTGAAGAGTAATGCGTTCTTTCTCCTTCTCAAGTTCCTTCTTTTGGGATTTCAAGGTTTTGATTCTTTTTCCAAATTCATCTCTACAAGTCTTAAAACTATTGGATATACTCAAAGTAGATCTATAATCCATTCTTATAAGGGAAATGTGAAATCTAAGTTCATCCATAGATAGAGCATTAATTTTTTCATCGGAATAATTATTTAAAGCGTCATTAAGACGCTGAAGAAGAATGGATTCATCTATGGGTTCATCAAAAGAATTAAGAATAAGAGCTTCATCAGTAAGGTTATAGGCATCTGCAAAATGGTTGTTTAAATAAGCTAAAATAGCAAGAAAGAAGAAAGTAAAAATAAAATAAAATAAATCATACAAATAATTTGTTTGCAGAACTTCTCCTTGTCAGCTAGTTTTTGTTGAAGAACTTCAACATCTACTTCAAGCGACTTATTCTTATTAAGGAGCTCAGTATTCCCAGATACTTCCAATTGTTTACATTTTTCGCGAAGAATGGATATTTCATCTTCGTATTGCTTATTCTTTTCGCGAAGTTTCGCAGACTCAGATTGTGAATCAGTAAGCCTTCTTTGTGATAATGATAATCTATTTTCTAATTCCGAAGCAACGGAAAAAGAAGCTCTAGCATCCTGTGGCAGATAAGAGAAAATAAGTAAGGGTAAAAAGAAGATCTTCGAAATTCATGACAAGTGTAAAGGGGCATACCAATGAAGCTAGTGCATGAAGAAAATCTGGATTGATAAATCTCGAGACTCCTTTAAGATCTTTATTATTGGTTAAGATGGAAGCATCGCAGATTTTTGAGAGATAATTGCAAGCGTGAGCAATATCGTCATCACCAATACCTTGCATGGGATTTCTAAAGATATTTGACAATTGATCCATAGGAGTCTCAGGTTGAGAAAGACCCATCGCAGATCTAACTCTTGCGGAGGAAAAACGTAATGAAGAGGTGCCCATGGTAGCATCATTATTAATTCTTCCGCTCTCTTCAACCTCATTATCTTTTTAAGAGACAGAAGAAATGTCTTTAAGTGGTTGTGTTTTTCTTCTCTTTTTTGGAGGACTCTCAGCATTTTGATTCTCATTGCGATGAGGAGAAGTGCCAGAACTCTCATTTGGAGTTATTAATTTTTTGCCTTTATCCTTGGCTTCAACTACTGCGACAAATGGTATTTCCTAGAAAACAACCACACATGAAGATAAGAAACAGGGGCAACAATATATTGTTAAAAGTTATAAGAGAATGTTTCTTACTTCATCTGTGAAGGTTTTCAAAATTTTCAGGAGATTGGGATTCCCAGTACTGATGTAGCTAGCCTTCATTTTTCCAATCTGATAACAAATAATTCAATAACTAGTAAGAATAGTATATTTATCTGAATTTGCGAATAATGATTAACTTCGCGAGATATACCTCAGAATTCTTTTCAGGCCAATTAAAAATCCAAGGGCGATAAGCCGCAAGATATGCAGGATTCGCAGGGAGGTTAAGAGTACCAGAAATATATGGACCTTCAAGGAGGAGAGGAAATCTACACCATTTATCATCCTTAGAGAAGCGTGGAAGATTGTTTTTTGTGGAATGATAGTCTATGTCTTGCATAAGAATTTTATCCTTCGCAACCTTTTTATCCTTATTCAAACGAATAGCCCAACACGTGCTTTCTTTCTTCATAGGAATCACTTGATAATTCGCAAAGAAGTTCTCCACGGTATATTTCGCTGGAATAATTGGGATTTTTTCATAATCAGGATGTTTCGCATCATCAGGATAAAGGGATCCTTTACCAGCTCCACGGGAAGCATATTCAAGAATGAGGCGAATACAATCTCCACTTAGTTGGCAAATTGCTCGCGAAAGTTTAGCATGAGAAATAATCTCATAAAAAAGAGGGAGATCTGGGTCATAAAGAGGAATAGGAAGGCCAGCTTCTAATTGACCTAGCGAAACAAGGATTTTCTCATTAGAAGAAGGAAATCTTGAAACAAGATCAATGGAGAGATCAGAGTCTGAAGATTGATTAGGGATCTCAGAAAGTGTGAAACCTAAGGATTGAAGCTTCTGCTGGTGTTTTTTCAAAGTGGATTGACCTAATTTTTTAGCAGGAGCCATTTCTTCGTATGGGAACGATGATTAAAACAAAGAAGAGAAAAGAAAAAAAACTGAAAGAATAATTGAAATTTGGAATTTGCGGAAGGAGACGATGAATAGTGAAGTTGAAGAGAAGAAAAGCGAAAGTAAAAAGAAGAAGAGGGATTAACAAAGATGATATTTATAAGAGAAGAAAATTATCGAGAATATCAATGTGCATTCAATGAAGAAAGGACATGAATGGTCAGAACTCAACGGTTGGAAGAATACGTGTCAAGGGATAAATGGAGGAAAAAACATGTGTAGAATATTTAGCGATGGATATAGAGACGTGTCAGAATAAAGGAAATATGAAAAGACAAGATGTATTAATATTCTTGAAAAACATGAGTTGCGGCAAATCAAGAAATTTAAATTCTCATGATCTTTATCTTCTTCGCAGAAAAGATATGAGAAGAGGCAAGATGTAGGATCAGAATATTGTCACAACAATATTCCTGAGAAATAAACGACTATTCTGCGATATATCGATAATAAACGAATTACTCTGCGACACATCAGTAATATTCTGCGACACATCTAAAGATGACTTAAACAATGACGTAATGACAGAAACACGAAGAAAGTGTGACATGTTTGCGATATATCAATAAAACCTGCGAAAGATAAAGGCGGTGCCAGCTGTGATTTATCGCAAGAACTCAGATCCGAAATTGAAGGGAATCTTAACTGTAAATGAGCTGTCATGAGCTGTAATCCACTATGTAAATACCTATATAAAGAAGATGAGTAGTTCCAGAGAATGGGATGAATTTTTGAGTGTTAGGAAAGTTTTTAGGAGAGAGAAAATCTTTGTTAAGTGTTTTGTGTTCTTGATTTCTATAATTCCATAAGATCATATTAATGAAAAAGTGTTCTTAATCTTCAAGTTATGTCATAAATATTGATAGATTCTTGAATAGGGTGTAGTGTGGGAATTCATGCAACTACAATGATTATTTCAATAACTTGAAAATTGCATTGATGCTAATAGTGTGTGAAAACGGCTATTTTCATCCTCTAAAAAAGTTTCAATGATTGAAATAAGATTTTAGAACACTTAACCATTATTGGATATGACATGTTGTGTACTCTTGCACATATGTAATCCATGTCCGAGATCCATAGTATGCGTACCCGTACGCGTACTTGTTGGCTTGAGAAATCATTGAACCTAAGTATGCGCACCCGTCCTCGTACTGGAGTAAGGTTCATGTCCGAATATTTTTGCTAGGATTGGAAATACGCGTACCCGTTTGCGTACTGGCGAAACCCAATCTTGGTCCGGGTATTTCAAGTATGCGTACCCGTTTGCATACTTGAAGGTTAAAGTTCTAAAATCGGTTATGTCATGAACTTAAACATTTATTAAATAAGGAATGCAATTTTTAAAAACCTTGGATATGAGAATATAGAAATTGAACAACTCTTTAACTAGTTTCATTTGAGTCATTTGAACTAGTTATGGTTAAGATGAACAAGGTTGATATGAGGGTGATCATATGGCTAATATCGGTTAGCTATTATTGAGTCAACATGGTGTATACATTTAGGTACGGTTATATAAACCTAAATATGGGTACATTTCATTTTTGTGTAACAAGCTAAGTTCAATCTAACGGTTGAAAGATATTAGCTTGGTTGAATCAGGTTTTTCATCTAACGGTGAATATTGAATGCTTTGTTACTAAGCTAACATTAATTGCAAACCCTGATTTGAAAGACTATATAAGGGAAAACTCTAGCAACTGGGAAACCTAATCCCCACACTTCTGTGTGTTACTAGTTGCATAAACAAGAGTCGATTCTCCTTTAACTTTAGGTTTGTCACGAGACCCTATAGGTTAACGACTTGAAGACTTCATTTGGATTGTGAAGCTAGACCCAACTATTTTCTTTGTAGTTGCGTGATATGATCTTGATATTTCTATCGTGTTGAGTACAATTGTAAGAATTGGCTCGAGACTCATATCTCTGATAGGCAAGATAGAAAAGTAATCACAAACACCTTCGTCTCATCATTTATGATTCCACAATATCTTGTTTCGTTAATCGATTAAGATTATTATGAGGTGATTGATAATACTTGGCTGTTCTTCGGGAATATAAGACCAGTTTATCAATTGGTTCATATTCACCTTAATTTATCAAAAGACTGAACAAAAACTCGTAGGTATTTTTGTGGGAGACATATTTATCTATTACAATAGAGTTTTCTATGTGAGACAGATTTGTTTACTAAGTCTTTGACTTTGGGTCGTAGCAACTCTTGGTTGTGGGTGAGATCATCTAAGGGAATCAAGTACGTAGTATCCTGCTAGGATCAGAGGCGTAAAGAACGCAATTATACCTTGAATCAGTGTGAGATTGATTAGGGTTAAACTATAGTCCAGTCTGAAGTTCATTGGTAGTAGGCTAGTGTCTGTAGCGGCTTAATACAGTGTGGTGTTCAAAGCTGGACTAGGTCCCGGGATTTTTCTGCATTTATGGTTTTTTACATTAATAAAATTCTGGTATCTGTGTTATTTCTTTTCCGCATTATATTTTGTTATATAATTGAAATATCATAGGTTGTGCGTTGTATCGAGCAATTAGGAAATCCATCCTTTGGTTGTTAATTTAAATTGATTGATCCTTGAACATTGGTCTTTGGTACCGTTCAACTTACTCCTCTTATATTCAATCGGGCTCACAAATTTCTATTTACGGATTGCATATTGAATTGAGAAATAAAGATATAAACTCTTGTATATAATTTTCTCTAGATTGATTCTGACTGTCTGATTCTCTAGAAATTATATTGGAGTAAGTCCTCTCAGATTTCCAAACGAATTGTTGGGTGTGGTTGTTGTATTCCCGCATTTTCAAATATAGTTGATCCCTAACCAAGTCTCACACCTATTAAGGTACAGTCATGTTCCTTACGCCTTTTGAATCTCGCAATACTCTGCGCACTTGATTCCCCATGCTGACGTCCTTTACATCCTAGAAGTTTCTATGACACAAAGTCGAAAACTTATAAACAAACCTGTATCCCACAGATAAGTTTATTCTATTTTTGTTTTTATCTTAAGATAAAGATCAAGGTGAACAAGAAACTCAACTAATAATCCGGTCTTATACTCCCAAAGAGCAGCCTAGAAATATTAGTCACCTCACAATAACCTAACTGATTAACATAAGAAGTTATTACGGAATCACAAGATTCTGAGACGAATAAATTGTTGTGATTAATTTTTATATCTTACCTATAGGAGATAAATCTCGAGATAATCTTAGAGAAGATTAAAATCAATATGATAGAAAAAGTAAGATCAGGATACGCAACTACAAAGAAAATAATTTTACCTGGCTTCAAGAATCCCAAGCGAAGTCTTTAAGTCGTTAAACCTAGTAATGGTTTTCAGAAGAACTGAAAACCTAAGTTAATGGAGAATCGACTCTAGTTTGCCACTAGAACTCATGAGAGTGTCGTGATTAGGTTTCCCAGATGCTAAAGTTCCTCCTTATATAGTCTTTCAAATCAGGGATTCTTACAATCAAAGCTAAGATAGCTTAGTAACAAAGCACTTAATATCCACTATTAGATGAACTCATGATTTAAGATTCAAGCTAAGTTTGCTTTGAAAATAAGCAATCAATCTCCAATGTTAGATGGTATTAGCTTGATAAACACCGATGAAATATACCTATATTTAGATATGGGTGAACCGTACCTAAACGTGAATAATAAGTTGGCTCAATAACAGTTAACCGAAGTTAGCAATATGAACACTTTTATCTTAGACATATTTATCTAACACTTCTAGATCAAATCTGATAATCAATCAACCATCAAATGAATCTAAATATGTTTCAAGAGAGATGCTCAAATTCATTTTCTCATAAAAATATCCATGAACAATTTGAAACTTATTCGGTTTGGTTTGTAAGTTTAAAAAGTACTTATACAAGAACCAATTCATGAACATAATGTCACGGTTTGCAAAGCAAGTTCGCATACCTTAATACATTAAAGTTCCAGAGACTTTAGTTTGCAAACAAACCTGAGTTCATGAGTATAGACAATAGTTACCATACGAGTATGTGAACAAGTTGTGGTACTTATCGATTTTAGAACCTAACCACTGAGTTCGCAAACTGAGTACGCGAACCACAATTATGGACCTTGACTAGTCTTTCCGTTCGCAAACCACAGTTCCAGACCTATCACAGGTAAACCCGTTCACAAACAAGAGTTCCGGACCTAAACTAGTACTTCATAGTTCGCATACTGGGTACGCATACTGTGTGCATCTAGACATTGGTAGTATTTCTAAAACTCTCATTCAATCAATTTGAAACATCCTTATAAGACAACAATGATAAGATTCAAGTAATTTTCAAATGATTAATTGATCAACAAAAAACTTTCTAAGTTAGCATCAAATGATTGTCTCACACAAATCATGTAAGATGTTCAAGGTAATTTTCACATGATTATCTTGGCTTAATATTCAGTTTTGAACAAATGAGTTATTTACAACTGTTAGAGCATAGCTTGGTTGAAATCACCAAGCGTTGGTATGTCAAGTTTGGTTGTCATATTTTAGTATCAAAACTCATTTAGAGTCGCTTGATTAAATACTAGAGTCAATTTCATTTATGTTAGACTAGAAAGTCTAGGAATGTTGAAACATACACGTATTACTTTGAAGACCTGAAGAATGAGAAGAAGTGACGAACTACAATGACAACATCATCCTTCCACTTGAGGTTAGTAATATTTGATTGTGTTGTTCTTAATCTTCAAATATGTGTTGATTATTATGAATTCTTGTGAGGGGTGTAGTGTAGGAATTCATGCAACTACATAATGGAGCTAGAAACAGGGATGTTTCTGAGCAAAGATTGAAATTGTGATTTGTAAGAATTTGAAGAAATTGGAGAAGATTTTTACGTGATTTGCAATAATACATCAAAATTGAAAGAATGGTTAGAAAAAGAAATACATCAGAACAACCAACAACCGTAAGGAGGAGTAAAAGACTTGCTGGAGAAGAGACAAATGAAATAGGAGAATATTCAAGATTAAGAACAATGAGCAACAGAACAAGGAATAATGGAGAAAATCAAGTTCAACAACCGAATCAGCAAACACCGATACAAGATAGAACTGTGGATTATGACAGGGTAAGTGTGCACACTTGGCGAAAAGATTCAATAGAAGAAGCAGAAAATCAACAATTAAGAAATGGAAGGCGAGAGGGAAGAGATCAAGAAGCGGTTGGAGGATTAATTCATGGGGATGACGAAAATGAAGCAGTATAGGCTTTAAGACAAAGAATACAAGAGGAAAAGAGGTTAGAGGCGGAAGAACGCTGAATTTAACAAGACAAAATCACGATTTAAGAATGGAGAATTTGAGGTTACAAATTAGGAGATCAAGAAGTACTGTAAGATCAAGTTCAAGATCATTGAGAGAAGAAGTAAGGATAAATTCCCCTGTGAGAAATGCTGGTGAAAATATTCGAGAGGAAATGCAAAATCCAAATGAAGAGCAACATCATGGAGAAGAAGAGATGATTAATGATCGCTACATTCCACGTAGTGAAACTTTGGATGATATGCGTGATAATAGAAATCAAGAGGGTGGAAATAACCAAGATGGTGAAGAAAATCGAGAAGAAGGTAGTAGAATATTACATGAGCGAGAAATTCAAAGAAACCGAAGAGTAATTGAGGATGAAATTGAGAAACATTATGTTGAGCAAGCACGTCTAGCTTGCGAAAGAGAAATATTGAGAGCAGAAGTGGAACAACAAGAGCTTCAAGAAGCAATACATCAGAATAATCATAACAATCGAGAAAGGAGACGCGCAAGAAATCGCAACAATGATAATATCAATGAGGAATATGATAGAATACAAATAAGAATAGAAAGACATCGAAGAGAAATGGTGAGAAATGAAGAAAATCGCAGAAGAGAAAATGAAAGTCATAATCATTTGCGAATTCAAGAAGGAGGTGAAGAAGAAAATCGCGGGAGAAGGCGGAATGAAGATGCTAAAGAAGAAGCACAAAATCTCGCAAGGCAAGAAAGACATGAACGCAGAAAAAGGGAAGCTACACTGAAAAGACCAATGGATCAAAATTCAGCTGGGAATGAACAGATCTTGAGAGAGTTAACAGAAATGAGGGGAATGTTAAATAACAGAAGAGTGGAAGGAAGAAGGAAACTTGATGAGGCCATTGAAGAAGCTGCGAAAACTCCATTCACCCAAGAAGTACAATTAGAAGGAATACCCCCAAAATGAAATTTTCCAACGTTAATCTGTATGTTTGATGGAACTACTTGTGCTATTCAACATGTAAGAGATTATGTTAGGTGTATGCTACAATGGGAAAACCATGATGATGTATTATGCAAATATTTCGCATCCAGCTTAATAAGCGAGGCGCTAAAATGGTTCGAAGGTTTACCTAAGAACACTATAACTTATTTCAATCATTTGCAGACTACATTTTTGGGAACATATATAAGTAACAATTCTTCGCGACCTGGCATTGAAGATGTATTTGGATTAAAGAAAAGGGTTGGTGAAAGCTTAAAACATCTAACCATAAGGTGGAAAACAATGTGCAGTGAAATGGCATGCCGCGTGAATGAGAGATATCTCATATTATCATTCATTAATGCAATGTTCGCAACCAATCTGTTATACGTCCAAATATTCAGAATCAAGAATACCATCACAATGACAGAGCTGCGAGAATTGCAAGAAGAATACATTTCTTTGGAGGAGAAACAAAATGAGATGGAATCATACCCTATTGCGAATACCAGTTCAATTGCAGCAAACACAAGTCTACTTCCCAGGTTAATAAATACAGTGGCGAGCACTTCGCAGGTGAAGCAAGAAAAGAGTATGGATGATGGATAACGGAAATTAGTAGCTATGGGAAGCAGAGATCAAGAAGAGTTCTAAAGGGAAATAAAAAATTTCAATCGAGGTGGAAATAATAAGATTTAGAGGCTAGATCAACCGCAAGAGACTTATGGTGGTCAGAGATAAAATTATTATAGAGGGCAAGGAAGTCAGAAGATAATATGGGAAGAAATTAAGATGCCACCTCTAAATGCTAGCATAAATAAAATTTGGGAGGCTATAATTTTGATGGAGGACATACCCGTACCCTAGAATATGGGAAAAGAGCCACACCCAAATAATCGAAGTCTAGAATTTTGCTCTTATCATTATTTTCATGGTCACTCAACAAATGAATGCAGGAATGTAAAAAGAATCATCTTGAGGATGATAGATCAGGGAAAATTAAACCATTTTCTAATAGGACATCCACAGTCTTAGCAACTACCCCCAGCCCCAGAAATTCGCATAGTGAATACAACAAAGGGAGGAGAAACGTTTGTGATAGAAGTTGGAGCAAAAGCGAAGAATATATCTTGTAACTCCATCATACATTCATACAAAACTATAGAAGATTTCCACGACAATGTTCTAAGCAGAGTTTTCGCGAGAGATGCTGATGGGAGAGAAAAATGAATATTGGGAAAGCTTCGCCATTAGAAGAATGGCAAAAGCAGACAATTTCTTTCACTGCACAAGAAGTACCTGATGTTGGTGCAAAATTAATCACCCAAACAATCTTCGAGATGTGCGTATGATGATCAAATCGCCGCCGTTGATGAAGAATCTCCAAACAATTGATCAGAAAAGGTGGGGGGTACCTGCAAAAACACTCCGATGCTAAAATCAGCGGATGTTCTATGCAAGTAGGTTGTTAGGAAAAGGAAAGAAGTTGTGTACCTTTTGTGTTGAGATTTAGCCTCTATATATAGGCAGAAATAGATGTAGCTTTAGGGTTTTGATAGTTATCCTAATAACTACCCTCATGTGTATAAATCCCAAAACACGTCCAGATTCATGATAAACCCTAATATTTATCATAATCCTTATTTATCTTGAATAATAATTATCTTGAATAATTATTAATATTTAAGATAATTATCCCTTTAATTTAGGATCCTGTATTTATCTCAAACAATATTAATAATTATAAATAAATATTCAAGACTCCTGGGCTTCAATAATAAGCCTAGTGGGTTTCCACAATAAACCCACTGGTTTCCCTAACAACCCAAATCCAGGCTTCCACAATAAGCCATGTGGGTTTATACAATAAACCCAACGGTTTCCACAATAAACCGTACTAGGCTTCCACAATAATCCATGTGGGTCTCCACAATAGACCCACCGGTTTCCACAATAAACCGTACTATGCCCATTCCGAATAGCTTGTGCGATACGCACGTACACTATTTATATAGGGTACAAACACTGAGCTTGGAGAGATGCATAACAATTCATTAGTGGTAAAACTAGAGATAAATCCAAAACAAAGAGAGGATGGAGAAGAAGGTGGGGATGATGAGGTCGAAGATTCATGGGCAATCATTAGAGTTTTAATTGATACGGGGAGTTCTGTAGATATCCTGTTCTATCAAACTTATAAAACAATGGGAGGAAGAGATGAGGATCTAATACCATCGACTTATAAGATCTATGGTTTCAATGGTACTGCCAACAAGCCCAAAGGGGAAATTACAATGCGAATTCCATTGAAGGGGATATCTTCTAGTATTCTATTTTGTGTTGTCGATGTTGAATCTCCTTACAATGCCTTGATTGGCCGACCTTGGCTGCATGGGATTCTAGGTGTAGCGTCAACCTTCCACCAGTGCATTAAGTTTCCTCATCCCATCGGTGTTGGAGTCATAAAGGGAGATTGGATTGATGGAAAAAAGTGCTATGAAATTGATATGGAATCTTGCGAGGAAAGGGCTGCGAGGAACAGAAACTGGAAACATAACATCAAACAAAAGCAAAGAGGTGAAAGACTGATGGTGGATATAGTAGAACGGCGAGAAGAAGGAATTCTTCAAAGTCAACATGTGCTGAAACCAATAGATGGCGAGCGTCTCGCAGATGAAGAAAATGTAGCAAATCGAAACAAAGAACGTGGACATGGGCTACTAAATATGATATACTCATTCCAGCTGATTAGTACATACATACACTATCTTTTGCTTCAAAAAAAAAAAACTATCTTTTATTGTGCTCTGCTTATACTTAAAGATATAATCCTTACAATTCCCTTGCTTTAACATTTCATTGTTCACTTATCAGAGTTATCTCTTTTCTTTCATTCCATATATACAAACTGTTTGTCTTTTGAAAGCCATGTTAGGAAAAAAAAATCCATGTTTTTCATTTTGTTGAACCCATGCTTCTATGCAAGCTCTTGAAAGCCAGCCCGAGGCCCTTTTTGGATTGGATACAATATGTAGAGGTAAGTTTCTTTTCACAAATTTGGAAAAGCTAGGTGTATAAAAGTCATATGTGGTTAAATAAATATCCGTAAATGGCTGGTTAGGTTACTCTTCGGAATATATGTACATGTATCGACCAATAATTTCGTTTATATAGTCGGTCACAATAACATATGATACTATAGATGCACATGACATGGATGTACACACTTTTTTACAATGAAGGCACTTTTTCAATTTTTGAATGTTTTTTCCTTGGATTTTGATTAGATATAAACGAATGCATAACAGATTATGTTGTAAAAATGTTCTTTTGGAGTTGTTTTCCAGACGGTAATCGGAAAAAAGGAGTGCGCATCATAAGTCAAAAAATTTCATGAATCAGTATCAACCTTTGAATCCTTGAGACGATACCACAATATAAGTTTTGTATTGTTGCAGGAGCTGACGACATGTGAAGCCCAAGGCCACGCCTGGAATTAAACACGAGGGTTTCCTTACCTCAATCCACAAGCACCTGTAATTCTTAGAAGCATGATATCTGCTAACAACAGTAAATTTTAAGGTCATTTTGTGGTTATTTATTATTATTGAAAATATCATAGTGGTTCATTTTTTGGCTATGCAGATTTTATTGTTTCATACAATTTTTCACTTTCTTTCGTCAGTGCACTTTAACTCTTGGAATGATGAATCTTATCCCGTGCAGAGCACGGGCGTACAACTAGTTAATTAATAATAATAATATGGTTTCAGGTGAATTTTCTTTGTTGTAGTTAAAAGCTGGATCAAGCTCGATTTCTAGAATTTCTGGCCCCACCGTAAAATATTTAGACCAATTGGAAATTTTTGTTTTTTCACACCACCAATTCGTATTTCCCACACCTTCAGACCTAAAAAAATAACGTATTTTCCACACCTTCAAACTTAAAAAAATAAAGGAACTTGCATCTCAGTCATCTTTACATCGAACTCCTCTACACTGATGAATGCCGTCTCTGTAAAAATACAATTTTTTTTAATCTTTTTTTCTATTTACTTTTATTATTGTCTTTTCTTACTCATAGGGTCCTCTTCTTCATCGGATACCTGTAGTATTTCAATCATTAGTTTTGGTTATTGTTATTATTTATGAAGATTATATAAGTGCCCTAAAAGTAGGGCTATTTTGCGTTTCCTCCCCTCTAAAGATCGTTAATTAGTGTTCTCCCCAAATAGATTAAAATTAGTGTTTCCTCCCCTCGTCAGTTTTTCCATCCCTTGCTCGGTTAGCTGAGTCAGCAGTCGTGTCCACGTGTCAAGGACATAAAATTTTATGATGAACTACCTAAAATGCCCTCTTCTTCTTCCCCAAACCTTTTTAAGTCGGATTTTTTTTTTTCATTTTCTTTGTTCTGTTCGGTAGGTAGATGCTCCTACTCTGAAAACCCACTGTTGTTTGATAAAAGCATCATCATCTATAGCCCATCTCAAATCAAACCATAGATCCAAATTCAAAGACCCAGTTTCTATTTGGTTGAATTCATTCAATAATCAATTAAGGTCCCATCAATAATTAATCCATTAAGCCTCTCTTTAATCAAATCAAACACAATTTGAAATATCTTCAAGTGAAGCTCCTGTTATTGTTCCATAAAAACAACAAAATAAGCTTCTTTGAAGCCATTATTAACTTCCATTATGGAAGATAAGCTGAAGTAGGTTTTTCCTAGAATCGATCTTGATTAAATGGTGATTAACAACAACCATGGATTTGAGGATATCTGGATGTGATTGAAATTGGGTTTCATTTAAAATACTCAATAAAGAAAAAATGAACAACTGGTGGTGTGGTGGTGATGGAATTCGTTTGTCGGCTGAAATTGGGTTCTTATATGCACTGAAATTGAGTCGAAGCAATAGATGAAACTGTTGATGCCTTGATGGACAGGAATCGGTGATGTTGCCGAGATTGAGATAGTTCGGAATAAAAATTGATGTTATGCTAATTGGGAAAGAAATAATTTTGGAAATTGAGGTTTGCTGGTGTTCATTAAATTGGGTATACGGCGCGCAAGTTATAACCCTAAGGATGTCACTATCCATGTACAAAAACCCCAACAAAACAAATTGTTCACAAAAACCCCATTTAATATAAACTGTCTATATTAGCCTTCTAATTTAAATCACCCCAACAAAAATAAAAACAACCCTCATTTAATTTTAAATCACCCCAACAAAAATAAAAATCAACCCCACCACCATCGCAACCACTGCACTATACCACCACCACCACGCCACCACCATCGCCTCCACTGCACCACCGCCGCACCACCACCACCGCCCCCGCACCACCGCCCCGACACCACCACCACCGCCCCCGCACCACCACCGCCGCCCCCGCACCACCACCGCCGCCGCACCACCGCCCCGAAACCACCACCACCGCCCCCGCACCACCATCGCCGCCCCCGCACCACCACCGCCCCCCCCGCACCAACACCGCCCCCGCCCACCACCGCCGCCGCCACTGCACCACCGCCGCCAGAATCGCACCATCGCAACCACGGACCAGCGCCATCGCGACCACCACCGCCAATATCGCCGTCACCAACCACCACCGCCACCACAACCACTGCCAACCGCCGCTGTCACCAAAATGATCAACAAAATGAGAAAAAATGATGCAACCAAACTGAAAATGAGAAAAAATGATTAAACCAAACTGAAAAAATGATGGAACCAAAAATTTCTTTGTGCAAATAATTTCTCGTGAAAAATGATGTAACCAAACCGAAAAATGATGGAACCAAAATTGGTTTCACCAAAAAAAATAGATGAAACCAAAATTGGTTTCACCAAAACTAGATGAAACCTAATTAGGTTTCATCATTTTTCCACATATTGTCATTTCACCGACACAACTTCAATGATGAAACCAAACCAAAAAAAAACTAGGCAAAATAAGAAGAAAAATGATGAAACCAAATAGAAAAAAATGATGAAACCAAAATAATTTTTTTCATCATTTTTCTACGTTTCATCATTTTTCTACGTATTATAGCTCAGCTCAAACAAATCCGCAACACATTGCATCTTCTCTTGTAATTCCAACAACATCTCTCAGCCCCTCAAGCACATAACCAACATAAATTTGATAGATAAGTAGTTGATGACTATCCAACTATCAAGTTTATAAAGTAAACAAAAAAATCATGCTATTAAATATGATTGCACGAATTTATCAGCCATAACAGATATATAACAAAGATTGTGCACAACCAGCAAAAGGAAATCAAGGCGGATATATAGGTTAAAGAATGCTAACAAGGTGCATGATTTCATTATACTTTTTATTCTGAAGTGCTTCATTTTTCATGGTAGCCCTACAAGATAGAAAATATATCCATATATGAGCGATTGATGGCCATAAAGACTCATCTTAGCACTTTAAGAATCATTATCTACTATAATGATGTAAACTAGAGGCTAACTTTCCTGATTAGAGAAAGAAGGTGGTATGAATCCACCACCTTTACTCATATTACTTTCTTTGTTAATCTATTTGGATTATTGATAGACATGAATGAAGGTACACAACATATATAGTAAGTGAAAAGGCAAACTGGCTTATAAATCACAGCATCATTGTTTTATAATTTTTGCCTAATAATGGCTTTAAAAGCATAAATTCAACCAAATGGAAAGGAGGCATGTTTTCAGCATAGTTCAAGACTGCAAGTGCAAACAATCCTCCAACAACTACAAACTGTGCTGAACTAATCTAACACTATCAATTTGCTCAAAAATCATAATATAGTCGATTAAAATGAGTACCGAGTGTGTGCAAAACAGGTCCATGTACTTACCCGTTTAATCATTGCGCTCATTAGATCCTCCAAGGAGTCACAACTATTAGACATAGCTCCACCATGCGACTTATTCTGATCCAAGAGAAAATTTTCTTGGATCAGAAGATACATCACACCAACTAGTATAATTATACACTGTTAAGGAAGAAAGCATGAAAACATAAAGGATAAGTTCTTGGGCAGAAAAAAAGATTCAATGCCTACAACCTAGTAGGCTTAGATGCCAGGTCTATCATAAACATCTTCCTTCAATTCAATTCAACCATTATAACAAGCCATGTCTACTATAGCACACAGATAAGACACAACAAAAATGTTTGACCCAGTTAGATCTTTAGCAAAGACAAAAGGATAAATTGTTACTGTTCAAGCCAAATATGTGAAAGCTAACAGCAATGAGACACAGAGGGAGAGAGAGAGAGATTACCATGAGAAGAGATGGTGCTACAGAAGGGTCCACTAAGTTATATACATCAAGTTTGGGGAAAACATGATGCACTAACTGCTTATGGGAGCTTTTCTACATCCATTAATCCCTTGTTGAAGTAAAAAAAACTAAATTTGTTGTTGTCAATCAATTCTTGGTTGAGAACTGTGAGATGCTAATAGACTCAGTTCCATACCACATCCATTAATCCCCAAACTCAGTTGCGTTAATAAACCCTAAATCTGTTCCAACTGCATGAATTCCTATTCAAATCCACCATCGTCACTAATATTCAACCATCTACTTCTTCTCACATGAACCCAATTCAGTTAAACCCCAACTTTGTTGTTGCACTGTTGAAAGAAAATGAAATAGTTGGTTTGAATCTCAACACTAGAACACCACAAATCGACCTCGCAAAGAATACCCAATTTCAGTCTGAATACAAATACAATCCATTAATTAGAGACAATCTTCTTCTCCATGAAATCCCCCACGAAATCTCCGAGAACTTCATCAATTTCAGACCATAAAGAAACCCCCAAATTCATTGCTATTGAATAACTTTAACTTGATGTGTAATATTGAATTGAAATGAAATCATCGATGGCAAAACACATATGGAGATCGACAACCACCTTTGCCTTGCAAACTCTCACCTTCGATTCATCTGTGAAATCGGTATCCCACCATGAAGTAGAAAATGCAGCTGCTTGAAAAGAGAAATCAAAATCGTCACTTATACAGTAATAGAAACACAATTTACTCTTATTCTTCTGCTGGTGATGATGGTCGGAGGAGATCCATTGTTGCTGCTGGTGTTCGTGGAGATCCATTATTGTTGGTGTTCGTGGAGATGACGGTGGTGGGAGAAGGAGACGAAAGAAGAAGAAAAAAGAAGAAGAAGAAAAGCTAAAAGGGTACGATTGGGTTTTTTTAAAGTAAAAAAACTAAATTTTATCATTATTATTTGACCTGGGGTTTTTGTGCCACTTTCTTTTGAAACGGTTTTTATTTGTCAAAAATAATATGACTGGTTTTTTCTTATCACTAGTTTGTTCACCTAGGGGTTTTGTCACTAGTTTTGTTGGGTATAACCCATTTGCATAACTGGTGCAGTGAAGATGGAGAAGGGTATGTATGTTAGCCGTAGTTGGGAGAAGGATCTATCAGTAACTGAAACCAATTTGCTCTCCGAGCTTCCCTCCCTTTGTTGTAAATTAGGTATGCAAATCAGAGAAATGGTGTGTGTGGGTGGGCGGGGTGAATACGACCCCTTCACTAGCTTACCGGTACGAGAAAGGATAACATAGTCTTGATTGGAAGTGAATCTGTTATAAGGAACGGAGTGATGTTCCATGGATTTAGCGATTTGTCTTTGGTTTCATTGACCGAAGAAGATGAGGGTATTTTGGGAACTATGTGTGACACGTGTATGTTTTTACCACCTGTACAATAATACTAACTCAGCTAACCGAGCAAGGGATG
Organism: Papaver bracteatum; assembly: GCA_023529315.1. Lineage (NCBI taxonomy): Eukaryota > Viridiplantae > Streptophyta > Magnoliopsida > Ranunculales > Papaveraceae > Papaver > Papaver bracteatum. The sequence continues at coordinate 1,542,016 of JAJJWX010001467.1, forward strand.
GAAAAACTAACGAGGGGAGGAAACACTAATTTTAATCTATTTGGGGAGGAAACACTAAGTAGCAATCTTGGGAGGGGAGGAAACTCAAAATAGCCCCTAAAAGTATGTTGTTTTGGTTCATACCTCTTAGGATGGTGCAATGGATGCTATAATGAAATTATTGAAGCCGTGGAAAGGTTGAAGATTAGATTCTTCTATATACAACTGATTTCTCAACTCTATGGTAATATCCATGCACTGTGTTTTTGGCTTATATTATTCCATAATGTATTTTATTACTTTAATTGGGATAACATTGTTAAGTTCCTTGACTCACGCTTAAGAAATGATCGTGGTGGTTGTAAAGGTGAACCATATACTGGAGCCTAACTACTTTGAGCATATTTCTATTCTTCTATTTAAATTTTCAACTTAATCTAGTAATTAATACTATTGTTACCCTAATATAACCTGGCTTGATTGGGGTATACCCAGATTCATTGGGGTATACCCAATTTCAAGGGGACATGACGTGTCATTATTAAAAAGGGTGATTTTACTTTAATATCATTGAACTAATTAAATCTTAAACTAAATTCATTTCATAATTTCATTAACCCTAAAATTAAAAAAACTAAGCAACTCTTAATCTTCTCTTCTTCTTCTTCATCTTTATCTTCCATTAACCAAAGCCATATAAAAATCTTCAACTTTGATTTTCCAAAAAAATTGTTGACTCTACCAGCGAAAAGAAGACTATAAATGATGTTTAAACTCAAACCCATCATTGTGTTGTGTGATTTGACTGTTATATTAGGTTAGAAATCGAAAATTGTGATTTCTGTGTTTTTAGCCGGCAAGGTCGTAACATGCATATCTTGCTGACTTTTCATAACAGCCATGGCCACTGTAAAAAAAATTCAATAGCCGACAGGGTATTTTTTAAAGACGTTGCCGGCCAATACAGCCAGCAAGGTCGTAACATGCATATCTTGCCGACTTTTCATAATAGCCATGGCGAATGTAATTTTTTAAACAGCCGGCAGAGTATTTTATGAAGACCATGCCGGCTAATACACAGCCGGCAGGGTATCTTGTGAAGACCTTGCCGACTAATAAACAGCCGTCAGGGTATTTTTTTAAAACCTTGTCGGCTAATTTATTTTTCCGAAACAGCCGGCAGGGTATTTTTAACTGTCGGCAGGGTATTTTTTGAAGACCTTGCCGGCTAATAAATTTTTTTCTGTCGTCTCTTGTGTGTCAAAAAAATAAAGTCGGAAAGCCGGCATGATCTTCATTCGTCGACCTTGCCGACTTTTTATACTTTCAGAACTGAAAGTGTTGATTTTTGATCTAATTTTGAGTATGATTTCATGCAACAGCTTTGCAATCCCCTTTTTAGAAGTGTTTGGGTTGTGTGCTTTCATTTTCGTTGCAAAAGATTTTCTCAAAACAATTTTTTTTTCATCAAAAATCTTCCCAAATAAGTTCAATCAAAAACAAAATTTCATTTCATAAGTTTTAATCTACTCAATTAATCAATATAAACTCAATTAATTAACCTAATTAGAATTTTTAGTGTTAATGAAATAAGGGTATATTAGCCATTTAGTAAATATATGGTTAAGGGGTGGCTTATTTTACTTCCAAATGACCCTATTTTGTCTTATTGGGTATACCCCAATCAAGCCAAATAATATAACATCCTTCATCTTTGGAATTAAGAAAGTGAATATTTTTTTTTTTTCCTTCTGATCGCTAAATTAAGTTTTTGAAGATGAAAAGATTGAGTACATTAAGACCATGGGTCTTCTATATTCGTTCGTTGCAGACCATGGGTAATCATAGAAGGAAAAAGAAAAACCAAAGGCATATAATAATTATTGTGTATTTCTTGCGTAAAAATATTTTTTGTATTTACATTTTTCTTTGTTAAAATCATTGGATCATATCCTTTCTTTGTTTTATGGCAGGTTCGAAATAGTTTATATCTAATTGTAATCGACGTTCAAAATCGTCTTTGCGCAGGAAGTTTTACAATAGATATTGAAGTTTCTGCATAAAATTATTTTTAGTACCCAAAGGTTTTTGTTTTGTGTTTGGGAGAACTCACCATGCAGAACCAAATGTACATTACCTTAAATTTCATTAAAATGGAAACACCGGGTGGGTTGTATTGATGTTCTGAAAGAGTTGATGGTGTCACTTAAACAACATTTGGTCAAGATGCATGGATGCGAGCGTATGACTGTTCACGTCAGTAGAATTCCTATTTTTGGGCTCTACTTGCATTTAGTAGGAACTGAATGCATAGTGCAATCAGATGTATACATATATAATTAATCTCCTTGCTAACTGTTGTCAATGTTGTCAAAGATGAACAACATTTTTTGCATTCGGTACCGGGTTCGTTATATTCGGGAAATTTGAGAATCAACTTTCGGTATAAATGTCTACGGTGGGTGTTTCAATATTCAATGGTTATTAAATTGGTGTTGTATGGAAGAGAAACTCATTCTACCGCAATCTCTTTATGCAATCGCGATATTTTATGAAAAATACATGTTCTCTTATTCAAATGCTTATGGCTAATGTGAACACGAAAATCACGTAGGCATCAGCGTGCTCACAAACAATCTCCGCATGAACCGAATGCATGCATTAAGGTATGAATATAGTATGGGGTGTTTGGACAGATGTTGATTCATTGATTCCAAACCCCGCGGGTTTGTCATGATCTCATCAACATCCATAATGATAGATCTAAGAATTACATACGCATATAAAGATAGATAAATACGAAATGTAAATGAGACAAGGATTTATGTGGTTCAGCTCTAAGGCCTACATCCACAGGTCTGGGGGGTATTCACTATGTGGTAAATGATTACAAGAACAGTCGAAAGACTTTGAGTGATACATAGAACCCGAAGGTTGATGCTCATACTTACTTCTCACTGGTTTCTCTCTCTTCTTCTCTCCCAAAATGTCCGACCCCCCCACTCTTGTTTGGGAGGGGTATATATATATAGCTTATCTAAGTGGGTCCCATGGAAAAGGTCTGTTGAAGTCTTATCTTCTTGTGCTCTGTGCACAGTCCGCGGACCTCCTTATCATCCCGCGCCTTCTTCGATTTACTACGTTCATCACGCTGACCAGTCCCCGTTCTCTTCGCTGGTCCACTTACACGTTCCCTCTGAGCAGTACTAAATGCGGGTGGTTGGGGCGGTCCAGTCTTCCCTTGTCACGTTTGTGTCAGTTGGACTTCCCCCAACCGTTGATTATATCTCACCTCGTGATGAGATAAAGCATGGAAGAGTAGCTCTTTGATGTAGTGTGGGGATATCTTCCTTTGATGCTCCTTCGTCTTCGACCGCTGATCTTTGACAGATGGCGCGCTGTCTAGATCCTATGGATGTCCCTACGTGTTGTCCGCTTTTGTGACGTGGCCTCCAAGTGGGCTTGCTAGTACACGTGGCGAGGGAGATATATTTGTGTACTTACAATTTGCCCCTCTTCTTGTGACTGGGCGCCATCTATAGTTGGAAGAAGAATCGTGTGGTGCGCTTTTATCTCCCTCCTCATAACTTCTCCTAAAAAGGCGTTATCTGCATTTATTGTGCACGTTTCCTATATCCGGCCGTGACTTCCTCTTGGGTAGTGGGCGGCTTCTTTTGGTCCTATAAGAGAGAAGTGAATGAGGGAATGTGAATTAAATTCACATTCTCTATTAATTCTCTGCCCCACTTTCTTCTTCATCTTCTTACTTCTTCTGCAACCGTTATTGCTGCTGCTGCTGCTTTCGCCGCTGCTGCTGCCGTTGTCGTCGCCGCTACTCTTGCCGTCGCCACTTCATTTAATTATCGAAGTTCAGGTAGGATTTTTTACCTATTTTTCTCGCCATTTTTGCCCCTGTTGAGTTCTCGATTTTTTGGTGATGAATCATGATGGGGTTTAATCCCATGCATGTCATGGAGTCGAAGGCTGCCACTGCTGAGCCGGGTGTTTTATCGGTTTCGTTTTGATTCTTTTTGAGTTGAGTAACGACTTGAGAGCTCAAATGGTGGTGGATGAAATCTAGGGTTTTCTTCACGTTTGCTGCTGTTCTTGAGATTTCCTTGCTTTTCGATCTTCCTTGACCATGTCTCGTCATTCTATTTGTGTTTGTGTCCGCATGTATGTCTGATCATCCGCGGGTTCCTTATCAAACTCCTCCGTCGAGTCCTCATAGATCTCCTCGGAGAGATTCCCATATTAGGGGTGGAACTTCGCCTCCTCCTATTCGGGATAATCCTTGGGATAGACGAACGTCCTCGTCCTCTGGTCAGAGGCCTTCGCTCCAAAGAGGTGATCCTCCGCGTGGGTCTAGATACGCCGTGAGTCATCCTAGAGATGAGTCTCCAAATAAATAGCAGAATCCGCGAACTGAACTTCTAGATGTGCAGCCTCTCCGCACCATGCCTCCACCGCGGAGTAATCCTCCTCCTCCTTCATCTACGCCTAGCTTAAGCAGATCTACTAAGAATCAACCTCCGAAGAGGAAGGCTGCAGAGAAAGAATCTTTGGGGGATGTAGTTCCTCCAAAGAAGAAGGTAGCGGGCTCTGCGGAAGATGCTACGGGAGATGCTTACAAGGATGACTCTGCGGTTAATTTTTGTCCTTTACCTTTGGGTAACAAGAAGTTCACTTTCAGACACATCGATCTTGAAGCCTTCAAAGTGAAGCACGGTCTTCAGCACTTCCAAGTACGCTTTCATGCCCCTGATAAAGACATTACCTATGAGATGGTCACTAATTATCGGTACGATGCCTTTCATTTATTGACGACCGATGGTGCTTTCGAATCTGGTTTGATGTTACCTTTGTATAAAGCTGGTGATGATTTCTACTACCGGGTCTTGTCTAGCCGCGATATTGCTAAGAAAAGTCGTAATTGTGGGGTGCAGCAGTTGACATGAAATTATCTTCGTCATCTCAGAGAGTGCTACCTTCGTAGCAAAGGGCAAACGATGATGACCTGCTATACCCCCAACTTAGAAGAGGAGAAAGGGTGGTATACCCCTGAAAATTTTAACAAGTCCTTTGGAGATTATGTCAATAGGAAGACGCGTAAGCCGTGGTCTGTGAATCTGCGGAATATTGCTCCTATTAAGGGGGAAATTTGCCTTTTGAGCGAAGTAAGTGATTCCAAGATGGCGAGGATTCCTGGTGCTGAAGGTCTTCCTATTCCTGCTGATGAGAGGATCAAACGTGATCATGACTATGAGTGGTCTTCCACTGTTATCGAAGTGGTTGGTCCGTGGGCCTATGGTTGGGTCCCCAGAGCTCATGGTTGGCAGCCTACTGTTGACAGTTCCTACCGCGAAGCCTCTCCTTCTAGTTATGCCCATTACTGTCCTTGGCAGATGAATTTTGAAGGTATGGATTTTGCTGACAGTCGTGATGTTGATGACGCGGATGACGAGGATATCTCCAATGTTAATCCTCCTCCGCAAAATACTAATGTTGCTAAGGTGTGTTGTTTGTTTTCTTCGTATATATGACCCTTCATTTTCTTAAGTAATGTTGATTATGCCAAGGAAAGGAGATACCCAAGGCTATTTATTATTATGTCTCGCAGGTGTTTAGAAAAAAAAAGATCAATCCCAAGCAATCGTCAAATTCTCCCACCGAAGATTCTATGCACTTCGAGGATGTGAACAGTCCAGTGAATGTTGATGAGGATGTTTCCGATGAGGAAGAGCGGATTGAGACTTCTCCACCCTTTCTAGAGGGAAATAATGTTGGTGGCGCTGATGGGGGCGAGGGTGGAGGTGATGGTGATCAGGCCACTGGTGGTGTTGTTGCTGAGGAGGCCACTGGTGGGGGCGAGGTTGGAGGTGATGGTGATCAGGACGCTGGTGGTGCTAAGTCGAGTGGGGCCGCGGATATTGAGGTTGGCGAAGGTCTGGTCCCAGAGGACAATAGCGCTAGCCTGCAGCGGACTGTTGTAGACAAGGTCAAGGGAGTTGATCTTAGTGGAAACAAGGATGGGGATGCTTATCGTGAGTTCTCCTTTGGTAAGGTTTTATCCGGGGAACAGTCTTTCGACATGGCCGCAGTTATGGGGCTGGTCTCGGATTTCAATCTGCTTCCTCCTGGTGATGACTAGGATGTTCTTAAAGGTAGATGCGGGAGTGGGTTAGCACTCGTATCTGACGCGGAGGTTTTGGTGGTTCATCCTGATGGTTTTGTTGGCACTTCCTCCGCTGCTGGTGGGGCTTCGGTGCCAGGCAAGACTGGCGCTTCGCTTTGTGGGAATTCCTCAGACTCTTCCTCCGATGAATTCTCTCGATCCTTGATCGTGAATGGAGATGATGCTATTTTGTCTTGGCTTAAAGACAAGGACTTTCTTGTCGTACCGCATCCTGCCCCTGTAGTTGAAGGGGTAAAGAGTTCGGATTCCTTTACCCACCAACATATGGAGCTAATCTCTGAGGAGGTGGTAGGTGAAGAATGGGACAAGAATCTTGTGGCCAGCGTGATTGATTTCGTGGTGAATCCGCCCTCTACCGTTGTTGGTATGATGGCCATAGCTGATGGATATCAGTACGGTTATCCTCAGCAGCGGTTATTGGAGGTTTGTCCTGCTTTTTCTAATCCTGAATTTACTCAGAGGTGTTATGTGAACTAACTTCCTTTTTTGATTTGTAGATGATGAGGAGTGAGTATTGTAACCATAATCTTTACCGGCTCTTTAAGGCTAAGTCTCTTAAGTTAGAAGAAAAACTCCTCCATCGTGAAGTGATGCTCTCAAGTGTTGAAGCCGCGACCTCTGATAAGGATAAGGAAATAGCAGAGCTGAAGGATCTTCTTAAGCGCAAGGAACACCAGGGCGCGGAAGAAGCGAGGCTGCTTTTTGAACTAGCTTCGGTTAAGGGCAAGTTGGAGATGGATGAGAAGAATGCTTCATCTATTTCAGGTCTGTGTTTCCTCTCCCTTGCCTATTAGATATCCCATATATGTTCTGAGTTATCTTTCCATTCCCTCCTCCCGCTGTACTATCTTCAGTGGGCGGAATCCCTGAGCTGATGTGGCTTCGGGGTGAGAGAGTTCGTCAAAAAGGTCGTATCCCTGAGTTAGTTGAAAAACTCAAGAGAGAATCAGCGAAATGGAATGCTCGCGCGGATGTCCATAATGCTATGGCCGAAGAATGGCGTAAGAAAAAGTTTTGCTTGGTAGATCTGCAAAATCAAAACAACCATGACCGTCATTTATTCAACGGGCTCTTTTATGGACTCGGGATAACCTTGAGAAATCCCGCGGCCAGATTTCTGCTTTAGAAGTTAAGCTTAATGATATGGAAGAGGAGATGCGGAAAGCGCGTTCTTCTCATCCCTATGATGTGCGGGATTATATGCAACGTCTTGCTAAGGATAGAGATGACACTAGGGCGGAATCTAGCGCTCTTAGTAGCGCCTTATCCGCATCTCGAGCTGATGTGGCTCGTCAGGTTGAGTATGAGAAAATCTTAGAGGTGACTATGCACCGTCTTAACAAGGGGTTGGAATCGAAGAATGATGAGGTTAACCGTTATCATCATTTAAACTCAATGCTTCAATATGACCTAAGCGCGAGTCAGCACGCTCATAATCTTCTGCAGGTATATTATGATAGGTTGTCAAATGAATATGATTATGCCGCAGAAGCAAGGGATTCCGCGGTTAACCATTGTGAAGGTATATGTGTTTGTCATCGAGTGTGCTTTGTGTCGTATTTGTCGTGACTTATTGTCCTCTTCTAATATCCGCAGAGCTCCAAGGACAACTTCAGGCTGCGAATGACAAGGTTACCGAAGCTCAGGCTAAGGTAGTTCAATTGGAAGGCCGTCTCAAGAGGAGGCGCTGAAGCAAGCTACTCAAAAGGTGGACCATCTTTCCATTTCCCTAAATCAGGCTGAGATGAAGAACGTAGCTATAGGCTTAGTGGCTCGTAAGCAGTTGGCAGATGAGATTAACAGGACTCTTGGTGAGATTGAGTTGGATCTCAAGAATACCCATGGAATAAACAAGAGTTATACTCGACGTCCCGTTCCCACGCTCCCTTTAGGCTCCTCCGGTCCTTCGTCTAGTGGTAGTGTTCCTTCGTCGTTAAAGGAGAAACCAGCGGATAGTGCTCCTTATCAGTAGATCATATCTAGTATGCTGGGGATTGATCTCAGTTGCTTAATCTTCTTGGCGTTTTTGCTACTTTTCTTGCTAGGTTCGTAATCAACTGCTGTGTAATAGATCAAACTTTGGCGTTTAAATCTGAACTCGTATTTTGTTGAATTCACATCTATTTGTTTTATAAGTAATTTCGTAGATTTTGTAATCCACGGGATTGGTTCTGCAATCCACGGATCTTGATTTCTGAGATTTGAGAAAGTGTAGTGTTCATGCAATTCCGTAGGTAGGTATCCCCGGAATTATCTTGTGACCTGTCACCCCGTCCAGCTAATTCCTGAGCCAGAGGATTACTGAACGGTGGGGGTCTAGCCGGCGTTCAAGGATATCGCGGCTTATAACATTGCTTGGATATCTCGTTCTATGGGAAGTCACCCCCTGGTCATACACTTATAGACACTTATGGGGGAGTTCCGAGAGATTGCACATGTATGCTTTGTTCGGGGTATTCCCGGTATATTGCAGTGGGTATGATCCACGCTTTATGCGGGATGTTCCCCTTATTAAAGTATAATGCAAGTTTTTAATAATAGTAACTGCACAAAGATTTACGTGGTTCAGCCCTAAGGCCTACGTCCACGGGGTAACGATAGTGTCGACATTTTATTAAGATGTGGTATGGTTTTCAATGTACATTCATATTTTGTTCTTTTGTTGATCTCCTTATGTATGGATGGGTATGTGAGTGGTATAAGAGTATTGAGTAGATTAAGTAAATTGAAATGCATATGGGTGGTATATACATGTGTCTCGTATGGTATTGGCTATGGGTTTTGAGCAAATTGAGATGTGTATGGGTAATGAGTAGAATATGACACCTGAAGATGAAAGTTTGTATTGATTAAAAAGTTGAGGTGCGCTACTCCTCCATCAGAGATAGAAACATGCGGACTTGTAAGTCAATTTTCTTCTTCTGAACTGCCTACGTAGGTGGTAGATTACGGGTAGTATGGCTTGAGATATTTGGCATTCCACGGATGCCTGAGTATTTCCCCTTTCAAATTACGCAGATAGTAAGAGCCATTTCCTGCGATGTCGTGTATTACGTAGGGTCCGCCACAAGTCGGTGCTAATTTTCCCCATTTATTTTCTCGCTAGTATTGGGGAATGGTCCTTAACACATACTGGCCTTCTACAAAATTCCTAAGTTTTACTTTCTTGTTATATTCTCTGTCCAGCCTGCGCTGGTAGTTTTCCATCCTTTGCAGTGCAGCCTCTCTCCTTTCTTCGAGATCGTCAAGCTTTTCTAACATCATGTCCGTGGTGAGGTTCTTCTCCCATGCTTCTGTCTTTATTGTTGGTAGTAGAATTTCTGTGGGGATCACTGCTTCTGCTCCGTACGTGAGTAAAAATGGAGACTCTCCAGTAGCCGATCTTCGAGTTGTTCTGTATGCCCACAGAACGTTATGTAATTGCTCGCACCATCGCCCCTTGTACTCGTCTAGCTGTTTTTTGAGGATAAGTGCCAAAGTTTTGTTTGTGGCTTCAGCGTGTCCATTGCTCTACGGGTATATGGGGGTGGATTTTTTTTCTTCGAATTTTGAAGGTGTCGAACAGCAAGTCGATATTCTTTCCTTGTAACTGTTTACCATTGTCGGAAACTATCTCTGCGGGGATGCCAAACCTGCAAATGATATTTTGAAATATAAAAGTAAAGACGTCTGAATCACGAATTCTTGTCAGTGCCTTGGCTTCTACCCATTTGCTGAAGTAATCCATTGCCACTATTATGAATTTCCTTTTTCCGGTTCCCGATACAAGAAGGCCCACTATGTCGATGCCCCATTTTGCAAAGGGCCATGGACTGTCCATAGAGTTCAACTTTATGGATGGGGCGTGGATTCACTTGCCAAATCTTTGACATTCCTCACATTTTTGCGCCATTCTGGCCACGTCTCGGATCATGGTTGTCCAGTAGTAGCCCTGCGTCTTCGCCTTGTCTGCGAGTGATCTCTTTCCACTGTGATTCCCCGCGTCTCCTCTATGGATGTCTTTCAGGATGTCATGTCCCTCAGATCGGGACAGGCAGCGACGAAGTGGCCTGAGGAATGATTTTCTGTATAAGATTCTGTCTCTTAGCTCGTACATCCCTGCTTTGGATTGTAGTTTCCTAGCCTGTTTGGTGTCCTGGGGTATTTTCCTTTCCTGGAGGAAAGAATGGATCTCGACTCTCCAATCTTCTTCCCGACTGTAATCGTCGTCCTCATATGCTTGTTGCATGATATCATCATCTTGGAAGTCGTCGAATATGAGCTCTCCGATATCCTCGTCAGAGATATCTTCCTCCGTAGACTTGCGTTGGTTAGTCGCGCACATCTTCTGGAGCTTGATGGAGGGTTCGTACACTCTTGTTACCTTGATTTCTTTGACATCCTCGTTCTTGAGCATGGATGATACATATGCCAAAGCATCTGCGTGCCTGATCTCCTTCCTTCGTAGATGTCGGAACTTGATTTTTTGTATTTGGGAAACCAATGTTTGCACCAAAGCCATGTATGCCATTAGTGTCTCGTCGTACACGTTGTATTCGTAGCCTATCTATCGGATGATTAGTTGTGAGTCACTTGTCAACCGTACTTCTTGTATCCCAATCTCGATTATCAAGCGGAGAGCGTGGACCACTCCTTCGTACTCCACGATGTTATTTGTATGGCCTTCAAATTCCAATATGAATGCGTGCACGATCCTATCTCCTGTGGGTGTGGTGATAACGATGCATATCCCCGCGCCCTCTCTATTTTTGGAGCCGTATATGAAGACCTCCCATCGCCGCGGGTTCACTGGTTCAAGAATATCATTTGGTTATTTTTGCTTTTCAATATCTGGGGCGCTCGCAGCTCTCCATCCTTGTACGCGTACTTTTTCTTCGTTATCCAAAGGTAGGTCTTCTAGGAATTCCGCCAGCACTTGGGATTTCTGAGAGTGTTGAAGCTCATAGTGGATGTTGAATTGGTCGAGGTATGTGCTCCATTTTGCTATGCGTTCTACCTTTCCTGCCCCTTTGAGGATGGATTCTAATGGTGCTCGACATGGGATACGTATGTCGTGCGTCAAGAAGTACGTCCTTAGCTTCACGGTAGACCATACGATGGCTAAAATCAGTTGTTCGATTCTTGTGTAGTTTCTTTCCGCGGAGTTCATGGTTTTGATGATATAGTAGATTGGTTGTTCCTCCTTTGTGTGGGTCCTGACAAGTACCGCGCTTACCGCATCGTCTGTTGCTGCGATGTATAATGCCAAGACTTCGTCAGGGTCCGGTTTCTGAAGAATAGGGATCTCCGCTAGGTACTGTTTGATGCCTAGGAAGGCTTCTTCGCATTATGCAGTCCACTCAAACTTCGTTCCCTTCTTTAGTATGTTGAAAAAGAACTTGCATTTATCCGAGGATCTCGAGATGAATCTTCCCAAGGCTGCTATGGATCCGTTGAGCTTTTGTACTTCTTTTAGGTTCTTTGGGGATGGCATGTCTACTATGGCTCGGATTCTTGCGGGATCTACCTCAATGCCCCTTTTTGTCACCAAGTACCCGAGGAATTTTCCAGATGTTACTCCGAAGGTGCACTTCTCCGGGTTTACCTTCATGTTGTGCTTTCTCATAGCTTCGAAGATGTCCCTCAGGTCTTGGTGATGGTCCTTCTTCAGTATGCTCTTTACGAGCATATCATCAACGTAGACCTCTAAGGTTCCACCAATCCAAGGCTTAAAAATAGCATCGACCATCCTTTGGTATGTTGCTCCCGCGTTTCGGAGATCGAATGGAATCCTTACGTAGCAATAGAGGCCGTGGGGTGTGTAAATGCCGTATGTTGTTGATCTTCTTCTGCTAGGAATAATTGATTGTACCCGGCATATCCGTCCATGAATGATAGATCTTCGTATCCTTCCACTGCATCGACTAGTTGATCAATGTTGGGTAATGGGTAAATGTCCTTGGGGCACGCTTTGTTCAGGTTGGTAAAGTCGATGCAGATTCTGACCCCACCACTCTTATTTGGTACAATCACCATGTTAGAGATCCAAGTAGGATATTTGACTTCTTTTATGAAACCAGCCTCCAACAGCTTTCGCAGCTCCGTTTCCACTGCTTTGTGATACTCCGTGGCCACCTTCCGTATCTTTTGTCTTACTGGGGGTGTGCCAGGTTTAATGCGCAACTCATGCTGTACGATCTTCGGATCTATTCTGGGCATGTCAGATAGTTTCCACGCGAAGATGTCCGCATATTCTTTTAGTAGTTTCACCAGAGAGGCTTCGCGTTCTTCATCCATTAGAGTTCCTATTTTGATCTTCTTTGGGCTTTCCTTTGTCCCGATGTTAACTTCCTTCACCGCCTCCAAGGGTGTGAATGTGGGTTTTGGTTCCCCAAGGTGAGGAACTTTCTTTAATTGCTATTTGGCAGGTTCAGACTGTTTGTTCACAAGAGCGTCCTGGTTAGCAGTTGATGTTGATGCTTCTGCGTTTCCTACGGAGTTCCCCTTGGACAAGCTTTTCCCTGAGATTTCTTCCAGGTATTCATCGATGGCTTTGTCCTTTGATATTGCTTTGTTCCGAGCCCTACGGGTTCTTATTTTCTCGCCTTCTTCATTGTTGAGTTGCATTTGCATTGCCTGGCATTCCTTCACGGAAGCTTGATCACCTCTGATCTCCATTACTCCTAGGGGGTAGGAAACCTAAGGCATTGGTGGTAGGTGGCGGCGACTCCCTTAAGCTTGTGGACCCATCTCCGTCCAATAATGGCATTGTAGGGTGAAGGCGCGTCTACCACACTGAAGCGAGTGTCGACTTTCATGGGGCATGCGTCCACTTGCAAAACAATATCCCCGAGGGGATTCGTAGCCGTACCATTGAACCCATGGATGGTGTGGTGCGAGGTCGAGAGCTTCTCGTCGTTAAGCTCCATACGTTTGAAGGTGTCGTAAAACAGGACATTTACGGAGCTCCATCCATCGATGAGGATTTTATTTATGTTGCATCCTGCAATTGGCAAGGTGAGGATCAAAGGATCGTTGTGGTCTTCCATGTCATCCTCAATGTCCTCGATTTCGAAGGTTAGAGGTGCGTTCATCCATTCTTCGTGATCTTCCACTTCTTTCCCGTCTAAGTTGTAAATCTCACAATAGTCTTCAAATTGCTTCCTCAATCTTTTCCCTATCTGTGCAGTTAGGGTTGGCTCTTTGCTTTCTGAGCGGGATATGGTATTCACTGTGCGGTTACCTTCTGGTAATTGGACCTGTTTGCTGCGTTTGGATATGTCTTCCGTTCTATCCTTTTCTATATATTTCTTGAGATCCCCTGCATCTATCAACTTTTGTATCACTATCTTGAGATTTTTGCACTTCTCTTTTGGGTGCCCGTTGAAGAAATGGAAATCACAGTATTCTTTGGACTTCTCCGAAGCCGGCGGTTGCTTCCCCTTAGACCAAGGCCAGTCTAAGTTTTCGTGGTCCTTGATATCCTTTAGGATGCGTGAGTAGCTGGTATTGAGCTTCGTGTAGACTTAGTCTTCGAACTTTCTACCACTCCTTTTGTGGTCGTCTTTCGGGTCCCTTTGGTATCCTCTTGATCCGCTTGCTTGTTCCGCGGAATTGGTCTATGGAGGTCGTTGAGCCTGCGCTCTCGGGTTCTCCCGTTGAATTTCTTCCAACCTTGCATGTTTTTCGATGATTATCCTCAAATCTCCCTCTGTGGCGGGGATGATACCATGGATTTCGACAAACAATGATCTCATCCTGTCCAGTCCCCATTTGTAACAGTTAATACTCACCACGGGATCCACATGTACTATGGCTTGACATATCTTGTGCCACCTATCCGTGTATTCTCGAATGGATTCCTTGTACATGATTGCAAGCGAGAAGAGCTTGTCCATTCCTGTGTTCACAACCTTGTTATACATGTAGGTGGCCAAGAACTTTTCGGTGAGCTGATCATAAGAATCAATGGACCCTGGCTTGAGGTTATCAAACCAGGATAGTGCGGATCCTTTCAGACTTTAAGGGAAATATCTGCACAGTATAGCTTCATCGTAGTCCCACCTGGCCATTACCCTATTGTAATATCGTAGATGGGCAGTGGGATCCGCGGACCCGTCGTAATACTCGAAGGATGGGACCGGACACTTATGCGGAATAGTAGCCGTAGCCAACTGGCGTGCTAGGGGGCTAGTGCTAGCCTCTTTCATAACCTGTTCTAGTCTTCCACCTCCTTGCCTGGTCTTGATTTGGTTGATCTCTGCTAGCATATCTGCACGAAGACTCTCCATTGCCAAATAGTGCTCGTCCTGAATGGAAGACTGCTCCCTCCTCGTAGGTTGTGGCAACGTGGCCTCCTCTTCATCGTAGTAGTCTGAAGTCTCCGGATGATAGTCTGGGTCAGACCTCCTGCTGTTACGCGCACCGCTTCGATGTATTCCTCTTTGGTTACTTACCGCAGGGACCCTTTCAAGGATCGCTCTCCGGTCTCTATTCTGTATCGCAGAGTTAGCCTCGTCTTGCTGATTCCCTAGCTCCGCGTTTTGGAGGATCTTTTCTCTCAATTGCTGGTTCTCTTGGGCTAGTAAGGACACCGCGTCCGTGTATGTCTTCCGATTCCTTTTTAGCTCTTCTAGTTCCGCCCATATTTGCGTAGACTGGTTTGATTCTTGATTTGGCGTTCCTATCTGTAATTGAGCTTGTCCCTCGGGGGTTGCGACATTGATTTCTTCCACCAGCTGTATGACCGGCTCGATCATTCCGTGGTATCCTGCTTGCAGTCGTGCATTTTGTTCATTGGTCGGCAGCATCCCGTAAGGAGGGTTCTGGAATACTGAGCCTACTGCTGCTTCTCGAGGCTCAATGGGTCTGGTTGTAGTTGTCACTTTGGAGATGGCCGCTCGAGAAGCTACTACATTAGGTGTAGCAGATTTTGCCGCCACAGCCTTCTGTGCTTCCATTGCAATGATGCCTACCTCTAAAAGTAATGTGCTTTCCGCTCCATTCTGCGTCTTGTCCCCGGCTATGAGTCTCTCGCCCGTATGTTTGCTCCTTGTTATTATTGGCATAGTCCTAGGCGCATCTTTTGAAGGTACCTTTGTTTTCCCTATATCTTTGTTCTTTTCCATTGTAATATTCTGCAGAGAGAGCATGGAGGTAAACCGAGACAAAAGATCCACGGGTTAGCTGTTAGTTCATGGAATCCATAAGCTTGATATCTTGTGGCAAAGAGCGTATTCAAACTACTGGTTTTGCAGATAATATGAAAAACATAGGTGGATGTGCGGAATCAATTGGGATAAGGTCCATGGGTTGTTATAAAACTCAGATTTATTGGTAGAAAATATGTATAAAACATTAGTTAAAATATAGATCCGTCGGTTAGAGGTTATAAAACGCCCAGATCTGTTGGTAGAAAATACATTGGACATAAATATGTGCGAAAAATAGCCCAAAACACAAATCTGCTAGTTAAAAGTCGTAAAAGGCCCAGATCTGTCAGTAGAAAATACAAAGAATATAGATGTGTGCGAAAAATGAGTTTAAACACAGATCTGTCTATGTTCTAAGTAAAATTTATGAAGGAGAGGCAATGAAATCACAGGAAAAGATAAAACTTTTTACCGGGACAAAAGTCCCTGTTTCTAGCGCCAAATTGTGAACACGAAAATCACGTAGGCATCAGCGTGCTCACAAACAATCTCCGCATGAACCGAATGCATGCATTAAGGTATGGATATAGTATGGGGTGCTTGGACAGATGTTGATTCATTGATTCCAAACCCGCGGGTTTGTCATGATCTCATCAACATCCATAATGATAGATCTAAGAATTACATACGCATATAAAGATAGATAAATACGGAATGTAAATGAGACAAGGATTTATGGGGTTCAGCTCTAAGGCCTACATCCACAGGTCTGGGGGGTATTCACTATGTGGTAAATGATTACAAGAACAATCTAAAGACTTTGAGTGATACATAGAACCCGAAGGTTGATGCTCATACTTACTTCTCACTGGTTTCTCTCTCTTCTTCTCTCCCAAAATGTCCGACCCCCCCCCACTCTTGTTTGGGAGGGGTATATATATATATAGCTTATCTAAGTGGGTCCCATGGAAAAGGGATGTTGAAGTCTTATCTTCTTGTGCTCTGTGCACAGTCCGCGGACCTCCTTATCATCCCGCGCCTTCTTCGATTTACTACGTTCATCACGCTGACCAGTCCCCGTTCTCTTCGTTGGTCCACTTACACGTGCCCTTTGAGTAGTACTAAATGCGGGTGGTTGGGGCGGTCTAGTCTTCCCTTGTCACGTCTGTGTCAGTTGGACTTCCCCCAACCATTGATTATATCTCACCTCGTGATGAGATAAAGCATGGGAGAGTATCTCTTTGATGTAGTGTGGGGATATCTTCCTTTGATGCTCCTTCGTCTTCGACCGCTGATCTTTGACAGATGGCGCGCTGTCTAGATCCTATGGATGTCCCTACGTGTCGTCCGCTTTTGTGATGTGGCCTCCAAGTGGGCTTGCTAGTACACGTGGCGAGGGAGATATATTTGTGTACTTACAGCCAAATAGGCGCAACCTTGAAGCTGCGGAGAATACAGAAGCATTATTTGAGGTTTGAAAATTTGCATATCAATTTGTGAATTCATTAGGGACTGTGAATATCTACTAAATTATTTTGATTTATAGATGATGAGTTCAAGTCAAACTGTCTTACAACGTAGGAATTGGAAGAGGAAAATGCACAGGGAAGTATTCAACCAATCAACCAGGTATGAAATCTAATTTCACTATGATTTCTTTTGAATAACTTTTATTGATTTTTTTTTGTGTGTGTGCAGATTTATACGTGGTTAATAATAGCAATAGTAATTTTTATAATGCTAATATCATTGTCTTAAGATGGTACTGCGCACATTTACTGATCCATGCAGGGCGGGAGCAAGTGTGGTCGCAAGAGACGCAAGTTGTGCTGTACTAGGATCAATCTCGATTGGGCTTGGTGTAACAACAAACTACTTAGCTGAGATAAATGGAATCATCATTGGCCTGGAGTGGGCGACCAAATGGAGGATGCGGAGAGTAACAATTAGAACAGATTCAGAGGCGGCACGGATTGCTTTCACAAAAAATGCTTTATCGTGGTTTGCAAGAGCTCGCTGGAGAGAAATCCAAAGTAATTACGATGATATCAACTTTGAACACACTTTTAGAGAAACCAATTTTGCTGCAGACAACATGACGAAGATGGGTTGCATTCAAGATAATGAAGTTGGCATAGATTATATGGGTCGCCCTTTTTTTCTTTCCAATATTGAACTTCCAAATGTATCATATTTTCGATTTAAATAGCTTGTAAGTTTTTTGGGGTTGCTGTGACCTCTTTTCTTACAATCTATCTTGTAATTATTTCTTTACTTTAATTTATTTTTTGACCCATCAAAAAAAATAAAATCCAATTATTGTTTGAGCAGAAAATGGGCGAGAAAGGAGTAATATATGTGAATTTTAATATGATGTCTAATATATGAATTTTCATCAAATGATTGCTAAAACAAAATTGAAAGCTAAAAGCAAGGTAAAATATTCTCCTTAATGACGACATTGTATTTTGTTGTTACGATGATTTATACTAATATGATAACCACTACTGCTATCAACTAAACAACGGTTAGACATGTATCGCAAAAACAACAAGCTACACAGACTAATATATAGGATGTGCATCTTGCATCTAGGAGTTTCCGGGGACATCAAATCTTCTTTGATATATAGTGTGTCATGTAGGTAAAGAGACGGAGCCAAAGTAAATAAGTTTCTAAACATATTGATCACAATAATAGCTTACTTTTAAAATGGTCCCCTTACGACTGGAAAATGGTGGTCTTGGATTCCAAAGGTACCACAGCATTTGGTGCGGAGCACAAGGGAGCAAAGCATTTACTCTATAATCGCAGTAGAGATTCAATATATCAGCTGAAACAAGTTATTACGAAACAGGTTAGTACAGTTATCTCTACTAAATATGGGGGTCACATATTCCAAGCGAACCACAACATTTGTTGTGGGTCACAATAACATGGTTTTTTTTTTGATAGAAAAAGAAACAAAGAAAGAAACAAAAGAGAAACCAAACTACTGAACCCCAGAGTTCGAATAAGCAGAGAGAATCGCAGAGACTTGAGAAGATGTCCATCTTTGTTGGACATTATGCTTAACAACATATTTTGCAAATTTGTGAGCCACTCAATTGACGTCACGCTGCATGAAGTTAAACTCCACATTAGTGAGAGTAGATCAGATGCCTTGGATATGTTCAATTGCTCTCAAAATACTCCAATGGGTCGAAGAGGATTTTCCTTCAAGGATTTTGACAATCCTTTGACAGTCGCCTTCCACAATGACACGATGGTAACCTTCATTTGATGCCAGTTGAAGTGCGAGAAGAAAAACTTGTGCTTCTGCCACCAGTGGGTTGGATTGATTCAACAAAGTGGAATTGCCACAGACAGTATATCCTTCAGAGTTGTAAGCCACCACAGCACTAGATGAGGATGAATTCTTTACTTCTGCATCAACATTTAGCTTTATGAAATTACGTCTTGGAGGAGACCACGAACACAGAGGAGGAATGAAAGCAGAACTAGAGTCTGTATAAGGGACTGGATGTAACCTTGGCCATTGTATCTAGTGTACCAGATCAACCCTTCTCGAATTATACTGAAAATGTCTGGATTATGATTTTCGAAGACAAGTGCATTCCTAGCATTCCATAATGGCCAAAATAGACAAGCTGCCATACGGAAAAATTCACCACCATCTGTTCTATTTAGCCAGACTGCAATTAGTTTTTTTTTTTTTTGAAGTAAAAGGTTAAGATTTATTAAAAAGGAAAACAGAAGTACAAGAGGAGAAGGCGCCTAGGCGCATACAAAAGGGGAATAAAACACCCATAATCAAAGAGAGAAAACAAGTAATCTCGGTTGAAAAACCAAGAAGGCAACATGCAATCTTGGTTGAAAACCAAGAAGGCAACAACAAATCAAAGAGAAAAGTTCTCTATTTAGCTTTTTTGGCAGGGGTTCTCTTCCCTCTTCCTAACTTTTCGTTGCAAGAAACCCCAGGCCAGAAAAGTTTTGCTTGTTCTTTTTCAGCTCTAGAGATGCTGTTGTAGTCCTTAACAATGCCATTCAACAGTTTTTTAGTTTCAGGATTACCCATGTCTGACGCACCTAACGCAGCTGACATTTGAAGTAGTCTATCCATATGATTATCCTTATTTAAGGGACTCTTAGGAGGAATATCCTTAATAAACTTTAACTTGACTACACCCTCATCAGAAGTCCCTAATTTTTCCATATCCATCTCTTCATAGTCTATTTCGTACTCAAAATCATCACACTCATTAGAGATAGGAACTTGAGTAGTCACCGTCACCTCTATATTGTGTACTCCCTCCATTTCATGTTCAGAATCTAAAATACTAAAAGGATTCATGGAACCTATTGCAGTTTTGGCAGGCACTTCTCCTTTCTTACTAGCAGACTTAGGCCTTATGGTATACCACTTTGATGATGGAGAAGATACCATTTCCAGCACCCCTTCATTTCCGGAATCAGTCTCATTCATATTCTTTTCATTTGAGATAACAGCTACCTCTGGAGTTATATTTGGAGTAGATTCTGGAACTACAATCATATCTTCAGTCGCTTCACCATTGTTTGAATCCCCTTTGCCCAGATTTCTCCATTTCTTTGTCTTTGTTAGCCTTTTTAGGGACCCATTTCTTCTTCACAACTTTGTGTGTGAAATCCTTACTGCATTTTCCGCTTGAGTGACCAAAAGAAGCACAAGCCAGACATCTAGGCGGTTTCCATGAGTATTCCACTTGTACTTCAAATTCCTTGCCACCAAAAGACAAAGGGATAGAAGCAGGATAGCTGAAATCTGCCTCAATCTCAATGCAAACCCTAGCAAAGCTCATACGAGTCCTAGCTAAAGTATGTTTGACTGTTAACAAAGGTATGCCTAGAACACTTGCAATCATACTTATTCCCTTTGCATTCCACAAGTGAATTGGAATATTCATCAAATTCAACCAGATTGGAAATGTCTTTATTTCTTGAATATCTTGTTCCACAAATAAATGCCATGGGCGTATCAAAAACAAATGACTGGAAATGAACACAGAGCCTTGTTCCAATGCAGTTATTCTATCTTCAGCTAAATCAAATTCAAATAAGAAAATAAAATATCGATTGATAGTCAATCGAAAACCCCCTTTGAGTTTCCAAATCTCCTTCATATCCTTCTCTACAATGTGAAACGAAAGACGACTACCCACAAAATACCCAACCAACATTTTTTCACATACCCTAATTTCATCTTCAAAATCAGATGCAGGAATGAAAGATTTACCATTAATAATCTGGGGTTTGTGATGGAACAACTTACTCACATCAGGATCTACAGAGTTCTCTTTCTCTTTAGGGAAAAGAGATATCCAATTTGAAATTTCCCTATTTCCATTTAAAGCTCCATTAACTCCACCTGCTGGTGCTGAGAGATGAGGAAAATCAGAAACACCGAGATTAATCACAGTCTCAGACGAAGGGAAAGAAGTTAAAATCCTCTGATTTGAATCCAGAGGAGAAAAAGAAAATGTTGGATCGGTTCCATTCATGCTGAGATCTCAGAAAAAATTTCCCAAGAAAAAATCGCATCTCTAGTCGCTGCCACGTAAGCAGAGAGTAAAGAGAAACATTCGTTTGACTCTTGCTACCAAAATAGACTGCAATTAGTTGCTTCAGGTTTGTTTGAGATGTGTCACACAATATGAAATTGAGAGGGGATCCAAATAAAACCGCTTGGGCCACTGGGCATTTCAGAAACACATGATCTATAGTTTCAATGTCAGCATTGCACAGTTTACATTCCATTGGCACCCCATCGATAAATTTTCCGATCTTGTTAAGAACTCCAATGCCATCATGAATAATTCTCCACATAAACATTTTAATTTTTGGAGCTAACTTATTTTGGTCCCAGAATACTTTCCACGGAAAATCAGTGATAAAGGCAGAAGAAGACTCACTGGTATTGCTGGCTAGAAGTTTCTGAAATGACTGAGCAGTGAAGTTACCATGTGGGGTGTGGCACCAAATGAGCTTGTCAGTAGAGGCATCTTTATAAATTTGAATATTAATGATCTGCTGGGCAGTAAACGAATCAAAAATTTTGTTAATAAGAGATACATTCCAAGTACCTTCACCTGGGATCATGAGATCAACAACTTTAGGAACAACAATATGATTATTATGAGGAAGGTGAGGAGTAAACCCTTCGATGGTGGGAATCTAGGGGTCAGACCAAGTGTTAATACTTTTACCATCCCCAACAAGCCATAGGAAACCCTTCTTGATATTTATTCTACTGTCTAGAATAGCTCTCCATGTGCTCGAAAAATTATGAGGCTTTTTAGCACCCCAGAAATAAATATATCTTAGGTACTTCTCCCTCAATAATCTGCCCCACAAAGAGTTAGGATATTGAATAAACCTCCAGGCCAATTTGGCTACTAATGTTTGATTGAGATGTTCAAGTGATCTCAGACCCAAACCACCTTTCTCTTTACATTTTAAGAACCAGTCCCATTTAATATAATGCAGTTTCTTTTCATCTCTAGAATGTCCCCACCAAAAATTCTTGATTTTACGATTGAGTTTTTTGATCACAACCTTTGGAAAAATGGTAGTGGCCATGTATGTATTACAGAGGTAAAAGGGCCAGCACGGCTTGGATGAGAATTGTCCTTCATGCGTGTGATATAAAATATATTTTTCACCCTGTAAATTTTGAGTCAAATTTATCAAACGAAAAATCGTAAGAGACAATTCTGTTATTAGGCTTGAGGATTTGAACTCCAAGGTATTTATAATCAATTGCCATTTTAGTGATACCCAACTGCTCTGTAACCTCATCTTGCTTTTCTTGAGGGACCCTATTGCTAAAGATTATGGCCGATTTGTTGTAATTAACTTACGGCACAAAGAGTGTAGAGTAATCATATAGAATGGAAGAGACTTCAGAAATAGTTTTTGAGTTTAATGTGCCAAAGAGCATAATGTCGTCTGCGAACATCAAATGTAAGACTGACGGTGCCCACCTATTTAATTTGTAACCTACATAAAGAGAATCATGTTCCAATCTCTTCATAATAAATGTTAGGCTTTGAGAACATAAGATAAATAGGTAGGGAGATAGAGGGCAACCTTTCCGGATGCCCCTCTCGGCATTGAAAAAACCCTCAGGATAGCCATTAATTTTAACAGAGAAGGTGGCACTTTTCACACAATTCATTATCAAGTTATGCGCATGGTGCCTAATCCCAAACTGTAAAACACAACTCAGGAAGGACCAATCAACCCTATCATATGCCTTTCTCATGTCGAGTTTAAGGGCAAAAGAACCTAATATCGAGTCTGAGTTGTTCATAGAATGTACCCGTTCTTTGGCAGCCACAATGTTATCCAGAATCTGTCTTCCTGGAACAAAAGAAGACTGATTTTTTCTATGAGCTTGTCAAGAAAAGGGCTGAGTATTCTAGTAATTATTTTGGTGATGACTTTATAGAAGACGTTGCATAAAGCAATGGGTCTGAAATCAACCGGATGTGTGGGGTTTTTTTATCTTTGGGACCAAATCTAGGTTAGTGTGATTTAACCCTGGTGGAATTGAACAGAACCTGAAGCTATCTTGAATAAGATTAGTCACCTCATTACCTACTATATGCCAGCATTTGGTGTAAAAAAAAAACAGGAAAACCATCAGGCCCAGGGGTGCTGAGAGGTCTCATATTCTTGAGGGTATGTGTTATTTCCTCACTAGTAGGAATTGCGACAATATAATTATTTTCTATAGAAGAAATCATATTAGAGTTACTGAAATAGAAGTTTGAGGTACATACATTGTTGTCTTTGGAGAATATTTGTTGAAAGTGGTTGAGAATCAATTCCTTGATGGTATCTGGATCCGAGGTCCAAGAGTCATTTGAATCTTTAAGAGAAATGATTCTGTTCTTGGTTCTCCTATGCACAACTGCCAGGTGAAAGGCTTTTGTGTTCTTGTCGCTGCTAGGAACCCAGTTTGAATGATTTTGCTGTTCCCAGAACATTCTTTCTCTCTTTGACAAAACTTCAATCTTGTTCAGTATTTCCTTTTCCTCCTCTCTAATATCTCTCAGATGAGCTTTTGCTTGGAGATCTACCAGATTCTGCCTTTCCATATCAAGTTCCCATGTGATGTGACCAAAAGTTTTTTTCCCCCATTTGTGAAGGTCGCTTCCCAGCATTGACAACTTATTCATTGTGCTTCCCTTTGCTTTGTCCCAACTGACTTGGGTTTCTTTTAAGAATTCAGGATGAGATGTCCAGAAGTAATCCAATTGAAAACTCCCTTGTTTTTTTTTCCTTTGTCTAACATATATTTGTTCTATTGTATTGCAGATTCACTATATCAGTTGAAAGAGGTTATTGTACACTTATATTAAGGACATCTAATAGATATTTCTAAGAATGAGGTATGTTACCATTTCAGAATGACAATAATTTTGTTCATGCTAGATTTTATTATTCTTTATTTTCAATTTTGTTAGTTGACTATTTTAAATATTATCAGTTTTAGTAATTAAATATAAATATTTTTGTTTCCTGTCTTTTTGTTTCATACATCAAATTTTTGATTTCAAAAAATTCCCTAGCACCAAAATATATTGTTCCCAATAAAATACTTAGGCCCACACAATGCACGGGCGTAACAACTAGTTCAAATCGAAGGAGCTTGATAATAAAGAGAAAAAAAAAGACTAAATTAGATTCTACACTATGGAATGTGAATACCCATCGATCCACCCAAACTTTTTTGTATACTCCAAGGAGTGCCTTACAGTGGAGATTAAGATGCTGAGATTAGTCGCTTGGGAAAAAAATCTCCTTGAACGGTTAATTATATGCCTTTCAAGCATTTTTCTAGTCTTTTTTTATTGGTTCTTAATTCTTTGACGTGGGCTTCATACAATTTTAATTATTAAATTAATAAAAAACTTACTTTTTTTTTTGAAGCATGGAATTTATTAAGATAAGTTACGATACAATTTGTCGTGGGTATGTGGTACCCACAGAGTCATGAAATATAATATGACCAATAAAAGGCGGGATTGTCTGGTCCCATATTTTAGTTGATGAGTTTCCCATTTGGCTTTCATCCGCCGCATGATTGGCTAAACCATCTGCTGCTTGGTTTCCTTCCCTGTAGTTGTGTTGAATGGCCGCATGTGGAATCCCTCTGAATCTATTCTTTATTTCTTCAATCATCCCTGAGATGTTCCAAGGAGGTGGGGTAGAGGAAGTGATGAAGCACAGAAGATTTTGTGCGTCCATTTCAAATATGGCTTTTGTCCATTGTCTTTTTGTTGCCGTTCTTGAAGCCAATAGAAGAGCCCAAGTTTCTGCTATTAAGGTCGTTGTAATTCCTAATGGTTGAGATAGAGCCATTAAGGTTCGAGCTTCGGAATCTCTGCAGATGAATCCTGCTCCTGCAAATCCTGGGTGACCTCTTGCTGCTCCATCTGTGTTGATTTTAATCCAATTGATGTTTGGATTTGACCATCTTACCGATATTGTATATATTCTTTTGTCTTCTCTTGGGTGGTTATATATCGGTGCATCTCCTGGTAGTACTGGTGGTAAGGAATCTAAAGCTGCAGCGAATTCTTGTTATTGTTTTTGGGCCCATATTAAGATTTCAGCTGAGGTTGTTTGTTTTTGGCGATAGATTAGGTCATTCCTGGCGATAGATTAGGTCATTACTTGAGTGGCTGATGTTTAGTAGTACGGGTAAAAATAATAAACAAACAGTTGAATATCACCTTGTTAGTCTCTTACTGTTGCTCTCAAACGGTACAAAAATCACTTTTTCGCCTCGTCACCAATCAGTGCAAAATGACCCTTGCCCTAAGACACAAATAAGGTACTTAGGACTGCACAGACACGTACGTATCTGCCATTTCGGCCCGCTTCCGCCAATTTACGGGTAGATGACAGATAGTTATTTCTATCACTCGCCATGCATAATAGTTGAGTCGGGTGGAAGCAAAAATAATCTTGCCCTACCCGTCCAAAAACTACATACAACTCTCAATTATGGATTTATATAACCTAAATAACTTAACATTTCATCATTTTGATGAGTGTTAATTTTTAATATATTTTTCCCTTTTTCTTTCAAAATAAATAAATAATTTAGTGAAAATTGTCATTTAGTTCTAACTAGAGTATAACCCTTGCCTTAATGACAAAAAATAAATGGGAATGTTATAAATATCCTTATTATTCATGGATCATGCACAAATACCCTTATCCATTATGTATATACCCCCCAGCCTTTTAGAAGGAAACTATTTTTTTCCATAATTCCATAACCGCCCTTAAAGACATTATTTCGTTTCTCATTTCAGATTCGAAAGTTATATCTCTACTTTCGATCCCCGACTTTCACCCATCACCACCACTACCATCAGTATCGTTTCTCAGCTGCTGCAACCACTACCAACATCACAACATCTCCGACACCAACATCACAACATCTCCGACACCACCATCACCATCGCCACCGAAAGACAGAAAGAGATCTTCGTCGAAAATCATTTTCAGATTCAAAAAAAGTTTAGCATCATCATCTTTTACTTGGTTTGTCGTTGATTTTAGATATTAGATCCAGTTTCAGTAGATTGAGGGATCTGATTTTAAGTTTCATTTTCAGGTAATTTCGAACTCAAGATTTGAAATTTTTATTTATTGAAGATTTACAACTATTCGATTTGAAATGTTTCGATTTGTTATATTTTTGATGATTCTTATCAATCCAAGTCAGATATTACGGAAAAATTTCGAAAAAATTTCATTAATGAATTTTAGGGTTCATTTACGATATTTCAATTGACCCTAAAATCGATCGACCTGATGTTTCAATTCAGGATTTTTTTAGCATGCTATCTCCACAGAGGCCATCAGAGAAAATAGATTTGTCGGAAATCTATTGTTGCCATGGTTGATTTTCAAGAGTTTATGAACAAAATGAAGTGATATAAGATTGATGTTCTTGTGGTGTTTATGAGATGAAGAAGAGAAATTACGAATCTGTGATGGAAACCAGGGTTTGAGTTGTTGTTTGAGATCATGAAAGAGATGGTTGCGGTTACTGTTACAAATGAAATTCGAATTATGAATATATAGGGTTAAATTTTGATGCCGAGAAGAGATTTGAATTGAATAATAAAAATTGGAACCGAGGTGTTGTTTCAGTGGATGTAATAGTGAAGTTGAAGGTGTTGTTGTAATTGGAGCATGGTGGCGGCGGCGGTTAGTGAGGATGCAGGTGATGTTGATGTTAATGTGTTGTCTTGAATTTTCTTTTGATTACATATAGAGTTCAAGGATATTTGGGACTAATGATTCAGAGTGACATGGTGGTTTCTGTGGGTTGTGTTGATTGCAGAACTGGAGATTTTCAAGGTTGGATTGCAGGTATAACTCAACAAGAACAAGAAATGGGTGTATACCTCGGTTTGGTGGTTATAGTAATGAACTGAATATGAGGTTTGCAGAAAGTGATGATAGTATTGTGAGACAGATATGAAGCTGTAATGGAATGAAATTGGTTTTGGTGATGGGTTAAATATGCTGATGTTGATATTCATTGAAGTGGTAATATGAGATAGTTTTGAAGCAAAGGAGAAATGAACTTAAATAATAAATGTTGTGTTGTCTCAAGAATGGTTAGATGAATGCATAGGTTTCAAATACAAATGGCAGGTTGATGGTTATGATCTACTAAATGCAATGAGATAGATGTATGCAAGAAAATGATATTGCAGGTGCAATGAGAAGTTGTAGTTTGTGTGTAGCGTTGTAGTCGGGATGAAGATGAAATGGAGTATATGAATGCTAGGGAACTGAAATGGGAACATGTTGGTTTGATGCTGAGAGGCTGAAATTGTTGGTAGATGCACGGATGTTCAGAAGAGATGTTGTTAATCGAAGAAGTGATTGTGTTTTTTTTTTGTGTGTGTGTGGGTGCAACTGAGAATATTACAGCTGAGTTGTGGGTTGAGGTACTGGAGTGATTTGCAGGAAATGTGTTAGGTTGTTGTGTGGCATAGCAATGAAATGCACCGGATTGTGCAAGTTTGTAGAATGAATGAGCTGATTTGTACTTAATGGGATTTCCTAAAACTGAAATATTTGCAGCGATCACGAACTTCTATACCTCTAGACAACCACTATTTCTGGATGCAAGTGCTGCATCTTCCAAGGACACAACCATTCATGAGGTATTTTTCTAACGACACAAGATCTTGGTTACTATTATATGTTGTATGTGTATTCTTGGATTCTATTTTTTGGAGACAACTTGAGCCAGTTGGTTCCAGATTTGGAGGCAACTTGAGCCAGTTGGTAAAATTATTTTTAAGTATCTTAGAATCTTTATGTATCTTAGAATAGTTGCGACGAATCTGTGGTGCAATGGTAGCATGACTGACTCAGAGGATGTGTGTTCGACTCACGTCAGGTTCACTCATTTGTGTATGTTTTTTTTCTTCTTTTTTAGACAAATTTGGGCTAGTTACCTTTAGATTTGGAGACAACTTGTGCTAGTTGCTTCCAAATTTGGAGATAACTTGTGCTAGTTGCTTTCACATATGGAAACAACTTTGGCTATTTTTCTCAGATTCAGAGACAACTTTGTGTTAGTTTCCAAAGATTCGGAGACAACTTTATACTAGTTGTCTCCACTTTCAAGACAACTTGAGCTAGTTGCCTCAGATTTGGAGACAACTTCAGCAAGTTGACTCCACATGGTGGCGGTGGAGGAAAGCGGTGGTGGTTGGCGGAAATGGTGGTCAGTGGCGGTGGTGGTCGGTGGTGGTTAGTGGCAGCGATGTCTGATAGACACATTTTTGTGTTTGATTTGTTCTCAGTGTCTCTATTGTTAGTCTCGATTTTTGTACTAATTTTGGTGTTTTTATGTTTGTTTAGGTGTTTTTGGAGAAATACATTTGTGCAGAAAAAGTTGCTCGAAAAGTGCTTTTTGGACCCCTCAGAGAAAAGTGATAAAGGCACCCTCATTTTGGATAAGGGCACCCCAGGCAGCTGCTATTCGCACCCCCGGTTTGGTTAGGGGGACACCACCTTCAACATTGTGGAATTTCGTTTTGGCGGGAAAATAATTCTCTAAGCTGGCAGATTGTTTCGTACAAATTTGATTGGGTTAGAGGGCGATTCAATCGCTGAAAATTCATGGGTAGATGTGATATAACTATATAATGTTGGTATGGGTGTTTTTTTGGGTCAAATTTGGCTGGATAACTCGGTTTAATCCAAACAGTGAGTTGGAGGAAAAACACAAGCTTACACGAGTTGCATGAGATTTGGACGTGTTATGGGCGTGCATGATGACTCAAACTAACATCCAGGAGCGTGTAAGAACTAAATAAAGAATTTTTAGCATCTGTAGACGCGTGGGAAGTTAATTCAGGGAAGAAAATATTCCCATGATATTTTCTTTAATAACCGAGTTCAATGAAGAATTTATGGAGATATGGCGTGATTAAATGAGTCTTAGGAGTATAAATAGGTTTCTGGGGTCGAGTAGAAGGCATGGAGGGAGTTTGGGGTCGAGAGAAGGTCCAGAGAAGCAGAAATCAAGAGTTGATGAAACTCTGTTTCTGCTGCTGCTGCTGATGAAGAACACCAAGAACATGAAGAACAGACCAGTAGGAACAGTCGTTTCGCTACAGTGAAAAAGACTCACAATCCCGGGTCGTAGGTGTGGGTCGTATATGTTCAACAACAACAGCATTTCATCTTTGTCGTTGTTTCAGACGCCTTCTGTGGGTCGCAGAGTTCAGTTTTATACCATTTTCTTGTCTTTCTCTTCATTGTAAAACACTTTTGAGCATCAATGAAATATTTTGAGAGGTTTTCCAACATGAATAGCTAAACCCCAACACTGGGTCGATGGAGGAAGACGAAATTCAACATGGGTAAAATTATTTAATTCCTTTTATGACTTTTGCATTATTTTAAATTGATTTATGATTCGATAAAATTAGTTGTGATTCAATTAGATAGGTTATGCTTTGTATTAAGATAATCTATGCTTAGGGGATACAATTAATGTTTTGAGGATCTAGTTTGGCAAAATAAGAGTCCAGGTTTTTATTTGTTGAGCGATAATTGTTAAAAGAATTAATTTTTGAACCTTTTGTTGTGAGTTTGGCCGAATCTTGAGTCCCAGTACATCTCTTCATCCTGTGACAATTTTTTTATATATATTTCTATCTTATTTTAGTTTTATTAAGTCTAGAACTCTATTGCTTTCACAAGTCCAACGAACTCTTTACTACAACTATCATTGATAAATACCATCAATTTTTGGCGCCGTCGACACGGAGCTTGTTTTTAGGCTAGAGTTTTTAGACTTTTATTTGTTTTTATTTGTTTTGTTCTTCTTTACGTTTTTGGGTTGTTGTCTTTTCCATACAGAATTTGGAATTCAGAGCGAAAGAAAATTGTGCCAAAGCTTTTGGTGAATATTTAAAGACTTGGAGTAAAAGGCAAAGCGAAAGGAGCGAAAGAAGAAGATTTTTTTTATTTATTATAAAAAGAGAGAAAAAAAAAAGAGAGAGTTTTTTTTTTTAGATTGTATTAGGATTTCTCTATTTTTGTAATTTTATTTTTATTTTTGCACTTTACTTTTTAGACTTTGGACTTGAACATTCTTTTATTTTTAAACCCTACGGAAGGGTTGGGTTAAATATAAACTGCACAGGGAAGGACGACGATTACAATATCGTCTCGGCCCCTCGGGTTCGTACATGACATAGGAGTCGTGGCCCGAGTCGACTTCAACGGTTCATCCCCCGTCTGGAACGGGAGGTAAGAATTCTAAACACCCGTGAATCCACTGTCAGCGGGTTTACTGGATGATTTCGTTTGCATATATGTTGAGGTTTTGAAAACGGCTGTTTTTAAATTCCTAGTAAAGGGCAAGGACTGGCCATACAAGATAAGGGTTCGGATTTCATCACCGTTCTCTTCTTGCCCGCCTTAGGAAAACGATACCAAACGCGAACCTAAGCTTAAAATTTGGAATAGAACGAGACCGATAGGGTAACGAGCTTAATAGGAAAGTCGTTCGAAAAATATTGGTTACTCTTTTGAGCATGCTTTGAAGTTCATGAGGGTTTCTGAGAGTTGAATGCGTGACTCGCACCGCCCCGTGTAATGCGGTGAGGCCTTGGGTATCAAAGCTCCAGCAGCTTCCCTCGCCTCTATTCAACTTACTTAAACTCGGATTGATTCCAGAGGGGTTTGCTCATACTGTAACGAATTCCTTTTCGAAGGATTAGAAGCTGGTCTAGTAACAATCTAAGTGGAGCCATCATGCTTTTTGTTTGCTAGAAATCAGTAGGTTTGTTGTGGTCGAGTCAGTATTGTTTGTGTTTGTGTAGAATTCCCTTGCAGTTAGGATGTCGAACTGGTATTACAATAGCCTATACAATGATTATCCGACTAATTTTCAAAATGGACATTTCAACTTTGACCAGAGTATGAATAGTGGTTGGGAGCATCCACCTTTTCAAAGTTATGGTTTGTACCATGATGAGCCCAATTACTATTCGCATACTCACCAGTCATATGAGCAAAACAATCCTTCTATTTCTCTAGAAGATGCTTTAAAGAGTCATTCCTTATTTGTGAAGGAAACCTTAAATATTCCAGATGAGTCCCCAGAGCAGTCAACTAGAATGTCTTTAGAAGAGACTCTTAAGCAATTTACTGAAAGTACAGAGAGGATTGTTGAAAAACTTGCTCGAAATAATCTTAATTTCCAATACAGTGTCTCCAATAATACCCTTGAAAATGAAGATAGTTATTTGCATAATCAAGATGACGAGGTTAGAATTGGTAACACTACTTTAGATGAGGTTCAACCATTTTCATATTTTTATAATGATGATTATGATAATGTTGATGAAGAATTTGAAATGAGTAGGCATAGTGATCAGGAATTTGAGCTTAATAATGATAATGTTTCTAGTTCAAATCCAAATAATTTTAATAATTATTCACCTATTCAAAAGGACGAGGATTTGACTAGAGATACCACTGTTTTAGATGATGTAATATTTCCTTACGATTACGAAGCCAATGATGGTTTAGAGGAACGAGTATATTTTGAGTCTAGCGATTTAGAAACAACAGACTTAGAAAAACAAGATGAACTCGTAGAGATGAGTGAGGATGTACCTGACTTAGAAGAATCAATTGACCATTTTCAGGAATCAGATAGCCTTGAAATTAGGGAAGTTGTGACTAGTCTTTCTAGAGACACTAAAAACTCTAAGTTTGGGGGTGATTATCATTCTCCATGTGCCTTAACTCTTAGAAAGGTCCCTAACTTGGGACTTGACATTTGTGCCTCAACCATTTTAAAAGATTATCTTCATACACTTTTTCCTGAACCTAGTTGTGTCCATAAAGAAGTTCAGTTGTTAGAAACCCATCCTCTGGTTGATGTGGTTAACCTAGGATATGATACCATGATTGACTTTGTTTTCCCACCAAAAAATTTCCTTCCAGTTGTGGGAACATATGAATTTCAGATGTGTCAGTTATTAAGTTTTGAGACTAAACCTAATTACTTTAGGAAATTAGGGTCGACACATTTGCTTAAGAATGACCTCTACTATGGTCAGTTGTGTGAGTCAAATCTGATTGACTTAGAGGATCCTCAGTTATTTAGGTTATTATTGTGCGCTTCTAAGATCATATTTGAGTTTTTCCAGACTCTAGGACCTAATGATTCGGATCCCACCTATGAAGAAACGAAGCCAATGAAAATTTTCTATTTAGACCCTTTCATAGAACCTGAACCTGAACCACAATTAGATATAAATTTCTTAATCAGGAAACTAAGTAAGGGCTTGCTAGTCTTGTTCATTTTCTTGGTTCATTGCAGTTTCCTTTGGTCAGCTCTATTTAGTTTTGAAGACCCGCAATTATTTCGACTGTTACTTTATGGTTCGAGTTGACTAATCTTTCCTAAGTCTGGCTGAAGACTTTAAACTTAGCACTTCTTGGGAGGTAACCCAATCTCATGCAACACGGTAATATCTTTCCTTAACTCTTTTGCTTCAAATGGTAACAGTTTCTCCTTGTTCATGTTTTTAATTTCATCTTTAGAACATTGAGGACAATGTTAGATTTAAGTTTGGGGGTATGGGAGAAACTTTTTAGTTGCAATAAATAAACTCCAGAGCCTAGAAATTTATGTTTATTAAGGATGGCACTAACCAATCTAAGTGGATGGAAGCATTTTGGCTGTAGGAGTTGAGGAACCAATCTGATTAGATGAAAACATCTAGAAGAGCCTATTCATAAAAGCACAGAGCTCAGGTGTTAGAAAAGAAAACATGGTAGTTTCGCCATATCCTCGTGATGGAAACATCGAAAGAATCCTGATCACTTCTTTTATTTTTCTTTTTACCATTGCTAGGGTGGAATAGAGTGGTTTATAAAAAAAAAAAAAAAAAAAAAAAAAAAAATTGAGACCAGACCACTAGACCAAACGGAATAAATACAATAAAGTCGACCACTGGTACCCTTGTATATGCCAGCTGAGTTGACCTAGAGTTAGGATTATCGACCACTGGTCCCCTTGTATATGCCAGTGTGTTGATATTAGTCTAAGACCAGTATCTCAGTTCGTTAGGATAGGTTCACCCTAGCCAACATCATCCACGTTTTTCTCTTCTTAATCTATGTGATTGGTTGACTCCGGTTTATGATATCCAGAAACTATCTGAGTAGAGCTCTGTCACTTTATATGAATTTTAGTATGCTTGAGTGCAAACTCGTGTACAACAATTGGAATTTCGCATCAGGGTACTTCCTCCTGTAGTCAATAAGTATGCCAACCAAGGAGATTCTTTAGTGCCTTCCAAGGTTCTGCGTAGATAGCTAGGGTCTGGAGTAAAAGGTTTTGTGGGTACACCTCTGGTAAACCCTCCGGAGACAACACTCCGCCACTGGGGCCACCTAGCGGTTTAACGGCTTGCTGCACATGCTAAGTGTAGTCTTTTTATTTTTTAGATTAGATTTGCTCGGGACTAGCAAATAATAAGTTTGGTGGTATTTGATAGACACATTTTTGTGTTTGATTTGTTCTCAGTGTCTCTATTGTTAGTCTCGATTTTTGTACTAATTTTGGTGTTTTTATGTTTGTTTAGGTGTTTTTGGAGAAATACATTTGTGCGGAAAAAGTTGCTCGAAAAGTGCTTTTTGGACCCCTCAGAGAAAAGTGATAAAGGCACCCTCATTTTGGATAAGGGCACCCCAGGCAGCTGTTATTCGCACCCCCGGTTTGGTTAGGGGGACACCACCTTCAACATTGTGGAATTTCGTTTTGGCGGGAAAATAATTCTCTAAAGTGGCGTGATTGTTTCGTACAAATTTGATTGGGTTAGAGGGCGATTCAATCGCTGAAAATTCATGGGTAGATGTGATATAACTATATAATGTTGGTATGGGTGTTTTTTTGGGTCAAATTTGGCTGGATAACTCGGTTTAATCCAAACAGTGAGTTGGAGGAAAAACACAAGCTTACACGAGTTGCATGAGATTTGGACGTGTTATGGGCGTGCATGATGACTCAAACTAACATCCAGGAGCGTGTAAGAACTAAATAAAGAAGTTTTAGCATCTGTAGACGCGTGGGAAGTTAATTCAGGGAAGAAAATATTCCCATGATATTTTCTTTAATAACCGAGTTCAATGAAGAATTTATGGAGATATGGCGTGATTAAATGAGTCTTAGGAGTATAAATAGGTTTCTGGGGTCGAGTAGAAGGCATGGAGGGAGTTTGGGGTCGAGAGAAGGTCCAGAGAAGCAGAAATCAAGAGTTGATGAAACTCTGTTTCTGCTGCTGCTGCTGATGAAGAACACCAAGAACATGAAGAACAGACCAGCAGGAACAGTCGTTTCGCTACAGTGAAAAGACTCACAATCCCGGGTCGTAGGTGTGGGTCGTATATGTTCAACGACAACAGCATTTCATCTTTGTCGTTGTTTCAGACGCCTTCTGTGGGTCGCAGAGTTCAGTTTTATACCATTTTCTTGTCTTTCTCTTCATTGTAAAACACTTTTGAGCATCAATGAAATATTTTGAGAGGTTTTCCAACATGAATAGCTAAACCCCAACACTGGGTCGATGGAGGAAGACGAAATTCAACATGGGTAAAATTATTTAATTCCTTTTATGACTTTTGCATTATTTTAAATTGATTTATGATTCGATAAAATTAGTTGTGATTCAATTAGATAGGTTATGCTTTGTATTAAGATAATCTATGCTTAGGGTATACAATTAATGTTTTGAGGATCTAGTTTGGCAAAATAAGAGTCCAGGTTTTTATTTGTTGAGCGATAATTGTTAAAAGAATTAATTTTTGAACCTTTTGTTGTGAGTTTGGACGAATCTTGAGTCCCAGTACATCTCTTCATCCTGTGACAATTTTTTTATATATATTTCTATCTTATTTTAGTTTTATTAAGTCTAGAACTCTATTGCTTTCACAAGTCCAATGAACTCTTTACTACAACTATCATTGATAAATACCATCAATGTCCTGTGATGGTGGTGGTTGGTGGTAGTGGTTGTTGGCGGTGGTGGACAGAGATGGTGGTAGTCAGTAGTGGTGGGCAGTAGATGTAGTGTTTAAAAAAAAATAGTGGTTAGTGGTAGTGGTTTTTGTATATACACTATACAAAAGAGGGTATTTTAGTAATGTATTAAGCTTATGAGTATAATTTAAATTGGTAAGGGTATACTTCAATGTGCCTCATAATAGGGGTATATTGATAATGTTCCCGAAATAAATATGTATTGACGCATGGGGAATACTCCTATGTTTCAAGCGTCCACGTGTGAAGGATAGTATAGTACTTAAGAATTGCTTTGTTTTTTTTCGAACACCCTAAACTACCTCTTTCATTTTACGGAACAAACATTATCCT
Source organism: Papaver bracteatum (assembly GCA_023529315.1). Classification (NCBI taxonomy): domain Eukaryota; kingdom Viridiplantae; phylum Streptophyta; class Magnoliopsida; order Ranunculales; family Papaveraceae; genus Papaver; species Papaver bracteatum. The sequence goes on from JAJJWX010001467.1 coordinate 1,577,318, forward strand.
CTTTCAACTTTACCTGCCTCTTTTCTTTTTAACTCCATGGTTGTACAACCCCTTCATTTGTTTTTTGCATGAACTTATATTCAAATCAAAACAAAGTCTAATCAAAACCCATAAAAGAAATAAATTACATTTATTGATTGTGTTTTTCTTCTTTTTGGTTTTCCCTATTTCTGATCCCTACTTTTCCTATTTACTAACTATATGAATTCCCGTCCCTGTGAACACAAAAGTGTCGATGGTATCTTCGTGTCCACAAACAATATTCGCAATGATAGTAAAATTACGGAAATGATCGAAATACGTATAAAACTATATATGTAAAATACATGGGAGACTCTGAACCTTCGGGCTCGTCCTTGACTCTCATCATAGTAGAGCCTATGATGGATTTAAACGATGCAAATGATAGTTAATAAAACTATAATCGCAATATGTAAATGAGACGATGATTTACGTGGTTCAGCACTAAGGCCAACGTCCACGGGGGTTGGTTTTTCACTATGTATTATATGAGATTACAATGGATATTCGAGTGACTCTGAGTAAGGAACGAAGCTATTAGTCTCAACGGTAAACTCATACTTACTCTTACACTTTCTATCTCTCTTGAAGTATAATCCTTTCTCTCTGCCATTGGTTGACCCCTCTTTCTCCATCAAGCTGTGTATTTATAGAGGTTGAGTGTGGGATCCTCTTCTTAGGACAACTTTATCCTTATCATCTTGGATTCCGTGCTAATCCCGATGGTAATTTCGTAATGTACCGATGGCTTCAACGGTAACTTACTGTAACACTGGGTCGCCTCTTTATCCTCCATAGGAAAGTTGACACGTATCCTATCCTCGTAGCATTTAAGGCGGGTGGTTGAGTAGTCCGCATGCGTCAGACAACTGTCTGATGCCCCTGTCACTCCCATGTCAGTGAGGCTTATCCTCTCCCTTGATCTTGGATCTTTCTTGGGATAGGGTAAAGTATATTTTTGGGTCTTATATGGTACTTCACATTAGTTTATTCTTCTGGTGCTCCTCGATCCTCCGTCATTGGATCAGTCTGATGACGAGTAGGTGGAGATGGCACATGCCCTTTGAGTATCGGATCGTGGCATCATATCTTGATTTCTAAGTGTCGTATGTCTTCCACATGTGATTTCTTCGATATGTGGTAGGTAATGGATTATGTGTATACAATTTTCCCCTTTTCTTCAAGTTTGAAGTTGGTCAAAGTTTGAAGAAAACTGTCTTCACAGTCTTATCCACTCCTCTCATTAACTTTTCCTTTTTCTTAGGGCACTTTCCCACTCTTGGAATTTATGTCTTCTTGATTCTCGAGACGGTTTTATCCCACCTATCACAGTTATAAATACGAGAGGGTGGAGCAGCATAATAACTTTTATTCTTCCTTCATTCTCTTGTCAGTTCAGACCTATTTATCTTCTTCTCTGAATTTCTTAACTCTTCCTTCTTTTGTTCCTTTGCTCTTAATTTCTATTGATACTGATCTGAATCTGGTCTGACAAGATCTCCACAGACTTGCTGCTGTCGTTGTTCATCAGTTACTTGTTGATCATCTTCATCCACTGATAATTCTTTTTCTTCAGGTACATTGTTCTTCCCAATTACATCTGTGTTTTGATCAATCCTCTGATCAATTTTTTCTCTTATGTTGCTATTCTTGGGTTTTGTGATAAAGAAAATGATATACGAAAGTATATATACTTTCCCATGTTCTTTATCCTAAAACCTAGGGCCACTCTGCTGATCTTCCACGTTCTTGATAAAAGATGATGGTGTTCTTGATAAGAGATGATGATCAGGATTTTGTTTTTCAATCTCCATAAGACATGTTTGTTTGACCTTTGTTTTCTTTCTATGCCCCTTGCAGATATGGCTGAACGTCATCGGATCCCTTTCAAAACTCCACCGTCGAGTCCTTACAGATCTCATTCATCTAGGAGTCCCGATATATCTCCGACAAGGGGTGGTCCGTCTAGACCTTCCCAACCGGATCCTCGTACTATTAAGACTTCTTCCTCGTATGGTATTAGGGTTTCTTCTCAGAAAAAGGGGGATCCACCGAGGGTTCTCGATATGTAGTTAATCATCCTTCGACTAAGCCTTCTTCTCAGCGTTTGGAACCGATGAATTTTCAACCCCTTCGTTCTATATCTCCTCCTACTGTGATGCCTCCTCATAAATCTAGGTCTTTGCAAACCACTGCTTTGGTGAAGGATGCTTCTTAAAAAGGTGCTATGCCGAAGGTGGATTTGTCGAGGAATCCTCCGACCAAGAGAAAAGCTTCGGATATGAGTCCTTCGAAGAATCTATCGTTGGGCAAGGTTGTATCTTCTGAGGTTACCCTGGTCGTACGAAGTATTCCGGCTTCAAAAAAGAAGAAGTTCTCTTTCCGGCATATTGATCTTGAATATTTTAAGGCAAGACATGGTCTCGAGGCCTTCGACGTTAAATTTTATGACCAAGGGGATGATCTTCTTACTTATGATATGATCGTGAATTATAAGTATGATGCTTTCCATCTGCTGACGACCGTGGGAGCTTTCGAATCCGGTCTTATGTTGCCTTTGTATAAGTCAGGGGATTCTTTTTACTACGACGCCTTGGCCAATCGTGAGGGTTCCACTTCTCAAACCCATCGCTACTCGGTAGTTCAGTTGATTTGGAATTATCTTCGGACACTTAAAGAGTGTTATCTTCGGAGCAAGGGTGAGACGATGATGACCTGCTATACTCCTAACCCCGCGAAGAAAGATTGGTATACTCCTGAGAATTTCAATGCTTCTTTTGGAGATTACGTAAAATGGTAGGAACCGAAAGCCATGGAGCGTTGGTCGTCGTACGATGGCCGCTTACCATGATGAGATTCGTCTTTTGAGTGAGGTGAGTGATTCGAAGCTTCGGTTTGTCCTTGGTATCAAAGGGTCTGAGAATCCAAAACTTTTCCCAAGAATGAGCGTCTCAAACATGACCACAACTATGAGTGGCATTATACTCCTCTTGAAGTCATTGGTCCTTGGGCTCACGGTTGGGTGCCCAACCTTCATGGATGGCATCCTATTGCTGGTAGCCAGCCTCGTGATGGTGCTTCATATCGCTATGGTGATTTCTGTCCTTGGCAACTGAATTTTGCTGGTATGAACTTCAACTATGTTTTTGATGTTGCCAATGCAGATGAAGAAGAGAGTTCTGAAATAATTCTTCCTTCGAAGGGTGATGTCACTGTCATGGTATGATTCTTAATAATAATGTATGGTTCATTTATGTTTTCCCCTGGAATCAAAAGTTGATCATGTGCTTGTTTCAGGTTTCGAAGAATAAAAAGATTGGTATCGTTCAGTATTCTACCGCTGGTGAAGAGGAGATGGAGATTCCTAAGGTTAACATCCCGTTGAATGATGAAGATAACTCTGGCGAAGAGGTTACGGATGAGGAGGAGCGTACTGATACTTCCCCTCATGATCACTGTAGCGCCCCCTAAGCTAACAACTGACTAATCCAAGAGATTAACTAAAAATAGAGGCACTAAAATCCAAATTAAACACTTAAACTTTCAATTAAGAAATCTGCTATAAAACTTAACCCAAAACTAACCCCTCTCAGAAATATATATACAAGATCTTATCTCAAATGATACATATATAATAGTCATTTGGTTTTCAAATAAAATATACAACATAATAAACATAACAGAAATTAATCAACTAGCGAATTCAACCCTTGAAGCTTTTTTTGTTAAACTCGATCTCATCATAAACTGAAGTGGGAATAATTAACATTTAACTTCTAAGTAATCATAGGCTAGATATGGAAAACAATACATGTTTTTCCGAAACATTAAATAGTGACTAAGTCACTAAAATAATCATACATGTATATGGAACAAACTCCTTCGTCAAACAATATACTAATATGGTTGCAAATTCCCAACCGACAATTCACACCTATTTAGCTATGGATGCCACTAAGACCATGGTGACCAACTCTAAACAATAAAAGCTGAATTAAAGTAGATATAAATGTGAAGGAGCGTATCCTATATACCACAAGTAGAAATTCTCATTTCCCATAACAATTCATACTGACAACAAACAATACAAGTCCTTTCCAAATCGTGGAAAGATTCATAGAATCAACAGGATTATCATAATGCATTTTAAACAAAGCATGGAATGCACAACTAGACAATGCATGAGTTTATTAAATGAAGACTTTCGTAAAAGAAACAAAAATGATTACAACAGAGTCAAATGCATTCCCACACCTTTTTTTGATCACAAGCCACGCCTACCTCGAGATCCACGATCCACTAGTTCATCCTTTGCATCGATCGTTGTTAATAACTAACTGTTATTCACACAAGCACTCTAAGAATCTAACCAAAATGGTTCACACAAGAATCATACAATTCTATCTAACATTTCTAGGCCCAATTAAGGTTCTCCATCTTTATTTATCTATCTTTAGTATAGATAAGATTTACTAATTGAATTAGGTTGGTTTTATAGTCCATTATCTAAGTCTTATGAATATCTACAACTTTGTAGAAGAAACCAAAGTCTAATTCGGACCACAAGAGGTCCAAAACATCTAATTAAGAAAACAGCCCAAAGCCCAATTCCACCAAAGTCAACTAACAGTCACTAACTGTCGAACTAACGATCAAGGGTCAACTAACGGTCAATGTCTGTCAACAGAGTCAAGGTCAGGTCAAAGGTCAGCGAATCAAGGCTGGCTTAACTCGGTCAAGGTCCACTGAGTCAAAACTGGTCAGGTCTAGTCACTGAGTTAACTCATTCAGATAACTAAGTATGAATTCAACTCTAACACTGAATCAACTTCAATATATTCATTCAAAACAACTTTACAGTTGTAACTTCAACTTACCTTCAGGTAGCAGATGCAAGCCTCCCCCGAGACCATCAATGACTCTATATCTACCATTACATATCATTAATCTAAAACAACTTCATAAAACATTTTCAAATCCAATTCAGCTAGACTTCATAATTTAAATACAAACATAAGTCCAGCTTACCCAAAAGTGTAGTAGCTGCAAGCCAACATTGAGCCATTATCTATAATTCGACAGTCACCATTACTAATATTCATTTATAGTAATAACACCTTCTGTAACACATGTATACAACATGAACCACAAACTTCATCTTAGAACAACTCAACAGTACCATTACCACCTTCAACAGCTACATACAAACTGATACTCCATTCCTCTATCATTTTAACACACACACATATCTTGTAACTCGATTATAGTTAAAATTACATCCCCACTGGCTATAACCATTTCCATTTTCTTCTATTAAACTCATACACCACCATCAATTCTATGATCTGCCACACTTCAACCCAACAACCACGATTACATATAACTTAAACTCAATATCCTTCCCTTCATGCTGTTATGAAATTCATCAATCATTGTCTTTGTGATCATATTACATTCTTCTGTTTTGCAATCTTCATCTACTGACTCCATTTGATCTCCAAACTTCCACAACTCCTTCAAATTTCTGCTATATCAATCTTCAATCTTTCCTCCCCTCCTATTTCTAGCGCCAATTATGTAGTTGCAAGAAATCCTAAAACTACACCCTCAGTAGAATTCATAAAACTTTAACAAGTTCTTGATGAAAAATGACAATCTTGATTAATATTCTCAACTCATTACAAAGAAATATGTAAATTGAGATAAGAACATTTACAACTTTCTTTATTCTCTCTCCTAAGACTTTTTCTAACACTCACTTAAAGAACCCCCCTCATCTATTATTTGAACTACTATTTATAGTGAAATCTGTACAACTGTATATAACCTGCGAATAATCACAACCACTGATCGTAAATTTATTCTATACTCGCAAATTCTTCACACTTCTCCTGTGTTTATTCTATTATCGCTTTACCTTGCGACACTTTTCTCTTATATTTGTTACTATGTTCGCAACCTTATATCTTGCGATATTATGTCCCTACACTCTGGGAACTTAAAGTCTACATCTACACCCTCCTTCTATACCTGTGAAGATGGATGGTTGAGACTGCTTTGCAACACATGTAATGTGCCGCAAACCCTAATTTAGGGTTTTCCGTCCATACTGCTCTGGCTTGGACGTTTTGGCAAGCTATGCCAATCTTTTGGGGAAGCCGACCATGCGGGGCCCGCGTTGGTTCGGTAGTGAATATTCTAATACCTTCTTTGGGTCATGGATCCGATTTGAGCTATCTAATTCATGCTGGTGAAGTTGGATGGTCGTGATCATTTCCGAGACTGACATGGTCAGTCCAGATTTGAATATTCTCAATCGGGCTAGTATAGCACACCGAGAGTAATATGCTCAATCGGGCTAGTATAGCACACCGAGATTCGCAGCATGTACGAGTATTTCATACATGATTCATTATAATGCTTGGAGGTGTTGCTCTACTGAGAACAACACTCAGTCGTCATGCCGCACTGATAATGAGTACAGGAAATACAAGGCTGGTTATGCATTAATTAATAATGTTGTATTTAATTCACAGACTGGGATTGTTACCACATGCTTTATTCTAGGTGAATTAGTAAAGTGAAGAAGTATTCATCACTTATTAATGGCTTTATCTTTTACAAGATGTTAGCGCATAATTTTTTGGCTTTTATAATTTTAGCCTTTAAATGAAAATCCACCATCAACATTAAGTCCCCTGCCTTGCGCATAATAGTTACACTATTGTGGGGGTAGGCATGAGATGGTGACAGTTATATACAAATCTTATGAGACAAAGTTAGATGTTACCAGGAGAGACGGTTCATCAAAAGGTCGTGGGTTCGACTTCCACTGTAGTCGCTAATTGTTTATGGGTGAAAACTAACTATTCCTGCCGGATTTTGTAATTTGGGGTGTGTGGATGAGGAATGAATCTAAACCCTAAACAAATACACTGCGCGGTGAGTGCTTGTGATTCTAGAAATCAATTTGTACAACTCTGGCCTAAACCAAGAAATGGTTGTTCCAGACTTGCTTCGGTCACAAAGTGAAGGAGATGAGGTTGATCTTAGGGAAGGAAGCGAAGAAGGTGTTGAGAATGTGAAGGTGTTGGTTATGTATGACTTGTATCAGAAAGATGAACTGGCTTGCAGGATGTAAGCTATCAGTTCCGGTGTTTGAATACAACCGTATCAACACTTGCCTCTGTTGTCTTGTTCTTGTTTGAAAAATAGGATGGAAAACCTATTTATACAAGTCTTTTAGCCTAACCCTCGTATCTCGTGGGAAGAGGAGAAAGTTGAGTGATGGAGTAGTGGAGTAATGTGTTAGTGTCACAAGACTAGTCTTGCCCACTTCTCCCAGCATCACTAACCGTCCATGACTTCCTGACACGTTCTTGTGATGGTGCGTTGTGCGCTGCACGCTGTAAACCGCCAGACCAATACCCTAGTATGTATCCCCCAGTTTGTGACATGATTGATATCTCGAGCGTGTGGATCGTGAGACCCACAGAAAGTAGCATGTAATGCTAGATTAAATAACTACGTTATTTAGGAAGTTGATACTTGTGAAGTATCGTGTGCATTCTATGCAGGTACTGCATCGAGTGTATCCAGCATGTATGAAATATCGATGTTTGAGCATCTCAAAGTAGTCTCATATCCAGACTACTTCATGTGATGGTTTGGAGGTTGAGCAAGCAAGTCCTTTCTTGACCGACCACATGGTGTGGTAGAGTGATGGATGGTGATCACCATGACGCCGCACTGACCAATTAACTCCTGACCAGGGCTGTATAACCAAGCAGGTGAAGTTGGACGGACGAGATGATCTTTGAGACACTCATCTACGACCGTTAATGAAATTAGGTTTTTAGAAAAAAGGTGCATAAGCATCCCTTTTTTAGCCTGGTCGAATTCAAGCTTGGGATACGATTTTGGCCGGCCGATTGTACATGCGTGAGATGGAATGACGATGTAGGCGCCCATACCCCATTATCTTATGAAAGTGTGATATGGTCCACTAAATTAGTCCGGCGAAGTTGAGTGGTCGAGATCAATTTGCGACAGAAAACTTGTGCCGCAAAAGCCGCACATCGCGCCAACTTCGGGCGCGCGTTCCAAGAAGACCAGGCTTGGTAGGTCTTGGCCAATTAGTCCAGCGTGTAGGTGGTAGGCTGATGTTCACGCCCATACCTTACTGTCCCATGAAAACATGATCTAAGCCACTCAAATTATCCGGCGAAGTTGAGTGGCCGAGATTAGTTTGCAATTGGGAAGTGTGACAACGCTAGTTTGGGCGTGCGATTTGGAGTAACCAGGCATGGTATGCCTTGAATGATCTGGTGAGGAGATAGATGGGTCCACGGTGGTCATGTTGGTATGACCGAACATGCTTAATTTAATCTTGGACCCTTCATTCGTGTCGGAGAAAATGAACGCTCGTGATGTTCTAAAACCTAATTTGGGTTTCATGGCCGTGCGTCATGCTCTGTTCGTGCGCACGAATTGGGATGACAAACCATGGTTGGTCATGACCGATCGGTCAGGTATGTAGGCAGGCCCACAGTGATTGTGTTGGCATGCTCTGGGCCCTTTAAATCTACATCTACACCCTTCATCTATACCTGTGAAGATGGATGGTTGAGACTGCTTTGCGACACATGTAATGTGCCTTTAGGGTTTTCCGTCCATACTGCTCTGGCTTGGCCATTTTGGCAAGCTATGCCAATCTTTGGGGAGGCCGACCATGCGGGTCCCGCGTTGGTTCGGTCGTGAATATTCCAATACCTGCTTGGGGGTCATGGATCCGATCTGAGCTATCCAATTCATGCTGGTGAAGTTGGATGGTCGTGATCGTTTCTGAGACTGACATGGTCAGTCCAGATTTGAATATGCTCAATCGGGATAGTATAGCACACCAAGAGTTGCAGCATGTACGGGTATTTCGTACATGCTTCATTATAATACTTGGAGGTTCATGTTGATCTGCTGAGAACAACACTCAGTCGTCATGCCGCACTGATAATGAGTACATGAAATACAAGGCTGGTTATGCATTAATTAATAATGTTGTATTTAATTCACAGACTGGGATTGTTACCACATGCTTTATTCTAGGTGAATTAGTAAAGTGAAGAAGTATTCATCACTTATTAATGGCTTTATCTTTTACAAGATGTTAGCGCATAATTTTTTGGCTTTTATAATTTTAGCCTTTAAATGAAAATCCACCATCAACATTAAGTCCCCTGCCTTGCGCATAATAGTTACACTATTGTGGGGTAGGCATGAGATGGTGACAGTTAAAGACGAATCTTATGAGACAAAGTTAGATGTTACCAGGAGAGACGGTTCATCAAAAGGTCGTGGGTTCGACTTCCACTTTAGTCGCTAATTGTTTATGGGTGAAAACTAACTATTCCTGCCGGATTTTGTAATTTGGGGTGTGTGGATGAGGAATGAATCTAAACCCTAAACAAATGCACTGCGCGGTGAGTGCTTGTGATTCTAGAAATCAATCTGTACAACTCTGGCCTAAACCAAGAAATGGTTGTTCCAGACTTGCTTCGGTCACAAAGTGAAGGAGATGAGGTTGATCTTAGGGAGGGAAGCGAAGAAGGTGTTGAGAATGTGAAGGTGTTGGTTATGTATGACTTGTATCAGAAAGATGAACTGGCTTGCAGGATGTAAGCTATCAGTTCCGGTGTTTGAATACAACCGTATCAACACTTGCCTCTGTTGTCTTGTTCTTGTTTGAAAAATAGGATGGAAAACCTATTTATACAAGTCTTTTAGCCTAACCCTCGTATCTCGTGGGAAGAGGAGAAAGTTGAGTGATGGAGTAGTGGAGTAATGTGTTAGTGTCACACGACTAGTCTTGCCCACTTCTCCCAGCATCACTAACCGTCCATGACTTCCTGACACGTTCTTGTGATGGTGCGTTGTGCGCTGCACGCTGTAAACCGCCAGACCAATACCCTAGTATGTATCCCCCAGTTTATGACATGATTGATGTCTCGAGCGTGTGGATCATGGGACCCACAGAAAGTAGCATGTAATGCTAGATTAAATAACTACGTTATTTAGGAAGTTGATACTTGTGAAGTATCGTGTGCATTCTATGCAGGTACTACATCGAGTGTATCCAGCATGTATGAAATATCGATGTTTGAGCATCTCAAAGTAGTCTCATATCCAGACTACTTCATGTGATGGTTTGGAGGTTGAGCAAGCAAGTCCTTTCTTGACCGACCACATGGTGTGGTAGAGTGACGGATGGTGATCACCATGACGCCGCACTGACCAATTAACTCCTGACCAGGGCTGTATAACCAAGCAGGTGAAGTTGGACGGACGAGATGATCTTTGAGACACTCATCTACGACCGTTAATGAAATTAGGTTTTTAGAAAAAAGGTGCATAAGCATCCCTTTTTTAGCCTGGTCGGATCCAAGCTTGGGATACGATTTTGGCCGGCCGATTGTACATGCGTGAGTTGGAATGACGATGTAGGCGCCCATACCCCATTATCTTATGAAAGTGTGATATGGTCCACTAAATTAGTCCGGCGAAGTTGAGTGGTCGAGATCAATTTGCGACAGAAAACTTGTGCCGCAAAAGCCGCACATCGCGCCAACTTCGGGCGCGCGTTCCAAGAAGACCATGCTTGGTAGGTCTTGGCCAATTAGTCCAGCGTGTAGGTGGTAGGCTGATGTTCACGCCCATACCTTACTGTCCCATGAAAACATGATCTAAGCCACTCAAATTATCCGGCGAAGTTGAGTGGTCGAGATGAGTTTGCAATTGGGAAGTGTGACAACGCTAGTTTGGGCGTGCGATTTGGAGTAACCAGGCATGGTATGCCTTGAATGATCTGGTGAGGAGATTGATGGGTCCACGGTGGTCATGTTGGTATGACCGAACATGCTTAATCTAATCTTGGACCCTTCATTCGTGTCGGAGAAAATGGACGCTCGTGATGTTCTAAAACCTAATTTGGGTTTCATGGCCGTGCGTCATGCTCTGTTCGTGCGCACGAATTGGGATGACAAACCATGGTTGGTCATGACCGATCGGTCAGGTATGTAGGCGGGCCCACGGTGATTGTGTTGGCATGCTCTGGGCCCTTTAAATCTACATCTACACCCTTCATCTATACCTGTGAAGATGGATGGTTGAGACTGCTTTGCGACACATGTAATGTGCCTTTAGGATTTTCCGTCCATACTGCTCTGGCTTGGCCATTTTGGCAAGCTATGCCAATCTTTGGGGAGGCCGACCATGCGGGTCCCGCGTTGGTTCGGTAGTGAATATTCCAATACCTGCTTGGGGGTCATGGATCCGATCTGAGCTATCCAATTCATGCTGGTGAAGTTGGATGGTCGTGATCGTTTCTGAGACTGACATGGTCAGTCCAGATTTGAATATGCTCAATCGGGATAGTATAGCACACCAAGAGTTGCAGCCTGTACGGGTATTTCGTACATGCTTCATTATAATACTTGGAGGTTCATGTTGATCTTCTGAGAACAACACTCAGTCGTCATGCCGTACTGATAATGAGTACAGGAAATACAAGGTTGGTTATGCATTAATTAATAATGCTGTATTTAATTCACAGACTGGGATTGTTGTCACATGCTCCATTCTAGGTGAATTAGTAAAGTGAAGAAGTATTCATCACTTATTAATGGCTTTATCTTTTACAAGATGTTAGCGCATAATTTTTTGGCTTTTACAATTTTAACCTTTAAATGAAATTCCACCATCAACATTAAGTCGCCTGCCTAGCGCATAATAGTTACACTATTGTGGGGTAGGTATGATATGGTGACAGTTAAAGACAAAGCTTATGAGACAAAGTTAGATGTTACCAGGAGAGATGGTTCATCAAAAGGTCGTGGGTTCGACTCCCACTGTAGTCCCAAATTATTTATGGGTAAAAACTAATTATTCATTCCGAATTTGGTACTTTGGGGTGTGTGGATGAGGAATGAATCTAAACCCTAAACAAATGCACTGTGCGATGAGTGCTTGTGATTCTAGAAATAAATCTGTACAACTCTGTCCTAAACCAAGAAATGGCCGTTCTAGACTTTCTTCGGTCACAAAGTGAAGGAGGTGGAGTTGATCCTAGGGAGGGAAGCGAAGAAGGTGTTGAGACTGTGAAGGTGTTGGCTATGTATGACTTGTATCAGAAATCTGAACTGGCTTGCAGGATGTAAGCTATCAGTTCCGGTGTTTGAATACAACCGTATCAACACTTGCCTCTGTTGTCTTGTTCTTGTTTGAAAAATAGGATGAAAAACCTATTTATACAAGTCTTTTAGCCTAACCCTCGTATCTCGTGGGAAGAGGAGAAAGTTGAGTGATGGAGTAGTGGAGTAATGTGTTAGTGTCACATGACCAGTCTTGCCCACTTCTCCTATCATCACTAACCGTCCATGACTTCCTGACACGTTCTTGTGACGATGCGTTGTGCGCTGCACGCTGTAAACCGCCAGACCAATACCCTAGTATGTATCCCCCAATTTGTGACATGATTGATGTCTCGAGCGTGTGGATCATGGGACCCACAGAAAGTAGCATGTAATGCTAGATTAAATAACTACCTTATTTAGTAAGTTGATACTTGTGAAGTATCGTGTGCATTCTATGCAGGTACTGCATCGAGTGTATCCAGCATGTATGAAACATCGATGTTTGAGCATCTCAAAGTAGTCTCATATCCAGACTACTTCATGTGATGGTTTGGAGGTTGAGCAAGCAATTCCTTTCTTGACCGACCACATGGTGTGGTAGAGTGACGGATGGTGATCACCATGACGCCGCACTGACCAATTAACTCCTGACCAGGGATGTATAACCAAGCCGGTGAAGTTGGACGGACGAGATGATCTTTGAGACACTCATCTACGACCGTTAATGAAATTAGGGTTTTAGAAAAAGGTGCATAAGCATCCCTTTTCAGCCTGGTCGAATTCAAGCTTGGGATACGATTTTGGCCGGCCGATCGTACATGCGTGAGATGGCATGACGATGTAGGCGCCCATACCCCATTATCTTATGAAAGTGTGATATGGTCCACTAAATTAGTCCGGCGAAGTTGAGTGGTCGAGATCAATTTGCGACAGAAAACTTGTGCCGCAAAAGCCGCACATCGCGCCAACTTCGGGCGCGCGTTCCAAGAAGACCAGGCTTGGTAGGTCTTGACCAATTGTCCGGCGTGTAGGTGGTAGGCTTATGTTCACGCCCATACCTTAGTGTCCCATGAAAACGTGATCTAAGCCACTCAAATTATCCGGCGAAGTTGAGTGGTCGAGATTAGTTTGTAATTGGGAAGTGTGACCACGCTAGTTTGGGCGTGCGATTTGGAATAACCAGGCATGGTATGCCTTGGACGATCAGATGAAGAGATAGATGAGTCCACGGTGGTCATGTTGGTATGACCGGACCTGCTTAATCAAATCTTGGACCCTTCATTCGTGCCGGAGAAAATGGACGCTCGTGATGTTCAAAACCCTAATTTGGGTTTCATGGCCGTGCGTCATGCTCTGTTCGTGCGCACGAATTGGGATGAAAAACCATGGTTGGTCATGACCGATCGGTCATGTATGTAGGAGGGCCCACAGTGATTGTGTTGACATGCTCTGGGCCCTTTAAATCTACATCTACACCCTCCATCTATACCTGTGAAGAAGGATGGTTGAGACTGCTTTGCGATACATGTAATGTGCCTAATTTAGGGTTTTCCGTCCATACTGCTCTGGCTTGGACGTTTTGGAAAGCTATAGCAATCTTTGGGGAGGCCGACCATGCGGGGCCCGCGTTGGTTCGGTAGTGAATATTCCAATACCTGCTAGGGGGTCATGGATCCGATATGAGCTATCCAATTCATGCTGGTGAAGTTGGATGGTCGTGATCGTTTCTGAGACTGACATGGTCAGTCCAGATTTGAATATGCTCAATCGGGCTAGTATAGCACACCGAGAGTTGCAGCCTGTACGGGTATTTCGTACATACTTCATTATAATGCTTGGAGGTTCGTGTTGCTCTGCTGAGAACAACACTCAGTCGTCATGCCGCACTGATAATGAGTACAGGAAATACAAGGATGGTTATGCATTAATTAATAATGATGTATTTAATTCACAGACTGGGATTGTTGCCACATGCTCCATTCTAGGTGAATTAGTACAGTGAAGAAGTATTCATCACTTATTAATGGCTTTATATTTTACAAGATGTTAGCGCATAATTTTTTGGCTTTTACAATTTTAGCCTTTAAATGAAATTCCACCATCAACATTAGCCTTTTACAATTTTAGCCTTTAAATGAAATGTTATCTTGAATCTAATAAGTTTTTCATCTAACGGTGAATATTGAATACTTTGTTACTAAGCTAACATTGATTGAAACCCCTGATTTGAATGACTATATAAGGGAGAACTCTAGCAACTGGGAAACCTGATCCCCACACATTCTGTTTGATACTAGTTTGCTAATCTAGAGTCGATTCTCCTTTAACCATTGGTTTTATTTTTCTAAAACCAGGTTAACGAGTTAAAGACTTCATTGGGATTGTGAAGCCAGACCAATACTACTTTTCTTTGTAGTCATGTGATCTGATCTTGCTGTTTATATCGTACGAGTACAATTGTAATAATTGGCTTGATATTTCTATCTCCGACAGGCAAGATATAAAAGTAATCACAAACATCTTCGTCTCATCATTTGTGATTCCACAATATCTATTTTCACTGCGTCGATTAAGACTATTGTGAGGTGATTGATAAAACTGAGCTGTTCTTCGGGAATATAAGTTTGGTTTTATTGATTGGTTCATGTTTACCTTGATTTATCAAAATACGGAACAAAACTCATAGGTTTATTCGTGGGAGACAAATTTATCTATCTTGTAGACTCTTCTTTGTGAGACAGATTTGTTTACTAAAGTCTTCGACTTTGGGTTGTATCAACTCTTGGTTGTGGGTGAGATCAGCTAAGGGAATTAAGTGCGCATTATCCTGCTGGGATCAGAGGCATAGGAGCATAACTGTACCTCGGATCAGTGTGAGATTGATTGGGGTTCAACTACAGTTCAGGCCGAAGTTAATTTGGAGTAGGCTAGTGTGTGTAGCGGCTTAATACAGTGTATGTTTAATCTGGATTAGGTCCCGGGGTTTTTCTGCATTTGCGGTTTCCTTGTTAACAAAATTCTGGTGTCTGTGTTATTTCTTTTCCACATTATATTTTTATATAATGAAATAATACAGGTTGTGCGTTGTTCAATCGATTAGAATATCCGACCTATTGGTTGTTGATTTAAATCGATTGACACTTGGATATTGGTATTTGGTACCATCCAAGTTATCTCTCTTTGATTAGACTCGCGAATCATATTTGCTTGCGTAAATCAAATTGAGAGATTGAGATAATAACTCCTTGAGTATTTTCTTTTGATTGAGTCTAGTTGATTCTCTATAAAACAACACGGAGTTGTCCATACATATTGCTAATCGAAATATTGGGTGAGGTAGACCCCCTCTTTTTCAATTGGTATCAGAGCAGGCAAACACGTTCATGACCTTACAAGTCTGTGTTTGTAGCGATCTGACTCTATGGACAAGAGTAGCATCTCTGATAAATGCGTCACCAGAAATAGGAACTTTGTCTCGTCTAATTCTATTAAAGAGAAAGATTCCTCTATCTCAAATATAGATGAATCTTGTGTTCAAACTAGACATACGGGTTGTGACATGTGTTATCCCGATTATCCTTTAAAGGAGTCCATTTCTCGAAGCAAACGAGAAACAACTGAAGAGGGTGATTTGATTATAAATATTGTTAGAATCCAAGCTGATAGATGCAATCGGTTGAAACAACATGTCAATGTTCTTCTTGGTATGATAAGAGACTGCAAGTCCTAAGAAAATACCGAAGATCATTCTTCGTGTATGACTCTTAAGGCAAACCTTAAAAAGGATGCTTTGGAAATAGAACATATCTTGAGTAAACTCTCTATTCAAGAATGCTCTAAGCAGTCCAACATACCAATTACTTTTGCTACGACTAAAAATGCTCCAGCATCAGAAGTAAAAATAGAGTCCCTTCCTATTAAGAAAGATATGTTAGTTTCCTCTGATCAAGGAAAACACACACCATTTGGAAGGAAGGAATCTCCTGACGAGAATATTAAGACCAAACTACCTAATCACTCGTGTGATCAAATGGTATGTCTCTTTTGCGAAGAAAAAGGTTCCGTTCGAAAAAAGAGAAACTCTAAGTTGAATAAAAACTCGCTTGTTCAACTTCAACACACCTTAAAATTAATTCTCAAAGGTGTAACTGACATTCTTATGTCGAAACCCATTGGTTTTCATGCATACCCTGTGTATGTTACTAGGAAGGTCTGTTCAATGAGTTCCTCAAATATTCGAAAGCGGAACAAAAGTCTTGACAAGAATCGTCTGAGAAAATACCAAGATGGTGTTTTTGAAAATAACGTGTTTCTTGATTTGAGAAAAATTCTAGGAGAAAGAAGTAAGAATGATGATATGAGAAATGACTTGATAAAGATAATTCAAGGCTACAAAGAAACTGTCAACATGATGTCTTCCTCCTCAAGTCAAGACACTTCTGGTAAGAACTCAAACCATGTCTCATATTTTGATGATAGTAAGTTTAATGATAATTTCTCAAATCAAAAGGAGTCTCTCTCAAAATTCAGAAGGAAAAAGAGACTTGGTCATAAACATAATTCCTAAGATAAGTTCAAAACTCATACTTGTGCTAATTAATCACAAGGTTAGGAACTTTATCATAAAAATATTGCTGAGCAAGATGTGTAAAAGTCAGGTGTACTTTGGCAATTTGTGTTTTGCCTAGTTGAGCTATTCTCTTATCGTTTATAGCTAAACTAGTGCCAGCAGACAGTATTTCCTAAAAAGTATTTGCAATGTCTTTTAGTATTTTTCTGTTTATTTGTCTCGTGTTCTTTTCTTATGGGGTGAACTGTGTTCGAATGTGTACACGAGTTACCTTTTCGATTTTACAGCTTGGAAACCCTAAAAGTCTTTCATCCAAACAAAACCTTTAAATAACCGACCTATTGAGTTACATATGTCACGTAATCATACTCTAGGTTTTTCTGGGTTATCAAGAATTTCCTCCCCCTGATCTTTCTATGGTGGTTTTGCAAAGGGATTTCTTGTAAAAGGTTTTGGTGTTGAATCAAAATGAAGAAAGAAAAGAACTATTATGGAAGATGGAGCACCTAATGCCTCATGCTACTATGCCTACTCACATCAAGATGTCGAGAATGAGGATATGGTGTCTGCTGAAGTGGTTCATGACTTTCTGAAATACTTTGAGAAAGCAAAACTGCAACTTGTTGATACAATGAAGGATCTTGATGTGGTTAGAAGTGAGTTGAAAAAGGTTATTGATGACCTTGGTCTCATGAAGTCACATGTTAAAGAACTTCTCAATAAGGATATCTTCTCTGAAGAAGCAGTTAATGATATGGATCACAATCTCAAAAGTCTTGACAAAGGGGGAGATTGTTAGAGCACTGCTAGGTCGAACTCGCATGCGTTGATATATCAAGCATGTTTGTCAATGTTAGTGATCAAAACTATAAAGTCTTGATTTCTAGTCTACTATATCTAAGGTCTCGGACTAGGATAGAAAGTGTAGTTGAGCTCAAGAACTCCATGGAAATCATCTTACAAGACGAAGGACTACCCAAGGAACCGGTGGATCTTCGTCGACTAAAAGGTATGTGGAGACTTAAACTTATCTATCACTCAAAAGTCTATCTACTCTATCCCCTATATTGAGACAAAAATCGTTTTACTATATAGACTAAAGATATACACATGTAACATTTCGAGCTGAGTATATCTCGCTTATCTATTTCTCGAAATATGTGTTGGTAAAGCTTTCACTTTATCCGAGTTCATCTTTGCCTAGTGACGAAAGTCATGTTATGTTTCAATCACTTTGGAAATTGCTTTGACGAAAACTAGTTCGTGAATAACAACTATACGACGTCCTCTGAGAATGTTTCAATGATTGAAATGAGAGTTTAGATAATATAACCAATGTGGGATATAAAGATTGTTGTGGTAACACATATATGTATAAGTCCTTATGCACTTGAACCGAAGTTTGCAAACTTTGTTGATCAAGTGAAAACCGGAACTTGAGCAGTCAACCTAGTCCGCGAACTTAGTCCACGAACGAGCGTTGTTCTCGAACCCGAGAATTTTTGCTGGAGTTTGTGAACTCCAACCGGTTACTTAAGTCCGCGAACCCAGTCCGCGAACTTGAGTGGTTATGTCTAAAAACGATGTTCGTGAACTTATTTAAATTATCTGAGGAATGCTATTGCAAACCGTGGCTTTATAGTTCATGAATCGATTCGAGTGAATCACATTGTTTTTGCTACAATTATGTCTTGTGTAGTACATACGATCTCATAGCAATTGAACAACTCTCTAACTAGTTCATTTGAGTCATTTGGACTAGTTATGGTGAAGAAGAATATGGTTGATATGAAAGTTATCATTTGGATAACCATTTGGTTGACTAATATTGAACCAACTATTGTACACATTTGGGTACGGTTACACAAATCCAAAATCGTCAAGTACATGTGTGTATGGCAAGCTAAGTTTTTGATCTAACGGTTGACATATATTAGATTGTATCTAATCAGGTTTTCATATAACGGTGAATATTGAATACTTTGTTACTAAGCTAACATTGATTGCAAACCATGATTTGAATGACTATATAAGGGAGAACTCTAGAAACTGGGAAACCTAATCCCCACACATTCTGTGTGATACTAGTTTGCTAAGCTAGAGTCGATTCTCCTTTAACCTTTGGTTTTCTTCTTCTAAAACCCGGTTAACGACTTAAAGACTTCATTGGGATTGTGAAGCCAGACCGATACTACTTTTCTTCCAGTTGTGTAATCTGATCTTGTTGTTTCTATCATATGAGTACAATTGTAATAATTGGCTTGAGATTTCTATCTCTGATAGGCAAGATATAAAAGTAATCACAAACATCTTCGTCTCATCATTTGGGATTCCACAATATTTTTTTTCGCTGCGTCGATTAAGACTATTGTGAGGTGATTGATAAAACTGAGCTGTTCTTCGGGAATATAAGTCTGGTTTTATTGATTGGTTCCTGTTTACCTTGATTTATCAAAAGACGGAACAAAACTCATAGGTTTATTCGTGGGAGACGAATTTATCTGTCTTGTAGGCTTTTGTGTGAGAGATAGATTTGTTTGCTAAAATCTTCGAGTTTGGGTCGTAGCAACTCTTGGTTGTGGGTGAGATCAGCTAAGGGAATCAAGTGCGCAGTATCCTACTAGGATCAGAGGCGTAGGAGCATAAGTGTACCTTGGATCATAGATTGATTGGGGTTCAACTATAGTCATGTCGATGGTGGATTTTAGATAAGGGGTAAAATTGTAAAACCCCATGACCAAGTGTTACCAGCAACACATTAACTACGGGCATTTAATTCAGGTGTCAACAATTAATGGGGGTATTTTTTCAAAATACCAGATTAGGGTTTTTGACACAGAACCCTAATTCCAAAACCAAGCCGCATACCGCGCACCATGGAAACGACGCCAATACCAAGCCGCATACTGCGCACCATGGCAACGACGTGTATGCGTGTCGTAACCACAACAAATTAATTAATACTTTACTACCTGATTAACAAGTAATATAGGGTAGTCAAGGTCGATCCCACGAGGAGCACGAGATTCTAGTTGTAAAATTGTCACACAAAAAGGGGGGTATTGATTAAGAATTTGAGAAAGTAAATAAAATAAACAAAGCAATTAAAAGGAAATCAATAAGAGAGATTAGATCAAGAAATCCTTCTTCGCTGCAAAACAATGATTAAAGTTATGTTCTTTTCCACTTCTTATTAGTCACAAATTATCACCAACCGTGGGTATAGCAGCTAGATCAGTGCTAACCCAAAAATCCCTTATATCACCGGATACGGAAGTTCTCGACTACCGGATTCTATTCACCAAACCACCTAGTAGTAGATCACTCAAGATGTAATTTAGTTAAACGCATTAAGATTTATGAATTTATTAGGTTGATATTAGTAGTTAGACTCTTAGATCAAGGTCCACTTGCTAACGTTGTTTCCACACACAATTGCTCCACGGAATCCCTCCGCAAGGTCTTGTGTTTGCTACCTGTGTAAAGAGTCAAGAAACGATTACTTATCCCCCAACTTTCACTAGCTATAGAATAATTAACAAATCAATTTAGCGTGCACTCTAAACAACCTATCAATCAATCATGAATGTATAAACATTCCTATTAGTAAAAACAAACGATAATTATGTGAAAAACTTCAAAGTAGAATTGAAACAAAACTCAAACCATATGTTAAGAACTAGGAATTCATCCTCAATCAAATTAGTTACTCATGCTTAAGAAGTTCACACAAAGAGAAAAGTATTGTGTGTGTAAAAGTGTGCAAAAGATATGCAAAAGATGTGTGTATCTAAGTGCATCTATATGTATGGAAGTGTAGAAGTTCTTCTCTATTTATAGGCTTCAATGTTCTCCATATCTTCTAAGGAATAGAATCCCTTTCCTTTTGTAGCTCAATTTCCAAATCCAAGCCTTTCTCAAATCTTTCATCTCCTCTTTCCAAATCCAAGCCAAATTCTTCATTCAATTCCAAGTCCAACTCTTCACATCCCATGAGAGAAATCCACACAAAATTCTGCGACTTTTGCTCGCCGGAAAACTGGGTTTTTGGCCGGAATCCGTTGCCGTCGTCCACCTGAGATTCTCCCCCGGCAAGGGAATATTCCGTTGGTCAACCGTAAGTCAACTGGGTCAAAGAAGAGGGTTAGTCAGCTTCGAGTCAGCCGTCTAACTCAGAACTGAGTCATCTGAGTCAGTCTTAATCAACTGGGTCAAGTCGCCGGGTCACTGAGTTAACTCGTCGGCAAGAAAATCCGACAGAGTTCCGTTTAGTTATAGGACTTTCCCGGCCGAATTCAGGCCTTTATTTCTTGTCTTCATACCTGTTAAGAACCTAGCATACATCTAAGAATTTTCACTCACAAGTCGCAACCCATTTGATTTCTTCATCTCCATGTCTTGCTCAACATCGGCATCTTCATCACCAGAACCCAATGTTCAGCAGCAGAATGACAAACCCATAATCACTCCAACATCGAACCTCAATTCTCAATACCAGCTGCTTCAATTCCATCTCTATTTTCATCTCCTCAACATCACGGCAAAGACAGTTAACAACATCTCACTCCAAAGAATTCGAATCAAACCCAGGCTTTACAACAACACCAAACTCTTGAAATTCAACACTAAATCGAACCCAGCTGCTTCTCCTTCTTCTATCTCAATTTCTCGATCTCTACAACATTGATTTAACTTTCTTCTCTTGGTTTCAGCAGCAGTAAGAGTCCATCGATTTAACCCATTACGAACTCCAATTTCTCATCTTCATCGGCTCATATTTAGAAGCAAACCCCAATTTACATCTATCGCTATTGAAACCTAATTCCATTTTTGGGGAAGAACTGATAGAAACCCTCTTTTAATTCTTCTCGTCGTTCATCTTTTCTCTCGATTCTGCTCTCGAACAGCACCCATGGCTGCCTTTTCTTTCTCAATTTTGGGAATGATGAATGAGAGACAAATTCTCGATTTAGGTTTAGGTGTAGGAATGGGGTTCGGATCCGGGTTTGGGTCTGGTTACGGGCCATGGAATAAACCACCCATTTGGATGTATTCTAACCACCTCCTTCTTCTGGATAAGGGCTACCCAGTTGGGCTGCCCCTTAACAGTTAACTAGACTGTCTTTAGTGCTCTCCAATTGATTTGTCCCTTAACCTTGACTGGGCTCCAGATAGTATTTTCCTCCTGATGAAATGACAATTTTTCCCTTTATGCTCAAATTAGACGATTTCTTCTCCTTTTCCTCCGTGCGACTCCAGAGTACCTAATAACTCAAAAACACACATAAAATACATAATTTACAAGAAAAATAGCAAAGAAAGTATAAACTACTAGATAGTAAATTAGGTGTATTCTACACCAATCAAATTCCCCCACACTTAGACTTTGCTAGTCCTCGAGCAAATCAAACTTAAACTCACAACTTTCAAAGCGTTCCAGCGTCCCAAGCATCCTAAGAGCTATGAGGACATAGAGTTTCTGCATGCTAGTAATAAGAAATTAGAAATACTAAAGAACATATTCTCATTCTTAAATGTTGAGTGAGAAATAACCACACCATAATGAGAGAACACGTGTTTGAGAAATGATCAATAAGCATTTCGCCTCGACTTCTACCTCACCAAAAGGATTTTATGATAATTGCACTCAAAAAGAAGGCTTTTTTATGGGTCTCACATGTGTGCAGGTAGGAACGAAGAGAGAATTCCTGCAACACGTTGAATGGTAGGAAGGATAATTTCTGAAATTTTAAAAAACCCACATCTTTTAACATTTTGAAAAACCATTTTTCTAACGATCTCTAAGAAAGGAAATCAACCACTTATATCGAGGATGAGATTACTTACTTACCTTCACATCCGATTGCCAATTATGATAACACCACTCTCACGGAATCCAAAATAAACGTCTTCCGCTCCTTGTCTTCATCTTCTTGGTCTTCGGCTTCAACTATTGATGATAAACACTTGAACTTCATAAATCCTTGACAATTTGTAACCTTTTTCCTCAAAATCCTTGTCGCTTGAAACTTTATAATAGATTTTCCTTCCCCACGGCTTATTCAAAACAAAACAATAATAGATATCTCTTGTCTCATATATATATTTTTTTCATTCTTTTTTTTTTCTTTTTTTTTTCTTTCTTTTTTTTCATTCTTTTTTTTTTTTTTTTAGACAAGAGAAACAAAATACAAAACAAAGTGAAAAATAAAATAAACCATGGCCGTGGAAAAGTACTTTACCGCTTGATTCTTCACAACTTGTATCGTCTCGAAATCATAAATTTCAATAATTCTCACCTTTCGCTTTTGTAAATAAGTCTTAATACTTGGATATAGAATTACCTCATTGCATTTTAAGTCTTCAACATGTATGTAAAATCTTCTCATTGTATGTTGCCTTTACTTGGATATACAAAAAATTTGCTCTTTTTCTTGTTCCATTGTTGCTTGCAAACCTTGAACCTTTTCAACTTTCCTTGTAGATTTTGATGTCGCTCCCTTGTTGTTGATGATTATGGTGTTTCTATGGACCCGTTGTTGTCGAGCGAGAGAATGGTGCTAACTGCAAATCGAACTACAATAAGGTAGCTTTCATCTATAAACGTCACCCTCATGATTGACAAAGATTAGCACTCAAGAGATCAAAATAGTGCTGAAATTGGTGTGAAATTGGGTAGCTCACCATTCTACCCGGAATTAACGTACGGTGACACACACTCAAAAGAAGCTCTTTAGTAAAGGAAGAATTTCTGGTCGGTGCCTCACATGATATGAAAATGGGTAGTCTCCACTAATGATTGATCAGCAACTCTAATAACGCACTTCTCCCTGCACCAAATTTGCATCACCGGCATGATTAAATCCATTATTTAACACTCTAACAAGCAAGAAATCGAACGTAGTTCCCTAACACTTCCAAGTTCAATTATGTCGGTCAGAATTCTCTATGTAATCATACCTAGAAGCATGCTAGTGACTCTAAAATCTCTAAAAGTTGAAAGTTTTAATGCAAAATTATTTTTCTCTTTTTTTTTTTTATATGCAAAAATATATGCTTAGCCACTCCCCCACACTTAAACCTTACATTGTCCTCAATGTAATTGAATCGTCCAAGTAAAGTCAAGGTGGGAAATCCTAATATGATATGAAACAAGAAAAATAAATAAATAAACAAAAATAAAAAGCAAAATAAAAGGATAAGAAATACAAAACCGGTGGGTTGCCTCCCACTAAGCGCTTGTTTTAAAGTCGACGGCCCGACATAGCTCTTGTAAGATTCACTCCCCATATACTAACAATCGGAAAATTTGGGGATCCTCCCATAGTACCTGTTTTGCAAAAAATAACTCCATACAAATATTAGCACAAGAAAATAATAGTAAAGTTATAGCTCGATAGAAATTTCCCCCACACTTATTCTTGTCCACACTCGGAAGTGTATAAAGAACATAGAATTTGGGAACTTCCATGGTTTCCTCTTGGCAAACCTGCATAGTATTAGGATCAAGTGTTTCCAATGGTGGATATCGAGAAGCAAAGTCATTCAAAAATACTTTCGAAGCACATACATTCAAACCAATAAGAGGTAAAGGAGAAGAATTAACATGCAAAGGGTTAGACAAACCTTGCACAATTTCTTGTATTACGGTATCCTCCTCATTCTTAAAAAATTCAAGTGAACTACTTACCTATTGTATATCGTGGTCCTCTATCAAACTTTGCAACCATTCTTCATCATTTTCTACCTTAACCAAAGTCTCGGCATCATCATAATCATTAACAAGTTCAATTGGATCTTCCACAATATCATTCAATTCGGTTCCATTATCGAGCATCACCTTTTCAACATCTTCATCATCGGAATCGGGCCATTCACTAAAGTGATTTTCGTCGGTAAAAATTGTAAGATCTTCTTGTGAGGGTGTTATACCGTTTACAACAATAGGAAAGTCACACCCAATCTCCTCCTTTTGAATAGGCGAAGGATCGTTATTATGATCCGGAGTTGGAATAACTTCCTCATGGTTGCAACTTTCATACACTTTTGCGGACTCATAATTTTCCCTAAGGAATTTTTTCCAAGCACTAAATCCATCTTCCTCAAGCTCTACCTTTTGAATAGGTGATTGATCATTATTAAGATCAAGGCTCGAGTAATCTACATTAGCGTCATCAAAAGTTTCCAAAGGTTGGTCCTTTTCAACACAATCATCTTCATTATCGGACTCACCATAATAAGAATCTTCATCGGTTTCATAACCTTTATCCCGACGTCGTTTAAGTTCCATATGAATGGTCTTACTAATTTCTGCGACAAGCTCTTCCGAGTCTCCATCATCTTCCAATTTGTATAACTTTTGTGCAAGTTTACGGATATTAACACGCTTACCACCGTGTATAGAGTTTCTAGATTGTATATCCTTAAAAAGTGAAGGAAAAACATGATGAAGAGGAGTATATTCCCAACTCTCCGTCTGCACATTACTAGAAAACAATGTATTAGAAGCATAATTATCCGTCCATCCTTGTAATTGTCCACTTACATACCCGTCATAAGGTTGTTGATATGCATGAGAATATCCATAAGGCTCCGAAGGATTTTGATCATAGCCAAAAGATTGGTTTTGATTGTATCCTAAGGATGGTTGGAAGTTGCCATGATGTTGAGGTTGAAAATCGTATTGATTGTTGTAATATGCTTGCTCTTGTCCACCATACATGGAAAACCGGTACCTGAAAAACAATTCTCAAAAACTAAGTTAGATACGATAAAGAATCCAACAAAGCAAGATTAAAGCAAAAAGTAAAAACAACTAAAATCATCCGATGCTCCCCGGCAACGACGCCAAAATTTGTATGCGTGTCGTAACCACACCAAATTAATTAATACTTTACTACCTGATTAACAAGTAATATAGGGTAGTCAAGGTCGATCCCACGAGGAGCACGAGATTCTAGTTGTAAAATTGTCACACAAAAAGGGGGGTATTGATTAAGAATTTGAGAAAGTAAATAAAATAAACAAAGCAATTAAAAGGAAATCAATAAGAGAGATTAGATCAAGAAATCCTTCTTCGCTGCAAAACAATGATTAAAGTTATGTTCTTTTCCACTTCTTATTAGTCACAAATTATCACCAACCGTGGGTATAGCAGCTAGATCAGTGCTAACCCCAAAATCCCTTATATCACCGGATACGGAATTTCTCGACTACCGGATTCTATTCACCAAACCACCTAGTAGTATATCACTCAAGATGTAATTTAGTTAAACGCATTAAGATTTATGAATTTATTAGGTTGATATTAGTAGTTAGACTCTTAGATCAAGGTCCACTTGCTAACGTTGTTTCCACACACAATTGCTCCACGGAATCCCTCCGCAAGGTCTTGTGTTTGCTACCTGTGTAAAGAGTCAAGAAACGATTACTTATCCCCCAACTTTCACTAGCTATAGAATAATTAACAAATCAATTTAGCGTGCACTCTAAACAACCTATCAATCAATCATGGATGTATAAACATTCCTATTAGTAAAAACAAACGATAATTATGTGAAAAACTTCAAAGTAGAATTGAAACAAAACTCAAACCATATGTTAAGAACTAGGAATTCATCCTCAATCAAATTAGTTACTCATGCTTAAGAAGTTCACACAAAGAGAAAAGTATTGTGTGTGTAAAAGTGTGCAAAAGATATGCAAAAGATGTGTGTATCTAAGTGCATCTATATGTATGGAAGTGTAGAAGTTCTTCTCTATTTATAGGCTTCAATGTTCTCCATATCTTCTAAGGAATAGAATCCCTTTCCTTTTGTAGCTCAATTTCAAAATCCAAGCCTTTCTCAAATCTTTCATCTCCTCTTTCGAAATCCAAGCCAAATTCTTCATTCAATTCCAAGTCCAACTCTTCACATCCCATGAGAGAAATCCACACAAAATTCTGCAAAACTTTTGCTCGCCGGAAAACTGGGTTTTTGGCCGGAAATAGGCCGGAATCCGTTGCCGTCGTCCACCTGAGATTCTCCCCCGGCAAGGGAATATTCCGTTGGCCGGAAATATGCTGGAATCCGTTGCCGTCGTCCACCTGAGATTCTCCCCCGGCACATGCCAACACGTTACCACTAGCCACTTTCTATCCCAAGCCGCTATCCAATTATAGCGCCCGCGACTTGGCCAAAGTGGTCGTGCGTTCCATTGGCATATGCCAACATGCAACCACTAGCCACTTTTATCCCCAACTTGCTAGCCAATTTCCAAGGCTTCCCGCACATGCCATTGGCACATGCCACAATGCTCCACTAGCGACTTTGGCATTACCATTAGCACTCAAAGTACAAATCGAAGCCAAGGCATTCCGCACATGCCAAATGCTCCACCAAGCGACTTTGGCATTGCCATCCGCACTCAAAGTACAACTTGCGGCCGAGACATCCCGCACATGCCGCAACGCTTCACTAGCAACTTTGGCATTGCCACTTGCGCCCAACTCTCGAGACATCAACACAAACTGGGGGATGCTTTCTTGGGGTTTTGGTTTGGCGGTCACAGCGTGCAGCGTACACTACGCTCGCAATAAAGCAAGGCATGCAAGGAATGAATACCGTCAATTAAATAAGGAAAGTTATGGTGAAAATGTTTTTCACCATAAAGCCAACGGTTTCCACCTCCTCTGTTTTAATTGACACATTTACTCAATTCCTTAATAAGGCCAGGGTACGTTCAATCTCACTTGTATAAATAGGTTTCACCTATTCTTCCAAAACACACAAGTCTTGGTTAGGCAAAATACAATACTATCAGATAGCCACTTTGCAAGCTCTCTCAAAAGCTTCCATCACTAGCAAGCTTCCGCAAGCTTCTACACTTCCGATACAAGTCGAGATACTACCTATCTAGAACTCTCTGGTCTCATCACCCTTCTTCGCTATCCTCCCCAAATCAACCCTTCTCCTCCACTTTGTGACCGAAGCAAATCTGGAACGTCCATCTTCTTGGTTTAGGCCAGAGTTGTACAGATTGATATCTCGAATCAAAAGTGTTCAAGTGCAGCACATTTGTTTAAGGGTTTAAACTTGTCTCTCCACCATCGAATTTACCAAATTCGGCAGAAACGATTTTCTCCCATAAACAATTGGCAACCACAGTGGGAGTTTCAATCTCTCAGTTAAAATATCTACTCCTAGAAATCGATCTCGCGTCTTGATACAAGCACCAACAGCAAAAGCATCCAATCGGTTTGGAGATCTGCGACTCAACTACCAGACAACCCAGTTGCTAGCCGTTAAAACTAAACGGGAAACTGGGGACTCCGATTTGGGGACTGGTTGGCGGCTTTTTTTAGCAAAAAAATGTTACCAGCAACTGGGGACTTACTGGAAAAGTCACTGGGAAAACCACTTCTTATACGAAAATAGGCATATTTGCGACGAAAGATCCATACATCAAGTAAGTCTAGCCCGGGCAAGATATCTGATCTGTTTTTGGGTTCTCAGTAAAACCATCATACCATTACTTCTTGTGTTATTGCTAGCACACACTTTCATAAAAATAATATTCCCTTCGCAAGGCATAATCAAAGTTATATATTAAAACCATTCATCCCAGAAAATAATCCAACATCTCAAAAAAAAAAAAAAAAAAAAACATCAACCAACTACCAAAATCAGTCAGACTCCGAAATCAAGCACCCAAAGTGTTCCCCAAAATAAACAAAAGGGAATCTAAAGGAAAAACATTCAAGGGAAGTTGTCCAGAAACGGTTTAATCTCCTTAGAAAGACGGTCCTTCGCATCTTCAATAGCCGCTCTCTTCATAGCTAACACCTTGGACAACTCCTCAGCTTCCGCTTCTTGGCGTGTGATCTCCTCCGCATAAGGGATTTGGACTACTGTATCCTTCAATTTTCGAATCTCAGCAAGATTTTCGACGAACCACGAAGCATTGAATTCCTTCTCCACACACACATCGCGGTGATGCTCCCAGTTAGCAATGACGTCTTCAGAAATGGTGTGGCCAGTCACCCCGCACATGTCCTCAATAGAAGATAAAGCTTCTTCCATACGTTTAACCAACGCAATACGACTAGTAATATTCCTGGTCGTAGCCATGTGTCCATACCTCTTCCATATATTAGTATACAACGCCTCATATTTGGCCAGCACGCTGAAACCGCCGACCAACACGTGACCTGGGTAAGGAACCAAGTACGGAGGATTGAAAATGGAGCCTGCAACCAGATCCGTAATCTGTGAAGGGTTCCCTTCCACATATGCGCCAGCAATCAGAGAATCATTTCCCAGTCGAACTGCGTTGATGCTTTGTGATTGATCAACTTTCATCCCCAAGCCATCATCAGCGGTCACAGTCACTACAGGAAGATTTTCAACTTCCATATCCAGGTCATCACTGACGGTTGTTGTCACCAAGGTCAAGTCTTCATGAGCCTCCACCTCAGATCCATATCCTGAGTCAGATTCCTTCTGCAAGATTTGAGTTATACGTTTTCAAAGGAAGGAGAAAGAAAAAGAGGCGCGAAACCTACCGAGCCACTTTCCGAAAGGGATCCAGCGCTGCTATCGGAAGAATCACCTTAATCTTCCGAACTTTCTTCTTTATCTAGCGCATTAACGTTGTGAGAAGGCTCGATACCTCCAGAATTACTCGAAGGAGTTACCGTCTCCTGACAGCGAACAAGAACAACAAAAGCATTAACACTACCAAAGCCCTAGAAGAAACGAGACGCATACCTTCAGAAGAAATTCACACATTTGGAAACAAACCAACAAAGAGGCGACACATACCTGGTTATTGGAAGAACTGAAAGACACAAGGGCTGCAAGCAGCCGTTCGAAACCCACCAGAACGGTTTTTCGTTCTTTTTATTTCACTTGGGGACTTTCAGAATTTCCAGACGACTTTCACTTGAAATCTATCAACATTGGGTACTTCTTCAAAACTTCTTGGGAAGGCTTACCACGAACATTCTCCACTGCGTCATCCACGAACTTTCGAATCATGAGACGCTCACGGCACCAGAACTCGTTGTAACTAGAAGTCTTCGAGGGAGATCGTTCCGATTGAAAGAAAGGAAGACGGATACCTGACTTCTGGGCACTAGAATCGAAGGCAGCACGCAATGAATCCACATGAAGCACCAGCTAGTGAGCAAGAGGCACCCCTTGATCGAAACCCATGTGATGAGCAGCACGATAAATATTGTAAGCAGACATCCGAAAACCCCCCCTAAAGAAAGCCGGCTTATAACCCGGAATACAGCTTTGCATAAACAAGTTTTCACCAATACTCAAGTCGTCATCCGAAGACAAGATCACATCCGGAGCAGAAGAGAAAGTATCAATTTGAGTCACAGACTTGTGAACCGGCTCCCATGGGTGAAAGTTGATCTCGTGCAACTTATCAAGAAGACTAACCAGGCTCATGCCAA
The DNA here is from genome assembly GCA_023529315.1 of Papaver bracteatum. NCBI lineage: Eukaryota > Viridiplantae > Streptophyta > Magnoliopsida > Ranunculales > Papaveraceae > Papaver > Papaver bracteatum. The sequence continues at coordinate 1,607,541 of JAJJWX010001467.1, forward strand.
CTCTTGAGCACCTATTCACCCATCGAATAATTCGAGAACTACCCCAACTCGCAGGAATCCTAGGCAATGGCTTTGTGGCATACTTTTCAAAATGCTCCCACAACCACGCTTGCAGAAAAACGATGTGTACATACAAGTCCACTTTCATAAGACCATTCGAAACTTGCATATTCATGACTAAGTAATCCAGATGCACGTACAAGGAGCCGAGGAATAGCTTGCTAATGGGCAGAACTTCACCCTTCTCCAATTTCACGGAAATCGGTAGCAACCCCAGTCTTATCTCCTTCCTGCCAGAGCCATCATCAAAAATGTCTCTAGACAACCAGATAGCCAAAAATGCTGCAACGTGGAGATCGCTGCTTTTCTGTTTAGCCTCCAACTTTTCCGGAAACCACTGAGATATCCACCATCTTTAAAGGCACCTTTCGTCTTCTTTTCGGGCAGGATTTCTCGACTTCGTAGAAGAATCTTTTCGGGCAAAGTCTCCCAACTTAGCAGCAAGGTCATCTCGCATATTCTTATCATCTTATGACAATTAGACGTTAAGATTCCCAGTTACCGGAAGATTCAGCAAGAGAGCCACGCTCTCCAAGGTGAAAGCTATTTCGCCCCATCTACAGATAATTATGTGAGTGTCCGAACACCACCTAGAGAGGAAAGCGACCAAACCTGGGATATCTTTCCTAACCTGGAGACTTACTAAAGCTCTGACAGCATCAATGATCTGTGATCGAGTCAAGTTGTAATTTATATGCTCCTTACTCACCATAAACTCAACCCACACATCGAAGGAGCGCAATGGGCTCTGGCACATTCTGAAGTCGATACTAGAAGAGGCGTACAATCCTTTATGCAGAAAAAGCCGTATGATGTGCTCCGGCCGGACCGAACATGTTTTCATTTCATCTTCACCACCAGTCAGTAAAATTGGAATGACATCTGGATGATTCCTCTGAGCAGGAGCAAAGGGTTTGGTAAAGAACTCATCATCTATGTTTGGTTTCGAACTATCAACATCTTTCGACGAAACGGAGCCTTGTTCAGGTAACATCTTGTTGTATTTTTCTCGCTTAACAACAAGATATATGCACAAAACAAAACAAGGAAATTATGAAATGATCTCCCAAACACATAACCGCGCTCGACAAGAAGAAAAAACCCTAACACATGGGGGAATAGTATGGTTTTGAAATACATATGCAGTATCCTACTTCGGGTTCAAAATTATATGCGCAGTATATTTTCTGGGTTCAAGAGCATATACAGTATTCTTCTTCGGGATTCATATACAGTAATTATTTCGGGTTCATATGAAGAGCATATATAGTATTCTTCTTCGGGATTCATATACAGTAATTATTTTGGGTTCATATGAAGCACGCATATAGTATTTTTTCTTCGGGATTCATGTGCAATATTTTTATCGGGTTCAAGTGCATATACAATATCCTATTTCAATATTTTCTACAGAATCAAATCATATAATATTCTCTGCAAGAAGCACGCCAACCAATCGTACGCGCAATATCAACACAAGACTTATGAAAGAAAAAGCACCTACTGCTAGGGTTTGCACCTACAAAGGGAAACAAGAGAAGTATTAGAAGACACACCTGGGTAGCCGATTTCTCTTTTATCACTTTACTGCTAGCAAGGAATAAGGAAGGAACAAAGTGCAAGATAAAAGAAAGGACTTCATGTATATATATGTGAGCAGTTTCCACAATGGGGAAGGATTCTTTTTCTCCCAAAGCTGCGCGTATAAGGGAAGTTTGGGCCCACAAAAGCGCCCAACTTCCCAATGGCCGCTCAAGCCCCATCAACGGCGCCAATACCTCCCAAGAACGATCCCTTTGCGCCGGTCTCACCACACCAGCCTCTCAACATTGCGCCAGTACCGCCCAAGCTAGCATGCTCCTTTTGTGCCAGTCCCACCAATCGCGCCGACATGTCAATGTCGCCCAAGTCGCACCAGCTATCACGTCTATCTCCCATCGGCCCCACCAGCCAGCGCATGCTCAGCTTCTCAACTTGCGCCAGCAGCTCAATGCTTTCCAACCGTCCATTTCCGCCAGATTGTGCCAATTTCCCGCTCCATGCAAAACTGCCAAGGACGAGGATTCCGAATCCAGTCCGTATCTCATAAAAAAGGCCAGATAAATCTCTCGTTTCTCTTTTGGATTTTGTCTTGGCACCATCTTATGCTTACCTCTCAACAAAGCTCCTGTTCCGAGCTAAGCAGGGGACTTAATGTCGATGGTGGATTTTAGATAAGGGGTAAAATCGTAAAACCCCATGACCTAGTGATACCAGCAACACATTAACTATGAGCATTTAATTCATGTGTCAACAATTAATGGGGGTATTTTTTATAAATACCATATTAGGGTTTTCGACACAGAACCCTAATTCCAAAACCAAGCCGCTTACTGCGCACCATGGCAACGACGCCAAAACCAAGCCGCATACTGCGCACCATGGCAACAACGCCAAAACCAAGTCACAAACTGCGCACCATGGCAACAACGCCAAAGCCAAGTCGCATACTGCACACCATGGCAACGACTCCAAAACCAAGCTGCATACTGCGCACCATGGCAACGACGCCAAAACCAAGTCGCATACTGCGCACCATGGCAACAACGCCAAAACCAAACCACATACTGCACTCAAAGGAAACCATGCCAAACTAAGCCACTATACCATTTGGCATATGCCAAAAATAGCTCCCTAAGCTTTCAAACCATGCAACTAGGTCAACTTGGCCGTGTGTGCCATTGGAACATGCCAACACGCATCACTAGCCAATTTCTATCTTCAAGCCGCTACCCAAAAGTAGCGCCCGCAACTTGGCCAAAGTGGTCGTGCGTGCCATTGACACATGCCAACACGTTACCACTAGCCATTTTCTATTCCAAGCCCCTACCCAAAAGTAGGCCCGCAACTTTGCCAAAGTGGCCGTGCGTGCCATTGGCACATGCCAACACGTTACCACTAGCCACTTTCTATTCCAAGCCGCTACCCAAAAGTAGCGCCCGCAACTTGGCCAAAGTGGCCGTGCGTTCCATTGGCACATGCCAACACGTTACCACTAGCCACTTTCTATTCCAAGAAGTTACACAAAAGTAGCGCCGACAACTTGGCCAAAGTGGCTGTGCGTGCCATTGGCACATGCCAACACGTTACCACTGGCCACTTTCTATTCCAAGCCGCTACCCAAAAGTAGCGCCCGCAACTTGGCCAAAGTGTCCGTGCGTGCCATTGGCACATGCCAACACGTTACCACTAGCCACTTTCTATTCCAAGCCGCAACCCAAAAAAGTAGCGCCCGCAACTTGGCCAAAGTGGCCGTGCGTGCCATTGGCACATTCCAACACGTTACCACTAGCCACTTTCTATACCAAGCCGCTATCCAATTGTAGCGCCCGCAACTTGGCCAAAGTGGCCGTGCGTGCCATTGGAACATGCCAACATGTTACCACTAGCCATTTTCTATTCCAAGCTGCTACCCAATTGTATCCCCCGCGACTTGGCCAAGGTGGCCATACGTGCCATTGGCACAGGCCAACACGTTACCACTAGCCACTTTCTATCCTAAGCCGCTATCCAATTGTAGCGCCCGTGACTTGGCCAAGGTGTCCATACGTGCCATTGGCACATGCCAACACGTTACCACTAGCCACTTTCTATCCCAAGCCGCTATCCAATTGTAGCGCCCGCGACTTGGCCAAGGTGGCCATACGTGCCATTGGCACATGCCAACACGTTACCACTAGCCACTTTCTATCCCAAGCCGCTATCCAGTTATAGCGCCCGCGACTTGGCCAAAGTGGCCGTGCGTGCCATTGGCACATGCCAACACGCAACCACTAGCCACTTTTATCCCCAACTTGCTAGCCAATTTCCATGGCATTTCGCACATGCCATTGGCACATGCCACAATGCTCCACTAGCGACTTTGGTATTACCATTCACACTCAAAGTACAAATCGCGGCCAAGGCATTCCGCACATGCCAAATGCTCCACCAAGCAACTTTGGCATTGCCATCCACACTCAAAGTACAACTTACGGTCGAGACATCCCGCACATGCCATTGGCACATGCCGCAACGCTTCACTAACAACTTTGGCATTGCCACTTGCGCCCAAATCTCAAGACATCAACACAAACTGGGGGACGCTTTCTTGGGGTTTTGGTTTAGCGGTCACAGCGTGCAGCGTACACTACGCTCGCAATAAATCAAGGCGTGCAAGGAATGAATACGGTCAATTAAATAAGGGAAGTTATGGTGAAAACATTTTTCACCATAAAGCCAACGGTTTCCACCTCCTCTATTTTAATTGACACATTTACTCAATTCCTTAATGAGGCTAGGGTACGTTCAATCTCACTTGTATAAATAGGTTTCACCTATTCTGCCAAAACACACAAGTCTTGGTCAGGAAAAATAAAATACTATCAGATAGCCACTTTGCAAGCTCTCTCAAAAGCTTCCATCACTATCAAGCTTCCGTAAGCTTCTACACTTCTGATACAAGTCGAGATACTACCTAGCCAGAACTATCTGGTCTCATCACCCTTCTTCGCTATCCTCCCCAAATCAACCCTTCTCCTCCACTTTGTGATCGAAGCAAATATGGAACGGCCATCTTCTTGGTTTAGACCAGAGTTGTACAGATTGATATCTCGAATCAAAAGTGCTCACATGCAACACATTTCTTTAAGGGTTTAAACCAGTCTCTCTACCATCAAATTTACCAAATTCGGCAGAGGAGATTTTCTCCCATAAACAAGTCCAGGCCGAAGTTAATTTGGAGTAGGCTAGTGTCTGTAGCGGCTTAATACAGTATATGTTTAATCTGGACTAGGTCCCGGGGTTTTTCTGCATTTGCGGTTTCCTCGTTAACAAAATTTTGGTATCTGTGTTATTTATTTTCCGCATTATATTTTTATATAATGAAATAATACAGGTTGTACGTTGTTCAATCGATTAGAATATCCTACCTATTGGTTGTTGATTTAAATCGATTGACACTTGGATATTGGTCTTTGTTACCATCCAAGTTATCTCTCTTTGATTAGACTCGCGAATCATATTTGCTTGAGTAAATCAAATTGAGAGATTGAGATAATAAATCATTGAATATTTCCTATTGATTGAGTCTAGTTGATTCTCTAGGAAATAACTCGGAGTGGTCCATACTGATTTCTAATCAAAATATTGGGTGAGGTTGTTAGACCACCGCTTTTTCAGATTATTCTTGAGAGGTGGTTAGTAATCCATATTTCTCAGCTATCCGAGTGTAAGTTTTTCAGATTCGTGAGGGTTGCTGAATTTTTTCTATGGCAAACATATTTCCAAGCCTTGGTTGAAACATATCAAAAAGGAAATCAAATAGGATTGTCTATTAGAGAAAGATAGGTATCAAAAGTATTCACTGAGGTTGAAGCAACTCTTAGGCTTTAAAGGACACCAACTAAGAAAATCGGGTGCATAGAATCTTGCGAGGTTCAGGAGACGTAAGTAACACGAATGCGGATGAATTGTTTGGATGGTTAATTCGGTCTCAACTACATTTCAGTCTGAAATCTGATAGTATGCTAATGTTTATAGCTATTTAATATAATGTGGTGTTCACAACTATGCGAGGTCCATGGTTTTTGGGCAGGTGCAGTTTTCCTCATTAACAAAATTTCTGGTATCTTATATTTTTCCTTTTCTGCATTATATTGTTTATCTTAATAATAGGAATAACACAAGTAGTACGTAATCAATCTAGGTAGTTTAAGTCTTTATTATTTTGAGATAAAAAAACAAGACTTGTTCTTGTTGGATTCTGATAGACACATTTTTGTGTCTGAATTGTCCTCAATATCTCTATTGTTAGTGCTTGATTTTTGTACTTATTTTGGTGTTTTTATGTTTGTATAGGTGTTTTTGGAGAAATACACTTGTATGGCAAAAGTTGCTCAAAAAGTGCTTTTTGGACCCCCCGGAGGAGATTTGCTAAATGGACCCCCTTTTCGGATAAGGGGCACCTCATTTACTAATGGGCACTCACCTGTTATTCACACCCCAGAGTACCCCATCTATTAAAGGCACCCATAGAACAGATTCAAGACACTTCATCTTCAACTTTCAAATTCTAAAAATTGGCAGGAAACTGGAAATTAAAACTGAAGAGCTAGGGTTCGGATTTTGGAGGAGTTTTAGGGAGACTAAAGGGCTGGATTTCATTGGGAAGGCATGTTTTGACAAAACAAGAATGGTATAGGCTTTAGAATTGGGTAGATTTGGCTGGATATTCCGTTCGAAGTGAAACATGGAGAGTTAACCAAGTCACATGCGGTTTCTTCTGACATTGGTTCGGACGAGAATCCAGTGGATTTTTCTATTAATTTGGATGTATACCAGCCTGTTACATCACAACAGGATTGGTAAGTGCTTTGAATTCTATCAGAGGGTAAGATTTCACGTAATCTCGATAGAATAGGGCAAGAACATTCTCGGTGAATTTCGGAATTATTTTGGGAAGGTTTGTGTGTGTTTCCAACGTGCTAATCTTCTTATGGAATGTGTATTAGTCTGTTAAAAGTATGAGGAGTACATGCAACGCATGAAGGAGTTGAAAAAAGGAAGAAATTCCCATATCTTGCATGAGAATATTGCCGAGTTATGAAGATATTTTGGAGTTATTATGCGTGATTTCTTGGTGCTGTTGGATTATAAATAGTTGCTGAGGTTGTGTAGAGGTAGTATGGAGAGTTTGGGAGAGAGACAGAGAACCACAGATTCGAAAAATCAAGTTGCATGAAAATTCTTTTCTGCTGCTGCATATCTGAAGAACACGAAGAACAGACCATCCAAGACATTCATTTTTCAACAGTAAGAACGACACAGAGGCGTGGGTCTCAAAGTAACAGTAACAACAACAGTTCATCTTTATTGTTTCCTGTAACAGTGTTTGCAACAATTATAAACGTTGCAAACACCCGATTTTCATCATTTTCTCCCTTTTCATCCTTGAAAACACCTATTTGAGCAATGAAATCAACTTTTGAGCATGTCTCCAACATGATGAGCTAAACCCCAACACTGGGTCAACGGAGGAAGCCGAATTTCATACATGGGTAATTTTAATTAATTCTTTATATGACTTTTGCACTAATTAAAATAGAGTTATGATTTGATTAAATTAGTTATCATTTTATTAGATGGGTCATGCTTGCTTAGATGTTTGATGTCCCATGCTTACGATTTATAACTAATATTTTGAGAATCTACCTTGGCAAAAATAAGAGTCCATGTTGTTTTATTTGTTGAGCGATAAATGTTAAAATAATTAATATTTGAATTTTTTGTTATGAGTTTGGCGGAATCCTAAGTCCCAGCAGATTCATATCTTGAAAGATAGATTGCAAGTTTTATACTTGTTAGGATTCAGATCATCTTAATTCGGATACAACTAGATTGATCTTGGATATTGATTTTGAGATCGTCCAAGAACTCTCTATACAATCAAGTACAATGACCTTTGGTCTATACATATTGATTGTGGAAAAGAAAGTGAAAAACTCTATATACAATCTTCTTAAAGGGTATTTGCTTTGACCTACTTGTGATTGTATTAGGTTTTGTCCATACAGTTTGGCGAACAAAAAGGTTAGTGGTGTACTTAGTGTTAGAGCATTGCTCAGTTGAACCCACCAAGCGCCGGTATGTCAAGTTTTGTTGTCATAATTTAGTATCAAAACTCATAAGTCGCTTGGTTAGATTACTAGAATCAACTTTGTTAGGTTAGTAATACATGAATTGACTTGTTTCCATTTATATATCATAAGCTTTCAAGTCGTTTTTGATTGAAAACATAACATGCAAAGTTGTATATGTTAAACTCTAGTATAATAGAGTTGACCGTCATATTGCGATAAAATTATCAAGGAAAAATATATATATCAATAGTGATAAGTGCTTTATATTGGTATATTGAATTATGAAGTATAATGCTTATATTTTGGACTTCGTAACTGCGACATTGATATAATATTTGTAACTCGTTACTAGATTGTGTAGTGAACATAAATTTTATTTCATACTTAGAAAAATATGTTTAATTATGTAAGTTTAAAGAAGTAGACGTACGATCTTGTTTCGTAGTCGAAAGGAAATCATAAGGATTTGTGGTTCGGTTTTCATTGAAGATTTTAAGTATGAATCGATCATAACCTGTATAGGGAATCAAGGTAGAACGAATCCTATCTTATGTTTGGAGTCAAGTTAGAACGGATCCCTACCTATATTGGGATCCATGGCATAACTGATCCTAACTTGTTTTAGGTATCATGGTAGAACCAGACCCAATAGGAAAAACCGATTTCTCTAAGTCACATATACTTGATGGTTTGTGTGATTTGGAAATTGGGTTTGCTAAAATATGAAAGTTAAAGATGTCGACATAACGAGTTATTTGAACATGTACTGAAATATTATTTCTTAATCGTTCAAAGATATTCCTTGATACTCAAGGTGAGATCCCAAACCGAAATATTAGAGTTTTTTTTTTTTTGAGATTTTCGAAGTTAATATTATTTTTTTTTACCAGCAATCAGAACATATCTCTGGAAATATATATTAGTTAAGTGCTAGCTAATATTGGATATTCTTTGGAATTCATAAAGCTGAATTTAGGTGCTTTATTGCATATCTTTAGAATATCTTCGGTTATGGAAACTCCTTGGTGTCCAAAATACCTTGGTTTATAAATGGTGAAGTTTATTCTTCTTACAAACTTATCCCGAGCCAAACTTCATCTTTCTTGTTTCTAGTGTAGCCAACTAATAATATTCTCGTAATACTATCTTGGGGAGGAGAGTAACCTAATTAGGTGAAATATCTTACGTCCGCTAGTTTAAAGACTTCCCTGGGATCAAGAAGCGTCTACTAGTACCGTTGGTGGGGAACTAGAATCGTATTGTTATTTTAGTTTTCAATTATTGATTTGATTGACTAACGGTAGTTTTATCTTGATATGCACCTAGTTTGATTATTCTTGAGAGCATTCCCTTCTGACATAAGGTCACTCAAACTAGATCAAGAGTTTAACATTGACTTGTGATCTTCCATAATTAACAGACTCTATTATGTGCATGATCGATCGTAAGTCAGGAATCAAGTTTGTAATTGTGCAGGTACAAAAAACTATTGAAGATTGAAAACAATGAGATTTTTCTTATTGGTTTTGTATTTTCGTATGCACAAAATTGATCGACTGGGATCCGACTAGATCTTGTTTATATTTTGATAGGATGATTATTGACTAGTCGTATTTAGATTGACAAGGTATCATTTGGTGGTAATCTTCAGTATCCGAATCTGGTAGTTTAGTTTGACTTGATCTGGTTAACTTGTTTAATCCAGATCTTGGAAGATGTTAGAGCATTGCTCAGTTGAACCCACCAAGCATTGGTATGTTAAGGTTGGTTGTTATATTTTAGTATCAAAACTCAATTAGAGTCTCTTGATTAATATTACTAGAGTTAACTTCGTTTAGGTTAGACTAGAAAGTTTAGGAATGTTGTGACATACAAGTATTACTCTACAGACCTGAAGAACATGAAGACGTAACGACTATAACGAAGACACCATCCTTCCACTTGAGGTTAGTAACACTGACTTAACTTGTTTCCATTCCTATCATTTCTTTCAAGTCATTTAAGATTGAAAACATAACATGCGAGGTTATATATATGATAATATAGACTTGGTCATGTTAGTATGATCAAAGTGTCAAGGAAGTATATGAATTACGAAGTATAATGTTTATCTTTTGAACTTTGTAAATGCAAAATTGTCATAATTTATATAACTCGTTACTTGATTGTATATTGGATATAGGTGTGATTTCATCCTACGAAACTATGTTTTATTACCTTGGTTTAAGGAAGTAGATATACAAACTTGTTTTGTAATTGAAAGGAAATCAATAAGGTGTTTTGGTCCAGTTTTCTATGAAGATCTATTGGATGACCAATTCGAACCTATGAGGGAATTCAGGTAGAATTGATCTTAACTTATGTTGAGAGTCAAGGTAGAACTGATCCCTACTTATCTTGGGATATTTGGTAGAACCGGTCCTCGATTTTGTTGGGAGTCAAGGTTGAACCGATCCCTACCTATATTGGGATACTCGATAGAACCGATCTTAGCTTTTGTTGGGAGTCATGGTAGAACCGACCCCTACTTATATATATTTGGAGTCATGGTAGAAGCGATTATAACCTATGTTGGGAGTCATGGTAGAACCGGTCCCAATAGAAAAACCAATTTTCAACATTCACATATTACTTTATGGTTTAGTGTGAGTTTGGAATTAGGGTTTGCTATACTGGAAGGTTCTATATGTCGACATAATTTGAATATGTACATAATTATTATCATTGATTGTTTAAATCCCAAACCGAAATATTGGAGAATCTTTTAATTAAGATTTTCAAATTATATGTTATTGATTTTCAACAATCAAAACATATCTCTAGAAAAATTATATTAGCTAAGTGTAGTAGCAGGAAATCCCACACTACACCCCTCACAAGAATTCATAATAATCAACACATCTTTAAAGATTAAAAACAACAATTTTATTAATTGATTCACTGAAATGTTACAAGAAATGGAAGAAAATAAGAATACAACCGCTACTTAAACTTTCTCTCTCCTAATGACTTGCTCAACACTCGAAAAAGATCTCTCCCCCTTCCTTACGCCTATTCAACTCTTTATATAGGGAATTACATAATGGATGACAGCTAATCTGTCCTTTATTTTAGGATCTGAATTGCGATATTCTCGCAAGGGTTATATTGTTAGTTTTCGCAAACACTCTTAAACATCGCAAAGTCATCACACTTTTCTCATGTTTCTACAATCGTCATCTGTTACGTCGTTCTTCAAATCAGTCTGCGACGTTCGCAAAATGTTGTTTAGCTAAACTTCGCAAATGTGTCCTTCATGTGATATTCTGATCCTACATCTTGCCTCTTCTCATGTATTTTCTGCGAAGAAGTCATGAGAAACTGTTCTTCAAAATGCCACAACTGTTCATTTTTTCTTTCAACTTCTTTTTCCATCGACAAGACTCCATGGATTAAGCATAACCATCAACACGTGTTGAATATTCCTTTAACTACTGGCACGTTTTATCGTTAGCCGGTCATCTCCTTTTGCTTATTTAAAGAGGGATCCAAAAGAAAGGGAATTTTCTTCTTTTATTTCGTTTTCATCTTCTTCATCTTCATATCCTATGCAAATCTTCATCATCTTCAAATTCCCTTATTTACCAAATTCATCTTCTGCTACTGTTATCTTCTATTTCCATGGAGTCACCAAGGTTAGTTCTTCTTCTTGTTCTCTTATTGATTTTGCTGAAACTGATTTTGTTTTTCTGAGATCATCTTGTTTGTTCTTTGTGTAATTCCCATACTTTTTATGTTTCAGCAAAAACACTTCCAGTACCGAATTTTCATTTCAAAACCCTAATGCTCCCAAAGGATCGCATCCCAAGGTTCTTGTGAAAAATAGAAAGTCTGCGAATGACAAGTTAGTAAGAAACATGGATTTTTTTTTTAATAACAATATTGTTGCCTCTGTTTCTTATCTGAGCTGTAATTCGCAGGGTGATAGGGATGCCACTAAACCTCACAAGAAATTTTGCCAAGCTAAAACTATTGAAGTTTCTGTTTCTTTTCCCAAACTTGGTATTTCATCTTCTTCTTCGCAAACTGAACCTCCACTTCCTGTTTGCGAAGCTATCGCAATAAGCTCTGATGTTTTAACTAATCCTTCTACAGATGAAATACCTATTACACAACCTATTGAGAATGAAATCTCTTCCTCCCATGCAACCTATACTTCTCAAGTTCATTCCACCATAATCTCAACCCTTGATCTACCTCACACCTTACCCTCAAATGATGTATCTTTACCAAAAGATGACGATCGTCAACTTTCTCTTGTTACTTCTTCTTCATCTGAGTCTCTCCCTTTCTCTAAGGAAACTGCGGGCGGAGTGGCTCTTGCTTTAAAGGTCTTATCTGATCTTTTAGTTGACGCCAAGAAGTCGTCTATAGATCTTGTCAAATCTGGTATCTGCGAAATTTTAGGTAAATATCTTGGTTCAGATAGGACAGCCTCGCAAACATCTTTAGAGAAGGAAGTTGAAGTCTTGAAGGAGAGTCTTCGTCTTAAACAACAGAAATTTCAAAATGTTTCTTTGGACTGCGAACTTCTTCGCAAGAAAAATAATGAACTAAAAGGTATGTTTCTTTTTTTCGTTCTTAACTTTCCTCTTAACAAATTTGTTTCTTTTCATGTTGTTCATTCTTAAAGGCTTTTTTCGCTTGTTAAGATTTAAACCAGAAACGAATGATGGAGAGATTTCAATTTGAATATGCCGCTGAACAAATTCGCGTTGATAGAGATAGTTGGATGGATCAATATAACCGATTAGATAATCTTCATACATACTCTATTGATCAAATAGATAATCTTACCAAAGAGAATACTCAATTAGTTCAAGAGCAAAATTCATTAATCAGCGAAATATCCCGTCTCTCTTATTTTTTGACTAAAGCTAACTTAAAGATGGAAACTTTATCAGATGAAAATAAAACTCTATCTCAAGAGAAGAGAGCTCTATCAAATATGGTGGCGATCTATTTGCAGAAATTAATTGTTCTCCAAAAAGTGTGTGATAGTCAAGAACAATCTCTTCGCTCGCTGAAAAATGAACTTAAAGAAGTAACTGAACCATCTATTGCTGAGAAAAATTCACTTATGCAGGGTAGGATAATTTTAAGTGTGAAAGAAAATGAACTTCAAGAACAGTACTCCAAATTAAAAGAATCTTACTATTTTCTTGCGAAGGAAAACACTTTTCTCATTTCTAAAGAAAAGAATTTAAAATCTCGCCTAAAAGGCCTAGTTGGAGATAAATTTGATGATGCCATGAGTCATTGGGAGAATACTTGCTTGGCACTAATTCAAAATCTAATATCTCAAAAGGAAGGTAGTCATTTTGACTTCCTCAAACATCTTTCTTTTGTTAAAATTCTTCGCCATATTTCCCTCGTGAGGTATTCGCCTGAATAGTATTTGTTTTTACCTTTCGCAGAATCTGAAAGAAAGCTCTAGTCTTCCATTTCTACTTTAGATTCTAAACTTGCTAAGGTTCGCAAATAAAATGGTTTGCTTGCTGCTCATCTTGCCCGCTCTCACGATCGAGCAGAAAGAAAGTATGATTATCTTGAGTATTTCAAAAACATGGAGATTAGAAACCGTGACATAGCTTTCTTTCGCCAAGCTCATGTAAGTGCTGAAGTTCTTGTGAATGAGATTTTGCTGTCCAAATCTCTTTCTCCTGTATCACTCAAACCTCTAGAGGTAGATGAAGATGAAATTCCTCGTGCTAGTGATAGTGACTTTGATTATGAAAGTGGTGAGAAAAGCATTTCCCAAGAAATTTTAGAAGAAGAAGAAATCCCTACTAAGGAAGGAGATGCTGGTGATGAAGCAATTACTGGTGACGAGCCAAACGAAGAAGAAACCAGGGTCGACCAAGATAAGGAAAACACTGGCAAAGATGATAAAGTTGGTGGAGATGATAAGGTTGGCAAAGATGATAAAGCTGTTGAAGAATATCTTGAAGTCTGAATTTTAGTTTTATTTTCTTGAATTACTTTTTCTCCTTTTGCGAACAATGTACTTTAGACCTCTTTTGGAATCAATTTTGCTTTTGGTATTTTAAGAACTTCGAAAAAGAACTTACAAGAAAGATAATGACATCTTTCGAGAAAGATAATGTCATCTTGCGAGAAAGATAATGACTTCTTATTTATTAATTCCCTTACTTGCCCCTCATTATCTTTCTTGTGATATATGATCTGCATGAAAAGTGATTAGTACTTTATAAAAGGAATTTATTTTATTATGTGGTCTTATTTTGCCTTCCTAGATAAAGGTCTTATTTTGCCATCTTTTGTATTGCGACAAAATCGCAGGACGTTTCTACATTTTCATGTGGAAACCCATTGATCTTGCCTTAAATTTTTATTCTTTTGTATTTTTGCTGCGATAATATGATAAGTCCAAATTTTCTTGTGAAATTAAAGCCCCATGCCATTGTCTTCGTGCGATGAAATCGCAGGACATCTTTACACTTGCATGTAATGACCCCTTGATCTTGTCTTATCTTCTCTTTTGTATTATTGCCTCTTCAGGATTGTTGCACAAATATGACAAGTCTTAATACTCTCGTGAGTGAAAAGTCTCATGATATTTGCGTCTTAAGACACTTATTAGCTCCTTAATGGAGGGTGACGCCCTTATCTTCCCCCTAGTTTCCCTTTCAAGGAGACGTACATCGTCCATACAAGACTAGATCCTCCCATCCAGTCTTAACAACAACCAGTTGTGTTCAAAGCCTCTTATCCCTTTTGCTTATATGGCTTATGGTTACGAGACTGCACCCTAAGTGGGGTTTTCTTCGGGCCGAGTGCATCATAGCCAAGACTTTCCAAGAATGGCCAGGGTAGGTTCATCCGTCCCGGGCACTCTTGGATCAACCGTGTACCTCGGCACCTTGGTCATACTCTGCACCCCTTAGGAGAGTCCTTCTTACCTTAGTCGCCGAACTCAAGTCATATGCTTAAGTTGAGAATCCAAGGTGCCTCTCCTGGATGGGCTTACATCGACCCCAAATCTCCATGACTTGGGTTCCAGCAGCGGTGAGACCTTATCGCTGAGTCATGTAATAGATACCCCCTTTTATGACATACTTTAGGTCTTACATTTGCCTCTTGCGAAATTTTATTCGCGAACTAGGGTGTACGCCATAAAGGTTCGTCCCATTCTGGATCTTAAATGATCATTTCTTGCGAAATTGTCGCACATTCTTATTTGATCTTGAATAATCTCGCAGTAATTTTTTCATAATTCTTTTTTTGTGAATACTTACTTTGTTGCATCATACATTGTTTCATCAACTAGGGATTATCAAACTTCCTCATGGGTAATATTTCTTCAAATATAGCCTATTCCACGGTCTACCAAGTCTTTGACCAATATCTTTACCCTCTGGATCCATCAATTTGTATGCCCCTGTCCCGATTATTTCTTTTATAATGTAAGGTCCATCCCATTTTCTCGCTAATTTTCTACCACCCTCTCGCTGATAATTTGGCGTCTCGCGAAGAACCAAATCACTTGGCTGAAACTCACGTGGTTTAACAAGCTTATTGTATTCTCGTGCTAATATCCGCTTATAATTCTCCATATGTTGTAAAGCTTTTTCTCTCTTCTCTTCTAGTTCATCTAATTTTCTTAGGATCATTCCGACACTAAGATTTATCTCACAGGCCTCTCTTTTCGTCGTGGGTATAGCAACTTTTGTTGGTAACACTGCCTCAACCCCATATGTTAGACAGGAAGGTTACATTCCAGTTGCTTCTCGCCTAGTTGTGTTGTAAGCCCATACTGCATTATGTACTTGTTCTCACCATTCTCTATTATGTCCCTCCAACTTCTTCTTTAATATATCTGCGGTTATTTTATTTGTTGCCTCTGCTTGCCCATTAGCCTGTGGGTATAAAGGGGTGGACTTTCCACATTTTATTTTAAATGCATTGAGTAACATTTCTGTATTTTTCCCTTCAAATTGCTTCCCATTATCAGATACCAACTGTGCTGGAATTCCAAATATGCAGATGATATTTTCAAAAATGAATGTAAATATGTCTTTATCGCGAATGTGATGTACTGCTTTTACTTCTGCCCATTTTGTGAAATAATCCGTTGTGACAATTAAGTATCTTTTTTGTCCGAATCCTGGTACAAATGGTCCCACAATATCTAACCCCCACTTTCCAAAAGGCCACACACTGGATGAGGATGATAAGGGTGCTCCAGGTGCATGGATTCTCTTTCCATGCCGTTGGCAATCTTCGCAACACCTTGATACTTGTTTTGCATCTTCATGCATATATGGCCAATAATAACCTTGTATTTTTGCTCTATACGCCAAAGAACTTCCTCCGTTGTGGTTGTCAACATCCCCACTATGTAGCATTTTTAATACTTTATCTCCTTCCCCTTGTGTTAAACATCTAAGTGATGGTCCATTAAACGATTTTCTATACAATATCCCATCCATTAATTCATAATTTGTTGCACGACTCTTTAACTTGTGTGCTTCCAATATGTTTCTTGGTATTTCTCCTCTCGCTAAATATGCATGAAGTTATGCTCTCCAATCTGCGATATTGTCACTTGGCCCTTCTTCACCACCTTCTACTACCATTACACCTACTTCTTCTTCCTCTTCTTTATTGATTGATGGCGATAAAAGCGTTTGTATCTTTATGCACCTCGTTGTTGGATATATCATCATGCTTGAAATGAAAGAATAAGCATCTGCGAGCCTATTATCCTTCCTTGATATATGCCTCCATTTTATTTTTGTGATTTTCACTGACAATTCTTCAACAAGTTTCTTGTATTTCTTCAAGGATGGTTCATTTGTTGTGTATTCTCCTTTTATCTGGCGAATGACTAGCTGCGAGTCACTGGTAATTCTAGCATTTTCTAATTTCATTTCTATTGCGAATTTTAGGGAATATACCACAACTTCATATTATTTTTCATTATTAGTGGATGCGAACTCCAACCTAAATGAAAAAGCCATCTTTGTTCCCTCTAGTGAAATCAAGATAATTCCGACTCCATTACCTTCCCCATTTGAGGATACATCCACCAATATCTTCCATATATTTGGTTCTATTAACAAGTCTTTTGGATCTCCTTGTTCTTCTTCTATATCCATCATCTCCTCAATAGCTTCATCATTTTCTAAAGGAAATTCTGCTAAAAAGTCCGCGAGAACCTGTGACGTTGGTGAAGATAACACTTCATATTTAATTTCAAAATGTCATACTTGCACATTCCATCTCTCTACTCTGCCTGATCTTTTTTAGTTCTTCATTACTGATTCAATTGGTACATTTGTTAACACTCTAACTTTATGTGCCTGAAAATATATGCGGAGCTTAAAGGTCGCATAAACTAACGCTAGAATCAATTTTTCAATTTTAGAGTAATTTCTCTCCGCGGCATTGAACGTCTTGCTGATGTAGTAAATTTGTTTTTCAACTCATGCATCCACTCGCAATAACACAACACTTAATGCATGCGAAGTTGTCGCAAGATAGATTAGTAGCTCTTCACCCTGTTCTGCCTTTTGTAAAATAGATTTATACGCCAAGTATTTTTTTATTTCTTGAAAAGTTTTCTCACATTCATCTGTCCACCTGAATTTTTTTCGCTTTTTTAGTATGCTGAAGAAATGTTTACATTTATCAGATGATTGCGAGATGAACCTTCCCAGCGAAGCTAAGAGTCCATTTAATTTTTGCATATCTTTTACTGTTGCTGGTATTGGCATATCGCGAACTGCTTGCACTTTTTCTGGATCAACTTGTATTCCTTCCTTGGATACAATGTATCATAAAAAAAATTCCTGACGCAACTCCAAAAATGCATTTTTCTGGATTCACATTGATGTTAAAATGCCGCATCTGTTCAAAAATCTCCTTCAGATCTTGTACATGGTTTTTAGCTTCTTTACTTTTTATCAACATTTCATCTACGTACACCTCTAATGTTTTGTGTATCCATTTTGCGAATACTTTCTCTACCATCCTTTGATATGTTTCTCCTGTATTTCGCAAACCAAATGGAATTTTTGTATAACAATATAACCCTCTTGGAGCGAAAAAACAGCATGTTCTTGGTCTTCTACGGCGAGAGGAATTTGGTTGTATCCTTTATACCTATCTAGAGAAGATATTCTATCATTTCCTGCTGCTGATTCGACCATTTGAGGTATATCTGGTAATGGGAAGCTGTCTTTAGGACACGCTTTGTTTAGATCAGTAAAATCTATGCAAATTCTTACTCCATTATTTTTATTTGGAACCACAACCATGTTTTCTATCCACTATGAGTATTTTTCTTGTCTTATAATTCCTGTATCAAGAATTTTCTGCAATTCCTCTTCTATTTTGGGATGGTAAGTTGTTGTGATTTTTCTTATCCTTTGCTTAAATGGTCTTGCATATTTGTTGATCTCCAATTTATGACATGCAACTGATGGATCTATTCCAGGAATTTCATCCATATTCCATGCGAAAATATCTTTATATTCTCGCAAAAGATTGATAGTTCTTTCTTCCTCGTCTGTATCTATCTTATTTCCAATTTTCAACATTTTAGGTCCTTCTTCAGTTCCAATATTTACTGCTTTTGTTGGTTCTGCTGCAGTGTAACTTTCTTCAAGTTCTCCCATTGGTGTTGGTTCTTTTATCATTTTCGCTGGTTTATCTCCTTCCTGCGAAATTTCGCTGGGTACTCCTTTTCCTTCTTCTGCTCTTATCATGTAGATTTTAAACTCCTCTTCTTTATTTGCCTCTTTCGTCATCTTCCTGCGAGGTTTTAGCTTCTTCACTTGTCCTTCATAATGTTTTACTTCAATTTGATAACATAGTTTCGCTCCTTGAATATCCCCCCTAATTTCGCCAATCCCGCTTGGCATAAGAAACTTGATGCATTGATGTAATGTTGATGCTACAGCTTTGATTGCGTGCATCCATGATCTTCCCAACAACGTGTTGTATGGTGACTCCATATCCACCACACATAGCGTTATTTGTGTTTCGATTTCTCCCAGCGAAATTCTCATTGTTATTTCTCCTTTTGGTTTAGTTGTGGACTTGCTGAAACCATGAACATGATATGTTGGATAAAACATTTCTTCGTCTTTGTACCCCATTCCTTTATATGCACAATAAAATATCACATCCACTGAGCTTCCCGTATCTACCAAAGTTCTATTCACCTCCCATTCTTCCATAGATTTAGTTGATTTCTCTTTTTCTTTTCGCATAGATGTTACTGTGATTACCAAAGGAGATGTGTGGTTTAAATTTTCTTCTGGTATCTCTGCCACTGTGAATGTAATTTTATGCTTTTCCCAATCCATCAACGGAGATACTTTTTCTACCGTCATAATCTTCCTTCCTTCAAAATCTCGTTTATGTATCCTCCCTCTAATGTTTTCATGGAATTCATTAACCATCGTTTTTGTGATTACATTGCACTCCAATCTTCTTTTATTCTCATTTATCTTTACCATATTTTCTCCAACTGATTTATTGTTTTCTTTTATCATTTTCTCGATTTAAACAATTTTTCATAATAATCTCCACAATCTTTAGTCAATTTTTTATTGATTTTTTAATCTTCAGTCCTTGTTTCTAGTGCCAATATATAGTAGCAGCAAGAAATCCCACACTACACCCCTCACAAGAATTCATAATAATCAACACATCTTTAAAGATTAAGAACAACACTTTTATTAATTGATTCACTGAAATGTTACAAGAAATGGAAGAAAATAAGAATACAACCGCTCCTTAAACTTTCTCTCTCCTAATGACTTGCTCAACACTCGAAAAAGATCTTCCCCCCTTCCTTACGCCTATTCAACTCTTTATATAGGGAATTACATAGTGGATGACAGCTAATCTGTCCTTTATTTTAGGATCTGACTTGCGACATTCTCACGAGGGTTATATTGTTATTTTTCGCAAAGACTCTTAAACATCGCAAAGTCATCACACTTTTCTCATGTTTCTACAATCGTCATCTGTTACGTCATTATTCAAATCAATCTACGACGCTCGCAAAATGTTGTTTAGCTAAACTTCACAAATGTGTCCTTCCTGCGATATTCTGATCCTACACTAGGTGCTAAACTAAAAATAAAGATTTCGAAATTATATTTTGGATATTAGTTGGAAATATAAAAACCAAAATTAGGCACTTTATTGCATATCTTGAGAATCTTTAGTTTTTGGAATTTTCTTGTTGTCCAAAAAACCTTGGTTTATAAATTGAGAAGTTTTTTATCCTTGCAAACTATCCTTAGCCATGCAAACTTCATTGTTTCTGACAAAGCCAACTATTAGTATTACTTGTAATACTATACCGGAGAGGAAAGTATCCTAACTAGGTGAAATCTCTTACGTCCGCTCATTTAAAGACTTTTGTGGGATCAATAAGCTCTAGCAAGCACCGTTGGTGGGTACTAGACTAGAGCATTGTTATTTAGTTTTCAATTATTGATTTGATTGACTAACGGTTGTTAAAACTTTGATTGTACCTAGATTGATTATTCTTGAGAACCTTCTCTTATGACATAAGGTCACTCAAACTAGATCAAAGTATCGACGGGATCTTCATAAATGTTTTTAGCTCTGAAGACAACTTGTGATCATCCATTGTTAATAGACTATGTTCTGTGCGTGATCGATCATAAGTGGAATCAAGTTTTGCGTGCGAGTACAATTGAAGACAATTGAAGATAAGAAGATAAGAATATTTTTCTGATTGGTTTTGCATCTCGTAATATTACTTTAGGAATGCATCTTGATCGGATGGGATCCGACTATTATCATAATTATCTTTGGTAGATTTGATTGATTACGAAACTAGTTTCTTGTAGAATTTATATCTTAAAAGATAAATAATCACTATCATATGATTTTTGAGCTTTGCTCCTCGGAGATGTGTTTATATTTAAATCTCCACTATCATATAGTGATTTTTGAAAAATGTAATAATTAAACAAATTTTGGTCATTGGTTTACAAATGTGTGGTTCACGTACCATGTGTTAAAACTAGTGTGAATCTAGTTCCAGAACTAGTTTAACCATTCACGAACCGTTCGGTTTTTACATATAAAAAGTGAAAATCTTTTTCTATTTTATACAATTAACGAATCGATCACCGAATGAATAAGCATTCATATTATCACTCAGCAATATCTTTATTAGTATATGAAATTAACCAAAGAAGAGAGACAAGACGAAAATGTGAGGAGAATATGAGAACTAAGTTCTCTCTTTCATTTCTTCTGTACATGTTACAAAGGGGACCAACTATGCCCTTTTATAGTACTCGAGCATAATTAAGTCGGTACAAGAAACTTCAGGAAACTGTCTATGTGGCAATGTATGATTGATGTTTATCTTAAGGATAAACATGTTGATCCTAATCTTTACCAGGATCGATCGGTGGATCAGCCACCAAACTATCCTTCACGTGATACTCCCCCTTAGATGATCCACCGTTCAAATGTTGCTTCTTTAAAACTTTATCTATAACATCCGATGGGACAAAATATGTTTCCTCATAAAAACCTTGCTAGAAAAATCCAACTAGGATAAAAACTGGTCCAAGTAAAAAGAGTACAACACTGGTAGTTTAAAATGATGATGATCATCCTGAATTTTCTTCCCTTGTTAAAGCTTACGCCATGAAAACCTCTTAGTAAAAACCTGAATCAAACAACACGCGATTATTGATAACCGCACCCCAGAAAGCTCTATGGATATACATCTCTTTAGATGATGATCACTGTTCTGAGATTGTTATCTTATTAAAAACCTCGCCAGGAAAACCCAAAGGGACAAAACCTGAACGTAGGAAAACATGAGCACTCAGAACGATGATAGACCCGCAGATGTTGCCTCGTTAAAACCTTGTCTGGGAAAACCCAAAGGGACAAAAACTAGGACGAAGGAAACAAGAGTAAAACATGGTGAATTGCGGATAATAATGGACTCGCATGCCTCACTAAAACCTTGACAAGGAAAACCCAATGGGACAAAACCTTGACTAAGGAAAAAGAGTACACGACGTAATGTCCAACATACCCAATATCCATAGTATTATGTGGCTTTACTCCCCCTGATGAGTAGGTATCTTAGTTGATCATTTTGTTTGAAAGTATTGCATAGAGATCATGAGCCATCTTCTAATGACTTCAGCAGCTTCAGATTTCTTTACTTGAGAAACTTGGTCTGATCTACCTTTGTGTAATTTCTTAATGATCATCTTGATGTGCTAGCCTTTTATTCTCTACTAACTTTTTCTGAATAATCATAATCGATCGGAGGATAAACGAGTGTCCTCTACCATCAGACTATTAGTTAGGAAAATATTTATCTGCTTATACTTGCCAAAAATCAAAACTTAAACAGTCCGATTAGCTTTCTCTGTGGGAGACACCTAGCGATCTTTTATGCAAAGATCAAGCTTAATGGTACCAAGAAGATGAATGAGTTTTCTCCGGACCAATGTCTCGATATTGGTGTTAGGTAGAACCAGGCTTACAAACCCCATTTCAGGTAACTATAGCGTATCTCAGCTAATGTACCATTTACACATCTTTGTGTACAAACCATAGAGTGATACATCTCCCTTGTTGAGATGTAAACCGATCAATCTTAAAAGTAAGAGATCTAATGACTGTAATCATGCTAGCTTGTCCATTTAAACATGCCTAAACCTTTAAGTTTGACGAAATTAAAGGACTTCAAGCTACAATGCTCAACTAACAGATTGAGACCTTATTTTACCTAGAATTTCATCTCGAACTCCTGCTTTAAGTATTTTCATGCTTTGGAGGATTCTTCAGGAGTTCCAATCAAGTAGATGTTGCATAAATCAAATCTAGTAAATGCACAATTTATGAGCATATAAGATGGTTCACATATCCCTGGATAATATAAGCATTCCCTTAGACGATGAACCACTTTCATCCTTATTAAGCAAATGCCTACGACATGGTAATTCTACTGATATGTGGAAAACCTTCATGAATTTGTATGCAGTTATCTTTATATATATTATCATACAGATTCGCAATAACCACATCCTCTAGATACCTGTCGAGTCTTTTAAGACTGCCAGAAAAATACCAAAGAGGAACTTGCATCCATAATAGGGAATATGTTTCTTTGTAATCCATTTCATATTTCTGTGAAAAGACTTCGTTCCATTAGTTGAATTTTTTTCTTCTTATTGTGCATAAACATGCATCTATAGCCACTAGGGTTACATTATCGGATGTCGGTACTACAAACACCCACCTGCGGCTAAGAGCGGTTCACATTATTGAGCACCCTGGTTGTAGTACCAAAACCATACATTTTATGAGAAATTGTTACTCTGCCTGAATCTCTCCCTTCTAGTTTAACCAATCATATCTTTGATGACATCCAATATAAAGAGTGGTTCAACACCACCATCATCTATAGAAGTATCATTGGATACTTCGATTATGTCACTAACAATCATTGTATTACGATCACAAATTTCCCTTTTGCACACATGCCTTGTGGGGATCCTCTCATTTTGAGGTTCCATAGTCGTTGCAAAGATGTTCTCATATAATGAGAACTATGTTCAGAGAAATCAGATCTTCCTTAGATAGTTTCTTAAAAGATATATCTTTCAATGATTGCGATTGGCACTTCCTTTAGGAGGTGCATAATATTTTAAATCAACTAGTCACCCACATTGTGGTGTGTTTTAAATGACACACTTACTACTACATACACAGCTTCTCATGGAGAAACTTGATTTGCAATTTCTGAAGATATCAAATCTTCTATATGTCTTTCATTGCTGAAAACATCCAGATGAGATATATCCTGGTTCTTCTTTGTACAAACCAGGATACTTCACGCCGTTTTTCAGGCGATTGACCTTCCTCCCCCAAACGGTGGGAAGATTTTCTCGTCAAATTTGCAAATCTTGTAGTAAAGTAGTGAAAACATCGGAATGTAGCACATCTCAAACAGAAAATATGATAATGGTTTCATGAGTAATGAGTTCAAAGTACACAAGAACATCAAACCATCAATGCCCAAAGCATCACTACTAGGATGATACAACATCAACGGATGATAAGCAAGAGTTTCATTTAAAATCTATATGAGTATAGATACACAGTTACCATCCAGGTGATATGTCGAGTCATTTATGACTACCAGACCATAATTTCACCAACCTGGTTAGTATCTGCGGAAACTCGTTGTCAAGGTAGTGATGAATAACAAGCGACCTTAATTTTCCTCACCGTGCTCTTTTATTAGTATCAAAGTTGTAATCGATGCTGAGACTAATGTCTCAAGAGCGTACACAGGGGATAAAACACATTAATATGGACTGAGGTCCATTCTTGCCAATCATATGAACTTTGTCGATAATTCCTTTGCAAAGGGGGATATTTATCCACAACAATTTCAGTAGCTACTATGAACATTATCGACAACCAGTTCATAATCAGATAGTTAACGATCTTACATCATTCTCAAGACCATGAGGATAATTTAATCCATTGGTACCAGATTTCAGTATGCGGATACTCTTAACCACGGGATATCGACGCAACTTTATGGATGTGCTCCTCGTCAGGAGATATATCAACTCATAACTCAAAGAGAATATGGATGTTATCTGATTAGATTGGCATACCTCGTACAATAGGTTTTCGTCTATGCATGTAAGCATATATTTAGACGAAACAATCACTGCAATTCCATGGCATGCCTTGCAAGAACTGTAGTTTATGCCGAATCAAGCAAGCGTGCTCTTGATAAATCTATAAATAGAGTAATCTCCAACACCTCAGGCATTTCTCGGTGTGGGAATTTAGATGAGACACAATTGGAATCAACCAATATCGTCGAGGATTCTCCCCCTGATCCTTAGGCGGGAATGTCTCATCAACAGAACCTTTAGTTCCGCATTACTCTACCTATCAAGGGAGCAACTGGGTGCATAAAAACAAAAATAACATGCAACCCATGAGAGATAACTGATTAGGTTTCCTCTCTCGTTTACTGTCCAGCTGGAATAATTTAAATAATGTACATTTCTATGTAAAATTAATAGCAAACTGTAAAATAAATTCTGTGAACATGGACACTATCTCAATATCAGTTTCAATCCTGCCAAGATGACCGATAGAGATTTAAAACAATGAACAACACTCCAGGTACACATACTATGTATTTTATGCTACAACGATAGCAGAGCTCTTCTAGGATCAAAGATGGCTTATTCAAATCAATCATTATGCTACCATCCCGTATTTCTCCACTTCTAGTGGTACGGTGCTCATCAGGTTCTTAAACCCGAGAACTATTGTGGTTCCCATATTCAAAAATATTCCTACCACAATTGTATTTTCCTTCTTTGCCAAAGATAAACTTATTTGCATAGCAACTGTTGTGAATTTAATTCACCAAATTCAGGATTTTAGGTAATAGCTCAAGCGACGAGAAGACATGATATTAACTCTAAATGTCATTTACAAAAATGCAACACTCATTATCGCTCAACGAGGCGCAGTTAATATTTGCAGCAGTCGATGTTGTTGACACAACATATACAAAGTGCAAATTAAGCAATAGCTCTTTAAAGGTCGTCGATGCATTGGCACATATAATGCACGCCATAAATCTAGCGGGAACACATAAGGGCGCAAAATATGCAACTCTCCTTATTGTTCACCACAACATTTTATACGGTACATATATCTTCTCTAGAAATTAAGTTGAACTATTTACTACAAAAATCAATGGTGAAATAGTTCTAACATAATACCGATAGATCTCCAACTCCGTCTATTAGGATCGACGAAATACTAATTTTTCAAAGTTGAAATATGAACACATTCTTTTATACCTTAAAAGAAATTGTCTCAATATCAATTGCAGCTCATTTTAAGGACCGCTGATAGAGACTGGTTAACCATGTTAACCCTGTTTCCATTTTTCATCGTATTCCAACCTTAGGTGGAACGACTTTGAATTCTGGAGATTACCATAGCAAAGGAATATTAAAATTTAGCCATCCCTTATGATGCAACAATTCCTTGCTTTGCCGGTATTAAAACAGTTAACACCACACAAATCATTGATGTACCAACAAAAGTAATTTTATTCTCTACGTTATCCAAAAAGGATGTGGAAAAATATTCCGTTGGTTTGCTAAGGAGGAAAATAATAAAACGCCGCAAAACTCAAATTTGGCTAAATTCAGAAATCGAATAGCATCACAAATATGAGTCGTTGGTAATACGTACCTATTTTGGATATCTCTTCATATACCGTATGATTTCCTGTTCTCCAGTTAGCACATGAAAGACACGGTAAAATGTCTAACTTTCTCTTTAACAAGTCCTAATCAAAATAGGAAATGAAATTAGACACTACAAAAACTTGCGCATAAAACTATCCAAAAACAGTTAAATAAAATATGCAAGAGTTGAAGAGAATATCCTTTTCCATATCGTCAGCCCCCACTCCGATAACTGCAGAGAAACTCGTGCTGATAACATTTTATACAATTAACGAATTGATCACCGAATGAATAAGCATTCATATTATCACTCAGCAAGCTCTTTATTAGTATATGAAATTAACCAAAGAAGAGAGACAAGATGAAAATGTGAGGATAATATGAGAACTAAGTTCTCTCTTTCATTTCTTCTGTACATGTTACAAAGGGTACCAACTATTCCCTTTTATAGTACTCGACCATAATTAAGTCGGTACAAGAAACTTCAGGAAACTGTCTATGTGGAAATGTATGATTGATGTTTATCTTAAGGATAAACATGTTGATCCTAATCTTTACCAGGATCGGTCAGTGGGTCAGCCACCAAACTATCCTTCACATGACATTCTAGTTTTTATCTTCCTTTCTTCATCTCTCAACTGTTCGAGAACTCAAGATAAGAAACCTAAAGGGTTCATTACCCTTTCGTCTCCAAGATCATTTCTTAAATGATTTTGACGTTTCTTAGTACCGTTGGATTCGTGACAAGCTTGTATTCAACAGGTTGGTATTGATTCTTTCTTTTGTCATCTTTCCGGAGTATCACCATTATCAACAGTTCACGTACCGATGTAAGTACCCGAACTATTTATATTGTTTTTCTTCCTAATAGCATGTCTATACGAAGATACAATAGTGGTGAATGATCATGTAGAAGAATTGATGATAGTGATGATGAATAGGATGATAATGGTACTTTATATATTCACGAACCATATTTTGATGCTAGTCTTTAATTAGCTTTTGTTAAAACGATTTCCCGTAACAATTATAATCATTTTCTTACGGGTAAGTTTGTTATGGAAAGGATTTATGACCGTGATGTTCAAGAACCTGATTTTCACGAGTTCATGGATCCATATAAATGAGGTTATATTCATAATGTTATTGGCTCAACATATCCTGAGATGACTTGCTTGTTCTATGCTAACATGCATACTACTGTATGCGTGTCATAACCACAACAAATTAATTAATACTTTACTACCTAATTAACAAGTAATATAGGGTAGTCAAGGTCGATCCCACGAGGAGCACGAGATTCTAGTTGTAAATTTGTCACACAAAGGGGGGTATTGATTAAGAATTTGAGAAAGTAAATAAAATAAACAAAGCAATTAAAAGGAAATCAATAAGAGAGATTAGATCAAGGAATCCTTCTTCGCTGCAAAACAATGATTAAAGTTATGTTCTTTTCCACTTCTTATTAGTCACAAATTATCACCAACCGTAGGTATAGCAGCTAGATCAGTGCTAACCCCAAAATCCCTTATATCACCGGATACGGAAGTTCTCGACTACCGGATTCTATTCACCAAACCACCTAGTAGTAGATCACTCAAGATGTAATTTAGTTAAACGCATTAAGATTTATGAATTTATTAGGTTGATATTAGTAGTTAAATTCTTAGATCAAGGTCCACTTGCTAACATTGTTTTTACACACAATTGCTCCACGGAATCCCTCCGCAAGGTCTCGTGTTTGCTACTTATGTGAAAAGTCAAGAAACGATTACTTATCCCCTAACTTACACTAGCTTTAGATTAGACTAACAAATCAATCTAGTTGTACACCTAGATAATCTATCAATCAATCATGAATGTCTTTAAGATCACTCCTATTAGTAAAAACAAACGATAATCATGTGAAAACTTCAAAGTAGATTTAAAACAAAACTCAAAACATGTTAAGAACTAGGAATTCATCCTCAATCAATAAAATTAGTTACTCATGCTTAAAAAGTTCACACAAAGAATAAAGAAAAGAGAAGTGTTGTGTGTGTATCAATGTGTCAATGTGTATGGAAGTGTAGAAGTTCTTCTCTATTTATAGGCTTCAATGTTCTCCATATCTTCCAAGGAATAGAATCCCTTTCCTTTTGTAGCGCAATTTCCAAATCCAAGCCTTTCTCAAATCTTCCATCTCCTCTTTCCAAATCCAATCCGAATTCTTCATTTAATTCCAAGTCCAACTCTTCACATCCCATGAGAGAAATCCACACAAAATTCTGCAACTTTGGCTTGCCGGAAAACTGGGTTTCTGGACGGAAATAGGCCGGAATCCATCGCCGTTGGCCACCTGAAAATTCTCCTCCGGTCAAAGAATATTCCGTTGGTCAACCGTTAAGACTAACGGTCAAAAGAGTCAACCTTCATTCAACTGTTAGTCAGCGGGTCAAGGGTCAAGGTCGCTGAATCGCTGAGTCAGAACCAAATCAGCCAGCTAATTCGGCTGACTGGTTCTGGTTGCCAATTTATTTCTGCCAAATACTATGCACGGACAAGATGGCCGTGCATTCTCTGCCACCCAACCATGATGGCTGTGCACATTCCTGCACTTCATATCATTCATTCCCCACTGTAAGTCCATCTCAACGCCAAAAAATAGCCATTCCACCTGCAATTCTCCTTATGTTTCTTCTCCTAGCACTTGCACAACAATTATATCTGAGCTGCAAGACCAACTCCATCCCTGTAATCTATAGCTAGCCCCTATAACTCACATACACAGAACCAACTCCAGCTCCAATTCATTTCCTCATCTCCCTGTGTAACAGCACTCCAATCTTCACCAATTCAGAAACTCATTTCATGCCTTTGACCAGCCATACCACCTCCCTGCAACTCCATAAAAGCACAAATCATCAACACCACCATCTGCAACTTCAATAGCTCACAGCAGCACAACCCCATTACAACCAACACTTCAAAGCCATTTTGATTCATTTTCTCTATGGTTCAGGGAACTGATTCAACATCAATTCCTCCCTCTCTAGCTTTACCACCTGCAATTACCTTTACAGTTCACATCGCCAGTTCAGTTCACAGTGAACATATCCTTTTATCATCAGAAGCCATCTCAGATCCCTTTGAACTTCAATTGTATCTGTTACCCGATCTGTTTATCACTCACACAGAACCCATTAATTAATCAGTCCATCACTTTGAACATCAGCATCAACCTGTAGCTCAGGACCCTAACTTCAATTTCGTCTTCCATGATTATCATTAATCTCTTGAATCAATTCCACCCAACCTTGGCCACAATCCCATACTTGTTCTGCTTCCATTTCATCCACCAAAACCCAAATTTCTTCATTACAATACCACCAGACAACTCAGTCAAGAACTCATTCGAATTCTAATACCCATTCTTCATAATTCAATTCCTCAAACTCCACCGAACTCTTGAGAATCAACAGCTCCAACCGAACCCATGAATATCATTGTCGTTCTTCTCTGAATTTCAATCAACTTCCACAAACCCTAACTAGTTCTTAGCTGTTGTATGGAATTTGGGGGAAGAACTGAGAAACTGCTTTCTCTCGACTTAGGTTTAGGTCTTGACTCTTGAACATGGGACGGCTTATTTGCACCCCATGATAAGAACCACCCAATGCTAATTACACCCTTTGATAATGTATAAGGGATACCCAGATAGAAGCCCCTTAGCCACCACTTGTCATTGCTTAATACTCCTCCAAATCAGAGACGCCCCTTAACATTGACTGGGCTCCAGATAGTGCGTGCCTTCTGAAATGACAATTATGCCCTTTTTGCCCAATTTTGGTGATTTCTCCTTCTTTTCTTCCGTGCGACTCCAGAGTACCTAATAGCTCAAAAACACACGTAAAATACATAATTCACTAGAAAAATAACAAAGAAAGCATAAACTACTAGATAGTAAATTAGGTGTATTCTATACCTATCAACTACTGACACAAGAAATTGTTGTTTCAAGACTATGGTCAAAGGAAAGACGTTTAAGGTCAATCGATGCGTGATTGTTGAGTTGTTAAACTTACCTCTTCATCATACGTTTGCTATTCCTCAACCCGAGGGTCGTAGACCTTCTCATGGACATATTTTTGAGTTATTATTGGGTAAGAATGTGGCATGGATTGGAGGAAAGTCATGTTGATAATGCACATTTTTCTTTGAAAATCTTCAGCAAGTTAGAAATTGCTAATTCAATTCCAAACACTCTTGACAAGAATCTCTGGAGCAGGATCATGGCCGAAATGATGTTTTTCCTCATCTCTGGCGAGAAGATTGACTTATGTGGACTTATTATTCGCCAAATGATAAGTATGATTTCTCAGAAGAAGCATCTTAGTTTTCCATGTGTTGTCACCATAATTTGCAGTTACTTTGAGATTGCTCCTTTTGGTACCTACAGTGGTCGCCCCTCTCGATTAACTCAGACTAATATCAATAAGATGAAGAGAACCGTCAATCTTGAGATTGCTCATCTTCAACAAAGGGTTGACTGTCTGCAGGAACAATTGGCATATGCTGTGATTACTCATCCTGACTTAGATGATAGGATTTCATCTATTGCTGATAACTTTTATCGCAATCGTGCTAACTGAAATGATGGATTCTTTCTTGATAATGATATGTATTTTAAACTTCTTTTGAACTTCATCTGGAATGTTCTCCTTGAACATGCGATGTGCAGTACATCCACGATGAGAAATGTGAGTAACTGTTAGAGCATAGCTTGGTTGAACCCACAAAGCGTTGGTATGTCAAGTTTGGTTGTCACATTTTAGTATCAAAACTTATCTAGAGTCGCTTAATTAATTGCTACTATAGTCAACTTCGTTTAGGTTAGACTGGAAAGTCTAGTAATGTTGAGACTTACAAGTATTACTCTGAAGACCCGAAGAATGTGAAGAAGTAATGACTACAACTTGACTTGTTTCCATTCCTAACGTATCTTTCAAGTCGTTTTATATTGAAAACATAACATGCGAAGCTATATTTATATTTTCGATTTTATATGTTTTAATTACCAGCAATTAAAAAATCACCAACCTAAATACTCAATACCATCCCTCACTCCAGAATATAACTTGCACTGGTGGAGCTTACCTTCCCTCACATTGGCTGGTGAGCGTAACCGCACATTCTCATTGGTTGAGAACTTGAGAGGAAAACCATTCGTGTTTGTTGGATGAAATTTGGTGCGACATTGTGCGTTGATGTGACAATATACGGTGTAGATTGGTAGATAATTGATAAATTCAAGACGGATGACCCTCATTCTTTGTTGTGCTGACCGCTGGATGGTCGAGATATGATTTAAGACGGTTGAAATTTATTTTAAATTACTACTCCAGGTTTACAGGTTTAAAAAAAAATCATATCCGCCAATTTGTGGGTCTACATTAGATCCGTTAATTTAATTTGGACCAAAAATAACCAAAAAAAATAGTTAATGGTGAACACGTACAAGAAAAGTTTTGGGTTGAATAATTAATTTTGGATAAAACATGATTCTTTTTAGGGAAAATCTCTAAGTTGGCATTTATATATTTTAAATAATCTAAAAGTTATTAATTATAGGATTGTTGTATTTCCATTAAAAATCTTAAAGTATCTTTAGTATTTATATTTATATAACTCAAGAAATCTGATATAAATATGATAATAATATTAATCATAAGATTTTTTACCTTACAAAATTAAAAAGTTTAGGCAACATGTTAAAAGGCACTAAGGAAACGATTTTTCTGGATTTTTAAAATATTCTTTTACCTTATTTTCTTTTTTTTCGTTATTAATAATTTTATTAAATGCATTTAATTGTTTCCTTATAACTTAAAAAATATGGAATTACCTAAATAAAAAAATGGATTAGTACTAACCATTTTTCTTAAATTTTAAAAGATTTTCTATCTTACTAATATTAACTTAAATATTTTTACAGATATATAGATTTTTTATTTTCAATTACAGTTTATGGGATATATATATATAAACTTACAAGGATTCGTACAAAGGTTTATTTGGTAAGCGAGCAACAAGCTGAACACCAACTCATTTTTGAATAGCAACACCCAATCTATGAAAAATAAAACTTCCTAGACCACTACCAAGCATCATTACTGACTAAACAATTCTTCAGACACTTAAAAAAAATAAACGCTTAAATATCCTCACTAAGCTCCCCCAAGGTAGTGAAAGCTAAAACACCCAAACCATACCCATGTGATGTACATTCATCTAAGTATTTAGTACGTTTGCGCAAAATTGCTTTCGAAATAGCTTGACTTGGAATGAAAGCACGGACCCCCTCCCCAGTGAAGGGCGAGACACTTGTGACATCCATACACACATCTTGGCCATTTTCCCAGTTAAGGACAAGGATATCTGCTGGACGTAAATCCTTGTTATTATCTGACATAAATCCCAAAGCAACTTCTTTACGCGCAGGCACACTAGATTTGTAATAAATATCTGCAATTACATCACGAACAAGGTCATGGAAAAACTTGAAGCCCACGTCTTTCCCATAATGGAGTGTATGATCACCATAAATATCCATAGGCCAATTACAACTAGAGCACAAACCATCTTCGACAAACAAGGGGATACCAAGCCGACAACAAACTACCGCTCTGAACTGTCTGGGACCAAGGCATTGATCATCTAGCCCACTAATGGGGATGGACAAAATATAATCTTGTGCATGTTTGACCCGGTTACATTTCCATAGAATGGAATCTCTTGCAGACAAAGAAAATTGGACAACATTTGCTTCTTAACTGTATCAAAATAAGTGACTGCCAAGGAGTGCACGTAAGGGGGGTAGTATCATCGACGCAATAAGTGGAAGGAAAACCACATACATAAACGAAGTTCTGAAGAGCCAATTGAGAGGCAGAACCATTATCAGTTGAGAATAAGCTACCAAGTATCACCTTACGCACTGAAGTAGTCTAACTCTGAGAAGCAAGATAACAATAAGTGAAGTGTCCGCCATAATATAAATACCAAGGCCGCCATATTTGATAGGCAAGGTAGCCAGTCTCTGCTGCAAAGGTCCAAAACCAGCTCCATCTCCCTGATTAAAAGTCTCAAATACTTGAATAAATGAGCATCGAAAAGATCAGTAGCCTGTTGAAGAGCTACAGGAAATGATTAAAAAATATATTGATACTAATATCAATTATAATATTATTCACCTTATATATAATGGTTAGAAAAAAGATTTTTTAACAGATAATAATAATGTATGGTAAAAATCTTAAATTATAATATTTTAGAGAAAAAAAATCTTTGGATTATAGGGTAATATCATTTTATTTTTGGGTAAAAAATCCTAATGAAAAATATTTAAATTAAATTTTAAGATATAAAAGATTCCTTTAATGTCATTTAAATTTATTTATTTTTAACTTACACGGTTTAGATAATTAATACCGTATCGACATAAGGAAATCCTCACAGATTTTGGATTCTCATTCCATATGGATCCCTGATAGCAGTCATATTAGGCTAACAGTAAATATATATGTAACAAAATCTGGTATTTTTGGAAAAAATATTTATACATCTCACATCTTTTTGATTTTCATTCCAAATGAATTCCTAATAGCAACGGTCATATTAGGCTAGCTGTCAATATTCATGTAACAAAATCTGGTATTTTGTGCAAAAATAAGATATTATACCAAAATATATGAACAAAAAAATATTTTTAGTAACAACTTAGTAGATAAATGCACTCGCCTAAAATAAAATCATTTTATTTATGGATTCGATATGCCTATATAAAGCTTTCAAACAAAAGGTAAACTCATTTTTTGGACACTGCTTCTCTCTACAACTTTGATTTTTTAGAAAATTATTTTTTGTTTTTTGATATGCGTCAGTTGTTAGTTTTGCAGGTGGCCATATAAAGCATTCATGCAACACCAAATCCTTTTGTTTCCATGCAAGTTGCTTCTCTCTTCTAGAACTAGAATTTTGTTTCTTTTTCTTGGGAGTTCGTGTTGTTCATCTGATATTTTAGTCGTTTTTTCGGTATACCCTCATTCTTGCAAATTTTGTTGCGAATAAAACACCATAAAATTTTGTGTTTTTTTTATGTCTTATTAATGATGCATAAATATTGTTGCTAAGTTATTGATGCACAAAACGATCTTTGTCTTGTTGTCCATTCACCTATTGCTAAAGGTTTGTTCAATTTATTATTTACCTTTTTCATATGATCGTTCTTTTTTTTATTTTATTTTTTATTGTGTTGTTTGTTGTTAGTTACTAATCCATTTTATGAGTTTTTATTGGTGATTTTGTGTATGGGATTTCCCACGTACATATGGTTCTGTTTTGTGTTCTATTTTTGTTATATTTAATTGGCAATGATGATGGTTGTGGCAATTCGATCGCATGAGGGCTGATATGAGGTATTATTTTCTTATTATTTTTTTCTTTCAATGACTGAGAAATTTTCCTTTTTTTCTTAAATATTTTTTTATAATGACTAGGTATCACCGGGGCCGCAACCCCTGGTTAGTTATATGCGTCATGCAATCTTCGGTATCCGACATATAGTTTCTATATTGGTAAGCTCCGTGAAAATATTTTGAAATATCATTAATATGCTTTTGTTATCCAGGTATCTCTACCGATATAGTCTGGTTTATGTTATCTAGGTATCGCGATTGGTGATTTCCTTAAAAGAATTTTTTTGTTATATTTAATTGGCAATGATGATGGTTGTGGAAATTCGATCGCATGAGGGCTGATATGAGGTATTATTTTCTTATTATTTTTTTCTTTCAATGACTGAGAAGTTTTCCTTTTTTTCTTAAATATTTTTTTTTATAATGACTAGGTATCACCGGGGCCTTACGGCCCCGGCTCAACCTCTGGTTAGTTATATGCGTCATGCAATCTTCGGTATCCGACATATGGTTTCTAGATTGGTAAGCTCCATGAAAATATTTTGAAATATCACTAATATGATTTTGTTATCCAGGTATCTCCACCGATATAGTCTGGTTTATGTTATCTAGGTATCGCGATTGGTGATTTCCTTAAAAGAAAGTCCTTGGTGCCTTTTTTCATTTGTTCTCCATAGAAGCCATATTAATCCTGTATATATTTCATTACGCGTCGATAATATGATGGGCTCAATAAAACGTATTTGGTGTGCTCTCTTATCTTTAGCTATCTAGATATAAATGATGATTATTAATCCTGGAACTTTTAGGGGCGACCCCGACGCAATTAGGGGCGACAGAAAAGACAAAATAGGTTAAAAATACTTATATGCCCCTTTATAATCGGGAGGTTAATCTATAATCGGTAGTTTGGGGAAACTCTATATTCGGTAGTTATATGAACTATTTTGACTACCGATTATGGTAAGATTTCGACAAAGATTATACTGTATAATCGGAAGTCATGATAACTTCATTTACTACCGATTATAAGCTCAACCAAATTAGAAAAATAGAGGATTTTTGAAAAAATTTCATTTTGGGGCAACTCTATATTCGGTAGTTATATGTGTTGGATATTTTCAAGATTGTTTGCCGCTGTCAGGGGAGGCATAATCCCTCCCGAATGTGTTCGACCTGACAGGTCAGGTTGTTGGGGTCTAGGGGGAAACGCCCCTAGCAGAGTGCGAGACAGCGTCTCATGGAAATTTATGCGGTTAATGAATTTGAAAACCTATTCGGTTTTCCAGAAATTTTCACAAAACGTGTCTGTTCCCATAGGGTTTCTTCATATCGGAAGTCATGATAACTCTGATTTTGGGGCTACTCTATATTCGGAAGTTATACGAAGTATCTTGACTACCGATTATGGTAGGATATTTGCAAAGATAGCCACTGTATAATCGGAAGTCATGATAACTCTTCCTTTCTTACCGATTATAGGCTCAACCAAAATTAAAAAAAAAAGATGATTTTTGCGAACTCTGATTTTTGGGCTACTCTATATTCGGTAGTTATACGAAGTATCTTGACTACCGATTATGGTAGGATATTTGCAAAGAGAGCCACTGTATAATCAGAAGTCATGATAACTCTTCCTTTCTTACCGATTATAGGCTCAACCAAAATTAAAAAAAAAAGGATTTTTGCAAACTCTGATTTTGGGGCTACTCTATATTCGGTAGTTATACGAAGTATATTGACTACCGATTATGGTAGGATATTTGCAAAGACAGCCACTGTATAATCGGAAGTCATGATAACTCTTCCTTTCTCACAGATTATAGGCTCAACCAAAATTTAAAAAAAAAGGATTTTTGCAAACTTTGATTTTGGGGCTACTCTATATTCAGAAGTTAAATAACCTAAATTCCCTACCGATTATGGTAGCATTTTTGCCAAAGGTAAGCTGTATAATTGGGAGTCAAGATAACTTTATTTACTACCGATTATAGGATAATCCAAATTCAAAAATTATAGGATTTTATTTTGGGGATACT
This sequence comes from Papaver bracteatum, assembly GCA_023529315.1. Taxonomy (NCBI): domain Eukaryota; kingdom Viridiplantae; phylum Streptophyta; class Magnoliopsida; order Ranunculales; family Papaveraceae; genus Papaver; species Papaver bracteatum. Next base: position 1,644,086 of record JAJJWX010001467.1, read on the forward strand.
TTATATTCGGAAGTTATACAAACTAAATTTACTCCCGATTGTTGATTAACTACCGATTGTGAAATAACCTACCGATTGTAAAGGGTAGTTTGGCCATTACAAAAATGCCCCAGAAATAACCTACCGACTATGACATATTTTGTCGTTTTGTGTCGCCCCTAATTGTGTTGGGGTCGCCCCTAAAAGTGGCAGGTTATTAATCTAGGCATGTTTTTAAACCTACCCACTATCTCGGGAAGATCAACAACTTCCTTCGAATTAACACCAACCTATAATATCCAGAATATGAATATCGAAGTATTACGTCATGTGGAAATATGAAACAAAATGGTAAACACAATATTATCCATCTTTGTATCTTTACTCAGAATTTTACAAAAAAATACATTTTCCTGCTCACGCCTATCTAGGCATATATGTTGATTAAGAGTCAGCATAGTGATGTCTTTCCAAAGCAATGATATTCGGGCATGCTCTAACGATTTATTTGCGATATTATCCAGAGATATAAGGCAATTATTTTCTAACTCTGCCAGTAATAAATGTAGCTCCACAAAATGATCTTTTAGGATCCCCGTAATTACGAAGTGTTCAATTAACTCATTTGAAGCAAAGTCTATGATGCATAGAACTTCGTCCGACATAATTAGCTTAATCTATGATGCAAAGTCTCAGGAATTTAGCATGTAAATCCTTTTGATCAATTCCAAGAACACTGGTTTCAATTATTTCTTTGAGAGTCTTAAACGTATAATATGCGGCATGACCTCTCAAGAAAAGAGGCAAAACAATTCTAGAAGTATCAGCAGTGAGAAACATGTATTCAGCTACGCCGAAACTTGCGACTAATGTGTAGCACTGTTTACAGAGAGAAAAATCCCATAACTTCCCGCATGAAACCAATTACTTTCTTGTGGGGTTAGTATCCAACTACTCTGGCAAAAGGCATTGTGTCTTCACGGTAAAAAAAGACGAAAATAATTTTTGATGGATTTGGCGACCCTTGAAGTATAAGAGCAACAATATTTTCCTAGATAATAAAGCAGTTTGGTAACTATGATGAACTTGGGAAAAGTTCAATATCTTCATTGACTTTAGAATCTCATACTTCAAGTTGCAGAAACCGATACTTCTTAATATACCTTTCACCAACGACATCATACCAATTTTATATTTGTTTTAGAATATCTTAGAAATCATCAAGAGACTTGCCAGATTTGTGTAGTTGTTCATCAAGGAGATATAATCCCTAATAAGATACTTTTTCATTAGTTGACTTATATATGTTTTCCCTCCCACGTAATTTATAGTATACAACCTTGCCGACATTATGACTGATAAAATACATCCTTACAATCGCAAAACCCGTCGTCTTATTTTCATTTATTTTTTGTGCACACAAAATGTTGCGGAGATTCTTGATAAGGATATGCTTCAGAAGTAAGGTTAATATTCAGAGTACAACATCAAATTTGACTTATAGTCTTCTACAACTTTTTTGACTTACTCACATCATACACAATTCTTTGTTGTCCGGGAAGATGGATAGCTAATCAAACAATGTTAGGATCTTCTTGGTGTGTATCTAATGACCGTATAAACGTCATGCAGCCTCTGGTGGTCCAATATATCTTTCATTGATGTACTATTGTGCCTCATCATATTTACTTAAACTAACGTCACACCATCATTACCTTTGCAAAATATATTTATGTATGTATTTAAAGACCCTTACTTTCCCACCAATTTCAACATTAATGTGGCCACCAAATACTCTAGAAAATTATGGGTTGTATGGAATAACATTTTTATTGCTTACTATGTATTCACCGTGAACAATTACCTCCTCTTATCATCATGCCGATGATAGATTGAGTATACACCTTCATCTATGCTTGTATCGTTAATGTGTTTTCTTGGATGACCTCTATTACATTTTCCATTTTTCATGCACATAATAGAATCCTTATTACATGTACAATGTATGATGTACCATACATTTCCTAACAATATGAAACAAAACTGGGTCAAATTTTTCATCTGAAAATTCGCCTGAATCAAAATGTTCAATTGTTCGAGTTTTTTCAAGATCATCTGCCCGCGTTTTTGAATTTTAATCGTGAGCACGTGTCTAACCACTATGCCAAACATTTTACTTTTTATTTTTACCATTAAATGGTCCTTTTTAACTCAAGGACACGGGCAGTCAAATTAGGACAATCCGAAGCATATTGATGGGGCAGAAGCTCGTCTTTAATCTCTACCAAACTGGGATTCACACTCATTGTCCGGAAGATGTCTAGGTGTTAATTCGAACGTGTGATTTCCATTGATCTTAATATATCTTAGTCATATGTCTAGGACCACCAATGAATGATGATGGCATGACATGACTTACCTCCTTCGTTGGGTTTCGTCCCATCACGTGCCATTTTTTGTATACCAACATAACAATCCGCTGCCAGCGTATCTTGGATTTTCATGAGATGGTATAGATGATTATGTTTTGTTGATTCCTAAGCATTTACTAATAACTCTGGAAATAGTTTTTTGCTCTTGGAATGGTAGAATGCTTTGCTATATGTTGGAAAATATGGAAAATTGTCAAACCATTTCGAGGGTCGAAGGAGATTTAATTTTCTCTCCTATAGCAGTACTTTTTTTTTTTTTGTTAAGTCAAAAATGTATTAATAAATAGCAAAAGTTACAAGAACAGTTATAACTGAGCCCTGGCAGAAAACCCCAAGAGCCTACAAATCATTACTTGAATCTATAATATGCCACATACGGCTTTTCCACAGTTTTTAAAAAAATTGGTCTTCCCTCGTAATGAATTCCCACCTCGTTTTGAAGTAAGCAAGCTTTTTTCGCCATGTTATCCGCCGAGAAGTTAACTTCCCTGAATGTGTGAACGAAATTTATGTTTACATAATTTTGTTGGATTTCCAGCCACCTCGGTTTAGCAAACCAGGGTAAGGTGTTTTCTTTGAAAGAATGGACCACCGAAATTGAATCTGATCTGATAGAAACTCTATTGTAACCCCATCTAGTAGCCCATTCCAAGCCCACCAGGATGCTATAGATTTCAGCTAAGTAGTTTGTTGTTGTGCCCAATCCCACTGACAGGGCCCCAATAACCTCACCACTTTCAACTCTAGCAACTACTCCAGCACCCGCCACTCCTGGACTACCTCTGGCCGCACCGTCACAACTCAATTTGAAGTTCATTAGTTTCCCGGGTACAGAAGCATTCCACCGGATCAATCATTTTAACACGTCTATGCTTTACTCCAAAGAATTCCAGAAGCTGAACATCGTCACTAGAATTGTACATGAAGCCTTTTAGGCGCACCGAAAATTCTTGAATAAGAATGAACACTCGCCTGCAGAAGAAATTCCAGCACGGTTTTTTGTCATCGAAAAAAGCCATGTTTCTTACCCTCCACAGCTCCGCCCTAATAACCAAATTTGAAAGAAGCCACAAGTCACGAATCATTGCACTCCTCCCTTTAGCAGCTCTACAAGAGGTCACCAGATTTGCATCAGGATTCAACTTAAATAGAAAACCAATCCAATTCCACGCTCTTGCTGCGAAAGAGCAGTGAAAAAGAACATGATCCAGCGACTCTTCCTCTATCCCACACATAGAACAGTTGTTCGCCATCTGAATCTTGAATCTCTCCTTGATCAGGTCATTAGTTGCACACGCCTTTCGCAGGAACTTCCAGTTCTGAGCAGCCAGAGTAGGATGGATCTCTTTTCTCCAAATCAAAGCAGTCCCCTCTAGGCTCCCATATCTCTGTCTAATCAAAAATTTTTCCGAACCCACAGAGAAATTTCCTTTGTATTCAGGCATCCAGATTCTTGTATCTTCCCCAAATCTAGGGTTTTGAAGTTGGTTTACATCTATCTGAGCTGCCGAGAAGATGTTGGAGTGCACCTCTGGGAAACTCCAATGGTTATCCACCAGCATATCGCTCACCCTTATATTTCTGTCTAGCGAATAGTCCTGTAACATATCAGCTAAACACGAATTACCCAGCCACGCATCATAGTACAGAGAAGTATACCTACCATCTCCCAGCAGCACTTTGGTGTTCGAGTCCACCACCTTGTATACCTTACGAATACCAAGGATGATAGAGGATTTAACACCGTCTCCTATAGCAGTACCTAGTTGTTCAATAACGAGTTTCCAATTCAGCTCACCGTATGGAAATAGCAGGACTTAGGTAGTGCAAGGGAAAGTATGCACTCCTATTGAATAGGACTTCTATTGCTCATTCTTATGATGCACTCCCAAGCTAATTTCATGTAGAAGGCTCTTCATATCTTGCCGTTACATGATAATTTATCAAAACTCTTGTATAACCGACAATGTTATCCTAATCCCAATATGAAATGCTTCAAATGTTACATTTTTAACCCCTTGCTAAAAATGTTTTAGTTTTAGCAAGGTGTCAAATTAACGCTAAACTTTAGTAAATAGAAAGCTTATCATACATGTTTCATAATATAAAATGAAGCATTTCGTTTTTGACACTAACAAAAAGACAGGTTCTTATGCAAGTATGTAAGTAAACTTGACTACTTGAGGGAAGATAACCATAAATATTTTTCTTTTAGAACAACCACCGCATACCTCATCAACAGATTAACCCATAATTCCTCCATCTTTCACAGGGAAACCGTTAGAAGTCATCAAATCCAACCTTTTCCTTACATTTCCAACTTTCTCACACCTTTGAACATCATCCGAGCATGGGTCAATTCTGCTCTCAGTTCTCATTTCATGTCCAAATACTCAGAGATTTCCATTTTTCATCTCATCCCAAAAGAAATTTAAACACCTAATGGGTATATCAGTTAAAAGTAAATTACCATAGTGTCACAAAACATTTCGCTCTTCAAGCTTCTTATATAACAAAACATAAATGTGATTAAATAACCCCAAAAATAAGTCTTCCATAGCATCATATTGTTGTACAATAGAGTATTATAACGACTAATGATGTCTGAATATACTGGCATCTAAAGCATAAAAGAGCAACTATCAACATATTCTCCTCTAGAGGAAAGTGCTGAGAAAACAGCATTAGTATTTGATTGACAGAAAACAATTTATAGCAATAAAAGAATTTCTACATGTACACCTATGTCTCACTATATACCGGTATCTGAAGCATGTAAAGTTCTGGTTTACTCAAATAACAACGCCATCTGTGGGAGTCGAACCAACAACTACATGGTTAAAACCATACGCTCTGCCATTTGAGCTAAGATAGCAAGAAGATAATGTACCTCACACGCTGCTTTATACACATTTAACCCCAACATTATGATCTTAAGTTTACTTCTGTCTCCCCTTCTGACCTTTAATATCCTCTATGTAGCCATCCTCTAGCTCCTTAGTGAAACCTATGTTATGCATTGATATCAGACACAAACCCTTCAGCTGCTAACAAAACCGTAACCCTTCCCGTGCTTCAGAATTTGTGTGGGATTATAGGTTGTTATATTAGATTGATGCAACTAACCTTCTGGCATTCTTGGACATGTTATGCAATTAGTTTAGTGCGTGATTTTACCATTAAGAGAAGATGCCAAATATAGGTAGCATCCGATATTGTCATATACAAAGATGATGCCAACAATTCAGTTATTGATACCCATGATTTTATGGTAGAACTGAACTCATTCACCACGACAGAGATTTCATACTCTTTGATGCTTACAAAATCATTGTTATGAACCATGGAAGAAGAAAAAATGCCACCCCCACAAAGTCGAAATAGATCGGACAAAAATAGACTCACAAAACTCGATAAGATAAAGTTAACGGAAATATCTAGGGATAAAATTATCTTACTTTAACTGCATCAACCTTTGTAGTACCATAGAAATTCTACTGGGCTACTAATTATATCATGTGTCTAAGATAACCACCTTCGGCCATTTGTCTGCAATGTGACATCAGGTGAGTATGCCTCCATAAAGTTAAGCAGTCAACAAACCATGTTATGTTTTATATGCTGACATACTATGCATTGAAAACTTTCTTTGGTAGTAAAATATCATCAATAACCTCAAGAAGAACAAACAGTAAAAGAATATATACCTTCTGCAATACTATCTAGAAGTTGTTGCAAGTTTGCTGTAGTTTTTCACTATTTTCATTTGTTTCACCAAGTTCCCTTTCATGCTCCATAAGCATAATCTAATAAAGGCACTTGATCAGAATACCCTAAGTAAGACTGCAAACTGTTGTTAGAGGAACAATGCAATGCTTACTTTGCTCTTATTCATCTAAACAGAAAATAAGCCAAACGAAGAAGAAAAAAGGAAGTCAAGATAATCGGAAGTAAGATATATTTTTACCTAATTAACATAAATGAAGGTAAGATACGTTGTAGTCTAACCTAAAACCAAGGCTTTTAATCCATAGTAATTCAAATGTATATAAATGACACACATCAGTCCTATAAATAAGCCCAGAAGAAATTTAACATTGAACTCAAAAAGAAAAAATAAAGGACTCCAGAATTTTGAGAATACAATCCTGAACATGTCTCCATCTGGGGTCTTATATTATCATATTAGTTTTTAGAAATAAAATAACCAATGATACCACTTAAAATCATGATTATAGGTAGTGTAACAACCCATTATTCATCATATAACATGGATATATGCTTATGCTTATGTTAAAGTATGCTCCGGTATTATAATGAATTATAAATCATCTAATATATTCATTCATATCCCATTTGACTGATGTCGTTATTATTACTGCTTCTTATTCTCTTTGTGTATAAGCGTAAACTACTATGTCATATAGGTTATGAAAAATTGGGGGTCTAACAACCTCACCCAATATTTCGATTAGCAATCTGTATGGACAACTCCAAGTTGTTTTCTAGAGAATCAACTAGACTCAATCAATAGAAAATACTCAAGGAGTTATTATCTCAATATCTCGATTTGATCTACTCAAGCAAATATGATTCGCAAGTCTAATCAAAGAGAGATAACTTGGATGGTACCAAAGACCAAAATCCAAGTGTCAATCGATTTAAATCAACAACCAATAGGTCGGATATTCAAATCGATTGAACAACGCACAACCTATATTATTTCAATTATATAAAAATATAATGCGGAAAAGAAATAACACAGACACCAGAATTTTGTCAACGAGGAAACCGCAAATGCAGAAAAACCCAGGGACCTAGTCCAGATTAAACATATATTTTATTAAACCGCTACAGACACTAGCCTACTCCAAATTAACTTCGGGCTGGACTGTAGTTGAACCCCAATCAATCTCACATTGATCCAAGGTACAGTTATGCTCCTACACCTCTGATCCCAGCAGGATACTGCGCACTTTATTCCCTTAGCTGATCTCACCCACAACTAAGAGTTACTATGACCCAAAGTCGAAGACTTTAGCAAATAAATCTGTCTCACACAGAAAAGTCTACAAGATAGATAAATTCGTCTCCCACGAATAAACCTATGAGTTTTGTTCCGTCTTTTGATAAATCAAGGTGAACAGGAACCAATCAATAAAACCAAACTTATATTCCCGAAGAACAGCTCAATTTTATCAATCACCACACAATAGTCTTAATCGACGCAGCGAAAGAAGATATTGTGGAATCACGAACGATGAGACAAATATGTTTGTGATTACTTTTATATATTGCCTATCGGAGATAGAAATCTCAATCCAATTATTATAATTGTACTCATATGATAGAAACGGCAAGATCAGATCACATAACTACAAGAAAAGTAGTATCAGTCTGGCTTCACAATCCCAACGAAGTCTTTAAGTCGTTTACCTGGTTTTAGAAGAAGAATACCAAATGTTAAAGGAGAATCGACTCTAGCATAGAAAACTAGTATCACACAGAATGTGTGGGGATTAGGTTTCCCAGTTGCTAAAGTTATACCTTATACAGTCTTTCAAATCATGGTTTGCAATCAATGTTAGCTTAGTAACAAAGCATTCAATATTCACCGTTAGATGAAAAACTGATTAGATACAAGATAATATCTCTCAACCGTTAGATCGAAAACTTAGCTTGCCATACACACATGTACTTGATGATTTTTGGTTTGTGTAACCATACCCAAATGTGTATAATAGTTGGTTCAATATTAGTCAACCAAATGGTTAGCCAAATGATAACTTTCATATCAACCATATTCTTCTTCACCATAACTAGTCCAAATGACTCAAATGAACTAGTTAGAGAGTTGTTCAATTGCTATGAGATCTTATGTACTACACAAGACACAATTGAAGCAAAAATGATGTGATTCACTCGAATCGATTCATGAACTATAAAGCCACGGTTTGCAATAGCATTCCTTAGATAATTTAAATAATTTCACGAACATCGTTTTTAGACATAACCACTCAAGTTCGCGGACTAGGTTCGCGGACTTAAGTAATCGGTTGGAGTTCACAAACTCCAGAAGAAATTCTTGGGTTCCAGAACTTCCGTCAGTTCGCGGACTGAAACCAAGCTTCAACTCCAGCATAAATTCTTGGGTTCGATAACTACGCACGTTCGCGGACTAGGTTGACTGCTCAAGTTCTGGTTTTCACTTGATCAACAAAGTTCGCAAACTTCGGTTCAAGTGCATAAGGACTTATACATATATGTGTTACCACAACAATGTTTATATCCCCCAGTGGTTATATTGTCTAAACTCTCATTTCAATCATTGAAACATTCTCAGAGGACGTCATATAGTTGTTATTCACAAACTAGTTTTCGTCAGAGCAATTTCCAAAGTGATTGAAACATAACATGACTTTCGTCACTAGGAAAAAATGAACTCAGCTAAAGCAAAAGCTTTACCAACATACATTTCGAGAAATAGATAAGAGAGATATACTCAGCTCGAAATGTCACATGTGTATATCTTTAGTTTATATTGTAAAATGACTTTTGTCTCAAGATAGGAGATATAGTAGATAGACTTTTGAGTGATAGATAAGTTCAAGTCTCCACATACCTTTTAGTCGATGAAGATCCACCGGTTCCTTGAGTAGTCCTTCATCTTGTATGATGATTTCCATGGAGTTCTTGAGCTCAACTACACTTTCTATCATAGTCCGAGACCTTAGCTATAGTAGACTAGAAATCATGACTTTATAGTTTTGATCACTAATATTGACAAACATGCTTGATATAGGAACGCATGCGAGTTCGACCGAGCAGTGCTCTAACAGTATCCCCCTTTGTTAATTTTAGTGGCAAAACTATTAATACATATGGAATACAAAAAATATATAAATAAACTGTGTAGCTCTTATTCCACATGTCTAATCTTCAACAATACTCGAAATCTTCGTCACTTCCAAGTAATCTAATGATCCCAAAGGTTGTAAGTTTAGCATCATCGTTGTTGAAAATACGTAGCTATAACAATGAGAAAAGCATCGGTTCTCAATCATTGTTATACAGTGTCATAGTATTATTACACAACGTCAAAGTCCAATTGCATCACAACTTCAACAACAATACTATGGTGATACTTTACCCCCCCTTAGTCAATACTCCATCTCACATGGAAACCACTCCCCCTTACATAATGATCCGAAAACCATATGTATTTGTAGTGTGAGCTACAATTAATTCTCCCCCTTTTTTTCAATAAAATTGGCAAAGGTACAAAAACGGGATCCTAATGAAATTTCCGTAAGAGACATTTCATGACCAAAGGTAAATATGTATCATCTTGTTTAGATGCAATCATAAAGCCGAAGCTAAATGCATTCATCAAGGAGTTTATAAAGACGCAAGATAACCCCTCTAATATTCCACAGCCGCACTCCCCACAAAGATTTGGCAATTAAGCACAAGTTCAAAAGAACTCTCCCCCATAATATGTCATTCCCTAAGGAACAACAAGAGCGAACCTTAATTTCAAAAAGAAAAGAAGGATTTCATTAGACTCAACAAATTACATACAAGTATGAATTTGGAATCCAACAAGAAATATTCAATCAAATTAACCAAAGCGAACCAAGATTAATTTGACTAAATATGCTCAACACAAGTAAACTTATGGAGACTTAAAAATCAATTAGATTAATCACAAGAAAACTTGCAAATGATCTAATTTTCATACTTAACCAAACTAATTACAAGAGTAATCAATTTAATTGACCACACTCGACATAAGAAAAACTTAAAGAGTGTTAACGAAATAACCATACTAGATGATTGATTTAGTTCATTTGGGCTCAACACAAGAGATTATGGAACCCCGACTAAGATTATCATAAAATATGACAACCTTAACCGTACATGTACTCAACATAAGAAAATTTATGGAATACAAACTAAATAACCACACAAGTTGATTAATTTAGTTCTTTATGCTCAACATATAGCATTTCTTGGAACAACCAACCATGCCAATAAGAAATCGACTTAGTTGTATCGTGCTCAACATGAGATACACAATGGAGCCTTCACGGTAATACATAAAAAATTGATCAATAAGGATCTATACCGTGGATAACACAAGGATTCATTCTATGTTTCTTCACCATTTGCACAATGACACACAATAGACATAATCCTTGAATCATAAAAGATTTTAACCTATCTTACATCAATAATTGACAATATAGGCTTAACTTTTGTGTTTGTCAAAAGTCTATTCATCCTTTTATCAATATTTGCATATCAGTTCATGAACGACTTTACTTTTGACAAAATATGGGAAAATCAAGTTCACGGACGTAAACACACATATCCCATCAAAATATTGCAGTATATAAAACCAAGAGATTAATATTGCAACCATCATCTTCCAAACAAACTTAGAATTTTTAAACCAAAAAATTTAAAAAACAAGAAGATGAAAACAATGGATATAGCTATGTGTAATCACAATAATGGCTATTCCAAAACACTAGTTATTCTTCTAAACAAAAGAGAAACAATAGAAGATTTACTAGATATGCTGAACTTGATTTGCAACTAAAGATTGAACAACCGTAAGTTCATCAGATGCTTTCTTCAGTTCATCCGTTAGAAACTCAAGATTCCATGTTGCTATTCCGAGCTGTTCACGAACGACTTCAAAATCATGAAGAAGATTTCCTACCAATTGTGAAGACATATGAACTGGTAGGTTATTTACATGATCAATATACTGAAGACAGTTTATGAAAACAGGGTCTTCATGAAACTCAATAGCCTTCTCTTCCATAATCACTTCTTTGTTGCTTCTCTCCATTGTGCCAAGACTCTAGAAGAATCTTTTTATCCTTATGAAATAAAGTGTCAAATAATGACATATATATATAAGGAGGTTCATATAAAAAACCATAGGCACAAGGATATCCGTGCGGTTGTTATGAACGTGCACAAGTGGTCATAGATGACCAACTCATGGGGGACCAAGCAAGAGGATAAGGAAGAGTTCAACAAGGATTTTTCACCCAAAAAACATCCCAAAAAAAAAAACTCAAAATCAAATTTGAAACACATACACCTTTGACAGTTTTCTCAAGACACCTTCTTGAGAACATAGAGCATCCTTCTTATTCTGAAGAAGAATGCTATAGAAAGTAGTCATGGTGTGTTAGGATGAGAATTTTGCTCATCATTGCTGAATTCTCCTTTATAGGAATGTAGAGACAAATCACTCAACTATAGTGAAGGACTTTTACTAGGAGTACCTGAGTTAGCTGCTTTCCAAGTTTTGGAGACGCCCCGTTTGAGTCTGTTTATGTTTGTCCTAAGTTCTGAGACTCAATTATTTATGTGGAGAAAATCCGGGACAAAATTCTTGGATTCATAGTCTTCCATGGAACTTGAACTCTTTTTATTTCTCCTGTACCTTTTTCTCTTTTCAGCGTTATTTGTTACCCATTTGTTGTTCTTCCTTATACCTTGATTCATATTTTGTATTCCAAAGTCATGAATACGAGACGACTTGTCAAGTTAGTTTTCTTGATTGTTGAATGTGCCTTTTACTCTAACAATATGAGAAACAGGTTTAATAATTTCCTCAGACACCCATACAAGAACGTCGTGAAGTTTTTTATTTCTTAACCGAAAACGACATTTTTGCTCAGGATGTCCTTTATTTCCGCAGTAATAGCAGTTGAAGGAAGTATTCTTAATTGTTCTCTTGTGAGTAATATTGGGAGATGTCCCTTACTTAGGCATATTGAAGGTTGCAAACATTTTCTCACATGAATAATTATCAACTGCTTTAACGAAATTGATCTTACTAGTTTTTGAAGCGTCTATTCCTTTATATCCCAGACCACGTGTATCACGATGTTCTTTACATGCTCCAATCACGTGTCTCTTCTAGTGATCTTACCTTATCAAGAGCATCTGCAAGATCAGTCTCCAATGACTTTTCTTTAGTAAGAAGTCTGAGTTCTTTGTCATTAAAACATTTCTGTTGAAAGTCATATCTTGCTTCAGTATTTGCAAGTCTTTCTTTCAACACATAGAGATTTCGGAGAAGATTGTCACATTCAGATTTTTTTGTGCAGATATCTTCTTCACGATCTTTAATGATAGATTTTAAATGATTATAGCCACAATCATATCGTTTAAAGAGTTTTCTCATATCGCGGATTGGGTTGACTGCTCAAGTTACGGTTTTCACTTGATCAACAAAGTTTGCAAACTTCGGTTCAAGTTCATAAGGACTTATACATATATGTGTTACCACAACAATATTTATATCCCCAAGTGGTTATATTTTCTAAACTCTCATTTCAATCATTGAAACATTCTCAGAGGACATCATATAGTTGTTATTCAAGAACTAGTTTACGTCAGAGCAATTTCCAAAGTGATTGAAACATAACATGACTTTTGTCATTAGTGAAAGATAAACTCGGCTAAAGCGAAAGATTTACCAAAACACATTTCGAGAAATAGATAAGCGATATATACTCAGCTCGAAATATCACATGTATATATCTTTAGTCTATATAGTAAAACGACTTTTGTCTCAAGATAGGAGATAGAGTAGATATAATTTTGAGTGATAGATAAGTTCAAGTCTCCATATACCTTTTAGTCGATGAAGATCCACCGGTTCCTTGAGTAGTCCTCCATCTTATATGATGATTTCCATGGAGTTCTTGAGCTCAACTACACTTTCTATCCTAGTCCGAGACCTTAGCTATAGTAGACTAGAAATCAAGAATTTATAGTTTTGATCACTAACATTGACAAACATGCTTGATATAGCAACACATGCGAGTTCGACCGAGCAGTGCTCTAACAAGTTAGCCGTTTGTCCAGAACTGAGATGCTTGCGGTGGAGATTTTGACGAATCAAACAACTCTTCTTTTTTCATGATGCGACAGGAAGACTGAATATATTCTAACATGATTACTACTTTCACCTTCATGTCAGCATCACGCAATGTACTTGTGAGTTGCATTTTTTCGTAGTAGAAATAACCATCATCACCATCTTCAAACTCCATAAGGCCACACACAATGTTTTTACCATACAACATTTTTGGCAACAAAATTAACCATCATCATTAATGAGGCGGGAAGATCCATGTATAATTGGTGTCTAAGTTGTAGGATCTAATCACCCTTGAAATTATGTAAAGTATAAAATGAGAAAAACATCAGGACCAACAATATTAGTTGGATAAAAACGCCAAGTCAAGAAAATACTTGCAACCATGAAGTTATTTCAAACATTTCCAACATAAAACCTATATTCTACACATAAGATGAACACCTAATTATAAATTTCTGTAAGGACTATTACAGTAGTCCAATTTAACAACAAACTTTATGGACCGTTAAGGTTTAAGTGGGTTGGATAAGCCAATAGGTTTCCCTTGGTAAAAGACCTAGACGGGGAAAAATATCATATTACATTAGTGCAAGAAAAAAAATGACTGAATTTCAAAGTCACATACCAAGCATAACCCTCTTCATAAATTTTAGACCCGTAATAGACATCAAATCTATAAAAAATGACTTACCAACTAAGAAAACTATAAGATAACATCTCATGGACAACTTATTAACCATTTTCTATGTTGGGAAAAAAGCATCTCATTTTTATTTTCAAACAATCCAATTCACAAAGAACTCGATAAGATACCTATTTGAGTTAAATAAATTAGATATAAACATGAGTGAATTTAAATCAACCACTCATACATTCCGTAGAAGTCTAGCATGATCCAAGATGTGAATAAATAGGGTAGCCTATCTCCCATGACATGCAAACACATAAACAACAACCCAAGTGAGTAAACCGATCACATAAACAATCCATATATATAATTTTAAATGGCGCAAAATTAGACAAAAATAACACATTTCCCGACAATGTACCAAGCATAAATCTGTATGAGTCCCAATTTACGAATCGATATTGATTTTATAAAAGAGGTGATCAGAAATACGTAATTTCCTACTATGAGTTTGAGACGTGTGACGCTAATGGTAGTAGATATATATATATACACTTATGTGTCGTCTCTCGCCATTGTGTCGTTGCTACATAAGGGAACACATAGCGGGTAGGGTGAGTAACAGCAAGTACAGTTGATCTCTCCAAGTGTACAAGCTCAGCCAAGTATCTGCAAAGTAACACGGAGAACCAACCGAAGTTAGCTTGGTGCAACATATTATTCTCCAAATATTAGTAAATTTAATGAAAGAAACACTATTTAGTTGTTATACACTAAAAAGTTAAAACTTTCAAATTTGTGCAACATTGAAACACTTGTTGGCTTAGTTTTAAAAGGTATACATGCCACAAAACAAAAGAACATTCATCCATATTATTGTCTCGTACAAATTTCTTTGCCTTATTCCAAGAAAATGGGATCTTGCAGATTAGCTGATGACTCCACTAAACCAAAAGTGAAGAAACTACCAATGCAACTTACTACTGAGCTCACACTATTTCAGTGGCCATGCTTAGATTTGACATACCACCTAACACAGATCTAAATACATACACAAAGTCTTATGCCCTCTCCAAAAAAGAAAGACTAATTATGTTTAGGTAATTCTAATATTATTGCATCAACCTACCCAAGAATTCTGAAAGTCCGATGGTCAATCATGTGTGAAAATTTGATGTGTCATGAGGTAGTAAGAGATTTTAGAGACAGAATCCAAAAGGAAAATAAGTAATGACTCACGTGATGATCAAGACAGAAGAAAAGACTCCCATACTAAGCAATGATCAATGTAGTAAATCAGTAATGACTAAATATACCGAATATTGAGCAACTTTAAAGAATATGCTAGAGGTTGAACCATAAAAAGCACATCAACAATATTCTGGGAAATCAGATAAACAAATGTTTAGTTGGGACTCGCATCTAATTAAGTCAGCAACAAAAAATAATTAAATATTTTTGTAATACATAGGGAGCACAATGTTGTCACTCAATCACCCAATATATCAAAAAGAAAAACAAATTTTTAGGGGGCAATTGAGTGCAACAGATCGCTCTATTGAGAGAAATGAAAAAAAATCTAGTAAAAAAGTCACTACATGTCTGGTATCAAAATGTAAACTTAAGATGTTGCCACTAGCCCTATGGATGATTTACACCTACATTTATGCCCCTTCTTTCGCTCGTGTGGCAGAAACGAGTGGAAGAAAGTCGTCCCAGCTGAACACGTCCTCGTCCATGCCGCAAATTCCGTCACGCAGTACCCCATTAAATCCACTTTATTACCTATAACCGTCGGCGTCGGTTACAACTTTTCCTCTTTTAAATAGCCTTCTTCCTTTTCTCTTTCTTCTTCTTTACCATTTCCTTTCCAGTTCCCCGCCGCTGTAACCTTTTCTTCGAGATTTCTTCACCGCTTTCTTCTTCTAAAAATCCTTGTTTTCCTGATTTTCTTCTTTCATCTTCTCCTCATCGATTGTCACAGTAGTTGTGGTTACATTCTCGTCTTCCTAGCCTTCCTCCACAATTTCTCAGTTCTGCACCGTTCGCGTCCATGGCTTCTTCTCCCTCCATGAATGAAAGAAGGTATGTCGATGATGTCTTTTCCGAGTTTGACGCTTTTTCCCTTGCTTCGTTTGATAGTCCTTCTAAGTATGATGATCGCGCCATGATCTTTCCTGATGATTCTCCTTCTATTTCGTGTAGGTCCGAGAAAAGGGTGAAAGATCTCTCTGACGAAGAGTTCATTGAGCAGCTGAAATAGAAGTATGATCTTCAGAATTATGAAGTTACCCTGATCTCGGGCCAAAATAGCGTTTTGAAAAAGTCCGACGTAGGGAAGCACGAGCAGTCGGCTAACTGTGTGGTTGTTACTCTAGGCCAACTGGAGCTAGGTCTTCTTATTCCTTTGTATCACCCCGATAATCCTTTCTACTATGAGGTTCTTTCTCAACCCAAGCCTTATCGCGCTCTGGTTCAGTGTACTGGCAACACTTTTCGAAATATGGATGAATGGAGAGCACGTCGGGATGGTCACGGATCCACCTCCGAGTGGTCAACCTACAAGCCCGAGGACGCTCTGGGGTATACCGTTGCCAATTTCCTTGCCAACTACCGAGCTAGTACTTCAACCTTGGGTGAACTTGCCGGTTTTGCTGCTAGTCCTCATCGTCACGGGACTATGCCCAAAGGTGTTGAAAGGATGATGTTGGATGCCGACCCCCTCGTCCAAGGCTCTAACAGGAGACCCCACCATACTAATGACCCGATTTATCCTCGAGTTATACTCCTTGTCCGATGTCCCATTTTACATGGTAGTTTCCCGTCGCCTCCTTTTCCCGCCGAGCCCTATCCTTTCTGGGTTGTAAATGATGATAAGGCTGATAAGGTATGCGTCTCCTTCCTCTTTTCTCGATTTATATTATGTTATCTTTGACGCCAATTGGCTGTTTTGTTGTTATTAAAACCTCAGGGCTATTCTACCAAGACTTCCGGATCGTCAAAGAAAAGAGGTGCTAGCACAAGGGTCGAGGAAGACCAGGGGAAGGTAACAAACATAGTGATAAGTACATGTAATTTCCCCTATTTTTTGCCTTCACATGTTCTGACGAGAAGCCTTGTGCATAAATTTCCTAGGCGCGATGATGATGAGGCCTATGTAGAGGAGATTGATCCTCAACCCCTTAGGCATAATCCTCTTAGGGGAAAGCAGGTTTCCAAGCCACCGCAAAGGCAGAAACTAATCTACAATATCCCTGATGAAGATGACCTATTCGGCGATGATCTCTCGGGTGACCAGGGCGAGGGGAAGGAGATGGGTGAGAGTGTCGGTCCAGAGGTGGTCGTTAATCCTGAATTGGTCGACAAAGAAGAACCCCTGAAGGCGCCCGAGCCAGGAAATGCTGTTAATGCTGAATCATAAGTATTTCATCGTCTGCCCCAGATTACTGGTGGGTCCTTGTCTGGTGTCGAAACCTCTTTTACTGTCTCGGGTCCTATCATGAATTCTCTTGGGGCGCTGACTTCCACCGACTTCGGAGCATATAATGATGAAGAAATGTTTAATGTGGTGCCCCACTATGGTGATATCGACCAGACTCTTGACACGGTGGTGTGTAACTCGACATAGCTCGGTGATGCCCCATTTCTTACTTTCGTCCTTTTTGTCGCGTTCAGCCTAATCATGTTTATTTATGTCATATCCTGAATCGGGTACGCTTAGATGCCGCCAATCGCCGCAGAGAAAGGCTGCTGCTAGAGTCTCTCCAAATTCAATTGCAAAACGAGAGGAGTCGTGCGCGCGAGCTAGAAATCAAACTCGCTGATGCCCAAGGTATGTCATAATTTTTTAGCTTCGAATTTATGTTGATTAAGTTTATCGTGCCAGTATCCTGAGTTGGACATCCTTCTTCTAGCAGAGGTAGCTAGTATAGGTTTAGACGCTTCTTTGGAGTTTAGGATTCTTAAGAGGAAATGGTATATTGAGAAGGATTTAGTGGAGAATCTCCATCGGCGAATGGCAAACAAAGATTAAAAAATAGATTGTCAATCTGAGGAGATCGAAAATCTTGAGGGCGAGCTAGAACGATATCGCCAGTTTGAGTATGACCCTGCAGAGATAGACAATTTGCGGGCTCATTTGGGCTCTTCTCAATGTATTGATTCTGAGAGAGATGCTTTAGCCACAAATTTAGAGCAGCGGGTAGACGCTTTACAGTTGCAGAATCGAGACCTCCACGAGGATCGCCGACAAATTTTGAGGGACAAAGATGTAGTAGAGCGAGCGAACAGGGATTTGTTGGGCAAAGTGGGTGAATTTGACAAAGTGGTGGGAGAACTTGAATGGAGCAGGTCACAACTTTCGGTGCTTCAGGTGTTGCGCAACCTCTTAATGGCCGAGTGGGGTGAGCATAAGAAGTACTTCCCCGGCAACGAATTCAACGAAAAACATTATAACGAGTTAACCATGAAGTTGTCGAAGACCGAGGATGAGTTGTCCAAGTCGGTATAGTCGCTTCAGTCAATGTCACCAGCATTTTCAGGTCTCTTAGACGATGTGTTGAGGTCGTTCCTTAGATTTAGATTACGCCCTATTCTTGCAAAATTGCTAAACCGTGTTTACTGAATAATGCTTTGTCTTTGTGATCATGTAGACGAGCAGAAACGTTCTCAGGAGTTGGATTTAGAGGTCCGTCGACTGAAGTAGGTCGAGGCCGATACCGAGGAAACTGCTTCTCAGCTTACTCAGCAACTCGAGGAGGATCGCATCTCTCATGCATAGGAGGTGGACGAGAAGGTTCGAACGGGCATCGAGGAGTGGGTCGAGAATAAACGGCGCGAGGTCGCGCAGAAGAGGGCTGGTGTGATTCCTCCCAAGGCTTGATTTCTCTTTTTGTTGTGCTGCGTCACTAATTCACCCTTTTTTATGGGTTGTAAATCGCTTTGAACACCTCTTCCCCTTTTTACCTTTGAAACACTGCTTTTTTGTTTAATTGGGGGGTGCTGCGTCGCCGATGCTTTCCGTTTTACTCGTACTTTTCATTTTGCATGGTTGCTTTACACTCTATGTACTTTGTTAATGGGCGTATGACGCTATCGATTTAGTTCTTGTTTCGCATGTCGTTCCTGCAATTGTTAATTGTGTACATTAGTATTTTAACCTTTTCTGTCGAATACACCCAACAAGGAGGGTCATCGGGCCCAATGACATGTCCTGATTGGGGTATCTCATCACTATCTATTGGATTCAGTGGAAGGGTACCAGTCAACCTAGTTCTAGGCCCGATATCCCCGAGCGGTTATCGACCAACCAAGCTCGGGCAAGTGGACACAGCCACCTGCGATGGGGGTGACCGTTCAAATGTAAGTAGGCCACCTAGCTGAGAAGACCTCGCATCTTAACAACCTTTGGAACTGGTTTCCAACCACCATAACCCTTAGGCTACCTCGGCACTTGCACACTTCCACTGCCCCGAGTACGATTATCTAGGCGACTGTAAGGCACCTCGTCACTTATACACTGGCTTTGCCCCGAGTACGAATGCCCATTCGAGTGTAAGTCACCTCGGAACTTCCACACTGGCTTTTCCCCGAGTACGAATGACCATTCGAGTGTAAGTTACCTCGGCACTTCCACACTGGCTTTGCCCCGAGTACGAATGACCATTAGTCGCTCATGCCCGATATCATACCCCTCACGGTTTCAAAGAGATAGAAGACAAGTACGCTTACATTTTCTCCGCATTGCCCTTCAGGGGTGGTAGAGTTTCAAATATTTGATGTTCCATGGTTTGGGCTCTTTCGTTCCGTCGATTCGCAACAGTCGATACGACCCCTCGCCTATCTTAGATGTAATTATATATGGCCCGCCCCATTTTGGTGCTAGTTTTCTTCCCTTTTTGTCTCGCTCCCACTCAGCCAAAAACTTCAACACTTGTTGTCCTGGGTGAAGTTCTCTTTGTGGGACACACTTGTTGTATTCTCGATGTAACCTCCTTTGATAGTTCTCCATTTTTTGTAGTGCCATTTCTCTTGTTTCTTCCAAATCGTCGAGTTTTGCCAGAATTAGATCGGATAATATGTTTCTCCTCCAAGCTTCTGTCCTTGTGGTAGGGATCATTCCTTTCGTAGGTAGAATCGCCTCAGTTCCGTAAGTAAGCATGAACGGAGAGAATCCCGTAGCTTCCCTTCGCGTAGTTCTGTATGCCCATAGAACATTATATAGATCCTCACACCAATTACCGTATTCCCCATCCAATTTCTTCTTCATGTTATCAGCGATGGTTTTGTTAGTAATCTCGGCTTTCCCATTACTCTGGGGGTAGATCGGGGTAGCTTTACTCTTCCTGATGTTGTAAGTGTTGAACAAAAGATCAATGTTCTTGCGTTGTAGCTGCTTTCCATTATCGGAGACGATAGCTGCGGGGACCCCAAAGCGGTAAATGATATGTTCCCAGATAAACTTGAATACATCTTTGTCTCGGATGTGTCTTAGCGGCGCAACTTCTACCCATTTGGTGAAGTAATCCGTGGCCACGATCAAATACTTTCTTTGCCCTGTTCCTACATGCAACGTTCCGACAATGTCTATTCCCCATTTAGCAAAGGGCCACGGGCTTATAATTGAGTTTAAAGGTACTCCTGGAGCATGGATTTTCTTCCCGAAACACTAACATTCTTCACAAGATTTCGCCATTTTCTTTGCATCTTCGTTCATGTACATCCAAAAGTATCCCATTGACTTTGCCTTGGCCGATAAACTTCTCCCGGAGCTGTGATTTCCGGCGGCTCCATAGTGTAATTCATGTAGGATTATGTGGCCCTCTTCTTTGCTCAAAACATCGTAGGAGTGGTCCCAAGTAAGATTTCCTATATAAAATCCCTTCCCTTAACTCGTATGCGCCCGATTTACTTTTGATTTTATTTATCTCGGGCCGACCCTTGGGTAGATCGCCCGTCTCCAGATATTGATGTATCGGCTTTCTCTAATAGCCTTCTTTGTATCGATCGGATGTGTTAATAGCAACATCGATCCGTACTTCGGGTGTTTCTGGGATATATGGGGTAAGGAGCCTCATAACACGAATGCCTTCAATGCTGGGGTCTACTAGTTGTGAGGAGATGTATACTAGAGCGTCCGAGTGCATGTTATCTTTCCGACAAATATGGCGGAATTTAATGTTCGGTATTTGGTTGATGTAAAACTGGGCGATCTCCCAATACCTTTGCAGCACAGGATTATGTAGCATATTGGCCCGTAATTTGCCGGATCACCAATTGTGAGTCACTTGTCAAGCGGACCTCTTGCAGCCCCATTTCCACAATTATTCTTAAATCATGGATTACCGCTTCATACTCGGTGACGTTGTTTGTTGCCTTGAATTATAGTCTGAATGAATGTACCATCTTCCTCCCCTTTGGCATTGTGAATACTAGCCCGAGGCCCGATCCCTCCTTGTTCGATGCCCCATCGACGAAAACCTCCCACCGTGTAGGACTATTAGCGGCTAGTAGATCAGCAGGCTCTTCTTGTTCTTCCATCATCCCCGGTATATCTTCCACCTCGTGTTCGTCACTAAGAGGGAAATCCTCCAAAAAGTCGGCCACTACCTGCCCTTTGATCGCCGTTCTTATCTCGTACACGACATCAATATGTTTGATTAAGGCTCCCCATTTAGAGATTCTTTATGATCGCCCTGCACTGTCCAAAACTGCTTCGATAGGCGATTTGGTGAGCACCCGTATACGATGATCTTGAAAATATGTTCGGAGTTTAGAAGCGGAAAAGGCTAGCGCAAGTACCATCTGCTCCATTCTAGTATAGTTTATCTCGGCCGGGCTTAATGTCTTGCTGGTGAAATATACGGGCTTCTCTACATTCCCCTCCGTCTTTACTAATACATCACTAATGGCATATGGCGTCGCCCCTAGGTATAGGGTAAGAACTTCTGTTGGCTCGGGCCTCTGCAGAACCGGGAGGCTAGCTAGGTATCCGTCCATTGAAGAAAAAAATCTTCGATGGTATCCGTCCATTGAAAAAATTTTCCTTTCTTCAAAATTTCATAAAAGGCCTTACATTTGTCCGATGACCGTGATATAAATTGCCCCAATGCTGCTATACAACCATTTAGCTTATGCACATCTTTTATTGTCGCGGGAGATGGCATTTCTAGGACGGCCCTAACCTTCTCGGGATCTGCTTCTATTCCTCTGGGGGTGATGATATACCCTAGGAACTTCCCTGATGTAACCCAAAAGTCGCACTTGGCAGGGTTAATTTTCATCTTGTGTTTCCTCATTGTCTGAAAAATCTCACGAAGGTCTCGGATGTGATCCTTAGCTCGGCGACTCTTGACTAACATGTCATCTACGTAAACTTATATGGTTTTATGGATCTTGTCTTCGAATATGTCGCCTACCAATCTCTAATATGTCGCTCCAGCATTTCTAAGTCCGAATGGCATCTTTGTGTAATAATACAGTCCCCTTGGTGTGAAGAAGGAAGTATGCTCCTGGTCCTCGGATGCCAACGATATTTGGTTATAGCCCATATATCCATCCATTAGGGTCATCGCCTCATATCCGACTATCGATTCTACTAGTTGATCTATGCTGGGAAGGGGGAAGTTATCCTTCGGGAAGGCTTTGTTAAAGTCACTAAAATAAATACATAATCTGACTCCTCCTTTCTTTTTTGGCACTACGACCATGTTAGATATCCACTGTGGGTAATGGGACTTCCTGATTATTCCGGACTCTTATAGCTTCTTTAGCTCGGCCTCTACTGCTGCCTGTAATTCTAGCGCGATACGCCTTATTTTTTTCCTGACAGGTTTGAACTTTGGATTAATCTTTAAGTGGTGGCAGCAGACCTTTTGGTCAATGCCCTCTAAATCGCGTACTTCCTAGGAAAAGGCGTCTAAATTTTCCCTAAATACCGTCGTGAGTTGACTTACCTGCTCGTCTGATAGCAGTGCCCTGATCCTTACTACCTTCGGCTCCTCTATCGTCCCCATGTTCACTTCCCAAGTTGGCTCAACTGTCAAGAAATTTGATTTGCCTTCTCGGAATAGAGCCGCTTCCTTTGATTGTTATAAAGGATCTTGCTCTTGGGTCTCATATGCCATGACCACTTGTGAAATAATCTCCTCCAATTCCTCTGTAGTTTTAACCTCCTTGGCTTCCTTCTTCTTTTGTCTTTGTTGAGCCCACCGATTTTCATCGATTTCGGTGTCAACCTGTATGCATTGTCGCGCCGCTTGAGTGTCGCCCACAACTTCATCTATTCCCTTGTAAGTCGGGAACCTTAATCTCTGATGATATGCTGATGCCACCCCTTTAATCCCAGCGATCCAAGGTCGCCCGATAATTTCTTCATAAGGTGAGGCGACGTCGACCACAGAAAAGGTGGTTAGTGTGTCAAGGTAGCCTCCACCATCCGAAACTCTCAAAGTTACTTCGCCCTTAGGGATGGTTACTGTGCCATTAAAGCCGTAGATGCGATACGTTGAGGGGACGAGTACGTCGTCTGATAGTTTCATTCTTCTGAACGTATCGTAAAATAACACCTCGACTGAGCTCCCGCTATCCACCAGAATCCTCCTCACTCCCCAATCTTCGATCAATAAGGTGATGACCAGGGGATCACTGTGTGCTTGTCCATTCGCTGGGACATCCTTGGCCGAGAACGAAATGGGTTGCACCATCCAAGGTTCCATAGGTAATGCCTTGGCCACGCTAAATATTTCTTTACCATCGCGGTCCCTTTTGTGGATCCTAGAGGTGATTACCGGGCCGAGAGCATAGCCTTGAATAGATGAGTGTGAAATGGTACCCACGAATTGAGTCATCCTATCGATACAAACTTGATGAACCGGCGCATCGGGTGTTTCCGTCGGCCGAGGTGGTTGTCGGAAGAACTGCCTCAAATACCCATCTCGGATGAGATGCTGTACAATATCTTTTACTTCTCGGCAGTTGTTAGTGGAATGGCCCCTATACTGATGGTAGTGGCAGTATTCGGGGTGATCCCTGGTCTCTTGGAATTGGACTCCCCTTGACGCTGGGTAGTTGATATCGTTCCTCTTATCGACTTCCTTAAACATTTCCTCCAAGGAAGCATTCAGGGGGGTATATGATCGGGATTCCTGTCTCGGCTTCTTCCCTTTGGCCATCCACTCTCTCTTCTCACCGCTCCTCGGGGGAGGATCCGATCTCTTTTCTGGGCACCTAGTAGGATCGTATGTGACTGTTTTGGCTTCCATACCAGCTTCAGCGCTGGCTTCCTGTACTCCTCTATCTCTTGACTAGGCCTGGATTTCTTCCAGGGCGATGTAATGCTCTTGCATCCTTCTCATCTCCTTTAAGGTTTTCGGTTTTTCGGAGAACATGGCTATCCATATGGGGTCCGATCTCCCCAACACATTTTCAAACCCAAATATGGCTTGATCCACCGGTACTTTTCCAATTTCAGTACATAGTTTCCTCCATCTATCAGTCAGGGTTCTTAAGGGCTCTCTGAATCTTCGGGAGAGGGTAAACAACTTGTTCATTCTTGGTCGGGGTCGGCTGTTGTGCATGTAGGTCTCAAGGAAGGCCTCGACTAGCATATCATACCCGTTAATCGACCCAGGTGGGAGAGAATAAAACCAATCTCATGCCTCGCCTTCCAGGCTAGCTGGAAAGAATTTACACAAGACTACCGGGTTGTTCTTCCACTGGATAAATGACATGGTGTACATTTTTAGTTGCTCGATCGCATCTCCTGTTCCGTCGAATCTAGAAGGAAATGTAGGTAAAGAACATTTTGGGGGGGATGGCATTTGCTCGAGTTATTGAGATAAAGGCGTCTTCTCGACTTCGCTCATAATCTCTGCCAATTTGTTTTCTTCGCTTCCACCCGAAAGCTCTTTGATTTTTTCCTCCAATTCCATGAGCTTTGCTTCTGTTGCTCGATCATGTCGTCCGTCCCTTCCTCGCCCTTCCTCGTCAGTGGACGAGTCCTCGGGTGGCCCATATCTTTGTGTGTGTGTGGGGGGGGGGGTACGGGAGGTGGTGGTGGTTGACCTAATCACCTGGACCAATTAGGGTTACTTGGCCCCATCATAGGTGGTGATTGACCTGATCGGTCATGACGACTCAATGTTCCTCGGCTTGACGAACCTCTTGATCTAGTCCGCTGATTCCTCAACTGATAATTTTTAAATTCCAAGGCGAGATTCCACTACTGTAGCTCCCTTAAGGCCGCCTCCTGCCTTCTTTGACTTTCTAAAATGGCTAAGAGTGTCAGGTCTGTGCTTTCATGGCTAGAGTGTCCATTAGGGTGGTGTGGCCGAGGCGGTAGTGGTACCGATGTTGGTGGGGGTAGTATCGGACCAGTTGCATGACCGGTTGCGTGGGTAGGTGCAGGGCCGATGTTGCTAGCTGCTCCTCGCCCCAATTGAATATGCATGAGACGTTCTTGCTCCCTGCCTAAGGCTTCCTGGTACTCGGATTGATGCCTTGCTCGTTGTTGTTGGGATTGTGCTGTAAGCGCTTCCTCATCGTCATCGGTATCTGAGGTTGTGAGTCCGTCAACCTGGTCCACTCTTCTCTGGATCAAGATGACCTGGTCCAATGGTAGGGTGTTATCATCTCGCCCCAGATCCGCTTCCTCATCAACAATTGACATGCCTCGCGCAGCTGCATGAGATTCCTCGGGCGGTGGTTGTAGACTGTCATCTTGCCTCGGCCCAGTTACCCCTGCCTTCATGCTGCTGCTAGTTATCGTGCGATTCCACAACATCCTTCCCGCTCCTGAAGTGCTAGCCATCGGGTACAATGCGCGGTGAGCCGAGTATCGTCCCTACCTACGTCAGCAAATACAAAAAACACCTTACTTTGACCTGTTTTTTACAAACGAAAAGTTCAAACAATAAGAGGAAAAAATTCGACTGACACCACAATTACTGCTACTTCGATTATCAGGTAGGTTCCGCCTATCTACCTTATTTTGACCATATGGTGAATCTGTGGCAGACTGTACTTCTTCGTCTCTATTACTCCGTATGACGTCGCTTTCAGTACCCGATCCATGCATTTAAGTTAGTTTGTCCTTTATTCTATATGCTCCAAATCATTAATCTTATGCACGTGATACTTAAAAACGTACGGCACGCAATCCCAAGGATCGAATAAAGCTTTTACAAACTCCATTTGCTCTTCACATACATATCAATCAAAGCACACCCCACACATAAATCAGCATCCAAATACCCAGTTTTCAACACAAACCCATGAATCACCTCCCCAATCCAACCAAACCCAGGTTTCGAACAAGCACGAATTACCCCGGAGAAGCAAAACTCATTCGGATAATACTCCCCATTTTCAAGCATTTCAAAAAATGTATCCACAGCTTCATAATCAAAACCATTTTGAGAAAAACAAGAAATCATAGCACTCCAAGAAACCAAATCTCTCTTCTTCCCCATTCCTTGGAACAACGATTTCGCTGTTTTGATATCACCACATTTTGAGTATAAACTGATGAGTGAATTCAGTACAACATTATCGAACTCAAATTGATAGACTTAAAATTGACATAAATTGCAGCTAACCCATGCTTCAACATAACTTGATTTGGAGTTGAATCATTTAAATCTTTGACAACCCTAAGTTCGTATGAACCCTAGTTTGACTGCGCTACCACAATTTCAATTCAAGCATGAAATAATAACAAAAAAATCTGAACATACATAGTGTGGTAATCAATTGATATTAATCTCCATGATCCGTTGAGAAGGAAAATGATTACTTCAATCGTCTTCAAAATCAGAGTACATGAAGAAGAATTCTTCTAATCCGTTTATGAAGCCGACAACATAAACGACATCAGCAACTTGACATCACCATGTCTCTCCCGAGTTCATCGCGATTTTTAATGGCGTTTCCTTTAAACTTTGAAGTAAAGGGAAAATCACCAGAGCAAAAGAAAAAAAAGGAAAGAAAACGGAGAAGAAGAAGTAGAACCGAGTGTATAACCTAACCTAACCTAACTTGGGTTAATCAACTAACCCGACCAGGAAGGGTGGGTTAGGAAAGAACAGGTAAACAGTGACTCACCGGGTGGGACGAGTTGGAATCGCATATATTTGAACCCTTTTCATAAACTTTGTCCCTGCCCGGACCTTTCTAACAAATGGGAAATATCCCCACCCTTTGCTCATAACTAAACATCTTATCAGGATTATTAGTTAATCTTAATATTTTGAATTTGACGAAATTCGTGTAGTATTGAAAAAGTTGGATTCAAGCATTAATTCAAACTGATGAAAGTTTTTCATCATGACCATTTCAACTACAAGGTATAAGTAGAGTCTATCTTCAAGTAATGAAAAAAAAAAAAAAAACATCGAGTCGATATTCCATAATGTACATATGAAAGAACAGTTATGTGTACATGATATTTCATACGAAATGTTGTACATGATAGTCATGTAATGAGTCAATCTAAAGAGACGCAAATCAGTAGCGATAATAAGAGCAGGAAGGAATGACCTACGGAAACCTTACAAGGAGATCTCTATTGAACAATTTAAATAGTCTCTTGACTATTAGTGTATCTGAACCTCCAAAATTCCGATGGTAACAGAACGTCAAGTGGAGTACAATTGCTCCAACGTTACATACACTCAATATGAAAAAGAAAAATCCAACATTTTTTTGGTTTTTATAGCATCGTGAGAAATATGGCAAAGAACGTCGATTATTAATTTAGCTTTGCTACATAGATTATCCCAATTAAAAATTGTAAGACTTATGGTAGTGAGGCAGATCTTGAGAGTTTAGCATATGGGCATCATCCATATTGGTGCCGAAAGTTGTGATGTATATAATAGGTAATTTGGTAATGTGCTTTATTTATGTGCTGAAATTTGTATCCAATTGCATTTTATGTGAAGATGCTAACTAACTAATGGAACTTTGCTAATAACTTCTTTTCTTTTTTTCCCTTTTTTGTCACGCTTCTTGTTAGTAACTTAAGATTTTTCAATAATTTAAGGTTTTCATTAGTTTAACCTTCTTAAAGAATTTTTCAAGCACATGTAATTTTCGTAAATCAATATATGTTTGTTGCTCATCTTAGTTCAACTCTAAATATAGAATTTGAAGACAGCTCTTGAAGATGTCTTAATTATTATGCATGGTGAGAACTTGCAGAAATTCTATTTATCACTGCAGATGTAGAGAAAACATGTTTGATTTCAGAAAAAAAGATATATTAGTGCATTTTCTTAATTACATCTTCATTGACGAGAAACACTTCATATGCTTTGTACTATTTATAGTTGGTAATCTATTTTATATTAATATATGTGTTTCTCTTTTGTGGCTTCAATATCAAATATTTATAAAACTATAGTGAGCCTGATGCTTCATTTTACTACTGGGTGTTGGAGCTTAAAAGAACGGTTGAGTTGGTCGTTTAATTCTTAACGCAAGTACACAATTTCTCAAGAAAGATATGTCAGTCCATTTCCTTAACTACATCATCTTCGATGGGATACGCTTTGCATTATTTAGAGTTCGCAACCTTTTTTTATTGGGCCGACCGAACGAAGCGAGGGAGGACCTTTATATGACCACTTTTTTGTAAAATATAAGTGATCAATTGACACAAAAAGATTGAAAATGGTTAGGGCCGAAAAACCAAAAATGTCCCTCCCTTTTAGTCCAATTACTATAACTCCTTGTGTATCCTATCTTTTCAGGGGTATAATTGGACAACAAACTTTAATATAACATATATAAAAATCCGCACCTTGGAATTTTACAAATTTTATCTCGTTGGAAAGCTAATAAAAAAACTATCCAACGAGCACAAACCACAATATCAAATTTTGAGTTTCTACGAAAAATTTAGAGGTATTTATCATTTAGGCACAATTTTAGAAAATTAAGTGTATATCCATTATGCAAACCACCATAAAGGATACATAATAGTTTATGTAGAAAAATTTTGGTTTATTCATCAACTAATTTTCCGTTGCAACTAATAAAACGATGTACTCCCTCCGTTTCAAGAAAAATGATACTTTCATTTTAGGCACAATTCTCGAAAATTGAATGCATAACCATTATGCAAACCACCACAAAGGATGAATAACACATCATGCAATCATATTTTGGTTTATGGATCGACTAATTTTCCGTTTAAGAAAAGGTGATACTTTCACATCCCGTTTCAGGAAAAGTGATACTTTCACTCTGTTTCAGGGAGAAAGTATCATTTTTTTCTGAAACGGGGCGAAAGTATCACTTTTTCGGAAACGGGGTGAAAGTATCACCTATTCTTAAATGGGACGAAAATAGTCGCAGACAAACCCCATCTTCAGATTCTTCTTCGGTTGGCCCTCCCACCGTGGAAACGGTCGTACTAGTAATAACATCATAATTTTTTGGTGTCTCTAATATCAAATATTGATACAACTATATAATGAGTGTAATTTTTAATTTAACCACAAGGAGTATGAGCTCATCCTGTCGGAGATTTTGAAAACTCCTTCAAACGTACAACATGGTTATTTTCGTGCTCACCTAGTCCTTCCAGGAATCGAGAGACATGTTCTCAAGCATTCCCCGTTCTTTTGTACAGTGTGAACGTTGGAGAGGTGCATACCCTCGGGAGAGGAATTCTTTGTGTAGCAGTAGGATATGGAGGTTGATGATGGTGGGCAGATGGTGCTTTGTCTTTTCCTCGATTCTCCATGAAGCGTTTCAGGTCTTCATGATTGATAAATCCTACAGGTTCCTTCGTTGGTGGGTTCTGTAGCCTTGTGGAACTAATCATCTACTACATGGATTGGAGTGACTTCAGGATCAGCGGCTAAAGACGTTTCCATGAATTTTCTTTTCCCCTGAGTTTTCTCTGACATCTTGCTAGTGAGAGTCTTGAGATAATTGTATAGATCTTTCTAAGTGGCAGCCATGTCAATCTGATTTTTTGCGAGAGTCTCTTGCACCTTCATGAGATCAGCCATGGTAGGCGAATTTCTTCTGATTTATTCAGGAGACCTTCCGAATAGAGGATTGTCTCCGATGTTGGTTTGCGGAGGAGTGGTTCTGCCAGTACTGTTGTTGGAAGTAGGAATAGTTTCTAGAGTACCACCGTTGTTGCTAGTGCTAGCGTTGTTTATGTTAGAATTTTTAATTGAACCTGACCTAAGATCAATCATTTTGTAAAAAATTGAAATTACAACCGAGAGATTAATCTCCCACTGTGGTCGCCAATCTGTAGATGGGGAAAAACGATTTGCTAGTTTTTTAGGAAAGTGAAAAGTCGAACGTGTTGTCG
This sequence comes from Papaver bracteatum, assembly GCA_023529315.1. Lineage (NCBI taxonomy): Eukaryota > Viridiplantae > Streptophyta > Magnoliopsida > Ranunculales > Papaveraceae > Papaver > Papaver bracteatum. The sequence continues at coordinate 1,674,373 of JAJJWX010001467.1, forward strand.
AGAGTCCTCGAACAGAGAAAACTGCTTAACCTCAGACAGATACACTGTAAAGGGAGTGCTTAGATTCGAGATATCAATTAGTAGGACTCCGGCCTAAACCAACTCAATGGCCGTTCCAAAGTCAATTCGGTCGCAAAGAGGGAGATGGGTTGATCTGTAGGAGGGAAGCTAAGAAATTGTGTGGGATTAGTGATGATCAAGCATTGTAGATGTATTGTGGGTTTCTGCAATAATTAGTGAACTGTGGAGTTCTAGTAAGTTCTGAAGGATTGATGAATTCCTGAGAGTAGTTACTCGAGAAATTCTGTGTAGACTGAAAACATTGTCTGTTGGTGATAGTTCATTGTCCTTCAATCATGGATTCAAAGACTTATTTATATTCTAGAGTTGTGAACACCTTGATCCATGTAAGTGTGACGGTTTCATGAGTGGAAGAGTGGGCCGGTAAAATATCGTGGTAAAGTCAGTTCCATGTCGTGTGGAGACTTGACGGATCGTGCACCCACTACTTTGTTAACTCCTTCGACCGTTGACATAAATTACGCACATTTCTCGTCATGGATGAATCCACGTGATGTAGGCCGCCAGACCAAAACCCTAGTTGTTATCCCCCAATTTGACGTGATTGATGTCTCGCGAATCGTGGAGTCTGCATGACAGACGTGTATTTAGTGTGTCAGTTGTTGACTGATTAGGCAATGAGCCTAGGTTTTGCTGATTCGAGCATGTTTGACAAATGTTTAGCGATTCGTGAACTCTAATGTTGCTTGTCTTAGAAAATGTTGTAAATTCAACAAGTTGTTGAATATTGATGAGTTGCTGAATATATGTAGATTATTCGAGCAACTGAGCAAGTATTGCTCGATTCGACGAAATACTGATAAATTACTGAATATTAATAATTAGGTCAATATTCGGGCAACTGAACAAGTATTGCTCAATTCGACGAATTACTGAATATTTAGAATTTGACGTGCAATTGAGCAAGAATTTCTCAATTCGACAAATTACTGATAAAATTACTAAATATCGATAACTGGATCAATATTTGAGTAACTGAGCAAAGTTGCTCAATTCGACGAAATATTTATTGGTGACATGACCCAATAAAATATATAAAAATATTAGTAGATTACCAGATATTATTTGATTAATCCCCGTGGATCAATATATACATTTATTTGATGTTTGAACTTGCTCAGAATGATGATTTGTTGAGCGTTTGTTCGAAAACCCTAATTTTGATGAATTGCTTATTATTCGACGAATTGCTGAAAATAGGTCATGAGCAGAAGAGGTACCGATCACATGAGCTTGTGGATGTCTATGTGATGCCCAATTACTCAAATGAGCATGTACCAGGGTTCTTAGTTGGAAAGTTGGTGAAGGAATGATGATTAAGTGCCGATTTCATCATTTATTGAATTACTGCTAGGTTCAACATTAGGTGATGAAACCTAGGTATGAAATACGGGGCCATCCAAGAGATCATGGGACCAAATCTTGGTGGTCACGGGACCATATGTTTTCCGTTTGAGCAATCCCCAGGTTGGTTGGAGAGAGTTTGGTCCTAATACGAGAAATTCAGCAAATTAGGTCGGAATTATGAAAACATGTGGGACTGGCTTTGTGCAAGCCCTAGGAATAACCCTGGTCGGTCATTAGGGAATGTGTGTGTTTCCATGGCATCCGTGTCTCCGTACTGAGAGTTTCAGTATTTTCTGATGTGCGTTCGGTCAACATTGTGAATTTTCAGAAGAGTTTCGTCTTGAATGAAATTCTTGATTTTATTGGAATGAGCGTGTATGCTCAATTGATCAATGTTAGTAAATATTAAACTAAGAGTATTTTAACATCTAAATTTGTCGTGAGAAGCTAGCCGGTCACGTGACCATGTTCGCTCTTGAATTTTCATGATTTGAGCAAGATTTGAGAAATTATGAAGAAATCATGATTTTTGCTCAAACCAAGGAGTTTCATGAATTCGAGGGAAATAATAATTATAAAAGGATAGGGATTGCAGGGTGCGGGACCGGACACGGCTAGGGCATGGCCGGCCGTCCACGTAGCCCGATCCCGCACGCTTTTCTCTATTTTATAATAATATTATTTCATGGATCCGTGAAGTTATGGAGAATCCGTGAGTTTTGTTGAAACGGAGGAGTTTCATGAGTTTAGGGAATCGAAATAATTATAAAATCTAGGGATTGCAAGGTGTGGGACCGGCCGCAGTTTGGGCATGGCCGGCCGGCTAGGCTGCCCGGTCCCGCACGCCTTCCCTATTTTATAATATTATTATTATTATTATTTCATGAATTCGTGAAGTTATGGAGAATCCATGAATTTTGTTGAAACTGAGGAGTTTCATGAAATTGGGAATGACTAAGGATTAATGTAAGGTGTGGGACCGGCCACAAATTGGGCATGGCCTTCCGGTCATGTTTCCCGGTCCCGCACACCTTTCCATATTTTATAATATTTTTCATGAATCCATGAGGTTATGGAGAATTCATGAGTTTTGCACAAACAAGGAAAATTGCTAAATTGAAGGAGTTTTTCATGCGTTCATGAAAGTAACAAAAAAATAGGGTAAAATAATGGAGGAGGCATGGGACCGGCCATGGCTAAGGCACGGCCGTCTGGCCAGTGGGCCCGTCCCCTGGGCGCCTCCCATTATTTTATTATTATTTGTTGTTTTCTCCTATTTTGCGTAGGATTCCTCACTTGTTCATATTTTTGGATGTTCATTCGTGAATCCGGGTGCTCAGTCGTGCATCATTATCGAGTACACTTACACCAGTTTTCATGGGGCTTACTCGGGGATGGTCCAGATGCCCGGTTGTTGAGTATTTGTTGCTAATCCATGAAATTCAGTGTAGAATAATTCTTAAAATTGAACAATAAAACTGGGTAGTTATTTAGTATCAATTCATAGGATCAGAGGTGGATTTGACAATGAATTCGGAATAATAAAATTGGCATTACCATTCCATGGGATCGTGGATTCGACCATAGAATCGGAGTAATAAAATTATCTTTTACCATTCCATGAGACTAGCAGTGAATTCGATCATGAAATCGGAGTAATGAGATAATATAAATTGTTATTTCCATTCCATGAAATCAAGTCGTAGATTCAATCATGGAATCGAAGCAATTATTGTTTCCATTCCATGGGATCAGGCCGTGGATTCGACCATGGAATGTGAGCAATTGTTATTGCCATTCCATGGGATCAGGCCGTGGATTCGACCATGGAATAGGAGAAATTGTTATTGCCATTCCATGGGATCAGGCCGTCGATTCGACCATGGAATAGGAGCAATTGTTATTGCCATTCCATAGGATCAGTCTGTGGGTTCGACCATGGAATAAGAGCAATAATAGATAATTCTGGGAATTCAGTGGTGAATGTCACAGCAGAATTAATCTATGTGCATAGTCAGGAGATGGATAATCCTGAGGGTGCTCTCAGACACTACGGAGAACACCCGAGTCTATACATAGTGTCTCTACATAGTCGGGATCATTGAGTGTCACTGTCCTGAGGGTATTGTTGTTCTCAATCATACGGATAACCGCCCAATCGTTGTTTTATGTAGAGGGTAGTTGCTCTCATGTAGTCAGGGAACAGTGAGTATCACCGACGTCTTGAAGTAATTAATCCCTCTCAACAAATAATTATGTAGGAAGACCACCCAATTCTATTATTCTACATTCAGTGCACAATGAAATGCCAGAGATCGAATGCTCAGCTAGTGGAGGCTTTTCGAAAGACATGTTCATCATGGCTTCGGAAAATATGAATCATCACATGCCTGAAGACGTATCAGAAACATGCGGTATCATGATTTTACGGATTTGACCCTTGTTGAAAATCCACCATCACCACCTATGTCTGGATACAACACGGTATGCATACCTAGTATGCGAACTATATTGGTATAATTTAGGTCTGAGAACCTTGTTTGCGTACCTAGTATGCAAACGGTTTACCTTTGAATGTCCGGGAACCTTGTTTGCGTATCTAGTATGTGAACGGTTTCACCTGAGTTAGGTCCGGGACAGATGTTTGCGAACAGCTGGACATGCCAAGGTTCGGGGATACTATTCACGTACCTGGTTGGCGAACTCAGTGGTTAAGTTCTAAAATCGGTAATGTATGATTCTCATACTCATAAACTAAAACATTTATGAATTAAGGAATGCAATGTTTGAAAAAAAATGGCTTAATGTTCATGAATTGATTCTTGTTTAAGTACTTTGTACGATTACGAATCAATCCGATTTTGTTTCAATTTTTTCATATATATTTCTATGTTATAGTGAACAATTGAACAAATCTATTTGAAACACAATTAGATTCATTTGATTATCTTTCATAATTGATTGATCATCATATTTTATCTAGAAGTGTTAGATGAATATGGTTAAGACAAATTCCTTGAGCCAATTCTCATGAATTACTGGCAGGGTTCTGCCATCCGTGTTGATCAATTTGTAGTATCCTCCAGCTATGGATTTAGCAACCATAAATGGTCCTTCCCAATTGGAGCTTCTTGCAGAATGGAGATACCGTTTAGTTGCCTTCAGAACTAAATCTCCCTCCTCGAATATGTTCGTGCCTTGAATATTTTGCGATGATTCCATGGTTGTGGCACATATGGAAACTCATGCAGAGGAGAGTATCCAGTATATTTTCTATCGTGCATAGCCAAGTCTTCAATAATAAACCTTTTGATAGAATGATCAACATGGAGATGCTCCGAACCCAACCATTGAGTATAATATTGCCGAGGTGAAGTTATCAATTCGTAACTTTTAATCATTGCTAAATTATTCATGGAGGGAAGTCCCTGGATCAAAGTAGCATATTTGAACATTGGTAATATTGGAGTGTGAGGAGGAATAAGACTTACCTGAGCTCGAAACCTTTTGACAAAGGTGTGTGGACTTTCTCCAGTTTCTTGTGTAAGTCCCACCAAGGTTTTAATTTCCTCCAGATGCTCAAATGGTGGAGCATCTTCTGCTTCTTCTTCTGACTCAGAGTCTTTGTCGGCGGTAGAGTGTGCTGAAGGCATTAGAGTTATCCTTCCAGCATGAATCCAAGTTCTTCCGAGGATAATTTCATATCTGGGGTCTTCCAGAATTATGTAAAACTTGGTCTCAGTGCAGACCAAACTTTATGTAACCTTGAGAGTGATGAATCCATATGCATCTCTGGAAATCCCTTTGTGGTCTCTGATTGCTATGGGAGTGTGAGTGGCCTCTTGTCGAGTGATGCCAGCAGCTCTGAGAGTTTTCAAAGGGATGATGTTAACAGCAGTTCCCACATCAACAAACGCACTTTTGAATTAATTTTCTTTAATATGCACTATGGTGAGCAGTCTCCAGTCATATATTTCTTTATCGGTGGCTGAAGGTTCATGGGTACGTCTGGAATCAGCATACGTTTCCCAGAAACTATGTGGCTCAAAGCTGTGAACATGTCTCCCCTTTGCACTTTCGACAGATAGAGTAATTCGCAGACATACTCTATCATGACTGAACTGCTTCCTTGACTGGTGCTTCAGAAATAGAGAAAGTCATGACATGAAGAGGATCTATGTGCACTCCTTCGGATCCAAGATAAAGTTCTCCTGACTCAACCTTCTCTCTGAATATGCGTTTCAGAACTTTGCAAATGCTTGTTGGATGATTCACGAACCGGTGGAATCGAAAATAACGAGGATTTTCCATTTCTTCCTCAGTTGGGTCTCTCCTGGCGTATGGAAATTTGATTGCACCATCTTGAATCCAGGAAGGAATCTAACAGTTCGAGCACTTCTCCAATGGGAAGAGGGAAATCAGGGGCGTCATCAGGAGCTTATATGCGTTGGCCAGTAGTCTGTGTCTCTGGTTTGTCCTTCTTTTGCGTCTTTGGAGGAGATGTAGCATGCTTTTTAGGGGATTCATCCTTGCGCTTGCTCCCTTCTGTAACAACATTTATAGAGGGCTGCAGGTTGTACTGCTTGTTGATTAGATGTTTGCTTCCTCGAGTGTCGCGTGCTTCCTTAGTCTTTGTAAATTTTGCTCTTTCCAACAGAGCAGGTGCAGTGGTTGTTGATCTCTTCGTAGCTTCGTGAATCTCTGAGAAAGTCTGGAATCGAAGATTCTCCAGTAGAGATCTGTAAACCGGGAGCATTCCATTGATTCACAAATCGACCAACTGATGTTCCATGATATTTGGGTCATGACAATCCATGGCTTGGACTCGGAATCTTTTCACATAGTCATTGGGATTTTCACTGACCCTCTGAAACATCCTTCCAAGGTCAGAGAGAGTGACTTGCACTGACACGAAGAAGTATTTCCTATATAAGGCATTGATCATTTCTCCCAAATTGTTGATAGTCCTCGGTGCAATGTTGTTGTACCAGGTGTATTCTCTGCCTTTCAAGCTCTCCCAAGGATTCGAGGAAACGAGAGACGTGTTCCCAAGCGTTTCCAGTTCCATCATACAGAGTAAAAGTTGGAGAAATGTAACCTTTAGGTAGAGGAATCCTCTGTGTAGTGGCAGGATAAGGAGGTTGGTGAAGATGGACATGTGATGTATTTCCCTTTCCATGGTTCTCCAGAAGACGCTCCAAGTCTTCACGAGTATTGAAGTTTGATGACTCCTTTGCTGATGGATCGCCCGCAGCTTTGCCTGCTTCATCATCATCCAATGTATGAATTGGAATTACCTCAGGATCGTCATCTGAGTATTTCTCCTTCTCTTTTCCCTTTCCTTGAATTTTCTCTGACATATTGCCAGTGAGATTTTTCAACTGATCAAATAGATTTTTCTGGGCTGCAACCATATTTATCTGATTCCGTGCAAAGATTTACTGCGCTTTGATGAGATCAGCAATGGTAGGTGGTTGGTTTCCTATGATTTCCTCAGGGTGTCGGCCGAACAAAGGATGACCCTCTGTGTGAGGAGAAGTAATATCACCACCATTAGTACTTTTTGTCGGAATTGTTTCTGAAATGTCCTCATTGCCGTTGTTGTTGTTGTTGTTGTTATTGTCGTTGTTTCTAGTGCTAGCATTGTTGGTATTAGAACCTGTGACTAACCCTGGCCTAAGACCAGCCATCTTATGAAATTGTGAGATTGCAATCGAGAGATTAACCTCCCACTGTGGTCGCCAATATGTAGATGGGGAAAAACGATTTGCTGGTTTTTACGGGATCGAAGAGTCGACCGTGTGGAGACTCCCTGAACTGAGCAAAAATTTTAACCTCACACAGATACACTACAAGAAGGGAGTGCTTTAAGTTCGAGAGATCAATTTGTAAGACTCCGGCCTAAACTAAGAACAATGGCCGTTCCAGAGTCAATTCGGTCACAAGAGAGGATGGGTTGATCTGCAAGAGGGAAGCTGAGAAATGCGTAAGATCAATTGTGATCTGAGATTGTAGGTGTGTTGTGAATTAAGCATGAAAATACTCTGAATGATTGAATTTTGCTCAATTGAGAGTGATTTCTCTGAGTTCGTGTAGACGAAATATTGTCTGTATGAACTTTGATGAGAAATTGCTAGACGAATGTTCGAGTGTTCGAATCTTCGAATGTTGTCCTTTCAATCAGGATTCAGAGACATTTTATAATGCCGGAGTTGAAAACACCATGATCCAATGAAGTGTGACAGTTACTGGAATCAGAGAGTGGGGAAGTGGGAAATCGTGTTAAACCAATTACTCGTTGTGTGGAGACTTAGTTAGCTTTCCACCCACTACTTTGCTGACTCTTCAAACTGATTGCACGACTTTCTCACATTCTCATCGTGGGTGAACACATGTGCCGTAGACCGCCATACCAAATCCCTAGTTAATATCCCCCCATGTGACACGATTGAAATCTCGTGATTGTGGAGTCAGTTGCTGACTTTATGGGACGATGAGTCCGTGTAGTGCTGAGTTGAACATGATTAGCAAATTTTTGAAACTCATGAATTTAACGTGTCTGCTGAGACGAGGTATCATTATAACATAAGATGAGAAAACTGTGTTGCTGATTTGTAGAATATTTATAGTTGAACCAATATTCTTTAATCTGAACAAATATTGCTAGTCTGAGCGAATATTGCTAATTTGAATAAACATTGCCGGTTTGAGTGAATATTGCTAGTTTGAGCAAATATTTCTTTTTGATGAATCGTTGGTAGCAAGACCAAATTAATTTAAGTACTGACTGTGTCGAGCAAAATAAATAAAGTGTTGATTATGGAATCAACATAAAATTATCAGAGTGTTTGAATATGCTCAGAATCACGCTTCTGCGGAGCCTTGGATTCAAAACCCTAATTTTTCCGAAATGATGATTTATTGCAAATCAACACGCGACCGGCTACATGGGATGACGGGTTCACCATATAACTCCCAGATGCTCGAATGAGCAAAAATACCAAAGCCTCTTGAGGACCAGTTAGTGAAATAATGATTAAATGCTGGTTTAATCACTGAAATAATGCTCGTGTGAGCGACAAATAATAAAACCTGGTGTTATGCAAATATGAAGGACCGACCAAGAGGTCATGAGATCGGCTCTTGGTGGGCGTGGGACCAGTGGATGGTTGTTTGAGCAAACTTCCAATTGTTTGGAAAGAGTTTGAACCTAATATGAGCAATTGAGCAAATTAGGTTAAAATCGTTAAAACATGCGGGACCAGCTGTTTGCAAGCCTCAGGGTCACCCTTGGTTGGTCAAGGGGATGTTCCCGTGTCACCATGGTGTCCGCGCTTCAGTCCTGAGAATTTTGATATTTTCTGGTGCACGTTTGAGCAACATTTTGAGAAAATATGCAAAATCCATGGTTTTGCTGAAACTGGGAAAAATACATGAGATGGTGAAAATAATAAATAAAACAGGGAATTACGAGGTGTGGGACCGGCCACTGCTAGGGAATGACCGTCCGGTTGACAAACAAGGTCCCACATGCTTTCCCAGTTTTATGTAATTTTATGTATTTTCTCTGATTTGAGGGAAATTCCATGAAACATGAGAGTTTGATGAAATTAGGGAACTTCCATAAGATGAGAGATAAAATAAAATAAGGAATGGGAATGGGAATGGGAATGGGAATGGGAATGGGAATGGGAATGGGAATGGGAATGGGAATGGGAATGGGAATGGGGACCGGCAAAGGCCAAGGCATGGCCGGCCGGCCATGGGCGAGGGTCCCAAGACACTCTTCCCAATTTATATATGGGCGAGGATCCCAAGACACTCTTCCCAATTTATATAATTTTCATGATTTTAGGGAATTTTCATAAAATCAAAGAGATTTGCTAAAATCAATGTATTTTGTTGAAATCAGGGAGTTTTCATGAAATCATGAAACAAAACACCAAATAATAATAAAACAATGGGCGTGTGGGACTGACTAGGGCATGACTGTCCGGCTAGAGCCCGGCCCACAAGTTTTTCCTAATTTTTTAATATTTTCTACGATTTTAGAGAAAATACATGAAATTAGGTAATTTTAGGGAAAATTCATAAAATCAAGGAATTTTCATAATTTGAGAAGAAATAATAAAATAATGGGACGTGAGGTGTGGGACCGGCCACGTCGAAGGCATGACGGGCCGGCCGGCGTTCCCATGACACCTTTCCCTAATCTTATTATTTTTTGATAAAATCATGTGATTTAGATAAAAATACATGAAACTAGGTAATTTTCATGATTTTAGGGAAAATTCATAAAATCACGGAATTTGAAATAATTTGAAATAATGGGACGTGAGGTGTGGGATCGGCCACGGCCAAGGCATGACCGGCCGACCGGTGGTCCCATGACACCTTTCCCTAATTTTATTATTTTTTGATAAAATCATGTGATTTAGATAATTTCTTTGAAAAATATGATATTTGCTTGAACGAGAGAATTTTCGTGAGATCAGGGAAAAATAGTAAAATATGATAAAACACAAAATTGGGTGTGGGACTGGTCACGGCATGACTGGGCGGTGGTGAGCCCAGTCCCCTGACGCTTTTGCTAATATTTTTATTACTATTATTTTTCTTTCCTATTTTGCATAGGTTCCTCGTTCATTCATTGAAATGCTCGTTCTTACATTCAAAATGTTGGTATGTGCATTATTTTCTAATTACACATGCACCTTTTTTTCAGGGCTTATTCGATGCTCAGATGCCTGTTTCGTTAGATATTTATCACTAACCCGTGGCATTCTGCTGGGAATAACCACGAATTGAAGTGACGAAATATAATGAAGAATCGTAAAATATTGCTGGATATTCAGACGATGGTTCGTAGAATATTGCTAGATATTCAGACGATTTTAGATAATTAATTGATGGATCTATACCAGAAGGGCTTTCTGTCTAGGAGCATTAATCATCTGAGGGTTAAGCAATATGAACTTGCTGGAGTGTCATAGTCCTCTTGCATAGTCGGGGAAAACTTGGTTGTATCCCGAAGACGTTGTCGCTCTATCCTAGCAGGCATGCTGTCTAGGAGCCGCCCAATCTTTCGATTCTATACAGTATGAGATGTGTCGTGGCCTCAGCTGGAAAGCTACACATCTACATCTTCTCTGAGAGACTTTCTCTATCATAGGTAGCATGAGATTTCATGCATGGAGACATGGGTCTCGATATTCATCCGTTTTCCGGATCCGAAGTAATTACTGAAATTGCTCAGTATTCATGAGATGTGTCGTGGTCTCAGCTGAGAGACTACACATCTACATGTACTCTGAGAGACAGACTTCTCAGTCAGAGATCCATGGCATGAGCTTTCATGCTTTAATGAGATACATGAGCCTCAATACTCATCCGGTTGCCGAATCTGGAGTATAATTTTACAATTTTACCCTTTGTCGAAAATCCACCATCTACAGCAGGCCTTGCATTTCTTATACTGAATGTTGGACTTGTAGCACATCAAATGGTGATGGTGATCTCTTGGAACGTCATTATATTTCATTGATATCTTGAATACCTATTTCACCATATAAATATAATCGTATGAACGTCATTAAGTAGTTGCATATTCTGATCTTACTTGTTCTATCGTATTGAGTTTTATCTTTTCTAAAATTTACTCGAGATTCATCTCCGATAGGTAAGATATAAAAAGTAATCACAACATCTCTTCATTTTAGACTCTTGTGATTCCACAATAACTTCTCCTGTTAATCAGTTAGGTTATTGTGAGATGACTAATATTTTTAGGCTGCTCTTCGAGAGTATAAGACCAGATTATTAGTTGAGTTTCTTGTTCACCTTAATTTATCTAAAGATGGAAATAAAACCAGAATAGACTTATCTGTGGGATACATATTTGTTTATATGTCTTCGACTTTGGGTCGTAGCAACACTTAGTTGTGGCTAAGATCAGATAATGGAATCAAGTGCGTAGAGTCCTACTGGGATTCAAGAGGCGTAAGGAACGCGACTGTACCTTAATAGGTGTGAGACTTGGTTAGGGATTAACTACATTCCCTTCTGAAGTTAACTTATAGTAGTCTAGAGTTTGTAGCGGCTTAATACAGTGTGGTGCTCAAATCTGGACTAGGTCCCAGGGTTTTTCTGCCTTTGCGGCTTCCTCGTTAACAAAATTTCTGGTATCTGTGTTATTTATTTTCTGCATTATTTGTTTATATAATTGAAATATTACAGGTTATGCGTAGTTCACTCATAGTTGATAAATCCGACCTTTTTTGTTGAATAGAACTTGATTGACACTTGGACATTGGTCTTTGGTAACATCCAATTTATTCTCATATCAATCAGGCTCACGGATTTCTATCTGTTCGATTTGCTGATTGTATTAAAAAAGAGATAAAGCTCTTTGATATCTTTCTTGATTGAGTCTCACTTTTAATTTGGTGCTCTAGGAATTATATTGGAGTTTATTCCATACAGATTATCGAACGAAATATTAGGTGTGGTTGTTATACCCCCGCGTTTTCACCAAGAATGCCAAAACATTGATGTTCATAAAGTAAAATGGCCATGTTGGCGGCTGGTGTTCACTAACACTAGCAATAATGGGTATATACTTGCTCGCATAATTTTTGTTCTTATTATAAAAACAGGAGTCAATTGAACATGTCACTGAGTTATAAATATAGATTCTATTTTGAGATTTTTCGTCATTCATCATATCCTCTAAGTAACCAAACTAGGAAAATGTATAAATAATAAAAAAAAGTTATAGGAGTTGAATCTTACGGATCAAGAAGACTCAAACTGCGACCACTAGATCCCTTTTTTAAGCTGGAGGCCACCACTGCTATAAGGATTTCTACAATGGAAATACAGTCCACACTGAAGAGGAAAGTACAAAATTTAATGTTACGTTAAAAGTATATTACCTTCAGTTACCCAGTAAAGATAATGTAGTGAACTACTTTAGGATTGTACTCATCCTACAATTTTCCTTATAAATATTTGAAACAATCCTACCAAGCCTAACTTCACAACAGAACGAAGATTATGCGTTCACCAGATGTCAACTCACCACGAGTAGAACAGATAGTAAATACGTTCACATCGAATATAAAAGAAGAAAACAACAATAGTTTAGATTACAAATTAATTAAATAAGGATCTATGGAAAGGTCCCCAATTAGAGCATCCAAAACTTGGACATGTTCAACTTTGGCTTTGGAGCAATCCACTTGTAGTGATAATGTAAAACAAAATCAAGCTCTAAGAACGATTAGCTCACCAAAAATGAAGGAAAGTGTTCCGAGGTCATCACAGTATTGAAGCCAACAACATGAACCAAAGCAGTCGTTAAAGTAACTAGGACAACCTGTATCAATGAGGTTATACATTTAATGATATATAAAAAGAATTCTACATTAAAAATACTTTCTTTATCAGTATTAAATTCAGGAAACTTGAGAAAGCATATGCCGAAGCAAAAGGTATAAAAAGTTAACTAGCTTCAAAGCACAGCCATGTAACAACATATTATCAATACTACTGAGTACTACTCGAAATGGAAAGAAAAACTTGATGTGCACAAATTCAGTTTGTCCTATAAATCTGTTAAATCATCCTTCCTTCTTGCTACTTGAGATATTAAGTTTCATTTATCCACTCAATCAACTAAAAATAATACAATCTCATATTAAAATATGAATGTTCATTCAAATTTCTTATGGGACAAATATTCTGAAATAGACACAAGATACTTACAAGAGGAGCATACACAACATACATCCGAGAAGAATAACGACCAATTCCAATGCACAGAAGTACATAATTTGGTGTACCTTCCCCAAGAGCACACCTGATATATAAAATATGTCCATTGTTATCTCAAGCTTGTTTGTCAAGTTTAGTTGATCAAAATTATATACTTGATTTTTAGTCTACTTATATCTATGTCTCGGATTAGGACAGAATGTGTAGTTGAAATTTAGACTTCATGGCGTTCACCAATTGAAGACGAAGATCTACTAAGGATATGTTGGAGGAACTTCATCAATAAAAGGTATGTGGAGACTAAAACTTATCAGTCACTCAGAAGTCTAGCATATTCTATCTTCTAATGAGACTAAGTTGTATAAATATATAGACTTTTATATTATACACATTTGATATATCGAGCCGAGTTTATCTCACTTATCTATTTCTCGAAATATGTGTTGGAAGCTTTTTGCTTTAAATATGTTCATCATATTCTTAACGAGTTTAGTTGGAAACAATTTATTTGTTGGAAATTAACTCTAAAGTCAAAAGATGATCATGGGTAAATTTCCTTGATACATCTTACATAATTTGTGTGAGATAATCATTTGATGTCGACTTGGAAAATTTCCTATTGATCATTGGATCACTTGAAAATTACTTGAAGCTAATGGTTTGTGCGAGACAGTCATTGTCTTCTTCTAAGGATGTTTCAAAGATTGAAATGGGAGTTTAGAACAATTACCTATTGTAGATGGGGAACAATAATTTTCTAGTTTTTTTAGGAAAGTGAAGAGCCGAACATGTTGTCGAGACTCCTCGAACCTGGAAAACTGCTTAACCTTACACATATGCACTGCAAAGGGAGTGCTTAGATTTGAGAGATCAATATGTAGGACTCCGACCTAAACCAAGTCAATGGCCGTTTCAGAGTCAATTCGGTCGCAAAGAGGGAGATGGGTTGATCTGTAGGAGGGAAGTTGAGAAATTATGTGGGATCAGTGATGATCAAGGGTCGTAGATGTATTGTGGGTTTCTGCAATAATTGGTGAAATGTGGAGTTCTGAAGGATTGATGAATTCTTGAGAGTCGTTACTCGAGAAATTCTGTATAGACTGAAAATGTTGTCTTTTGGTGATAGTTTGTTGTCCTTCAATCATGGATTCAGAGACTTATTTATATCGTAGAGTTCTGAACACCTTGATCCCTGTAAGTGTGATGGTTTCATGAGTGGAAGAGTGGGCCGGTAAAATATCGTGGTAAAGTCAGTTCCATGATGTGTGAAGACTTAACGGATCGTGCACCCACTACTTTGTTAACTCCTTCAACCGTTGACATAACTTACGCACATTTCTCGTCATGGATGAATCCACGTGATGTAGGCTGCCAGACCAAAACCCTAGTTGTTATCCCCCAATTTGATGTGATTGATGTTTCACGAATCGTGGAGTCTGCATGACAGACATGTATTTAGTGTGTCAATTGTTGACTGATTAGGCAATGAGCCTAGGTTTTGCTGAATCGAGCATGTTTGACAAATGCTTAGCGATTCATGAACATTAATGTTGTAAATTCAACAAGTTGTTGAATATTGATGAGTTGCTGAATATATGTAGATTATTCGAGCAACTGAGCTTGCTCAATTCGACGAAATACTGATAAATTACTGAATATTGATAATTAGGTCAATATTAGAGCAACTGAGCAAGTATTGCTCAATTCGACGAATTACTAAATATTGAGAATTTGACGTGCAATTGAGCAAGTATTGCTCAATTCGACAAATTACTAATAAAATTACTAAATATCGATAGCTGGATCAATATTTGAGTAACTGAAGCAAAGTTGCTCAATTCGACAAAATATTTATTGGCGACGTGACCCAATAAAATATATAAAAATATTGGTAGATTACCAGATATTATTTGATTAATCCATGTGGATCAATATATACATTTATTTGATGTTTGAACTTGCTCAGAATGATGATTTGTTGAGCGTTTGTTCGAAAACCCAAATTTTGATGAATTGCTCATTATTCGACGAATTGCTGAAAATAGGTCATGAGCAGAAGAGGGACCGATCACATGAGCTTATGGATGTCTATGTGATGCCCAATTACTCGAATGAGCATGTACCAGGGTTCTCAGTTGGAGAGTTGGTGAAGGAATGATGAATAAGTGCCGGTTTCATCATTTATTGAATTACTGATGGGTTCAACATTAGGTGATGAAACCTAGGTATGAAAGATGGGGTCGGCCAAGAGAGCATGGGACCGGCTCTTGGTGGTCACGGGACCAGATGTTGTCCGTTTGAGCAATCCCCGGGTTGGTTGGAAAGAGTTTGGGCCTAGTACAAGCAATTCAGCAAATTAGGTCGGAATTATGAAAACATGTGGGACCGGCTTTGTGCAAGCCCAAAGAATAACCTTGGTCGGTCATTAGGGCATGTGCGTGTTTCCATGGTGTATGTGTCCCGTACTAAAAGTTTTGTCTTGACTGAAATTCTTGATTTTGTTGGAATGAGCGTGTATGCTCAATTGATCAATATTTTGTAAATATGAAAATAAGAGTATTTTAACATCTAAATTTTCCGTGATAAGCTAGCCAGTCACTTGACCATGTTGGCTCTTGAATTTTCATGATTTGAGCAAAATTTGAGAAATTATGAAGAAATCATGATTTTTGCTCAAACCAAGGAGTTTCATTAATTCGAGGGAAATAATAATTATAAAAGGCAAGGGATTGCAGGGTGCGGGACCGGCCATGTAGCCCGGTCTCGCACGCTTTTCTCTATTTTATTTTATTATTTCATGGATCCGTGAAGTTATGGAGAATCTGTGAGTTTTGTTGAAACGGAGGAGTTTCATGAGTTTATGGAATAACAATAATTATAAAATCTAGGGATTGCAAGGTGTGGGACCGGCCGCAGTTTGGGCATGGCCGGCCGTCTAGGATTCCCAGTCCCGCACGCCTTCCCTATTTTATAATAATATTATTATTATTTCATGAATTCGTGAAGTTATGGAGAATCCATGAATTTTGTTGAAACTGAGGAGTTTCATGAAATTGGGAACGACTATTATAATAGGCTAAGGATTGTAAGGTGTGGGACCAGCCACGGCTTGGGCATGGCCTTCTGGTCATGTTGCCCGGTCCCGCACACCTTTCCTTATTTTATAATATTTTTCATGAATCCATGAAGTTATGGAGAATTCATGAATTTTGCACAAATAAGGAAAATTGATAAATTGAAGGAGTTTTTCATGCGTTCATGATAGTAACAAAAAATAGGGGAAAATAATGGAGGAGGCATGGGACCGGCCATGGATAGGGAACGGCCGTCTGGCCAGTGGGCCCGGCCCATGGGCGCCTCCCATTATTTTATTATTATTTGTTGTTTTCTCTTATTTTGCGTAGGATTCCTCATTTGTTCATATTTTTTGATATTCGTTCGTGCATCCGGGTGCTCAGTCATGCATCATTGTCGAGTACACTTACACCATTTTTCGTGGGGCTTACTCGGGGATGGTCCATATGCCTGGTTGTTGAGTATTTATTGCTAATCCATGAAATTCAGTGTAGAATAATTCATGAAATTGAACAATAAAACTGGATATTTATTATCAATTCATAGGATCAGAGGTGGATTCGACCATGAATTCGGAATAATAAAATTGGCATTACCATTCCATGGGATCGTGGATTCGACCATAGAATCGGAGTAATAAAATTATCATTTACCATTCCATGAGACTAGCAGTGAATTCGATCATGAAATCAGAGTAATGAGTTAATATAAATTGTTATTTCCATTCCATGAGATCAAGTCGTAGATTCAATCATGGAATCAGAGCAATTATTGTTGCCATTCCATGGGATCAGGCCGTGGATTCGACCATGGAATATGAGCAATTGTTATTTCCATTCCATGGAATCAGGCCGTGGATTCGACCATAGAATAGGAGCAATTGTTATTTCCATTCCATAGGATCAATCCGTGGAATCGACCATAGAATAGGAGCAATTGTTATTGCCATTCCATGGGATCAGGCCGTGGATTCAACCATGGAATATGAGCAATCGTTATTGCCATTCCATAGGATCATGCCGTGGATTCGACCATGGAATATGAGCAATAATAGATCATTATGGGAATTCAGTGGTGAATGTCATGGCAGAATTAATCTATGTGCATAGTTAGGAGAAGGCTAATCCTAAGGGTGCTCTCAGACACTATGGAGAACACCCGAGTCTATACACGGTAGCTCTACATAGTCAGGATCAGTGAGTGTCACTGTCCTGAAGGTGATGTTGTTCTCAATCTTACGGATAACCACCCAATCGTTCTTCTATGTAGAAGGTAGTTGCTCTCATGTAGTCAGGGAACATTGAGTATCACCGACGTCCTGAAGGCGTTAAGCCCTCTCAACAAGCAATTATGTAGGAGGACCGCCCAATTCAATTATTCTACATACAGTGCACAATGAAATGACAGGGATCGAACGCTCAGCTAGTGGAGGCTTTTCGAAAGACATGTTCATCATGGCTTCGTAAAATATGAATCGTCACATGCCTGAAGCCGTATCAGAAACATGCAGTATCATGATTTTACGGATTTGACCCTTGTTGAAAATCCACCATCAACACCTATGTCTGGATGCAACACGGTATGCATACCTAGTATGCGAACTATATTGGTATAATTCAGGTCTGAGAACCTTGTTTGCGTACCTAGTATGTGAATGGTTTCACCTGAGTTAGGTCCGGGACAGATGTTTGCGAACATCTGGACATTCCAAGGTCCGGAGCTACTACTCACGTACCTGGTTGGCGAACTCAGTGGTTAAGTTCTAAAATCGGTAATGTATGATTCTCATACTCATGAACTAAAACATTTATGAATTAAGGAATGCAATGTTTGAAAACAGTGGCTTAATGTTCATGAATTGATTCTTGTATAATTACTTTGTATGATTACGAATCAATCCGATTTTGTTTTAATTTTTTCATATATATTTCTATGTTATAGTGAACAATTGAACAACTCTATTTGAAGCACAATTAGATTAATTTGATTATCTTTCATAATTAATTGATCATCATATTTTATCTAGAAGTGTTAGATGAATATGGTTAAGACAAAAATGTTCATATGGTTAAATTCGGTTAACTGTTATTGAGCCAACTCAATATACACGTTTAGGTACGGTTACCTATATCTAAATGAAGGTATATTTCATTTGGTTGTAACAAGCTAAGACCATCTAACGATGGAGATTAATTGCTTTATTATTAAGCAGACTTAGCTTGAATCTTAAATCAGGATTCATCTAACGGTGAATATTTAATGCTTTGTTACTAAGCTATCTTAGCTTTGATTGTAAGCAACCCTAATCTGAAAGACTATATAACGGAGAACTCTAGCAACTGGAAAACCTAATCCCAGCACTTTCCTGTCTCCTAGTTGCAAACTAGAGTCGATTCTCCTTTAACCTAGGTTTTTCCAAAACCATATTAGGTTAACGACTTGAAGACTTCATTTGGGATTCGTGTAGCCAGATCTTACTATTTTCTTTGTAGTAACGTAATTTGATTTTACTTGTTCTATCCTGTTGAGTACTATCTTATCTTAGGTTTGATCGATATTTATCTCCGATACGTAAGATATAAAAAGTAATCACAACAGTTCTTCGTCTCAGACTCTTGTGATTCCATAATAACTTTTTCTGTTAATCAGTTGGGTTATTGTGAGGTGATTTATATTTCTAGGCTGCTCTTCGGGAGTATAGGATCGGATTATCAATTGGTTCTTGTTCTCCTTAATTTCTATCTAAAGACGGAACAAAAATAGAATAGACATATATGTGGGAGACAGATTTGTTTATAAGTCTTCGACTTTGGGTTGTATGAACTCTTAGTTGTGAGTGAGATCAGCTAAGGGAATCAAGTGCACAGAATCCGATGTGGTTTAAGAGGCATAAGGAACACGACTATACCTTAATCGGTGTGAGACTTGGTTAGGGCTCAACTACATTTTAGTCTAAAGTTAACTTATAGTAGGCTAGTGTTTGTAGCGGATTAATACAGTGTGGTGTTTAAAGCTGGACTAGGTCCCGGGGTTTTTCTGCATTTGCGGTTTCCTCGTTAACAAAATATCTGGTATTTATTTTATTTCTTTTCCGCATTATATTTGTTTATATAATTAAAATATCACAGGTTGTGCGTAGTTCAATCAATTAATAAACCCGACCTTGATTTGTTGGATATAACTTGATTGACACTTGGGCATTGGTCTTTGGTACCGTCCAAGTTATTTCGAATATCAATCAGGCTCACGGATTTCTATCTTTTCGATTTTCTGATTGCATTAAGAAATAGAGATAAAGATCTTTGATATCTTTCTTGATTGAGCTCACTTTTAAGTTGGTGCTCTCGGAATCATATTGGAGTTTAGTCCATACAAATTTCCGAACGAATGATTGGGTGTGGTTGTTATACCTCCGTTTTTTCAATTGGTATCAAAGCAGGAAAACACGCTAAGATCTCACAAGTCTGTGTTTGTAGCATATGACTCTGTGGATAGAAGTGTTATCTCAATAAATGTACTTCCAGTCCTCGATGGCTCAAATTATTTATGGTGAAGAGTTGTTATACGTGCCTTTCTACAAGCGTGTGATTTTCAATCATGGGTTCATGTTGTTAACGGCTATAATCCTCCAGTGGTTACAGTAAACGGTGTAACTGTTGCAAAGGATATTGGTGAGTATGAAGATTTCAAGATTCTTGCTGCCAAACAAAATTTTGACGGATTAAATGATATCATCCATGCCATTACCCCAGATCTTCAGCACCATGTGACTACGTGCACTCGGTCTAAAGATGCTTGGGATATCTTGAAAACCATATTTGAAGGGAATACCTCTGAAAAGGAAGCTAGGCTTCAAAACCTAAATTCTGATTAGAAAAACCTTCGTATGGCTGATGAAGATTCATTTGATGAGTTTAATCACAAAGTGTCCGAAATTGTTTACGTTGGGTAAGACTGTTCCTGAAAAAGACATTGTGATGAAATTCTCAGATCGCTGCCAGCTAGATACGATTCTAAGAAACCTACCATCGTTGAGGGAAATAACCTTGAAACACTTTCCAGAAACTCGCTTGTTGGAAAGTTAAAAAAACACTTGATCATGACCAGAACACAGTAAGAACGTATGTGTTCAATGTTGTGACCAATATAAGTGAATCTTCTAACTTATCTTGGGCTGATGAATATTGTCCAAATCATGTTGATCTTAATAGGTCATTGATTACACAGATGATCAAGGAAATTGTGAAGAGAAGTACAAGATCTGAGAAACATCTCTCTCTCTCTCTATGATGCTTCTGATTATTCAATACAAGAAAAAATCATATCAGTTGGTTAATTATATGCATACTTCCGAAGTTTGCACAAAATTTTTAGATTTCACTACAGAAACTTCTACCAACTCAAATTTTGATTCAGAATACGAGTCTGACTCTGATATTTGGAAATTCTTGGATAAAAATGAAAAAATTCACCAAGAAAATATTAAACTAAAGATTTTTTTGGAGAAACTTGAATCATCAGTTCAGGTGAAAAATATTGAGATTGATTGTCTTAATGATGAATTCACCAGAACCCTATCTCTAAAATAAAAAGAGATTGATACTCTTAAGTGTGACCTTCAAACGTTGTCTGGAAGCTCTAACAAGATCTCAGCAACGTTATTTGGTTGGAAATCCTTTGGAAACACGAATGGTATAGGGTTCAAAAGCAATACTGTGAGCACAAACAACTCATTTGTTCTGGCCGATTCTGGAAAGATGGATGTAGAAGGTTGTGATAAACAGAAGGCTAATTGGCAATACAAAAATTCCTCTCTGAATTGTTTGTTTTGTGGAAATACAAATCATGTTTAAAGTAAGTGTTGGAAATTCAAGAAGAACAACAAAAGAATTTCCAAGCTTCAGAATGACATGCTAAGGATGAATCTGGATTTGGGTAACCAACAGGGGAACTCTAGACACAAGAAGAAGTCTAAGAGAATCGGAATCAGACGAGGTAAGAAGTCTGTTTATTCAAAAAACCTTGGTAAGTCAACATATGACACAAGAAGTGAGCATTTCTCTCACTACATTACTACCTAATCGTAGTAATGTTATGCATCCTCATTATTTACTTGAGAATATGAGGGATGCATCAAGGTTGCTCAAGTCTTATATAGTTGGTTATTTTTATCTTAGAAATTTATTTCAGGTTATGTAAGTTAAGTTTTTCAAATAAATATTTTCTTATCAAAAATAGATAATGGATCGTGAACTGTGAAGACTTTTTCAAAATACTCTTTAGGGGTTGGTTTGTCCAGTGCTCTATTTATATTCATTTGTGATCAAAATGTTCACTCTTTTCTTTGAAAGATACAGATTCATGACTCCTGTAACTATAGGTACCACAAAAAGGGATGCATTAGAAGCAGTTAATGTGTATCTATGTGAAGGAATCCAATCTTCAAAAAAGAAAAGGGAGAGGTCTATAAATGATGAAAAAGCTCGCTACGAACAAACGTTGTCTCTGACAAAGGACACCTTGTAATACCCCGATATTCAGCAGTGGTTGGCCGAATGGAATATAAGTAATGATTTGTCCTTTCCTAACACCGAGGCCTTTTTAGCACAATTAGCTTCAGAGTTGGCAGAAAACTCTGCAGTCAAGCGTGCTCGTGCGGGAGCAATCCAGGGATGGGTGACCTCCCGGGAAGTTGTTGTTGGATAACTGCAGTGATGCCCGTTGAAAACCCCGCACTACCGGATAGCCGTAGTGGCTAAGTGGGGACAGTATCGGTAGAGGTACGGGTCATTACAAATGGTATTAGAGTCGACGAGGGGTTGGTCCAGGTGCTTCTCATAAGGGGCAGGGAACGTCGGAGATCTGGGCTTGCGAATATATTCAGGAGCCGAGGACGGCTCCAATTTAAGGTGGTGGTATTGTAATACCCCGATATTCGACAGTAGTTGGCCGAATGGAATATAAGTAATGATTTTTCCTTTCCTAACACAGAGGCCTTTTCAGCATAATTGGGTTCAGAGTTGGCAGAAAACTCTGCAGTTATGCGTGCTCGGGCGGGAGCAATCTAGGTATAGGTGAACTCCCGATAAGTTGTTGCTGGATAACCGCAGCGATGCCCATTGAAAATCCCACACTGCAGGATAACCGTAGTGTCTAAGTGGCGACAGTATCGGTAGAGGGACGGGTCATTACACACCTTGTGTGAACTGATAAGAGAACTTAGTGAGTTGAAAGATATTTCTGATAGTCAGGATGAATTAAATGATCCCATAATCAATGGGTTTTTTCATAATGAGAAGGAATTCTTAGTAGATGCTCTTAGAAAGCTCTATAATGTCTAGGAAACTTCTTATGAGAATTTATTCTTATGTTTTAAGAAGGATAACTAGGGTTTTGAATAGTAAATATTGTGATTACACATAGCAATTTCAACGATTTTCATCTTGCAATATTTTTAGATTTACTTATTTGAATTTTAAGTTGCAAGATGATTCTGCGGTATTAATCTTTATTGGTTTTATATATTGCAAAAATATTGTATGGGATATGTTGTATTTATGTCCGTGAACAATGATTATCTCATATAATGCTCAAAAGTTAAGTCTATTATGTCTTTATGCAAATATTGATAAAAGATAGAATGAACTTTTGAAAAAATTATGCAGTATTGATCTTTCCCTGATCCACTTTTATGTGAAAGTACTGTATGGCTCCGTAAGTTTTCTTATGTTGAGCATTTCTGATTAAATTAATCAATAAGGTCTTGTGATTAATTTATTCGAGTATACTTGATACAAATCCATGTGATTTGTTAACGTCCAAAGAAATCCTTCTTTTCTTGAAATAGTAAGGTCGCTCATGTTGTTCTTTCGGGAATGACATATAATGGTAGAGAGTTCTTAATTGAACTTGTGCTTAATTTCCAAATATTTGTGGGGAGTGCGGTTGTGGAATATTCTAGGAGTTATCTTGTATCTTTATAAACTCCTTGATGAATACACTAAGTTTCGACTATGTGAAATCATCAAAACAAAATTGATATTTTCTCTTTTAGTCATGAATTATCTCTTTGAGAATTTCATTATGAACCTGTAGTTTTCGTACCTTTGCCAATTTATATTGACAAAAAGAGGGAGAATTATTTGGTAGTTCACACTACATACATATGGTTTACGGATCATTATGTAATAGGGAGTGGTTTTCATTATGAAATAGTAGTATTGACTAAGGGGGAGTGATATATATCACCATAGTATTATTTCAAAGTTGTAATGCAATTGGACTGTGATTCTATATAATAATACTATGACACTGTATAAAAATAATTGAGAACATTTGTTTTCTTATTGTTATGGCTATGGATCTTCAACAAGAATGATGCTGAGTTGAACACGTTCAGAATCGCTGGAGTACTTGGAGTATTGAAGAATTCAAGGAATGTTGAAGAGCCAAGGAAATCAAGCATGATGGATGCGAAGCTACAAAGTTTATTTATTTTGTAATCCATAAGTATTGATAGTTTTGTCACTAAAATTGACAAAGGGAGAGATTGTTAGAGCACTGCTAAGTCGAACTCGCAAGCGTTGCTATCTCAAGCTTGCTTTTCAAGTTCAGTTGATTAAAACTATATACTTGATTTGTAGTCTACTTATAGCTATGTCTAGGATTAGGATAAAATGTGTAGTTGAGCTTTAGACTTCATGGCGTTCACCAATTGAAAACGAAGATCTACTGAGGAGAGCTTGGATGAACTTCATCAACAAAAGGTATGTGGATACTAAAACTTATCTATCACTCAGAAGTATATTCTATTATATCTTCTAATGAGATTAAGTCATATATCTATATAGACTTTTATATTATACACATTTGATATTTCGAGCCGAGTTTATCTCGCTTTTCAATTTCTCGAAATATGTGTTGGAACCTCTTTGCTGTAACTATGTTTATCGTATTCTTGACGAGTTTAGTTGGAAACAATCTATTTGTTGGAAACTATATCTAAAGTCAAAAGATGATCATGTGGAAATTGCCTTGAAATATCTTACATGATTTGTGTGAGACAATCATTTGATGTCGACTTGGAAAGTTTCATATTGATCAATCGATCACTTGAAAATTACTTGAAGCTAATGGTTTGTGCGAGACAACCATTTTCATATCTAAGGATGTTTCAATGATTGAAATGGGAATTTAGAACAATTACCTATGTCTGGATACAACAAGGTATGCATACCCAGTATGCGAACGGTTTCACCTGAGTTAGGTCTGGGATGGTTGTTTGCGAACCGGGTTTGCAAACGGCTGGATAGGCCAAGGTCCGAAGCTGTTGTTTGCGTTCCTGGTTGGCGAACTTGTGCATAAGTTCTAAAATCGGCAATGTATGATTCTCATACTCATGAACTAAAACATTTATGAATTAAGGAATGCAATCTTTTCAAACCGTGGCTTAATATTCATGAATTGATTCTTGTATAAGTACTTTTTACGATTACGAATCAATCCAATTTTGTTTCAATTTTTTCATATATATTTCTATGAGGTAATGAAAAATTGAACAACTCTATTTGAAGCACAGTTAGATTCATTTGATTATCTTTCATAATTGATTGATTATCATATTTGATCTAGAAGTATTAGATGAATATGGTTAAGACAAAAGTGTCCAAATGGCTAACTTAGGTTAATTGTTATTGTGCCAACTCAATATACACGTTTAGGTACGGTTACCCATATATAAATGATGGTATATTTCATTTGTGTGTAACAATTTAAGACCATCTAACAGTGGAGATTAATTTCTTTTTTATTAAGTAGGCTTAGCTTGAATCTTAAATCAGGATTTCATATAACGGTGAATATTGAATGATTTGTTACTAAGCTATCTTGGCTTTGACTGTAAGCAACCCTGATTTGAAAGACTATATAAGGGACAACTCTAACAACTTGATAACCTAATCCCGACACTTTCCTGTGTCCTAGTTGCACACTAGAGTCGATTCTCCTAAACCTAGGTTTTTCCAAATCCATATTAGGAGACTTGAATACTTCATTTCGTGAAGCCAGATCCAACTATTTTCTCTGTAGTTGCATATTCTGATCTTACTTGTTTTATCGTGTTGAGTACTATCTTCTCTAAGATTTGCTCGAGATTTATCTTCGATAGGTAAGATATAAAAAGTAATTACAATAGTTCTTCGTCTCACCCTCTTGTGATTCCGCAATAACTTTTTATGTTAATCAGTTGGGATATTGTGAGGTGATTGATATTTCTAGGATGTTCTTCAGGTGTATAAGACCGGATTATCAATTGGTTCTTGTTCACCTTAATTTCTATCAAAATACGGAACAAAAACCGAATAAAGAATACACATATATGTGGAAGATAGATTTATTTATAAGTATTCGACTTTGGGCCGTAGGAACTCTTAGTTATGGGTGAAATTAGCTAAGGGAATCAAGTGCGCAGAATCCGGCGTGGTTATAGAGGCATAATGAATGCGATTGTACCTTAATCAGTGTGAGACTTGGTTAGGGCTCAACTACATTCCAGTCCGAAGTCAACTTGTAGTAGGCTAGTGTCTGTAGCGGCTTAATACAATATGGTGTTCAAAGCTGGACTAGGTCCCGGGGTTTTTCTGCATTTGCGTTTTCCTTGTTAACAAAATTTCTGGTGTCTTTATTATTTCTTTTCCGTATTATATTTGTTTATATAATTGAAATATCACAGATTGTGAGTAGTTCAATCAGTTGATAAATCCGACCTTGATTGTTGGATATAACTTGATTGACACTTAGGCATTGGTATTTGATACCGTTCAAGTTATTTCTCATATCAATCAGGCTCACGGATTTCTATTTGTTCGATTTGCTGATTGCGTTGAGAAATAGAGATAAATCTCTTTGATGTTTTTCTTGTTTGAGCTCACTTTTAAGTTGGTGCTCTCGAAATTATATTGGAGTTTAGTCCATAAAGATTGCCGAACGAATTATTGGGTGTGGTTGTTATACCCCCGTTTTTTCAACCATCACATGTAACATCACATGTAAATAAGTTCGAAAAAAAAAAAACACAATAACATCAGTTCGTCATACTATGACAGTCTTATTGTTACTTCTGATAACCTTTTCTTTTTCTTTAACCAGAGCTTCCTTATCTTTTTGCAAACTCCAAGATACAACATTTTGATCGTGTAGTAAATCTCTAATGGTCTGGAAAGTTCGTTGTACCTTTACATACTCACATCCAAATGTACCCTTATCAGCTTTCAAAGCACGATTTTTAGCTGCTACAGTGCGATTCTCATCTGTCAGGATTTCTTTTAACTCTTCAGTATTTTGTAATAAATGTATGAAGTGATCCACTTGAAAACCAAGTCTGTCATCTCGACTCATCAAATCAGCATTGTCAATATTCAAGTTATCAATTTGAACTCTCAAATATGTATGCTCGGCAGTAAGACAATCCACTTGGCTCTTCAAGTTCACACTTTCAGTGATGGTATCTTCAGTAAAGAATTTGAATCCGTCGAATTGCATGTCTCTTTTAATACATGGATTTTTTTATTTTTTTTTTGATCGGTAAAGAAATTATATTGATCAAAAAAAGAGGGTATAAAATAATTATACCACCCTTGCCAAAGTATAAGAAAAAGAAAGAGCTCAAAACAAGCTTACAATACTACGATATGTCAAAAAAAAAATTACACCAATTCCGCATCACTTCTTTAGAGTCCACCTCCTTGAACTCTTTGAAAACAAGAGACCAAGTAAACAAAATATACACAACTTTTGAAGCAACGGCGACGGCTTTGTTGTGATTCACTGTAAAGATTCTGTTGTTTCTCTCCTTCCATATACACCAAATGATATCCACCGGAAGAAGTCTCCACATTCCCAATTTCGACTTGTCCGTGATAGAGCAGTGCCATGCCTGGATAACAGGGATCACATCTGCCGGCATTGCGTGCAGCCACTTCAGCTTAGACGAAACAATGTCCAAATCATCTTTGCGAAGGCACAATGAATAAACAGGTGAGCGGTCGTTTCCATGTCAGAACAAAAAACACAATGTCCAGGCATATCCATTCCCCTTCTCAGCAGCATGTCTCTAGTAGCTAATCTCCCGTGAGCGATAAGCCATAAGAAAAACCCAATTTTTGGTGGGCATTTCAAACCCCAGATAAAAGCAAAAACATTCGCAGCAAGAGGCATTTCCTCCAAAGAAAGCTTGTCATAAGTAGAGCTGACTGAAAACTTCCTGTCTGAAGTTAGAGGCCAAAAAAGTACATCTTCCTGGTTTTGGTTTAACTGAATATGATGTAAGTCGGCTAGAAGAAGGTTAAGTTCAATCCTAGCTGCAGAGCTTATTCTTCTAGGAATGGAAAGATTCCAAGAAACCATATTACCTGAAATGGTTGACATGTCTGCCACCGTGCAGTTTTGAGCTCTTGAGCAGGCAAAGAGATTAGGGTAGCAGATCTTGTTGGGTGGTCATACAGCCAGTTTTCTTGCCAGAACTTAACCATCTTGCCGTTGTTAACTTTAAATTAGACCACATTCTGAAAAATGTCGTTGGCCTTCATGATAGCCCTCCACACCGATCTACAAAAAGATCATTTAGGAATTTTTGGCCGCCAAGCCTCATTTCCCGCCCCATACTTCTCTGTTACGATTCTCTTCCACATAACCTCATATTCTGTGGCATATCTCCAAGACCATTTTGAGAGTAAAGATTGATTGAACTGCTGCATGTTTTTGATGCCCAGCCCCCCAAATTTCTTCTTTTTGCATAAGGCAGGCCATTTGATAGGGTGTATTTTTTTTCTCCCTTTGTTGTCGCTCCAAAGAAAATCTTTCATAATTTTGTCAAGCTTATTTCGAACTGAAACTGGCATTACAAAAAGGACATGTAGTATAATGGGAGACTAGCTAGGATACTATTTATGAGAGTAATCTTACCAGCTCTAGAGAGAAGAGGTTTTTTCCAGCCAGGAAGGCATGCTGTGAACTTGTCCACCACCTTGTCCCATTTAGCGATGCCACCGCATTTGTCCCCCAGAGGCAGACCCAGATAAGTTGTAGGAAGAGTGCCACTGTAGCAGCCGAGAATAGAGGCGAAGACATTCAAATTACCCTCGTAGGCTACCCCAAAAATTTGACTTTTGTCGAAATTAATCTTTAAGCCTGTCAGCATTTCGAAAGAAAGCAGGATAAGTCTCAAGTTCTTCACCTGCTCAATGTCGGCATCCAAAAAGATCAAAGTGTCGTCTGCGAATTGCAGATGACTAACAATTAAACCATCGTCCTTGACTTTGAAACCAGAAAGTAGACCTTGCTCTTGAGCCTTTTGAATCATAAAGGCATAGCTTCTCCCACCAGCAGAAATAAGAATGGGGAAATCGGGTCCCCTTGCCTTATGCCGTTGCTGCTTTTGAAGTATCCAGTTGCACTCTCGTTGACAAGGATGGAGAATCTTGAGAATTCTACGCAACACCTTATCCATTTCCGCCAGTTAGATCCAAATCCCATTAGCTGAAAATTTTCATCCAAAAAATCCCAGTTAACATGGTCGAAGGCCTTTTCAAAATCCACTTTACAAAGGATACCCGGTTTGCCACTCCTAATTCTTGAGTCAATGAGCTCATTAGCGATTAGGACTCCATCAAGGATTTTCCTTTTCTTCACAAAGGAAGATTGGTGCTGGGAAATGATAACCGACAGAGTTTCCTTGAATCTGTCAGCAAGAATTTTCGAAACAATCTTGTAAGCCCCATGGATGAGACTAATTGGTCTCAAATCCTTAATTTCTTCAATTGAATATTTTTTTGGAATTAGAGCAATGAAGGTGTTCTTCAGTCTCCAATCAAGAAAAGACTTAACCTGCAACTCTTTTACAACATTTAAAAAATCAGTTTTGAAGAAATCCCAACAAATAAGGTAAAAAGTTATTGGGAACCCGTTCGGCCCCGGGGCTTTGTTTTGCCCAAGATTTTTAATAGCCGCCAAGCATTCACCCTCATCAATGTCTCTTTCTATCCAGGTACTCAGCTCTTCAGAGATGCTTGGGAAATGCATTCCTTCCATGTTCACTGTTCTCTGAGGTTGAGATTGAAAATGTTTTTGAAGAAGTCCACAATGCCGTTCTTGATGACATGTTCATCCGAAGTAAGAGTACCATTCACCATTATGGATCCAATGTAGCTTCTTCTTCTCCTGTCATTTACAATCCTATGGAAGTATTTAGTGTTGTTTTCAAAGTCTTTGATGTGTTTCACTCTTGCCCTACTTCTTAACTTTTCTTCTCTAAGGATTGTTAACTTGCAGTATTCTTGCCTCGCCGTAGCTCTCTCCTCCCACTGCGCTTCAGTGAGACCATCATTCGAGCTTTCTAGCAAATCTAGTTCAACGAAGATATCTTCCAGTTCTTCAAGCCTTAACTCCAAATCTCTAAAATGCACTTTACTCCACTCTTTCAAGGAAGGTTTAAGCAGCTGCTATTTCTTGCAAAAAACAAATCATGCACTTCCTGTCATAGAAAACGAAAGCCATTTTTATTTGACAAACGGGAGGAAATTTGGATGAGAAAACCAGAAATACTCACAGCGGAAGGGCGAGGGTACATGCTTCACTCCATCACAGATTAAAGCAATTAGATTATGGTCAGAGCAGGGGCGGGCTAGAGCTTGTTGGATAACTTGAGGATAAAAACTTTCCCAAGAAGAAGAAATTAGAAATCTATCAATGCGACTTCTTATACTCTGAACTTGATTTTTTTTCCAGGTGTAATTTGCTCCCAAGAGAGGAAGATCAATTAGCTGATGCCTAGAAATGAATTGATTAAATTTTCTCATACCAGAGGACAAATCACCACCTGAGATTCTTTCATGCGAGAATCGTATCTCATTGAAATCCCCTCCAATTACCCAAGGGAGATTCCACAAACACCTGACCTCTTCTATCTCTCTCCAGAAAAGCTTCACTTCATCCGAATTAGAAGCACCGGGCGCATACACCCCTGTGAGCATCCACTCAAAAGGATTGGAGATTGATTTGCAGTGAAGTGTAATGGAGTAAGGCCCTATTAAAGAATCAATAACCTCCACCTTAGAAGAATCCCACATGCAAAGAATCCCACCAGAGCTACCTTGAGAAGGAGAGTCCAGCCATTTAACATGCTTGTTACTCCAGCATTGCCAAACCAGTAAATCACTACATTGTTGAATTTTAGTCTCCTGAAGCATAATAATGTGTGGTTTCCACTCCTGAATCTTCTTTTTTTACAATGTCTCTCCGGTGCAAGTCGTTAAGACCTCTAATATTCCAGTTAACAGTTTTAAAATCCATTAAGGAAGAAAACCAAAAAACCAAACAAGTAGGAGGCACTATTAATGTACCTTCTTGTTCTCCATAATGAAGTTGTGAAGATAACTTCTTAGAGTGTCCATCATAGCATCATCGATCTCATCCTGTGAACCAGTGAAATGAATACCCAGTTTTGGGCAAATATGCACCATCTGCATGATAACCTTTTCAAAATCTTGTCTCAGAGTTGGGTCGACCTTCAATTTTAATGTGCTCCATTTCTCCGATGTTGTTAAGAAGAAGTCGAAAGTCCGATTAGAATCTTTGGTAACCCTGTTTTTTTGAGAAGCTAAGCTGTTTGTCACTGGCTTCACAGTAACAACATCATTCGTATCGATCATTTGAAGATAGGGGATAGAGACCGCTGTATTTAGAAATTCATTAATGTCATTTTCTGTTCGAGGAGGGTGGATAATAGCCGTTGTGGATGCTTCATTTGTATTTGAAGAGTCATTGGACGTTGACGTCACAGCTTCCTCACGGTCAAAAATATGGCCGTTACTCTCCATCACGGGTTCAGAGATAGAAATATCCGAATTCGTATCTGTATCTGTTACCGAACCCGAATCCGTATCCGCAGCTGAGATCGAGTTTCGCGCCCTCTTTCCACTTGAATTAGAATTTGATTTGAAAATTGAATCTGAATCTGGAATGATGGCTTTTGCTTTTTCCGCATGAGAGAATTTCCTGAACATGTCTCTTCTGTGTGTATCAAGTGGTCTTAAAATATTCCTATGAATTTTTGACCAGTCAGCTTTGAATGCGAAGTTAGTTACCGGTTCTTCCTCCGGCGAGTTTGCCGTTATGAGCTCCAAATTCTGAACCTTAACTTTGTGTTTAGAAAGATTGAAAACTCCATGAAAGACCTTGAAAGAGGTAATAAAAACCGGAAAAGAAAAATCCCCAAAACGGAAGTTGAGGGAAGTATTAAGGCCGTTGTAATTCTTGACCTTGATTCTGATTGCTGAAGCATCTTCCCAGTTAAGAGTTGATGAGTGAACCTCCAGCAAGCCTCCAAAAAGGCAACCCAACTCGTCAAAGAGGTTATTTCCCCATAAGTCGAATGAAGCTCCTTGAACCTCCATCCATGTCCCCTCCGGATTGAGAGACGGTAGCATAACAGAATTCGATGTATTCCACCAAGGCATGAGTCTAATGAAACAGCCATCCAGATCCCAGTGTCCCCTGCTAAGTAATATCTTTTTATCGTCTAATGAAGCGAAGAAAAAAGCCTTCTTAGAAGCGAATGGAAAGATATCAAAGCCAGTATCAAGTGAGAAACGTTTTGCGATTTCGACTCCTATCGAGTTCCAGGAAGAAACTTCAATCGAAGTTTCTATGATGATTGCGTGGTCCCATTTACCATCTGTGGAGGCCTGTGCTTGTTTTCCCATGGAGAAACCTTCTGAGTCCTTAGAGTTAACATGATGCTGCTCAATCGTTTTGGAAGTTTCCTCGGTGTGGGTAACCGCCCTTATCTCAACCACAGGTCGCACTGGTTTAGAAGACTGCGGATTAGAACATGAAGATGAATCTTTCTGCATAAAGATGTTAGAGAAGCCATGGACAAAAGGTAACCATTTGGATGAATCATTTTCCGCTGGGAAACACATATAGTGCTTAACCTTCTCACAAGAGTAGGAAACACGAAAGAACTCACCAAAATTATTTTGATCACGGGAGAAAAGTATGTGCTCAGGTCCTCTATGAAAGGTCCAGTACCATTTTCCATAAAAGCTTTTCTTAGTTTCTCGTTTCATGATGTTCTTCATCCAAATAACCCCTTCATTACTGATTTCAACCTGCAAGACCTTCTTTGTGTCCCTAGTTTTCTCGTCAAAGAAGATGTTGTGTGATCTAGAAGTGAGAATGAAAGACTTATACTTGCAGTCAATCACAACCTGTTGTCCTGAGTTAACAATCTTGCTCCTGTTATTTTTCTTCTTTGAGACTGTTGTCCATTCCTGTGAATCCTCCTCTTTTGAGACGCTTGCATTTGTTGAGCTCCGAACCTTGTCAACCCAAGATGTAGATCCTTCCTGTGCCCTTCCCGTGCCCTGAAAACCCTGCCTGCTCTTCTGATTTGAATACAGCGATATTTATATAGGAATAACCTAATGTAGGTGTAAATTATCTACAAACCCATGTGGAAACATCCTGAACCGGTGTACCCAGATACGAAGAGACGTGAAGTATAGAGCGAAGATTATCGGGCGCGAGATTTAAGGAGCCACGTGGATCGGGCGTAATAATGTCGGACAAGACTTGACCCAGACTTCTGATAAAGCTGACAGGATAAGGCGTGGCGGGTCAAACGAGGAACTATGGTCAAACGAATAAAGAAGAACGGGTCACATCGGATAACCATAAAGACGACAGAAAAGATAGGCGAAATCGCGTTAATAATGCACCTAAAAAGATTGGCCCGAACGGAGGATAGGCGAGGAGTCAGGATACATCGGCCATATGAGACGACGTGAACCGTCCCGATCACAGAACTGCTAAATAGATGTAACATGACCAACACCTTAATTTCGTTGTATAGAACTTCTCCTATAAATAGAGGGACTTGTATTCAAGAGAGGTAGGTTGTATTTTGAGGGAGAGAAAAGGAGAGAAACTCGAGTAAGCACGAAGAAGAAGAAAAGTGAGTAGTAAGTGCATCTTGTAAGGAAATCCCACGGAGAGTAACACCTTTGTAACACTTCAAAGTAATAAGATTCATCCTTTCACCCCCGTGGACGTAAGTAATCATACCGAACCACGTAAATCTTGTGTTCATTGTGGAGTGTTTACTTTCATTTGAGATGAGCATTGCGTTTCTATCCTTTGGATGTAGTTTGTAATAAAATGCATCTACACCTAATATGAAGAACTGAAAAGTGAAGGAGTGGAATAAGTGTATGCGAAGAGAATAAAAAATTTACCCATGAGTTCACGGTTCCTCGCACGAAGAGTAGTAGTTGCGTTGGATTTTGTGGTTAACTGTTCTTGAAGTTTGGATATCTCCCCTTGAAGTTAGGAGTTTTTCTCATTTTGTTCTTCTTGCAAAAGTTCAGAATGACATTATCCTTCCAATTACACTAGGAGACGGCGGTACTCCTAAAATTCATGAGGAAACATTAATAAAGGTAGTACGAGAAGTAAAGAAAACTAATGAGATAAAAATAATGTTTTACCAGGTATTCGAAACCACAATGTTGTTTATATCTCAAAGAAGAAGCGATGAATTAGAACACAACTTCGTCATTGCATCACAAACTTTAGAGATATCGGGATCATCATTAGATGATTGAGCATCCCTAGATATCTTCTCCACGAAGTCAGTATCAGCGTAAGCATCATCAAAAATAAAGGTATCGGACCTACGTGTTTGCTTTTCCTTCGATGAGGACATTCTTTTGTTTGTAAACTGCAATTCATTAGTATTTGTATTAGCAAATAGCGTGAGAGCGTCTGCAGCGGTGCGACTAAGAGTAAAGACTAAAAAGTAAAAAAAAAGAACATATTTGGGTTTAGTCCGCTGAGTGAAGCAGTGGGGGGCGAGTAAATTTGGTCAAGCGTTGGTAAAGATTACGCTCGGTGTGGGGCGTTGGTAAAGATTACGCTCGGTGTGGGGCGTTGATATAGTTTACGCTCGGTGTAGGGCGTTGGTAAAGATTACGCTCGGTGTGGCCGTTGATATAGTTTACGCCTGATGACCCGGAGACGTTGTTCACGTAATAAAAAAAAAAAAAAAAAAAAAAGAGTGATATGGGGCGGGGGTATAGTTACCGCCCCATACTAATTAAAATAAAAAAAAAAAAAAAATGGGGCGTTGTTATAGTTAACGCCCCATGCTAAAGAAGAAGAAATGGGGCGGTGACTTCAGGTGTGCTCGGTGTGGGGCGTGAACTTCAGGTGCGCTCGGTGTGGGGCGTTAAGTTTACGTGTGCTCGGTGTGGGCCGTTAAGTTTACGAACGCCCGAATAAATTTAAGTTTGGTCTTGGTCGCGGACCAAATTTGGTATGGTCTGGGATTTAATCTTTACTCCGTCCCACTACGTCTCTGCTAAAGACCAAATTTTTACTTTTGGTCGTCCGCTGGAGACGCTCTGACATAAGATACATATTCTTTTTTATTTTGAATGATGCTTTCAGAATAACAATCATATAACTAACGTAAATCATTAGTTACAGCAGTAACCACTCTGAGATTTACCACCTGTTTTTACCGTCTAAGTTCCCATCAGTTCCTAAAACTGAAATCCCATCTATGCCAAAACCTAAACTGTCGTCATGCCAAAAAATGAAGCGACATCTTCTATCTATAAGACACCTGAAACTTTATCGAGACCTACATTACCCCAAGTCTAATTCCCGGTAGACCTAATTATTAGGCAACCATGTATATTCCTAAACCCGATGCATTTAGCATTGGATAACATATTAATCTTTTTATAGGAAGTCAATGGCGTGCAATGTATAAATGCAAAAATAAAATGCATAGGCATGGAATTTTGTTGTGATGAAAATCTAATCTAACAAATGACCCGAGTGTAATGTAATTGAACAAAAATCTTTTCTTCCTCTATTTGTTCCTTCTTTCGATACATGTTACATGAAAGAATATCTGAAAATTAGGGACAATGAAAACTCAAAAGCACTATAACGCACTTCTGCAATTTACAACATTGTGCGGTTATGTGTAATTCCGATACTAAAATGCTTGTCGTTGACTTAAACCATGAAGAAATTCATGGAGGGCAGGTGTAAATACTACAAAATTCAGAAGAACACTTAATAACCAAAAAGTACTATTTCGTTATGCAATTTCTTTCAGTGAAATGCATCAGATACTTACATCTTGGCTGCATGCGTCCTTGATGGCGTGTGGAATAGAGTAACGTCCTAAGAGTTGCAATATTGTTGAGAAGATTTCCCACAACCATATGTGAGAAATATCAGAAAAACTATTTTGTTATTGAAAGAATTGTTAAAGATTACAGACTGACTTTTTGGTTTTTATATTGGTCTTATTATTACACCAATGATAGACTTATCATTACAAGACTTTGACTAATCTGAAAGTCAAGAGTCAACAAGACTTGACTTGACCATATTACTTAACAGCCCCCCTCAAGTTGATATTGGCAGCCACAGAGATCAACTTGAATAACAACAACTAAAGAAAACAGTAAAACCAGTAAGTAAAGAAGATTCATTTGTCAGAAGAGAGTTCTTCTTCAGCAATAGTACATGAAGAATTTTGACACTCAGAAGTATTTGAAGTACCTCCCAGTAGTTGTTGAAGCAAAGAAGTAAAAAGAGGAGAGCATAAGCCTTTGGTGAAGAGATCTGCAATTTTTCTTTCAGAAGGAATATGTTGAATCTTCACAAAACCTGAATCAACCAAATCTCTTACCACATGATACTGCACCTCTATATGCTTGGCCCTGGAATGAAAAACAGGATTAGAATCCAAGCAAATTGCAGAAGTATTATCACAGAAAATTTGCATTGGTAGTTGAACTGAAATCTGCAATTCCTTAAACACATTAAACAACCATTCTAACTCAGAAGTAGTTACTGATAAGCATTTGTACTCTGCTTCAGCAGATGACCTAGAAACAGTTGGTTGTTTCTTACTAGACCAAGAGATAAGAGAACTTCCAAGAAAAATAGCAAAACCAGATGTAAATCTTCTTGTGTCTGGACAACCAGCCCAATCAGAATCTGTATAGGCTTGTACAGTTGAGATATTTCCTTTGTAAAGAGTAAGTCCAACTCCAATAGTACCTTTCAAGTATCTCAGTATTCTTTTAACTTAATGATAGTGAGTATCAGTTGGAGCATGCATAAACTGAGAGACATAATTAACCCCAAAAGCAATGTCAGGTCTAATATTTGTTAAGTATTGAAGACTACCAACAATTATCCTATATTCTGCTGGATTTTCCAATAGCATACCATCATGAATTGAAGCTCTGGATTCCTTAACTACAGGTGTAGAACAAGGTTTGCAATCAAGCATATTTTACTTTTTGAGAAGTTCTAAAGTATATTTCTTCTGTGTAAGAAACAAAGTATTCTCAGTTCTGTGAGCTTCAATACCCAAGAAATAACTCAAATCCCCTAACTGTTTCATAGCAAACTCAACACTCAATGCTTGAACAAGTCTATCCATAGCAATAGTATAATTACCAGTAAGAATAATATCATCAACATACAAAAGAAACACCAGGATTTCAGAAGAAGAAGTAAAGATAAACATTGAATGGTCACAAACTGATCTTGTGAAACCATATTGAAGTAAAAAAGTACTAAACCTCTCAAACCAAGCCCTTGGTGCTTTCTTAAGACCATATAAACTCTTCTTCAACAAACAAACATGATATGGAAAATCAGGGTCTACAAAACTCTATGGCTGTGCCATATAAACTTTTTCAGTTAAAAAACCATGCAAAAATGCATTAGACACATCCAGCTGTTTTATGCTCCAGTTTTGAGAAACAGCTAAAACCAACACAATTCTTACTGTAGTAGCCTTAACTACATGACTAAAGGTTTCTCCATAATCAACTCCATCTTGTTGATTATATCCCAAAGCAACTAATCTTGACTTGTATCTATCAATAGTACCATCTGCTTTATGTTTAATCTTATACACCCATTTGCAACCCAAAACATTCATGTGAGGTTCTGATTTTACTAACTCCCAAGTATCATTATTCTTTAAAGAAGTATGCTCTTCCTTCATTGAGACTTTCCACTGAGGTATTTTAATTGCACTCTTAAAGGTTTTAGGTTCAGTAGGAGCGTCTAACAAAGAAGAATAAGCAACTGGAATAGGATGTTGTACACTATAATACATGACATGATCTGGAAAATTTTTGTTTTTAACAATGCCTCTCATAGACCTGGTTACAATGGGACTAGAAAGTTCAGAGGGAGAAGATAAATCAGTAATTATAGGACTTGATAAAGAAGATCTATTGATTTTAGATGCATGAGAATAATAAAATTCTGTCTCTAAAAAGACAACATGTCTTGAAATATGAAGTTTTCTTGAAACTGGATCATAACACTTATACCCTTTGTGTAAAGGACTATAACCAATAAACACACACTTGAATGACTTAGGAGAAAGTTTATCTTGTCTTGAATGACCCAAAAAAGGATAACAGACAGTGCCAAAAACCTTAAGAAAATTATAATCAGGTAAAGCAGAATGCAAAACTTCAAAAGGAGATTTATTTTGAAGAAGTGGAGTTGGTGTTCTGTTGATGAGATAAGTTGCAGTAGAGAAGGCATCATACCAAAAATATTTAGGAAAAAAAGAGTTGAAAAGCAAAGTGTTTCCCATCTCAGTAATATGCCTATGCTTTCTCTCAGCAAGGCCATTTTGCTGAGGAGTATTTGGACAAGAAATTCTAATGTTAATACCACTAGATATAAGAAAAGCACCCAAAACACCTTTAACAAGTTCACTAGCACCATCGGTTTGAAAAGATATGATTTTTGTAGAAAACAAAGTTTCAGTCAAGTTTTTAAAATGTTGAAAACACTTTAAAGCATCATTTTTCAGTTCCATTGGATATATCCAATGAAACCTACTAAAATCATCAATGAATAAAATGTAATATTTATAACCTTGTAAAGAAGAAACTGGTGATGGTCCCCATTCATCACAATGAATTAATGACAATGGTGTAAGAGCATGAGAAGGAGACAAATGGAAAGGCAGTCTTTTGCTCTTGGCAATTTGACAAGAATGGCATAATGATGGAGTAGATTTTGAAGACTGTATAATAATATTTTTGGATGAATGAAGTTGAATAATAAGAAGGATGTCCTAATCTACAATGCCAAATCTCAGGAGAAGCATGTAAAGCAGAATAAGCATGATGAAAACTTAAAGAGGAAATGAGATATAAGTTGTTAACCATTCTACCCTTAGCTAAGAGTGCGTCAGTAGACAAGTCTCTTATTTCAAATCCTTGAGGATCTAATATAAAATAGCACTGATTATCTGATGTAAACTGACCCACTGACAACAAGTTATGTTTTATATCAGGTACATGAAGTACATTTTGTAACTGAAAACTAGATTGAGAAGTATGCAAACTAGAATTTCCAGTTAAAGAAATGGATAGGGACTTACCATTACCAATTTTAACTGACTCCTTGCCTTTGTAAGAAGAAAGATTTTGCAATAAAGAAGCATCCCATGTCATATGAGCAGAAGCTCCAGAATCTGACAGCCACACAGTAGAGCTAGAAGGATCATCATTCATCTGAATTGAATTAGTTCTCTGACTTGCAAAAGCTTGTGGAGTATAAGAAGTAGAAGCTTCATTAACATGCTGAGAAGGCTCAGAAACACTAAAAAATCCAGAATATGAAGAAGGATAATATTTGAAATGACACATGCTTGCATAATGTCCCTTTTTTCTGCAAATTTGACAATCAACCTGTGATAAATCAAACTTTCTAGACCCACCAGTTGATGTATAACTACTTCCTGGATCATAGGTACTTTGAGAATTAGAAGAACTGTTATTCTGTCCACTTCTATTTTCATTACCTCTTCCATAAGGAAAAGTAGACCCATTCTTTCTTTTACCACCATTAGCATTATAACCCTGCCCTGAGTTAGAATTACCACTTCTTGCATAAAATCCAGTATTATGTTGATTATCATAAACTCCAGTAGTAGAATAATCTTGATCAGATAACCATTGTTCATGTGTGAGTAATCTTGCCTTCAATTCACTAAAGGTGTATGGATTATCCCTATTTTGAGCAGAAATAACAAAATTATCATATTCTCTACCCAAACCATTCAGGACATGCATTATTAAATCAGAAGAACTAACTTTCTCTCCAATTGCAGCTAATGAATCTGTTATAGTTTTAATCTTCTGTAAATACACCAGAATACTCAAATTGCCTCTCTTGAGACCAAATAATTGTGCTCTTAACATATTGCTTCTTGCTCTATATTGTGTTTGAAAACAAGATTCAAGAAATACCCTTATTTCTCTTGATGTGTTTAAACCTAGAACATCTCCAGAAATTGAGGGTGTAAAAGTATCTTTCAAACAACTAATAACAAATCTATCCATTTTCCTCCAATGAACCCATCTGGGATTTAAACTCAAAACACCATTAACCATGATTCTTTCTTCAGGCATTTGAATTTCACCATTTATATTACCATAAAGATCAGTAGTGATCAAAATTGACTCAAACTGATCACGCCATAGAATAAAATTGGTGTTATCTAACTTTAGGGAAACAAAGTTAGTAATATTTGTGAAAGGAAGTGTAAAGTTACCAATATCGATTCTTTGATCTGTGAAGCCATTGTTGAATTCGTATTATTTGATACTGTATTAACACGATTGCTCTTTCGAACCATAAAATTTCAAAGAATCTTGAGAAAGATGTTGAATCTTGAAAGAAAAATTTGTATATAAAAGTTGCTTTGAATATGTAAATTTGAATCAGCTAAAAGAGTATTGAAAAATTATTGAGCTGTTGATTTTAGATTTTGTAGGATTTGGATCTAAACCTATCTGATACCATGAGAAATATCAGAGATGAATGATTGAGACAGAAAAACTATTTTGTTATTGAAAGAATTGTTAAAGATTACAGACTGACTTTTTGGTTTTTATATTGGTCTTATCATTACAAGACTTTGACTAATCTGAAAGTCAAGAGTCAACAAGACTTGACTTGACCATATTACTTAACAATATGTATATATAGATTGCTAGTTAGAACTTAGAAATACAAACCTTTTTCATCGTTTCGGTTGGAGTTTCAAACTTCACGTAAATAGACCTGTGAAATGATTATGCTTAAAGCACACATACAATGCGATAGAAATATACTAACTTTTACTTAACTCTAGCAAGTATGGGTGGTTGCACTCATCTCACTTGTGAAACGAAATTAAAAATCCCAATCAAACGAAACTCTTACATTTTGATCAGCGAAAACACTTAATT
Organism: Papaver bracteatum; assembly: GCA_023529315.1. Lineage (NCBI taxonomy): Eukaryota > Viridiplantae > Streptophyta > Magnoliopsida > Ranunculales > Papaveraceae > Papaver > Papaver bracteatum. Next base: position 1,715,013 of record JAJJWX010001467.1, read on the forward strand.
AACTTTTTACTCATAACTTATAAATATAGATGGATACATTGTAGTATTTGATTGCGGACTCATAGGTCTTGTTTGAGATAGTGACTCATAGGTCTTGTTTGAGATAGTGACTCATAGGTCTTGTTTGAGATAGTTTCTACATAATTTTCGTGTTAATGCCAGAGGATATTAACTCGAAGTTATGCACTTTAAATAGGCTCACTAATGATTTCACAATGACTGCAGTATGTTATCTTATAAAATCAAATCATAGTATAAGAATGCACGACCAGCTTAAAGGAACGAAAACCATGTCAGCACCATAGACCGCCTCTTCCATCACGTCTTTGCTTTGCTTGGCAAAATTCATACCAACATCAAATATTCCCACCAGCACCAAGTCCCCTTGTTATCTCCTCACCAATCTCCAACCGAGGCGACTTCCTCATGGACTAAATATTCGTGTTTACAGTCCAAAACTCCACTCCTTCCATCGAACTTCCAATTGTTCTATAAAGGGCATTCGAACAGTCACCTCCAAAAGGGCCAAAACCTATAACTTTGAGCTGAACTTCACCGTCATTTTTTCAATCAAACGAACCCATTAGCTATCTTAAGAAAACTAACTGTGGTTCCTACAAATTTGTAGATGATCGGTTACCAAAATCAGCGTGGGCTCCGTGAAGATTATATTTGTAGATTTTAAACAATTGAGGATACAAAAAATTTACGTTCATCTAAATCAAGTGAAGTTGCAAAAATCACAACTACTATACTCCATTAAATACATCATATAGTTTGAATCCATAACCTCATACATGACTTAAGACAGTCTCGGGTCCAAATCTAAAAGTACAACGTCTCCGAAATTGTATAGAAATCAACATCCTTCATACAAACACCACAAAATCCATAGTCCAAGAAATGAATCAGTTGCATCCCTTCACGCATTTTACAATGTAGTTGGAGAACAGGAGGAAAAGAAGTAAAAACGTGGATAACAATAAAAAAAATATCTGAACTAGTACTCGTATATTTCACCAATCTTCGGACTAGTTTGTCACCAACCTGTAGTCAATGGCATCGCATGCCGAGGAAGAAGCCCCTGGCTTTCATGGTCCTTTTTACCTGTAAGATTCAGGACGCTTTGGCTTGCTCTGGACAACTGTTTCAATCCTCTCCAACATTTCAGGTGTAAGCCTTGGAATGAGATCAACAGCTTTCATGTTTTCCACTATCTGCACAGTGCGACAGCATCATTGCATCAGAAAAGTAGAATTCATTCATAATACCAAAGAAACAAAGATATATGTTCCATATTCCCGAGAAACACTAGTCACCAGTAATAAGATCCGACTCAGTAATGCAGGTAAAACTTACTTGAGCCTCCTTGGTAGCACCAGTTATAACGGACGAAACATTAGGATTTGATGCACACCAAGCAATTGCAAGTTGAGATAAAGGCACATTAAGCTCCTTCGCAATTGGTTCCAAAGCAGCAACTTTTTTCAGCACGTCGTCAACCAGTGACCTGCTTGCAAGGTTCTGCAAAGAATGAAAATGCAGTCAAGATATGTTGTACACTCATCACATATTAATATTAAGAAAATAATCATTCTGGTTTCACCCCTTCATTCACTTCGGTGATGTACAACATCAGTCGCATGTAGCTCAAAGTGTGAGGCCTTTGATTATCAAAGGTTATGCTACTGATTTGATGGAAGAGTCACATGAAGTGATGGGCGTGATGCATCTGAGAAGATGATAAAAATCATGACATGGCCTGAGGTTAATAGTAAGTAAAACCGCTAATCAACCGACTATTATAACAAGAAACACAATGTGATTCATCAGGGCCAAGTACTATCACAAAGCCCAGTATTATTTAGTGAGACAGATAGGCTCTTGGTCTGGTTATGATGGATCATATACAATGCATGATCATATACAATACATCTCAAACATGAATACTGTACTTCATTGTCTTTGCGGAACTTAAAGATAGATCTCAAAGTAGATAAGCATTGATGGTATAGCAGGCCTTGCATTGCTAATACTGAATGTTGGACTTGTAGCACATCAAATGGTGAAGGTGATCTCTTGGAACGTCATTATGTTTCATTGATATCTCGAATACCTATTTCACCATATAAATATAATCTTATGACATTAGGAAGTCCCCATCATACAAAAACTTAAATGCGCGTCTTTATGCTCCACTACGAACTTTCTGGCTATTTTGGTACCGATTATTGAAATACCAATCCTTAGTTATCAATGGTTGCACACCCTTCTATTGTTGAACAGCTAGGGTCAGATACAAGAGAAAAGTATTCATCGTTCTATAAAGTTTTATTCTCTTATTGTTACCCTTTCCAACTGGTTAAGTATGTCTTGCTTAGTCGCAAATATTGATTTCTACAATCTCTTTGGCACAGAAATTTATCTCACCTTCTGAATGTAGGGTCATTTGTTCTGTAACTTCTGCTTCCATTAGCTATAACTATTTGTACCTACAAGAATCATAATGCCGGCTAGCCCGGGAATCTGTTACTTATTTAGATACTCCCTCCGTCCCACTATTAGATGACCTATTTAGTTTAAAATTTTGTCCCACTATTAGTTGACCTATTTCATTAAACAAGGGAATATTTCTAAAATTATCCTTTTGATTGATTAATGGTAGTATAAGAAATATGTATAATTTGATATCCATGTTTATATTCGTTACGTTGGTGTTTTAAAATGCTTTTCAATTATACAAAGTTTACGAAAATATATGGTATAATTTGAGAGATAAATCATTTCTAAATTTTATAAGTTATTATCCATAAGGGTATAATTGTAAAAGATACTTAAAAATACTGCCTTCCACTCATTGCCTTAAAAATTGTGCAAACTTGAACTAGGTCATTTAATAGTGGGACGGAGGGAGTATTTAGTTATATGACTCATTATAAATGCTAATGTGTTTAAAGATGTAGAAAGATGAATAAATGTTTATAGTAAGTTTATACAATAAGACAATAAAAGTATTTAGAAAGTGCTCGGGAAAACATTATTGATACTCGGAGAACCTCAGAAAAGCCTTTTACCTTGTAATTCTCTAGAGCAAACCTACTGTCTGATGGAATATTTTTATTATTGTACTTCCCGGTAAGAACTCCAGATGCAAGTGGACTCCATGTGGTAAGACCTATACCGTAGCTGGTGTAAAGCGGTAGATACTCTGATTCGACCTGGATCAACAAATAAAATCAGAAAATGGGGAAACGCATATAGCTTAAAACACTTTACATATGGACAAAGCCTTCTCCTTTTATGCTTTCTAATTAAGTAGATCAAAACTAGATCCAATTGATGCACCGAGTTCAACTCAAGGAAAAATCATTTACTGTAACTAAAATCCTATTTTGAGTATCACTGTATCTCTCATGCCAGTTAGCTAGTGTCCCAAATAAGCGCAAACACATATATCCAATCTATCTGCCAAATATACAAATAAAGTGTCCTTGAATAGACTCCAAGTTGGCAATTATTTTCTAGAGATCTTTTGTCCTATGTATTGTTGAGGAAGGACGACAATAATATTAGGATATGCAATTAGATAACCTTTTCATAACTGCTGCACAACTTCTAATTTATGCAAGAGCCATAGATGTTGAAACATTTTCACCCCAATGTGCGTGAAATGACTCCAAATTTTACCTATTTGAAGACATCTTCATTGTCCCAACACAGAAACATACTCACCCAATTTTGTCGCAACTTAAGAGAACCTATATATCAACCTTACTCTACAAAGTTATAATGGATTTCTCCCTAAACACACCTGATTATACCCATCCTATTTAAAATATAATAATAGACAGAAGTAGATCACTCATATAATGAAGTAAAACACCAGACACAAAAATTAAATATCACAAGTATGTACTTGGCTAACAACTACATACTTCCCTATCAAAATCAAACTATCAAAAGATGTTTTTAAAATGATAAAAACAATTGATCCAACCAGATCCATCCTATATAGACTAAACCCACATCACAAAAATCATTCAAATCTTGAGAAACTAAGAAAAAAAAAGAAAAAAAAATCAGAAAAATGCATTTCAAAAATGAAAAATAAAAAGTCTGACCTTGTGTCTAGAGAGAAGATTATACTCAGGTTGTTCAACAACAGGACCAACGAGATCTAATTTTTCAGCAACAGCCCAAGCTTCGGTGATTTGTTGAGCAGACCATTCACTAGTACCCCAGTAAAAAGCCCAACCATGATCAATAACATAATTCATAGCTCTAACTGTTTCTTCAATAGGTGTTGAAACATCAGGTCTATGACAATACAATATATCAACATATTCCATATCTAATCTTTTTAATGAAGCTTTAGTTCCTTCAATAATATGCTTTCTTGATAATCCTTTATCATTTGGACCAGGTCCACCCCAAAATATTTTGGTAGATATAACAATATCTGATCTCTTCCATCCTAATTCTCTAATAGCTTGACCCATGATTTCTTCAGCTCTACCATTTGCATAAACTTCAGCATTATCAAAGAAATTAACACCATGATCTTTACAACACTGTAGTAATGTTTTTGCCTCTTTAACATCTAACTGATTTCCAAAACTCACCCATGCTCCATAGGATAGTTGGCTTACTTTTAATCCAGATCTACCCAAATTCTTATATTGCATTTTGTTTTTGATATCCTTCGTATCCATTATCTTTAGATCTTGAAAATTGGAAGTATGTTTTGTTTGCCTGTTTGTTTGATATAGGGAGATAAAATGGGATTTTTTTCAGTACTGTGTAAGCAAAGTAAAGGTTTAAATGAGAATACTATTTTTGGGCTGCACTGGGGGAGAGTTTTTGGGGCTAAATTACTAAGTGGAACTTAAATGTTATAGATGGAGATTAGTTTTGTGTAAAAGTTCAAAAATACCCTTTATAATTTTAATTTATTTCTCTTATATCCTCTTATTAACTACTTAATTTAATTTAAAAAGGATTACATAATTGAATCAAGTTCATTCTCAATATGAACCAAAAAATTGGATGGGAGCCGAGTAACAAGCTGTGCTCCAATCCCTTTTTGAATAACCACCCCTAGCCTATGGAAAAGATAATCTCCTACCTTGACATTCGCATCATGAAAGGGTATCAGAAGGTGCGAAAAACCTAGGGTAAGTGGTTAAACAGAAGCTCTAAGAGAGGGGAATGAAATGAGAACGATTACAAGATTAGAGGATGGAGAGAAAATGGATTGGTCAGCTGAAATCCAATTCCCTCTCACAAGAACCCTAAAATCGTCAAAATCGCCCCCTCCGTATAAAAAAAAAAAAAAAAACTGAACATTAAAAGAAAGAAAAACTGCCCCCTCTTCTTCTTATTCTTTCCTTCTTCTTATTTTCTTCTTCCATTGAACATTTTTCAACGATTAATCGTCGATTCAAAAAAAAATCGTCGTCGATTAAACTCATTCTATAAAACCATGAAAGAAAAGGAAAAATTAGGTCAATCTTCGTCGAATCAACCTCCTACTGAAGCAAAGAAACCAACTTCATCAAATGAAGATGGAACTGAAGATCAAGAAGAAGTGAATGAAGGAGATCCACCAGCCACCGAGACTCCTGATATGACATCAATAAGGTATGAATTCAAAAACCCAGTCTTTATTTAAGCGTTTCATTGATTATTCAGTTGGTTTCGAAAATTTTAGGTCTGAAAAAATGGTTTCTGAAAATGCTTACGGCTGGGAGTTCTTTGGAATTATTGATTTCCAAGTCGTTTAACAATTACACGGTTGGGATATCTAAGAACTCCCAGCCATAACTAAATCGACGTGTACGAGATTTAGAATTCCTATCCGTAACTAGTTGTATACGGCTAGGATATTCCTAGCCGTATATTCTCCTGTGTTCTTTTTTTTTAGCGGTTGTATGGTTACGTAATATTCAGTTTCCTAGCAGTTTATGTACTACGGCTTGGAATTTCCTAGCCGTATTTTTGGCCTGTGTTGAGTAGTGAACTAGCAATATGCACACGTATAGGTTTTCCTAGCCGTAATTGTTTTTCGTCTTGGTCGATTACTAACTTCCCATCCGTAATTTTTGGTTTCGGCTTGGTAGATTACTATGTTCCCATCCGTAATAGTTGTTTCGTCTTGGACTATCCAATTTTCTTAGCCGTGTTTTGTGTTACGGTTTGGTTCTGTCAAAATATCCCAGACGTATTTATTATCTACTTTTGTTTTTTTGCCTTGTTTGTCTTGGAACAGAGGAAAAGAAAAGAAGAAGAAAAGATCCCAAGAAGTAACACCTCGTAGTGACCCGACTCCGCAACCTCGTCACGCAAAACCATTGGGTGCAAACGCAAGGAAAGCAAGTGCAGATGTGACTGCTGGAGGAAATGAAGGTGGTGGAGATGGAGTTAGAGTCACTGGAGGAACTGAAGTTGCCGCTATTGAAGGAATTGAAGTTGTTGTTACTGAAGTTGTTGGCACTTCTAGTGGTGGTGGAAATGAAGGTGTACTTGTTGTTACCTGGCACTTCTAGTGCTGCTGCTATTGATAATAGGTAAATTCGTAGTTGAGGAGGACAAGAAGGATGGAAAAGAAGAAGTATATAACCTAATACAACACCAAGAGAAGTAATTGATTTTATGGAGGCTTTACCTCCCAAGAGGAATGGGAGACCTTGGGGTGAGGCAAGAGATCGTTCAGTATTGATTGACTACACGACTTCATGGGTTGATAGGGTTTGTGGCACAAAGGTAATAAATCAAATTACATATATGTTATATTCATTTTGTTATGGATAATTATTTTTACAACCAATTTTTTTTTTTGTAGTTTCCGGATAAAGCGGTCCCTAAACTAAAGCACCAACAAGCAAGGTTTTGGCCGTTGGACGATGAGCATCCAGATGTGATAGCTTTGGTAAAAGCTTCGGGGTTATGGTCTGGAATCGAGGCTTTGCAGAAGACATATGATGTTGTGACAGTTTGTGGTTTTAGAGAAAGATTTTGGGCCGAAACTATGACTTTTCACCTCCCATTCGGCGAGATGACTATCACTCCGGATGACGCAAAGCAAATCACTGGTCTAGCTTTGGAAGGAAAAGCAGTGTTTGAGGGTTTCAACAATTTTATGCATTTTGATGAGCTTTGTGCCTTGGCCAAGAACTGTCTTGGGTAGGGTAAAGATGAAGCAGGAGAAGAGTTTGAGATAGGGTATGGAGCACCTCCTAGATCTAAAAGGAAATTTAGTGCACCAGGCGAAATTTGTGAAGCAGTTAATATGTCAAGGAAGATAAATTTGGGTCGTCTGAGGGATAAGTTTGGGGATTCTAAACGCAAGAAGGATAGAGGATTGGTGGTGATGGACGCAGAAAGAGCTACACATACGGCTATAGCTTACTTGTTGCATGCTCTTGGGACCATCCTTTTCCCCGATTTCTCAGGCAATAAGGTAAATGCATGATATTTGCAGTGGTTGAAGACTCTCAGTCTCGATAAGGAAACAAACGAGGTACCTAGGTACTCGTGGGCCACCGCCCTCCTTGATGATGTGTTGGACTGTCTTTGCAAAGCTTCTAGATGGAACGAAACACAAATTACGGGATGTGTTGCTCTTATCTAGGTATCTTTTTGTTTTAATATAACAAATGTTCATTTGTTTTACTTTTATATACTGATTTGTGTGTAATAACTTATTTATAAACGAAATTTTTTATTTTTTGCTGTAGTAATGGGCTTACGACCATTTTAAAATCTTGATTCCTACTCGGAATACAAATTGGCCTCTAGATAAACCTACAGGAGGGAGATACCCCTTTGGAGGGACCCAACACAATGCTAAAGAGACGGAAAGGGTCGAAATGAGGAAAAAATTGGATGCTTTGACAATTGAAGATGTGGCTTCTGATCCATATTTGAAACTTGATGAGGATGGAGAAGATGAAGTTGGTGATAGAGTATTTTCCGATGTGGCAACCTATACGGGACCTTTGTTTCATGCAACTAGTCGTCATTTTAGATCCTCGTAGAACGCTCCGCCAAATTGGTATTGTCCAGAAAATTATGCCGGAAGAGACTCGTTTTAGACTGAGCGTAGCCACCTTCCAATATAAGGACAAACAGGTAAAATTGAACTATAACAATGCACCGGCGATCGAGCATTGGAATGCTCGTTCCCAAAAAGTAAACCAAATGAGTAGAAGACTCCTTGAAGCTTCTCATGGGACTTCCCAAGCGGATGTGAATTACATGGAATGGTATCAAGAGTGGGCTCATCCTTATGTGGAAAATTTGGATCCGGAGGCGCAGAGACATTTCAAGAATGCAGAGAAAGAGAGTTCAAAGACATCACGGAATGAAGAACATGATTGGGAGAAGATGGTGGTACGTGTACTACTAATTATATTTGTATATGATGTTTTTTTTAATTATCTATGAATAATTAGATTATGTGTGTTTGATATGAAAAAATAGGTCGAACGAGTTAATTGGGTGGCCAATGACATCACCCGTATGATTAATTTGGGTGAGAGGTTAACGGTAGCTGAACTTAGATTAATGCGGAATCGAGTTAGAGGTATAATTATCCCTGAGAAAGGAGGTTTATATCATGATGAAGCGGAACGACCAAGGAGAACTAAAAGGGCTAGGTCTCCTTCTTCAATCGACGACTCGGACACTCCCCCCCGTGACCAAGTTCGATTTAAGTAAGGAAAAGCCAGCCGAGGTGGTAGAGGTGAAAAGGTGGAATAGGTTCTCGAGGTGCAAAAGGTGGAACAACTGCTCGAGGTGGTCGAGGTACTGGAACAAGTTCAAATGTTATCCGTGCTGGAACAAGTGCTCGAGGTGGACGTGGTGGCAGTGGTCGAGGTAAAAAATCTAGAGTTATAGAACAAGTTGTGGAACCTCAGGCAATGGACGATTTGGATGAGTTTTTGGAAAGCACGTCGAAGGAGGGATCAAGTGAAAGTGAATGACTATTTACTTTTTATTATATTACTTCATGGATCTTTTATTATCTAAGACTTTGTCTATTTACTTTTTTTGTTGTTTGGTTGTGGATTTGGATGGATGAATTTTTAAAACTTTGTATTTATTAATGAATGTTAGTCTTTCCAATTGTCTAATCTAAGAAAACTGAGGAAATAATCAAGATTCACAAATTTTTTTTGCACTTTCGGCTAGGTCGATCCATCACATAACCTAGCCGAAAGTGCATATAATCCTTGTAAAATATACTTGCACAGGATTGCAGATGGGAAGTCCCGACCGTTATACCAAAACGGTTAAGAAATACCTGGTCGTATATTTCATTGGATATTCAAAATTTAACTGAACCTAGGTTATGGCTACGTTTCCGAGCCATGTATTTGTTTGCAGTTGGTACTCCGAGCCGTAAAACTGACATAAATTTGCATCTCTGGTTTACGGCTTGGTAGACATTTGTAGTTCCTGGACGTAATTCTGACAAAATGTATCTACTATTTTTTGCGGCTTGGACGGCCGTAATTCTGATAATATGACACACCACAAATCCTGCAAGTTTATACAAAATAACGGCTAGGTCTTCCCTGCTATTTCCTAACCGTAAATACCTTTAATTATGAATACCACATCATAACGGCTAGTTTTTTGAATTTTGGAAAATAGATCCATTTGAAGACTGATCTATAGAAGGTTTTACATGTTCAACCATTTATTTAAACTTGAAATAACACCACCTCCATATAACCACCCATTCCAAAATAAAATCACACCTTCTACATCAATAATCTCCACCAAAACTCCTACAAACTCAATGCAATGTACTCAAAGGATAAACCCAACTTCACTTTGGAAGAAGACTTATCTCTTTGCAAAAAATTTGTACTATGCTATCCAAAGAATGGAGAAGAACGAAATCAAGGTGGTTTAGCCAGTAAATCGTATTGGAGTAATATTTTTGAGAATTTTTGTAGTGGAACAGGTAACACTAACAACCACGATGTGGTTGAATTGTATCTTCGATTTTCAGACATACGCAAAAATGTGGAAGAATATATGGCTTTACGTCGTATGTTCAACCAACTTCGACTTAGAGGTGAGACTGATAGAGAAGCCGTGGCTCAAGATAAGAAGGAATGGAGAAAATGGAAAGGTTTTTCAACTTGGAAGCTCAATTCGCCATCATCAAAGACTTCTTATATATCGAAAGGGATGTTATTAAAACCAACTTTGTAACGGGGATCTATTAAGTATGTAATGTGTTTTATTATGGTCTAATTAATGAAAATATTACTAATTTTAATTCGTAGTATGTATTCATGTTGAAAATCAAAATTTCTCAGCTTACATATTCAATTACGGAAGGGAAATATAAGAATTCCCAGCCGTAACACAGGCTCAGGAGATTCACGTTGAATAATGGCTAGAAGTTCTTAACTCCCCATCCGTTATTAGTGTTTATGGCTGGGAATGCATCATTTCCTAACGTAATTTATTTATTACGGCTGGTTTGACACAATTTCCCGGCCGTAACAGCATAAAATTCCAGATTTTTTCATATTTTTGACGGATTTGAATTGATGAAATTGATGTTGGGAGTTGATTATAAGGTTATGTTGAATTTTGTGATGAAGGGTTTCCTCATTTTTGTTTAAAAAAATTCAAAAACATTTCACCAAAATCACCATTTTCCCTTCTTCAAAACTCAAAAAAAACAACTTTTGATTTGCAAAAGATTAATGTTTTGATTAGTCTAATCAATTTACTAATACTGATTAGTTAGCTTAATCAAGTTAATTAACACTAATCAAATTAAGGGTAGATTAGACATTACAAAAAATGATGGATAAGAGGTCCTATGGGTTGTTATTTCATGACCCCATTTAGCCCCCAAAAACCCATCCATTTTCAGCCCCAAAAATAGGATTCTTAAATGAACGAAACTAGGAATATTTTGTTTTTTTTATTAGACGAGTCAGGGCTCCACAGGAGTCGGGACTATCTATGGTGGTACACAAACCAGGGAGGAGGGGGAGATGCATTAGGGAAAAGACTGAGCTGGTTATATGTTTAGGGGAAAATGCTAGCTTGACTGATCAAAAATCTTGCCTCTAATAATGGCTGGGTCCCACTTAATTCCATTGGCAATCCCAATGCCGGGAACGCGGTATGAGCCGTCCATTCCCCTCTCGGAATGAAAATCGGGAAAAACTGTCGGTGGGTATATCACTTACGATGTTTAGGCTGTATAGGTTCCACGAGGTACAACATGGAATTATTTGCTGAGCTGGTTATATGTTTTGGATGTATAAAGGTTCCACGAGGTATAATGTGGAATTATTCTAGATGGGCACATAAATCGTTGTCCTGGTTCATCTGGCATTTTCCTCGTTTTTCTTGGATAGTTTGGGGCTTCTCTATTTTATTTTGAAGCCTACCAAATAAGAAATCTTAAGGTTTGAGCCAAACCTTATACATACATACACAGTGTATCAGTCAACCCATAATGATGGATTGAGTGAAACTGGTCGACCCTGGTCGGAAATGACCTGTGATGAAATGACTGAAATCTTCTTAGGTGGTTTGTTGGAGAACTTATATATTAAATTTTATTTTAAAGATTATAAGTAAATAAACATATTTCTTATTTTCTATTGTGAATGAAAAATTTACCAGTCTCAATTTGGGGAGTTCCCCAATCTTAAGTTGGTTTAAGAGAATACATAAAACTTATTATTCACGTAACTGGGAGATCCGTTTTCTTATGTTGTACTAGGTTATTATATAAACAAACTTTTCTCAACCTGTAGTGCAACTCTACCTCTCCTCCTGGTGCTTTTTGTTTTCTTTACATATAGCGTTAGTAAATTTTCAGTAATCTTTAATTATCTCAAATTCATTTATTCCTTTCATTTGGTTTTTGTGTGCTTTCTTGAGATCTAGTGTCTTAACCATCCAGGGAATCTTTCACTCAAAATTTCTAATACATGCAAAGTGCAAATTCTAATTATTTATATTGGTTTGTTAGTGTTTTTTTCTCATTAAGTTATTCTTAAAAAGTATCTTTTCCCGTCCTGCTTTTAATCCATCTCCTATCACAATAAAACTGCTCTCATGGAACGTCCAAGGAATTGGGATACCTATCACTAGGGATTATCTTAATCATATGTGCCATTATTATAAACCAGATATTATTTTTTTATCTGAGATAAAGGCCTCATTCGACAGAATGGACGTTCTGTTGAAAAAATCTGATTTTCATGATTGGTTCATAGTCCCTTCGGTGGGTATAGCTAAAGGGTTAGCAATAGCCTGGCACAATAATGTAGAGATAAAAATAGTTTCGACACATTTAAATGTCTGCCATTTTGAAACAATAATCGATGAAAAAGAAATAAAAATTATATGTGTTTATGGTGCAGTTGAAGCACATGAAAAAATAACCCAATGGACACATATTTTGGATTTATCCATGGGTTTTAATTGGAGACTTGAATATCATCCTGGACCTGGGAGAAAAACTTTCGTCACTCAGATAATAAACTCTCTGGGATTACAAGATGCGGGATACGTAGGCGCTCCTTTCACATGGTCAAACAACAGAAGTGGAGAGGCTAATATATGTGAAAAAATTGATAGAGATTTAATTTCGTATTAGTGGATTCAGATATTTCATAACCTAAAAGAAACTGCAGTGGTGCGATCATAACCAAAAAGCAAAAAAAAGATCAAAATTTGGGTTTACTCCGTGTTGCAACGCAGTAGAGCGAGACTAAAATTTGGTCAGGCACAACTTTAAAGTCCGCCCAAATCAGGCGAACTTTAAAGTTGCGCCCCATTTATTTTTTTTATTTTTTTAATTCGGGCGTAACTTTGAATTACGCCCCACCTCAAACGTAAATAATACCTACGCCCGACTAAAACCAAACTAAAGACCAAATATGGTTTGGTTTTTGGTTTTACTCTAGTTTTTGATCTTTACTCCGCTCGATTGCGTCTGTTTCTGGACCAAAATTTTAGTTTTGGTCTCCCGCTGTGGATGCTCTAACAAGAGTAGGCTCTGACCATATTCCTATCCTTTTCGATTCCAACACAGAAACAAAAAGACTACATAAGCCTTTTAAATGCCTTAGGTCTTGGCTTTCTCACCCCACTTTATCAATTATAGTGGAGGCATCTTGGAATCTGCACTCCTCTAGTACTTCATCTAGAAACTTTGTTTCAAACCTGAAATCCTTTTCCTCAGATCTAGCCCAGTGGAATTCAGAGGTTTTAGGTAATATTCATAAAAATATTAAAAACCTTAATAAATAAAATAGATAATATTTATAAATCCGGAAACATCTCGTCCAAGTTAGATACTCTCAAAAACCTTCAATTTGAAATGGGCATATGGTACGAAGTTATAAATGATTATTATCATCAACTCTCAAGGGATAAATTTTTCAGAGAATATGATCAAAACACTGAATATTTCCTTGCCTCTACCTCAAATAGGAAGAAAATCAATGCAATTCATACTCTCAGAGAACCATCAGGTCTCTGGATTTCTGATCGAGACCAGATCAATTCCCTTTTAGTCAATCATTTCACTCAAATCAGAGCTTCTCAAATGAATAACTATAATCAAGAATAATCCAACCTTGTATTTAAGAATTGGAAAACATAGCTTTAACCAAAATTTCATCCAAAGAAGAAATTTGGTCAACTATTTCATTCTTGGGGTGCACCAGGCCCGGACGGTTTTCAACCGGGTTTTTTTCAAAGATAATTGGTGAAAAAGAAGGGGTCTAACAACCTCGCCCAATATTTCGATTAGTAATCTGTATGGACTAACTTGAATATACTTTTAAGAGAATCAACTAGACAATCAGACTCAATATTAATAAAACGTATATCAATGAGTTAATAACTCTATCTCTCGATTTGATCTATACTCAAACAAATAGAAATTTGTGAGTCTTTATCAAACACAATAGATATAAACTTGGATGGTACCAAAGACCAATATCCAAGGATAAATCAATTTCTAATCAACAACCAAAGGTTGGATTTCACAATTGATCGATACAACACACAACCTGTGATATTTCAATTATATAACAAAATATAATGCGGAATTGAAATAACACAGACACTAGAAGTTTTGTTAACGAGGAAACCGCAAATGCAGAAAAACCCCGGGACCTAGTCCAGATTGAACACCACACTGTATTAAGCCGCTACAGACACTAGCCTACTACAAACTAACTTCGGTCTGGACTGTAGTTGAACCCTAATCAATATCACACTGATTCAAGGTACAATTGCGATCCTTACATCTCTGATCCCAGAAGGATACTACGCACTTGATTCCCTTAGCTGATCTCACCCACAACCAAGAATTGATACGACCCAAAGTCGAAGACTTTAATAAACAAATATGTATCACACAGAAAAGTCTATGATAATAGATAAATTTGTCTCCCACAGATAAACCTATGAGTTTGTTTCGTCTTTTGATAGAAATCAAGGTGAACATGAACTAATCGATAACCCGGACTTATATTTCCGAAGAACATCCTAGAATTATCAATCACCTCACAATAATCTTAATTGTATGGTAGCGAAACAAGATATTGCGGAATCACAAATGATGAGACGAATATTTTTGTGATTTCTTTTTATCTTGCCTTATCAGAGATATAATCTCAAGATAATTATTCAATTGAACTCGTACGATAGAAAATGGCAAGATCAGATCGCTTAACTACAAGAGAAGTAGTTTCGCATGGCTTCACAATCCCGATGAAGTCTTTAAGTCGTTAACTTACAGGGTCTCGAGAAGAAACCTAAGGTTAAAGGAGAATCGACTCTAGCAAAACCAACTAGTATCACACAGGAGGTGTGGGGATTAGTTTTTCCAGTTTATATAGTTCCCCTTATATAGTTTCAAATCAGGGTTTGCAATCTAAGTTACCTTGGTAACAAAGCATTCAATATTCACCGTTAGATGAAAAATCTGATTCAACCAAGCTAATATCTTTCAACCGTTAGATCGAAACCTAGCTTGTCACACACAAATGAAATGTATTTCATTTAGGTTTGAGTAACCATACCTAAACATGTACACTTATTCGGTTCACAAATAGTTAACCAATATTTAACCATATGAGCACTTTCATATTAACCGTATTCATCTTTCTCATAACTAGTTCAAATGACTCAAAAGAACTAGTTGAAGAGTTATTCAATTGCTTAGGTCTTTATGCATAGACACAATTGAAACAAAATCGGTTTGATTCATTTGAATTAATTCATGAACAATATAGCCACAGTTTGCAAATATTGCATTCCTTATAATTTGTTTTTTTTAAGTCCATGAACTACCGATTGAGAAACAAGCAGCTTGGGTATGCGTACGGGTATGCGTACCTTAGCTACCGGATTTTGAGTTGGTTTTAGTTTCCAAACTCAGCAGAATTTTTCGGGTAGAAAAGTTCCGCCAGTACACGTACCTAAGGTGACTGGTTTATGAGTTTGTAAACTCCAAACTCAGCAGAATTTTTCGGGAGGAAAGTTCCGCCAGTACGCGTACCCAACATGTCTCCTTCACCAACACCGTATGCACACATATGCACGCACTTGGTTTCAGGTACATGGATTTATACACTAATGTGCAACACACTATATATGCTTATATCCATAGGTGGTAATCTCAAATCTACATTTCAATCATTGAAACATTCTTATGTTATAACAATCGTTAGTCACGACTATTGCCATCAAAGCAATTTTCAAGATTGAAATGTCATCAAGACATTCGTCACGGGTAAAGATGAAAATGGTTAAAGCGAAAGGTTACCAACACATATTTCGAGAAAAAGATAGGTGAGTAAACTCGGCTTAAAATAGCAAATGTGTATATATGAAAATTATCATACTTAAACGACTTTTGTATCAAGAGTAGGAGACAGAGTATACTTTTGAGTGATAGATGAGTTCAAGTCTCCACACACCTTTTAGCCAGATAAAGTTCCACTAGTTCTTTGAGTAGTTCTTCGTCTTTGTAAGATAATCGCCATGGAGTCTGGAGCTCAACTATACTTAATTTTTCTAGACCGAGACTAAGCTATAAGTAGAATAAAAATCAAGACATTAGTTTTGATCACTAACATTGACAAAAATGCTTGAGATAGCAACGCATGCGAGTTCGACCGAGTAATGCTCTAACAAAAAGGATGTCTGAGTACTATATATATGCATTGGTGCACATCCAATAGATAATAAAAAAACAAACCGATAAGGAAACATGGCACAAATCACAAATGCTTACATGATTTGGAAAATATAATATAGTTATACAGCGAATGTGTAACTAATGAAGGACGATCAACACATTAAAACTAAAAACTAAAAACTTAGGAAAACAAAAATAACAGGGAAAAAAAAAGACTACATAGATAACCTAGGGAATGTGTTAGTGGCATGGATATCATGAGTACATTTTTCCGATTGTCCACCAAAATTCTTCAACGAAACAAATCTCCTCATGTGAGGAATAATTCCAACCCATGTTTACCACAGTACTATCCCCCAAATTTCCGTCCAAGATCTGGTAAGTTTATGGTAACGCAATAAATGCCTATTCTGCCACAATAGGAGGTCCTTGTTATTCCAAAGGCTATCGAGTTATAAGTCGGCCATTTATCCCCATCATCTTCCATGGAAATGATCATCTTATGATTCCAATTCCATTCCCTGCCAGGTGCCCATGTATAAATATTTTATTTGGAAATGGGTACCCAGAAATATATCCGTGGCTTATCAACCTCCTCATGGATGTAGTAAAATAAAAGGTGATCTCCGAACATGACCATCCCAAGTGATGGGTAAGAATCTATTAAAAGTTTACTCCCAGGAATATGATGCGGGGTGGAGAATGTGGATGGAACGTCTCAGAGTCCAAATTGAAAGATATTATGCCAGTATCCCTCTGACAACAATCCTTCCAAAAAATACAACCATGTGCGTACACACCTGAACTCCGAAAAATATAAAGAATCTCATAGAGTGTGTATTTGAACTTTACCATTCCTGTCAATGCAAACTACCTTGTATGAATTGGTACGTTGACAATAGCCGAAAACCCTAATTACATTGTATCGTGGATACCACGGAAGTATTTGATCTCGTGCAATTGGGATGCTTAGTTATGGAAGATGGAGGTGCTCCCGTGTTGTTGAATTCATAATGTAAACAAGATCTTGTATGTCGTGGTGTGAAACATAAAAATATACCAGACCATTGCAAGATCCAACTATTGGGTGTAAATTAATCCATTCATAGGTTCCATCATCTGGGATGTGATTATTGTTGGCTGTAACGATCAGGTTGAAATCTTCCTCTTTAATACGTTCTCTATAAAAGAGTTGAGTAACTTTGTCTTTCACCATTCCTTGTATGACACCAAAAATGAGTCCAATTCTTTTGTCCGCAAGGATATTATTTCATTCTTTGCATACCCTTTTGCTTTCTAAAATGCTTTATGTAGTTTAGAGCCGCTGTAATATCTCGGTGGTCAATTCTGACAACATATCCATCACAATCACTGATGAACGATTGTCAAAAAGAATTTTCAAGCATTTAGGATTTTCTTATTGCAGAATGCTACAAGCATATATGAGCAAACCTTATATAGACATCCAATACGTGTCCGGTGAAATGCACATGTTGGCCAATGGTCGCGTTCTTAATGAGCAAGCGTTATTTTGAAATAGGTGCACGATTATAACTATATGCACTTGTTGGCTAATGGTCACGTTGCTTTGCAATTCTCGTCTGTCGCTGTGAGTATGTGTTACCGACAACCAACGTTCTTAATGAGCAGGCGTTATTTTGAAATAGTTGCATGATTATAACTGTATGCACCTGTTGGCTAATGGCCGCGTTGCTTTGCAACTCTCGTCTGTCGTTGTGAGTATGTGTTACCGACATCCAGCATTCTTAATGAGCAGGTATCATTTTGAAATAGTTACACGGTTATATAACTATATGCACCTGTTGGCCAATGGTCGCGTTGCTTTGCAACTCTCGTCTGTCGCTGTGAGTATGTGTTACCGACATCCAGCGTTCTTAATGAGCATGCGTCATTTTGAAATAGTTACACGGTTATAACTATATGCACCTGTTGGCCAATGGTCGTGTTGCTTTACAACTCTCGTCTGTCGTTGTGAGTATATGTTACCGACAGCCAATAGGCGAGTGAAGTGAAAAAACTAGAAATATGGTGATGAGTACATGCCTGATTCGAGCGTATTTTAAATCCACGCCTCACCAATGTACGGATATTACACCTTCTTCCCAACTCAAATGGTTATTATATCTATGCTCTGTATACGCATTTTTAATGTCCGCTCGACTAAATATAGTTATACTCGGACCAAATTTACTCTGATATTTGGTTATACTCTATAATATACTCTTAACTCCATTCCACTGTGATTGGTTTTTGGACCAAATTTATAGTTTTGGTCATCCATTGTGGATGCTCTTAGAGCATCTCCAATCACGTGACCATAACCAAAGAGCAAAAACGAAAAAGAACCAATTTTTTTAGTTTATAGTCGGTGTTAAACACAACGGGTGACGAGCAAATTATAGTCAAGCGTAAAAATGAAAAAGAACCATTGTTATTGGTTTTTGGGACTAATTTTTGTTTTTACTCGTCCATTGTGGACGCTCATAGAGAATAGTGCAGAATATAAAAAAAACTTGAAATATTAATGAAACTGACAGTACTTAAAAACCCACAAGGGGATTTCTTAAAGATTCTCACAGATACTACCTTATCAACATTGACATATTGAAAGAACTTTTAAGTGTCTTCTGAGCTTGTCAAGAACTTAACCATACAATTTGGGGGGTGGGGGGGGGGGGGGGGTCGGAAACATTAGAAGCTGCTTCATAACACTGTTTTATTCCAAATGGTCTTTGGAGAGCCTTAGAGAAGCTACAATGGTTACACTCTCAACAAAATGGACATACTTCAGTAATAGATTAATTACATTTAGCTCCATTGATTTCCCTTCGTTTTTTTTTTATTTGATTACCTTGAGGTGTGGTGGCGAACATCTAGGATCAAATGACCAACAATCATCCTCTTCTACGCAAGTGATTTTAACACTCTGCACAATAATCAAAGCAAATGTTCAGCAAAATACGATACAAGAACTGGAATAAGTAGTAATGCTAACACAAATACTACTTAGTATAGATGATAGAACCCAAATTTGGGGGGTGGGGGTCGGAAACATTAGAAGCTGCTTCATAACACTGTTTTATTCCAAATGGTCTTTGGAGAGCCTTAGAGAAGCTACAATGGTTACACTCTCAACAAAACGGACATACTTCAGTAATAGATTAATTACATTTTGCTCCATTGATTTCCCTTCGTTTTTTTTTTATTTGATTACTTTGAGGTGTGGTGGCGAACATCTAGGATCAAGTGACCAACAATCATCCTCTTCTACGCAAGTGATTTTAACACTCTGCATAATAATCAAAGCAAATGTTCAGCAAAATACGATACAAGAACTGGAATAAGTAGTAATGCTAACACAAATACTACTTAGTATAGATGATAGAACCCAAATAGGTGTGCAAAAAAATAAAAAGTTAATGAAAACTTAGTGACTTGTGTTTATGGGTGAAAACTATCGCTGCCGGTTTTGGTAATTTTGGGGTGTGTGGATGAGAAATGAGTTTAAACCTTAAACAAATGCACTGCACGAGAGTGCTTTTCATTCGAGAGATCAATCTACACAATTCTGGCCTAAACCAAGAAATGGCCGTTCTAGACTTTCTTCGGTCACAAAGTGAAGGATATAGGGTTGATCTTAGGGAGGGAAGCGAATAATGTCACACGAACAAGTTGAGATTGTGAAGGTGTAGGCTGTTTTTATGACTTGTGACAGAAAGGTGAGCAGGCTTACGAATAATGCAAGCAGGCTCTGGGTGTTTTGAATACAGTTGTATTAACACTTGATTTCTGTGTTATCTTGTCCTGGAAATAGGGAGGAAAACCTATTTTTACAAGACATTTGAGCCTTATTCACGTCTCTCATGGGAAGTGGAGGAAATGGAGTGATGAAGTAGTGGAGTTGTTTGTTAGTGTCACACGATTAGTCTTGCCCACTTCTCCCATCGCCACTAACCGTCCATGTCTTCCTGACATGTTTTTGTGATGGCGTGTGGCACGCCGTACGCTGTAAACCTCCATACTAATAACCCAGTATGTATCCCCCAGTTTGTGACGTGATTAATGTCTCGAGTGTGTGGATCGTGGGACCCACAGAAGGTAGCATACAATGCTAGGTTAAATAACTGAGTTATTTGGAAAGCCGATATTTATAAAATATCGTGTATATTCTACGCATGTGATACATCGAATATATTCAATATGCATGAAGCATTGCTGTTTTAAAGCTTAACGGAGTAAGTCACAAATTAAGCGTCTTAAAAATAGCCTCTTGTCCAGCCATCTTCGAGTGACCGTTTGGAGGCTGCATGGGCGATCCATGCCTTGGCCGATTACTTTATCCGGAAGAGTGGATGACGATGATCACGGTGATACCTCACTTTGTTGCCCAATTCCCATTATAGGCTATCCGTCAAAGCTGGCGAAGTTGGACGGACGAGATGGCTTGCGACCCCATCTGCGACCGTTGGATTAGGGATTAGGAGGTGTGCAGGATCCCACTTTCAGCTCAATCGATTTTGAGCTTAGGGAAAATTTTTGGAGGGACCGATTGGTCCTGCATAGAGGAGGCGTACTGGTGTTCAGCCTATGCCAGCTTGACTCGCAAAGGTTCGATCTAAACCACTCAATTTGGCCGGCAAAGAGGAGTGGTTGAGATCGGGTTTCAACATAAAACTGTGTTGCAAAGGATTCCTTAAGGAGGCGTGACACCCCACCTTTATGCACGCAAACTGAGATGCCTAGCCAAGGCCCTTGACCAACCAGTCAGGTGTGAAGAGGGGCCCACGGTGGTCGTGTTGACATTCTCGGACCCTTTTGAATCTTCATCTATACCCTCTGTTCAAGCCTGCGAAGATGGACGTTCGCGATGAATTTGCGACACATGGATAGTACCGCAAACCCTAATTAGAGTTTCGGCCTGGCCAACTTCAACCGATCGGATTTGGGATCGCGCGCCTCCCTTGGGGTGATCGATCGCGTGGGTCCCACCTTGGGCCAGCGGTGAGCATATGCATGCTTGCTCCACAGTCCTGGGCGCGATCTAAGGCATCCAACCATGCCTGTGAAGTTGGATGGTTGTGATCAGTTTGGACTTCCACGGCTTCCTAAAGCATTACGCCAACCTTGTTTGGGCAACCATTTGTTGCTCCACGGTTTGGTGTGGGAGAAACGAACAAGCAGGTGGAAAGTGGGCCCACCAATGGGTGTACCAACACTTCACCACTTGGTTGAGGGGCGATCTAAACCGTCCAACATGCCTGCGAAGTTGGACGTTGACGACCTCTTTGACACTGTTTTTCGACAGTCTTATGCATGCTATCCGCTCCATACCTGCTTGACCATCCCTTTTCAGGGGTTGTGTTTGGCGGCTATTTGGGCGCAAGGTATGTGTTCAACCACCAGGGCATAAAAGAGCCCGCTGGTGGTCATTGCAGTGGTTTCCTACTAGGGTTCATCTAGACTGGTTAATTCATGTGGCCAACTTGCGTGGTCGTGATTATTCCTGAGACTGATATGGACAGTCCAGATTCAAATATGCTCGATCGGGCTAGTATAACACACCGAGAGATGATTCTCTTTGTCAGAGAATAGTGTAGCCTGTACGGGTATTTCGTGCATGCCTCACTATTGATACTTGGATATTCATGTTACTCTGCTAAGAGTAACAATCAGTCATCATGCCGCGCCAACAATGAGAGTTCTGCTGAGAATGTTGCTACATGATCCATCCTGGATGAATTTTGTGTATTTAATTCACAGAACATTTGGGATTGTTCCTACATGCTCCATTCTAGGTGAATTAATAAAGCGAAGAGATACTCATCACTTATCAAATAATTTTATCCTCTGCAGGATGTTAGCGCATTAATTTTGGCTTTACAATTTTAGCCTTTAACCAAAATCCACCATCAACATTAAGTCCCCTGCCTAGCACATGATGGTTACACCATTGTGGGGTAGGAATTAGATGGTGACATATACAAAATAAAAGACAAAATAAAGGAAGTCTACCTAGAGGAAGTGTGACTGATTGCTGGCAATCCTCCATGTGAGCACGTGATCGTGACCATGATCCTTGGTGAGACCGGCTTCCTCCCTGCATTCGAGCTAGGAATGAAACTCTCCTTATACTGGGATTCCTCCAACATGGGTGCTTATACATTGCTGGTTTTAACCACTCATATCCATCGGCTTCTCCAATCCTTGATTAGGGTTTGAAAGAAAGCATGACTCGGTCGGTGTTGAATCCTCATATATCGGGCAGGCTTCGCTGCAGCCGCTTTAGTCTACTTTTAGGGTTTCCTCAACATATATGTATATGCTAGGATTTTGAACCACCTTCTATAATTTCACGATAGGATTTTCTTGCAGAAAACTCAATTTTCTCACTATGTCAAATAACAGTGGATCGTCTTCTTCATACCATCCAGGGTCTTCCATTAAACGTGCCCGATCTGCGTCTAAGAATCATGAGGAATCCCCTGCTCATGTTCTTCGAGATAAGAAGATCATAACGGTTCGTTCCTCTTTCATTTTCTTTCCTGAACAATTGCTTGTTCTTCATGATCAGGCAAATAATTCTCTCTTTTTGCAAAGATACCCCACTGGAACATGCATGATGGTTACAGACGATGATGACTTGACTAGCCCTCTTATTTCGAATTCAAACACGCCTTCCCCTATGGACCTTGAAGATGCTGATTTGGGTATCTCATCTCATGAATACCCTAATGCAGGTATTACATTCAAAATCCACATGAAATGTTTATCTTCTCGTTACCGAGATTTCGGTGGATTCTTAGTGCGGAAGGAGTTTGTGCCATTGTACACGAAAGTATGGAGAAAGTATTGCCATATTGCAACCATGAATGTAGTTCGACACTTTTCATCTGCTTTGGTCACCACGGTAAACTGCCTTCTTCCCGTGATTGCTGATTTGAATCAAACCTCGAGAAATGGGAGAACATGGTATCTACATGCGAATCCATGGATTTCAATATGGGCTGGTTGGGTTAGCATCTTGGCATCATCAAGGTTGATCGATCTGGTATCCTCGTGAATGTTATTCCTGCTATGAAAGCTATCTTGGAGGAGGAGAAGGCTCTGGCTTCGGAATCGAAGAGGGTGGAGCAGGCAGTTCAAGACTTTAAGGATATGACAGAGAGATATCATACTAGATTGAAAATGATGTTTTCAAGGAACTATAATCTTCTAGACGACCTCTTCTAGGCTGCGCTCTCTTATGGTCGATGGTGTTCACGTTACTTTTTATTTTTGAACACTCTTTGAGGAATAAATTGCATTGGTTTCGAGTAGGTGGAAGAAGTTTTTTCATTAATATATATTTGAATGAATTGATAATTCAGATGTGTAATGAAAAATGCATATATTGCTTCGTCATGAGACAGTGGTGGGATAATGATCAAGCGTGATACGCCTTGAGACATTTTTCATTGATGATAGCCTCTAACTTGCCTCCATCCACCTTAACAATCTTGTAGTAACCAGTATTGTAGGCCTTGGTAATCACGTAGGGACCTTCCCATTTTGAAGAGAACTTTGGTACAGACATGTCTTGCTGAATATGCTTGGCTGTCTTTAAGACCAAATCTCCCACTTCAAAAACACGTGGCCTTACAGTCTTGTCATATGCCCTGGAGATCTTGTTTCTGTACGTCTGATTACGTTCCTCTGCTTTGCTTCTTCTGGAATCTAGAGTGTCTAATTCAATGATTCTGGAGTGCGATGCTTCAGCTTCATTCTAGTGGACCCCACTTGCCGCTGCAATCCTGGCTAATGGGATCTTGATATCTCCTGGGAGGATTGCGTCTGCACCGTAAACAACTGAATATGGGGAAACCCCAATGGAACTTCTAGGTGCCTTCCGATATGCCCATAGCGCCATAGGCAGCTGTTCGTGCCAGTCCCTGGGGTTGTCATGCACCGTTCGACTAAGAATGGAGGCGGCGTACTGGTGTTTACGCCCATGGAAGCTTGCCTCGCAAATGTCCGATCTAAACCACTCAATTTGTCCGGCAAAAAGGAGTGGTTGAGATCGGGTTTCAACAGAAACCTGTGTCGCAAAGGATTCGTTAAGGAGGCATGACATGCCACCTTTGGGCATACGAACCGAGACGCCTGGCTAAGGCCGACCTTGACCGATAAGTCAGGTGTGAAACCGGGCCCATGGTGGTCTTGTTCACATGCTCGACCCCTTTTGAATCTTCATCTATACCCTCCGTTCAAGCCTGCGAAGATGGACGTTCGCAATGAATTTGCGACACATGGATAGTACCGAAAACCCTAATTAGAGTTTCGGACCGGCCAATCGTGTAGGTCCCACCTTGGGCCGACGGTGAGCATATGCATGCTTGCTCCACGGTCTTGGGTGCGATCTAAGCCATCCAACCACGCCTGCGAAGTTGGATGGTTGTAATCAGTTTGGACTTCCACGTCTTCCTAAAGCATCACGCCAGCCTTGTTTGGGCAACCGTTTGTTGCTCCACGGTTTGGCTGTGGGAGAACCGATCGAGAAGGTGGAAAGTGGGCCCGCCAATAGGTGTACCAATACTTCACCACTTGGTCTAGGGGCGATCTGAACCGTCCAACCATGCCTGCGAAGTTGGACGTTTACGACCTCTTTGAGACTATTTTCCACAGTCTTATGCATACTATACGCTCCATGCCTGCTCGACCATCCCTTTTCAGGGTTGGTGTTTGGCGTCTACTTGGGCGCAAGGTATGTGTTCGACCACCAAGGCATAAACGGTCCCGCTGGTGGTTATTGCAGTGGTTGCTTGCTAGGGTTCGTCTAGACTGGTTAATTCATGCGGCCAACTTGCGTGGTCGTGATTATTACTGAGACTGATATGGACAGTCTAGATTCAAATATGCTCGATCGGGATAGTATAACACACCGAGAGATGATTCTCTTTGTCGAAAAATGTTGTAGCATGTATGGGTATTTCGTGCATGCCTCACTATTGATACTTGGATATTCATGTTACTCTGCTGAGAGTAACAATCAGTCATCATGACGCACCAACAATGAGAGTTTTGCTGAGAACATCACAGGAAATACAAGGCAATTTATGCATTAACTACTAATGCTAAAATTCACAGAAAACTTGGGGATTGTTGCTACATGCTCCATTCTAGGTGAATTAATAAAGCGAAGATGTATTTATCTATTATCAAATAGCCTTATCCTTTGCAGGATGTCAGCTTAAAGATTGGATTTACAACTTTAGCCCTTAACTAAAATCCACCATCAACAACTTGCCAAGGGGAAGTCGAGTTATTCTAGTTTAGAGAACTGACTATGAATCAACAGTTTTGCAAAATACGGTAACAATAGTTCTCAATCAGAGAACTGACTACCTATGGTAACAAAAGGAAAAAGAAAATCCTTTTTTATTATATTAAGCGGTATGGGATGAGCAACTTGCCTGAGGAAAGAGAATCGATTCTAGATTAGGAAACCCCTGGAGAAACTTGAAGAATGTTCTGAACAAAATAGAAGAATCAAACCTATTATAACGTAATAGGTAACCAACTTCCAGATGGATCAAATTGTTAAATGAAAGTGAATCGTTCAACTGGATATTTGATTCTCTTAGAACCCAATAACAGAAGAATAAAATAAAGAGATCAAACCACTGGTTCTGATTTAGACTAACCATATCAGAATAAAACTGATACTACAAAAGTGCCATACTGATTATTTTCACATCAACATAATAAATATAAAGAATCACCTAAAATAATGACGCATACCATAAATGAGTCAACACGGATTCTAAGGAGCTTTGCACTTGAAATCTTTTCAAACATCTTGACAAATACTTTGTTTGGGTGGTCGTATTCGCTGAAATCCTGAATATCAAATTTAATATTGGCCTCGACTAGTGACAGAAAGCTAATGAGGAGAAAATCTGTTGCTGACTCTGCTATGTAGCTAATGGTCAATAGATTAGGTGCATAAATCTCCACTGCAGACTCTAGTAATCCACAATAAGTAATGGCCAAGTGATTTAGTGTAGGGTTTGCAATGCATAACCGCTCGAACATATCACAATAAGTCAAACTCAAATCTTCAAGGATGGGGCAGTTCAAAAAGAATTTTCTTGTCGAGGTTATTTCATCCAGAAACTAAAGAGACTGGAGCCGAAGAATCTTGAGCTTTGGAAAATAAACTGTGTTTGGAATAATGAATTTTCCAACGAAATCATCGTCGAAATATAAATCCAGCAGTGTCAACGAATCACAAGTAAAAAATGACAGAGGAATTATGGAGGATATCCTCGAATATATCATGTAATAGTAATATTATTCAACTTTACGTTTTATGATATTACTGATCCATCTAGAAACTTGAGATTCGTGAAAATCCTCATCCAAATCAAGATAGAATTTTCAGATACTAGGCTTTTCATGGAGAAACAGTACAGTGGCCAGAAAATCCTTGAACGATTTGGTTTCCAGCTTTTCTTATTCGCTAAAAGGTTTTTGAGTTTTCCATTTACGAAAGTCAAGCGTAGGGATAAAGTTGGATACATACTTCCATCTTTTGGACAAAATGCTGGTAGACATAACATATTTAGCTGGTACTAATGAAAGAATATGGTGCATTAGTTCATCAGGTAAATTACTTATCCTATCCTCTCCCATGATTCAAATTGATGTTTCTCCCGAGAAAGTAATTAAATGGGAGTGGGTATAAAAGAACATGAGTCACATCTACTCATTTCATCAAACAATTTGCGTGCTTGCGAATCAAACAAACAAAGATAACCAAGGGGGTGTAGGGTACAAAGAATTTCTTCAGCAGTTAAAAACTCCATTTCACAAATTAAATAAACTAGTCCTAGTGGTACAGGGGTGCCAAACCCTTGTCGAATAACAACATAAATCTCCTCTCAAAGAAGAGAATAAGCCAAATTTCCGCCACTAGATCATATTTTCAAACCATAAAATAGAAATTTGATAAATCAGTATATCAAAATAGACCGAACCTATACCTTCAATTCTTCAGAGTTCATCAAAGTACTTCAAACCCTAACATAAAATTAGAAAATAAATTCACAGTTTAGATTAACAGATTTTACAAATGATTGAAGAAGAAATCGATTAGATTAACAGATTCACAAATGAGACAAATCTTATTAGATATACATATTCACAAATGAAACCCTAAAAAATGACGATGAAAAAACCTTAAAATCGAAACTGATGATGATAAAACACTTACCCAAACGATAAGCATTTCATTGAAACCCTCAAATCTACAAACCTCTTAATCGATTCAACTGGTGGGAAAAAAAAGGGAAGAAGGCTGTATCTGTGAACGAAGAGAAAGACGAATGAAATGATGTTCATAATATTCATAGTCTTATAAATATCAAAAATTCAAATAATGAAAAAAACCGTTATACATTTCCCTTGGGCGATGGGCCCCCGCTAAACTCCCAAGGGCGGGCCCACTAGGGACCACAAAATTCTGAAAATTGTGAGGAGCGGTTTTTTATCGTTATTTTTCCGGCGGTTTATTTAGAATGACATGTTTATCCGTACGTACTCATGTGATATGGGCCCATTTTTGAAAGTGTTGTGATACAGTGCTTCTCGATGTACTACCATAGAACATGCCACCCTTCTCACTGGTTCAAATATAACGTTACATGTATGACTTATGAATCTTGTTTTCGCATTGCATCAATATTGATGCAGCATTCCATATAACAAATCTTCACCTTCCCGTAACTCTTTAAATACAAGTCAGAGACTTGTCTCTTCCAAAACTAAAATTCTCTCTTTATCTGGCACTATCCAGAGGTTTTATTATAAGCACCTCAATTTAATTCCTCAGTATTTCAAATTGTTTCGAGTCAAGAATACTTGTTCCCGGTTTCGGATGGTGCACTTTGCCTGGTCACCCCCTAGCCGATAGTAGGGTGCCGATAACACTTTTTATGAAATGAATGGTTTTGAAGAGTGCACTTGGCCTGGTAAGGGTAGGCTGGTCATTTTAAGGGCCACCGTAAAAATTGTTGTATTTTTTGGGCAAGGGTAATTTCCACAGTCACGGTGAAAATCGATGCACTTTTTTGGCATGGGTAATTTGGCCATTTTTCAAGTCACTGTAAAAATTGTTACATTTTTTGACAAGGGTAATTTGGTCATTTTCGTAGTCACCGTAAAAATTGTAGCCTTAGTTTGTGTGATGGAAAACTAAATCCACGAAGGAGCCAAAAAATCAGATATTTTACATGCTCAGTTCATCGGAGTGAGAACCTGAGGTATATTTCTAGCAATATTGTATCCTGAGTTTGTGTCCTGGATAGCTAAATCCACTAAGGAACCAAATAATATGATATTTTACAAAAATCAGCTCATTCGGAATGAGAACCAAAGGTATATCTTTAGCAGTCTAGTAGCCTGAGTTTGTGTCCAGGACATCTACATCCACTGATGAACCAAAAATTTTGATATTTTGCATGCCATGTTCATCGGAATTAGAACCCGAGGTCTATCTCCCAACAATCTGGTATCCTGAGTTTGTGTCTTGGAATGTTAAATCAACTGAGGAACCAAAAAATATGATACTTTACATGCCAGTTCATCGGAATGAAAAGATGGGGTCTATATCTAGTAATCTTGTAGCCGAGTTTGTGTGATGGATAGTTAAATCCACTTAGGAACAAAAAAACATGATATTTTTACAGGCCATGTTAATCGGAATAGGATCGTAGTCTGGTTATTTTTACAGTCTCATGACTAGTTGTTGTATTTTTCCCGGTAAGGATAATCTGGTTATTTTTAAAGTCTCCCAAATATTTGATGTACCGGTAAGGGTATCCTGGTTATATTCACAGTCTTATGATATTTTGCATCTCAAAGTTCATCAGAATGAGAATCAGAGTTTTATCTCTAGTAACCAGGTAAGCTGAGTTTGTATATTGCATCTTTAAATCCATCTAGGAACCATAGAATATGCAATTTTATATATGCAGCTCATCGAATTACAACCTGATGTCTATCTCTAGTAACCTGGTAACCTGAGTTTGTTTATTGGATGGTTAAATTCACCCAGAATCCATATGTCGACTTAGGTCAATCTTATAGTATTACCCACCAAACCAAATGAATTATATGATACATTTTATATCAATGACTTAAGTCAATCTCACAGGTATATCCCATGATATCAAAAGAATATGATGGATCATGTTCCTAATTAGGTCAGTCCTATATCATGACCCATGATATCGAAAGGATTCTAGGAACACATCATTTGTTGATGACTTAGGTCAATCTCATATGTATATCCCATGCTATCGGAAAAATGCTATGAATCATATGTCGAATTAGAATTAGGTTAGTATTATAGTATATCCCATGATGTCGAAAGAATAATATTGATCATATGTCGAATTGGGTAAATCTTGTATCATAATCCATGATATCGATAGGATTCTAGGAATACATCATTTATCAATGACTTAGGTCAACCCCATAAGGTATATCCCATGACATCGAAAGAATACGATGGATCATGTTTTGAATTAAGTCAATCTTATATCATAATCCATGGTATCGATAGGATTCTAATAATACATCGCCAGTCTTATAACATAACATAACCCATGATATCGAAATAATTACATGAATACATTGTATATTGAGTCAATCCTATAGTATAACCCATAATATCGAAATAATTATAGGAATTCAATTAATCTGTATGATTAGATTAACATATGCAATCACTTTTTTGTGGATTGTATTAAATTCGATATGTGAATTTGATCGAATATACATGAAAAAGTAAATTCGAAAAACTAGATTGAATCGCTAAAAATGAAAATGAAATAAAAGATCACCAGACAATTTTCATCCACTCCACTCATCCGTGAGTTGTTCATTTGGCCAATAAATACCAAGAGAAGCTGATCCAACGCATATAAATTATATAATATCACAAAGCATACGGATTACCATCCCATGGCGCCATAATTTGGGTTGAAATATCATATCCAAGTTAAAACTTCGGTGAGGATTCGATTCTGACATGACGCTTATATGTCAAGGAAGAGCAAGCAAAGACATCCAGCGCTTTTAGCGTTGAGATTCTAATATTTATGATATTTCAAAAATCATTATTTTTCATTTTTTCCTTCCTACTTTCTCTCTCTCACTTTCTTCCTCTTCTATTCTGTGAGTTGATTATCTTCCTGTTAATTTTTCAATAGGAAAAGACCTATTATTTTTTAAGGCTTGAGATAAGATTCACAATCACTTCGTTAAATATGCAAACTTTAAGCAAAAAAAATAATCAAGGCAGAGGTAAAGGGGATGAATCAACACAGATAATCCCAAACCAACAACACAATCGAGGTGAAGAATCAATAGAACAATCACAATCAAGGTTATATACTTCTTCTCTATGTTTTGTTTATCGATCCGATCTATTTTTTTTGTTTTGGAATCAGACCATTTTTCTGATGTTTTCCTTCAATGATTTCTAATGATCGTTTTTTTTCTAATCAGGGTTAAAGAATCAATGATTTTATTTACAGAGGATATATGAGACACAAAGATGATATCGATTATGACATGACGCTTACATGTCAAGGAAGAGCAAGCAAAGATATCCAGCGCTTTAGCGTTGAGATTCTGCCACGTCTTGTCACAAAATTGTCCCAGTTATCCCAGCTGTATTCAACCTGGGGTCACTAGCAGCTCCCATTTCAGACATTTTAAATTAGTCTTATTACATTTGTAACTCGATGATATTATTACCAATTCTCTCTTTTATGATATAACGGCCAATATAAGAATAGCCTCCAATCCAATTCTCCCTTTCAGTTGGAGATATAACCAATCAATCAAAACCCATGATCGACAATAATTGTGATTAATTTTTGAAGATTGTACAATAACCTAGATTTTTAGTTTTATTCATCACGATCAGTATCTAAGGATGAAAACAAAGAGATACAATGGAGAGGCTTGCTTCGTGTTGCTGGCCCAAAGTCTGCTGAACAACTTAAGTTTCAAAGCCTCGACTTAAGAATCAAAGTTGCAAACAAGGCTGTATATTTGGAAGAACTCGAGGATCAGTTTGTAGGTGTTCAGAATCTGTCACAACGGAATGAGCAAATATGTTGCTCAGGAAGGAACGCTACAACTCCAGGGGAGGTGCCGGTGCCTTTTATTGTTGTCCAGACGTGTACACATGCAACCATTGAGTTGGAGATATCCGAGGATATACAGTTGTTGCATTTTGATTCCGATACCACATTTCAGATAAAAGGACGATAGATTTGTTCTCAGTTGTATGGGGTTTTGTGACGGTTGTCCGAGTCTGAAGAAGAACGACTTGTCAAAGGAGTTCAACCGTACAATTTATAGGAGTGTCCACTAATGTTCCATACATTTTTACTAAAATGAGTATTATTTTATCTCTGTTATTATAAAATATTCGATACATTGCACTAATTTTGTAACTGCAGAAAATCCACAGTTACACCCACTTACTAATTTGAAGAACACAAAGATAAACACCAACAAGATAAAACACAAATCTTATATTTCAACTGATATATTTGAATTTTAAGTTACAAGCAACATAAGGACACTTAAGATCCCAACTCTTCCCTCACAAGTGCTCTCTCACCTATTCCAAAAATGTTCCAACCCCTTTCTCAGGGGGCTCTATCCTCCTTTTATAGGAGAAAGCTACATAATGGATTACAACCCGATTTATCTCGGGTACACACTTTTTACTTCGCTCATACCAACTTTCCGCTTCTTTTTCGCCTTAAAGTTCGGCTGTTGTCGGGGACAGCTGTCCCAATTCTTTCATAACAATCCACATCTCGCTCATTTTACCTCGGGGATCCTACTATTTCTTGCTTATCAAGCCTCACTTCGCGTCGTTGACTTCGTATGCTCTCCCTTTTCTTGCACAACAATTCACACCTCGCATTTCCAAGATTCTTCGTGAAGTATCTTCCCATACAAGTCAGTGCTATCTCGTTAATTGATACCTCGCGATATGAACTTCGCTAAAGTAAATTCTGACACTTGATTTGACTCTTCACTAACACTTTCTTAGGAATTGGTGAATAATGTCTTTCTTGAAGATTCACTTCGTTGCCTCATTCAATCTACCTCGGACACGTGGCAGACAGATTTTCTGTACCTACATTTTGCCTTTTCTCATTCCATTCGCGGGAACTAAGAAAGGAAAGAGAATCCTGCATTAAATTCGTAACCGCCATGTACCCGGATTTTTCGCTATCTTGTCTCCCACGACTCCTATTGACCGTTATTAGCCGGTTCCTCTCCTCGTGCAACCGTTTCTCCCGGTCGTGCCTTGGCTCATTATAAATAGTTCTATTCTTTACAATCTTTAACTCTTTCTTCTCCATCACTGCTCTTCTGCAAATTCCGTTTCGTTTCTTTCTGCTATCCTCATTCTTCTTCAGTTTCTCAGCATCATTATCGTCTTTTTTTTTTAAAAATGGCACCCAAGAAATTTCCCCCTTCCACTACATCAAAGTACCTTGAGGATTTCCAGACTGATTTCAAGAAATTGGGTTTAACTCTGTTCCCGGCGGTGGATTCTTCAGTTACGTCTCTGGTTCTTGCAACCAGGCAGATGGAATTAAATTTCCGCTTGATCGAAGCAGAAACATGGTCGTCCACCAGGATGATTACCACCTTAGGACAACTGAGAGCGGGCTTAACTTTCCCTCTGTATGATGCCCAGAATCCACTTTTCTATGAAATTCTGGTTTATCTCAACAGAGGAGTCTTCCATATGAGTGGCAATGCAATTCGCATTGTCAATGAATTTGTGAGACGTTCTTCCGGTGGTTTTTCTCAAATTTCCACAGTAGCGGAGGAGTTTGTCTCGGCTGATTACAACATTACCTCTTTCTCGGAGAACTACATCGATAAAACTCAAGGCCGAAGAAGGAAGTACCAAGAGTGGGGAATTGCTCTATCTCAGAAGTCCATGAAGGATCCCTCCAAGGTTCTCCTCCTGGATGTCGAGCCCGTCAGTTCTTCAAAGGATGCTCCTAAAGGTCCTTCTCTGCTCTTGACTAATGATGAAGACTGGATGATGTTTCCAGTAGTTGTTGAGGGTCCCCTGGTTTGGGGTTTCGACGAGTCAGGAAAAGCTCGGGTAGGTCCTCTCCCGGATCATGTCCATCTCGCTTCCTATGAGCCTTGGAAATTTCGTTGGTCCGAGAGGCCTTCCGATGTCAGTTCGCTAGACTTCCTCTCTATTTCATTTTTCATTCCTTTATCCAAGCTTCCCAATTTTCCACAGTATTCGCTCCCTTCTCTTGTCTTGATCAAGGAAAGATCGTCTTATGCCAAAAAATCCACTTTCGGATCTCCAAATCCTGATCAGGTGATTTATTGTTTACTTCGCCTTTTTTGTCCGCTTTGCTTCTTTTCTTCCAGATGGAATAATCCTTGTGCTTCATAGGAGGATGATTTTGTGGATCCTCCCGTTGATGGTTCTCGGGTTCCCAGGAAGTGAGATCGCCAAGAAAGTTCTTCTGCCGCTTCTGCTGTTACCAAGGTATTCCGCTGCTATTTTTATCACATAGCCTTTGTTTCCTGTTTTATTAACTTCGCGCTTGCATACTTAGATGTATTAATATCATGTTTACCAGGATACCTCGCTTCAGTCCCCTTCTGCTGCTGTTCCCCCGAAACGCCGTCGGGGTTTAGACATGGGCGCCATAACCCGAATTCCTAGCTCCACAAAGTCCTCTGAGTTGCCTGCTTATCCTACTCCTAAAGGCAAGGTTGCCAAGGTGCCTAAGAAAGATGCTTATACTCACGTTCCTAAGCCCACCATGCCAACTCCGATAGGTACTGTGGGCGATCCTCCCACTGAGTCACCTGCTAATTCTGCTGGCGGGTCTCAAGGGAAGCCAAGGAAGGTCTATGAAGTGGAAGATCCCGCTTATAAGCCCGATTTGGACTTCTTGAGGAATGCTTTCCTTTTAACTCGTGACGCTCCATCCATTAGATCCGCTGCCACCGAGTCTCTGATTTCTTTTAGTTCCGACTCCTTTTTGGGTGAAGATCAGTCCTTCATTTCTAATACTTCCTTGAATCTCTCTCTCCCGTAACATGCTGCTATTATGACCTTGGTAGGTATTAATGACTTTAACCTGGCTGCCAGCCTTAGTTCTTTTCTGATTTGCCGTATTTCGCAGGAATTCAACCGCCACATGGCTCATCTCGTGGAGAAAAGAGTTACTTGCGAGAATTTGAAGACTTCCAGGGCCCGAGTTCAGGAGCTTAAAAATGATCTCACCGACGAGAGGGACCACTCAGCTAAGAAGGATCAAAGGATTTCAGAACTCAGCAGTAAGTTCATCCCTTTCTCTATCTTTCATTTTATTTTGTTCTCGTCTTTACTATTCGTTTATCTTCGTCAAGACTATTCTGCGAAGTATTATATGGGTTATGAGGAAGCCAAGTAGACCGCTGAAGATTGCCTAGCCGAACAAGCAAATATTTTGTCTCAAA
This sequence comes from Papaver bracteatum, assembly GCA_023529315.1. Classification (NCBI taxonomy): domain Eukaryota; kingdom Viridiplantae; phylum Streptophyta; class Magnoliopsida; order Ranunculales; family Papaveraceae; genus Papaver; species Papaver bracteatum. Next base: position 1,749,808 of record JAJJWX010001467.1, read on the forward strand.
TTAACTGTTACTTGTCTGAAAATGAGATTTTGAGTGAGAAATTGACGACGTCATATTCCATGTCTGATCGTTTATCTAATAAGTCTGCTAATAACGAAGAACTAAACTCCCATCTCCACGAAGAAAATGAACACTTAAAGGTTGAGTTACGTCGGGTTAATAATCTTCTCACGACTTCGCGAAATCTTCATTCCTCCTCCATGGCCCATGGTAAACAACTGGAGGAAGATAAAGAGAGAATAATTAAGAGGAAAGATAAATCCAAAGTTGAACTTCGCAAACTCATGGGTGAACTTTCCGAGTTAGAGCCGAAGTACGAGAAGTTGAAGACTGAGAATATTGGGCTCAGGGACGAGAATAATAGGTTAAATGGTGATATGTCCTCCATCTTGGCTCACTTGGAGAGATTTCAAGGCAAGAAAACAGCTCATGCCTCCCCTATGAAGAAAAAGCTTGTTGTTCCTCCGAGGAGTGGCAAAATTGTTTTATGGTCTCCTGATGATGATAGTCTTTCGTCTGATCTTAACAAAGATGAGGATAAATCTTCTCACGAACTCTGCAATTTTCTTGAATCATAAGTGTCAAGACTTGACTTTCTGAACATCGACCTTCAGAAAACTCTAAGTTCTGTTATTTCACAGAAAGAAGGTAGCTCTAGTTGTTATTGTCATGCTTCTTATTTTGCTCCGTTAGACTTGTTTCTCACTTCGCTGTCATTTTACAGAATCTGAGGAGAGTTTGAAGAATCAAATCATTGCACCTGTCTCGCCAGAGGGATGGTCTTGCCAAAGAGATGTCCGATCTGAAGGAAAGTCTTGTGCTCCTGAATGAAGACTGTGATAAGATGGAAAAGGATGCCAAGAAGGTCGCGAAGTTTACTCGCATAACTGCCCAAGAGGAGAAGGTGAAATTTGTCACTGAGTTCTGCAGTTCTCATGGCCTTGATATTCCTCCCATGGATCTCGAAGTCTTCTCCGCTGATGAACCTCCTGTTGATGTCGATGGTGAGAGCGAAGATACAGAGACTGACGAAGATGTTGAGGAGCCCAAAAGCGAAGTTCCTCAAGGCGTGGAGGGAAGCAATGAAGATGGTACTGGTGGTGGTGACACTAGAATTCAAGGATCTGGAAGTGGTTTTGCTGAGGAGGAAGCTGGCAATCCTTGATTATTTATTTTGATGTCGGTTCAATCTTTTGGTTCCTTGTTTCTTTAACTTTTTATTTGGGCGCTCCCAAGCTTGGGGGCATAACATTTTCTGCTTTATTTCGCCTAAAGGGAGGCATAACATTTTATGCTTTTATTTTGCCTTAATATACCTGCTTTTTCCGATCTGTTATTTCATATTCTTATCTCGTTCTGCTAGCTGCACTTACCATGGTTAGCATGTATAATTCGCATATCCTGATAAATACTGCATGTACTTCGCTAGATTATCCTACTAACTCGGAATCAATCTGACATACCAAGTATATAATTTACGAAGGAAATAGTCAGAGAATAATAAACATATTTAAGTATATACTTTCCCCTTATTCTTTGGGTATTTCCGAAATTTCTCGGAAGTAGAGAATATAAATTATTCTGTATTTCGCCAGATTCATTGGTCTCCTACCTTAGCGTGAAGTAAATGCTCAAAAGAATAAAACCTTATTTAAAAGTATATACTTGCCTCTTATTCTATTGCGGATTTATGTAGCGTACCTTAATTTTTGTGTATCTATTCTCCTTGCATTCCTTCTTGTTCCCATCTCGTCAATAATTATACCTCGTTGCCTTTTAGGGCTTGTTCCTGCATTATTAATATAGCATAATCAAGTTAATATAAGTATTATTATTATATGCAATATTTCAATTGCAGGTGTTTCTCAATTGATAAAGATTTCTCTAATCTTCATCATTCTTTCTCATTTGATATGATTCACGAGATCAAGCATGGTCATGTGCTTGCCTCTTGCTTTGCTTCGTATCTTGCCTTTTTTTTTCCTCAGGTCTCATTTTCTGCCTCACATCTCTCTCATCATTTCGGGGTCTTATTTTTCCTCCTAGTTAAGGTCTTATTTTGCCCCACCCAATTGTGCAGGGTTTTGCGACGAAGTCTCGGGCGCTCTTTACTTGGGTAAGAATAAAGATCCATCAACCTTTCCTTATCTCGCTCATTGAGGTCTTATTATGCGAAAATATCACAGGCCTACCTACTCCCGTGAGTACCAGCCCCGTAACATTGTCATCTTTTTTTGGTCACTCATCTCCCTAAAGGAGGGTGTCGTCCCTTCCCCTCTGAGTACCCCCGTGCTTTTGGGCTTAGGTATCAGTTATTTTGTGACCTCGTACCCTTTCGCCGATATATCTCTTGGTTACGAAGTCACACCCTAGGTGGGGTGGTTTTGGGACCTAGCGGAAGAACTACACCAGGCCATCTTCTTCTCCACTAACTCGTTCATACACTCCTTACCGAGTGGTTACCCAATTGGGCCCCTCGGCGGATGGGTCTTACTTTTTTCCCTAGCTCATGGCGGATGGGCCATCTCCTAAGGTTATCTCATGACGCGCGTTAGGTCTTACTTTTGACTCTTGCACTTTGTGCGAACTAGGTTGCACGCCACGAGGTCTCAGCCTCCCTAAGTAGAGGTTTTATAGAGGACTTACTTTTGCCTTTTCTTCTGTATATATTTTTTATTTCGTGGGTCTTACGCAGCCTCCTAGTGAGGTCTTACTTTTCTCCCTTGCGTATATATATATATTTTTGTTCGGTACTTTCACCTCACTTTTCGCTTTGTTCTTGCTTGTTTTTTTATGACGCTCAATAAACACTTCATTTCATTTCTCTTGCCGTTTACAAAATGATACCCTTTTTTTTTATTACACTTTTCCCTGCGAATTTCTCCGCTTCTTAAGGATAATACTTCTTGATATAGATCGGATTCCACGGGTGGTCTAGTCTACGGCCTTGCCTTTCTGCTTCGCCATATATGATGTCTCCGTTGCTATATGTATCTTTCCCCTCACAGTCTGCGAGCTCGTAAGCTCCGTTCCCCACTCTTCTCTTCACAATAAAGGGTCCTTCCCATGTAGGCTCCAGTTTCCCTCCAGGTCCTTTTTGATATGGATGTATTTCTCGTAAGACCAACTCCCTTGGAACGAAACCCCTTTCCTTCACCTTCTTATTGTATTCACGAGATAGCCTTCGGTGATAATTCGTCATGTGTTGTAGAGCAGTTTCCCTGTTTTCCTCCAAGTCATCCAATTTTTCCAGAATCATATCCGAGTTCAGACCCTTTTTCCAGTCCTCTCGCTTAGTGGTAGGAAACATGATCTCGGTAGGTAGAACCGCCTCTACTCCATACGCCAAACAGAAAGGAGACATCCTTGTTGCTTCTCGCCTGGTGGTTCTATATGACCATAGTACGTTCGGAACCTCTTCGCACCAGTTATGGAGATGCCCATCTAACTTCTTTTTTAAAGTGGATGCTATTGTTTTGTTCGTCGCCTCCGCTTGTCCATTACTCTGTGGATACAGCGGGGTCGATTTTGCAGATTGTATCTTGAAAGTGCTAAACAACATCTTCATATTTTATCCTTCGAATTGCATTCCATTATCGGAGACGATCTACAGAGGGATACTAAATCTACATATGATGTGCTCTAGTATAAAATCTTATATGTCGCCATCTCGCGTATTTTTCACAGACTTTGCTTCAACCCACTTCGTGAAATAATCCGTTGCCACTATCAAGTATTTTCGCTGCTGGCTTCCTACAACAAATGATCCCACGATATCTATTCCCTATATAGAAAATGGCCATACACTCAACACAAAATTTAGGTTTGTTAATGGCACATGTATCCGTCTTACGAATCTTTGGCAAGCTTCACACCTCATCGCAATATGTTTTGCATCTTTATGCATGTTTGGCCAGAAGTACCCTTGCGTCTTAGTCTTATAAGCCAACGACCTTGTTCCGCTATGATTCCTGGCATCACCGTAATGTATTTCTTTCATGATTTTTATCCCTTCTTCCTGTGACAGACATCGCAACAATGGGCCTAGGAATGACCTCCGATATAGGATCCCTTATCACAACTCAGTTTGTGGATCTCCCCTTGATCTTGTGGGCCTCAAATCTGTCTCTGGGTAAATCTCCTCTCTCCAAATACTTGTGTATCGGGGCTCTCCAATCATCTTCTCTCATCTCGTCAAATAAATTGTCATATCCTATCATTAGGACCTTTTCATGTTCCAACTTGCTAGTCACCGATGGATGCATTAATCTTTAAATTTAGATGTATTTCTCCGAGGTAACATAAATCATCGATGCAATGAAGGCTAAGGCGTCCGCATGTCTATTATTATCCCTGCTTACTTGCCTCCAGATTATATTTGGTATCTTATTTGAATAATCTTTCACGAGTTGTAAATATCGGTTCATCACGGCGTCATTCGCTTGATACATTCCCTCTATCTGCCTGACTACCAACTGAGAGTCACTAGTTATTCTTATTTCGTCTAGTTTCATCTCGATGGCCAGCCTTAGAGCTTATATGACCGCCTCATACTCTGTTTCGTTATTAGTAGCTTTATATTCCAACCGGAAGTAGAATACTGTTCTCGCTCCTGCTGGCGAAGTAAATACAATTCCCATTCCTCCTTCGGCGTTGTTTGATGCTCCGTCCACAAATATATCCCATCTCCTCGGATGATTTTCTTTTAGAAAGTCTGTAGGATCTGGACGTTCCTTATCTACATCTAACATCTCCTCCACTCCTTCATCTTCTTCCATTGGAAATTCAGCCAGAAACTCTGCAACTATGTGTGATTTCGTGGAAGTCTGGACTTCGTATTTTAATCCGAATTGGTAAATTCGGGTATTCCTTCTTTCAACCCGCCCGACTCTCTTTGTATTCTTTAAAGTTGATTCTATTGGGATTCTGGTTAGAACCTTAATTTTGTGAGTCTGAAAATAAGTTCGTAATTTTCTGATGAGTATACTAATGCTAGAATTAGTTTTTCTATCTTCGGGTAATTCTTTTCAGCAGCATTGAGGGTTTTGTTGACGTAAAAGATAGGTTTTTCGACACCTTCATCTGATCGTAGTAACACCGAACTTATTGCATTTAGTGTAGTCGCGAGAATATCAGCAATTCTTCGTTTGGTTCGGGCTTTTAGAAGATTGCGATGTTGATATGATATTCTTTTATATTTTGTAATGCCTGCTCACATTCTTGCATCCATGAAAATTTAGCTCCCTTTTTCAAGATATCGAAGAAATTCTTGCATTTATCTGAGGATCTAAAAATGAATCTACCCAAATCTCCCAACTGCCCATTTAGTTTCTGCACGTCTTTTACCGTCGCTGGCGATGGCATGTCCAATATGGCTTGAACCTTGGCTGGATCTACTTCGATTCCCCTTTCGGACACGATGTGCCCCAAGAACTTCGCTGACTCTACGCCGAATATACACTTCGCAGGATTTATTTTCATTTTATATACCCTCATCTGTTCGAAGATTTTTTTCAAATCTTCAACATGATCTCCTGACTCTTTTGTCTTTACCAATATATCGTCGACGTAGACTTCCAATTTAGTATGCACCCATTTAGAGAAATCTTCTCGACCATCCGTTGGTAAGTTGCCCCTGCATTCTTTAAACCAAATAGCATTCTCGTATAACAGTATAACCCTCTAGGGGCGAAGAAATCCATGTGCTCTTGGTCCTCCTCCGCGAGTGGTATCTCATTGTATCTGCAATATCCATCCATCAATGTTAGCCGCTTGTATCCAGATGCTAACTCCACCATCTGAGGTATATTCGGCAGCGGGAAACTATCCTTCGGGGAAGCTGTATTCAAGTCGCTAAAATATATGCATATTCTTATTCCTGTAGTTTTCTTCGGTGCTATTACCATATTGGCAATCCATGTTGGATACTTCACGGGTCATATTATTCCCGAGTCCAGCATCTTCTGTAATTCTTTCTCTATTTGCTCGTGGTAAGCATTTGTTATCTTTCGTATTCGTTGCCTTATTGGCTTGATTGCTGGGTTTAGATCCAATTTATGGCAAGCGACTTCCGGGTCTATTTCTGGCATCTCGTTCATGCCCCACACAAAGACATCGAGGTATTCTTTCAGCAGATTTATCAATCTTGCTTCTTCGTCCGTTTCCATCTTCGCCCCGATCCTCACCATCTTCATCTCATCTTCGTTTACCCAAGTTTATCTCATGTGTGGGTTCTACTACGGCGAAGTTCATGACCGGTTCTCCGAGTGGAGATGGCTCCTTTAATTGCTATAAAGGCTTATCTTTATCTTCAGGAATTTTAATGGGAATAGCCCACCCTTATTTTGCTTTGACTATATATACCATTAATTCTGCTTCCCTCTTTGCTTCCACCACCTTCTTCTTTTGCTCTTTCTTGCATCTTAACTTCTCGTCATAGTTATGCACGTCCTCTTCGTTGCATTCCCTGGCCTCTTTATGATCTCCCTTTATTTCTCCAATTCCGCTTGGCATCGGGAATCAGATAGCTTGGTGGTAAGTTGACGTTACTCCCTTGATCCCATGTATCCATGGTCGCCCAATCAGAGCATTGTAAGGGGATTCTACATCCACCACACATACTGTTACATCGGTTTCTAGTTCCCCTGCGAAGATTTTCACGACCAGTTCTCCTCTTGGCTTTGATGCCACTCCGTTAAACCTATAGATATTATAAGTTGACGGCACTAAGTTTGAGTCTCGGTAGCCCATCGTTTTGAATGTGTGATAAAAGAGTATATCCACCAAGCTCCCCGTGTCCACTAAGATTCTATCTATGGCCCATACTCTCTTTTTTCTTGTGGAACTTTCTTCCCACTTTGTGCATTCTCCGAATTTCAAGGTGATCACCAATGGGTCTGTGTGCGAAGCTCCTCCATCTGGGGCGTCTGTTGCTGAAAAAGAAATGGCTCTTCTTTGCTATTCTTCCAATGGCTCCTTATTTGCGATACTGAATATCTCATTTCCTTCAAAATCCCATTTATGAACCCTTTGTAATACATTATCATGAAAATTCTGTATGTTCTTCGCAGAATGAATAATAGAATTGCAATTTAGTTTCTGAGTTCCCCTATCAATTTCGATTCTGTATATCTTTGCTTGATTTTGATCATCTTTCCGAGGTGGTGGTGGCGATAATGGTCCCGGATTCGCCAGAAAATGCTTGAGCTTCCCCTTCTCAATTAGACGAAGTATTATCCGTCCTATGTTTCTGCAGTCTTCCGTGAGGTGTCCGTGAAAACGATGATATTTGGAAAAGTCTCCACTTCTCGCATTTGGAAAGGGTTCCATCCCAAAATTTGCTGGGAGAGGAATTTCTTCGGTTAAAACAATCGCTTCCCATATCTTCTCGACTGTGGTGTTAAGTTCAGGTAACGCCACATCCTCGAACTGTGGTCTTCTATCTCCTTATTGTTGTCCTGGGTTATATCTTCGTGGATTCCTTGAATTATCACCTCGTGACTCATAATTCCGATATCTGGGATCAATATACCTCGGATGCTGATCTATCCACTCTTGATCTCCGCTGAACACTACTACCAATTTCGCGGGAATTGTTGTTAACGGCTCTGCTTCCACATATTTCATGTCATCTTCTATTGCGCTTGCTACTCTCGGCAAGAGACACGAATTTCCCTCGGATTGTATCAGAGCTGCCTCAATAGCCTCCCTTTGTTTCTCTTCTAGCGCTACGTATTCCTCCTGATACTCACGGAGTTCACTCATCGTTATTGTGTTACGAATTACGAATAGTTGTGTGTGCAAGAGATCAGTTGGTATTAACGCGTTGACGAAGGCCAGAATAAAGTTTCTCTCATCTACTCTTCCTGCGATTTCACTGCATACCGACCTCCATCTCGTTATGAGGCTTCGCAGGTTTTCGCCTGGTTTCCTTATCAAGTTGAATAAGGTTTCTATTACGGGTCTTAACATGTTGTTGCTTATGTAAGTTGTCAAGAATATCCTCTGCAAATCTTTGAACGACGAGATTGAACCTTCTGCTAACCCTTCAAACCACTTTGAGGCTTCCCCGGTTAAGCTGGCTGGGAAATACTGGCACAACACCGTCTCGTACTTCGCCCATTGCATTAGTGAGAGGGTATACTGTTTTAGATGCTGTACCGCGTTTCCTGTTCCGTCGAAGATGCTTCCGAAGGTGGGCAATGAACATCTTCCTGGGATTATTCCCTCCAATATTTCGCATGAGAATGATGATTTGTCAGCCTCCACAATTGCTTCTGCCGGTTGCACTCGTCCTCCTCTTCGCGAATTATTGAGTAATGCTTTTATCTCCTGTATCTCGTTCATGACCATTTTATTGACTTCGTCTTTTCCCTCATCTCGCATGCACCTTCTCCTTCTTCTATCTCGCTCATCATCGTCTTCCCTTCCCTCTTCCTCATGTCTCCTTCTCTCTTCTCGATGTCTCTCTTCTTCCTATTTTGCGTACCTCCTCGCCTCCTCTTGCCATTCTTGTTCACGACGTCTTTGCTCCTCACGAGATCTTTCTTCTCTTCATGTTTTCTCTTCTTCTCTTAGTATTTCTTCTTCAAGAAGCCTTTCTGCCTCTCGAGTTCTTTCCTCTTCAAATCGCCGTCTTTGATCTTCCCACCTAGTTTCCTCCAAAGCTCTCCTCAGCAACCTTTCTTCGCTGCTTTCTCTTCGACGCCTCCTCCTTCGTTTTCCTCATTCTTCTCCTTGTTCATCCGGTGGTACTCCTCCCCCTTGAGTTACGTTTTCTCCTGTACCGGCTTCGCCTCGTAAATCATGAACAGTCCTTTCCCCATTAAGTTGGTTGTTTTGTTGCATCAGGACCGCATTCTGCCTCATGAGTATGGCTCTTTGCTCCATTAGAGCTCTCTCTCTTTCTCTTTCTAAACGTAGTACCTCTATGATTTGTTCTAACGTCATATTTTCTTCACTGATATTCTCCTCTCCGCTTCCATGCACAGGTTCTTCTTCCTCCTCCGTTTCGGTGTTAGTGGTATGGATCGATCCTTCTCGATAACGATCATATTCTCCCTGTTGGACTGCACCATTCCTTCCTCTTTTGTTTGACATTTCACCTCTCTCCATCCTTCCTCCTTCTCTCCCTGCCAGACGCAAGCTCCTTCTCGATGTGATGATGTGTTGTGCTCGTTCCGGTACTCTTGCCATGGACAACCTGTTAATCTTTATTTTTCCGATTCACCGGCTTTTTGACCAGATCTAACTTGTTCACCTTCAAGATAGCATATCTCAGATCTACCTTTACTCTTCCAATATTTCCATGGTTTCTTAGTCACTAATCTCCGGATCTTATGAAGTAACAACTCACTTAATGATTTTGAAGAAGGACTCTCATACGATCACAAATATCTCAAACTATCTCTGAGATCCCTGTTTCTCGGCGCCAAAATGTAACTGCAGAAAATCCACAGTTACACCCACTTACTAATTTGAAGAACACAAAGATAAACACCAACAAGATAAAACACAAATCTTATATTTCAACCGATTTGTTTGAATTTTAAGTTACAAGCAACACAAGGACACTTAAGATCCCAACTCTTCCCTCACAAGTGCTCTCTCACCTATTCCAAAAATGTTCCAACCCCTTTCTCAGGGGGCTCTATCCTCCTTTTATAGGAAAAAGCAACATAATGGATTACAGCCCGATTTATCTTGGGTACACACTTTTTACTTCGCTCATACCAACTTTCCGCTTCTTTTTCGCCTTAAAGTTCGGTTGTTGTCTGGGACAGCTGTCCCATTTCTTGCACAAAAATCCACATCTCGCTCATTTTACCTCGGGGATCCTACTATTTATTGCTCAACAAGCCTCACTTCGCGTCGTTGACTTCGTATGCTCTCCCTTTTCTTGCACAACAATTCACACCTCGCATTTCCAAGATTCTTCGTGAATTATCTTCCCATACAAGTCAATGCTATCTCGTTAATTGATACCTCGCGATATGAACTTCGCTAAAGTAAATTCTGACACTTGATTTGACTTTTCACTAACACTTTCTTAGAAATTGGTGAATAATATCTTTCTTGAAGATTCACTTCGTTGCCTCGTTCAATCTACCTCGGACACGTGACGGGTAGAGTTTCTGTACCTACAAATTTAATTTCGCCTTCATCGTTTCCCTTCTTCCATTATCTTCACAAATGTTGGAATTGTATTTTAAAAAAAAAATAACCGATCTCTATCATTCTTCTGTAAACCAAAAACAAACACATCCAAATAGGAAACCAAGTTTTGAAAATATCTCCGAAATGAAGATGTATATCGTGATCGTATCAAAGAACTTTGTGAGAAAGTTGAAGAGATAAATGAGTTGGTTGTATCTCGCGCAGAGAATATCGATTTTCTCCAGTCTCAAAAGAATACGTTTATCGAGTGGAAGTCAGATCATATCATCTTATGCCAACACTGCAACAGGCAGAAGAAAATAAAGAAGAACTTCGTGATCGAGGAGAGGGCCGATATTGGGACTCATAAGCACAAGATTGATCGCAAGAATAAGAGATCGCTCTCACTAAGAGACGAGATGGATATCATAATCGTATCAAAGATCTTCGTGAGTAAGTTGATGAGATTAAGCAGTTGGTTGTATCTTGCACAAAGAAGATCGAATTGCTCATCTCAAAAAGATATTCTAGTAAGTTTACCGAGTGGCAGTCGGTTCATATGACTATACTACAACAGGCAGAAGTTTATCGAGTGGCAGTCCGATCAAGCGAGAATATGTCAAGCTCGTAAAGGCTCGTGAGAGTATGGCAAGTCAGTTCACTTCATTTGAGGCACAACTTAGTGCTTAAGACCATCAGAGAGGGCCCAACTTGAGGAGGACCTTAAATTCAATTTTAGCCAACTTAGTGGCTTGCTTTGTTGCTGTATTTGTGATTAGCTTATTTCTTAATATATTTTTTATTTACCGAGCAAAAAAAAAAAAACCAACCATGAAGGGTGCATTTATCAGTATCTTTAAAAATCACAAATGTTCGAAATCCAATGACCATGGAAGGTATGACGAAAATTCTGGAGGACATTGTCGCAAACCAGGCCAATATTGTCAATCTACACAATGAGACGCTTTGTCTCCAAAAGAGTATGACAAACCGGTTGTGGCAAGGATCAGTAAACATTCTCTCAGAGAACGTCCCTAATTTTAGAAGTGATACAAAAAATGTTGAATCCTTGTCTGAGGTCTGTGCCTCCGCCAACGACAGTGCAGACAGAGTACGTAGCCGCATCGGACGGGAGCAGAAAGGAAATGACCAACTAAACTTAGCTGATGAGGTGTCGAACTCGCAAAAATAATATTTCTCTATTTCTCTTTAAACTAACTAGTAGTATACGGATAAGCAGGTTCGTTCCTAAGGGAGAGTTGAGTCTAAGTTGTCGATTCAATTTTCTGAATAAGAAATGCAAATATGAGAATGAGAATGATCAAGGACTTCTTCTAATTTACAAAACATGAATCTTATTGATATAGCTAGTTTCTGCAAAGTACCCATTACTAATAACCCTAGAATAATTAGTACGCTCAACTATTCCGTTATATCTCCTAAGTTCACCGGACACGGAAGCGCTCGACTACCGGATTCTACTTATCAAGTTTCCTAGAAGTATGCTCTCTAGGTGTGACTCAATCAAATGCATTAAGCTCCGTGAGATAGGTTATTCCTAGTGACAAACACAAAAGCTCTATTCATCTACTATTGTCATTCAATACATATGATTACTTAAAAAAATCCCATCATCAATAACCACATATTACTACTTGTATTAAAAAACTCTAGACAATTACGGGTCGAAGAGGTCTCAACTAGCATTAGAATCATCCATAAACCAATTTAATTTAAAACTTAAACGATTCACAAATAACTCATAAGCATTATTAGCACAGTAGAGAATAAACAATAACGAAATAAATTGGAAGAATTAGGCAGTTTAAATATCAATTCGAATTCAAGTTCGGACGTCGACTTCGTCCCTAATCAATATGAAATTAGCTACTGGAGTTCATAATAAACACAGAAAAACAGTAAACTGCAAACAAAACTAAAAAGCGGTTCAAACCAATGACACAAAGTGTCCAGCTCGTGAAATGATGTAGTGGTGGTGATGGCCTTGATGCGAGAATAGTGGATGAAGTTGCGACTGGAAGTGATAACTTGCTGTAAAATGGCTGCCTAGTAGTCTGTTACGGCGTGAAGGAAACTGGTGACGAATTGTGGAAGTGCTGGTAGAGGTGAGGTGGTGGACTGCAGCTGATGTTGGTTATGCTATGATGAATGAACTGATGGTGTTATGGGTGTGTGCAGATGATGATGGCAGGTGGTAGTGTATGCACTGGTGGTATGGATGAAGTGATGGAGGATATGCAGGTGATATGCAAGAGATGATATGAAGTGTTGTGAAGGTGTTGTGCTGATGGAGGTACAGGTGGATAGATGGTGGAGATGCAGGTGGATATATGGTGGAGATGCAGGTGGTGGTGATTTGCTGGTGCAAAGTGAGATGCATGTGGATATGCAAGTGATAATGGAACTGCGAACTGCTGATGGAATGCAGGCGAGGTGGTTATGCAGTGGTGATGGATGAATGCAGTGGAGATGCAGGAGATGAACTAGATGGAGGGTATTGGAGAGGAGCAAAAGCTCCTCCATGTAGGTGGTGAAGCAATCATATGGGTTATATGATTGTGCGGGTGGTGATGGAAGTGTTTGGAAAGGAGCAAAAGCTCCTCTCTGTTGTAGAGGCGGCAGTTGTGAAGGAGGGGTATGAGATGATATGATCTGTAGCTCTTCTCCTCGTTTTATAGCTGAAATTCCCTGCACAATCGTAACTCACTTTCCTAAATCATTTAGGTTTCTCAAAACAGGTCTCAATCCCAGCCATTAAACATCAAACATCAATGGCTACAACCATTTCCTGTACATGTGCAACCTGACTTCTCGGCAAGGAAATCTCTGTGATATTCTAAACCCAATATTCTGTGTTGTATTCAACTTCTAATCCATGTCTAACCTTTGCCAAACACTCACCAGAACCAATGGAAACAACTCACTTTCATGGATGTTTTTCGGGCTTAAACTCTTCCCTACTTCCCTGACTTATTGCTCAAAACTGAACTCAATCCCTAATAACTTGTGACCCAAACTCAGTTTAACGTCTCAACTTATAAATATGAGTCCTAGCCTTGCCAGAAACTCCTCAAACATAGCCATTGAACCAATTCCAGGAGCTGCACAGAATCACGGCAAAACTGATGGTCTTTACTGCTTTCTTGTTGCCAGAATTGCACAAATTCGAAACTCAAACATCTGTATTTCTCTTGACTAGAAACCACTTCCCTAACCTATTACAAAGACTCAGCACACCTGATGATACTAAACTGGCAGTGGTTCGGTTGAAGATGAGAAGAAATAGTGGTTCAGAACTTTTCACAAACACCTTATCTTCCTGAAACTGATAACACAGATTTAAGTTTTTGTTGAATCCTAAGCCCATATACATCTCCTTCCCTGCACAATACGAATCTGACACAGACCCATTTTCATAAACATCGGTGAGCACTTAAAACACACCATAATCAGCTTTCAACCTTTTTCAATATCAATGGCAGAAATCTTGTCTTCTTCTCTACTTCTGGGGTTTGAAACTCGAACCAAATGTCTCTTAAATTCGATGTAACTTTGAATCCATCACAGACCCAAGTTTCCTCTTCTTCTCAGCTCCGAATTCCGTGTATTAATCTTCATTGTTCTTCATTCCAATCAATGGCAGACAACAACTCTTTCTCAAATGGTTTATCGATCTTAATATCCCACTCTGTCGTGTTGTTCTGAGCTTCTGGATCACGCCTTTCCTCTTCAAACATGACCACAAGAACCGTGACTAGACACTGGTAGACTAGGTTGGACAACGGTGAACTCTTGGCAGCAGCTCTTCCTATTTTGGTTGTAACTGGTCGAGTGTATTAGAACTTAGGTTTGTTGTTGCTGGGTATAAGACGTGGCTCTTATCACAGCAGGTGGTTGCCCCGATTAATAAGTGTAACTGCCTTTAGCGAATTCCGGTTTCAGCAAATTTTGAGACTTCTCTCCATGTTATCTTCAAATCCATCAACACCTAGCGTAGCCAAAATGATTAATTATGCCTCATTTTCTCTTCTTTCATGTAACATGACTCCAAAATGCCTACAAAATGCAAAACAAAGCGTAATATACAAAAATACAAGATAAATAACAAAGAAAAGCAAAAGAAATAGATATTCAAAAGATGTATTTTTGGCTCTTATCAAATTCCCCCACACTTCATCTTTGCTAGTCCTCGAGCAAAAAAAACAAAACTAAAATACAACAACTCCTCCTCGTCGAGATTACGGTTTATTTTAGATTAAATAACAAGCCTTTAAACCCCTAGGTGTCCCTAGTGGACGAGTTATAGTCTCGTGAAGGTTTACAAGAGGTCTACCTACAAAACCTATGTTTTCAACTCCAAATTCCAACTACCTGTGAAAAGTCTATGAACAAATCCAAAATGATTACAGGAGGAGGTACCTTGATTCAAATACGATTCATATATAAGTAAATATATCTCTAATTAGAAAGTCGAACAAACCACAATACTTAGAATCTGACTAACCGCAATCACACATGAATAGATTAAGAAGATGGATATAGAGGTAGATGTTGGCGAATGTTAACAAGTGGTTGGTGTTTCCCATATCTGTCTGAAGGTCACCGCCAAGATGAACCTATGCATCATATTAGATTGAGCTACTGGTCTAAATTCTAGTATCAACACACTGGCATATACAAGGGAACCAATGATCAACAAACTTAATTCTACATCAACTCAACTGGCATATACAAGGGAACCAGGAGTCGACTTTATTTATTGAACAACAATAATAATAACTTTTTTTTTTCACTTTTTTTTTGAATTGACAACATGATTACATCTTTTGGATCCAAGCGCATGCTTTTTTGTCAGCAAGTATGTGATAGTTGCCTTGGATCCTGCATTCCACGCTTGTTTAGGCGACGGAGACAGGGAAAACACGCACATATTTCTTATCCAAGTGTCATTTTTATTCTGTTTGGTCTAATTGGTCGGTCTTTTTTTTTAGCAACTCAATCACTCTATTTCATCCTAGCAGTAATAACAATTCGATATTTAGTGACCCACCAAATCACTTAGATAACAATAGATAAATATGGAAAAATAAAAATAAAACGTGATATGGTGATATTATGAGATATGGTAACAACTTATTTGTAATTCTTGAGCTATGTTCGTCCTTTCAATTAATAGGTTCCTCAACTCCTGCAATCAAGATGGTTCCATCCATTTATATTGTTTAGTGTCATCCTAAAGGCACAAGTTTCTAGATTTTGAAGTTTATAAAGCAAATTATTTATTTATTAGCATCAAACTCTACAATTTATATACAAATTACATAACTACAAATGATACTCCAACTCATATCTATTTCTGAACAATAGAGGATAAACACTAAACTAGCTATTTAGTTGGCATATAATCTCGACTCAGCCAATGTATATACCTCACCGTCAAGAAAAAAATTCCATCTACTTAGAAAGGCTAGTGTTTATTCTAAATTGTTCAAAAATCTCTAAAAGTTAGAGTTTTGTATACGTCAAATTTTTTTTTGTTCATATTATACCCTACCCCCACACTTAAATCAAACATTGTCCTCAATGTTTCAAACCATTGCAAAAAGAATAAGAGGAATACTTGAAAAAGACAAGGAAGTAAGAATTGGAATTGTTCACCTGATTGACGCATACGAGTAATATTCAAAATAGACTCCCCATATACAACAATCTGAAAATTTGATGATCCACCCATAAAAAAATCTGCATATATTGCAAAAGCTTCACACGAATGTTAGCAAATAGTGGGAAAAATAAAACTATCACCCCACGAGAGTCACCCCCACACTTAGTCTCTTCTACACTCGGAAGTGTATAAAAAATGTAAGTGGAAGGAACGTCCATTGGTTCCTCTTGGCAAACCTGCATGGCGTTAGACTCAAACACATATGGTGGATACTTAGAAGCAAGAAAATCCGATAAAATTTTTGAAGCACATAATTTCAGCCCCAAATGAAGTATCTTCCTAAAAGATGGATTAACAACTCTTTGGGAAACTACTTCAAATTTGGGAGGATCATCATTAGATAGAGATTCACATAAAGGGTTAGACAAACCTTGCAAAAGCTCATGTATTATCGGATCCTCTGTACTGCTGGATAATTTCGTTCCCATATCATAAGTATTATTATTCTCATTCAACTGTTCTTCATCAGTTTCTTTTGACTCTATAACTTGCAAATCTTCATCATCAGAATCGAAATCTGCTCCAAGTAAGTCATTGTAATCCTTACGGTCTTCATCACAAGTTGACTTCTCATTCAAAGTATTCACAATCTCTGAACTAAGGGTGTTATTCACAAAGAATTCATATTCATCATCGCTCTCATACACAACATAAGTCTTACCATTAATAACTTTAGTGTTTCTAGACTCAAATTTTTCCTTTTGAATAGGAGAATGATCATTATGATCATGAGTTGAGATAGTTACACCATTATCATCAACATTTAAGTATTCTTCTTCTTCAGAATCATCATACTCTATATCGGCATCCATGGGAATGTTAGAATGAGTTTGAACCTCTTCCTTGTTCCGCTCTTCTTGAATTTAATTCATGCCATTTCTGATGTTTTCTATATTCCGTTGAAGTTCTTGGAGTGATTCATTGTAACTTAGCTAAAATTCACAAAAAATTTGTGTTGCTTGAAGCATCTGTTGCATCACAGGAATAGCAGCTTCAACAAAACTATCAAATTTCTGATTTGAAGATTGCTCCGCCAAACTTGTTTCATAGTTTCCAGCCCAAGTCTCATCCCTTTGAATGGGTGAATGATCATAAATACGATCAAGAGTTGGGCTAGGCTCATTGAAACAAGGTCCGGTTGGTTGTCTACCAAGTTGTTCCACTGCCTTTAGCTCATAAAGAATGTGATCGAGCATCTGCACATGTATAGAATTAAACTGATTAAAAGTACAACTATCCTCCCATCCTTGTGATTGTTCATATCCAAAAGATTGGTTTTGATTATATCCCAAGTATGGTTGGAAGTCATAAGAATGAGAATTAAATTGCTCACCATAGTATGCATGGTTTTGTGAACCATATGCATTACTCTCAAAAGGATTCATCACAAATTTCGTTATGCACACAACTAGTTTAGAGACTTACCTCTTGTTTCCAATTGTCCACACGCAAAAACAAGTGATTTGTACCTGAAAAATAAGATTCTTAAAAAGATAAATTAGTAAAAGATAAAAAATAAAAACAATATACAAAAACATAAAATCAAATAACAACTCAAACTACCGACTGCTCCCCGGCAACGGCGCCAATTTTGACGAGGTGTCGAACTCGCAAAAATAATATTTCTCTACTTCTCTTTAAACTAACTAGTAGTATACGGATAAGCAGGTTCGTTCCTAAGGGAGAGTTGAGTCTAAGTTGTTGATTCAATTTTCTGAATAAGAAATGCAAATATGAGAATGAGAATGATCAAGGACTTCTTCTAAGTCACAAAACATGAATCTTATTGATATAGCTAGTTTCTGTAAAGTACCCATTACTAATAACCCTAGAATAATTAGTACGCTCAACTATTCCGTTATATCTCCTAAGTTCACCGGACACGGAAGCGCTCGACTACCTGATTCTACTTATCAAGTTTCCTAAAATTACGCTCTCTAGGTGTGACTCAATCAAATGCATTAAGCTCCGTGAGATAGGTTATTCCTAGTGACAAACACAAAAGCTCGATTCATCTACTAGTGTCATTCAATACATATGATTACTTAACAAAATCCCATCGTCAATAACCACATATTACTACTTGTATTAAGAAACTCTAGACAATTACGGGTCGAAGACGTCTCAACTAGCATTAGAATCATCCATAAACCAATTTAATTTGCAACTTAAACGATTCACAAATAACTCATAAGCATTATTAGCACAGTAGAGAATAAACAATAACGAAATAAATTGGAAGAATTAGGCAGTTTAAATATCAATTCGAATTCAAGTTCGGACGTCGAATTCGTCCCTAATCAATATGCAATTAGCTACTGGAGTTCATAATAAACACAGCAAAATAGTAAACTGCAAACAAAATTAAAAAGCATTTCAAACCAATGACACAAAGTGTCCAGCTCGTGAAGTGATGTAGTGGTGGTGATGGCATTGATGCGAGAATAGTGGATGAAGTTGCGACTGGAAGTGATCACTTGCTATGAAATGGCTTCCTGGTAGTCTATTGCGGCGTGAAGGAAACTGGTGACGAATTGTGGAAGTGCTGGTAGTGGTGAGGTGGTGGACTGCAGCTGTTGTTGGTTATGCTATGATGAATGAACTGATGGTGGTATGGGTGTGTGCAGATGATGATGGCAGGTGGTAGTGTATGCACTGGTGGTATGGATGAAGTGATGGAGGATATGCAAGAGATGATATGAAGTATTGTGAAGGTGTTGTGCTGATGATGCAGGTGGATAGATGGTGGAGATGCAGGTGGTGGTGATTTGCTGGTGCAAAGTGAGATGCAGGTGGATATACAAGTGATAATAGAACTGCGAACTGTTGATGGGATGTAGGCGATGTGGTTATGCGTGGTGATGGATGAATGCAGTGGAGATGCAGGAGATGAACTAGATGGAGGGTATTGGAGAGGAGCAAAAGATCCTCCCTATAGGTGGTGAAGCAATCACATGGGTTATATGATTGTGCAGGTGGTGATGGAAGGGTTTGCAGATGAGGAAAAGCTCCTCTCTGTTGTAGAGGTGGCAGTTGTGAAGGAGGGGTATGAGATGATATGATCTGTAGATCTTCTCCTCGTTTTATAGCTGAAATTACCTGCACAATCGTAACTCACTTTCCTAAATCATTTAGGTTTCTCACAACAGGTCTCAATCCCAGCTATTAAACAACAAACATCAATGCCTACAACCATTTCCTGTACATGTGCAACCTGACTTCTCGGCAAGGAAACTCTGTGAGATTCTCAACCCAATATTCTGTGTTGTATTCAACTTCTAATCCATGTCTAACCTTTTCCAAACACTCACCAGAACCAATGGCAACATCTCACTTTCATGGATATTTTTCGGGCTTAAACTCTTCCCTACTTCCCTGACTTATCGCTCAAAACTGAACTCAATCCCTAATAACTTGTGACCCAAACTCAGTTTAACGTCTCAAACATATCCATTAAAACAATGCCAGGAGCTGCATAGAATCACGGCAAAACTGATGGTCTTTACTGCTTTCTTGCTGCCAGAATTGCACAAATTCGAAACTCAAACATCTGTATTTCTCTTGACTCGAAACCACTGCCCTAACCCATTGCAAAGACTCAGCACACCTGATGATACTAAACTGGCAGTGGTTCGGTTGAAGATGAGAAGAAATAGTGGTTCAAAACTTTTCACAAACACCTTATCTTCCTGAAACAGATAACACAGAATTAAGTTGTTGTTGATTCCTAAGCCCATACACATCTCCTTCCCTGCACAATACGAATCTGACACAGACCCATTTTCATAAACATCAATGAGCACTTAAAACACACCATAATCAGCTTTCAACCGTTTTCAATATCAATGGCAGAAAGCTTGTCTTCTTCTCTACTTCTGGGGTTTGAAACTCGAACCAAATGTCTCTTAAATTCGATGTAACTTTGAATCCATCACAGATCCAAGTTTCCTCTTCTTCTCAGCTCCGAATTCCCTGTATTAATCCTCATTGTTCTTCATTACAATCAATAGCAGACAACAACTCTTTCTCAAATGGTTTCTCGGTCTTAATATCCCACTTTGTCGTGTTGTTCTGAGCTTCTGGATCACGCATTTCCTCTTCAAACACGACCACAAGAACCTTGAATAGCCACTGGTAGACTAGGTTGGACAACGGTGAACTCTTGGCAGCAACTCTTCCTATTTTGGTTGTAACTGGTCGAGTGTATTAAGACTCAGCTTTGTTGTTGCTGGGTATAAGACGTGGCTCTTATCAGAGCAGGTGGTTGCCCCGATTAATAAGTGTAACTGCCTTTAGCGAATTCCGGTTTCAGCAAATTTTGAGACTTCTCTCCGTGTTAGCTTCAAATCCATCAGCACCTAGCGTAGCCAAAATGATGAATTATGCCTCTTTTTCTCTTCTTTCATGTAACATGACTCCAAAATGCAAAACAAAGCGTAATATACAAAAATACAAGAGAAATAACAAAAAAAAACAAAAGAAATAGACATTCAAAAGATGTATTTTAGGCTCTTATCATCAGCCAACGACAAAGAGCTGAGGCGATTTCACAAGACTAAGGGAAGAGACATGCCAGGTGCATCACAATATCTGCAAGATAAAGGTAAGGATCCGGCCTATGAAGCTTTGTTGGAAAACTTGTATCTCCGGACCCTCGCAGAAGTTCAGAGAGTTGTCCAACAGTCCTCGGCCATGACCGCTCTAAACCTCCTAAAAAGAGAAGCACCTGAAGAAGGGGAAATCTACCAATACACCTACGAGGAAGGGGACTGCGCTAATGAACAATATTCAGTCCAGCCACTTCACATTGCTGTCACCGATGCAGGGCCCCCAAGATAAGTTGCATTCCAACAAAATTGCCAAATTAAATGGTCTTCGCCAGAGTCAACACTCACTCAAGCTTCCACCCAGCCCTCAAAACGAGATTCGCGTCAAATCCTACAAGAGTTTTCACGACAGATGGTAACACTAGAGAAGCCAGAACAGAAGTACCCATGTTTCCCTCTCCCTATAAGAAAAGTTATGGAGTTACTGGAAGTTTGGGTATGGGATGTGGTGGTTCAACTTCCTCCCATATGAGGTCCAGCAACTGATCAAGAGATGTTGGATTCGAGATATTGCCACTATCACAGGTTCATCCATCATCCTACCAATGAATGCAACGTTTGAAGCGCATTGTCCAAGAAAATATTAATTCAGGAGAATTGTGCCTGGGAACTGAAGATCCTCCACTTTACCATGGATCGACATAAATATATTTTCACATAGGCACCCCCTGAGGGACACTTCTTATCTATCGAAGGAATAATGACTCTGTATAATTCCAGACGTTGCGAGAACAATAAAGCATCCGGGGACTTCTTATTGTTATGGATGCGTACACAATGGGTTCGGACTTGAAGCAACTATCCGAGGAAATTTAATTTTGTTGGGAGGCCACATGGACGAGTAAGTTTCATCAGACAATGTTTGCACGACCAATTATTTTGAAATTCACTGGGGTCTTGACACAGACGTCAATCCCATATTGAGAATAGAAGTCGACAACCCAATTATTCTAAAATATCATATCACTCTAGCATTTACCTTTTCAAGCAATATTTACAATTTCTCCCAAGAGGCTGCACTATTTGCATTCATAGTTAAGATTCCAACTTATTAGTTGATCCAAATATCATTCAGAAAATCACTCACAAAATTATTTCAGAAGCAAATCAATTCAAACATCTTCACAAAGCAATTACCTACTATTTCAAAACCAGAAAATCAAACCATAAAAGAGGCGTCTCTTGCCTTTCAAAGAAAAAAAACCTAAGAGGAGAAAGTTCAAAAAAATAAAAGCATTTAAGGGAAATCATCCAGCAACAACTCATTTTTCTTGGAAAAAGCGTCATTCATGTTTCGGGGAGAAGCCTGCTTCAACTTCAATTCTTGGGATAACTTCTCGATTTCTACCTCTTGTTGATTAATGAGACCTAGGGAGGGAACCTCGTTCATTTCAGTATGTATCCTTTGGATTTTGGAGAACCCTTCACATAACCAATAGGCGTTAAACTCAAAGTTCACGCACATGTCCCGATGATGCTCCCAGCTTGAGACTACCTCTTCAGAAATGGTGTGTCCAGTCACACTGCACATATCATGGATTGAAGATAGGGCTTCCTCTACGCGTTTAACCAAAAAAAAGCGATTGTTAATTTTCTTGGTCGTTGCGATGTGTCCATGCTTTTCCCATATATGGATATACAACTCCGCATACTTAGCTGGTACGCTGAATCCTCCAATTAGCACATGATCCTTAAAGGGAGCCATAAATGGAGGGTTGAAGATGGCACCTGCAGCTGATACGACTAGCGCCCCTTCAACTCCAAAAGATTCTTCCGAAACGATTGCGCCCACGTCCACATGCGTGATTTCCACTAGTGAAAGCACAATAACATCTTCGTTATGATTAATCTCCATCTCATGGTTATCCACATACATGGTTTCTATGATTAAAGGCGCAACAACATCTTCATCGTGATTAATCTCCATCTCAGCAGACATGGTTCCTATGATTGAAGGCGTAGCCACATCTTCATTATGGTTAATCTCCATCTCGAGGTTATCTACAGGTGCAGTTTCTTTCTGTAATACCACCGATTAAATATTTATTTCATATCAAAGTATAAATAGTCCAAGAAGAAAAAGAAAACATGTGGGACTTAAAACCTCATCTGCTGGCTCACTGGAAGAGTTAGACTCGCCGCTACTATATTCAGAAGTGCTTTTATCATCGTCATAGGATTCTGAATCTTCTTCTTCCTCATCTTCACCTTCGAGAGACTAATATCTCCATATTCCTCCTCTAGAGGCGCCATATTTTGGACACGTAAAATTCTGGCAAAGGCGTTCATGTTATCAAGGCCTTGAATCAAAAGAGGAATGTTCAATTAAGATAATACGAAATAGTTAAATAATCTGGCAAGGTCACAAGGAAAATCATACATACTTGCATATTCGAAGATTTAAAGACTACTTGGGCTGTTGAAGCTGATCAGATACCACCTGCACGAATTTTTGACCTCCATTCCTTTCTATGGGGGTTATTGTCACCGTGGTCAGCAGATTTTCGTTTACCCAAAGGAAGTGTCTGCAACAACTTGTGTTTTTCTAAGGTCTAGGAAGAAGACCTTTCGCGTAGATCTTTCACGATGTTCTGCACAAATTGATGAAGAGCGAGAAATTCCTCATGCCAGAATTCCTTATACTTGGGAGTTATCATCGACTTTCTTCCTGGGAGCAAGAATGGGAGACTTTTCTTTGTCGAAAAAACACTACTATCAAAAATAGATGGCAAAAGGTATGTTGAAGGCGTCAATGGACGGTGGAATGGAATCCCCTGGTCGAAGCCCATCTGACGAGCAGCTCTGTCAACGTTATAAAGAACCACTTCAAAAGATCCCTTGAAGAAAGATAGTACATATCCAGGTATACAGCTTTGCATAAACACGGTTTCTCCAACACTCATATTCTCCACATCAGAATCCAATATTGTGCCCGAGACGGAAGCAAAAGTATCCGGCTGGACTATGGATGTGTGAGCCAGTACCAAAGGACGAAAATTAACTGCATGCACGTTGTCAAAGAAATCAATGATCCTTAAACCAGGTTTTGGGCACTTCTTCAGCCAACGAAGTATCCTAGCTCCTCCATATGTATTGGAAAGCGAAGCTACATGATTAGGAGCATAGTCCTTAAAATGCTACCACAACCATGCCTGGAGAAAGGCAATCCAAATGTATGATTCTACTTTCATATATCCGTTAGAAGCATACATGTCCGCTGCTAGGCAATCCGGGTGGGTTTACAAATAACCAAGAAACAAGTTGCCTATGGGAAGAGCAATACCTTGCGCCAACTTAATAGCAAATTTAACAAACTTCTGTCTTATTTCCTTCTTGCCGGAGCCATCATCAAAAATATCTCTAGACAGCTACAAGGATAAAAACGTAGCGACACTGAGCGTGTCATTCAACACTTGATCCGGTTTAGGTTTCGTAGGAAATCATTCAGACACCCACCAAGTATAGAAACATTTTTCACCATTTTCCTGTCGATTATATCCTTTGGCCTTCTGAACTAGAGTGGCGTTCATCATTTCTTCTTCGTCGGACAAGCTAAAATCAAGATTCCCTAAAACCGTAAAATTCAGCAGAACATCCACACTCTCTAAAGTAATATTCATCTCTCCCCATCTACATATGGCTGTGTGAGTAGACATACACCATCTAGAGATGAAAGTAATCAAACCTGCAACATATTTCCTAATACGAAGTATTGCAGACGCCATGACAGCATCCGTGATTTGTACCTTGATCATATTATTCCTGACATGGTTATTACTCATCATGTATCTCATCCATCCATCATAAGAACACAATGGGTTATGGCAAATCTTGAAGTCAATAGGAGAAGCCGGATACTCTTTCCTTTGGATACAAAACCACATCACACGCTCTGGAGAAATCGACTGAACAGTTTCTTCATTCTATGAATCAGTAAGGAGGGTTATTACATGGTCGGGATGTGTCCTTGCAACTGTGTAAGACCTTGTGAAGAATTCATCATCTACATTCGGCCTATCTTTGGAATTGTTAACACTTCCCAGTGTAATAGTAAAACATCTCCAGGTGACATCTTATCCAAACAAGAATTCCTTTCTGTTCACTTTTGGAGTAACTACAATGAGCAAAATGGGAGAAGAGTCACTACTTCATACTTCAAAAAGAAAAAGAAGAGCCACACATGCCAATTCTTATAAAAATTCGATATGGCCACCAGTGGTTTAATCTACATGAAGTAACATAAAGTCTGTATGCCAAAGCAAAAATTCATGGAAAAATATTTTATCCACGGGACATCACACCCACGACCAAGTCGAGTAGGGACTTACGCCCACTCGAAAGAAAATTTTTTTATCGCTGGCATTTTTCCACGGCCAAAACCTAAATCTAGGTTTTAGAAATAAAAAAAGAGAGCAACATCGGCACTTACCTCAAATCCTCCTGCTAGCCTCGCTATGATCCTGTTGTTGTTGATCACCTCTACCGATGCTATTAATTCTCACTACAATGATATCGACAAAAGAGGATTCACTTAGGATATAATAGGGTTTTGAAACTATGGAAGTAACACACACAACTGGAGTCCATACAAAAATAAAGGAAGGGAGCGAAGGTGCTTACCTTGCTGCAAATGGCGGACGGATCATCAATGAAGCTGCAGGCGGAGACAACGTCACCAGCTATTACTGGGGAGGATCGAATGAAAAAAAATAGGAGCGTCGCTCCCCTTTTATATTCACAGATTTTTCCAAATCCGAGTGTGAGCAGGATCTCCTCTCGGTCCGTGCACGAAGACGACATGGGGTCCCATTCCTGCCATATTCGTGCCCTGAGGATCAGTTTAGCAGCACGTTGATACAAATACCACTAGCCGTCCGACCTCAATGCGGAAAGCCAAATACAACTCTCTTGGTAACTTTCATTTCTTTTGTCTTGATAATTTCATTTTATCTGTCACCATCTAGTGCTTACCCAGCAATAATGTCACTGTTACGTACTAAGCAGGGGACTTAATGTTGATGGTCATTTTTAGTTCAGGGCTAAAATTATAAAACCCTGTATTTAATGCGTCGTCGTTCTGCAAAGAAGCTGAGCCATTTAAGAGTGATGAGTGCCCATGCCTCCTTACTTACACATATATTGAGCAATTCAATATATTTATATTTAAATTTACCCAGAATGGCGCTTGTAGCAACAACCACAAATATTCTGTAAATTTTATCTTCTCACCTGCATTATTCATTAATGTATGGCTTATTGAGTATTTTTCCTGTGCTATGTTCCCCGGATGAACCCTTAATATTGGTATGACATGACAATTAGTGTTCACTCGCAGATGAGTAGCATGAATTTCCCGAAGTATCAAGATTAAGGTATGCATGAAAATACTCAATTAGAGGACACACTAACTGCTCTCTGAGAATAAAATTAAGAATTTTGTGCCATGGACTAGTAGGAGCAAAACCCGACCAAAAGTAGAAACAACAATAAATAAAGAGGAAATGCGGCAAGTAAAAGCAGCAGCAAAGGGAGGCGTGGCCACATCACTTGGATGGACGATTTGCTCCAGCAGGCGCCTCCCGTGGCTGGTCGGCCACACTCCATGTTGCCGCTGTCCGACCCCTTTTCCCATCGACCAATCAGATTGCTATAAATGCGCCACATGCACTATTAAATAAAGCTGGAAGTTGGCTGGGAGACATGCCTAAATTCCTTAAGGAATTTAATATGTACTGCCCATGACAGTCTTAAAATGATCACAGCCGTATGTTTTGTCCACTCGATTTATCAAGCTTAGCCGCTCCCTAAAGCGACCGGACAAGCATCACCATACACACCTGCGGGTAGTGGTGCATAAAACCGAACCGGAACAATGGAATCGAACAAAAATCGAAGAATTTAAACTGAAGCTAACCGAAATAATATACCAATGGTTCATTCATGGGTTTCCATTCCAGATAATCGACACTATCGGTTTCGGTTTAGGTTTCATCCCAAAACAAAACCGAAAACCTAATGGTTAAACGATTATTACTAGCCGTAGGATTGAAATAATATTAGCGGTGGATGTTAGACTTGTTAGTAAATATTTCACTTATGGATGCTCACAACTCGCAAGAACAATGATGATATTTGCCGAATCTGTTGGAGTTTTTGCTTTAGCTTTTGTTTTAGCTATGTATGAATCAGATGAGGTTTACTTTGTAATAGTATTAAATCTCAGGCCTTAAAAACTATGTTTGTAGTAGGTCGAATTTTGTCTTGCTGAAACTTTTTAGCTTTTATTGAAAATTTAACCTGTCGGATTTGAGAAAATGACCAAAGTAAAAGATTGTTTATAAATCATTCGGTTAACCAAAAACCATCTGGTTTTTAACTAAACTGAGTAGAAACCGAACCGAGTGAAACCGAATATGCTATATGGTTTCATTGGTTTTCAATATTGGAAAACCGAGTACTTCGATTTCGGTTTTGGTTTTGCCAAAAACTGATAAAAATCGAACCATGTGCAGCCCTACTGGCGGGCCCACTAATGCCTTGGCCGATCGAATCCTTCCAAATATCAAGCAGAGCCACCAAACGCTTACCCAAAGTAGGTTGGACGCACGAGTTATAAATCCATAAATTATGTTAGCAGCAGTAATTGCTGCCGTAATACGATCTTGGCCGCCCAACTTCGCCAGCAGAATTGACCTGCCTGGATTCAATCCCAATCAATGCGCAAGGTGCAAATACGTTCACCAGCGGCCCAACTATTTTGTTGGCCAGACGAACAGCTCCCAACAAGGCGCCAACACCAAAAATGATGGCCCAAAATACTTTGGCCACACGGATTTTTAATCTAAGTGAAATCAACGACAGCCATTAACTGCCGCAAATCATCTCGGCCGTCCAACTTCGCCAAACGAATTGGCTGGCCTAACTCCAATGTTAGACAGCCAACAAGATGTGTCCATGATCAACGGACACTCCCCTTCCATAAGATGTAATCGTCCAAGCCACTGCTTTCCCATGTGGATCTCAAACGATTGTCCAAAAGGGGCTGGTCGCGCTGTTTACATGAATTTTAAGGCAGCCATTAACTCTTGCAAATCATCTCGGCCGTCCAACTTCGCCAGCCGAATTGACCGGCCTACATTAAATCTTAGGAAACCAATAGGATGTCATCATAGTCGCCAGCCATCACTCTCCTATAGGGACCTACCGTCCAACCTTTGGCATGTATAAATAACTCTCAGCAGCTTCCTGAAAATGGTCGGTCATGTTCTTTTTAAGACATTAGTTTTCGCGACCAACCAAGACAGGATAAAATACATTGATGCTTCACATGCATCAATTATTTTGAGTTTCTTTCTTAAAATCGATGCTCTACATACATCGAATACATACGATATTTTATGAGTATCGGCTTCACAAATAACTTAGTTATTTGACCTAATAGCGCCACATGCTATTCTTTGCAGCAGGTCTCATGAATTGGCTCGTCACACATGATTACCCGCCACTTAGTTCGCACGTGATTGGTTAGAATAATTAGGCAAGACCCACTCAACAACTTGCTATATATTTTTTATGAAATACTCGAGACATCAAACATGTCACAAACTGGGGGATGTTCATCAGGGTATTGGTCTGGCGGTTTACAGCGTGCGGCATGCAATGCGCCCACTATGAGAAAGTGTTAGGAAAGGGCAGACGGTTAACAACAGTGAGAGAGTAGTGGGTGAAAGGCAGACCAGTCTTCCATCATAATGGAAGCATGATGGTCACCACCTTTTACACAACCCCACTTATCCACTAATTAACTGTCTCCATTTCCTACGAGATCAGGGTGCGCTCAATCATGACTTGTATAAATAGGTTTTCAACCTATTTCGACAGACACAAGTGTTGTCAACACAGTATCCAGAAAAAACACAAAAGAACTAATAACTTATATTCCACAAGCCAGTTCCATATTCTGATACAAGTCATAAAATAGCCATACCTTCAGAGTTAACCATTTTGATCTCAACACCTTCTTCGCTTCCCTCCCTAAGATCAACCTTTCTCATTCATTTTGTGACCTATGCAAGACTGGAACGGCCATTTCTTGGTTTAGGCTAGAATTGTACAGATTGATCTCTCGAATCTAAAGTATTTCGAGAACGCCCATTTCTTGGTTTGCCTCTTCTATAACGTTTAAATGCTCTCATGTATTTCGAGAAGGTAACTCGGTAGCAGATTCTCTGGCTAAGCATGGGGCATCGGTGGAGTCTAGATGGTGGACAAACTCGCCTTGTTTCACAAGAAGAAATATAGCGATGGATAACTCAGTGCTACCCTTATATAGATTTCGCAACATGTAACTGTTTTTTAGTTCTGCTCTTTGCTCTGCTTTCTTTGTTTCTTTGTACCTTTTGGGGGTATGGCTCAGCCCTCCCCTTCTTTTTTTCTTGGTTTAATAAAAGGCACCAGGGTGCATTTATTTAAAAAAAAAAAAAGAATCTAAAGTACTTCCATAAAGTGCATTTGTTTAGGGTTTAGATTCATTTCTCGGCGGCACACCCAAATTTACCATTTCCAGCAGAATCCTTTTTTACCCCAAAACACTGTTGTATCTAATTCGGAAGATTTTTTTTTTGTAATTACCAACTTTTTATTTATGATAGTTTAAAAAAATTTCCAACTTTAAGTTTCATCAAAGAATCAATGATACTACCTGAAGAATGCATGAACTTGATGATTATTACTGTAATAGCTACCATGAAGAGATTTAATACCTTGTAAATGGTTAAGAAACACTTCCAAATCTTTCTCCACCTAATATCCAGAAAACAATTTGTGGACTACAAATCTATGTATCCTACAAACGAAAACATATATTAGTTACCTACCTCTATAACCAAAGCGTGAAAAAAGCAACATTAAAAAAAAAGATTTCAATTGTATATATCAAAACCAAAACAATGATTTTATTTGTGAAACTATATACTATTTGATATCTAATAATATTAATTTGCAGTTTGAGCTTATCTCGTGTTTATACCTTCGTATTGATTGATTTTTCCTGGTTACTACAGTTATAATAGTTGCGTGATCGACCGTACCTGCACAACAAACAACAAAAATAGATCAGACAAAGAACCCTCAAATTGCAAGAAAAATCAAAATAACCTAGCAAAGTCTTAAAAGAAAAAAGCAAAGTGGTAACAATGAAATTTTTCTTCCACGCGAATGATTTATACAGGACACCAAACCTGGAACATTCCATAAAGAATTAGTTTTGTTTTCGAAAACCAAAATGTCCAAAATATATTGAGTATCTTTTTTCACACGGTTTAGGAACAATTTTATTTTATGGAATGAATAAAATCAAGAAAAATTATATTGAAAAATACCAATAATTTTATAATTTTGGACAATAATGATTATATTTTTGTTATCTTTTTTCACACGCTTAGGAAATAAAAAATATTGAAATAAAATTAAATGCATTCATCATGTTCAAATAATACTTTTATCTCTTTTGTAATGATAATATTTTTCTACTAATTTTTTGTTCTCCGCTTTATATCATGTTTAAATACCTCCACGATTTTTTATTAATGATTTCCTATTTTGAAATATTGGACAGGATAACAATCAATTTTCTGTGGAAGTGGAATCATCCATAATATGATCTATAGGTAAGCATCCACAACTCTGCTATATTTTTATTTGATTGTAAATCAATTTGACCAAAGTTTATTTTTATTTTATTGAAATTGTAATTGTAAGTCATAATTATGGTTTTTAATTATCCGTAGATTGGAATTGTAATTAAGATTAGTTTAATTTAGTTATAACTAGGGCTTAACCCGTGCCGTTGTTAGTTGTAATATTGTATCCCTAGCTATACCATACTTTCTTTGTTTTTGTCTGGGAGAAATCTCTCATTTTTGTTCGTCATAGGTAACAGTGTGGACCTTTTTGAGAACTTGAAATTACAAATCTAATACAGTACCTTTTTAGATACCCAACCGCCAATGTATTTGAGTTTGAGCTTCATAGTTCAACCGGATGAAATGATTAGTCAACACGCGTTGTATGTGTCATCTCGTAATAGTATTTCCCAAGGCATAACATATTCTCTTTTTTTTTGCTTGATCGGTAATAAGGAATTTTATTAAAAGAAGACAGACATGCTGTCGAAAAAAATACATGTGTTACAAATTCCGACCAGGGAAGGACAGTGTATCCACCCAAAGAAAAACAACTTGAGAATTACCGGTACGAGAAACTATAGAAAAAATAAACTCCCAAAGCAAGCGAAAACAATCAGATCAGTTACGTTTCAGGGTGGTTCGAAGACCACAGTCTTCCAATTAAGCATGAAATCTTTAAGAGTAATGTTTTGGAACTCAGGTTGTAGGTACAGCCAATAAGCTAAGGTGTGTTTTATTTTCTGAATGATCTTGTCGATAGTATAAGACTTGTTGTTGAAAGCTCTTTTATTCTGCTCTTTCCATAAGGACCATAGTATAGCAGCTGGTAAGGCTTTGATGACAGAGGATTTCCTGGAAACATTACTAGGACAAGGCAATGAGCTTAGCGCTATGGAAACCGTAGGAGGAAGCATCCAAATGAGATTGAATTCAACGCGAAAGAAATTCCAAATGTAACTTACAATATGGCAATGAAGGAGCATGTGCACATTTGTTTCTTCATCCCTTGTGCACAGGTAACAGTGATTGACCCATGTGCGCCATCTTTTCTTGATCAACTGGTCTTACGTTAAGACTTTGTGTCTGTCTGCCAACCATAAGAAGAAACTAACTTTAGAAGGCCATAACTTCGAACAAATTCTCTTAGGATGAACATGCTCTTGAGAGTCATCATCTACACCATTAGTCTTCACTAGCCAAAGATAACATTTTTTAACAGTAAACTCTCCAGCTTTTTGATCATCTTTCCACAATCTTATGTCGTCATTATTAGATGGAACTAGTCCATTAGATTCCAGCAGGTCAAATAGTGCAGCTATATAACTTATGACGTTATCGTGGACTCTTCTAGTTATGCCAAAATTCCATGTTTCAGAGATGCTCGAGTAAACTTCACTGACAGTAAGCGTCTTCGATGTTGAGGCATTGTAGGCTACAGGAAATTGATTAGATAAGGGCTGCTCTGCAATCCAAATGTCGCACCAGAAACTTATTCTACTACCATAACCCAATTTAAAATATAGTTAGTTTTAAAATCTTCGTAGTGCTTGTGTATGCCTCTCCATATGCTACAACCATAAGGATGTTTGGTATTCTTGGTGGACCACTCTGCTTGCATCATGCCGTACTTTTCTGCTATAATTTTCTTCCATAAAGGATCCTCTTTTAAACCAAACTTCCACAACCACTTCATTAACAAGGCTATATTCATCAAATGCAGTTGTTTGATGCCTAATCCTCCTTGATTTTTAGGCTTTAAGAGACGTTTCCACTTCACAGGGTGATATTTCTTGTCTCCATCACCATCATCCCATAAGAATTTACAGATTATAGTTTCAAGCTTATGTATGACATTCATGGGAGCTTCAAAGATAGAGAAATAATAAATGGGAAGGGATGACAATACAAAATTTATCATGGTTAGTTTACCTCCTTTAGATAGATCTATAGCTTTCCATGTTGATAGGCGAGACGTCATCAGTTCTTCTAGTTTGTTCCACTTAAGATTGGATCTATAATTATCCCCTAAATGCAAACCAAGATAAGAAGTAGGCAAGGATTGCACATTGCACCCCAAAGAAACAGCATAAGAATTGATGTTATGGACTTCCCCAATTGGCATAAGCGACGTCTTGTGGAAATTCACCTTCAGGCCTGAAATTATTTCAAACCAGATCAAGATATTGCGCAGATTGGAAATTAATTGCTGATCATTTTGGAGGAAAACAAGGGTATCATCGGCGAACTGGAGATGTGTTATTTTAGGTCCACCTGGAACAATCTCGAAGCCTTTGAGGCAACCAACTTGCGTTGCCTATTCAAAGAGTAAATTTAGAGCTTCTGCAATGATCAAAAATAAAAATGGGGAGAGAGGGTCTCCCTGGAGAAGACCTTTTGATCTTTTAAAATAACCATTGGGGAACCATTGATGAGCACATAAAAATTGACATTGGAGATAGCTGCTTTTATCCACCGTCTCCTTTTAACTCCAAAGCCCATTATCTTCAACACATAGTCCAAAAAAGACCAAGCAACATTATCGTAAGCTTTTTGAAAACCAATTTTTTACAGAGAATACCTGCATGTTGAAACCTTAGATAGGAATTGATGTATTCGTTCGCAATGATAACTCCATCCATTATTTGTCTACCCTCTACATAAGCTGATTGTTGATGACTGATGATTTTAGGAAGAACTTTTTTGAGTCTTGTGGCAATGACCTTTGATATAATCTTGTTTATGCTGCTCATTAAGCTAATTGGGTGAAAATCAGTGATAAACTCTAGGTCTTGCACTTTCGGAATGAGAACAAGAAAAGTTGACTTGAATCTCCAATCTATCGAGTTGTTGTAGTAGAGCTCATCCATGACCAGGAGAACATGCTTCATGAAATCCCAAGACTTACTGATGACAAAGATGGGCATTCTGTCAGGACCTGGAGCTTTCTCTTGGGCTAACTCAGCTAAAGCCATTTGAACTTCTTCTTTAGTGAACTTGATTTCAAGCTTGCTGGCATCATTGTGTGAGATGGAAGGGAAAGTGAGTCCATCTAGCTGAGGTCTAGAAAAAGAGTCTTCTTCGAATAATCCTTGATAGTAAGAAACAATTTCCTCTTTAATAATAGCTTTGTCGCTTGTCAAAGCCCCATTTATGTTCAACTGCGAAATTTTTTTACCTCTTTGTTTTGATGATGCATACTTGTGGAAAAAGTGGGTATTATTTTCACGTTCCTCAACCCAATTGATTGTAGCTCTTTCTTTCCAAAAATCATTATGCATCTTTGCTAATCTCTTGAAATCAGCCTTTGTTTCAATTTTTTCCATTGCTAGTTGAGCATTATCAGGATCCAACAACAATTTAGACTCCACAAGTTGACCTGCAGTGAGATTATTTTGGATTAAGGTGTTAATTTTTCCAAAAACCTCACGGTTCCATTCACTCAATTTTCTTTTAAGAGCCTGTATTTTCTTTGCGAGAATAAATCCAAGAGATCCAATGAAGCTAAAGGATTGCCACCAAATTCGCATGAGCTCCAAGATTGTGGGATCTTGCAACCACATCTTTTCGAATCTGCACGGAGTAGGACCCTAACCTTCATTCTGTGTGGACAACAAAATGTGACAATGATCTGAGAATGGCTTGGGTAAGGTTGTTTGCTCAATCCTTGAGTAAATGTCAGCCTAAGTGGAAGAAATAACAAAATGGTCAAGCTTGCTCCGAGAAGAGTTTCTTCTCCATGTGAAGTGACTGCCAATTAAAGGAAAATCCATGAGCTGATGCTGTTGAACAAGAGATGCAAATTTCTTCATGGATTTAGAATTGCGGTTTCTGCCGGATCTTTCGTGCAGGAATCTAGTGACATTGAAATCACCATACAACACCCATGGTTCCTCCCAAATAGTTCTAATGTATCTTAATTCAGCCCAAAATTGATATTTTTCATTGTTAAGCACAAGACCATACACAGTAGTAAGTAACCAATTGAAAGTTTCAGAAATAAAATGACACCTGATTGAAACGGAGAACGCACCTAAGAGGGATTCAGTTACAACAACCTTGTTGGTATTCCACACTACTATAATCCCACCTGAGTTACCATTAGAATTGAGAGCTACCCAGTCAAAGTTATTTCCTACCCAAAATTGCTTCACTTTTTTTTAATCAAAATTGTAATTTTTATTACTATGATCAGAGCCAAATTATTACAAGAATGAGCCTAAAATACTTTACAATCACAAAGAATTGATAGAAAAGTACACCTAATAAAACCTATAATAAGTTTGAAAAGGAGATTCTAATGAAATATCATTACTTTCAGTGATGATTTTAACATGATTTTTATTCAGTCTACTGCCATCCTTAGCCATCTTATCAGCACTAAAATTTATTTCCCTGTAGTTGTATTCTATGTCATATTCAATCAATGCAGAGCTTACTTTATTCCATCTGACAATAGAAAACCAAGGCATTTTTTCATTCTTAAATGCAAGCACAACAGCTTTAGAGTCTGACCTGAAGCACACTTGAGTATGTTTGTTCTGTACTGCCCATTCACCTGCACAAACTATAGCCATTACTTCTGCAAAGAAAATGCTTGCAATTCCAAGACCTCCTGCTACTGCAATTTTAAAGTTCATACCCTGCCTTACTACAAATCCATAGTCTGCCATGCCTGGGTTGCCTTTAGAGGCTCCATCACAACATATTAGTATTTTAGGCTCATCTAGAATGGTAAATTGAAGTTTCAT
Organism: Papaver bracteatum; assembly: GCA_023529315.1. Lineage (NCBI taxonomy): Eukaryota > Viridiplantae > Streptophyta > Magnoliopsida > Ranunculales > Papaveraceae > Papaver > Papaver bracteatum. The sequence goes on from JAJJWX010001467.1 coordinate 1,784,750, forward strand.
CACCCTAAGGTTATATGTTTTCCTGTATTTGATTCCAAAAAATCTTAGGATTTGTAGATCATAGTCATCATTCTTCATACATCCTTTCAATCTGAATTCACACTCCCCAGTAAGAAAAATTATCTTCTGCTTGATTTGCTCTGAACTTGTAATATCCTCTTCAAAAACCACATTATTCCTATGAAACCAAATCTCCCTTAGAGTAATGAAGGCAGATGCCACCCAGATTTATTGAACTACTGAGCTTTTGTGTCTTGCAAGCTCCAGAATATCTTGCACTGAGCTAGGATTCTTAAATTTGAAGATATTGTTAATCCATAGCCATATATTAAGACTGAATTCACAGAACCATAATACATCTTCTAATGTTTCCTCAGTAGTTTTACACATTGAACATCTAGAAGTATTGTTAAATCCCCTTTTTTTCATTTTGTCATCAGTGGCACATATATGTCTTTATATTTTCCATACTGAGCTTTTGACTGTGGGATGAACACATGCTTTCCATATCAATCTGAAGTTATTTGTAATTGGGAATTTTTGCCTAATACATTGTATTGCAGAAGCAACACTGAAGTTACCTGTGATAGAGCCACTCCATATTCTTTTGTCATGGTGGCCATATGTGGTTGATAGATCATTGATTGCAAAGAATTTTAAGTATTCGGCTGGAATCTGCCATATTCCATTATTGAGAAGAGTACCAACTTTCATATTTTTGTGCTGCTGAATAAATTCATCCCCTGGGAATAGTTTACTCAATGGCTTGTCTTTCATCCAAGCATCTTACCAAATATCTATACTCAGTCCATCACCCACTAACCACCTTGTATTTTCCTGAACTTCATTCATAACGCTTCTAATTCCTGGCCAGATAGAGGATTTTTTTATAGTATGTTATCCAGTTACCATTTTTTTTCTTAAACTTTGATTGAAAAAATAGAGCCTACTCCTCTTCACCTTGTTGTACTTTCCAGGCTAGCTTCATTAATAGTGCTTTGTTGATAATATCAAGCTTTCTTATGCCCAAGACACCTTCTTCATAAGGAGCACAAACTTTATCCCATTTTAAGGTTATTGCTTTCCTCACATTTGGGTCACCTGACCACAAAAAATTCCTAATGATTTTCTCACATTCCTTGAGCACACTTCTTGGACATTTATAGATGGACATATTGTACATTGGAATACTGCTCAGCACTTATTTGATTAATGTTAGTCTTTCTTGGAATGCTAACCTTTTACCCTTCCAGCCTGCTAGTTGATGTTGAATTTGTTCAACCACTCCCCATACATAGCAAGTTTTGACTCTTCCAGTGAAAATCAGTACTCCTAGGTATTTATCAGGGAAAGATTACAACTGCATTTGACACTCTTCTGCAATAACTTCTTTTCTTGATGTATTAGTCCCTCCCACAAAACATTTACTCTTTACTTTGCTAATTACTTGGCCTGAAGCTGATTGATATTCTTGTAAAGTCTTCATTAATCTTCTGACATTTCTTTTTCTCCATTACAAAACAAGAACATATCATCTGCAAAAAAAATATGAGTGGGGCAAATTCCATCTCTATTCACCATTGGGATAAGTTTCTTTTCTTCCACCATTCTATTTAATGCTTTACTCAAAACATCTTCAGCAATGATAAAAAGAATGGGTGATAGAGGGTCTCCTTGCCTGAGCCCTCTACTAGTTGAAAAATAACCTATTGGTCCTTCATTAATTAACACTGAGATTCTAGCAGATGTAAAAAGTGTATTTAGCCATTTAATGAATTTATCAGAGAATACCAATCTGTGTAATACTTCATACAGGAATTTCCATCTTATAGAGTCAAAAGCTTGAGTGACATCAATCTTCATTGCTACATTGCCACCTCTTCTAGGAGTATCCAATTCATTCACCATCTCCGAAGCAAGTGCTATTTGATCTTGAATTGATTTACCTTTGATAAAAGCTCCTTGTTGTGGAGAAATAATTTTACTCAACATACTACTTAACCTCATGGCAAGAATTTTAGTAAAAATTTTGAAGAAGAAATTTGCCAGACCAATAGGTCTGAATTGATGGGGTTTCTTTGCATTCTTCACTTATCAGCATTAAGAAATTTGAATTTAGGCGATTGGGAAGATAGCTTCTTTTCCAGCAGTATTGTATTGCTCTGGTAACATCATCTCCAATTATGAACCAGCATTTCCTGTAAAACCAACCACCAAACCCATCAGGACCTGGTGAGCTATCTGGGTCTAGTTCATAAACTGCATTTTTTATTTCTGCTGGACTAGGAATTGAATCTAGCAAAAACTTATCACCATTGATTAAAACCTCAGGTACTACTTGGAGCAAAGAATCAGAAATCTGTACTTCAGTGATTTTGAATTTGACTTCAAAATTATTAACTAAAACATCAGAAATTTCTTGTTGAGTTGCAATTATTGATCCATCTTCATTTTCAATTTCTGATATAGTGTTTTGAGCATTCCTTATCTTAATGCAAGTGTGAAAGAAATTAGTGTTAGCAGCACCTTCTCTCAGCCATTTATTTCTGGATTTTTGGTGAAGAAAATCTCTATGTTGAGCTGATATAACTTCCTGCTCTCCTCTAGCTATCACCAGATTGTGTAGTAAATGAATATCTTCAGGATTGCTGTCTGATAATAGTGAAGCAGTGAGAACTTTTTCTTCAGCTTGTTTTAATTTAGTATTTAAGTTTCCAAAAACTTCCCAATTCCATTCCTTTAGAATTGCTTTAAGGTGCTTCAACTTGTTCATATAAATAAAAATGGGAGTACTAGAAATGTCTCTCTTCCATTCACTTTCAACAACTTGTAAGAAGGATTCATGTGTAGCCCATACCTTGAAATCTTAAATGGAATATTCTGAGGCTTGAGAAAAGATTTGTTTGCTCCAGTAAGGGGACCATGGTCTGATGTTCCTCTAGCACCAACATTATATTCCCAATTTGGGTATAATTCTAACCATTTGGAGTTATAAATTGCTCTATCAAGATTGCACGATATTCTTTTAACTCCAGCTCTATTATTGCACCAGGAGAATTTTATGCCACTTCTTGGAGCTGAAATTAATTCACATGAGTGAAGACAATTATTGAAGTCCAACATGGCTTCCCTCAGTGGAGGTCTTCCTCCTTTCTTTTCTTCCATACTCAAGATAGCATTAAAGTCCCCTATTACCAACCATGGTAGGTTAGAGGAACTAAGCAATAACAATTATTGCCACAATTATTTTCTATCTATTGTAAGATTAGCACCATGAACACCTGTGATATAAGCTCCACCAACATCCACTGTAATGGCTTGCCTTGTTACAGAAATAACTTTAGGATCTGCAATAGATGCATTCCAACATAACCAAATATTTCCTTTCTTCTCATTGTTACTATTATGGATTAATGTACACTGCATACCCATAAATCTCATCATTCTAATATATTTTGAAGTTACTTTAACTTTTGGTTCAACAATCCAAACCAAGGAGGGACTAAATTTTTTAACTAACCTCTGCAGCTTATCAAAGGCTTGAATTCTTCTCAAATCTATGATGTTCTAGTATAGGACTCTCATTTAGAAGAGGGTTTTTGAAGAGGAGGGATCTTCTTCTCATAATCAACCTTTTTTACAGCTTGCTTTCTGGTGGTGACCTTTGGAAAATCTGGATTTTTAGCAACTTCATGAATAACTTCTTTCACAGCAGGGAGAATTTTGATTTCAGCACTATTGGAGGATGAGGCTATTTCTAGCATTTGACTCACTTGAAGTGGTGGGAAGTCTTGCTCAAGGTCAAGAGTCTCCATCTCCTTTATAGTATCAATGTTAGGTTCCTTCTCCTTTAGTGCTTCATATCTACCTGAAGAGATTCCCCCCTCTTCCAATTGATTGATTAATAAAGGTGGCATTTGAATTTTTGTTATCATTGTATCTTGCTTGTTAGGAAAGCAGATATCAAAACCAGCAGAATTTGAAGTATCTTCTTTATTCTTATTCTTCTTTCTACTTTTGCTTCCCAAATTCTCTCCTTGAACACCAGTTTTTTGAGAGTTGTAACTAGCATCATTTGGCATCTGTTTTTTAACTTCTTCTTTTCTTTTTATTCTACATTCTGAAATATAATGACCTATGACTTTCCAATGAACACAGAATTTAGGGACTTTTGGTATCTGAATTCTTTGAGAAAAACCTCCATATTTTGTTTTAACCCAAACTTTCTCTGGTATTGATTTATTCATATCAACTTCAACTAGTACACTGGCATAGTAACCTATTTTCCTTTGCAGGGTAATATCATCAACCTTTACTGGTCTACCAAGTGCTTTACCAATATCCATTATAATCTTCTCCTTCCAGTACTCAATGCTCAAACCTGGTAGATGGAACCACACAAAATTTGTTGAAGTTTTTTGCTCTGTTAGTTTGAAATTAGGCTCCCAATTTATAATTTTAACACTCTGAGTTTCAAGTTCCCAATATCCTGACCATATTAGGTTTTTATCATCCAAATTGTTGAGTTTAATAGAAAAGAAACCCTTTCCCAGAGGGATACACTGACACTCTCCTTTAAGCTTCCATTGATCTTTTAGAGATTTCTCAGCAGTTTCCATAGAAATTTTTGAGAAATATAGTCGACCGATGAGACTAAATTTCCATTCAGATAAAAAATCTTCAATATCTTCATCTGAGATACAAACTTCAGGGTCATGAAGATGCTCTTCAGTTTTATCACCAGATTTATAGGAAGAACTAAAATTACCAGATCCAAAAATAAAATCCATCGTGGTTGAAATTGAAAAACTTAGACTACAAATTTCATAAAGAAACTAGAAGATCAACCAGAATAGTAACACCAATCATTATAAGTAATTAGGATTTACCTGAATTAAAGAGTATGATCACAACAATCAAAAAATTGGATGAAGAAAATTTACTGAGCTACTCGTCCGATTGTCAGGGCTCAACTCGCCCGATTCAGTATCAATTCAGCAATCAAAATTGCTTCACTTGATACCTTTGCTAATTTGAAACATGAGTTTCTTGTAAACATAAAATGTTAGGTTTCCAAAGACGTAACAACACTTTGAGTTCATCCCCTCTGCTTCTATCACAAAGACCCCTGATGTTCCAAGTTATAATTTTTGTATTCATGGATCAACCAAGTGAACGGATGCTGCTGATTCGTTGGATTCATTCCCCTTGTCTTCTTCTGATTGTTCAAATAATTCGAGAAGATTGAACTCGTTCCTAGAGGTTGATTTGTGCATAAGGGCATTGAGTTGATCTTCTGTTTGCTGTAAAGAGACGCTAATTACGGGGCCAAACCTTTGAAACTGATTGACCAACGATTGAAGCTCTTGTAAATTTTCTATTGCGACTTGAGTATTTTGGGTAAGGGTGTTATCTGGAGAGCGAGTTGAATCATCTACTGAAAAATTTCCTGGTTGCTGAGTAGATTCACTTGATAAAAAGGCAGAACATATTCATAATACAGAACATTGTACAAGTTTACTAATATGTGGGTGGCATCATGCGGCTTTAGGGGAAAACTCGGGAATATTATGAACCCCTCCCCAATATGTATCAGAGCAATAAAGAGTATTCTGGCTAGACTACATTGTATCCAAAAAAGAATTTAAATTATGCGGAAACTATATCTAAACATACAATTTTGAAAACACACACACACATATATATATATATATATATATATATCTGTAATTTATATTCAAATATACTAATAGTTAAACTTGAAGAAAAAAAGTAAAATAGATTTGTTGCCGACTTCAATAAATCCCACACAGATCTTGGAGCGGCCATTATGGGAGCAGATAAAACAATATTGACAAATGGACATAGATGCGTCTAGTGTGCATGCGTAGTTTTCTTTTTCAGCTCATTCGGTGAATCTAGCGCACTCTGCAGAAAATGTTTACCGACTTGTGTTTAGGAATATATGGAGACGTATCTGTGGAATCCACGACCCGCATATGTAGCAGGAACCTGACAAATTAAGATAACTATGAGAGGCCTTTTTTTCTGTGCAGTTATGCAAATATACTTTGACTTTAGTCATTTACCTTTGGTGAAGCGCGTGATGTGGATAAGACGACATAGAGTTACACAAATTTGTAGCATGCCTCACCCGAGCCATCATATATCATCATTTTTCTGGTAAGAGGATAATACTAAGGAATGAAAATGCATAGAGCTGCACATGAGCCGGTACAGTCCGGGTTTCTGTTGGACCCGGTACCTGTACACGGAGTTGACCGGTTCTCTAATTTGAGTACATGTACTGGTACCGGTAAACCGGGCCGGTTCCACTCCGGGACCGGGTTTTTACCTGAAAACAATGGATTTTAATTACTAGGAAAAAAATCATCCTTTTCTCATGTTCTGTTGCCGAGAAGTAATGGTAACTTGAATCAATTTTTTTTTTTGGATTGATTGATTTGTGACGATATATGGGTTATGGTGGTGGTAATCTCCTGATACTTCTTGTACTACTTCTATCGATTTTTCCTCCTGATAAATTTAGCCAAGGAACACAAAGACTAGTTAACATCAATAAGAAATAAGAAGGAAAATCCATGAACACCCAGAACTTGGATTCCAAGAATACAATATCGGTACTCTTATTAGATGATAACTAAATTTGGGTCAGTTAGTATTGACGAAATTGAAAATCTACAAACCTTTAATCAAGCACAAGCTACCATATTCAAATTTTCTTCTAACCCATCTCCTCCTTCACCGATAAATGGAGCTTGAAATTAACACATTCATTTTAAATCCATGAAATTAAGTTAGGATTTGAGATGAATTCGATATTGGTGGCAATTTAATTGGGAAATTGATGAGATTCAAAAGGGGATTAGGGTTTCTGCTACATGACTTGGTGGTGGTTGATGTTTACGATTTAGAGTTGTTGTTGGTGGTTGTTGCAAGGGATTTAAAAGAGAAATGAAATTTGTCTGCTGCTGTGTGTGAATCAATTGCAGGTGGCTGATTAAGAACGATGGAGAAGAAGAACTAATTTGGTTCAGAAGAACAGAAGAAAAACAAGGAAAGAAACAACACTAATTTGTATATACCTAGCATAAACGTCTAGGATTCACAGAAATCTAAGGGACAACATTATCCGGGAATTCGGTCCGGTACACACCAGGAATCCAGTAAAACCCGGTACTTGTACTCAATAGACACGGGTTTTTAAAATTGGAACCGGTACCTGTCCCGTCTACTCCGGTCCGATACGGTTTTGGTGCGGGTTTTCCGGTTCCCGACCGGGTCTTGTGCAGCTCTAAAAATGCATGTGATGTTTATCTGTAGAATAAAAAAACAACACAATGGTGAGTGGACGAAACTTGTGTGATATAAACATATTGATCAAATGACATCTTGGTTTCGCAAAAGGCGAACTAAAATAATGCTTAGAATAGTTTGTCGCATTATTTGATGATGCAGTAGAAATTTTCCTGAACGACTATGATAATTTGAGGGAAACCACATTTCTATGATTCATTACTAATGTAAAGTATGATAGGATACAAATCTTAAAATAACAATAGAACACAACCTTAAATAAATTCCTTGCCTAGTGTACATGCTATGTAAATAAATTCCTTGCCTAGTGTACATGCTATGTAAATAAATTCACCCACTGACATGTTGAGATGGAGTAATAATACCATCGCCTACCAGTAATATCTCATGATCACATAATCATCTGTCATATTTAGAATATAAATTAATCTTTATGAAACGCATCCAAGCTAAAAACTGCAATACCGAAACCCATTTCCACAAAATTATTGTGCATCAACGTGAACTCTATATAACTTCAATAGAGGCGAGTTATATTAACGCATCAATGACCTTCAATTAAAGATTAACAATATCTAGTTGTAATTATAAAAGTAGAACTCTTTTTACCTCAGTTGGGTATTTAAGATTAATCTGCGGGTTAATAGCGTGCCATGTTTAGTTTTGAATCCAATAGCAACTGTAGGAAGAATCTGCAGAGAGGCCAAAATTAAGGTGAAAAAAGTTGACTCTGGCTTGCAAGGTTATCAAATAACATCAGCAAAGCAAACATGCAAAGGTATGGTATAAGCAAATTCAGTTTTGCAATGTGTGCGACCATCCTGAGTGACCATCTGATATGCCAATTCATAATTTTATTTTCGGATACGACTAAATATGCGGAGAAGAGTTGTCCCCATAGCTGATTTGCCATCTAAAATATTCAAGCAATTTTAGAGTCCCCAAAACTAATTTATGGAAACTCAAACTAAAGTAAATTATACTTAAAAGTTGAAATAGAGCTACAAAATCCTGGCACTCATATCTCATTATTACTGTATTCCTGTATCCATGACCACCTATATGTGTAGCATGTACGTGAAATACTCGTGGCCAAAAATAATACCATCGCAAAATCCATAAAACTAATTTAACGAAACATACACTAATGGCAATGCTTTATCAAATCTTTTGTGGGTTTTTCCAAAAATTTGTAATAGAAACCTCGTTATAGCACACATTAGGCTCATAGATCAGATTGCATAAGTTATCTCCAATGAGGAACATGTTGAATGACATATCATAATTTGACTGAAAACATGGGAACCTTACATGGGCCACGATCTTTTCATTAAACATAAGCCATTGAAGAAGCGCTGGAAAACCCATAATCCACCAATTGTGCATGCTGGAAACCCGGTATTAACATCTCAATTAATCATACTTATGGTCATCTAAAATTATCCTCTGATTCCCTTGCTCCGGAAAAGCACTGGAACACAAACTTTGTTTCCAATCTAAAATATGCAACACCAAATTTAAAGCTAATTTCTCTTAAACATATATTAGGTTGTAAATCTAAATCTAGTTTCATCTGTCATATTCTTAAACCAAATATGATAATATAATATGAACACAACAATCAACAACCCATTTGGAATAAACAATTTAGGGTCCACATACTCCACATACTCCACATTCTCCATTTCAATATAGATTTCTGTAAGTTCAGTTGCATAATTGTTGTCTTTCTACATCTATACTCTCTATGTTAGGAGTTTGTTTTCTGAATGAATCCATAAACTCAATCTAGTAAATTTAAAATCCTAGAGAATATTTTTTACTTCACAAACTCACAAACAACTTGAGAATCATTAGTCTTGGTGGCTCTAGCCTCCACCCATTTAGAAACATAATCAATAGCAAGAATTATATAAAGATTCCCATTCGAATTCACAAAAGGCCCCATAAAATCGATAGCCCACACATCAAATATGTCTACGGGGAGAATTGGTGTTAGTGGCATTTGATTTCTAGCACCTAGATTTTCGGTTCGTTGGCACCTATCACAAGATTTACAAAACAAGTATGCATCCTTAAATAAAATGGGCCAATAGAAACCACTCTCAAGAACCTTGAGAGCCGTTCTATTGGAACCAAAATGGCCTCCACAAGCATATGAATGACAAAAATTAAGAATATATTGAAACTCGGATTCTAGGACGCACCTTCGCATTATTTGGCCAGCACAATGCTTCCATAAATATGGTTCATCCCATGTATATTTCTTGGAGATTTTCTTGAGTTTCAATTTGTGAAAAGTTGACATGGTACTAGGTACTTGTCCCATCACCAAGTAGTTCACAATATCAGCATACCATGGAGTTGTTCTATCCATAGTAAAGAGTTGCCCATCTGAAAAACTATCATGTAATGGAATTTCTTCTTCGGATGGAAGCAATCAGATCAATGATCCACTACGGTATTATCACTACCCTTATTGTCCTTAATTTGGAGATGAAACTCTTGAAGAAGTAGTATCCACCAAATAAGCCTTGACTTAGCGTCTTTATTTGTTAGAAAGTATCGAAGCGCAGCATGATCGGAGAAAACAATCACTATATTTTCTCTCTCCTAATTTTGCTTTGGCGAATTTAGGGTTTAGTTGTTTTTTTCAATTTTTTTTCTCGCGCTTCATCTTGGATCATCACTTTGGTGATTCGAGATGGGTGATAGTTCTTAATCTCAGCCAAGAACTCTCACATATGCTGATCAGGTTAAGGGTAAACAACAACTACCAACAACCTCTGTTGATTTAAGCTCTTTACCAACGCCAACTGTTAAAGAAGGAAAACCCGCTTTGGTACTTCCTGAATCTTTTTACTTAGAAGGATGTGATATTTGGAAGTTTAGCCTTATAGGGAGGTTAGACTTGAAGGGAGTTAATTTTCAAGACGTGAAGAATAAACTAGAGCAGCAATGTCAGCTAGGTCAATGTGTTGTTCAGTTCGTCCCTATGAGTAGGGGTTTCTTTACATACAATCTCAGGAGGCGAAAGACAAGTTGCTTAATGCTGAAGCCTGGTTTTTTGGTCATCAAAAACTAAACCTAATTGAATGGTTTCCTAGTTTTGACGCTGAAAAACAAAGAACGTCACATGTTTCAGTGTGGATTACATTCCCTGGTTTACCATTAGAATTTTGGATCGAAAAAACATTGCTTTCCATGGCTAAATATTTAGGTACTCCGATTGTGGTTGATAAACGCACACTTTCTCATGAATATGGACACTTTGCTTCAGTCCTAGTTGATATAGATTTTGCTGAGTCTGCTACAGATGATATTCATGTTATAGTGGGTGGACTTGATTTTTTGGAAACCGGTTGAAATTCAAAAAATCCCAAAATTTTGTTCGAAGTGCAAGATTATTGGACATAATGACCAGGTATGCAAAAAGCAACCTAAGGTCAATAATGTGCGAAAAGTTGCTATCAACAAACCGCAGCATCAAGTTGTGAACATGATGCAGAATTAATTTGTTAACAAGCTGCAGAACCATGTTGTTCATCCTGTAGAGGGAAAGGAAAATGCTTTAAATGTTGGTGGGTGTTTATGGGTGAAAACTACTCCTTCCGGTTTTGGTAATTTGGGGTATGTGGATGAGGAGTGAATCTAAATCCTAAAAAAATGCACTGCATGGTGAGTGCTTGTAGATTCGAGAAATCAATCTGTGCAAATCCGGCCTAAACCAAGAAATGGTCGTTCCAGAGTTGTTTCGGTCACAAAGTGAAGGAGATGAGGTTGATCTTAGGGAGGGAAGCAAAGAAGGTGTTGACATTGTGAAGGTGTTGGCTATGTATGACTTGTATCAGAAAGCTGAACTAGCTTGCAGGATGTAAGCTATCAGTTCCGGTGTTTGAATACGATTGTATCAACACTTTCCTCTCCTGTCTTGTATTGTCTTGTTTAAAAAATAGGATAGAGAACCTATTTATACAAGTCTTTTATCCTAACCCTCGTATCTCGTGGGAAGTGGAGAAAGTGGAGTGATGGAGTAGTGGAGTAATGTGTTAGTGTCACATGACCAGGCTTGCCCATTTCTCCCATCATCACTAACCGTCCATGACTTCCTGAAACGTTCTTGTGATGGCGCGTTGTGCGCTTCACGTTGTAAACCGCAAGACCAATACCCCAGTATGTATCCCCCAGTTTGTGACATGATTGATGTCTCGAGTGTGTGGATCGTCAAGACCCACAAAAAATAGCATGTAATGCTAGATTGAATAACTGCGTTATTCAGGAAGTCGATACATGTGAAGTATCATGCGTATTCTATGCAGGTACTGCATCGAGTGCATCCCGCATGTATGAAACTTCGCTGTTTGAGCGTCTCAAAATAGCCTCATATCCTGCCTACTTCATGTGATGGTTTGGAAGTTGCGCCATCAAGTCCTTCCTCGACCGACCACATGGTGTGGTAAAGTGACGGATGATGATCACCATGACGCCGCACTGACCAATTAACTCCTGACCAAGGCTGTATAACCAAGCCGGTGAAGTTGGAAGGACGAGATGATCTTTGAGACACTCATCTGTGACCGTTGGTGAAATTATGGTTTTGGGGAAAAAGGTGCGCAAACACCACTTTTCAGCTTGGTCGAATCCAAGCTTGGGACATGGTTTTGGTATGGTCGGTCGGTCATGTATGTCGACGACATGCCGGTATACATGTTCATACCTCACTGTCCCATGGAAGTGTGATCTGGGCCACTCAATTTATCCGGCGAAGTTGAGTGGTCGAGATCAATTTGCGACAGAAATCCGGTGCCGCCGAAGCCGTGGATCATGCCAACTTCAGGCACGTATTTCAGGACAACCAGGCTTGGTCGGTCCCGGACGATCGGTTCGACTGAAAACCGGCCCTGCTACGTGCGCCTATTTTATTCGAATATCAGCCTTATGACTTTGATCAATACCAAATTTGAAACTTGAGCAATACCGGACTTGTGACTTGATCAACACCGGACTTGAAACTTGAGCAATACCGGACTTGTGACTTGATCAATACCGGACTTGAAACTTGAGCAATACCGGACTTGTGACTTGATCAAAACCGGACTTGAAACTTGAGAAATACCTGACTTGTGACTTGATCAACACCGGACTTGAAACTTGAGCAATACCGGACTTGTGACTTGATCAACACCGGACTTGAAACTTGAGCAATACCGGACTTGTGACTTAATCAACACCGGACTTGAAACTTGAGCAAAATCGGTGTTTGGACCCAATACCAGCCTTGTGTATTCCAACGTGAATGTGTGTTCTGTCATGTGTGACTATGCATCTCACGCGTTTTTATACAAGTACCGACTCCTGTCTTTTATTGTAGAATGAAGAAAAGAACTCCTTTTGAGATGTCTTCTAGGGATAATGCTGGTGCCAAGTTAGGAGGTGTTGACAATTTCAAAGATATGCCAAACATTGATGATGAGTTGTTCACCACGCCCTTTCAACTATATGAAAATATATGTTTCACAAGATAACCCTTCTTCTATCGACTTCAAGGTTTTTCATGCTCCGCTGGGCCCTCATGAAGGACGGATGAGACGTATGTTGAGCAATGAGTACATCAAAGATAACTTGACCAGAGTGCAAATTATTGATGTAGCTTGAATGTTGAAACATCTCGAGAGGATATTAAAGTGGCTTCTGGTGCGAAAGTTGAGGTGGATCCTGGAGAGAGTGTTGAAGCAGGATTCTGAAGCGAACGTGGGTCCCGGAGAGAGCGTTGAGGCATCTCTTGAATATACCATTGAAGCAGCTTCTGCTGGAGGGATCGTTGAAGTGGCTTCCTCTCCAGTTCGGTTTACCCTTGAAAATTCCATGCTTCTTGACTGACCATCTCTCTCGTGTTGAAGAATTCCTTGACTGAAGGTGAAGGAACTTCATGCTGAACCTCAGTCCCCAAGCGTGGTTTACATGGTTTGTTCGTAGTGTTTGTTGTCGAGCCAGATATGGAATATCTTGGACGTTGTTTCATCATTGTGGGAGTTGTGCATGTGGTACTGGAGTTGGAGTTGGCGGACGCACATGATGTTGTATCTCGATAGTTTTTCTCTTGCTGCTTTAGGGAACTGCTTACAGAAGGCTGAAGGTTGTATCGCATGTTGGTGAGATATATGCCCCTACGAACATTATGAGGCTCTTCATTACTGTCAGGCCTGGTTCTTTCTATCAGGGCATATGTTGTTTTAGATGAGCGTTCAACATCTCCAGAGGATGACCAAAAGCGCATATTATCCAATATAGCATGATAGACATGTACCACTGTCTGATAAAGTGACTCGCCCGGATCTTGTTCGACCATTGTATGATAGAGTGACTCGCTCGGATCTTGCTCGATATGACGCGTGGACATCATTATCTTCTTGAGGATGCTCCCTTGAGGTATAGGCTCCAGTGGAAGATTTCCAGAGCGTTGATACATTGCACCGACATTCTTTAAACTAAATGGCAGTATGGTATAATAAAAAATTCCGAGAGGAGTTCGAAAATCTATCTTACTTGCGTCATGCTCGTACATCCTTATCTGGTTGTAGCCTCTACATCCATCCATGGAGGAGAACATTCCGTGTCCGCTGGTTGCATCTACTAACATGTCGATGTTAGGTAGAGGAGGATCGTTTTTGGAGCAGCACCTGTTCAAGTCTCTGAAGTCTATGCAGCACCTGATATATCTATTTTCCTCGTGTCTGAACTGCATCTGTTTAACCGACTCGGATCCAGGTATGACATGTAGATGATGGGTGACCAATTTTAATTTAAATCAGGCATTTCTTCATATCTCCAAGCGAATATGTCCCGGTACTCTTTGAGAAGTTCCACGAGCTTCGTGCATTTATCCATACACAAGTTTGAGCTGATGGATATAGGCCTAGGATATTCCTTAACGATTTCAGTCTCATCAGTTGTGGAGTTGGTTCCATCTTACAGCTGTTGTGGAGCATCTAGCACTTGCTCTTGTGGTTCAGTGCTGTTGTAGCATTCCATTAGGTGGAGAGACTGGGTAATAGTCTCCCCTGCTAATTGATAATGGCAGCGTCGGTATACCATTTTCCATTTCTGGTCACGACTCGCCACAAAAGTTCATTCCCTCTTTGTGTAAACGTGGGTCGTGGTTTCACAGGATGGAGAAGAATGCTTCTTCAGCAAAGATGCATCGTTGGTTTTAGCCCTCAATGATGCAAGCCGGTCTTCTTCCTGAATTAACATCCACGTGGGGAGTGGGACGCAACAAACTTGTCTGATTATTTCTGCGGAGCTTATCCCGTATGTGCTAGTTTGGTTTTCCTCGAAGTCCATCATTGTGGTAGGCTTCCGTGCGACCTTTCCTGGGAGAACCTTGGATGTCCTGAGAGTCTTGAGAGTAATCACATTCGAGGACGCTCCTGTGTCGATAAGGGCAGTCTTGAACTCTGAATCCTTGATGCGTGCGGTGACATGTAGGGCACGGTTATGACCTTCCTCTGGCTGATTGAAGCAAAACGTCTCCGCGCGCTGATTCTTCGAGAGGTTTGAAGTTTTTCATAAACCTTTCACTAGAAAACAAAAACCTCTTCCCGATCCACCGGCCTCTGGTTCATAGTGAAACTATTGAATTGAGGAGGATCGTTGTGAGGATCAGTCCCTAGTGTAGGAGTCTCCATGACAAGACCGCTCATATCTGATGTCTCTTTTTTTATCAGGTCCATGTAGGTCCGCGCCGCTGAAGTACCTTCTCCGGTGCGTTGATGCGTTCCTTGTTGGCTCCAGGGGCTGTCGCGGCTCTTGTGGAAATCGATCAGTTAATGTATTAAGAAAAGTGAGTACCTTTTTCTGAGTTGCGGCCATATCCGTTTGAGTCTTAGCAAGAAATTCATGCTTCTCCATCAAGTTTGCAATGGTAATGGGGGATGGTCCTCCTCTCGTCCCTCCGACTCCTCGTCCTGATGAAGGAGTGGAATTTGTTGCTCCTGTGACTACCGGAGGTGTTACACTTGAGCATATGCCGCGATTTGCGGCTGCTCTGGCTCTGGTGATGGGAGCCATTACACCTACTGGAATATCTCCTTCTCCGCTAGCGTTGGTGATAGAACTTATGGCTCCACGAGACATATTGACCATGGCAGCTCCACTGACAGGTAAGTCGACATAGGGAGTGTTATCCACGCTAGCTCCATCAGAATTGATTGCTGATCTAGACCTGAGTTCTACCATCTTGAAATAAATTGATGATTAGATTGGTCCTAAGATATACCCTTTTTGAAATTGATAAAATTGAATCAGATTTCGAAGAAATTGACTTTGTAACCGAGAGATTAACCTCCCACTATGGTCGCCAATTATTTATGGGCGAAAACTACTCCTTCTGGTTTTAGTAATTTGGGGTGTGTGGATGAGTAATGAATCTAAACCATAAACAAATGCATTGCGCGGTGAGTGCTTGTAGATTCGAGAAATCAATCTGTGCAAATACGGCCTAAACCAAGAAATGGCTGTTTCAGACTTGTTTCGGTCACAAAGTGAAGGAGATGGTGTTGATCTTAGGGAGGGAAGCGAAGAAGGTGTTGAGATTGTGAAGGTGTTGGCTATGTATGACTTGTATCAGAAAGCTGAAGTGGTTTGCAGGATGTAAGCTATTAGTTCCGGTGTTTGAATACGATTGTATGAACACTTGCCTCTGCTGTCTTGTCATGTCTTGTCTTGTTTGAAAAATATGATGGAGAACCTATTTATACAAGTCTTTTAGCCTAACCCTCGTATCTCGTGGGAAGTGGAAAAAGTGAAGTGATGGAGTAGTAAAGTAATGTGTTAGTGTCACATGACCAGGCTTGCCCACTTCTCCCATCATCACTAACTGTCCATGACTTCCTGACACTTTCTTGTGATGGCGTGTTGTGCGCTGCACGTTGTAAACCACCAGACCAATACCCCAGTATGTATCCCCCAGTTTGTGACATGATTGATGTCTCGAGTGTGTAGGTCGAGGGACCCACATAAAATAGCATGTAATGCTAGATTGAATAACTGCGTTATTCAGGAAGTCGATACCTGTGAAGTATCATGCGTATTCTATGCAGGTACTGCATCGAGTTCATCCAACATGTATGAAACATCGTTGTTTGAGCATCTCAAAATAGCCTCATATCCTTCCTACTTCATGTGATGGTTTCCAGCAAGTCCTTCCTAGACCGACCACATGGTATGGTAGAGTGACGAATGATGATCACCATGACGCCGCACTGACCAATTAACTCCTGACTAGGGATGTATAACCAAACCGGTGAAGTTGGATGGACGAGATGATCTTTGAGACACTCATCTGCAACCGTTGGTGAAATTAGGGTTTTGGGGAAAAAGGTGCGCAAATACCACTTTTCATCTTGGTCGAATCCAAGCTTGGGACATGGTTTTGGTGTGGGCGGTCTGTCATGTATGTTGACGGCATGCCGGTATACATGTTTATACCTCACTGTCCCGTGGAAGTATGATCTGGGCCACTCAATTTATCCGGCGAAGTTGAGTTGTCGAAATCAATTTGCGACAGAAATCCGGTTCCGCAAAAGCCGCGCATCATGCCAACTTCAGGCGCGTGTTTCAGAATAACCAGACTTGGTCGGTCCCGGCCGATCGGTTCGGCGTGTAGGTGGTATGCTGGTGTTCAATCCTATACCTGACTGCCCCATGAAAACGTGATCTAAGCCACTCAAATTATCCGGCGAAGTTGAGTGGTCGAGATCAGCTTCCAACTGGGAACTATGACCACGCTAGTTTGGGCGGGCGATTTGGGATAACCAGGCATGGTATGCCTTGGCCGATCAGTTGAGAGGATAGATGGGTCCACGGTGGTCATGTTGGTATGACCGGACCTGCTTAATCTAATCTTGGACCCTTCATTCGTGCTGGAGAAAATGGACGCTCGTGATGTTCAAAACCCTAATTTTGGGTTTCACGGCTGTGCGTCATGCTCTGTTCGGGCGTATAAATTGGGATGACCAACCATGGTTGGTCTTGACCGATCGGTCAGATATGTAGGCGGGCCCATGATGATTGTATTGACATGCTCTGGGCCATTTGAATCTACATATACACCCTCCATCTATACCTGCGAAGATGGATGGTTGAGACTATTTTGCGACACATGTAATGTGCCGCAAACCCTAATTTAGGGTTTTCCGTCAATGCTGCTCTGGCTTGGACGTTTTGGCAAGCTATGCCAATATTTTGGGGGAGGCCGACCATGCGGGGCCCGCGTTGGTTCAGTAGTGAATATTCCATACATGCTTGGGGGTTATGGAATCGATCTGGGCCTTCCAATCATGCTGGTGGAGTTGGATGGTCGTGATCATTTCCAGAATGATACAGATAGTCCGAATGCTCAATCGGTCTAGTATAGCATACCGAGAGTTGCTCAATCGGGCTAGTATAACACATCGAGAGTTGCAGCCTGTACGGGTATTTCGTACATGCTTTCATTATAATGCTTGGAGATTCGTGTTGCTCTGCTGAGAGCAACACTCAGTCGTCATGCCACACTGATAATGAGTACAGGAAATTCAAGGTTGATTATGCATTAATTAATAATGCTGTAAATTCACAGGGTATATGGGATTGTTACTGCATGCTCCAACCTGGATGAATTTCTTGTATTTAATTCACAGACTGGGATTGTTGCCACATACTCCATTCTAGGTGAATTAGTAAAGTGAAGAAGTATTCAACACTTATTAATGGCTTTATCTTTTACAAGATGTTAGCGCATAATTTTTTTAGCTTTTACAATTTTAGCCTTAAATGAAAATCCACCATCAACACTGGGGAATGGCAGATAACAAAGCGGAAGAGAAAAGGGAAGAAATCACCTACGATTCTTGTAGTTCATGAAGTTAACAATATTAGAGCACTGCTCGGTCGAACTCGCATGCGTTGCTATCTCAAGCATGTTTGTCAATATTAGTTATCAAAACTATAAAGTCTTGATTTCTAGTATACTATAGCTAAGGTCTCAAACTAGGATAGAAAGTGTAGTTGAGCTCAAGAACTCCATGGCGATCATCATACAAGACGAAGGACTACTCAAGGAACCAGTGGATCTTCATCGACTAAAAGGTATATGGAGATTTGAACTTATTTATCACTCAAACGTCTATCTATTCTATCTCCTATCTTGAGACAAAAGTCGTATTACTATAAAGAATAAGAATATACACATATGTCATTTCGAGCTGAGTATATCTCGCTTATCTATTTCTTGAAATGTGTGTTGGTAAAGCTTTCGCTTTAGCCAAGTTCATCTTTACCTAGTGATGAAAGTCATGTTATGTTTCAATCACTTTGGAAATCGCTCTGACAAAAAATAGTTTGTGAATAACAACTATATAACGCCATCTGAGAATGTTTCAATGATTGAAATGAGATTTTAGACAATATAACCATTGGAGGATATAAACATTGTTGTGGCAACACATATATGTATAAGTCCTTATTTCTTGTATCGAAGTTTGCGAACTTTGTTTATCAAGTGAAACCGGAACGTGAGCCATCAACTCAGTCCGCGGACTGGCGTAGTTCTCGAACCCGAGAATTTCTGCCGGGGTTGTAGCTCGGTTTCAGTCCGCAAACTCAGTCCGCGATCTGACGGAATTTCTCGACCCGAGAATTTCTGCTGGAGTTTGTAAACTCCAACCGGTTGACTTGAGTCCGCGAACCTAGTCTGCGAACTTGAGTAGGTTATATCTAAAAACGATGTTTGTGAAATAAGGAATGCTATTGCAAACTGTGGATTTATAGTTCATGAATCGATTCGAGTGAATCACATCGTTTTTGCTTCAATTGTGTCTTGTGTAGTACATGTAGAGCTGGCAAACAAGCCAAAACCCGCAGGTTTGCCCGACCCAACCCGTGAAAAACCCGCACCCAGCTCGGCTGGTTGTCTAACAAGCCGGGTTCGGGTTGGAGAAATGTCGGCCCGTGGGAAAACGGGTTAACCTGGCCCGTCTTGTAAACCCGCGGGTTAAACCCATCAACCCGTCTGATCCTAATAATACCACCGTATGATTACTATATTTAATCTCGTTCGTTCATTTATGATATAAAACTGAAAATAACCCTAGATGAATTCATTTTTCTTCTCTTCTTTTTCTGCTTTCCGTTTTTCTTCTCCACTGCACAAACTGTGAGTCATTCATGATTCTTCATTTCTTCTGAATAAACTTAATGAAATAAGTGAATCAAGGAAAGAGTTAATGAGACCGTAGAGTTGATTTTGGTTAGGGTTTCGTGATGATTGAAAAAAGAGGGATCAATTAAATTAGAGTTAGGGTTCTAAAATGGATTGAAAATTTTGTGTGAAATTGAGAACGAAATCAAGCAAGTAATGATGGGTATTGAATGTTAAGTTTAAGGGAGAAGTTTTAGTTACTGATTCTCAATTCACATTGAAGAATCAGTGAGTTAGGGTTTCCAACATGAACTAGAAATTTGATTGGTGATGAATATGAAGAAATTGAAAGATGGGGTTGCATTACTGTTGCTGTTGATTGATGGATAGGGTGAATCATCTGTTTCAATTTAGAATTAATCTGAGAACCTGTTAGATGGATATTACTTTAGGTTAGTAGTTTGAGCTGAAGTGTATGTGAGTTGGAATTGGTAGTATGATGTGATGAAGATGGGGTTGCGTTACTGTTGTTGTTGATTGATGTTGCAGATTAGTGGTAGGGATAGTGAGAATGGTGATTTATGAATGAAATTGAGATGCATATTGCAGGTGATGAAATTGAGAATGGTCAAAAAGTGCTAGCAAAGCTGAAATAAAGACTGGTTAGTACGCGTTTCTGATTCTTTCTTTTGCATTACTTTTCTGTAATTCGATTTTTGAATTAGCTTTATACCGTAACAAACTTTTTTTAAAAATAAATAAATAAATTATGATGATGTAATACTAACGCCGGTCCTTTCTGATGTTTCAGCTTATCGAAAGCTTGCTAGGACTAACCATCCAGATGTTAACAAGTGAGTTGAATTGCAAGTTTACGTATTACTACCTAATCTCTGGGCACATGACTTCGTTTCATGTTCGAATTTTGCTTTATTTAGCAACGCTGGATGGTTAATTTGAAGGCTTATAGCACATTCAGTACAACGTTTGTTTATTTGGAATTTTGGAGGGAAGTTGCTGAGTCCTGAATTTCTTATTATGATTCTGTTTGATTGATTATAAAAGTATAAGTTGAGAACTTATAATTGTGGTTTTGTATTATGTAATCCTCTGTTTTGATTCGAGATGGAAAATAAGCCAAAACATGACCACAAATTAACTTAATTAAGTTTTAATTTCAAAATTAATCAAACGGGCGGGCAAACCCGTGAACCCGCAAGTTTAACCCGTTACGGGCACGGGTTGAAGAAATGACCACCCGTGAAGAATTTAAACCCGCAGGTTTCGACCCGTGTTAACTCGAACCCGTTTGACCCGCAATGGGCCAGCCCCGGCCTGCCCGTTTGCCAGCTCTAAGTACAGGAGATCTCATAGCAATCGAACAACTCTTTAACTAGTTCATTTGAGTCATTTGGACTAGTTATGATGAAGAAGAATATGGTTGATATGAAAGTTATCATTTGGATAACCATTTGGTGTTGAGCCAACTAATGTACAAGTTTGGGTATGGTTACACAAACCCAAAATCATCGAGTACATGTGTGTATAACAAGCTAAGTTTTCGATCTAACGGTTGATAAATATTAGCTTGTATCTAATCTGGTTTTCATCTAACGGTGAATATGCTTTGTTACCAAGCTATCATTGATTGCAAACCCTGATTTGAAAGACTATATAAGGGAGAACTCTATCAATTGGGAAACCTAATTCCCACACATTCTGTGTGATACTAGTTTGCTAATCTAGAGTCGATTCTCCTTTAACCTTTGGTTTTCTTCTTCTAAAACCAGGTTAACGACTTAAAGACTTCATTGGGATTGTGAAGACAGACCGATACTACTTTTATCGTAGTTGTGTGATCTGATATTGCTGTTTATATCGTATGAGTACAATTGTAATAATTGGCTTGATATTTCTATCTCCCATAGGAAAGATATAAAAGTAATCACAAACATCTTCGTCTCATCGTTTGTGATTCCACAATATCTTTTTTCGCTGCGTCGATTAAGACTATTTTGAGGTGATTGATAAAAATGAGTTGTTCTTCGGGAATATAAGTCTGGTTTTATTGATTGGTTCCTATTCACCTTGATTTATCAAAATACGGAACAAAACTCATAGGTTTATTTTTGGGAGACAAATTTATCTATCTTGTAGACTTTTCTGTGTGAGACGGATTTTTTTGCTAAAGTATTCGACTTTGGGTCGTGGCACTCTTGGTTGTGGGTGAGATCATTTAAGAGAATCAAGTGCACAATATCCTGCTGGGATCAGAGGCGTAGGAGCATAACCGTACCTTGGATCAGTGTGAGATTGATTGGGGTTCAACTACAGTCCAGACCGAAATTAATTTGGTGTAGGCTAGTGTCTGTAGCGGCTTAATACAGTGTATGTTTAATCTGGACTAGGTCCCGAGGTTTTTTTGCATTTGCGGTTTCCTCATTACCAAAATTCTGGTGTCTGTGTTATTTCTTTTCTGCATTATATTTTTATATAATTGAAATAATACAGGTTATGCGTTGTTCAATTAATTAGAATATCCGACCTTTTTGGTTGTTGATTTAAATTGATTGACACTTGGATATTGGTCTTTGGTACCATCCAAGTTATCTCTCTTGGATTAAGAGTCACATATTGTTTTTGCTTGAGTAAATCAAATCGAGAGATTGAGATAATAATCCTTGAGATATTTTCTATTTGATTGAGTCTAGTTGATTCTCTAGAAAGTAACTCGGAGTTGTCCATACAGATCGCTAATCGAAATATTGGGTGTGGTTGTTAGACCCCCGCTTTTTTAATTGGTATCAGAGCAGGAAAACACGTTCAAGACCTTACAAGTCTGTGTTTGTAGCGATCTGACTCTATGGACAGAGGTGATATATTAATAAACGTACCATAAGTCTTCAATGGCTCTAATTACTTATGGTGGAAAATTGCTATGCGAGCTTTTCTTCAAGCACGTGATTTTCAATCATGGGTATATGTTGTTAATGGTTATGATCCTCCCTTTGTGGCAGTTGGAAACGTAAACGTTCCAAAGAATATTCGGGAATACACCCCTTCCGAAATTCTTGCTGCAAAGCAAAATTCAGACGGTTTGAATGCGATCATACATGCCATTACCCCAAATCTTCAGCAACATGTGTCTAATTGCACTAAGTCGCAAGAAGTTTGAGATATCTTAGCAACCGTATTTGAAGGTAATACCAGTGAAAAAGAAGCTAGTCTTCAAAACCTTAATTCCGATTGGGAAAACCTTCGTATAACAAATGAAGAAACATTTGATGAGTTTAATCACAAAGTGTCTAAAATTGTTAATGCATCGTTTGCATTGGGTAAGACTATTCCTGAAAAGGACATTGTGATGAAAATTCTCAGATCATTGCCATCTAGATATGATTCTAAGAAACATGCCATCGTTGAGGGAAATAACCTTGATACTCTCTCCAGAAATATGCTGGTTGGAAAGATTAAGATCTTTGATCATGAACATTCATCCAAATATAAGGATGTTGCGTTCAAAGCACTGAAGGACACTAAATTACTTGATAAAAGTAAAAAAAGTGTATATCTCTGAAGATGATCACTCTGAGACAGATTCATCAGATGAAGATCTTGACAAATCAGTCTCGATGATCACAAGACAGTTTAGGGATCTTCTGCTGAAGAGAAGTAAACGGTTCTCCATAGATAAGCCTAAGGCATCAGTCAAACCTCATAATCGTGTTCCTCCTAAAAACAGGGAAATTGATGAAACTGATGATGAGGATATGCCTCAGTGCTTTAAGTGTTAGGTTTTGGTCATTTTGCAAATGAGTGCCCAAATCGGAGAAAATAAACTGGGAACAAAGGTCTTGCTGCAACTCTTGATGAAATGTCTGACAATTATGATTCTAATGAAAACGAGAAATCAAGTGTTGCACTTCTTGTGAAAATATTGATTTTGATAATTTTAGCAATACACGTATCAATCTTGATATTCTTTCAGAAGAAAATCCAACAATTCTGGAAGAGGAAGTTGACCCAATCTTTGGAAACACTGCTTATAATGTCTCAGGTCCTAATATGTACTTAGTTGCGTGCACATTCCAGAAGCCTTATTTTTATCCAAGTCTGACGTGCTCATATTGTTCATTAAAGGGTCATGAACTCTCAAGGTGCTACAAGTTCAAATACCAACAAAGGCATGTCAACAAACTTCAACGAAGAGCAAATCATCTAGCAAGAAAGCTTAAACTTGCTTAGAAGACCGCTGAGGTATGTAATATTTTATCTTCGTCTAAGAAGTTAGTTTCCAAGGATAAACTAAGACCACTAGAGAAGAAATTATGGTCAAATAGTTTTGATAGACATAGGTCTGTGGATTCCTCCCAAGAGGAAATTAGTGGACAAATTATTGTTCACTACAACGCAACTTGATTGTGTTGTTTTTAAAATCTTGTCTCATGTGCCTGATCTAAAGAGACAATGATTTTGTACCTCTCAGGCTTTAGGAAAAGTTTTTCTTCTTTCTTTTCTTAGGTTTGTTAATTTTTGTCTATCAAACAAAAAGAAAGGGTATTATCGATAATTTTACTCTTCATAGGGTTGAGAGTTGGTCGTTTATGAACCTGTTAAAGGTTTCGAACCCTACATTCATTTTCCTTCTCTAAAACCTCTTTTTATCTCAAGACTACTTGTTGAGCTAATTGTGAATTCCTCTCACAAACCCATACGTTCATGGACGCTCTAAGAATGATGTCTTCAGATAGAAAGGACGGTAATATGATTGCATATCCATTAATCATGAAGGAAAAAGAACAATCTCCATTGCCTCCTACATTAAAAAGGAAAAGAAGGAATGTGAGGAAGCCAAGAGCCATTCCTTTCAAACTCTCAGAAGTTTTCTGATGTTCTTGAAGTGATGAAGGAGTTGCGTAAAGAGATTCAACAAATAAAGGCTTTTGTGTATAAGACTCATGAGATTCAGAAGGCCCTGGTTCGACAACAGTAACCTAGAAGGTTTATTGATATAAACTCCTACCTTAATGAACCTTATGTTCCAATGGCTGTTGACGACAATGAGTTCAGGGACGATAAAGAATTCTTTAAAGGTCTTATAGTCTAGTAAATCTTCTATTTTTCTCTTTTTTTTAGAAGAATAACCAGTGTTTGGAATATCCATTATTTTGATTACACATAGCTATGTCCAAAGTTTGCATCTTCTTGTTCTTAGATTTATTGGTTTAAATTCTAAACTTGTTTGGAAGATGTTGGTTGCAGTATTAATCTTTATGGTTTTATATATTGCAATATTTTGATGGGATATGTGTGTTTACGTCCGTGAACTTAATTGTCCCATATTTTGTCAAAAGTAAAGTCGTTCGTGAATTGATATGCAAATATTGATAAAAGAATGAATAGACTTTTGGCAAAACACAAAAGTTAAGCCTATATTGTCAATTAATGATGTAAGATAGGCTAAAATCTTTTGTGATTCAAGGATTATGTCTATTGTGTGTCATTGTGCAAAAAGTGATGGAAACATAGAATGAATCCTTTCTTATTCCACAGTATAAGATCGATTCTCCGATCCACAAATTTTTGTGTAAATACTGTGTTGTTCCATGAAGTGTCTTATGTTGAGCACTAAAACAACAAAAGTTGATTGCTTTGTGATTATCTTAGTTGTTGTTCCATAAGGTACTTTATGTTGAACATGATTGAAATAAATTAATCATCTTGTGTGATTATTTAGTTATGACTCCGTAAGTTTTTCTCATGTTGAGCATGATTGACTGGGTTGGTTATTTTTTATTAACTTAGTCATCGCTCCATAGATTTTCTTATGTGAGTATAAACAATTGAGTTGATTAATTTTGTGATTAGTTTAATTGTGTATCCCGGTTAGATTAATTATGAGTTCTCTTATGAATAATCTAATCGAGTTATTAAGTCTCCATAAGTTTACTTGTGTCGATCATATTTAGTCAAATTAATTTTGGTTTTCCTTGGTTAGTATGATTGAATATTTCTTGTTGGATTCCAAATTCATACTTGTATGTAATTTGTTGAGTCTAAAGAAATCCTTATTTTCTCTTGAAATTAAGGTCGCTCTTGTTGTTCCCTTGGGAATGACATATTATGGGGGAGAGTTCTTTTGAACTTGTGCTTAATTGCCAAATCTTTGTGGGGAGTGCGGCTGTGGAATGTTAGAGGGGTTATCTTGCATCTTTATGAACTCCTTGATGAATGCATTTAGCTTCGGCTTTATGATTGCATCTAAAAAAGATGATCTACATTTACCTTTGGTCATGAAATCTCTTACGGAAATTTCATTAGGATCCCGTTCTTGTACCTTTGCCAATTTTATTGACAAAAAGGGGGAGAATTAATATGTAGTTCATACTACCAATACATATGGTTTCCGGATCATTATGTAAGGGGGAGTGGTTTCCATATGATATGGAGTATTCACTAAGGGGGAGTGAAGTACCACCATAGTATTGTTGTTGAAGTTGTGATGCAATTGGACTTTGACGCTGTGTAATAATATTATGACACTGTATAACAATGATTGAGAACTCTTGTTTTATCATTGTTACAGCTACGGATTTTCAACAACGATGATACTAAACTTACAACCTTTGGGATCATTGGAATACTTGGAAGTTACGAAGATTTCGATTATTGATGAAGATTAGACATGTGGAATATGAGCTACAAAGTTTATTTATATATTTTTTGTATTTCATATTTATTAATAGTTTTGCCACTAAAATTGACAAAGGGGGAGATTGTTAGAGCATTGCTCGGTCGAACTCGCATGCGTTGCTATCTCAAGCATGTTTGTCAATGTTAGTGATCAAAACTATAAAGTCTTGATTTCTAGTCTACTATAGCTAAGGTCTCGGACTAGGATAGAAAGTGTAGTTGAGCTCAAGAACTCCATGGTGATCATCATACAAGACGAAGGACTACTCAAGGAACCAGTGGATCTTCATCGACTAAAAGGTATGTGGAGACTTGAACTTATCTATCACTCAAAAAGTCTATCTATTCTATCTCCTATCTTGAGATAAAAGTCGTATTACTATATACACTAAGAATATACATATATGTCATTTCGAGCTGAGTATATCTCGCTTATCTATTTCTTGAAATGTGTGTTGGTAAAGCTTTCGCTTTAGCCAAGTTCATCTTTACCTAGTGACGAAAGTCATGTTATGTTTCAATCACTTTGGAAATCGCTTTGACGAAAAATAGTTTGTGAATCACAACTATATAACGCCCTCTAAGAATGTTTCAATGATTGAAATGAGAGTTTAGACAATATAACTATTGGAGGATATAAACATTGTTGTGGAAATACATATATGTATAAGTCCTTATTGCTTGAATCGAAGTTTGCGAACTTTGTTGATCAAGTGAAACCAGAACGTGAGCCATCAATTCAGTCTGCGAACTCAGTCCGCGAACTGGCGTAGTTCTCGAACCCGAGAATTTCTACTGGAGTTGTAGCTCGGTTTCAGTCCGCGAACTCAGTCCACGAACTGACAGAAGTTCTCGACCCGGGAATTTCTGCTGGAGTTGGTAAACTCCAACTGGTTGACTTGATCCGCGAACTTGAGTAGGTTATGTATATAAACGATGTTTGTGAACTTATCTTAATAATCTAAGGAATGTTATTGCAAACCGTGGCTTTATAGTTCATGAATCGATTTGAGTGAAGCCAGGTTAATGACTTAAAGACTTCATTGGGATTGTGAAGCCAGAACGATACTACTTTTCTTGTAGTTGTATGATATGATCTTGTTGTTTCTATCATACGAGTACAATTGTAATAATTGGCTTAAGATTTCTATCTCCGATAGACAAGATATAAAAGTAATCACAAACATCTTCGTCTCATCATTTGTGATTCCACAATATCTGTTTTTGATGCGTCGATTAAGAATATTTTGAGGTGATTGATAAAATTGAGCTATTCTTCGGGAATATAAGTATGGTTTTATTGATTGGTTCCTATTCACCTTGATTTATCAAAAGACAGAACAAAACTCATAGGTTTATTCATGGGAGATGAATTTATCTATCTTGTAGACTTTTCTGTGTGAGACAGATTTGTTTGCTAAAGTCTTCGACTTTGGGTCGTAGCAACTCTTGGTTGTGGGTGAGATCAGCTAAGGGAATCAAGTGTGCAGTATCCTGCTGGGATCATAGGCGTAGGAGAATAACTGTACCTTAGATTATTGTGAGATTTATTGAGGTTCAACTACAGTCCAGACCGAAGTTAATTTGAAGTAGGCTAGTGTCTGTAGCGGCTTAATACAATGTATGTTTAATTTGGACTAGGTCCCGGGTTTTTCTGCATTTGCGGTTTTATCGTTAACAAAATTCTGGTGTATGTGTTATTTCTTTTCCGCATTATATTTTTATATAATTGAAATAATACAGGTTGTGCGTTGTTCAATCAATTATAATATCCGCCCTTTTTGGTTATTGATTTAAATTGATTGACACTTGGATATTGGTCTTTGGTACCATCCAAGTTATCTCTCTTTGATTAAGACTCGCATATTGTTTTTGCTTGAGTAAATCAAATCGAGAGATTAAGATAATAACTCCTTGAGATATTTTCTATTTGATTAAGTCTAGTTGATTCTCTAGAAAGTAACTCGGAGTTGTCCATACAGATTGCTAATCGAAATATTGGGTGTGGTTATTAGACCCCCGCTTTTTCAAACCATGGAGCTGTTAATGGGAGTTTGGAGTATACTGTTCAATTGGTGAAAGCTCAACAGTTAGAGGAGGCTTATGCAAGGTCCAAAGATGATCTTGAAGCTGTATACGTTGAATTGGCAAGAACTAAACCAATGCAGTTATCAGATTCAGTTTTAGTTAATAATGGTCATGTGGGTGAAACTGATCCATTTAAAACTAGGACGGGTTTGGTTGGAAGTAGGATTCCTAAACCTGTTAGGACTAATGCTCCTCCTTTGATTTGTTATTGATTAACAACCAATGAGTATTTCCTGAAGAGAAACAAATTCGATGCTCTAAATATGTTCTCAGATGTGGCTGAAAGTTCTGATGATGCTGATTTCAGGGCCAAGCAAGAAGCTAAAAGGGATCACATGATATCCATCCAACAAATGAGAGTTGGAATGCTCCTGTTTCTGGCTCACCTGCTTTTATATTTTCTTTCAAACTCAAAACGCTTAAGGCTGACATAAAGGAATAGAATTTGCGGGTCTTTGGCAATGTTTATGCAACACTAAATTTGGTTAAATTAACTATGGAAGTTGCACTTCGTATTTCTGATGAGGACCCTGAAGATAATTCGAAGCTGAATTCTTCCAAGGAAGCTTCGGTTATTCTACAGGAAATTCGTTCTCAACAATCCATTATGTTGAAGCAAAAGTCAAGAAATAAATGGTTGATGGAAGGTGCTAGCAATACTTCTTTTTTTTTCATGCCAGTATTCGAACTCGCATGAGCAATAATATGATTTCGGAATTGGTTGATGATAATGGGAATGTTCTTACTAATTGTGACCAGATTAGGGACTATACGGTTTCTTTTTTGAGTCTAAATTTAATGGTGTTGAACGACCAATTGATGAGGATTTGTTTCAATATGATCATAAAACTATTTCTGTCGAAGATAGTCAGAGAATGGATAATATTCCTAATTTTGAAGAGATAAAGGCTGTTGTTTTTGATCTTGGCACTGATAGTGCACCAGGACCTGATGGTTTTTCTGGTTGCTTCTATAGAAATTGTTGGGACGTGATTCAACAAGACCTCTTCAGTGCTATTACTTATTGTTGGAAAACATCAAATGATTCCTCAAGGTATTAATTCTAGTCTTTTGTTTTTACTAGCCAAGGTTAGAGGCGCCAACTAGGGGTGGGACTTGGGTTGGGTTAACCCGCCCAACCCATGCCCAACACGAACATTGGGCGGACATGGGAAACGTGTTTCAAAATTTTGGGCAAGCTTGGGCATAGGTTTTATAAACCCGAGTTAAATTTGGGCAAGCATGGGCACAAATATTTCTAACCCAAGTAACCCGACCAACCCGAAGAACTATGATATAGTTATATAAAACAATTTTTATAATTGGTATTATTATTTATTTAGAGTAATTTTGGATATATCTTCAAATCTAATAATGAAAATATAAATTATATTTGTCTCATTAATCATTCAATAAGATAAAAGTTTATATTATTGTAAATAATCTTCAGTTATTTAGAAATTTGAGATAAATAGAGTAATTAAATCTTATTATTACTAAAATTTGTCATTATTATATCAACAAACTCGTATATCCAGCGAAACTTGGGCCAACCCGAGGAACATAACTTGGGCGGGCTTGGGCAGTACTTCTATGAGTTCCACGAGTTCGATGGGCAATCTGGGCAAAGTATTCTTAACTCGGGTCTGCCTCGGCCAAGCCTTCTAACCCACCCAACCAACCCAAGTCCCACCCCTAGCGCCAACACTCTTCGTAACTGACGAGGTGTCGAACTCGCAAAAATAATATTTCTCTAATTCTCTTTAAACTAACTAGTAGTATACGGATAAGCAGGTTTGTTCCTAAGGGAGAGTTGAGTCTAAGTTGTCGATTCAATTTCTGAATAAGAAATGCAAATATGAGAATGAGAATGATCAAGGACTTCTTCTAAGTTACAAAACATGAATCTTATTGATATAGCTAGTTTCTGCAAAGTACCCATTACTAATAACCCTAGAATAATTAGTACGCTCAACTATTCTGTTATATCTCCTAAGTTCACTGAACACGGAAGCGCCCGACTACCGGATTCTACTTGCCAAGTTTCCTAGAGGTACGCTTGCTAGGTGTGACTCAAACAAGTGCATTAAGTTCCATGACATAGGCTATTCCTAGTGACAAACACAAAAGCTCGATTCATCTACTAGTGTCATTCAATACATACAAATATTTAACAAAATCCCATCATCAGTATTCATATAGCGCTACTTGTATTAAGAATCTCTAGATAATTACGGGTCGAAGAGTTCTCAACTAGCAATAAAATCATCAAACAACCATTCAATTTTCAACTTAAACATTATTGGTACCGTAGAGAATAAACAATAACAAAACAGATTGCAAGAAAACAGGCGGTTTAAATATCACTTCGAATTCAAGTTTAGGACGTCGAAATCGTCCCTAATCAAGATGCTTAGCTACTAGAATTCATGTCAAAGAAATAAATCCATAAATACAAAACCAAGACAGCAAACCAAAGCAACCCAGCTTGTGAAGCGATGTTGGTGAAGTGGTGATAAACAGAACAGCAGCTGGTGGTAGGAACTGTGGTCTGGTGGAAAGATGATGCTGCTGATATAGAGATGGACTGAACTGGTACTGTTGTGCTGCTGCTGTAGATGCAAACTGTTTTCAATGCAAAAGGGTTGATGTTGTTCAGTGGACTGCAGGTGATGATGGAATGCTATGAAGTGTTGGTGGTATGCAAAGAGGTGATGGTGATAATATGTTGTGGATTATGAGGGAGATGGTTGTATGCAGGTGGTATGCTGGTGGATATGAATGATGGTGATGGTGGTTTTTCAGCGAGCAAAGCTCGCTGAAACTAGGGTTGCCGCAGTGGTGAAGAGGTTATGAGATCTGTTCATCTGGTAGGCTTAGGTCTTCATTTTATAACCCCAGTTTCTTCTTATTAACTCCTGCAAAGTCGTATTGGGTAAGTACCCAAGTTTCCTAATCCATAATATCCATACATTCACAATGAATTAACGGCTACAGCTCCCCTTTTGGGCTGACTTCTCGGCAGGAAACTCCAACATCTAACCAGTGCCGGTACCTTTCATACATAGCCCATAAGCTTACGGCAACTAACTTCAGTGTCACCTTCTTTCACTGAATTTCCGTAATTGCACTGATCTGTAGTGGACCCATGGCTAGCAGCTGCAAAACCTTGTCACAAGGGTCAAGAAACTATGGAAAACTTCCCCTTTTACTCAGCCAATGAACCTTCTATTTACCATGTAACTCCCAAGTTCTTCATTGCCTTCTTACAATTACTAAATACCCCTCCAAGACTCTCCCAGATTTGAGCACAGGACAAAGGAAAAACTGCTGGGTCTTCATTGTTTTCTTGCTGCCAGTTTACAACAGCTCCTTGAACTAAATTTTCTAACAAACTCGAGTACCCCTCCTTCTTGTTCTTAACCTCCTAAATATTACACTGCCACGCGAGTCATAGTGAGCAAGTAATCATTCAGCAACTTCAGTTTTAGTCTCTTCTTAATCGGCTTAAGATTCTCCAAACTCAGGTGGTTTAGGCGTTTTGTCGAGCAGCTGATATGCGTTCTGGTGAGATGATGATAGTTATGCACTGATTGTATTTCGAGGACCGCAAATCAACTCCTTCCCTGCGACAATTATCATTCAAGAACAAACCCATTAATTTATAATCATTCATAATCTCAGAATTGCACTCAATCTTCTCCACTGATCATCGCAGTCAACTGCATCGGCTTCATTGCTTGGCTGTACAAACAGTGGAGAAATACAACTGATGAATGTCTCAATAGGTTTCTTTCTTTCTGCAACTCAAATTCAAGTAAAACCCATTATCCCTAACCTTCTCAAACACTCTCCACTCCGTCAAATCCCATCAAACATACCCATGAAATCGATGGAAGAAACATGAACCTCTTCCTGTATTTATTGAACTCGAGTATAAACCCAAAACTTTCTCTGTATTCATCTCACCCTTGATCCCATGGTACCAGCGTGCAGGACTTGGCAAGGTAGTGGACGTGACCTACTTGTCCATCTCCAGGCATACTCAATGTGCTAGCAGGTGGCTGCCCTGAGGAAACATCACTGATGCTCCAATAATTTCTGATTTTTGACTCCTTAAAAGCCATGGTGTTTCTGGACTTGAACTCTGCCGACGCCTAATGTTTCCAAGCAATGTATTAAGCTCGTATTTTCCTTCTTTTTATCACATGACTCTAGAACACCTGTAAAATGGAAACAAAGCGTAATATACAAAAATACAAGAAAAATAGTAAAGAAAAGCATACGAAATTGACATTCAAAAGATATAATTTAGGCACCTATCAGTAACTTTTGGCCTATTGGTCTTAGTAACTTTTTCTTTAAATTTTTTACTAAGATCCTGGATACAAGACTAGGTAGTGTACTTGATAGTCTTGTTTCAGAAGAACAAGTTTCTTTTATGAAAGGGAGAAATATTCATGTAAATATCAGTGTGGCGTCGGAGATGGTGAATGATCTTAAAACTAAGCGTAAAGATGGCAATGTTGGTCTAAAGCTAGATATTACCCAAGATTTTGACACGGTCAATTGGTCTTTTGTCTTAGAAGTTTTTCGAAGGTATGGTTTCTCTCAAAATTAGTGTTCTTGGATTCATCCAATTCTTAGTTCGGCTCGTATTTCTATACTTGTTAATGGCAGTCCAGAGGGTTTCTTCAAGATTAATAGAGGACTAAGGCAGGGTGATCCTTAATCTCCTTTTTTTTTTAATTGAAGATGTCCTTAGTAGAAACCTCTCTACGTTATTTCTTGAGAAGAAGATGACACCAATGCTTTCGAAAAAAGGTATTTCTCCTACTCACCTTTTCTTTGCGGACGACATTATGATTTTTTGGAAAGGTAACATGAAGAGTTTGCCTAATCTTCTTGCTTTGCTTGGTAAATATCAAACGGCCTCAGGGCAAACTGTTTGTCGTCAAAAGAGTAAGGTTTATTATGGTGGTGGTTCCTTTAGCCGCTGTAGAACCATCACAAATCTCTTTGGAATGGAAGTTACCACTTTCTCGGATAGGTATTTGGGTGTTCAAATTATGCCTGGTGCTATTAAGTATCGTCAATGTGATTGATAAAATTATGAAGCAACTCTCGGTTTGGAAAGGTAAAATGCTTTCTTTTCAAGACAGAGTTGTTCTTATTAATTCGGGGATTGCAAGTTATGCCATCCACAACATGGCTGTTTAAAAATGGCCTAAGAAGTTCATTCTTCAAGCTAAAAGAACTATTCGTAACTTCCTTTGGTCTGGTGATGCGGAAATTGCAAGGAAGTTTGTTCTTTGTTACCCAAAATTATGTTTCCCTTTGAATGAAGGTGGTCTTGGTACTACTAGAATGGAAGTTACTAATAAGGCATTTTTAATGAAGTTATGGTGGCATATTCGTTCTTCAAAATAAGAAGTGAGCTCGTTTCTTATGGGCGAAATATACTACTAGAGCTGGTAGAATCAAATTGTATGGAGTGAATTCTTCCATTCTTCCGAGCATTAAGATGATTCACTCTATTGTGGACAAACATACCAAAGTTCTTCTTGGTGATGGGAGGTCTACATATCTTTATTTTGATATTTGGTATGGGAATGAGAGCATTGCTGACATGTTACATGATACTGACCTTGACAGTTCTGTCATGGTAAGTGATATTATTGTGAATAATGGCTGGCAGTTGCAGGGTGATCATATTCAGCATATGGTGCGAGCTGGAGTGTACTTGAATAATCTGCCGGTGTTGCAAGGAGGGAGCGATTACAGAGTTTGGATGCCTGAGACGAATGGAAAGTTCTCAGTTTCTTCGGCCAAACAGATTATTAAAAAGAAGTTTGCATCTTTAGATTGTATGGACTTTTGTGGAGGAAAGCAATTCATCCAAAGCTTGCTGCTCAGAACGGGAAGCTTGCTAGAGAGGAGTGTGCGACACAAGACAAGATCGGGAGAATATTCAAAGTTGAACTTGCCAATAGATGTTATTTATGCAAGAAGGCCGAGGAGTCATTGGAATATATTTTGTGGAGTTGGCATTTTGCAATTCAAATCTGGCAGTGGTGTTCAGGTTTTTTTAATCTCAAGCCTCATTATGATATTGTGAACTCTTATAAGTCAGCTAAAGGTAGAAGCTGCATTATCAAGGATTTGTGTCTATTATCCAACATGGTCATTTGCTCGGAACTGTGGCAGTCAAGGAATTTAGCTTATTTCAATAACGTAACAGCTAACATTCATTTCTCTAAGCAGCGAGTTTTTCATTTGATTCACGAATTCTCGGTTCGTTTGAAGAGCTATATGCACAATACTTCAGAAGATTTGAAGATTTTGAATTGCTTCCGGGTGCGACATAGGCAAGTAAAGATAATGTAACCGATTGAATATTTTTGGGTTCCACCGAATAAAGATGAGCTTTTACTTTGTTGCGATGGTGCTTCCAAGGGGAACCCTGGTACTGCAGGTGCTGGGGTTGTAATGCGTGATGCAGATTGCAATTTTTTTGGGGCAATGAGCATTGGCTTGGGAAGAACAAATAATTTCCTGGCAGAATTATATAGCGTTATTGTTGGGTTAGAATGGGCAAAAAAATGGGCAGTTCGCAAGGTCTTGGTAAGATCTGATTCTATGGGTGCAATTATGTCTTTTAAGAATTATAATTTGCCATGGTTTGCAAGACAAAAGTGGAGAAGGATTCAAGATAACTATGATTCCATTCGATTTGTGCATACTTATCGCGAGGCAAACTTTTCATCTGATGCCGAGGCAAAGAGAGGCTGTTTATTAAGGAATGGTGAAGGGATGAACTATGATGAGAGACCTTATTTTCTAAGTTCTTTAGAATTTCCTAATGTCTCTTATTTCAGATTTAACTAGTTTGTAAGTTTTTGGGGTCTTTTGACCTATTTTCTTGTAAACTCTTTGTAAATTTTTGCTATTCATCAATACAATTTTGGACTTACCACAAAAAAAGAAAAGAAAACAATCACTTGCGTACCCACTAAGTAAGATCTAAATTTTTCAAGCGCAAACACTATGGCCAAGAGCTCCTTTTCAGTGGTTGAGTAGTTGATTTATGCGCCATTAAGAGTTCTAGAAGCATAATAAATGGCATATGGAACTTTACCATCTCGCTGTCCCAATACGGATCCCAACACATAGTCACTAGCATCACACATCAACTCAAAGGGCTTGCTCCAATCCGGTGGTTTGATGATGGGTGCAGTAGTCAACAACTCTTTCAAGGTGTCAAAAGCCTTCTTGCATTCCTTGTCACAATCAAAGGTAACATATTTTTGCAAAATTCTACACATTGGTATTGAAATTTTGGAGAAATCCTTGATGAACCTCCTATAAAAACCTGTATGGCCAAGAAAAGAACGAACCTCCCTCACAGTTGTGGGGTATTGTAAGTTTCTAATCACATATATCTTAGATTTGTACACTTCTAATCCCCTATAGGGTACAATATGTCCTAGAACAATACCATGATTCACCATAAAGTGACACTTTTCCAAATTAAGTACGAGATTTGTTTCTACGCATCTTTTAAGAATATGTGTAAGGTTATCCAAGCACTTGTCAAAATAATAACCATACACACTAATGTCATCCATAAACACTTCTATGATGTTTGCAATATAATCTAAAAATATACTTACCATACTACGTTGAAAAGTGCCAGGAGCATTACACAAACTGAATGGCATACGTCTATACGCAAATGTGCCAAATGGACAAGTAAAAGTCGTCTTTTCCTGATCTTCCAGAGCTATTATAATCTGATTATACCCTGAAAAACCATCAAGAAAACAGTAGTGAGAGTGTCCAGCCAATCTCTCAAACATTTGATCAATAAATGGTAAGGGAAAATGGTCTTTTCGGGTGGTAGAATTGAGCTTTCGTAGTCAATGCACACTCTCCAACCGGTCTGAATTCTAGTTGGAACTAAGTCATTATATTTGTTTTTTACCACCGTGACACCAGATTTCTTTGGAACGACTTAGAAAGTGCTTACCCATTTTCTATCGGATATGGGATAGATAACCCCACATCTAACAATTTCAGGATTTCTTTCATGACCACTTCCATCATTGGAGGGTTCAAGCGACGTTGAGCTTCTCTTGTTGGTTTTCCCTCCTCCTCAAGAAGTATTCAGTTCATACATATGGAATGGAAAATTCCATTTATATCGGCAATGGTCCACCCTATGGTAGACTTATATTCTCTTAGTACACGAACAAGATTCTCTTCTTGCACCTTGGTGAGGTATTTGGAAATAATCACCGGTAATTTTTCCCTATCACCTAGATAGACATACTTGAGATGATCTGGAAGAGGTTTCAATTTCAAGGACATGTGCCTGCAAAATTGATAGCAAGAGTTTCTCATTAGTAAAAGGTAAGGAAATATAAGAAACATCATTTCTAGGTGAGAGTTCTTGTAATGCGGCAAGAGAGCAAATAATTTCTTTAAGATCATCGCACATTTCTACATCACCTTCATGTCATTATGATTTGCACAATATAAACTCTTCATAATGGCTTTCTCTAATGCATCATCACCATCTTACTCGAACACTTGTTGAGACAAAGAATCAATCACATCTACCGAAAAACAGGAATGCACGTCACTCGGTTATCTCATAGCCTCAAAGATGTTAAGACTTATGGGTTCACCATAAAATTCCATAGTTATGGTGCCTTTAAAGACATCAATTTTTTTCTAGCAGTTCTCATGAAAGGTTTACCCAGTAGCAAAGGTGAAGACGAGGAAGAATCTCCATCCCTCATATCTAGAACATAAAAGTCTGCAGGAAAAATAAGCTCGTTAACCTGCACCAAAACATCTTCCATAAACCCTTTCGGGTATGTAGTGGACCTATCAACAAGTTGAATAATAATACCGGTATCCTAAAGAGGACCAAGGTCTAACGATTCATATATTGAGGCAGGCATAACATTAATAGTTGCACCTAAGTCTAGTAAAGCACGATCAAACCTGGTTGTACCAATTGTACATGGTATAGTGAAACTACCGAGATCCTTCAACTTTAGTGGGAGTTTATTTTGAAAATACGCGTAAGTATTCTCACCCACATACATAACTTCATTACCGACCAATTTGTGCTTGTTAGTGTACAATTCCTTCAAGAACTTTGCGTAGCGAGGAACTTGCCTTATCACTTCAAGGAGTGGTATGTTCATTTGAATGTTCTTCAAGATCTCATAAATCTCTTTGTATAATGTCTCCTTCTTTGACTTTGCAAACCTACTAGGAAAAGTTGGAGAAGTGGCATTAGTAGAAACAAGAGGTTTAGAGTTAGATTTTGGTACCAAATCAGCCTTGTTTAGGGGCTGTTTCATCCTCTTGATTCTCTAAAACAGATTCATGGTGCTTCGGTGATGGTGCCGGTTTCTCTAGTTGTTCCCACTTCTTAGCTCAATAGCATTGACATTTTCCTTATGGTTTAACAGTTGCGAAGGAAGCTTTCCAAATCCTTGTGCCTTGAGTTGATTCATATCACTAGCCAATTGACTAACTTGGTTTTGCACGTCTCTCATAGCCATCTCGGATTTCTGCTGAAATTGGTTGAAGCCCTGCATTGTCTTCGAAATATCTTGCATTCATTTCATCATAAGAGTAAACTTGTCATCCACACTTGTGCCTTGAGTTTCTTATTGTGGTCTTTGCATGACTTGGTAGCCACCTTGTTGATTAAAAGTAGGATTTTGCTGCTGCTTGCTTGTTGGCGTAACTGAAATTTGGATGATCTCGCCAACCCGGATTGTATGTGTTAGAGTAGGGATCATATCTCGGCCTTTGCTGATTTTGGAAAATAGCATTTGCGTGCTCCATATTGCCTTCATACGATGGAACAATTACAGTGGAAATTTGTTGCATCATCCTCTCCATATTACACATCCTTTGTTCCATATGAGAAGCTTCACCAACTTCATTAACCTTCTTGACAAGTGTTTCTACTCGGGTAGAAAACTGCTACGAGTTAGATGTCATATTCGCAATCAAAGGTCTTGCTTGCGCGGGTGTCTTGTCAACTAAAGATCCACCACTTGCGGCATCTATCATTTATCAAGAGTCCTTCATAGAAATATTTGATGATAATTTGCTCCGTGATTTGGTGATGTGGACAACTTTGACATGATCTCTTGTATCGCTCCCAATACTCATACAAAGTTTCACATGGCCTTTAAACTATGCCACATATCTCTTCCTGATTTGTGCAACCTTGGATGAGGGAAAGTATTTCTCAAGAAAAAGTTTCTTCATACCGGTCCATGTAGTAATACTACCTGCTGGGAGATGGTAAAACCACTCCTTGGCCATATCCATAAGAAAAAATGGGAATGCTTTAAGCATATCATCATTAGTTTCAAATCCCTTTGGTTTCACACTTACAAGAACCATGTAAAATTCTTGGAGATGACGGTTTGGATCTTCCCCTGCCAACCCATGGAACTTGGGCAATTAGTTGAGTAAAGTTGGTTTCAACTCAATTTCTTCGTCCAATTGAATACACAAGGGTTGAATGTTCAATTGTGGTGATGCAAGATCCTTGAGTGTTGCCATAACTACTTGTTTTTCCTCCGTGCTCTGACGAGGTCACCCTCGTGATAGCTTTTATAAGGGTGCACATCTTAACCTTTGGATATTTTATCTTGGATGTTTTTGGATCTCGAGACAATATTTAAGAAATTATTATTATTTAAAAAAAAAATTATTTTATTTTATTTTTTCACATCCATTAATCAACAACCTAAAACCCCACGCCATCTCTCACACCACGTCGAGAGTTGCGGTAACCTCCCCTCCCATTGGCCGGTGAACAAAACCCTCGCTCCTGATTGGCCAAAAAGCAACTTATACCCCCTACATTTCGTGGTCGTTAATTTTTAATACGATTGATGTGATCTAATGATTCGTATTGATCGGAAGGGTTGGTATTTTCTTACACCATGTTTACATGAATTTAATAAAATCAAGGCCTTCAGATTAGATGCAAATAAAATGCCGTATAAAGCGGATGCTAAAAAATCTATGGAGATCTTTGGGGAAAAAAGACGAAACAAAAAAAAAACGATAATTTCTATATATATATAAAAAAAAAAAAAAAATCTCACGAGATTTTTGTGTATATAATCTTTGTGTATCTTTTTCCATGTATAGAATATTTAAACCTTTTTGATCTAATTTATTTCCCTTAATAGACAATTAATATTGGAGATTTTATAGACAGTTAATATTAGAGATTTTATTCTTGGTTTACTCTAGGATTTAAATTGAGATACTCATCAGAATATTTTAGTTTAAAAATCTAAGAACTTCCGAATTATGATTTGATCGGAGATATATTTTGGGAACACATATTTAGATATTCTTTGGACAGCACATCTAATTACGGTAAATATAAATATAAGTCGCTGGCGCTAAATTTAACAAACAAGCCAAATATGAATTAACTTATTGTATAAATGGTAAGCACATCCGTTTATCTATGTAAAAGTCTTATATTGATATTAATGCTAATATCTTTGTATTCTTAAAAACATGAGAAAATTCCAATTATGTATTTTAAGTATCCATATAAAATTTCTGATACTTCTTAAATTTGGTGAGAGATTTATACGTATCTAAATATAGGAATATGTATTATTTTCAAACTAATTAAGTACTATTTAATTAACTCCGTACTTTGTTTTGACTCCGTATTTTGATCGTTTGCTGTCTTACTCTTTGCAGAGGTTGATGTTTTTTCTCACGGATCATCGGCAAAAAGGTACAAAACTAGTAATTTGATTGTTTTTACTCGAGCTTTCCTAATTCATTCATGAATAATTCTACGATATTAATTGAATTCTCGAACTTTATTGTGACCGATGCATTTGCTTCCTCTCCTGAAACCCTAAAATTGAAGAGTTGAATCTATCATGCGTCTGATATAGGGTTTTGGGGTTACTAATATCTTTTTCCAAGAAGAATCTAATTCTCAATAGGCCATAAAGTGTGACAAATTGCATATTTGTTTATACAATGATGATGGAGAGTTATATCTGTTCCATATAGGGGTCCCAAAGATTGGTAAGTTTAGATCTCAGATTCTAAAATAGTATGAAATTGGTCATCATTTACAATGGTTAGGATGGACATATGGGTTCGTAGTTATATTCCATGTGTGCAAGTAGTTTGTGTATAATGGACACTACTTGCTTTCTTCATCTCACTGTAGGTTGAATGGATTGATTCCATTAAATTGGTTTTTGACAGATTTAGAGAGTTTGTATTGTGATGTTATTCCTTCATACGCTGATTTGTGAAGTTCAATCTCCTAGACCAAGGTAATTTACCACAATTTTCCAATATTGGCATCTGTTTGGTGAATCATATTCATGGATTCTTTCCAAGATAAATAATATCTCTATTCAATGTAGGTACCTGGTACGTGTTGCAGTTCAGGATGCATCCAGATCTCCTGTGTTTGAGGTAAATAAATGAATAATTTCCTGTATTTTTGCATCTTAGTGTACTAATGAGTTTTTTATTTTTTCAGCAGTCCTACTGGTCATTACTAGCATTGAACTACGAAAGCAACAGAGAGACATTTGTATCAAGCGAGTAAATATTCTGTTCCTACGACGTTGCTCGGAACAATACACACGTATTATGCATCATAATTTACTATTCCAGAAAAGCCAATGTAAATCAGCTTCCTAGTTTTTTCAAATTGATTCATCATAGCTTCTTTCTTAGACTCAAACTCCAGGTACATGGATAATTTAGAAAAAAGTCATAACATTTGGTCATGGATTCAGGTATGCAGTTGGTGTTGTAACGCAAGACAAGGAAGCAACTGCCAATTATAGTAAATCATAGATGTTAAATGGGAGGCTGTGTGGAAAGCCAACTAAATTAATTACACAATGGAGATTTTAAACAACATCTATGTGGTGTAACTAATTATTTAAATTATACTGCTCCCGGTTAGAGGTAGTACAAAAGACTAATATACTTTAACATGCAGTAAGGCGAAAATTGTGGAGGATTGGCTATGATGCCTAGGTATATAAGTCGTGGAGAAACCCCCATCCATTTCCTATTAATATTTCCAGTTCTTTATCGTTTAAAATTTGCTGCACCTTTTCTATTTTGCTCAAGTTTAAGGTTTCTGTGTACAATTTTGTTTAGATTATTTTGTCACTATTTCATTGATGTTATGTTATGTTAGGTCCACTGTTGCTACTTTACATTTTTATTTTTACGTTACGGTTTCCTCTTTAAAAGATAACATAGGTGATTTGGTATATTTTGGTTTTATTGAGCAAGTTACTGAATTTTGTTGTAGTTAGGAACGAAGGTTGGCTGGAGCTGTGATGGTTCGAACACTTAAATATAAGCGCTAGACAATTACAAGGTACATTTTCAGGTCTGTTGTTCGATTCTGAATTAGTTGAATGGTTGCTAAGTTTTCACCGTGATTCTGCTCCCAAGGTTACCATGGATTTATTGAAATGGATTTGCTGAATAGAATCGTCCTGAGCATGGCTACAGGGTACCTTAGGATCTGTGAAATGGCCCCTGATATTTTGGTTGGTACGCATTCTCCAAGAGCTTCATCCATTATAAATTTTCTTACTGTTTCGAGGAAAATAAAAAAATAATGGAGATCCATGCGCAAGGTTTGTAAGCCTAACCAAATTACTGATTGTTTACCGGTATATTACCAAATTTTTATTTAATGATTCACAGTCAGTTTTAGATTGAATGTCAGTTAGTATTTTTCTTACATTGAGTAGACCAAGGACTGTAAGCTTCCTTCTTAATTTGAATTCCCCAAAAGTATTGGCATCAGCGAAAATTAAAACGATGGAAATGGATGTTCACTATGGTTAGGTTTGCTTTGTAGTCGGGTGTCTATTACTAAGCTCTATTTCATATTACATTAATAAAAGAATAAAGAATAGCCCATTCATCTTTAAATTTGAGTCTTTTTTTTTTGTTGAGATTTTTGAGAGAGAAATAAAACTGATTTGTTATACTTATTAAATTGCAAAGCGGTTACTTGGCTGAAGGCCCGAACCAGCACGTACTTGGAAAAATAAATTC
Source organism: Papaver bracteatum (assembly GCA_023529315.1). Lineage (NCBI taxonomy): Eukaryota > Viridiplantae > Streptophyta > Magnoliopsida > Ranunculales > Papaveraceae > Papaver > Papaver bracteatum. The sequence goes on from JAJJWX010001467.1 coordinate 1,827,183, forward strand.
GAAGAGGAATTGAAGGCATTGAAGAATGTCCAATTAATTACAACTCTAGATTCAAATTGAATGAATTAATGGGAATGGTAAGACAAAGCAATATCATATTACTACCTCAATGTAATGTTTTTAACAACTGCATGTTTTTCATCATCCCTTTTCACATCGTATATAATCTCCTCCTCAAAATTTCTCTTAATTTCGAGTCTTCTTCTTAGTCTTCTTATAGTAGGGGACAAAAAAAGTTCCAAGTCGATAAAAAAAAGTTTTGACGGTTAGAGTTTCTCTCGCACTTGATAAGATTCACGTCAAAGAACCTTAGCGGAGCAATAACCATGCTAGCGAGTTATGTTTTGCAACTATTTCATAGGGAGGTCTAATTATTGGTTCATCCATGATAGGTGTTGTAAAACACCTAATTTTATATCTAGTATTTACGCTTTCTTTGCTATTTATTTTGTAAAATATGTATCTTATGTTTAGTTTTGAGTTTTTAGGTGCAATGGAGCACTTGGGGGCAAAAGAAGGAAAATTGCCCATTTGGCGCGTAAAAGGGCAAAGAGGTCATTCACATACGAGTTTTACTGGGCGCAAAGAGGAGCCGAGCCGATAATATGAGACTGCCACGACAGCGTAGTCTATATAAGCAACGGACCGGCATCATGGTGCCAAACATATATTTAAGGGGTGCATAAATCATTTTTGGTTACCCCTTATCTACTACACATGAGAGGCTATATCCACTTCTATTCCTACACTAGACCTAGATTTCAGAGACAAATGATTTCTCAATCATTTTCCCATCAAAATGTCAGAGAGGAGAGAGAGGCAGCTCCATTGGAGAGGGAGGTTTAGAGTAAAATTCAGGGGGAGATTGAGATGGATGTTTACAAGAACAAGAAGAGTTAGATTAACAAGCTTCTGCTGATGGTGAAGCTTCTCGAGAGTTTTTGAGAAGAAATTGAAGAAAGGGGATCTGAGCATCGAATCAAGGGAGAATGAATTGGTTCTGAGATGAGGCTAAAAGAAGAACAAGAATTGAAGTGAGGGTTTGTGCTGGGGGTGATTTTCGTTGAGAAAGCATAGAAACTAATGTTGCTAAAGTTAGAAGAGATGGGTCTGTGATGGAATCCAAAATGGGTTGTCAAATTGTTCTACATCAAATTCAAAAATTGGGTTTTGTGTTGGTTTTTACAGTGAGTTGGAGGTGTTGTTGTTGGCTTGAGATAATGAATCAGATGGGTATGGTCATGAAATTGCATTGGTGTGTGAGATGATGGAGTACTGGGATGAGAAGAATGACTTGTGCTGTTGGTATTGGCATGAGCTGTTAAGAATGATAATGGTTCCAATGAGATGCTGTTGATAGGAGTAAGTTTCTGGCAGAGAATCTAAGCTTGAAGTCGGATTCAAAAAGGGATCTGTGTCCCTTTGAAGTACTGGGTTCGTATGGATTGATGCTGTGACTGGTATGAGCTGGAACAAGGAGTTGTGCTGATGTTGTTCAAGGTTACAGAAAGTGAAGGCTGGCAGCTTGGCGGAACTGCAGCGGGTATGTGAGCTGAGAAGCAGAATGGAGCTGATGCAGTGCGTAAGATACAAAGATGGAGATAGAATGGCAGGGGAGAAGCGCAAAGGATAGCTGGAAAGTGATGTTGCTGTTATACATTAATAGAGGAGTTTGCAAGTGATGTTGCAGGGTGTCTTGAAACTGAGAAGATGGCATTGCAAAGTCTGTGTAATGGGGGTGCAGCTGAAATGGCCAGTATTGGATGAGAATTACAGGTGGAGATGTTCTGGAATGCAGTTGGAGTTAACCTGAGTAAATGAAGTGCAGTGGCAGTGCAGAGATGTTATTGCAGGTGCTATGAATGAGGCTTGGATGAGTTCCAAAGCTGATTTGCAGGAATGGAACTACACTGAAGCTATGGAGTGTTGGAACTGTGGTCGAAGTTCCGAGAAGCAAATAATGGGATGCTGTTGATATGCAAGGAAAAGGGACTTGGAGCTGCAGCAAGATGGAGGTGCTTTAATTGTTGCTGAGCTGCTGCCGGAACAAGGAAGTGAAGATGCAGATGGCCATGGTGGTAGCTGGTACTGACTTTGAGAGAACAAGATGGAAATAGAAGCTGGGTTTGGGTCGTTGTTAAGGAATTCAGTTGGAGTGGTGATGTGAAGTAGTGGTGCAGCGGAGAAGAACTGAAATGGCAGTGGTTAACTCAAGGCTAGGAAAAAGAGAGGCAGTAAAGGGATTGACAAAGAGCGACTGCAGCTGGAGGTAAATAATGGTAGTGGCTAGAATTACTGGTGGTTTCCATGGGTGCTTGCAGTGCAGTTGTGGAGCTGTAACTGTAATGTAGTTGATGCTACTGTGCTTCTGGTGACTGTGGAGATAGGGTATCTGTTGGTTTAATGGAAAAGAAGATTGTCGCAGGTGGAGTTGTGGTGGTCTGGTGCTGCGAGTGGAAGCTTAGATGGGGGTTACAGTGGTTTGTGCTAGAGCTGTTGTAGGTGCTGTTGTGTCAAGGATAATGGAGAAGAAAGGAGATAAGTTACAAGGTGGTAATTGGAGCTGCAGTGCGAAATGAGCAGCTGTAATTGGAAGCTCCAGGCAGTGGAGTTTGACTGAGTTGGTGATGTTGGTATTAGTAATGGCAGGTTCTTAGCTTAGCAAGGGTTGCAGTGCACAGGTGGTTGAGTTCATGGGGTTGGCCTGAACTGGTTGGTGGGACTGAAGCTGAAATGGCTTGGATGAGCAATGGCAGTGGTGATGGTTGCAGGGGCCGAGATGATGCTGCAGTTGACTGATTACCAGGAAAAGAATGGCAATGGAACTTGTTTAAGATGAATGTGAGTTGGTTTCGCTGAGAGAATGGCAATGAAGGCTCAGCCATCATGGCTGAGAGCACTGCTGAAGCACAAGTATTGTGCATGATCTGTCAATGCAATAGCTCAGGCAAGACCACTCAGCTAAGTTGAGTCTGGTTAGTTATCTAACTCGTCCGTCTGACTCATGATCTTTCTGAATTAGTCAATTGAATCGGTTGACCCGAGTTGAATCGTTTGACCGGTAACCGGGTGGACTTTGCTGGTCACCGGAGGTGCTTTCCGGCACCGGATTCCGGCAATATTCCGGCCAAAAACACAGTTTTCCGGCGAGCTCTTTTGGGTCATATTTTCACATGGGTGTTTCACACATGAGTACGGGTGGACTTCTAGTTATTGGACCTTGGGCTTTGAAGACCTAATTTTGGCAAGTGGAAAGCTATAAAAAGAAAAGTTTCTATTCTTTTGAGATATCACTTATTACGATTCTTTTTACTGGGTTTTTGTTTTTGGAGGAGAGCAGCGACTAGGGTTTGCTTCCATTTATTTTTCATGTTCTTCAATTTATTTTTAATAATAATTATGTTGAATCTAAAAACCATGAGTAGCTAAAATTCTTAATATTGGTTATGGGATAATAAGTGGATTTCACAAATAAAATCTGATTCAATGCATTAGTTTTGTCTCAAGTTTATTGTTTATGTTTCATTGTTGATATTGATATATGATTTGATTGTTTATTTGGTTGAGTCCGGAATCAATACGATTTTCATTCATATCTAGAGCTATATTAGGGTTTTCAATACGAAAATGTTGTTCATCCCTGATTCTAAGTAGCATAAATGTGGGTAGTGCTTGTAGAGATATATCCTACTAGTCACATATGAATCATAACTTGAGTTAAATTGATTTAGTGCTTTTACACATTTCGATTGCCTTGATTAGTCTTATTCCATATAGCTTATTGCTTCTAGGGAGTTAAATCTAATTTTCTTTTACACTTTAGGTTACTTTCTAGGAAGAATTCACATATGCATCTTTTAATGTGGTTGTGATGAAATCAGGGAATTAGCGGGATATTCTTGCGATCAAGATATCCTAGGACTTTTAGTAAATGAGAGATTAAATATCAATTCTAGTCATTAATGAAAATATGTGTTTGTGAATGAAGCTATCCCGTGACCAATACTTTCTCCTTATTGATTATTTTTCTTTCAATTTATTTTTATTGCTTTGATAAAACAACATCCGCCCTTGGTTACTAAGAAACTGAAAATTTGCATAACAACAAAAGCCTCTTTGTGGATACGAACTCTTTCTTATCGCATACTATTTTTATTTTAGGAAGTAAGAAAGTGAATTTATATTTGCGTCGGCTGACAACCGACCAGATTTTGGCGCCGTTGCCGGGGAGGCAAACGGCTTGTTATTAAGTTTTTAGTTTCTTTTTATCATTTTTCTTCTTGCATATTTGCTTTCCGTTTCTTGTCTTGTTTCTTACTTGTTTGCGAGAATTGTTTTTCAGGTACTAATCCCTGGCTTCTAAGGATTGGAGTTATCCAAGGTGCGGGATTGCTACTCGAAGAGGCACAATACTCCAACCAAGTCAAGACACAACGGAAGAACAAATTTTGGAAGTAGAACACGAAGCTCTTCATCAAGAATTGGAAGAAGAGTTACAACTAGAAGAAGAACTAGAGGTTCCATTTGTAGAAGAACCACTAGTTGAAGAAGAAGAAGCAATGGAAGACGCAAACCGTACACTTAAGGATTTGGCTTCTCATAGGCTTGATGCACAACAGTGGTGTATTCAAACCAAATCAACCTTCGAGATCAAGCCGGGGTTGCTTAGAGAGTTGCCAAAGTTTCATGGCATGGCGAATGAAGATCCAAATAAGCATCTTATGGAGTTCTATACCATTTTCAAGGCTATGCTTCCAGCGGAGACCGATGCCGATGGTGCAATGATGAAAGTTTTTCCATTTTCTATGGTGGACAGCGCTAAGGATTGGTTGTATTGTTTGCCTGCCGGAAGTGTCACTACATGGAACAGGTTGAAAAAAATCTTTCTAGAGAGGTATTTTCCTGCGTCGAAGGCCACTCAAATTCGCAAAGAGATTTGCGGAATAAAGCAACATGCGGGAGAGTCTTTGTATGAATGTTGGGAGCGATACAAGAGATTGGTGGCAAGCTGTCCTCACCATCAATTCAGCGATGCTATGATAATCCAGTACTTCTACGAAGGTCTCCAATCAAGTGATAGATATCTTCTAGATACAGCGGGTGGTGGTGCACTAGTGAACAAGACGGTGGCCCAAGCTGCCGAGTTGATTGAAAGCATGGATGCAAACTCGCAACAATTCTACACAAGAGGTGAACCAATGATTAGGGGAGTGCATGAAGTTAGTGATTCATCATCATCACACCGTGATCAAAGGATGGACAATATGGAGAAAATAATGCAAAAGATGGTTGCGGTTATATTACCTTCGTATGGTGAAGAGTTGGAGCAAGCTAATGCGGTTTTTCCAAACCAACCAAGACGGTATGATCCCTATTCCAACACCTACAATCCGGGATGGAGAGATCATCCAAACTTCAGCTATGCCAACAAGCAAGGTGCAGTTCAACAACCTACCTTCAACCGTCCGAGTGGATTTCAACCGCAACAACAACAACAATTTCAACCTCAATATCAACAATTTCAACCGCAACAACAACAATAATTTCAACAACAACAGCAGCAATTTCAACAACCACAACAATCGGTGCAAAATCAAGGTTCCTATATTGATGCAAAGTTACAAACAATGATGCAAGGTATTTCTACCATGTTCAAGGAGAGCCAACAAGAAACCAAGAGTGCGATTAAGGATTTGCAGACTCAAGTGGGATCTATGGCAATTGATATCAACAAGTTGAAAGCACAAAATAGTGGAAGACTCCCTTCTCAACCCATTAACCCAAAAGAGGGTGTCAATGCAATTATGTTGAGAAGTGGTACACAACTTGAACAACCCAAAGTTGCTGATTTGGGTGAAGAGGAAGTTCCAAAGGAGCCGGTTTTGGAGGAAAAGAGGGATGAAATTCCCCAAACACCCGAGGTACCTATTCCTAACTCTAAAACTCCTATTCCTACTTATGTTCCTCCTATACCTTTTCCTCGCAGATTTGCAAGTTCTAAGAAGGCGGAACTAGAAAAGGAGATTTTAGATGTTCTTAAGAAGATTCATGTGAATATACCACTCATTGATGCTATCAAGCAAGTTCCCAAGTATGCAAAAGTGTTGAAGGACTTGTGTACCAACAAGCAAAGGCTTAAAGGTAATGAAGTGCTAAGTGTGGGGGAGAATGCTTCGGCAATCTTACAACACAAACTCCCACTGAAATGCAAGGATCCCGGTAGCTTTGACATTCCCGTCACAATTGGTAACACTACTTTTGACAAAGCAATGTTGGATTTAGGTGCATCCATTAATGTTATGCCTGCATTCATGTATAATTCACTTAATCTAGGTCCTTTGAAAAAGGCTGAAATTGTGTTGCAATTAGCCGATCGCTCTAATGTCTACCCAATGGGTATTGTTGAGGATGTTCTTGTGAAGGTTAATCAACTTGTATTCCCTGCTGACTTTTGTGTGTTATAGATGGATGAAGGTGCACCGGACTCGTCTCTTCCGTTGCTACTTGGACGCCCTTTCATGAAAACGTCTAAGACGATCATTGATGTAGACAAGGGAACGTTGACTATGGAGTTTGATGGAGAAATAATATGTTTCAACATTTTCGAGACGATGAGATATCCTAGTGATGTCCACTCTTGTTTCTCCGTTGATGTTATGGATGCATTGGCGTAAAAAGTATTTGAATTGAATGGTGATGATGCTTTGGAAATTATTTTAACTACATCTATGGATGATGGAGTAGAGTGTGGTAATGAAGTTAAGGAAGCCTCACTCTCAACTCACTACAAGGATTTCTGGAAACTCATAATGTCTCTTTTATTTCTTTACCATGCAGTGATGAAAAGCTTTTACCTTCTATTGTTAAATCTCCAAAGTTGGAATTGAAACCTCTTCCAAGTCACTTAAAGTACTTGTACTTGGGTGACAATGAAGAGTTACCTGTGATTGTTTCTAACGAGCGTAGTGAATTACAGGAGAAAAAACTTCTAAGGGTGTTAAGGAAGCACAAGACGGCCATAGGATGGACAATCGCTGATATCAAGGGTATAAGCCCTACCGTTTGTATGCATAAGATTCTTTTGGAGGACGATGCAAAGCCTAAAAGGGAAGCGCAACGTCTTTTGAACCCTCTTATGATGGAAGTTGTGAAAAAGGAGATACTCAAGCTTTTGGAAGTGGGTGTTATCTACCCCATATCCGATAGCGAATGGGTGAGCCCGGTACAAGTTGTACCAAAGAAATCAGGGGTAACGGTGGTAGAGAATGATGAGAACGAACTTGTCCCAACTCGTGTGCAAACCGGTTGGAGGGTTTGTATTGATTATAGAAAGTTGAATGCTACTACTAGGAAGGATCATTTTCCTTTACCTTTTATTGATCAAATGCTTGAACGTTTAGCTGGACATGCTTATTATTGTTTCCTTGATGGTTATTCAGGGTACAATCAGATTGTGATAGCACCGGAGGACCAAGAGAAAACCACTTTCACTTGTCCTTTCGGCACTTTTACGTATAGAAGAATGTCGTTTGGCTTGTGCAATGCTCCAGCTACCTTTCAAAGGTGTATGGTAAGTATATTTTCCGAGTATGTTGAAAACATCATTGAAGTGTTTATGGATGACTTTAGTGTCTTTGGTGATTCATTTGACCTTTGTTTGAACAATTTATCATTAATACTTGAACGATGTGTTGAAACAAACCTTGTGCTTAATTTGGAGAAGTGCCATTTCATGGTAACTCATGGCATAGTTTTAGGCCATATAATATCTTCTAAGGGCTTGGAAGTTGACAAATCTAAGATAGACCTTATTCGTGCTCTAACCCCTCCCACTACGGTGAGGGAGATACGTTCTTTTCTTGGTCATGCAGGTTTCTATCGTAGGTTTATCAAGGATTTTTCCAAGATAGCATCACCACTTTGCAACTTATTACAAAAAGATGTGGTTTTTAACTTTGATGAGAAGTATATGGCGGCATTCAATCGTTTGAAAGAACTTTTGATTTCATCCCTTATCATTAAACCACCGGATTGGAGCAAGCCTTTTGAGCTCATGTGTGGTGCTAGTGACTACGCGGTTGGTGCGGTGCTTGGGCAGAGTGTGGGGAAGATACCACATGCTATTTATTATGCTTCTAGAACGTTAAATGAAGCCCAACAAAACTACACAACCACGGAAAAAGAGTTTTTATCTATTGTATTTGCATTGGAGAAATTTCGCTCTTATCTAATTGGTACAAAAGTTGTTGTTTATTTTGATCATGCAGCTCTTAGGTACTTGCTAATGAAGAAAGAATCGAAACCAAGGCTCATACGCTGGATTTTACTCTTGCAAGAGTTTGATATTGAAATCAAAGATAGGAAAGGAATTGAGAACACCGTTGCGGATCACTTAAGCCGTCTTGCTGTGGACAAGGAAGCTATCCCATTGCGTGAGAGTTTCCCGGATGAGCAACTATTCTCAATTGCCTTTGGTGAACCATGGTATGCGGATATTGTGAATTACTTGGTAACTAAACAAATCCCAAAGAACTTTTCTCGTGCTGAGAGGGACAAACTAAAGAGGTTAGGAAATCAATACATATGGGATGATCCATACTTATGAAAACATGGCAGCGACCAAGTAATGAGAAAGTGCGTTCCCGAATCTGAGTTTAATTCTATCTTGTCATTTTGTCACTCCTATGCTTGCGGAGGACACTTTGGAAGTAAGAGAACCGCTTACAAGGTACTTGAAAGTGGTTTCTATTGGCCAACCTTGTTTAAGGATGCACATATATTTTTCATAACTTGTGATAGGTGCCAAAGAACAGGCAATCTAGGTGCCCGAAATCAAATGCCACAAACCTTTATTCAATTTATTGAAGTTTTTGATGTATGGGGTATTGATTTTATGGGTCCTTTTGTCAACTCGCATGGGAATTTTTACATCTTACTTGCTGTTGATTATGTCTCTAAATGGGTGGGAGCTAAGGCCACCCCTACTAATGATTCCAAGGTTGTTTCAGATTTTGTGCAAGCTAACATTTTTTCAAGGTTTGGAATTCCAAAATCCATAATTAGCGATGGGGGTTCTCACTTCAACAACAAGACTTTGCAAAGCTTGTTGAAGAAGTATAATGTGTCACATAAGGTTGCAACACCTTATCATCCCCAAAAAAATGGGCAAGCTGAGGTTTCCAACCGAGAGGTGAAATCCATTCTTAAGAAGACGGTGAATCCAACAAGGAAAGATTGGATCTTGCGACTAAATGATGCTTTGTGGGCGTATAGAACCGCATACAAGACACCTATTGGGATGTCTCCTTTTAGGCTTGTGTATGGTAAACCTTGTCACTTACCCGTGGATATTGAGCATAAAGCGTTTTGGGCGATAAAGCAATGCAATATGGAGATGGATGGGGCTGGAAAGTAAAGGAAGTTGCAACTCCAAGAGCTAGAAGAGCTTCACAATGATGCATTTGAAATCTCTCGCATTTACAAGGAGAAAACGAAAGCTTTTCATGACACTATGATTTCTAGAAAACAATTTTGTGTTGGGAAGAAAGTACTTTTGTTTAATACTCGCTTGCATTTATTTCCGGGTAATTTAAGGTCACGTTGGATCGGACCTTTCATTGCTAATAATTTGTTTTCTCATGGTGCAGTAGAAATTCGCAGCATAGCTACAGGCAAGGAACTTAAAGTTAATGGGCACCGGTTGAAACCATATTATGAGAATTTCACTTCCGAAGTGGTGGAAGGAGCGAATTTTGTGGATGCACTCCCTCTGGAGGAGTCATAGAAAGAAAGGAGATAGTTGGGCTGACGACTTTAAACCAAGCGCTGAATGGGAGGCAACCCATAGGATGAGTATCTCTTGTCTTATTTTCATTTTCTTGTTTTGTTTTTATCTTTTTCTTGTATTATATTGATTTTATTTTTCTGATTTCTTGTCATTTGTCATGCATAATTTCCCACCTTGACTTACTTTGGATGACTCAATTTACATTGAGGACAATGTAAAGTTTAAGTGTGGGGGAGTGGTTAAGCATTTGCATTGTAAATTTTTTCAAAATTTTCAACCTTTGTGTAAATTAGTGCATGAAAAACTCCAACCTGTAGTTAGTTTAGAGTCACATAGTATCCATGTCGCTAAGATTACATCGAGATTCTCATAAGAGTGACTGAACTTAGAGATGACAGAGAACATGATCAGGTTTCTTATTTGTATGAGAGTTAAAGTTGGATTTAACCATGCCAGTGGCAAATATGGTGCAGACTGAATTCGGTAGTAGAGTAGTGGTCCCCTATAGTGGAGACTACCCATGTTACATCATGAGAGGCACCGACCTTCACTTCTTTGTACCTGTCTAAATATATGCTTTTAGAGTGTGTGTCACCGTACGTAAACTCCGGGTAGAATGGTGAGCTACCCAACCTCCCACCAATAGAAGCACTATTTTGATCTCTTGAGTGCTATTTTATCAATCATGAATGGTGACATCGAATTGCTAACTTACATACCACTTTTAATCTTGTTCGTAGTTAGCACCATCCACTTTATCTCTCTCTACACCAACAGGTCCATAGAAACACCATCATCATCAACAAGAAAAGCATCACAAGTTCGAAGGAAAGTTGAAGATGTTCTAGGTTTACTAGCAACGGTACAAAAATGAGCAGATTTCAGATTTAAGTATAGCAACAAGACAAGGAGCAGAATTTTTATAAGTTGAAGACTATTGTACAAGAGTAAAGATTATCAAGATGAGAATTCAAGAAGTTTATGATATCGAGACATACAAGTTGTGAAGAATCAAGCGGTAAAGTACTCACACCATGGCATTTGTACTTGCATTTTTATTTTTATTTTTATTCGTATTATATTCTCTTGTCAAAAAAAAAATAAAAAAAATTGGAACATAGTTATCATTATGCTAGTTCCCTTTAAAAAAAAAAAGAAAAAAGAAAAAAGAAAAAGAAAAAGAAAAAATTATTCATTGCATCATATTTTGGTTTGTTTAGTTCATTTTTGGTTTTGTATTCATTCAATAAAGCCAATGGAAAGAATCACATTGTCAAGGTTCTACGAAGTTCAAGAGTTATCATCAAGAGTTGAAGACCGAAGACGAAGACAAGGATTGAAGACCGAAGACGTTTCTATGGATGCTGTGAGAGTGGTGCTAGATGCACGCCGAACGGATAACGAGGTAAGTAAGCATATTCCCACCTTCGTTAAGTGGTTGATTTCCTTTCTAAGAGATCGTCAGAAAAAAAAAGGATTTTCAAAATGAATAAAAGATGTGGGTTTTCAAAACATTTCGGAGGGTTTGCCTTCCTACTATTCAACGTGTCGCGGGATTCTCTCTTCATTCCTACCTGGACACATGTGTGACCCATAAAGAGCTGTTTATTATTGAGCGCAATTTCATAAAATCCTTTCTTGTGAGGCAGAGTCAAGACTTTTGATCACTCCGAACCCGAATTTCTTTCGATAAGGGATGGTTATTTCTCTCTCAACTTTTAAGAATGAGATTGTGTTCATTTATGTGTCTAAATTTTTATGACTAGTGTGCAGAATCTCTATGTATTCTTAGCGCGTTGGATACTATCTTTTCGGAGAACTTGTAAGTTGGAAATGCAGGTTGTGTGGGTATTTCTCTAGAAAACGCTCACGGGAGTTGTATGTATCTTTTAGATTAAGTTTTGTTTCATTTTCTTGAGGACTAGCAAAGTCTAAGTGTGGGGGAATCTGATAGGTGTTGTAAAACACCTAATTTTATATCTAGTATTTACGCTTTCTTTGCTATTTATTTTGTAAAATATGTATCTTAGGTTTAGTTTTGAGTTTTTAGGTGCAATGGAGCACTTGGGGGCAAAAGAAGGAAAATTTCCCATTTGGTGCGTAAAAGGGCAAAGGGGTCAATTCACATGCGAGTTTTACTGGGCGCAAAGCCGAGCCGAGCCGATAATATGAGACTGCCATGAAAGCTTAGTCTACATAAGCAACGGACCGGCATCATGGTGCCCAACATATATTTAAGGGGTGCATAAATCATTTTTGGTTACCCCTTATCTACTACACATGAGTGGCTATATCCACTTCTACTCCTACACTAGACCTAGATTTCAGAGACGAATGATTTCTCAATAATTTTCCCATCAAAATGTCAGAGAGGAGAGAGAGGCAGCTCCATTGGAGAGGGAGGTTTAGAGTAAAATTCAGGGGGAGATTGAGATGGATGTTTACAAGAACAAGAAGAGTTAGATTAACAAGCTTCTGCTGATGGTGAAGCTTCTCGAGAGTTTTTGAGAAGAAATTGAAGAAAGGGGATATGAGCATCGAATCAAGGGAGAATGAATTGGTTCTGAGATGAGGCTAAAAGAAGAACAAGAATTTAAGTGAGGGTTTGTGCTGGGGGTGATTTTCGTTGAGAAGGCATAGAAACTGATGCTGCTAAAGTTAGAAGAGATGGGTCTGTGATGGAATCCAAAATTGGTTGTCAAATTATTGTACAGCAAATTCAAAAATTGGGTTTTGTGTTGGTTTTTACAGTGAGTTGGAGGTGTTGTTGTTGGCTTGAGATAATGAATCAGATGGGATTGGTCATGAAATTGCATTAGTGTGTGAGATGATGGAGTATTGGGATGATAAGAATGACTTGTGCTGTTGGTATTGGCATGAGCTATTAAGAATGATAATGGTTCCAATGAGATGTTGTTGATAGGAGTAAGTTTCTGGCAGAGAAGCTAAGCTTGAAGTCGGATTCAAAAAGGGATCTGTGGCCCTTTGAAGTACTGGGTTCGTATGGCTTGATGATGTGACTGGTATGAGCTGGAACTAGGAGCTGTGCTGATGTTGTTCAAGGTTACAGAAAGTGAAGGCTGGCAGCTTGGCGGAACTGCAGCGGGTATGTGAGCTGAGAAGCAGAATGGAGATAATGCAGTGTGTAAGATACAAAGATGGAGATAGAATGGCAGGGGAGAAGCGCAAAGGATAGCTGGAAAGTGATGTTGCTATTATACATGAAGAGAGGAGTTTGCAAGTGATGCTGCAGGTTGTCTTGAAACTGAGAAGACGGCATTGCAGAGTCTGTGTAATGGGGGTGCAGCTGAAATGGCCAGTATTGGCTGAGAATTGCTGGTGGAGATGTTCTGGAATGCAGATGGAGTTAACCTGAGCAAATGAAGTGCAGTGGCAATGCAGAGATGTTATTGCAGGTGCTATTAATGAGGCTTGGATGAGTTCCAAGGCTGAGTTGCAGGAATGGAACTACACTGAAGCTATGGAGTGTTGGAACTGTGGTCGAAGTTCGGAGAAGCAAAGAATGGGATGCTGTTGATATGAAAGGAAAAGGGACTTGGATCTGCAGCAAGATGGAGGTGCTTTAATTGCTATTGAGCTGCTGCCGGAACAAGGAAGTGAAGATGCAGATGGCCATGGTGGTAGCTGGTACTGACATTGAGATACAAGATAGAAATAGAAGCTGGGTTTGGGTCGTTGTTAAGGAATTCAGTTGGAGTGATGATGTGAAGTAGTGGTGCAGTGGAGAAGAACTGAAATGGCAGTGGTTAACTCAAGTCTAGGAACAAGAGAGGCAATAAAGGGCTTGACAAAGAGCGACTGCAGCTGGAGGTAAATAATGGTAGTGGCTAGAATTACTGGTGGTTTCCATGGGTACTTGCAGTGCAGTTGTGGAGCTGTAACTGCAATGGAGTTGATGCTACTGTGCTTCTGGTGACTGTGGAGATAAGGTATCTGTTGGTTTAATGGAAAAGAAGATTATCGCAGGTGGAGTTATGGTGGTCTGGTGCTGCGAGTGGAAGCTTAGATGGGGGATACAGATATTTGTGCTAGAGCTTTTGCAGGTGCTGTTGTGTCAAGGATAATGGAGAAGAAAGGAGCTAAGTTACAAGGTGGTAATTGGAGCTGCAGTGCGAAATGAGCAGCTGTAATTGGAAGCTCCAGGCAGTGGAGGTTGACTGAGTTGGTGCTGTTGGTATTAGTAATGGCAGGTTCTTAGCTTAGCAAGGGTTGCAGTGCATATGTGGTTGAGTTCATGGGGTTGGCCTGAACTGGTTGGTGGGACTGAAGCTGAAATGGCTTGGATGAGCAATGGCAGTGGTGATGGTTGCAGGGGCCGAGATGATGCTGCAGTTGACTGATTACCAGGAAAATAATGGCAATGGAACTTGTTTAAGATGAATGTGAGTTGGTTTCGCTGAGATAATGGCAATGAAGGCTCAGCCATCATGGCTGAGAGCACTTCTGAAGCACAAGTATTGTGCATGACCTGTCAATGCAATAGCTCAGGCAAGACCACTCAGCTAAGTTGAGTCTGGTTAGTTATCTAACTCGTCCGTCTGACTCATGATCTTTCTGAATTAGTCAATTAAATCGGTTGACCCGAGTTTAATTGGTTGACCCGAGTTGAATCGTTTGACCGGTAACCGGGTGGACTTTGCTGGTCACCGGAGGTGCTTTCCGGCGCCGGATTCTGGCAATATTCCGGCCAAAAACACAGTTTTCCGGTGAGCTCTTTTAGGTCATATTTTCACATGGGTGTTTCACACATGAGTACGGGTGGACTTCTAGTTATTGGACCTTGGGCTTTGAAGACCTAATTTTGGCAAGTGGAAAGCTATAAAAAGAAAAGTTTCTATTCTTTTGAGATATCACTTATTATGAATCTTTCTACTGGGTTTTTGGAGGAGAGCAGCGACTAGGGTTTGCTTCCATTTATTTTTCATGTTCTTCAATTTATTTTTAATAATAATTATGTTGAATCTAAAAACCATGAGTAGCTAAAATTCTTAATATTGGTTATGGGATAATAAGTGGATTTCACAAATAAAATCTAATTCAATGCATTAGTTTTGTCTCAAGTTTATTGTTTATGTTTCATTGTTGATATTGATATATGATTTGATTGTTTATTTGGTTGAGTCCGGAATCAATACGATTTGCATTCATATCTAGAGCTATATTAGGGTTTTCAATACGAAAACGTTGTTCATCCCTGATTCTAAGTAGCATAAATGTGGGTAGTGCTTGTAGAGATATATCCTACTAGTCACATATGAATCATAACTTGGGTTAAATTGATTTTGTGCTTTTACACATTTCGATTTCCTTGATTAGTCTTATTCCATATAGCTTATTGCTTCTAGGGAGTTAAATCTAATTTGCTTTTACACTTTAGGTTACTTTCTAGGAAGAATTCACATATGCATCTTTTAATGTGGTTGTGATGAAATCAGGGAATTAGCGGGATATTCTTGCGATCAAGATATCCTAGGACTTTTAGTAAATGAGATATTAAATATCAATTCTAGTCATTGATGAAAATATGTATTTGCGAATGAAGCTATCCCGTGACCAATACTTTCTCCTTATTGATTATTTTTATTATTATTTTGCTTTCAATTTATTTTTATTGCTTTGATAAAACAACATCCCCCCTTGGTTACTAAGAAACTGAAAATTTTCATAACAACAAAAGCCTCTCTGTGGATACGAACTCTTTCTTATCGCATACTATTTTTATTTTAGGAAGTAAGAAAGTGAATTTATATTTGCGTCGGCTGACAACCGACCAATCCACTTTACATTTACATTTATGAGGTATCAGGGTATCACCAGTTTCTTGCTTGGGGATGCGTTTTTGCTAACGTCATTTTCCCTGGCTAGTGCTCCTAATCGTATGTACATGAAAAACTTTGGAGTTTGCTACTCCCAGATTTATCTTAATTTTTTGATGGTTAATCAGGTGTTTGCTTAATTATATATATCAGGTTTGAAAATCCTAGAGTTTATCTTAATTTTTTGGTTAATATGGTGTTTGCTTAATTATTATTATTATTATTTTTTTTAAATATTTTTTATTATTGGATAAAGAGTATTATATTAACTAGTTGGAAGCCTAACAAGCTAGGCTCCAACGACATACTACTACATTAATTGAACAGGTTGCTGTGCTAGCCTACCAGCGAGCCTCATGGGTAACCTTGCCAAGGGGAGCCGAAGCGGGAGGGGGGGCGAGATTATGTCACAAGGGGGGAAAACTAACACTACCTTCCATGTTAATTCCTGCAATATTACTCCATTGGGGACTTGAACCTGGGACCTAAAAATTATTATTATTATTATTATTAATATTATTATACATCACTGGACGAGTCGTCAGTAGGGGGTAACCGAGGAACAAGCTGGGCCCCTACACCTTTCTGGATGACAATGCCTAGCCTATGAAATAGAGAGCTTCCTATGTTATAGTTGGCATCTTGGATAGCAAGACAGTTGAGTAGCCTTTTGAGAAAAAGAACTGTATCTTCACCCAATTCACCCAAGGTGGAAAAAGCTAGCACTTTGAAGCCATAACCATGTGTCTCGCATAGCTCCAAATATTTGTTGCGCTTTCGTGTCTCAGCTGCCTTGATGGCTTGCCCTGTAGTGGAACTACGAGTTCTAGCGGTTGTAAGTGGTGAAACGCCGGTAACGTCAAAAAAAACGTCCCTTCCGGCTTCCCAGTTGTAGACTAGAATATCGGCAGGCTTTCTACCATTTTCACTGTCTGTTAAGAAAGCTAAGGAGACCTCTTTCCGTGCAGCTACACCGGCCTTATAGCAGATGTCTGCAAATAAGTCGCGAGCCATGTCATGCCGAAATTTCTGTCCGACCTCGCTGGCACAGTGGAGGGCATGATCAGCGTATATATCCATTGGCCTGTCGCAGATGGTATATCTACATTCTTCAGCAAAAAAGGGAATGGCTAGCCTGTATTTGAGAACGGAGCTAAATTGTCGTGGTCCAACCGCTTGATTCAAACCACTGATAGGAATGGCCTTCAAAAAGTCCATTGCATGCTCCCTTCTATTGCTTTGCCACATGAAAGCTTCACGGTCATTTAAAGCAAAACAGGTAGGTATCTTTTCCTTTACTGCGCCAAAGTATATCGCTGCCATGGACTTCATGTGTTGTGGGGCAGTGTCGTTGATGCAGGAGGATATTAAACTACAAGCTTGCTGGAAAGTCTGAAGAGCATGTTCGTATCGTGGGCTCGACTCAGGCGGTATTGTACTGCCTAGGATTGCGTATTGCAGAACCCTGGTTTGAGCACACGAAGCCAAGTAACAATACTTGCTTGTATCTGCCATTGTGTATATGCCAAGGCCACCTTCTTTAATTGGTAGAGTTGCAAGTCGCTGTTGAGTTTGGCCAAAACCAGCACCATCACCAACTACAAGTCGTCGTAGATATTGCATCAGATGAGTGTCATAGAGATCTGTAACATCCTGCAAGAACATAAGGCTAGTGGTACGTAGGGAGAAATATAGTTTTGATACTCCAGTGCAGTTACGCAAGAGAAGAAGTTCGCTTTGTGGATCCTGCAGCTGTTGAACTTTCTCCATAATTTTTATAGTTTTGGTCACCCTTCCTTGTATCACAGCGCTACAGAATTGTGCATCTAGGCTAACAGCCCCCCCTAGCAGTTTCACACCATCACATGGCTTGCCAATTCCAGCAGGAAATACTAGACTGCATCTTGGATCAGGTGTTGGCCAGAAATCTCGGTCTTGCCAATGTTCAGATATAAGCCTCTCTTAGGACCTTGCTGCTGTATAATGCTTAACGCTTTGGCCACTTCCACTGTATCACCCGCGATGGTACCGTCGTCAAGGTACCAGGAATTCTGACTTCACGAATCAATGTGGATCTGTCCACTAGATTAAATGCATTACGGAAGTCAATTAGCATCATTGTCTGAGTGTCACAATGCCCTTCCAGCTCTAATAGCTTATTTTCTGCATGCATTATTCCTTCCGCGCCGCAAGGTATGCCTACCCCAAATTGGTGGTTGCCTAAGTAAGAGGTCAGGTCTTTACAAACTGTAGTAGCCGCCAGTTTTGAGCATAATCTACGCAAGATAGTGCCAACAGAAATTGGTCGTATCTCACCATCTGGTTTGAGAAGTGGAGTCAACGGAGCACTGGCGATGTATTCCCCCAGAATAGATGGATTATTATTATTATTATTATAAAAAGATGCCACAAGGGGCTTTTATTGATAACAAAGAGTAATAATTACACAGAAATAGGGGGAAGTCGGGCAACAATTTGTGCACCGACACCCTTTTGAATAGCCAAGCCTACTCTATGAAAAAGGGATCCTCCAACTTTGTTATTAACATCGTAGTTGGCTAAGCAGTTCTTCAATCTCTTCATCAGGACGGTGAAATCATCTCCAAGTTCTCCCAAGGTCGAAAATGTCAAAACATCGTAGTTATTATTATTATTATATATCAGGTCTAAAAATTAAACTTTGCTTGGATGTTATGTATTGGTGAAGCTAATTATTTTTTTCATAAATTTTGGTGTTTTGGATTTCTGGATTGATATGCAGCACTTTAATGCGTATCATCCACTATCATTTTAATTTAATCTATTGACTATTAATGGTGATTTATTCCGTCTATGGCATATGCAGCACTTTAATACTTGCTTTTCCAGCTGTTTCTTTCCCATACTAAGGAAGTTTTTTAAACCACGGATCTGTGGCATAATGGTAGCGCATCTGACTTCATGTCAGAAAGTTATGTGTCAGGTCCAATTGCTGGTATATAACCAAGCCCCACAAATAATTGAAGTGTCTGTCTTGGTTGAGATGCACATTTTTTAGGGTATTCTGTATAGATTCTCACAACATTGAGAGAGCAGCTATATTGACAGAGATGTATAGATTCTCACAACATTGAGAGACAGAGAAGTTGCCTGAATTGTACCTTTATTGTACGAGTCGAGGTTGGATTCATTTGCTAATGAATGGGAGACTGATTACAGCTCAAACGGTAAAAAAAATGAAGGGAGATAACTCGAAATTATAAATCTAGCTTCACCAAAAATATGCAGGCAAGGAGGCAACAAAATGCCAAAAATGCCAAATTTTTTGTGTTTGAGCATGGAGTGATGAGAATTTTGAAAAAAAATTGACAATCATTATTTCAGCTAAAGCTTCTCTCAACAAAAATACCAACGAGTCAAGATGACCGATCAATCATACAATGAAAAAGGGACTGTATTATCGACCAATGATGGAGGGTACTCAACTTTGAATCCAATTGAAAAAGGGACTTTGTTATCGAGCACTGATTAAGGGTACTCAATTTCGAAGTAGTCACATATCTGGTTCAGAATCATCATGGAGGGTACTCAATTTTGATTTCCTGTTTCGATACCATTGTGTGGAAAGATTACCGTTTCATTTGAAAGGTGGGCAGTACATTTAGTACCATGGTGAAGAGAGCCTTAAAGCTGCAATGGAGAAAATTGATCCCAACGCAAGAAAATTTCTTCATTGGTTCGTATCCAATCAAAAGAAGGAAAAAAAAAAGAATGAAAGGAGAGGAAGAAGGGTTACAAGAATAGTGGTATGGCCGTATTTACTACGTTTAGAATGTCTCTAAAACTTATCAGGTGAGGAAACTTGGAATGTCAACGAAACATTCATGTTTGCGTTGCATGCAGTTTGCTCGATGACAACGGATGGCATATGACGATAATACAAAAAGCTGCGACAAAATTTGTAAAGATGTTACTGTATTTCCAAGTAATAGAACGAGAAAAAAATTTAGGAACAAAATTAATTGCAAGCATTTGTGTGATGGAATAGAAAATCAACATACGAATCAAAACTCCATTCAACTCCTAAATGTTAGGCTTGAAACTGAGCATATTAAGAATTCAACACTCCAAGATACTGAAATGTCGATGAAAAAATTTTAAAAAAGTGGACCACGATAATTTGAAACTCCTACAAGAGTTTTTTAAGTCGGTGGAAAAATAGCAAGGAGGCCTTTTCTTTGTATGCTACCCATGTGTAATATACAGCCACATCGTGACTAATAAGCGAACTGATGATTAATTAGATGTATAGCCACGTCATGACTAATATGAGGAAAATGTTGACAAAATAATGGAAGGAAAGGTATAGTAATATACGAAAAAGGGTCGTTAGTGTTTTTAGTTGCCGTTGTCAAGGGTCAAGGCTCAAAGGTGAACATAATAGACGTAATTAACATCAATACTCCATTGTGGTTTAAGCATTTGACAAAATAATTTGGACTTAGGTTTGGTATATACTTTCGTTACTTTCAAAACTATAGCTTAGTTAGATTATATGTGCAACGGATGGGGGCCAAAGCCCCGTCACACCAAAATAACAATCTCCTGGTGCGTAGCATTGGTTGCACACTACTCTAATTTACGTTCACGAATGGGAAGCAAATCAAAAGTTTGTGGAAATCGGTAAATCGGGGTACATAACCCTAATCATATTGGGTTTTTAATGCTGCATTTGTAGTTCTTTGGTGCGATTACTAACCCTTTCCTAATTTGATTATTTCACAGAGAGTCAATTATCAATTATATCGAAAATTACACAAATCTCAATAGGCCATTGTGTATTCTCTACCCACTTTTGGGATTTCGAGACCTATTTTATTTTACATATTCATATTTTGTCTAAGTTTCTTAGCGCTTCACTAGATATATTGTTATAGCCAACCCAATCTCCTAAATAAAAAATATTCTTGAGAGGAACATTTCAACAGGAAAATTGACTTGATGCCATGAGTTCAACTTCTGAATTCATGGCATCGCAATGATGTTGTTATTATTATTATTTTTTATTTTCCTTAAAACAAATATTGTTAACAATGGATCATGTATGAGAACATGTTTTGTCAGCAGATTTAGTGGAGTTCTCAAAACAACTGTTTTTTCATTCTGGCATTTGTCTTGATATGACTCAAATAGTCGATGGATTTTATGTGAAAGACATTGGTGAATGAATATAAGGAAATCAAGACACCTTGCAAAATTATCCCTCTCAAAAGTACGATAATATCAAATATATTGATCTCAATGGAGTTATGCTTTTTCCAAAAAGATTTAAAATAATTGTTACTATATATCCAAAATGCGTGTGGAAAAAAGACTCCATTAATAATGAGACAATTGTTATTATTATTATCGTAATTAGATGTTCTAACTTAGTAACAAAAATATAGGTTTTAAAGCATCTGATCCACGGGTGCGGGGCGAAGCCCCGCCGCATCAAAAAACCGACCCGGTGGACCCGATATGTAGCAATATGACGAGACCATGTAGATAGTGCCCAGATGGTGCAATAAATAAACAAAGTATTCAGAAACAAATAAATTAATGTGTTGAGCTGCAAAAAAATAAGGTTTAAACACGAAATGAGTATTCATGATCCTTTGATTCATTACCATATTTTGTTTTATTTTGAAAATATCATTCACATAAATTAGTGAATCGCGTGCGGATTTTTTTTTTCAATGTCACTTATCTACCGTGCGCAAAAAAATCCTAATGTTCACGGGTACCTATGAATTAGTGAATCGCTTATTCGTCTAGATAAGTAACTGAAATCTAGCTAAAATTTTCGGGTATATATACATGCTCACTCAAAATCATATGTAACCTAACTCCTACCCTCTAATATACGAGTACCCATGCGTTGATCAGATTAATAATTCACATGCATGCAGAATATCCATGGGAATCCAGAACGCAGTTCGAATTTAAAAACACAAAATTAATAATGTATCTAATGTACATCAATATTTATGCTGTGTGCAGCAAGTTTAAAACAATATTTCCAACAACATTATTTGTTTTCGTGGATGGAATTTTTTCACAACACATTGGGTGATGTCAGTTCCTGTCAGACTATTCAGACTTTCTTCAAGCTGATTTTACGTGAATGTACTCAAATAATTCCCATTGGGAATTGTAATAACTTTTTTTCGATCGAATAATATGCTTGAATGTGCAAATGTCATCTTTTACTGCTTATGCATGTGTGGCTCGACAGGTATGCAATTGAATATGAGAAGAAATAATATGCATAGAATTTGGAGCATGGGCAGGGTGGCCAATGGAAAATAATTTCAGTGGGTTACAAGGTAGAAAAGTTATGAGAGGAGATGGCTAATAGTGAAAAGAGATCATGATCTTCCGCTGATGTTGGTAATGCAGGTCTTTCTTTGTTTCAAGCTTAAGAATATCTAACTAAAAAAACACCCTTAAACTCAACGAGGATTGTTTTATGGATTTGTAGTTGTTTTCCATGTCTTTAAGCCGAGGTTTGTTAATCTCAATGCAGGTCTCTTGGTCTTTTCATTGTTGGAATTTCATTTCTTCTTCCGTTGGCTAAAGCCTTTTCTAATTTATTCTAATATTTACTAAGCAAAAAAAAAAAAAAAAAAAAAAAAAAAACTACTTCTGTTGCATGGGTATTTATATATATACTTGTAATACTAGCCTACCACTTCTTTATGTAAGATGAGAGATTTATCAAATTCTAATGTTGATATTGGGTGTCTTTCGTTATAGAAAGTACGAGGAAATCAAGACACCTTGCAAAGTTTTCCCTCTCAAAAGTACGATAATATCAAATATATTGATCTCAATGGAGTTATGCTTTTTCCAAATATAAAATACTAAGAAATTCAGACAATTCATTTATAACCGGTAAAGTAAATTAATTAAATCGTTCATAGTTTTTTTTATCATTCATTGCTATTTACATTTTGTGTTAACACCATGTAGCTTAGTTCTTCTTATAAATAAGCTTATGTTCTGGGGCGGAGCCAGAAATTTGTCTATGGGGAAGCAAAAATAGCAGAGGGTAAGCAAAAGGCAAAAAATAGGTTTGGGATATGAAAAAATAGCCTAGGATAGCCAAAGTTGGGCTTGGGAGCCAGCCCGGCAGGGTAGGTAGCTACCTACCTTTGCCATGGTTTGCTCCTCCACATCTTATATTATTAATCCTTCATCATATGTCACGGGTTTGGCCTCACCAAGTGAGACGCGATATTGTAAAGGTTTAAGTGTTTTTATTTTTCCTATTCAAATTTCTGTTCAAATTTATATCCTTCATGTGTTACAAGTGATGACACAAGAGTTTTTTTAATCTCTACATTTTCTTCATGTGATACAAGTGATAATACAAGAGTTTGTTTAACCGTGACTCCTGAGAAACTGAAGGTGTTATCTTCTTTTCCAAGAATGTGAGACAACAACAACTGTGCGTATGGAAGAGGTATTAAGGAAGTAGATGTCACACGTATTATATTTCTTCATCATTTAGAGATATCCCATATTTTCATTGCTGGCATATTGGAGGTTCTCAAGCATTAATTCTATTAAAACATTAATTATATCAAATACAAGCTTATTTATAGTGATCGCCCGTTAATATCCTTCCGAGAAGATTATTTACCTGACTAACTTATACTCATAACCAAGATTAGTGATAAAAATCATTTATTAAAGAATATACTACAATTTTACAAAATACCTCACACTTTAAGGTAGATCTTGAGAACAAAAATAGTTTCTTCGTGCACTACCTTTAATTAGCTGCAGAGAGAGGATATGAAATGAACAACATCCATGCTCCACCAACCACTTACCTGATTAGTGCACACATTTCAAATACAGCCTATAATCCACTACACATTTGTTAATTGATGCTCCCAGAGTCCAAATAATTCAAAAGGAATTCATAGTCATACGTTTTAGCTTTGGATCTTACAAGGTTCTTTTGTGCCACCTAGCACGTACAATTATTCAATATCAAGTCAGTGATTTAATTTGGAAATGATTTATCAATTAAGCTGGAATCAAATAAAAAATTAATAAGCACAATTCTGGACCTTCAATGCACATCTCTTGACTTGCGTAAGAGATATTGTCTCCCTTCCTAACAACGTCCGCCGAACTGAGAGAACTGATTCCGATGTATAGACTATATTTAATAGAAACATTTCACTCATCTTCGTGAGAGACTAAAATCTGCAATACTATAACTTTTCGAAGTAAAATCACATTGCAATCAATTCTCTCAAGGAAAGATACGAATACAAAAATCTCAAGTTGAGAAAATCATTTCCAGTTGTTGATATGATTGGAGATTATATATTTCAGAATTTAAGAAGCAGTGATTAGGGATGCTTTTAAGGCATGACTGATACTAATGAGAATGAAAATATTGCACCAAGACCCGCTTTGTACAATATTTGATATGGCTAGAATTTAAATGTATACCTAGATCTTTGAATCTTAAGTTTACTTTGTTTCCAGCGAAATGTAATCAGATGGACTCACTCACAACATAACCACCTCGTGAACACCACATTCAAGGACTGAAGGCCAATGCTACGCGTATCCATCTATTGTTACTTGCGAAATCAACATAATTGAAAATTTGAAAAATGAGAGATCTGATTTTATTGTTCATTATGTTATTTCAAAAGTTGATATAAAAATAAAAATAAAAATAATCAAAATCTCTTATTTTGGCACTGACAAACAGACGGATTATTTGACAAGAAGAAGCTTCTCATGCAAAAATAGTCAAACTAAAAGTTATAAATGCATTTTCTCTTGCTCAAATGTATTTTTGCATATTAGACCGCAATAAAGACAATGTAGAATCCGTAATTTAGAGGACGGATCCCCTCACCCTTTTATTATCATACTAAAAAATTTGAAGCTAATATTTTGGCGATATGTTATTATTATAAAGTTCTACGTTCCAAGCGAAAATGAGCGTATTCCGAGACGTATAACACCACCATCTACTACTTTGAAAATGAGCCGTTGAAAATCAACTGATTTTTGGCCGTCAAAATTAAGACTGGTAGATTGTGAGGTTTTATATTTCGGAATGTGATCATTTTTGGTAGGCATGTAGAACTTAATAAGAGAAGCATATCCTCAAAATATTAGCTTCAAATCTGTTACGGTTTGGTTTTTATTCACAAAAACAACATCCAATGTGTGAGATAGTGTGATAACAAAAGTGTGAAGGGTCCTTCCTCATTTATAAATTTTATCCAGTTACGCAACAACATATACTATACACAGCGGGTTTGTTTTTCTTGATTTGAAAGTCACATGTTATGTTATAGTTAACATTTTCTATGAGTGAGAAGATTTTATTATGCTATCCAAAAAAATTAAAATAATTGTTACTATATAGCCAAAATGCGTATGAAAAAAATACTCCAATAATAACGAGACAATTGTTATTATTATTATCGTAATTAGCTGTTCTAACTTAGTAAAACAATATCGGCTTTAAAGCATCTGATCCACGGGTGCGGGGCGAAGACCTGCCACATAAAAAAACCGACCCGTTCGACCCGATGCGTAGCAATATGACGAGACTATATAGATAGTGCCCAGATGGTGCATTGAACAACAAATAAACAAAGTATTCAGCAACAAATAAATTAATGTGTTGAGCAGCCAAAAAGTAAGGTTTAAACACAAAATGAGTATTCATAATCCTTTGATTCATTACCATATTTTGTTTTATTTTGAAAATATCATTCACATAAATTAGTTAATCGCGTGCGCAATTTTTTTTTAATGTCACTTATCTGCCGTGCGCAAAAAAATCCTAATGTTCACAGGTACCTATAAATTAGTGAATCACTTATTCATCTAGATAAATAACTAAAATCTAGCTGAATTTTTTCGGGTATATATACATGATCACTCAAAATCATATGTAACCTAACTCCTACCCTCTAATATACGAGTACACATGCGTTGATCAGATTAATAATTCACATGCATGCAGAATATCCATGGTAAGCCAGAACGCAATTCGAATTTAAAAACACAAAATTAATAATGTATCTAATGTACATCAATATTGATGTTGTGTGCAGCAAGCCAGAACGCAGTTCGAATTTCCAACAACATTATTTGTTTTCGTAAATAGAAAATTTTCACAACACATTGGGTGATATCAGTTCCTGTCAGACTATTCAGACTTTATTCAAGCTGATTTTATGTGAATATACTCAAACAATTCCCATCAGGGATTGTAATAACTTTTTTTCGATCGAATAATATGTTTGAATGTGCAAATGTCGTCTTTTACTGCTTATGCATGTGTGGCTCGACAAGTATGCAATTGAATATGAGAAGAAATAACATGCATAGAATTAGGATCATGGGAAGGGTGGCCAATGAAAAAGAATTTGAGTGGATTACAAGGTAGAAAAGTTAAGAGAGGAGATGGCTAATGGTGAAAAGAGATCATGATCTTCCGCTGATGTTGGTAATGCATGTCTCTCTTTGTTTCAAGCTTAAGAATATCTAACTTAAAAAACACCCTTAAACTCAACGAGGATTGTTTTATGGATTTATAGTTGTTTTCCATGTCTTTAATCAGAGGTCTGTTAGTTTCTATGCAGGTCTCTTGGTCTTTTCATTGTTGGCATTTCATTTCTGCTTCCATTGGCTTAAGCCTTTTCTAATTTATTCTAATCTTTACTGAGCAAAAAAAAAAAAAATACTGCTTCCGTTGCATGGGTATTTATATATATACTTGCAATACTATCCTACCATTTCTTTATGTAAGATGAGAGATTTATCAAATTCTATTGTTGATATTGGGTGTAATTTGTTGTAGAAAGTACGAGGAAATTTGTGGTACAAAGACTTTGACATTAATTATAATAGCCAGAAAAATAGCTAGGTTGCTGCTAAGCATAAAAACTGTGCCGACAGTATTCCAAAATGTGCCTGCATGGAACAATTTTGCAGGAAACTTTACCACGCGGTGGGATGATGTTGTGTTCATTTGTCCTGGTTGTATAGTGGTGATAAACTTACATTAATTGGTGTACGTAATTTATTCCACAGTTCAACGACCGGAATGGAGCTACGGAAGTGTGTGATGGAACCGCGAAAGAGATTTTCGTATTTAAATGATTGATTTAATTAGAAATTAACATAATAAGTCAGTGCAACAATTATAAGGCATTAAAGGTCTATAAGAGTGCTTTTGAGAAACTTGATGGAGGTTTATCATTAAAAGGAACGTAACATAAGTGCTATCAAAGATGTTGAACAAATGGCTCTATATTCCCAGACTAAGAGATCTAGCAAAGTGTCAAAAACCGAGATACAATAATGAAAGTCCAAATCAATCATCTAAGAACTAACTTTTATCATTTGAGACCATGTTCAAATTTTTTAGGCTTTGGTTGGTTGTATATTCTTATAATTTCTTCGATCTTAGATTCAATATTTTTCAATTATATGAAACAAACTACTTATTTGGTTTTTGCACAAATGGCCTTTTAACTTGCATACTACTCTATGAGAAACATCAACGCTGGAAACCGTGATTTTACAAACCATGTTCAGTTACATAGCAAGATTAATTATACATAGTGATTTTCATATGGCCATGGTTTAAGACTCATCTATAATAGAATTACCATTTATTTATTTTTGTTTTTTTGCGGTGAATGAGAACAATTATTATTTCTTATCCTAAAGGCGTGTTTGAAAAAACGATAATGAGAAAATTTATGTTGTATTATCCGTATTTTTTTGCTTGCGAAGATTAGATATTCCTGTAATATATTAATTGTCGAACGGTATCAAGCTTTCCTATCATTAGAAAAATAATCTATTAATGAATCAAGGAGAAACTTTAATAAATTCCAATACATCTGGATAACGGGAGCGGGGCGAAGCCCCGCCACACCAACTCAACAACTCCCATCAGACCCGGTGCGTAGCACGGGTCACATGCTAGTTTAATTAATTTTCTCATCAATCCCTCTAACAAATCAGATTCATTCTCGCGGTCCCAGCAAATTATTATTGTTGTTTCTTAAACCTAGAAATCATCCGATCAAAAAAAGAAAACTTTAAAAATCATAGGTTTTTTCCTTCCAATAAATATGGAAGAAGAAGAAGAACTGGTTATGTTAGATTGCAGCGACCCTGTAAGGAACTAATCACGCTCAAGAAACATATAAAGATACGTCCTTTTTCTCTTTTGGTTGAACACGATATGTATATGTTTATCTTTTTCTTTTTTGTAAGAAAGTAGAACAGTAAACATATAATATCCACTGATTATTAATTGCATCAATATATACAAAGTCTAGTTAGACGTATAAGTTTTGGGCATTCCATATTAACTTTAATTAATTTTTAATTTTTGATCTTCAGATCATGGACACACATTTATATATTTGATGTACTCTTTACTACCTAGCTTTCTGTCATACCGAGCAAGGGAGAAGGAACCTACTAACCTGTCTATTGTTTTGTGCATGGGTTTGATACTTTTTAATCTATATTGCCTTAACTCTAAAATTGAAAATTTGGATAGATAATCAACGAATCCATGCTTTTAAATTCTGATCCTTCATAATGATCCATTGTTAATAGTTTTAGTTGTTTGATAGCGGTTGTCATATTAACTCTTTTCCTGATCATTAACTTCATGGCCATGGGAATAGTTGATTGATATGTGCACGGTGCAAATCGGTGCACGGGGTCCCTTACGAAAATTATTTAAGCAGTTCGATCGAAACCACCTAACTCTGATTAATCAATCTGGATTGTGAGAGAATGGATCGAGCTAGATTCGTATGATCTTACCTAAACAGTCACTTCGATATAGCAGATTTATACGTATAACCAGTTCTTCTACTGAGAATTGGTAAACTTGTTGAGAAGCTGAAGTCAACATCATATGATCGATTTCCTCACTTCTCATAGACTAAAAAAATTAATTTCGTCATTTAGAGGGATTAAGTAACAATTAAAATTAAATATCATTGTTATAAAAAGGTATGAGGTTTATGTCCATGATGACTAAAGCTATCAGACGGACGACGTTTAATATAGGCCCGATCTGAAGGTCGGGAAGCTCCTGATGGAGTAGTCATTGGACGGCTGAAAGGACTCACGGTAATGTAAAGTGGGTCAGGGTGGGTGCACGAAATTTTGGTTTTTGTGAGTTTTGTTTTTTGTGAGATAGGGCAGACAGAACGAAAGATGGTGTGGTCTTCTTCTTTTTCGTTTCCTTCCCTGAGGTACCAGAACAATGGAAATCCATACTGAGAAGAACAACGAAATAGGTGTTTTGATCTTCTCTTTTAAAGATAAGAGATATGAAGAACAGAGATGATAAGAAAGATGGATACTTCAATTTTGGTTAGTAAACCCAAATTCTAGGGTTTGCTCTCTTAATCAGTGGCTTATCTGTAGTTCTTATTTTGACGTTTTCAGTTTTCTTCTTATCACGACCTAAGTATGCTTGGTGAATTCTCCTTTTGATTGGGAAATATAATCGGTGAATGTTATGATGTTTATGCCTTTGTTTTGTTCTCCTTATTAAGGTCTAATTATGCTTGGTCAAGTCCTCATGTGTGATTTTTTTAATAGATTTTTTTTTGATGTAAGCAGATCCGCTATGTCAAACAATTTTATGCCCAATCGAGTTTCACTGGGATTAACAATGTCAATTAACAACCTGATGTTGTTAATTGATTTTACAGTTTTGTTTTGTAAGAAATATGCTAGGATGGGCAGATAAGATTCCTGTTTTCAATTTCAAGCTGATGAGTATACCACATATGCAAACTGTACATGAGCCCACTAAAGTTGGCGGACAAATTTTTAATTCTTTTTGCTTATTATAGGATTTGATTATCAATTATTAAGCGACGTGACTAGAATCATATAGCAAAGGAACACTAAGATTTGATTCTACGTTTCTCCTGCATATCAAAGTTTGCTTTAATTTGTGTGAACTTTCTTTTTATTTTACTTGGAAGTACCACTTACAAGCATGCAATTATGTGTATTACTAATAAGTCTATGTACTACAACTGTCTTCACCTGAGGTTAGTATCTATGCAACAGAGGTTTAGTACCTACGAAACATTACTGGACCATCAAGCAAAATCAAATGGAGTGGGTTAGTGATCGCACAAACATGTAGTATATTTATTTATTTTCTTACTAATTAGTTTTATGAAATTACTTGCATTATTAGAGCTAAAAATATTGTTGTCCAAGGAGTCGAGCTTTTAGGATCATTGAAACTTAAGGTGTTTAATTATTTTAATTTTAGTAATTTCCTTATGAAATAAAGCTGTTACACAGGCAAGGGAAGACATAAAACTGTGTTGTGGATTATGGATTTGTTGCTCTTAAACACCATAGAGGCAAGAAAAAGACAACAAATTATGGAATTGGGACTGCGATGTGATCTGTTTCACAAGTTGTTGTGCTAAATAAAATGTCCAAAATAGCTCTGTTTTTTCTACAGATTCCGGATAAGAGATGCCCATAGGAACGGGATGCTATTCCTAAACTTTCTCTCTATTTTCATCAAGGATTTGAAAATATTCCTTGGGTCCAGAAACTGAAGTCTTCGCCCTAATCTCCTGATTACGCTTAACATTTGGTATACCAATTTATAATGTTCAGAAGTTTGTTTCTTTTAATATTCTTCAATATTGACCTGGGAAAATATAGTTCAAATTGTCTTGATGAACCATTGCCCATAATTGTCTTTAACATTTTTGTTTTTGTTTTTTTTTTAAAACGAGGATTTTTTCATGCTTGAAAATGCTGCTTAATTACTAACAGTTAGCACTTTGAAAATGAAGACATGATTCACTGTCTCTTTTAAATTGTGGTGTTGTCAGTAATTTCCTTTGTTATTTTGATTGAACCTTAGCTGACGTATCCACATTCTATCCTGCTCGAATTTTCTTTGTTACACCATAACCTGTGCAAAAGGAAATTAAATAGTCATATATATTATCTCATTGAGAAATTGAATTAGCCATACAACTAATTTCCTATATATGTCTTTTCTATATTATAGTAACATCATATTCCACTGCTTATATTTGGTACAGTATGCACTTTCCCTCAATTAATTTACGATCAAATAGGATTCATTTAGTCAGAAAACAGTTTTCTGGCAAGCAAATTGATATATGGTCATTTTCGTTGTCCAGTGCTTCTTTGGACATAAGAAACTATCATGTTACATGGGAAAACCACCAAGTGATATACCCAAGTATTGGCTTGGTTTTTCAGTATATATATTTTGGATTCAAAATTTATACAGTTTTTACGCCAAAACAGAGTTTGTATTGATACAGGTTTGCCTTGATAATTGCTGAATTCCAATAGAATTTGTATTAATTTTTTTCTAAGTTAATGGTGTAACTCAAACTCTATCCTCTATCTCTTCTAACTAATGGTACCTGCAGTTGCAGGGAGATTCATAGTTATTGCTTCCACGGGTGTTTCTTCCGGTGCTTAGAACATCAATTTTTAGTGATGGTGATTGATCTTATTGCCTTTATTAACATCTGATTTTGCTTCATCTTTTATACTAATTTTAGTTTCTGTTAATTGATACCACTGTGGTGCACATGTGTGCTTCTTGATGGAGTTTGCAATGGGTGGAAGTGCTTGCTGATGGTAGCTGTTTTGATGTTATGGTAGTGCAAGGTATTTGACGTGTCATGCACCTCTCGCTTGCATTCTAAGTTATAAGTACAAGTGCTCAAGGGCAAAGGCAGGTGCTCCAGTCTTAGTTGCAGCTCATGGATGAAAATTGCAGACAAAATTGCCATCCAATTTGTGGAAACTGTCTTCTCCTTCGTACCGTGGATAAAATTCCTAGATGCAGTTTTGCACGAAATACAATAGAGCAAACATCATTATTTGCTTCTATGTGGCACAGTTGATCATGAAGTAGGTCTTATCAATTCATTTGCATCAGTTTATTCTTCTTTCTTTGAATGCTTGCTTTAAGCTTTTTGGCTCGTTATTCTTCATTTTAGTATGGCCTTCCCATTAGTTTAATGCTTTCTTTAAAATGAAGAGTGCTTGGAAAAGGCTATAACCAAGTTATAATATCTTTCTATCGATGAATAAATTATTGAATCTCTTGCAGGATAATGTTACTTTATCAGAACAATGCGATCACGAAGAAATGTCTGGACTCGAGCACCTTATAGCCATGTATTCAAAGCAATCAATTTCATTAGGTCTACTAATTTGAAAATCTCATCAATGTTCAGGTTTTACTCTGCTTCTTTGAGTTATCATCATTTTGCATTAGTGACTTACTATATGTGTGCTTACGTTATTTTATTTTTGATTATTTTGTATATATTTAATGACATAAACAAGTTTACCAAATTTATAAAAGAGGAAATGGTCAGTAACCCAAATGGTTGTTACTTAGGCACTGATTAGAGTAATATTTCATTATTTGTTGGATTCTGGCCTATCAGTTCGGTTAGTTTCATCTCGTTGGTATAAAATCCTCTATATTGCATGCAAATGAAGTATCCCGTTGGTAGTGCAAGGTATTTGATGTGTCATGAGAAATTTGAATGAAAAATCATTCAAAACGATGAAGTATCCTTAATTTCTCCTGGAACTGCTTAAAGTATGATTGCTTACTGTATTTTATCTTTTGATTAGAAAACATATATAAGATGTTAGTTGTTTAACTCGCTTTCATTTTGAAATGGAACACTACGATGGGTACATGTGTGTCTAATTTTCTCTCTTGCATAAAAGACTTTATCCAAATCAAATCTTTGTTCTATATTTTTTTATTTAGGTCACAGTTGCCGCAATAACAAATCGAGATGCAAGAATCGATGACATCAACACGTTTGGGTTAAGAAGAATATCCCCTGATCCATAAAGACTGAAGAGAAAATCACAAAGCTCAGATAAAGGTAAAATGGAATACAAGAATGGATTTACTTTAGTATCTTCAACCATGTTTAGTTTGCCGCTAAACTCTTTCTTCAAAACTCCTCTGGATATATTGAGATAAATTATTGCTTGAGTAAACTAGAGTTGGCGCCTAACATTGTTCCTGGCCTCCATCCCATGCTTTAGTTAGGCACTCTCTACCGTTACTAATTCCTCTTGCACATTCAGATTATGAGTACTAAGTTGTTTTGTTCTAACATATAGACTCCAAAATCTCAGGGCTTGCTTATATTTATTGGTCGACCTCAGAAGGAGTTGATAAGGGCGACCTAAAATTCTTAAGGTACGTGGTGTTTCGGTCTATTTATGTTATTAGGCCTACTTTGTAGTGAACTTCCTGTTTATGTAGGTAGAATCATATTTTTGAAAGGGAGATTCTCCCAACGTACAACAAGCACTCCATGAACACTAACACACTCAGGTTGGATGAATATCAGGCAGCTGATGAAAGTTATTAAAAATCTTAAATATGTTCTCAACATATAGTTTAGCACTGACTCGCTATTAAAAAATAACAAAAAATGATTCTTAGTTAAACTGAGATGTCATTACATTTATAGGTGTGGTTGTGAGACCAGGCATATATCAAAAACCACCAACAAATACCAAATGCTCCATCGATCCTGTAACAGAAGTTTGATGCAGAACAACGACGATTTTGTGATTTAACTAATTTTCAGATAAAAGATTATGCTGTAATGAAAACATTGAGGTAAGCTTTCACAATTTCAGGCTCATTGTTGCGTATGTGTGTATGTTTTCTCTTCTTTTCACTCCCCACACATCTCACATATTGTCTTTGTAATTTGAGTATCCAACGGTAATTTTATATGCCTTGATTTTTAAAAGTATCTATGGAACTCATACGGTATTTGTTTAAGAGTAAAATAAATGTTACAAGAAGGAATGGTGAAGTTATATCTGGAGGGTAACTTTAGTAGTCCCACATTTTGTTCATAGCGAGATATTTTCTACTATTAGTTCATTTATTAGTTTTTTTATGTTTCTATGGCACTTAGCGCCATGGGTCGTATGTGTTGTAAATATGCATGGATAGCGCAAGCTTTGTAATGTAAATTTGTATGTGTTGTAAATAATTAGCGATTGCGGTATGCTACAGATTGAAGATTTTTAGATTCAAAACATCTTTCCTAATTTGTATTCTGTCACTCAACTTTTACATTCTGGGGTTTGCCTTTGGACATGTAAACTAAATTGAAGTTTTTTATGTATCGTGCTTCGTTTGGCAAATTATATTCCTTTTTTCCAAATGAGAAATAAATTTCTAATGAGAGTTTATTATGATCGAGAAACCATGAAGCAATTTTATGACACTAGCCCGTGCTTTGAGTGTGAGTTAGTTAATTTTGTACTCATAGAGTTTCTTTTGTTGGAGACAATGTTAAACAGATTTTGGAAGGAAGCAAAAATTGGAGTTTCTTTTGTATTCTCTCTTTCCTTTTTTTATGGATGAATCTCCTTCAGAAGTGCATCTTTCATCCATTGTGTATTGTAAGTCAGCCCTTATATGGCCTTGGTTCCTTCTCACCCACTTAAGTAACACTCTTCAATACATGCATAGGCATCACCATGATGCTGCTGAAAAAAAAAGAATACAAAAGAAACTATGTCCACCCACAATAGAATAGGTGTGTTGAAGAGTTTTTTTTAGACCTGGATCATTCTCTTGAAATTTTCTCCTTAAAATTGTTACCATCTGGTACTGCTTTCCTTGCAGTTTGCATTTTCTGCTGGGAACCGTTATTTACTCATGATGACAATGAGAAAATGCACCTGCACATCTTTAGCAGTTGTTGTCATTCCTCACATATCATCCTTTTTTGTTTTACTTTCTTTCCACTTTTCCTTACATATATTTTACTTTTCCCCTTAAATATGGACATCTGCACACATACTGTTTGAGTTGGCGCATGCATTTAACAGTTAAAATTTGTTTTCGATGGTAGGGACGGTCAAATTAACCGAAGAATTAGGTTTAAATAAAAGGGTGGGGGAATTTCGGTTTCTAAAAAAATGTTATGCCCAATCAAGTTTAACTTTCAGAGACAGCCTAAATTTTGTAAATGTCAATTTTTTTCGCTTAATTCTTTAGCTTTTTCCATTGTTACTATTTTATTTATGTTTCTGAATTATAATTCTGTCTGGATTTCATCCTTTGGTATCTCTGACTTTGCGTTGTTAACCTGTTTTTGTTGGATATTCACAGACTTCTTTACCTAAAATCTTGAATACTGGAGGCCCTTAGGAGGCACAAATAGCTCCATTTGAGAGGCTGGCACAAGGGAGAAGTTGACACAAATAGATCCGTGGGAAATGCCCTGTGTTAGAAATGAGAATAATACCAAGATAACAACATTAGACAGTGAACCATCTTTACTGGTAACAATGAACCATCTGCACTATATTCTTCCCTGCTAATGTTTTTGCATTTTATTTCTTTTGCTTAGGTTTCATTGTTGCTCTGATCAGGTTGATGAAAAAAAATGGCTTATCAACCAAAAGGTTATATCCTATAGGAAATGCGGGAGTGACACTGTGTTATGCAGACAAGGCATGCCGGAGCAAACAAAAGTTGGTATTTTTCGAGAACTCCTCAATGCCATTCTAATTCACTTTTCTATATCATGTCAATATATACTAATAAGTTCTGGATACTTAGAAATCTGCGGACCATTTATCATGATTCATGAAAATATGTTCTCATAGGGGTGTTTGAAGTTGAATGCCAGCTATTGGTCCTTGAACAATAAAAATATTTAAAGTTAATCAGCCTTCCACTCATCATAATCAGAAAAAGTTCATGGAGATTTTTACTTACGTAGATATGAAGATGCACCGTTCAACAATATATGCCAAGAAAATCAGCTCCTTCATCTCTGATACAATAAGGTAAAAAAATCTTTCAAGTTAAAAGGTTCTCCGATGCATAATTATTGTTACTAGTATGCTTCAAAATGAATAAAGAAATCATTAGTTCAACATAACAATTGTTTCTTACCGATGAATACTGTGTAAGCATCTTCGAAGAAATGTGTGTTATCCCCTGCCAGGTTTATTTGGTTTTTGGCTGAAATTACTATCGATACACGGTTTAATTTGACCGTGTTTACTGTAGACAGGTTTACAGGTGTGTCAATTCTGCTCCGTATATGTTTGAGATGCAAAACATTGGCGACTCATATTTGCATTATTGGTGATAGGTGGTTCATTATTTTTCTGAATGCACTTGATGGTAATGGTATACCTAGCTGATTGCATCAATTGAGATGCTCTGCAACTTCTTTTTGGATAAAATTGGAAGATACTCAAGAGTAGCTAGTAATTTCTAATAGATGATTTCACCAAGTGTGATGATCGTAGTACCATTCAACTTGGGAAGTACGTTAGTAACTTGTATGAACTGTCTTTACTTTGGGATAGAAAAGTCAAAGACGGATCATATGAGTTACCAACACTTCAGATTCACCGAAACCTTTTCATAGTTCGGTGTATGTTGCTTAATTGAAACTTTATCGACCTAATGGATAAAAATTTATAATGTTCGTAGGAAAACTCACTTCACTTCTATCACTTTAATGCGCTCAATTTGC
Source organism: Papaver bracteatum (assembly GCA_023529315.1). Classification (NCBI taxonomy): domain Eukaryota; kingdom Viridiplantae; phylum Streptophyta; class Magnoliopsida; order Ranunculales; family Papaveraceae; genus Papaver; species Papaver bracteatum. The sequence continues at coordinate 1,863,455 of JAJJWX010001467.1, forward strand.
ATTTGGTTGTTCAGTAGTTAATTATACATATCTAAGTTTCAATTGTTTGTTTTTTTCCGATCTGAGTTGGATAATTTATGATTTCATTTCTTCATTTTTGGGACATTGTAGGGGTTCAGATGAAATATGGAGGCACTTCAACACCACCAATTGAACTGTTTCTCCTCTATACCAACACCACCACTACGCTTTCCAGATACTCTATGAATGTTATTCCTGATCTAGGACTGGGGTACTTTACAGGTTGATTATCTCTTAATCTTTCCTACTGTATTTGTACAGTATCCTTTATGGACATGCTATTAATATTAGCTTCATAAAGGTATTGAATTTGATAAGATCATTCCACAATGTGAATTGCTATTAGAAAATATCAAGTAAAACACAATTATATATAGATTTTTGGTTTTTCCAGCACACCTAATTTATTTGGGTTATTTGGTTTTTGGTACTTACATTTTGTCCAATGTTAGCGTTTGGTCTAAGTTTTGTCCAACTTAGGGTTTGGTACTTGGAAATAACGCTGACCTTTGTTGACCCATTAAATCTTGACTTCTGTTTAGTATTTATTTAAAAATAATAAATAAATTTTATTTAGCTTAACAGCGTTCACTAAATCAAAAATCTTCACGTCTTTTGGGCATAAAAACAAACACCTAATACCCAAGCAAGAATGAAATATACGCTGTATCAATTTGTTGTCAACATAATGTCGCTGCCACCATCAGCACTTATAACATGAAATCCAGCCACCACTAATGTAATCACCACTGCAATATCCAATTCATCTGCTATTAGATCAAGATAAGAGATTCCAGGGTTTTGAATGTGTGCTGTTGGTGGTTCATTGAGATCGAGAAGAACAAGGAATTGAAGAGATGCTGATGCTGTACCCAGTTCTTCTATTCCCACCGACTACTTAGACGCTTATCTCAATCAACTCCGTATGACCACCAGAACTCATACATTAATATCCACTGAACTACTACAACAAACCCTCTTCCATGGAATTTACAGATGAGATGACTATGCTGTGATATTTTTAACTGCTTCCATGCTTCAATCCGCCTGCAAATTGAATCTACAGACAACCCATAAAAATGTTCAAGCATTCAAACACACTTCCATTACAAATTATAACCAATTTCACCTATTCACCTCTTGTAAACACCCATCATTTCCATGTAAACCATTCAATATCTTCACTGTTTTCTAATGCCACAACTTGCCCTGAATCTACAAATTTCTCGCTGGTTTGACATTAAAAAACTACAACAATTGATACCCCAAAATCACAAAAGAGCTACATTTCTTATTAGAACAAAGTTCCAAGCGAACAACATTACTATCTCAATTAAAATCAGAATAAACAAAACGAAATTGAAATTGAAGCTAGTAATCGTCTTCTCAAATCCACCTTTACTGTTTGATTGTTTAATCAACCCCTTACTCCTCTCTGTTTAAGAACCCTAATTTCACCATCTTCTCATAACGAGACTAGAACCAAAAATTGATGGAAACCCTATGTTCACCATCATGTTAGAGCTTATTTTTACCACAAATTTTCTCCAACCCCACAAATCACCAGAAGAAATCGATGTTCTTCCCTGTGGAGAAGAAAGAGAATGGATAGGTGATATCAGAGACGGAAAACTCCAGAGAGAAAGAGTTCAGTTCGTGAAAACAATATAGGCAAGTTGGCTTTTGATCGGTGCAACTCGTTTTGGACCGGTGTGACTAGTCATACAAAGGTTAGGACTTGGTTAGTCATTGTTACTAAAGTAGAAGATGTTTTGGTATTTACAAATATAATTAACTAAAAATTTGACTCAACAGAGTCAACACGGGTCAACGTGAGGTCCAGGTACCAAACACTAACTTGGACAAATGTTAGACCAAACACTAATATTGGGCAAAATGTAAGTACCAAAAACCAAATAACCCAATTTATTTTCCTTATTTTAAGTTTTGAATTTGAAGTTGAATTTGTTTTTGTGATTTCAGCAATGAAGAAGAACTTATGTAGCATTGCCATTCAGCAGACGGACATCTTCAACATAACAGTTATCGAAGAGTACTGGCTTAAATTATTGATTTATCTGTTTGATCTATATTAATTAGTTTTTTTATTCTGTTGTTCTTCATGTAACACACCGAGTTGGATTACAAGAAAATAAATATTCAAAATTAACCCAATTTCATGTAAGTTGTTATGCCAGTTTCTGTCACCATTTTCAGATATCCGTAAAAGACCAAAAGCACTGTTCAGATATTTCAGATGTTAGAGATAGTGACCAGTTTATTGTGCCACCTTCCAAGTAAGTTGTCGCAAATTTATTCGATTTTAATCTAATTTGATCTAATTTTATATTTATATAGCTCGATATACTGCATTTGGTTAATGTGGTATGTTATCCATCATTGACTAACGGGTATGAATATGATCATTGTAGGAAACAAGTAGTTGGATGGCTATGGGTTAGATTATACATGACAAATAATTTGCAAAACAATTTGCAGTCAAAGAAGAACATCGAAGGGAGAGAAATCATGAATTATTATGTGAAAAGTTAATATGATCTTGAAGTTTACGAGGGATATCAAGAACTTCTCAAGGGATGATATGTTCAAAATTAGTATGGGTCATTAGTTTGAGAGTCAATGCTACAACAGTTTCGAATTTTGCACCTACTTACGCAAACAAAGATGATCCCTGGATGCCAGTTGGATATTTCCAAAGGGGGTGAGTTTTGTTCTTATAAAGTGCTCATCTCATCATGTGAAATTTTGAAAATCATGAGAGAGTCAGAAGCTAGAAGTTCAGATTATTGTGCTTATAACGGAAATAATAATTAAGAAGCTAACGAATCATGCAGCTGCTTGGGTTCTCCTATAAAAAAAAGAACAAGAGTGTTTTTTTTTATTTTGAAGCAACATGGCAAGAGTTAAATATCTCTTTCCCATATCACCTTCTAAAGGTGGCACCAATAGCTGGCACATAATAATGCATGGTGCGATTTTGATTTCCTATTACCTTTCTCTTCTCCTGTTATCCTCTTTTTGAATTGTTGAACAGTGCTGTGTTCAAGAGGTTAATGAATGAGATGCATCCATAGTGTGGTGTATTATGACTTTAAATTTAGAAAAATCTGAAACCTAAAATTTTATAGGTTTGGTTTTAGTTGATTTATTTCTCTTTGCACCCGTATTTAATTAATCTCAATAAGTATAAATGAGATGAACCAAGCCATGCAGTTGCCAAAAAATAGATGCATCCACATTAGGGTGTTGTGTTATATATATTTCCTTAATTTTTATAAAATTATAAAATCTCAAGTTTCCTTTTTGGATTGATGTTCTTTTCCTTCGTATTTTCCTTGAGCGTGATGACACATCTTCTCATCAGTTCCAAACAGAGGATCAAGGAAAATATGTTTGTCACGACTACCGGAGGACAAAGGAAAGTATGTCTACATTGACAGGAACAGAGATAAATTATTAAGTAAATATTTAAAAGAGTTATTAGTTTATAGTATTTCTGGAAGTTGTTAGCATGATTCTGTTATTGATTTAGGATCTGATGATATTAAGATTTGCAGTTGGAAATTTATAGTGGGGTTTGTGGGAGAAAACTACTTCTGCAGGTTTAGGTAATTTGGGTGTGTGTGAATGATAAGTGAGTTTTAACCTTCAACAAATGTGCTGCACGATGAGCACTTTTGATTCGAGAGATAATCTGTACAATTCTGGCCTAAACCGAAGACACGGCCGTTCCAGATTTGTTTCGGTCACATGTGAAGGATGTGAGGTTGATCTTAGGGAGGGAAGCGAAGAAGGTGTTGAGAGTATGAAGGTGAAGGCTATTTGATGACTTGTTAACAAAAGGTTGAGCAGGCTAGCAAATGTTGCAGGCAGGCTCTGGGTGTTGAATACGATGGTATTAACACTTGGTTTTTCTGTTGTCGTTGTTGGAAATAGGGATGAGAACCTATTTATACAAGTCGATAAGCATTCATCACGTCTCTCGTGGGAAAGTGGAGGAAGTGGAGTGATGGAGGAAGTGGAGTTGTGTGTTAGTGTCACACGGTTGCTTGCCCACTTCTCCTATCATCGCCAACCTCCTATGTTCCCCTGACACGATCTTGTGATGGAGTGTTGCACGCTGCACGTTGTAAACCTCCAGACCAATAACCCATTTTGTATCCCCCAGTTTGTGACATGATTGATGTCTCGAGTGTGTGGATCGTGGGACCCACGTAAAATAGTGCAGGGTGAAACGTGAACTTGGTATGTCATCGCATGCATCCATCTTCAGCTGACCGTTTGGAGGCTGTATGGGCAGGCCACACCTTGGTCGGTCACCCTGTGAAGAAGAGTGACGGATGGTGATCATGGTGATACCTTGTTTGTTGGTTGATTCGCACCCTAAGTCATTCGTCCAAGCTTGCAAAGTTGGACGGACAAGATGGTTTGTAACCCTACTTGCGATCGTTGGATGGGAGGCGCGCATGCTACCTCTTTCAACCCAAACGTTTGCATGCTAAGGGAGTTTCTATGGAGGAACCGATTGGCCCTGCATGGAGGTGGTACAATGGTGTTCACGCCTATGCCTGCTTGACTCGCAATGATTTGATCAAAGCCACTCGACTCAGGTGGCAAAGACGAGTGGTCGAGATTAGAACTTATGAAGGGGCCGTGATATGCCACCTTTGGGCGCGCGTACCGAGGAACTTGACCACTGATGGTCTTGGCCGATCAGCTAGGCGTGAAGTCGGGCCCACGGTGGTCATGCTAGCATGCTCGGTTCCTTCTAAGTCTCCATATTTGCCTTCCATCCAAGCTTGCGAAGATGGACGCTCGAGATGTTTCTGCGACATATGCGCCGCAAACCCTAATTAGGATTTTGGACCGGCCACTTTGGGCGATCGGTTTTGGGTTGCGTGCGCCTTCTTTGGGGAGACCGACCATGTATGCAACATCTTGGGCCGATAGTGAGCATGTACATGCTTTCTCTACGACCCTGGGCGCAATCTAAGCCATCCAACTATGCCTGCGAAGTCGGATGGTCGTGATCGTTTTGGATCTTCGCAGCCTGCATAAGGCGTTAACCTAGCCTTGTTTGGGCAATCGTTTCTTGCACCACGGCTTGCCTATGAGGGAGTCGGTCATGTAGGTAGAAAGTGGGTCCGCCAATGGTGTATCAGCACTTCACTACTTGTTTTAGGGTATAATCTAAGCCGTCCAACTATGCCTGCGAAGTTGGACGTTCACGATTAAAAGAAACCATAGCCGTGCGTCATGCTCACTTTGAGCGCACGTTTTGGAAGGACCAACTGTAGTTGGTCTTGCCCGTTCGGTCATCCATGAAGGTGGGTCCGAGGTGATCATGGAAGCATGCTCAGGACCCCCTGAATCTATATCTACACCCTCCATCTATGCCTGCGAAGTTGGAGGATGAGATATATTTTTGGGTTTGTTTTCAGCAGGTGAGACTAACATGGGTAGTCTTGCATGCGTTCAACGGGGGTAATATAACCCGCCGTCAGGTATCCTACGGGTGTTTGCATGTCGAACACAAGGCTTTAATTAAAGCAGTAATGTTGTAAACCTACAGAAAATCGGGATGGTTGCTACATGCTCCGCTCTGGGTAGGTTATAATTCTCATGGATGGTTGCACATGCTCCAATGAATTATCATGGCGAGAAATATTCATCACCTGAAGGCTTTATCCTTTGCAGGGCGTCAGCTTACAAAAATTGGTTTTTTACAATTTTATCCTTTAAATAGAAATCCACCATCAACATTAAGTCCCTTGCCTAGCATGTAATGATTACACTATTGTAGGGTAGGCATAAGATGGTGACTAATAAAGATAAAACTTTTGAGATAAAGTTTGATGTTACCAGGAGAGACGAGTCGTCCTGTCCTTGCTATGCCTGCCTCTGTAGAGAGCCCGCTTTGGTGGGACCCGATGCGAGCATTCTTGCTTTGAACATGGGAAGCTGTGCATGTAACCCTAGATGAATGTGGACCCCACCATGTATATGATTCAACCAACGTCACTCTGTTGCGCCTGCTTGATAGGCACGTAGGGGCATGTGCCTGTTTGATTGTACATGGGCTTGTTGTGCCTTCTTCGGTTGATCGTCTCGTTGCGTGGGAGGGGGTATGTCATGTGTGTTAAATTCCTTGGAACCGGTTGAGTTGATCCTTCGAATGGTAAAGATCGGCTGGGGAAGTACAGCTTGGTGGGTCGATCCACCTTTGTTTTCCTCTTTCTGTGTGCCTAGCATTCGATAAACATTGTTGATCACAATCCCGACTCAACAGCCTCAGAAAGCGGCAAAGGTGGACTTCTTTTCTCCTGGGGATCTTGTTGGATCGTGAAGCATATAAAGAAGTTTTCCTGTATTATTCTCATTAGGCGATCGTCTTCTTCAATATCTCAGGTATTGCTCCATACATTGATTTCTTAATTGATCGGCGATAGTTGTGATTAGAATATTTTTTATGTGCCGCCGCAACTTATCTTCCCCTCTTTTTTTGCAGTATATCATGAAAGGTGTTGGTGATGATCACTCTACAACTTCTTCAGAAAAAAGTTTTTAAGTTGATAAACTAGAAGCTAACGCGCATGAAGAGGTGATGGCTAAAATTGATTTGCCACTTCGTGAAGTCGGCCATGCCGTACATGGAATGTATGTCTTGCATTTAACCATTGTCAGGGGGCGGCTCCGTGCTCTTTCAGTTGCAATCGATATGGAGGAGAAACAAAGACATGAAGAAGCGTTGCGAGCGAAGTGGAAACGCGAGGCGTCACAAGCACCAGTAAGCTCAAGAGCTGAAAGGTTTGCGGCTCGGTTGAAGAGACGGAGGGTTGAACACAAATGTCCTGCGGGCGATGGTAAGTGTGATTACCCAATACGTGGTGGTGTGATAATCCTTGACCCTGAGACTGAACGTCCAAAAGTTATCGACACGAATTCCAAGGTTACAATGGATTCTGTAGAAGGTGCATAAGATACGCATGCTGAAGATGTTGAGGTGGTATCTACTGTGCCCGAAGAAGAAGTTGAGGCGGTAGCTGCTGTGCCCGAAGAAGAAGTTGAGGCGGTAGCTGTTGTGCCCTAAGAAGAAGTTGAGGCATCTCTGGAGAAAGTGGTACAAGATGTGGATCCCAACAGTGATGAAGACGCAACCGATAATTGAGTTTCCCTATTATTCTTCTTTGTATATTTTTTTTTATACTCAGTGGCGGCTGAGTTTGAAGTTTTCTTCTTTGCTTGCTTATCTTGAACAAAGTTTTATTCAATGTTGCTTTCGAAACATGCATATTTTTTCTGCTTGTGCCCCCTGACGTGAGTCTGGCTCTGTTGAAGTAGATCATGTAGGATACCTTCCTCCTCCCCTTTTTACATGTTTTACTCCTCCCATATTACCAGGCTAGTATAAAGATTTGGTATGAGGATTTAGGGTTTTTCTTCCTGGGTAATGGTGGTTTGGAGGTGACTCATAGCTTTGTGTGATTTTATGAGAAATTATAAAAGGAATGAAATCTTGATTACTTGAAGAAATATTGAAACCCTAATAAGTATGAAGGCAAGCGGTGCCATCATTTTGAAGGAATTACAAATATTGTGAAAAGGAAAATTGTTGGAGGAATCCCCCCGGGGGGATTAGAGAGGTGATGTCGTGTCTTCAAGTGAGGTAGGGCTTGAGCTATCGTGAGTGAACAACCACACCTTCGAGTTTGTCTGCATTGATGATCTTGCAGTAACCGCCCAAGATAACATCTGCCACTAAGAATATTTCCTCTTCCTTTCCAGGTATATCAGGCTGGGCAGTTATGTTTACTGCCATGTTTCCAACTTGGAACGTGGTTACCTTTGCTACCATATCTCCGATTTGAAACGGATTTGGACTCGGTATGACAGCTTGCTTCTGACACGTGTCGTTCTTGACTGCTTCCAAACTTTTGGTGAAGCGCTTAAAGGGGCCAGTACTCCACTCACATCTCTTGGTGGTGGCCCGCCTGTCAGGTGAAACAGTCCCTGGTGGTCTAGCAGGACAATCATCCACTACTTTCAAAGAGGGTCGTTCAATGAGACTTACTTGGGCTCGGAATCTCTTGACACAGGACGAAGGGCTTTCAACAGGGAGTTTCATTATGCCTGTGAGTTGTTGGTATGGAGGCAACATGCAGTCTTCGATTCTCCAAGGTTTGTTGGAAATCATCGGAGCTGGCTTGTTGGAGATTCTTTCAGGTACTGAGATTGGTAAGGAATGCGCCTTGTGTACCCACGGGCGCCCCAGAATCATGTCGTAATCCGGATGTTCCTTAATTATATGGAATCTAGCTTGTGTTGGAGTGTTACCAATCTTGACATCAAGGTCAATGTATTCGTATACATCCACAAATTCTCCTGATGGGTTCTTGATCACAGTCGGACCACGGGTAGCCTCCTGCTTTGAGATTTTCGCATCTTGCAGGGTCTTGATAGTAACGATGTTGAATTCAGAAGTTGCATCGATTAATGTGCTATCGAACTCGACATCTTTAAGATGGGCGACGGTCAAAAGTCCCCAGTTTCCTTTGTTGGCGCTGTCTTCCAAGGAGGCTGGAGATGCTGGAACGGCTTGTCTTTCTGGGTACAAGCGCCTTCCTGACACAATATGGTTGAGGGCCATGAATATATCTTGACGTTGTACCTTGGAAAGGTACAAGATTTCACACAGGTGTTCCATCATGGATTATGCAGTCTTGCGCACAGAGTCTCCAGAGATCATGCAACTTCAGACAGGAAGGGGGTCTCTGTGAACTCCTTCATTTCCCAATTGAAGCTCTCCTGCTGCTATCTTTTCCCTGAAGATTTCTTTCAGCTTGTTGCAATCCTTAGTTGGGTGGTGGACAAAACTATGATAACGGCAGTACTTAGGGTCTGCCATGTCTTTCTCAGTTGGTGGACGTCTGATAGGAGGTATCTTGATAGCATCATCCTGAATCCATGCCTCCAAGAGTTCCATTACTTCATTTATCGGAAACGGGAAGCCTGTGTCTTCGGTGCTCTGCGCAGGATCTTTGTCTGTTCCCTTTCGAGGCGAAGCTTTATCCGTTTGAGCTGCACGCTTGGGTAGTTGTTCTGTCACCGTTGGAGCTTTTCTCTTTCCACCTTCACTTACTACACTGGCAGAAGGGCCAGTATTAGACTGCTTGTTGATGAGGCGTCTGCTTCCCCGATTATCTCGTGAATCGTCGCTCCGAATGATCCTGGTTCTTTCCAATAATGCTGGGGCGGTAGTGGATGAACGTTTGGCTGCTTCATGGAACTCTGAGAACGTCTGGAATCCCAAGTTTTCGAGCAGGGCATGATATATGGGTATCATTCCGTTGATGCATAATTCCACCAGCTGTCGTTCTGTGACATATGGTTCATGGCAGTCCAACGCTTGTGTTCTGAACATTTTCACAAAATCGTTTGGATGTTCGTTGTTCCGTTGGGAGATTCTTCCCGGGTCTGAGAAAGTAACTTGCTCAGATACAAAGAAGTACTTCTTGTAAAACGCACTGACCATCTCACTCCAATTGGATATGCTTTCGGGTGCGATGTTGTTGTACCACGTATAGGCTCTTCCCGTAAGTGATTTGGAGAATTCCGGTACCATCGTAAAGGATGAATTGAGGGGAGGTGTATCCCTTGGGAAGAGGAACCCACTGCACGTCTTATGGATATGGAGGTTGGTGTCGATGCGCGTCCATCGTATTTTCTTTTCCATGATTTTGGAGGAGTCTCTCCATATCTTCACGTGTAATAAAGTTGGATGGTCGGCTCCTTTCCCTGATACGCTCCTGGTCCCTTTCTCTTGCGTGGTTAGCAGCACAAGATTATTCGTTCAGGTAGGCTTGCGTAATTGAGGTACCTGCTCCAGGTGTTCCAAATGTATTTCTTGTTGGCCCTGGGGCTGTCTCGACTCTTGCGGAAATCGATCGGTTAATGTTTTAAGGAAGGTGAGTACCTCCTTCTGAGTGGTTTCCATGTCTGCTTGAGCTTTAGCGAGGGTTTATTGTCTCTACATCAAGTCCACCATGGTGATAGGAGGTTGTCCTCTGGGTCCTCCAGATCCTCGTCCTGAAGGGGGAGTAACAATCATTTTGGTGACGGACGGAAGTGTCATGCTTGAGGAAATGCCTGGATTTGCAGCCGCTCTGGCTCTTGTAATGGGAGGTGTCACACCTGCTGGAATTTCTGCTCCTGCTCCACTGGTACTGATGGTAGAAGACGCGATTCCACGAGACACATTGGTTGCACTGGCGGTTTGCACTGTACACCAGTAATTGGGATATCAGTGCCACTAGAAGTGTTGTCGGCGCTAACTCCATCGTTGGTTGCTGATCCAGACCTAAGATCCACCATTCTTGAAATCAGAAAAATTGAATTGGTATTGAAGAAATCGACTTCACAACCGAGAGATAAACCTCCCACTGTGGTCGCCAATTATTTCTGGGAGAAAACTACTTCTGCAGGTTTAGGTAATTTGGGTGTGTGTGAATGAGAAGTGAGTTTTAACCTTCAAAAAATGTACTGCACGATGAGCACTTTTGATTCGAGAGATAATCTGTACAATTCTGGCCTAAACCGAAGACACGGCCGTTCCAGATTTGTTTCGGTCACAAGTGAAGGATGTGAGGTTGATCTTAGGGAGGGAAGCGAAGAAGATGTTGAGAGTATGAAGGTGAAGGATATTTGATGACTTGTTAACAGAAGGTAGAGCAGGCTAGCAAATGTTGCAGGCAGGCTCTGGGTGTTGAATACGATGGTACTAACACTTGGTTTTTCTGTTGTCGTTGTTAGAAATAGGGATGAGAACCTATTTATACAAGTCGATAAGCCTTCATCACGTCTCTCGTGGGAAAGTGGAGGAAGTGGAGTGATGGAGAAAGTGGAGTTGTGTGTTAGTGTCACACGGTTGCTTGCCCACTTCTCCTATCATCGCTAACCGCCTATGTTTCCCTGACACGATTTTGTGATGGCGTGTTGCACGCTGCACGCTGTAAAACTCCAGACCAATACCCCAGTTTGTGACATGATTGATGTCTCGAGTGTGTGGATCGTGGGACCCACGTAAAATAGTGCAGGGTGAATCGTGAACTTGGTATGTCATCGCATGCATCCATCTTAAGCTGACTGTTTGGAGGCTGTATGGGCAGGCCACGCCTTGGTCGGTCACCCTGTGAAGAAGATTGACGGATGGTGATAATGGTGATACCTTGTTTGTTGGTTGATTCGCACCCTAAGTCATTCGTCCGATCTTTCAAAGTTGGACGGACAAGATGGTTTGTAACCCTACTTGCGATCGTTGGATGGGAGGCGCGCATGCATCCTCTTTCAACCCAAACGTTTGCATGCTAAGGGAGTTTCTATGGAGGAACCGATTGGCCCTGCATGGAGGTGGTACAATGGTGTTCACGACTATGCCTTCTTGACTCGCAATGATTTGATCTAAGCCACTCGACTCAGGTGGCAAAGACGAGTGGTCGAGATTAGAACTTATGAAGGGTCCGTGACATGCCACCTTTGGGCGCGCGTACCGAGGAACTTGACCACTGCTGGTCTTGGCCGATCAGCTAGGCGTGAAGTTGGGCCCACGGTGGTCATGCTAGCATGCTCGGTTCCTTCTAAGTCTCCATATTTGTCTTCCATCCAAGCCTGCGAAGATGGACGCTCGAGATGTTTCTGCGACATATGCGCCGCAAACCCTAATTAGGATTTTGGACCGGCCACTTTGGGCGATCGGTTTTGGGTTGCGTGCGCCTCCTTTGGGGAGACCGACCATGTATGCAACATATTGGTCCGACAGTGAGCATGTACATGCTTGCTCTACGACCCTGGGCGCAATCTAAGCCATCCAACTATGCCTGCGAAGTCGGATGGTCGTGATCGTTTTGGATCTTCTCAGCCTGCATAAGGCGTTAACCTAGTCTTATTTGGGCAATCGTTTCTTGCACCACGACTTTCCTATGAGGGGTTCGGTCATGTAGGTAGAAAGTGGGTCCGCTAATGGTGTATCATCACTTCACTACTTGTTTTAGGGTATAATCTAAGCCGTCCAACTATGCCTGCGAAGTTGGACGTTCACGATTAAAAGAAACCCTAGCCGTGCGTCATGCTCACTTTGAGCGCACGTTTTGGAAGGACCAACTGTAGTTGGTCTTGACCGTTCGGTCATGCATGAAGGTGGGTCCGAGGTGATCATGGTAGCATGCTCAGGACCCCCTGAATCTATATCTACACCCTCCATCTATGCCTGCGAAGTTGGACGGATGAGATATATTTTTGGGTTTGTTTTCAGCAGGTGAGACTAACATGGGTAGTCTTGCATGCGTTCAACGGGGCTAATATAACCCGCCGTCAGGTAGCCTACGTGTGTTTGCATGTCGAACACAAGGCTTTAATTAAAGCAGTAATGTTGTAAACCTACAGAAAATCGGGATGGTTTCTACATGCTCCGCTCTGGGTAGGTTATAATTCTCAGGGATGGTTGCACATGCTCCAATGAATTATCATGGAGAGAAATATTTATCACCTGAAGGCTTTATCCTTTGCAGGACGTCAGCTTACAAAAATTGGTTTTTTACAATTTTAGCCTTTAAATAGAAATCCACCATCAACAAGTGGGTAAACTTCTACCGATCCATCTCTTCGCAGAATAACGTTTCCTCACCTTCCCCCATCATCTTCGGTGGAGGTCCCTTAATAGAGTTTATAAAACTTTCAAGAGCTCTACCCTTTACTTTTTCAGAGGCGAAAGGCTATTCGTGAAAGGATGTTCATGATTTGTTTCCAAAGATACTGCGTACCTTCTATAAGTAAGTGGCAGGTAAATTCTCTGCTTGCTGACCTTCATGCATATGAACGATATGTGCTTGAGTGTCACTATATAAAATCTTACTTGCATTAGGAAATTATAATTTTCGTCTTATCTCAAATGGCAGAGCACATGGTTCTCAACCATGTTGTCGGTTCGACTCCTACAGATGGCATTGTTATTTAAGTTTGTAAAAGCTTACATACAAATTGTGTAAACTTTAGCTTTACAATATCCATAGAGAAGGATAATTTGTGTCATCGTTCAACATCTATTTTGGGTCTCATTTTAATGAAAGAAACTGCGAAGTTGCAAATAATAGGTAAGCAACGTCATTTCTTATTCTTTGTATTTTTCTTTTTTCTTTTTTCTATATTCTTTATAGATCACTATAGTAGTCGTCTCTTTCTTGATTGAAAATAGAAAGCTTTGATAATTGTGATAATGGAAGTCTAAGAGAATTACTTTTTGAGTGGGATTTAATTTGTGGTTATCAACGGGATGATAATTTTGTGGGTATCAAAAGGATGATGATCTAGGGGAGCAGATGCAAATCTTTTTTTTTCTTCGCTTTTTTTTATATAATTTTTGCAATAAATGTTTTATGTGGCCTTCAAAACAAGATAATATTTAGGTTTATTTCACATACATATTGGCTTTGTTTTGTTCATTTTGCATCGTTGTAGAGGTACTCCAAGACAAGGCAAGCTGAGTAGTCGAGTGTATAAAAGGTGCCCTAAATTGATCTCCTCACCTTAATTGTGTAGATTCCTGACCGTCATAGATTTCTAATGGGAAGGCCGTAGGCCCGACTAACAAAACACTGGGGCCATAACCCAAACAACTTCAACATACCAATTACGGAAGAGTGGTGGCTTAAAATTGCTGATTTATTTGTTTCATCCATATCAATAATTATGCTTTTTATTTTGAAGTTCTTTACTTAACAAACAGAATTGGGTTACAAGTAAATAAATATTCAAACTCAACCCAATTTCATGTAACTACATATGGCAGTTTCCGTTAGAAATTTGAGATATCGGTCAAAGAGATATTTTTTTTTTTTTTTTTTTTTTTTTGTCATTTGCTTTGCTTTTGTAAATTATTGACACATATATGAAATGAGTGGAATGGTTTGGTCTCATAAGTGTTACAAAATTTTAAGCTTTGTGAATTATCTATTGTCGATAACTCTTGATGCTTTTATGTAATGTTTGAACCAAAGATTACAACTTTGATCCGAAGTTTTCTCTAAGAATGTTGATCAATAGTGGGATGGTAACTGCAATATTTCTTCCACTTTAAGAATGGTTACTGCAGTTAATTTAGTTTTCTTATTGCTGATCAATATATGCATTGTCTTTTCTCTCTCTCTTCATTTTTTCTAGGGAACTATCACATAATCCCGCAAAGACATCTAGAGTTAAGGGGACTACTTGATTTGGCTAGAAATTAAACTATTATATATATTCGCAGATACATATGATGAATTGACAAGTAAATCCTTTAAAAAAAGATTTCCAAGCTAATCAAATAAATGTATTTTATTTATTCCGCAACAGAATGTTTACTCCTATGAATAAATATATATGCACGTGAATAAATATACGAATGGGTTTAGTTGATATCTTTCGTATTAATTTTGTATAACAATTACAAAGACCTCGCTGCTAGGAAATGTAGAAATTCAACTTTATGAAAGAACATGCTATGCTGAGATATGATAAGTTTCATTTTATTTTTCTTTACTGTTTACATGTGACCATTGGACGCGATGTGTAATACCTTTATAAGTTTATACCAACGGATTTCCCACCTGCGTAAAAATTTTGCTACAAAGGGAATTCCAATCCTAGAGTTCGTGGTTTTCCAAGATTTGGTTTGTTCCTTGGCTCTCTATTCTCTGAGAACTCTAACCTTAGGATATGTTCTTTTGTCTTTTGTCATTTATATATTTTGATTTGTTTTATTTGATTTCTCTTCATCTTCTTTTGTGTTTTATATTTATTGCAGGATTTGATGTTTAATCACAGAGGTATGTCTCGAGTACATGGATTCTGATTCAGAAACGCCTGTGAAGGTACCAGGTTATTTTTAAAAGGTTTTTATGTGTATTCTTCCTGTTTGGTTATTTTTTCGTGCTATTTAATTCCAGGTTGATTTCATGAAACCACAGTATTGGCTTTGTGTTCCTGCATATTTTGATTGGCTTCGTTTCACACATGTAGATTTTACTTGCGGCTAACATGACTTTGATTTCATAGTCTTTTCTTCTTTCTACCTTAACGAAATGGACAACAAAGATGGAAAAATGGGACCTTGGTAGGATTCCTGTATTCTTTGTCTTTCCTGGGTAATATATTTTAGAAATCGATCTTGAATTTTTCTAAAAATCAATCTTAAATTTTTCCAAATCTCCAACTTAGGACTAATTCTCTACTGGGAATCGTATCTACGCATGTTTCTATGTATAGGAAGTTTTGTTAGTTGGTTACAGTGTGCACTAAGTCAAAATATAAAACCAAAAGGCGTAGACAAAGGAAACATTGACGTCATATCTACTATTTGGTGCGATTATTCGGTTTGCTCCAATTATGGCTGCCACTAAGCTTTGCTATATTTGCATGTTAGTCGGTGTTTTATTTGCATTTTCAGAATTTAATAAGGTGAAGGAAAAATCTAACAAAGAATAATTTAAAAAGAGAAATACAACTATTTGCCTAAATATTAATGTGTAGATCCAAATGTCACTAATTCCGTCACCATGTCAGCTGTTTAACCTACAATCTGAGGATGGTTCATGGGAATTGGGCATTTTGGGTATGCACCAATCTTCCATTTGTACCGTTGTATGTGAAATTGTTAAAATTTAAGCGGCGCAGATGAATCAAATAATTCTGATGATTGGTTATGGTCTTTTGATTCCTTAGCATACTCACTAGATTGGATGATTTACGGGTCTAATGCGGAAGGACAGGGTAAGAAAAGAAGAAGTAACTCTTAGGTACTTTTTATAAAAAGAAAGAAAAAAAAATGTATAATTTCTTGGTTTTGTTTACACCAAGCGGTTGATATAATTTTTTTGTTATTTTTTTGTAGGAGCATCATTGTATGAGTGTATTAGTCAGTACTATAATTACGCTTGCGAACTTTCTCCGTGATAGTGATAGACTGATATTCGATGATGCTAGGTTCTCCAGCAAATTAATTTAAGCAAGCAAAATTAGTTAAGATCACGAGCTAATGCTAGACTTATGTCAATCCATATCTATTAAATCCCTTCGTAAGTGGACCAATAGAGTAATATAACTGTAATCTGATCACAGGCAATGGACTTTAGGACATATGGGTGCGCATGAACGTAGCATTTGTTCGTGAAATTGTTGAAATCTTGGCGCCATGGATGAATTCAGGTCTTGCAAACAACAGTATAAAAGTTCTTGGTGTATTCTCCAGATTAAAATTCTGATAATATTTACCGGGTATTGTTGGTCTTCTAATAAACTTCGAATTATGAAATTTAACAAGAGTAAATATTAGTGCCTTCAAGCCTTGGTTTTTATTTTTATTTTTTTATATAACTAATTTTCGTTCTTTTACAATTTTAGGGAAAGTTCCTTGAAGGTGCTAGGCCTACAAATTTAAAGAGATGAAAAAAGGTCACAAGGTCTTCTATGAGCAGTGTGTTTATGGGTTGCAAATTTACTTGACTCCCCTCTTGATTGTGATAGTCTGATTTGGGGTGATGCTTAATTTTCCAGAGGAAGAGATGACATGCACTTTGATAAAGATGGGCATATACTTTGTGCTGGATCTAATAAACTAAAGAAACTACTTTCCCTGAATATAAATTAAGGCTTAGGTGAATGTTCTTAGGTTTGGGTATATGTTGATTTAAGCCTTGGTTTATATATATATATAACTAATTTTCGTGCTTTTACAATTTTAGGGAAAGTTCCTTGAAGGTGCTAGGCCAAAAAATTTAAAGAGATGAAAAAAGGTCACAAGGTCTTCTATGAGCAGTGTGTTTATGGGTTGCAAATTTACTTGACTTCCCTCTTGATTGTGATAGTCTGATTTGGGGTGATGCTTATTTTTCCAGAGGAAGAGATGACATGAACTTTGAGAAAGATGGCCATATACTTTGTGCTGGATCTAATAAACTAAAGAAACTACTTCCCCTGAATATAAATTAAGGCTTAGGTGAATGTTCTTAGTTTTGGGTATATGTTGATTTAAGCTTTGAGTGACCTTTCGCGGGCTTACTATCAGTTACTGGCCACAAGAAAACGTTGGGAAATTTATCATGATAATCATTGCTGCGATATGATTTATAGATACTTGAATATGGGTAGATTAATAGAGTGCTATCCAATTTTAGAAGGTCAACTCTGCCACTTTCACAAAATCCGCACTTTAAGGAGGTGATGCTCTTACATTTTCATATTATAGATTCTAGAATGTCATCAGCCAAAAGTTTTTATAACCATTTGGGAAATACTATGACCATGATGGCTCAGTACTAGCTTTGGAGGATATCATTTTGGCTAACCACGTCACTTCCTCCTTAGGATGTGAATGTATCCCAAGTTGACAAGTCATGTTTTTGCAGGAGTCTTCTTTGATGTACTTGAAAGTGGATCAGGGGTAGTCGTAGGAACACCCACCTCGGGTAGCAAACACAACCTATCCACTGGGAAGAATATGGTCGAAACAAATGGGACTCACCTAGGAATTGGGGCACACTAGCACCAAATCTGTGTACACAATCTAATGCCAAATGTATATAATTAGTCAATCTTTCTATTAATGATTCAATTATACAGAATGATACATTTTATATTAGTTTTTTTTTACTGATTCTGTTTCTATTCTAATATGCAATGTGTTTTATGTTGTACTGTTGGATGTAATTTCCTGTTTTCATTGAATGAGTTGAAATACTGCTTATACTGCTTGGAGTAAACCAATGGCGTTCTGGAAAAGAGTGTGGTGCAAAACAAAGCATGAGTGTGGTTGAGATGAGACGAGACACCAGAATTAGGACTGAACCAGTGGAGTTGTGACTTCCAATATAGAATGAAAGAAACACGATTCTCTTGGCTAACAACTCCTTTGTGAATACCGTAGGAAGATTCAAATAACAACTCCTTTGTTGACCGTAACGTACTTAAGTTTCCTAAGGTTGTGTTTAAATTGTTTGAAAAATTAGGAAATGCATAAATGAACTTTGATAGTACCCTTTTCTTTTTTTGAAGTATACACATTTTAGGGTTGCTGTGTCGGACTAAGCTATATATACATAAAGGAGAGGTTGAACCGGGGCCGTAAGTCCCCGGTGATACCTAGTACGGATATAAAAACTTAAAAAGATAATAGAAAATAATAAAAATAATTTAATTAGCTAATATTTGTCTAGGGATTTGTGCATATCTAAGATGAAATATACAAGGGTTAAGAAGTGCACCCTTACCGAACCTATCACGAGGGTGACCCTGTCACAGCACGACTCTTACGTCCGAATTTTCAAATTCGCTTGATGATGAACAACGAGGAAGCGGAGTGTTAACCCCTCGAATAAAGTCCTTTAGTTAAGTGCCGGATCGAAGACGCATACCAATTGGGCTCGGTCTTCCATCTTTAAGCATTCACCAAACATATAGTACCTGAAAATAGGATTCTCAAAGATTGTATTAGTAATCTAAAAGTGAAACTAAAAGCAAAAAGAATAGCTAAAAAGAAAAATAACAACTTAATACTACCACTGCCTCCTCAGCAGCGGCGCCAATTTTTGTAAGGTTGTTAACCTATCAATGATAATTCTCTTATGCTACACAATTATATAAAGAAGTAGTGAGGCAAGTCGAGTTCAAATATACAGGGAGGTGTGAGTTTTAAGTTATTATTTGTAACAAATTGTTGTGATTGAAAAACACAAATTATGAAAATTACAAAGATTGTACTTCAAATTATGAGATAGAATTGACTAGAGATTCATTCGCCACTACCAAACAAGATATTATTAATCATACAAGTTCCACTTTCAACAAATTTCGATTGTTAACAACTTTTAGACAAGTTATAAGTTCAACTAATCCTTAGACTCCAAAAATCACCACATATAATAAGTTCTCTAGTGAATTCTAATCAAGTGAACCACATAAAATATAGGTGTAATTCAATCAATTGCATTAATATTTGTGAATCAAGTCATTCCTAGTCTCATGCTCGTAAGTTCAACATGTTAACCTAGGGTTACCTTTTACATTTTTTTTGATAAGTCAAAAAATTGTATTAATAGATAACAAAATTTACAAGAGTTGTTTATAAGAAAAGAGGCAAAAGCCCCAAAAACTTATAAACTATTTGAATCTATAATAAGCAACATGTGGTTTTTCAAATGAAATAAAAAACTGAGGTCTTCCATCAAAATGAACTCCAACTTCATTGTCAAGGAAACACCCACTTTTTGCCATGGTATCCACTGGAAAATTAGCTTCCGCAAAAGTGTGAATAAATCTAATGGCCTCATACAATTGACTAACTGCTAACCATCTGGGTCTTCCGAACCAAGGTAAACTGTTACCTTCAAATGCTTCCACTATTACCATAAAAACAAATGCTTCCACTACACTAGTTGAGTCCGATCTGATGAAAATTCGACCAAAACCCCATCTAGCAGCCCATTCTAGAATACCATATAATTCATCTAAGTAATTGGTCGTGATACCCAAACCAATGGACATAGCACCAATGACATTATAACTTGCACCCCTAGCAACCACTCCAGCTCCAGCTATGCCTGGACTTCCCCTTGTTGCTCCATCGCAACACAGCTGAAGTTCATTGCAGTCTGGCGGATGCCAAAAACATTCCACTGGGTGAACAAACTTCACACTCCTATGCTTCACACGAAAATAATCCAGCAGAATAACATCTTCAGGATAGTTCTGCATGTGACCTTTGAGACGAATTGAATAGTCTTGAATAAGTTTCAAAACATGCTTGAAGAAGACACTCCAGTTCGCTTGTTTGTTTTCGAAGACAACTTTGTTTCTAACAGCCCATAGTTCCGATCTGATCACCAAGTTTTCCAGCAGCCACAGATCACGAATCATTCAACTTTTACTCCGAGCATCCTTGGAAGAAACCACAAGATTAACGTTAGCATTAACACCAAAAACATACGAGATCCAATTCCATGCACCAGCAGCAAAACTGCTCTGAAAAATGACGTGTTCCAGAGTCTCTTCTGTAGCTCCGCAAATAGAGCGCTTGTTTGCTAGTTGTATCTTGAATATATCTCTGATGAGGTCATAAGTTGCACAAGCTTTTCGCAAGAACTTCCAATTTTGAGAAGCTAAAGTGGGATGAATTTATTTTCTCTAGATAAGAGATGTACCCTTCAGCTGATTAACTTCTAGGTCCGCAGCGAGTAAATTGTTTGGCAGAACTAACAGTGAATTCTCCTTTGTATTCCGGCATCCAAATACGAGTATCCTCCCCTCCAACTGGATTTGGAAGCTGATTAACTTCTAGGTCCGCAGCGAGTAAATTGTTCAAGTGGACTTCAGGGATCATCCAATGATTGTCGACCAACAAATCACTCACCAAAATAGTTCTGTCAAGAGAAAAATCATTTGAAATGTCCGCAACATATTTATTACCATGCCATGCATCATAGTAAAGAGAAATAGATCGACCATCTCCCAGAAAAACTTTAGTGTTAGAATCAACTAACTGATGCACCTTCCGAATACTAGGAAGGATAAAAGATTTTACACTATATTGTTTGATATGACCATTTCTCCCAAAGACTTTAGCTCGTAGAAAACCAGCCCATTTCTTATTAGAAGTACGAATATTCCACCAAAGCGTCATGAGAAGAGTTGTATTCATAGTAGCCATACGAGTTAAACCAAGGCCCCCCTCCTCAAAAGGGCAACAGATTTTATCAAAGGCTACTACAACATCACGACTAACATTTGAATCTCCAGACCATATAAAGTTCTGAATTGCTCTTTCACATTGAGTAATGAAATTTCTTGGCCACCGATAGATATCCATGTTGTGAATAGAATAACTGGTAATGACAGGTTTTACCAAAACAATATGGTT
The DNA here is from genome assembly GCA_023529315.1 of Papaver bracteatum. Classification (NCBI taxonomy): domain Eukaryota; kingdom Viridiplantae; phylum Streptophyta; class Magnoliopsida; order Ranunculales; family Papaveraceae; genus Papaver; species Papaver bracteatum. Next base: position 1,884,438 of record JAJJWX010001467.1, read on the forward strand.
ATTAAAAGAAAGATGTCTTCCCTTCCAACCAGCCAGCTGAGCTTTAATTTTCTCAACAACATTAGCAATGTGATGATATTTAACCGAGCCTGGCATAATTTGAACTCCCAAGTAACGATCAGGAAAAGTAGCGACACTCATCCCTAAATAATCAACAAGATAAGTTCTTCTAGTCAAAGAAACCACCACCATAATATATTTGACTCTTTTGATGACACACAGTTTGTCCAGAAGCACGTTGGAACCCAATAAGTCCAACAGATTATGAAGACTTTTTTGGTTTCCATTGCAAAAAATCATAATGTCGTCAGCAAAGAAGAGATGAGTAGGAGAAAAACTACCTCTTGTGACCATAGGGGACATTTTATTCTCATTAAACAACTTCGTAATATTTCTGCTAAGCACGTCTTCAATCAACACAAAAATCAAAGGAGAAAGAGGATCTCCTTGACGCAAACCTCTATTAATTTTGAAATAACCCTCAGGATTTCCATTTAGAAGAATAGATATAGCAGAATTAAGGATATTAAAAATCCAAGAACACCATTGATCAGAAAAGCCATATCTACGAAAAACTTCTAACACAAATGACCAACTCACCGTATCAAAAGCTTGAGATATATCAAGTTTTAGACCAATGTTACCATCCTTACGCTTAATGTGAAGCTCATTGACCATCTCAGAAGCCAAACTTATGTTCTCATGGATATTGCGACCCTTCATAAATGCCACCTGTTCCTCAGAAACAAGCTTGTCCAAAACACTACCAAGTCTAGTAGCTAGGATCTTAGTAAAAAATTTGAAGAAAAAATTACTAAGTCCAATCGGACGAAAATTACAAAGATTATTAGCCCCTCTTACCTTGGACATAAGAATGATAAGGCTAGAATTTACACCATTCAGAATATGACCGGTACGCCAACAATGCATCACAGCCTTAACCAAGTCATCATGGATAATATCCCAGCAATGGCGATAAAAACACCCAAAAAACCGTTCGGACCCGGAGCACTGTCAGCTCCTAAATCAAAAGCCACCTGCTTGATTTCTTCATGAGTAGGAATTTTGTCCATGGCAAGACTCTCCTCATAAGTAATGGAAACATGAGTATAATCAAATAACTCCATATCATAGTCCAACTCCTGGCCATTAAATTTCTCTTCATAGTAATGCACTACATGGTCATGCAGCTGGTCATAATCAGAAATAGTAACGCCATTGATATCCACTAACTCGTAAATAGTGTTTGAGTTCCTTCGGATGCGAATACTATTGTGAAATAAATTAGAGTTGCTTGATCCTTCAACAAGCCACTGATTTCTAGACTTTTGCTTAAGCATAGTGTTATGCTGAAGTCTAGTTTCACCAAGGGTATTCATATCATCCTTCATAATATTGAGTTTATCATTATCAGTTGGATCCTTGTCTGAGATGCGTGCAAGGGTTATCTTTTACACACTATTGCATACAAAATCCCCTTGCGATAATAGTCCACCGCTAATTTTGTAAAGATTACTCTATAACAATTACGTATTAAAGTTCTCAATACTAGCATTAGAGTTGCATACGAGTTACCTAATTGAGCACTTAGATAACAAGCATACATCTCATGGTCAAATAAACGGTAAATGATAATCAACAAAAGAATATTTATGAAAGAATAACTTTCTTAATAAAACATGCTCAAAGTTTTGAAATCCTCCCCAATCAATAAAGTTATTAGCTACTCATAGTTTTGGTTTAAGCACAAATATATACTCAAAATAAATAAGGTTTCAAAGCTAAACAATTGCGAAATAAAACCACTGTGAAGTACTAAGCAGCTGGAGAAAACAGGTTCAGGGTGCTGCTTCCTTGCGCGAACTGGTGGTGAAGCTTTTTCAGAACTTTCATCGAGTATCTGATGTGCAGAAAACTGGTGATAAAGAGGTGGTCTTCTTTGTATTTTGTGCCTCTCTTTTATATCTTCTCTGCCCTGTAAAATCATGACCTGATCAACACCCCACTTCCATCGGCTAATACAAACCCTACGGACTTCTAAATCTCAGCCATTCATCTCCCAAAACTGACGGCAGCAATACCCCTTTCTTAGCTATTTTTACGAACCCAAACTCTATCCAATACTGAAATAAATTATTACCCAAGTTATCTCACCCTGCTGGTGCTGAAAGAATTTCCTAGCCAGTGCCATACACGCCTAAAACATAGCCATGGAACCATTGCCAAAAGTTGCATACAAGCAGAGCAGAACTACACCTCTTGTTCTCCGTCTCGACTGCCAACAAACCTCATACATTGCATATAGATCCATGGTTCATAACTTCACATGACAAGCACAGAACCGGTGGTTTTCTCCCTGCTTTCTTGCTGCCAGTAACTAGACTTACAAAACTCTGCCAAGCTCTCAACACAAACACCACCAGGACCCGTAGCAGCAACATACAAATCGAACTCAACCATCAGAGCCAACCACTGAGACCAGCAGCACCAAGTCAGTTTCTTCCTTGCCATCTCCATAAAATCATAGGATTCAGCCAAACCTGCATCCATCCATCGAACCCATACCAAAGACTTGAGTCTGTAGCTGACCTAAGTAAGCTTCCATATAATCATTTACAACATACATGTTTCAGCTGAATTTGAGCTCAAGCTATAACTCAACTGCACCCATTATAAACTCCCCCAAGATCAATCAAACTCCAGACTTCACCCCCTTGACATCTTAACACCACAGTTCACATCCATTCATGTCAGCAGCAACAAGTTATTCAACAACTAATTCTTAGCTTCTTTCTCACTGCATATAAAGCCAACGAAGCTTGAATTTCGGCTCGCAGATGGGAGTGAGTTGATTTATGAACCGACTTATGTATTGCAGTCGACCTAAAAATCCTCTGATTTCCTTCTCCGTTCTTGGTAGAGAAGAAAAGAGAGAAAAGTGAGGCAGCAGCCATGGCGAGAAATGGAATTCAGGGGTTCGACTATAGAAGGTGGTCACTGAAATTGAAAGCAAGGGAGAAGAAGTTGCTGATGTTTTGTGATTGTTCTTGAAATTTAAGAACAAAGTTGGGTTAGAAACAGATTTAAAACCAGAGGAGAAGAATGAAGAATTGATTGGTTTTTCTGTGAAATCAGAGATGCAAAATTGAAGACGGGTTTTGACTTTGTTGGTGTTCTTGAGTGGTATGGCGATGCTGTTCAAATGAGTTCAACAATGAAATGGTTTTCAGAGTTAATGGATGATGGCTGCTGTTGAATCTGAGAATATGAAGTTGGTGCTGTGGTGATAGTAGCTCGAGTTGAATGATGGTATGGATGGCTGGGTACGATTCAGATTCAGGGATTGAGTCCTGGTAGTGCAGATGAAGCTCAGATGGGGTAAACTACAGAATGGGGTATGCTGTTCAAGACCCTGTTGATGATCTGTTAAGGCAGTTGAAGACTCAGATGGAGGAGGTAAAATTGTGAATTTGAGATGGGTGTTGCCCTGTAATCCTTCAGAATTAAGAGATGTAGGAAATAGGTTAGTGCAGTGACCTTGCAAGGAAGAATGTTGATAGAACTGAGTTAGAGAAAAGAAGCTGCAAGCTCAGGTGGTGATTGAACTGAAGCTGGTGATAAAAGGCTGAGTTGGAGGTGATTGAAGGTTGTTTCAACTGCAATACAATGGAGCTGTTGTAGCTGAACTGATATGTTGGCCTGAGCACAACTGAGCTGTGCATTACATGGAACTGGCGGCTTGTTAGTTTGCGAGGGTTTGTCTCGAGATTGCAGGGACTGGAAATTGCAAGTATGAGTAGTTTGTGAAGCTTATGTGCAGATTATGCTTGTGTTGTTCTCGGAGGATGCAACTGATGCAGCAAGGAAATAAGAGAATGGAGGTCATGGTTGAGTGGAAATGTAGAAGATATTGTTGCTGGGTTTTGCAGCTGTACAGTGGTGATGGGTGTATTTGAGAGATTATGGTGGTTGTTTGGTGGAGCTGTTACTACAAATGATGTATGGAATCAATGATGCTACTGGTGTTGTAAAGTTTAAGTGATAGTTGGGTTCAGCTGGCTGTGTTGCACAGAAGTTACAGGCAGATCTGAAATGGGAATGAGCAGTTGGTAGGAAACATGAGGTTGCTGTTGGTTGCATTGTAGAATTGAAATGAGGCAAAGATTACAGGGCAGGTGGTGAACTAGGAGGATACAGGCTGCAGCAAGGAAGTAGAACAGTTGCAGCTTGAGATGCAGAACAACTGAGATCGCTGGTGATGGCACAGCCATGATGGCTGGACCTTATTGCAACTGAGTTGGCCTGGCAACTCAGCCTAGTCAGGCGAGTTTGACCCGAGCTGACTCAGTAATGTAACTCGGTGACTAACGGGGGACTGTTAAGTCAATGGTTGACTTTAACGGAGTTATGACGGAATATTCCGTCGAATATTCTCCCGACGACAGAATTTCAGGTGAACGGCGGCGACATTCCGGTGACGGATTCCGGCCTATATCCGGCCAAAAACCCAGTTTTCCGGCGAGCAAAAGTTGCAGAATTTTGTGTGGATTTCTCTCATGGGATGTGAAGAGTTGGACTTGGAATTGAATGAAGAATTTGGTGGGAACATGGAAAGAGGAGATGGAAGATTTGAGAAAGGCTTGGATTTGGAAATTGAGCTACAAAAGGAAAGGGATTCTATTCCTTAGAAGATATGGAGAACATTGAAGCCTATAAATAGAGAAGAATTTCTACACTTCCATACATATAGATGCACTTAGATACACACATCTTTTACAATACTTTTGCACACTTTTACACACACAATACTTTTCTCTTTGTGTGAACTCTTTAATATGAGTAACTAATTTGATTGAGGATGAATTCCTAGTTCTTAACATGTTTTGAGTTTGTTTTAAATCTAATTTGAAGTTTTCACATGATTATCGTTTGTTTTTACTAATAGGAGTGATCTTAAAGACATTCATGATTGATTGATAGATTATCTAGGTGTACAACTAGATTGATTTGTTAGTCTAATCTAAAGCTAGTGTACGTTAGGGGATAAGTAATCGTTTCTTGACTTTTCACATAAGTAGCAAACATGAGACCTTGCGGAGGGATTCCGTGGAGCAATTGTGTGTAAAAACAACGTTAGCAAGTGGACCTTGATCTAAGAGTTTAACTACTAATATCAACCTAATAAATTCATAAATCTTAATGCGTTTAACTAAATTACATCTTGAGTGATCTACTACTAGGTGGTTTGGTGAATAGAATCCGGTAGTCGAGAACTTCCGTATCCGGTGATATAAGGGATTTTGGGGTTAGCACTGATCTAGCTGCTATACCTACGGTTGGTGATAATTTGTGACTAATAAGAAGTGGAAAAGAACATAACTTTAATCATTGTTTTGCAGCGAAGAAGGATTCCTTGATCTATTCTCTCTTATCGATTTCTTTTTAATTGCTTTGTTTATTTTATTTACTTTCTCAAATTCTTAATCAATACCCCCCTTTTTGTGTGACAATTTTACAACTAGAATCTCGTGCTCCTCGTGGGATCGACCTTGACTACCCTATATTACTTGTTAATTAGGTAGTAAAGTATTAATTAATTTGTTGTGGTAACGACACGCATACAGCTTGCTGATGAAATGCTCGAGAGTAATGTAAATAGTATTATGCTCCTTGTCTGGAAGGTACAAGCAAAAACAGGTAGATTTCGTTATTATTTTTGCTATGATGTTTTCAATCTCAGAACAACTACACTTTAATTGTGTACTCTCATGGGTTCTATCAAGTGTATTTTCATGCTTCAGTTCATCAATTGTCGCAGCTATGGCCTGATGGTGATGTTCATTTTTATATTTCTTTTGCTTCTACTCGTAGATTATTTGATTGTGGGAATGCATTCAAACTCAATGTGTGGGATTCTTGTTTTGTGAAATGGGAGTTTGAATTTGGGTTTGTTTCTTCTGTGGGTTTGAATTTAGTGGATAAATGCCATAAAGGATTTGTTCATGAGCTGATTTATAAAAATAAGGGACCATTCATATTGTGTGTTTAGTGCTTCAATTATTTATCTGTCAATTATGGGTAGAGAAGAATTCTTTTTCTTACTGCTGAAGTGTGGTTTACTTGAGGTACCAAAATATGCTATCAAGGAATTCTGCTCCTACTTCTCTTATAGTACCCACAGGTGAAGTAGAGATTTATATGGCTGTATCTGTACAGTTAAAGGGGGGTCTGGTATATTCTTGTTGGGCCAATTTTTTATGAGGAGCATGGGAACTCAGGTCTTGTTCACGGTGTTTCATTTTCGATATTTGTGGATTCTAGTGGACTTTTTGCGATGGAAAGATGAGAATAGTGGTGGTAGTCATAAGTTGTATGTCGAGATGTCAGGAAGACATATTCTAGTGCTTCAGTTTCTTTCGAAATAGTATGAAATCCTCTTGGAGATCCTTCCAATTTCTACCAATGTGAGCAGTCATTTTTGTCTCCACACTACGAGGGACAACTTTCCATTTGCCCCACTGAGGGTATTTCCTTTGAGATGAAAGTTTGCAGCAGATAATGATGCTCAACTCAATGATAGTTATGCGAATTCCTAGTCAGGCTAGAAATTTTCATATGACTGCATCCAGTTCTCTTGTCACTGAAATTTTTATCTGCTCAATGCCGAGATCTGTTGAGTTTCTCGAACTATTGAAGCTTACACCATGGCTTACAGTCAAGGGTAGTTTTGGTAGTTAACTTCTGGGAGCTAGAATAATGATGGGGAAGTTATCCTATCTCCTTATATCCGAGGACAGGATTGAGTTCGCAACTGGCAGTATTATTAGTATGAAATGTGTTATATCTCTGGGAATGATACTGGCCGTACCAGAGCTTTGGAAACTTACACAAAGTGTAGTAAGCACTGTCCAGGTTCAGAGTGGAGATAATCCAAATTGCAGAGAATAAAAACTACTGGAAACTCCTATCTCAATTAGGTCAGCTACTATATTAAGCAAAATTTTTAGGCAACAACAAACTTGGTTGTTATGGCACCACCTCTGGTTTAGTGGACATTGGATTGCTGGGCTTGGAGTTCACCTGCGAAAGAGCTCACAAGGGTGGTCACTATAATTATGGATGATGATCTTCTCCTTCTAGTGGAAGGGAACTACCTTGATGTACCCGCTATGATGAAAATAGGGTGTCACAACTCAGTTCTCATCCATGAGGACAAGGATGCTTGAAGGGGGAGGAAGTGTCAAGTACCCACTATGATGAAAAGAGGGTATCCTATATCTTATACAGTATCAGTGTTAGTATTTAGTTGGCATCATTTATCTTATTAGTAGTTGTTATTATCAATTATAACATGTGGTTAGATGTACACACGTGAACTAGTTTTGTTCGTTAGATATTAGGAAGGAAGCCATAGATTATAAGTCAGACAGAGTCCTGTAATGAAGGTTTAATCAATTTTAATAAAATTAATCATTTATTCGATTGAGGTTGTGTTTTTCGGAACCAATAGGCTTGATTCATGAGAATTAAGAGAGGTTTATCCTCAATTTATCTATCCAATCCTGTTATGTACATCTAGGTACATAAAAGAAGGCTTGAAGCTGAAGACGAGCAACATTTCCATTTCGATGGCGTTGCATCGAATTCTGATACAGTAAATCATTCTCTTGAGTGGAAACTTACTGATGTTGAAGTTGAGCCATACTCTCCTGACGTGAAGTCAGAACCACTAGTTGTAGATGATCTTAAAGCCAAACAGGAGGAAAACGAGTATTCAGATATGATTTACAATGATCCGGATGACTGCTTGGAACAAGACCTAGAAGAAGACTCGGATTTCGATCCAGAAGAAGAACCTGAAGAGGAGGTAGCTGATGATAAATGTAAGGATAGTGATGAATCTGACAACTGGCCCTCTTGCTTGATACGTGCATACTTTATTTTTGTAGTTTTGTAGATGTTGTTTTAGTATTCCAGTAATTCTTCTATTGCTCCATGCAAAATTTCTTTTCAATGATAATTTCTTAATTGCTTGTTTTATTATCCTTCTCGTATGACTTGATAGGTTGAATCCATAGATGACCCGTATGTGTAGGAAAAGTCTTGTTAGGATTCGTTTTGAAAGATACAGAAATAATATCCTTGGTAGAAACGCTGTAAAAACTTCATCCGATATCAGTTTTCGACGGCCTAACCCAACGTTTTCATGCCCAGACAATTTTCCATCTATATCAGAGATGATATTTGATTTTTGCGCTCGTTTAGTGGCTCAAATCAGCGAAACAAAAAATTTCCAGGAGAATTTTTTAAAAATTCCTGCAGTGACGATGTCCGATGTTTGACCCACTTCTGTTAGCTCGTTCATCCGATGAACTTGAATTTTGGATATGCTGTAAAGAACAACCATATGAAGAGAACGACATATGACCCATATCCAACTTAAATTTTGGATATGCTCCCAGTTCATCGTTTTATATAGGGCAGCGTAAAACAACTTCAGATGGACTTGTCGTAAAACGCCTTCCTTGGTCTCTGGACCATTTGATTATTGTCTTGGATGATTGATGAAGAATTTCCATGTCATTGATACACTTTCAATTCGAACCCCTTGATTAATACATGATCCCGGTGCTTGCAGTACCATCTTTATTTATGTCAGTCGTAGAAACATCAATTCTGAAACCCTGGTCACGGGACCATAACTGAGGTTTCTCTCAAGAGGGGATGATGTAATGATTATGGTTGTATATCCTGGTTGTAGCATGCCTTTTATGATAAATGATTAGCACAGGCGAGCTCGGTGCCACACACTGGTCTTGGACTATGAAAATGATCGTCGTGATCAGTGGACCGTCAGTCCCCAATATTTTGTTAAATCTCCTTTTAGTGTTCCCTTCTTCTGGCAAGACCTAGATAGATGACCCAGGTAGAAAAACTTGATGTAAAAACCTAGGTGGTAGAAGTTGGAGGTACCTTGATGAAGGACTTGGTGGAAAGACCTGGTGGACATCGATCGAATGTTAAGGTTATGAATGCCGTCCAGAAATTGCTACTTGCATGTTGTCTGCTATGGAGGTTGTATGAACCTCATACGATGTCAGAATTCGGTACTTGACCCCAATAAGAGACTGAGTTATCATATGAGAAAAGAGGCACTAAATTTGGAGTTGTCTAGGTCAGCCAATGAAGCGCACACATTTGTAATTTGTAATCCCGTACAAATTTTTCAGATTCCGTAAACCTGACTGTAAATGCCATATCTTTCAGCTCGTATGTCCGATTGATGCGCCATTTTGGTATGTTGTAGTAGAGACAGACAAACATATTTTATAAAGGAAGTATTATTCCATTCCTCACCCATTGATATGTTTTTGTAAACCCATGGTATGAAGTGTGTTACATATTATCTGTTGAGGTTGTAAGGAAATATTGTAGAAGACTTTGCCTTATGCCCTTCCAAATTAGATATGAATCTCTTGTACTTGGAGTGATCCACTAAGTAACATTTCCAGGTTCAGAATATAGAGAATGAACAGTTGATAAAGAAGCTAAGGATGTTGCTCCTAAGACCACTGCTGATGCTGAGACCGTGGCGAAAAACATGAGAATATTTGTTTTCTGAAGAAACAAGTAGAAGCTGCAAGTTATCACGGATATGAGTAGTATAGATAGAGGCGCCACCACTGAAGGTGTACTCTTTGATTGGGAGTACAACTTGATTATTGTTGAATGGTATGACTTCAATATGATGTTATTGCAGCCGATAGTAGCAGTGGCCTCCACTCTGGAAGTGATTAGTAAGAGAAAAAAGCTCCTCAGTCGTGCGGGAGTTGAGGTATAACTTTATTGATGTTTTGTTTCTTTCAATACTGACATCAGGTTCTACAAATATGACTCTGGAGATCACATTTGTTGAAATGGACTTGAGTTGATCTTTTCAAAGATCAAGTCCCCAAGTGCAACCAAGATATGTTCATTCACTTGGCAGGAAGATGTATGTTGAAGAGTTCGTGACATCCCTAGATGAATGATGTTACATCTGTTATCTCTACGGAGCAAAGGTGTTGATGCTATGAAGTGGTACTTATTCCATTCGCCTATATAAGTTGATTTGTTGGCCCTTCGAAGATTCAAATCTGATATGAGCGTTATCGTGATTCCTCCAGTAACTCTGTTAGGCAAGCAGAACCAAAATCCGCAAGATTGACTTGAATCCAGAGTTGAAGAAGGATTCTCTTCAGGGCATGAGGATAGCACTTTAGACTTTTGGGAGATGTGAGGATTTATCTGGTTTGATTTTGAATAGGTAGATGGTTGGAAAGTGTGACTGCAAGGATTTTCTTTTAGTCTGATAGAGTTTTCAGCATGCTTCAAGATATAAATTCTTTGAGATAATGCCTTTACCATCTTGCTATCTTGCTACTTTCACAACAAAATATTTCAACACGAAGAGTTAGGATTCATTGTATTTGTTGATGGGGAAAAACAATTTGTTGATTTTTTAGGAAAGTGAAGACTAGACCATGAGGGCGGAGACTCCTTGACCGAGCAAATTTCTTAAACCTTTTTCAAACAGATCCACTACACGGCAGTGCTTTGAGTTCGAGAGATCAATCTATTGGACTCCGGCCTAAACCAAGACAATGGCCGTTCCAGAGTCAATTCTGACACAAAGAGGAAAGAGTCGATTTGTTGGAGGGAAGCTGAGAAATGATGTGTGAGATCAATGATGATCAAATGATTGAATATGTTGTGGGTTTTTGTAAATTGATGAACTGTTGAGGTCGAATAAGTTTAAATTCTGCTCTATTGAGTGTGATTATTCATATATTTCTAGTGATAATTCCCGTATATCTGAGATTGTCCGTTCAATCATGAATTCAGGGACTTATTTATATTGCAAGAATGTTGACACATTGATCTCTAGTAAGTATGACCGTTGCTCGAGTGAAAGAGTGGGAAAGTGGGAAACTGTGGTTAAACCAGTTCTATGTCATGCGGAGACTTGGTGGATCGTCCACCCACTACTTATCTAACTTCCTCAACCGCTTGCACGACTTAATCACATCTCTCATCGTGGGTGAAAACACGTGCTTTAGGCCGCCAGAACAAAACACTAGTTAATATTCCCTCATGTGACATGATTGATGTCTCATGATTATGGAGTCTGCATGTAGCATATCTATGTCACCATGTTGCTCGTGGGTCAATAATGAGAGTTTTGATATTTTCTGACGCGCGTTCGAGCAATAGTTTGGATTTTCAGTAGAGTTTGATCTTGACTGAAACTCTCAATTTGCTTGAATGAACAAGTAGTACTTTGCTCATGCGATCAATATTTTGAGAATATTAAATAATAGTATTTTATTATCGCAGCGGGGGAAAAACGGTTCGCTGGTTTTTAGGAAAGGGAAGAGTCGAGCGTGTTATCGGGACTCCTCGACCGAGCAAAATGCTTAACCTCACACAGATGCACTGCAAAGGGAGTGCTTAGATTCGAGAGATCAATCTGTAGGACTCCGGCCTAAACCAAGTCAATGGCCATTCTAGAGTCAATTCGGCCGCAAAGAGAGAGATGGGTTGATCTGTAGGAGGGAAGCTGAGAATTATGTGGGATCAATGATAATCAAGGATTGTGGATGTGTTGAAAATTTCTGCAATAATTTGTGAACTATTGATTTCGAATAAGTGTTGATGGATTGATGAATTCTTGAGAGTAGTTACTCGAGAAATTCTATGTGGACGATTGCTGATAGCTTGTGATCATTCGTTGTTCTCAATCATGGATTCAGAGACTTATTTATATTATCAGAGTTGTGAAAACCTTGATCCCTTTAAGTGTGACGGTTTCATGAATGGAAGAGTGGGCAAGTGGAATATCGTTGTAAAGTCAGTTCCATGTTGTGTGGAGAATTGACGGATCGCGCACCCACTACTTTGCTAACTCCTTCAACTGTTTACACAACTTACGCACATTTCTCATCGTGGATGAATCCACGTGTTATAGGCCGCCAGACCAAAACCCTAGTTGTTATCCCCCAATTTGACGTGATTGATGTCTCACGAATCGTGGAGTCTGCATGACAGACGTGTATTTGGTTCGTCAATTGTTGACTGATTAGGCAATGATCCTAGGTTTTGTTGAATCAAGCATGTTTGTCAAATGCTCAGCGATTCATTTATGTTAACATTGCTCGTCTGACCAAATATTGTAAATTCAACGAGTTATTGAATATTGATGAGTTACTGAATATATGTGGATTATTCGAGCAACTGAGCAAGTATTGCTCGATTCGACGAAATACTGATAAATTACTGAATATTGATAGTTTGGGTCAATATTCGGGCAACTGAGCAAGTATTGCTCAATTCGATGAATTACCGAATATTAAGAATTTGACGAGCAACTGATCAAGTATTGCTCAATTCGACAAAATACTGACAAATTATTAAATATTGATAGCTGGATCAATATTTGACCAATTGATCAAATGTTGCTCAATTCGACGAAATATTTATTGGTGGCGTGACCTAATAAAATATTAAAATATTGGTGATTAATAAATATTATATAATTAATCCCCGTGGATCAACATGAATTTACTTGGTGTTCGAACTTGCTCAGAATAATGATTTGTTGAGCGTTTGTTCGAAAACCCTAATTTTTGATGAATTTCTCATTAGTCGAAGAATTGTTGAAAATAGGTCATGAGTGAAGGAGGGATCGACCACATGAGACCATGGACATCCATGTGATTCCCAATTGCTCGTGTGAGCGTGCACCAGGGTTCTTAGTCGGAGAGTTGGTGAATGAATGATGATTAAGTGTCGGTTTCATCATTTATTGAATTATTGTTGGGTTCAGCATTATGTGATAAAACCTATGTATGCAAGATGGGACCAACCAATAGAGCATGGGCCCGGATCTTGGTGATCACGAGACTATCTGTTGTCCGTTTGAGCAATCCCCGGGTTGGTTGGAGAGAGTTTGGGCCCAATATGAGCAATTGAGCAAATTAGGTCAGAATTATGAGAACATATGGGACCGGATTTTTGCAAGCCCTAGGAATGACTCTTGTCGGTCATTAATGCATGCTCGTGTTACCATGGTGTTTGTGTCTCCGTACTGAGAGTTCTAGTATTTTCTGATGTGCGTTCGAGCAACATTGTGAATTTTCAGAAGAGTTTCATCTTGACTGAAATTCTTGATTTTTGTTGGAATGAGCATGTATGCTCAATTGATCAATATTTTGTAAATATTAAAATAAGAGTATTTCAACATTTAAAATTGTGTGAGAGGCTTGCCGGTCATGTGACCATGTTGGCTTTTGGATTTTCATGATTTGAGCAAAATTTGAGAAATTACGAAGAAATCATGATTTTTGCTCAAACCAAGGAGTTTCATGAATTTGAGGAAAATAATAATTATAAAAGACTAGGGATTGCAGGGTGTGGGACCGGCCATGTCTAGGGCATGGCCATCCGGCTATGTTGCCGATCCCGCACTCCTTTCCCTATTTTATAATATTATTTTTCATGAATCCGTGATGTTATGGAGAATCCATGATTTTTGCTGAAACAGAGGAGTTTCATGAATTTAGGGAATAATAATTATAAAGGCTAGGGATTGTGATGTGTGGGACCGGCCACGACTTTGGCATAGACGTCCGGCTGTGTTGCCCGGTCCCGCACACCTTTCCCTATTTTTTAATATTATTTTATTAAATCAAGAACAAGGAAAGATGCTAAATCAAGGAGTTTTTCGTGAGTTCATGAAAATAAAAAATAGGGCAAAATAATGGAAGAAGCATGGGGACCGGCCACGGTTAGGGCATGGCCGGCCGGTGGGCCCGGCCCTTGGGCGCTCATTATTTTATTAATATTTGTTGTTTTCTCCTGTTTGGCGTAGGATTCCTCATCTGTCCCTATTTTGGATGTTCGTTCGTGCATCCGGGTGCTTAGTCGTGCATCATTGTCGAGTACACTTACACCATCTTTGTGGGGCTTACTCAGTGTTGATCCAGAGGCCCGATTGTTGAGTATTTATTTCTAATCCATGGAATTCAGTGTAGAATAATTCATGAAATTAAACAATAAAAATGAATAGTTATTTATTATCAATTCATATGATCAGCTGTGGATTCGACCATGAACTCGGAATAATAAAACAGGTATTACCATTCCATGGGATTATGGATTCGACCATAAAATCAGATTAATAAAATTATCTATTGCCATTCCATGAGCTTCGTGAAATCGGAGTAATGAGATAATACAGTTGTTTATTTCCATTCTATGAGATCAAGCCGTGGATTCGATCATAGAATCAGAATAATTTTTATTGCCATTCCATGGGATCAGGACGTGGATTCGATCATGGAATCAGAGCAATTGTTATTGCCATTCCATGGGATCAGGTCGTGGATTCGACCATGGAATAAGAGCAATAATAGATTATTCTGGGAATTCAGTGGTGAACGTCACGGCAGAATTAATCTATGTGCATAGTCAGGAGACGGCTAATATCCTGAAGGCACTCTCAGATCTTATGGAGAACGCCCGAATCTATACACGTCGCTCTACATAGTCAGGATCGGTGAGTGTCACTGTCCTGAAGGCGTTGTTTCTCTCAATCTTACGGAGAACCTCCCAATCGTTCTTCTATGTAAAGGGGGATCACTCTCCTGTAGTCAGGGAACAGTGAGTATCACCGACGTCCTGAAGGCGTTAAGCCCTCTCAACAAACAATTATCTAGGAGGACCGCCCAATTCCATTATTCAACATAGAGGGCACAATGAAATGTCAAGGATCGAACGCTCAGCTAGTGGAGGCTTTTCGAAAGACATGTTCATCATGGCTTCGTAAAATATGAATCATCACATGCCTGAAGCCGTATCAAAAACATGCAGTATCATGATTTTACGGTTTTGACCTTTGTTGAAAATCCACCATCAGCAAATATTTACCGTAAGGAGTCCGGACGGTCGTGTGACCATTTGACTCTTTGGCATTTTGGACGTTTGAGCAAAACAGAAGAAATATAGAAAAATTAGTTTTTTTTCTCAAACGAAGGAATTTCATAAGATGGGGGAAGAAATAATAATAAAATAAGGAATTAGAGAAGTGTGGGACCGGCCACGACTAGGGCATGGCTGGCCGGCTAGTAGGCCCGGTCCCGTGACCCTCTTCCATATTTCATATTATTTTTTATCGTGTGAGGAAATATGGAGAAACTAAGAGTTTTGCTCGAACGATGGAGTTTTCTCGAATAAAGGAGTTTTCATGATATTAAGAAAAATAATAAAATAAGATAAAATAAAAGAAAGAGGTGTGGGACCGGCCACTGCGGCATGACTGGCCGGCCGGTGGGCCCGGTCTCCTAGGCGCCTCTTTCTTTTTTTCTTTTTATTTTTCTTCCCTATTTTACATAGGTTTCCTCGTTCGTTCATATTTTGAATGCTCGTTCGTGCATTTGGGTGCTCGTTTGTGCATTATTGTAAAGTACACTCGCACCATTTTCTCAGGGCTTACTCGGTGGTGGCCCCGATGCCCGTACGTTGAGTATTTATTACGAACCGATGGAATGCTGCTGGGAAAAGCCATGAATTCAAGTAACAAAATATTATAATGAGCGTAGAATATTTTCTAGGAATTCAATTGATTAATCTTGCGACTAGATATAATTAATTAATGGCTCTATACTAGCAGGAAAGCTGTCTAGGAGCATTATAATTATTCGAAAATCGAGGTATGAGCTAGTTCAAGCGTCATACTCGTTTTGAATGTTTATTCCTTATAGTCAGGGAACATTGCGACACCCTGAAGACGTTATTGCTCTATACTAGTGGTTGATTCATCTAGGAGCCTTCTAATCTTTAAGATGCCATACATATGTATTTTATATAGTTAGGGAACATTGCGACATCCTGAAGATGTTAACGCTCTATACTAGCATGCAATATGTTTAGGAGTCGTCCAATTGTTTTTGATTCAATATAGAAGTAAATACTGAAATTGTTCAGTTGATGAAATATGCTTAAAGCTCAGTTGAGACACTTTAATGATTGCATATTCATGCATACTCTGAGAGGTTTGTACGCTCAATCAGAGATCATGACAGGAGGTTTGTACGCTCGGTCAGGGATCATGACATGAGGTTTTACGCTCCGTCTGAATCCTAAATGCGTGCTTTGAGAGGTTTGTATGCTCAGTCAGAGACTGTGGCATGAGGTTTGTGGGCCCAGTCAGAAATATTAATTTCACATACGTGTCTGAAGCTAGGTCAAAAATATGCAAAATTATGATTTTACGATTTTATCCTTTTGTCAAAAATCCACCATCAACATTAAGTCCCCTCCTTAGTAAGGGACAATCCTGTTCCGCAGTAAGCACTGGATGGTGATTTTTTATAGGCATAAACGAACTAAGTAATTGAACTTAGTCGTAAAAAATGTTACCATAATTCTCGATTTGCTCCAATGATGTCACGTACAAGCAATATCTTGAACAATAATCCTAGTGGTAAGATAGAGAGTTGTTCAGAGAGCGTGGAATGATGAGACACCACTGATTTGGGTGGTGGAACGTCCAATTTGATGGGTTTAGCACTCTTCATCTTCCCTCATACGAGCAGGAGAACTTGCTGAAGCTTCACCCGCCTCTGACCGACGTAAGTTTTTTTTTTTTAAAGATGGATGTGCGTCTAGTAAAAAATTAATTTATAAATTTGAACTTTCACGAAAAGTTTTGCTTTAAGAATGAATGTTCGTTTGTATAAGAAAACTAACGATTATCCCTTGCATGAGTGAGATTTTTTTTTTTTTGAATAAACATGTGCCTAACGGAAAAATATTGTATATGAGCTTTCACGAAAATGAAATTTTATTTTTAATAAGTGAGATTTCACAAATGGGTTCTCGTTTCAAAGACGGACGCTCGTCCGAGAATTTTTTTTTCTTTTTTTTTTTACTCACGTGAGCTATTCACGTTTTAGAATTTTTTTGTAAAAATCAAGTTTTGATTTTTCGAATAGTTGTTGAAAATAGACAATTATCCATGGTGAAATAATGTCTTTATGTGAGCTTTCACAATTTTAGTTGAGACGTCTGTCCAAATTTTGAAAAACTGGTGGATGTTCACACAATAAAAATTTACGCCAATGTTCACGGTTTTATGAAAATCAAAATTTTATTTTTGAATAACGAATTTTGCTCATTTTTACAGGTTGAAGGAACGAGCAAGTTTGTTAAGTGTCAACCCTAATCACCACTGTTAGTGAAATTGTAAACAAGTAGGGGTTGAACTGTTACCATTTTAACGCGTGCTATTACCAACGTGTTTTTGACTTCACATTTTTCGTAACAGATAATGGTAGCTCCTGGTGATAACTACGTCACCGACTCCTCTGTGAAATACTCCAGAAATACCAAACCAAAGATGAGAAATTTTTGCAGATGTTCATGCAAGGGTAAATCGACCTTTCAACGAGCTAAGAGAGTTATACACGGCATGCCTCTCGATCATCTGAGAATAGTCCATGATAGAACTTATGCTTTCTTGGATTTACTGGATGTGGAAGAAAGGTAAAGACGTGCTGAGATATCCCAGAAGAAGAAGGATGAAGATGAAAATCTTAATGCTTATCGACGAAAATGACGTCAGCTTTAGAAGGAAAGACTAGCGGATGAGGATGAACCAAGATCTTTCGTTGAAGGTGTAACCTCTGATCCGGATGCAGATGAAGTCGAATCTTCATGGGGACCTGTTGGTCGTGAAGTTGAGCTCTATCCACCTGGTATGGAGGCTGAACGATTGACCAAGATTGATTTCCAAGCTGAATGCGAGGAAGAATGACTACTTAGATGCAACCTATGACGATCCCTAAGATCATCTCGAAGAGATTTCTGAGGAAAACTCTGAATATAATTCTGAAAAGGAACTTAAAGAAGATTTTGATCGTAAGGATGATGACGAATCTGACGATCAATTATCGTAGTAGTTGAACATCTCTTGATTTTTGTAGGTGTAGATGTTGCCTTGATTATTTCAGTATTTTTGCTTCATGAATATCAGAAACCTTGCTTGTATCTTTGCCTATGATCGAATGAAGTGGACGAACATCCATACGGAAAGATCACGATTCTTCTTCAGAATATTTTAGTTGATTCATCTAATTACTGTGAATTTTGGATATATTTTAATGGATATCCGTATGAAGAGAATCACCTGTCCTTACATTCTTCATCAATTGCTCCAAGCTGCCGCTTGGCGTAGGACAGTGTAAAATTTCGACAGACGATATTGCTGCAAAAACATCCATTTGCTTGCGTCTTTGAAACTTATGTAGCCGTCATGAAGAGATGTGCAGTATCACGGTGGCAGACTGTCAGTCCCTAGTATTATTGGGACCTTCTCTTCGTTCCTCCTCTTTATTATTTCTTATTTATATAAAGGTATATATATCGAGGATTAAAGACTTTGTAGAAATACCTAGGGGGCATCGCTCGACTGTGAGTGTTATGAATCCCATCTAGAAATTTCTGCTTGCATTCATCTGTTCTGGAAGTTGCTGAAACTTCATACGATGTTGGAATTTGATGCTTGACCCAAAATTTAGAAGCTAAGAGACTGAGGAATCATATGAAAAAGAATCCTTCAATTTGGAGATGTATAGGGAAGTTAATGACGTGTGTAAATTCATAACTTGTAATCCCGTGCAAATTTTCAGATTCAATAAACCTGAGTATGAGGCCATATATTTCTGCTCGTATGTATGATTGATGCGTCCTTTTGGTATGTTGTAGTAGAGACAGAGATGAACATATTTTGTCAAGGAAGCATTATCCCATTCCTCACTCATTAGTACGTTTTTGTAAACCCATGGCCTGAAGCGTGTTGTATCTCATTTGTAGAGGTGATGAGAACATCTTTTAGAAGACTTTGGCTTGTATTTTGTTGTGAAAGATTTGGGAAGACTTTCATGTTAACATGTTTTCATGTCTACACATATTGATATGAATCATTAGTGCTTGGAGAAGTCTGATTCATCGAGTAACACTTAAGAGAATGGATAGTTGATGAAGCCAGTCTTGAGGATGTTGCTCCTGAGACCGTTGTTGATGTTGAGATCACGATTCAATTTGCTCCATAGATCCTTTTTTGTGTTGAGACCTTGGAAGGAGTTGCTCTAGAGATCCTTGTTGATGCTGAGACAGTGGATTGAGTTGCTCCAGGAGTTGCTACAGATACCACAAAGACACAACCATGATTATCGACATGGTCCTTATCCTCCATCCAATGAGCCTTTATATTTACGAACTAATTGGTGAATTGAGCATCCCTAAGATGAATATCTACTAGGATTTCAACCCAAATTCTTTTAAATAGTGTGATTTTACTATGAAATGGATCTATCAGGGAATCAATGTTGTTGTGGTAGATAGCAGTGGCAGTCTCCATTCTTGTGTGGTTAGTGAGGAGAAAATGTTCCTTGGTCTTGCAAGTTTTCGGATGTAGAGAGGTTGACGTTTCATGACATCACATCAGGTTGCAATGACTTGTTATGTGGAATACATTTATTGAAATTGATCTGAATTCATCTTCCCAACCAGATCAAGTCCCCAAGTGCATCCCAGAGGTGTTCATCTTCTAAAAAAAAGATATATGTTGAAGGAGTTTGTGTCATCTATGGACTATGATATTGCATCTTCTTCAGAAGTCTTGTCATAGGGATAGTAAAGACTTAATGATAGTAGTTCAGTTACACTTTGATCGTCTTGGTATTGAATCAGTGTGTCATCGTCGACATAAGTTGTACTATTTGATTAGGTGTACATTTTGAAGTCTTCTGAAGAATATAACACTCAGATATGAGAGGTTTTTGACTTTAAGTTGGCCTTGAAGAAGTAGGTAATTGACAGTTGTAGGGATTTTGTTTTGGTTTGATAGATTCAATTACTTAATGCAAGTATTGCATATAGTTTTGGAGGAATTGAAAATAACGGATAAGTTAAGAAAATCCTAAGTGCTTCGAACCGTAGATGCTTGAGCGTTGAAGCGTCACATCCCTTAAGTGTCCAATATCTTAAGCTTGATCGTCTCGACCCTCAGTATCTTCTATGGATTCAGAATTCTTTTCGTTGTTTTAGTAGGATTCAACACTTATGCAGACATTAGAGATTTCTGATTTTGTAGCACACATGGACACTCCTGCAAGAATAATGGATAAATGCCTAAAGTGTTCTTTGTCATTGGACACCATCTTGATAATGATCATTCCAGTGAGGTGCTCTATTTGAAGAGGAGTCGGATTCGGCCACTTGGTAAAATACTATTAGAGCGTCTTGCAATAATAGAGTTTCTAGTAGCATTGAGTCCCCATGCTATGAAAGCATATGGGAGAATATACGACATAAACATGAGTGGAATGATACTTTCCAGAACGCGGAATCTCTTGACGAATGTCAATGCATCCTCTCCAGGTTCTTGCTTCGTCCCCATCAGAGTTTGAAGTTCGTCCAAGTACCATGATGATGAAGCGACCCCCCAAGTCATTTGGGTCAGGATTTTCTTCAATGGAGAGATGTGCAACTAGAGGTTCAATGGACATATTTTTCAATTCAGGTTGAGCCTATTCTCATCTTGATATGTTGTAGCTATAAGCATCTCTGGGTGCGCCTTCATGATCTCCGATTGAGATGGGAGCATGAGTAGTTTCTTGTCGAGTGATATCGGTTATCCTAATGGTTTTTAGTAGAATGATGTTGATGGCGGTGCCAGCATCGATCAACTCTTCCGAATCAATTTCCTTTGAGATGGACTGTGGTAAGCATTCCCCGGTCGTGTATCTCCTTGTATGTGGCTTGAGGTTCAGGGAATGTTTCCGGGATGGACAACGTCTGACAAGTTGTGATTTAGTGCTACAAACATGTCTTTCCTTTGTGCCTTTGGCATATATGTTCAACGAAGGATTGAACTGCTTCTTTAACAGGTTGTTCAAAGAGAGTGAAGGTCTTAGGATTCTCCATTTCTTCTTCAGTTAGATCTTTCCCGATGAATGTAAATTTGATTTCACCATCTTGAATCCAGACTTCCAGTAACTCGACCACTTATTCAATAAGAAGAGGGAATTTTGATTCTGCCTGATCATTCCCTATTTGTTGGTGTTGGGTCGAGGTTTGTGCATTTCAGGATTGGTTATCCTTTCTTCGCGCTTTCGGAGGAGCCTAAGATATTGAAGAAGCATGTTTGTGCTGTGGTGCCTCGTCTTTACTTTTGGTTCCTTTAGCAATAATGTTTGTGGAAGGTTGGAGATTGTATTGCTTATTGATCAGGCACCTGCTGCCTCGAGTCTCTCGTGATTCCTCGACTTTTGTAGCCTTTGCTTTCTCTAGTAAAGAAGTTCCAGTAGTTTCCGATCATTTGGTTTCTTCATGAAGATATGAGAAAGTATGGAATTTGATATTTTCCAATAGAGCTTTGTAGTCCGGGATCATTCCATGATGCATATATCTACAAGTAGTTTGTCGGTGACATTAGGATCATGATAATCCAAATCTTGGATTCCGAACCTTTTAATCCTTCCCAAATCAGAGAGAGTGACTTGTTTTGAAACAAAGAAGTACTTTCTGTAGAAATCGTTAATCATCTCTCCCCAACTAGCGATGCTTCCTGGTGTGATGTTATTGTACCAGATATATGCTCTTCTGTCAGAGACTTTGAAAATATCTTCAAACAGACGACATGGTTGTACTCATGCTCTTCTAGTGATTTTACGAAGCGAGAAACATGTTCTCGAGCATTGCTTGTTCCATCATACAGTGTAAATGTTGGAGAAGTGTAAACTTTTGGAAGAGGAACTTTTTGTATAACATAAAGATATGGAGGATGGTGACGATGGATAAATGATGTCTTGTCTTTTCCTCGATCCTCTAGAAATCGTTCAAAATCTTCACGAGTGATGAAACTCGTTGGTTCCTTGGATGATGAGCTATCTGTAGATTTGCGGACATCATCATCTTCCACAACATGGATTAAAGAGATTTCAGGATCAACAGTTGAGGGTTTTTCTTTAGCATTTCCTTTCTCTGACTGACATTGGGACTGAGTTTTCCCAGATGACATATTGTCTATAAGAGTTTCGATATAAGTGCACCACTCCTTCTGTGTTGCATTCATATATGTCTGATTCTTGGAGAGAACTTCCTAAACCTTCATGAGATCCGATATGGTAGGTGGATCTTCTATTAATTCTTCAGGAACTCCACAGAAAAGAGGATTGTTGCTTGTATCGGTATTAGTTTTAGCATCGACACCAGTATTGTTTGTTTGAGGGTTGGCATCAGTAGCACCACTTTTGGAAACGGGAAGAGTGACTGGAGTACCACCACTGTTGTTGTTGCTAGTGCTAGTATTGTTTAGGTTAGGATTTGTAACTGATCCTGACCTAAGATCAACCATCTTTGGAAGAATTGGGATTGCAACCGAGAGATTAATCTCCAATTTTGGTCGACAATCTGTTGATGGGGTAAAACTATTTGCTGATTTTTTAGGAAAGTGAAGAAACGAACATACGGGCGGAGACTCCTCGATCGATCAAATTGCTCAAACCTTTTTCAAACAAATGCACTATATGGGAGTACTTTGAGTTTGATAGATCAATTTGTATGACTCTATCTTAAACCAAGAAAATGGATGTTCCAGAGTCAATTCGGTCACAAAGAGGGAAGAGTCGATCTGTAGGAGGGAAGCTGAGGAGTGATGTGTGAGATCAATGATGATCAAAGGATTGAATGTGTTGTGGGTTTCTGCAAATTGATGAACTTTTGAGCTCGGATAAGTTTATATTCTGCTATGTTGAGAGTGATTATTCAGATGAAAATTCTTGTGATAATTCCCGTATATCTGAGATTATTCGTTCAGTCATGAATTCATAGACTTATTTATATTACAGGAATGTTGACACATTGATATCCAGTAAGTGTGACGGTTGCACGAGTGAAAGAGTTGGAAAGTGGAAAATCGCGGTTAAACCAGTTCTATGTCGTGCGGAGACTCGGTTGATCGTTCACCCACTACTTTGCTAACTTCTTGAACCGCTTGCACGACTTACTCACATTTCTCATCATGGGTGAACACACGTGCCATAGGCCACCAGACCAAAACCCTATTTAATATCCCACCATGTGAGATGATTGATGTCTCATGATAAATGAGTCTACAAGGCAGACGTGTATTTAATTAGTCAGTTATCGACTTGATTAGACGACAAGTCTTTGTATTTCTGAGTCGAGCATGATTGATGAATGCTCTAGGATTCATGGATTGAGCATGTCTATTGAGAAAGATGTATAGTTCTAGAAAGAATGTTGATAGTTGAATCAATATGACGAATATTGATAATCTGAGAAAATATTGCTCGTTTGATGAATTATTGAATATTGATAGTTGAATAAATATTTCTAGTCTGAGCAAATATTTCTCGTTTGAGCAAATATTGCCCGCTTGATGAATTATTGAATATTGATAGATGCATCAATATTGCTCGTCTGAGCAAATATTGTTCGTTTAATGATTATTGGTAACACGACCAAATAAAATATTAATTTAAAATATTGGCAGCTGGGCCGAATTTAATTAATTCTAATGTTGGTTTTTGGATCAACATAAAAAAATTGGTGTTTGAACCTGTTCAGAATGATGCTTTGCAGAGAATTTGATTCGAAACCCTAATTTTAATCGAATGCTGATCAATTGATGATTTACTAAAAATCAATGAGTGAGAGGGACTGGGTACATGGTACAAATGCTCGAATGAGCAAACAGCAAAGTCCTTTGCAGAGTTTGTGAAAGAATAATTAAATGCTGGTTTAATTTAGTTTTTTAGCCCAACCAACATTCACAACTTTCCTCTCAATCTAACTTCATCTAGTATCAGCAGCTCATACATTTTTTTTTGGTAAATCCAAAATGTATTAATAAATAACAATATGTACAAAAGAGATTAAAAGAAAAAGAGGTCAAGAGACCCCAAAAACTCATAAACTATTTGAATCTAAAATAAGACACATAAGGAGACTCAATAGAAGAAAGAATAATAGGTCTTCGAACATAATTCAGACCTTGTCCATTTCTTAATAAACAACTCCTTTTAGCCATGCCATCCACTACAAAATTCACTTCTCTATAAGTATGTTCGAAAGGAATTGAGTCATAAAAGTCTTGAATAATCTCCCAACGAAGCTTGATCATCCAAGGAACATTTGAATTAGAAAAATCAGTGACTGCACTTATTGAATCAGATCGAACAATAATATGCCTCATACCCCATTACACATCCTACTCGAGCCCCACAATAATGCCAAATAATTCAGCCATATAATTGTTAGCTATTCCAAGGCCATATAATTGCTGGTTTAATCATTTATTAAAATAGTGCTCGTCTGAGCATTAGGTAATAAAACCTAATTATGGAGAGATAAGAGACCAACCAAGGGGTATGAAACCGTCCCTTGGTGGTCGTGGAACCAACTGATGGTCGTTCGATCAAATTCCAAGTTATTTGGAAGGAGTTTGAGCCCAATATGAATTATATGAGATTAATTAAGTCAAAATTATGAAGATGTGTTGGACCGGATCCTTGCAAGCCAAAGGGCCGACCTTGGTCAGTCAGGGTAGCTTGCCCGTGTCACCATGTTGCTCGTGGCTCAATTATGAGAGTTTTGATATTTTATGACGCGCGTTCGAGCTATAGTAGTATTTTTCTTGAATTTTCAGAAGAGTTAGATCTTGACTGAAACTCTCAATTTTCTTGAATGTACAAGTAGTACTTTTCTCATGCGATCAATATTTTCCATAAGGAGTCCGGACGGTCGTGTGACCATTTGAATCTTTGGCATTTTGGACGTTTGAGCAAAACTGGAGAAATATAGAAAAATTAGGTTTTTTGCTCAAACGAAGGAATTTCATAAGATGAGGGAAGAAATGATAATAAAATAAGGAATTAGAAAAGTGTGGGATTGGCCATAGCTAGGGAATGTCCAGACGGCTAGTAGGCTCGGTCCCGTGGCACTCTTCCATATTTCATATTATTTTCCATAGTGTGAGTAAATATGGAGAAACTAAGAGTTTTGCTCGAATAAGGGAGTTTGCTCGAATGAGGGAGTTTTCATGAGATTAAGAAAAATAATAAAATAAGATAAAATAAAAAGAAAAGGCGTGGGACTGGCCACGACGGCATGACCGGCCGGCCGGTGGGCCCGATCCCCTAGGCGTCTCTTTATTATTATTATTATTTCTTCCCTATTTTGCATATGTTTCCTCGTTCATTCATATTTTGAATGCTCGTTCGTTCATTTTGGTTCTCGTTCGTGCATTTTTCTTAAGTACACTCGCACCATTTTCTCGGGGCTTACTCGGTGGTGGCCCAGATACCCGTACGTTGAATATTTATTACTAACCCATGGAATTCTACTGGGAAAAGACATGAATTGAAGTAACGAAATATTATAATGAACGTAGAATATTTTCTAGGAATTTAATTGATGAATCTTGTGAGTATAAATAATTAATTAATGGCTCTATACTAGCAGGAAAGCTATCTAGGAGCATTATAATTATTCGAAAACCGAGGTATGAGCTAGTTAAAGCATCAAACTCATTTTTAATTTTTTTTCTGTATAGTCAGGGAATATTGTGACATCCTGAAGATGTCATTGCTCTATACTAGTGGTTAATTCATCTAGGAGATGTCTAATCATTAAGATGTTATACATATGTATTCTATATAGTCAGGGAACATTGCGACATCCTAAAGACGTTAACACTTTATACTTGCATGAATATGTCTAGGAGCCGTGTAATCGTTTTTGATTCAATATAGAAGTAAATACTGAAATTTCTCAGTTGATGAAATATGTTGAAAGCTCAGTTAAGAGACTTTGATGATTTCATATTCATACGTGCTTTGAGAGGTTTGTACTCTCAGTCAGAGATCATGACATGAGGTTTGTACGCTCGGTCAGGTATCATGACATAAGGTTTGTACGCTCGGTATGAATCCTAAATGCGTGCTCTGAGAGGTTTGTACGCTCAGTCAGAGACCGTGACATGAGGCTTGTGCACCCAGCCGGAAATATGAATTTCACATACATGTCTAAAGCTAGGTCAGAAGCATCACTACCATCCGCTTTGAGATTGGTAGTTGAACCATTGGGGTTGAAGATGATAATCTGTCAGCTTTCTCAGTTCAGGAACTGAGTGTTGTAAATCGGGGATGCTACTTCAAGATTGGAAGAACTCGGCATCTTAAACTGGATCATAAGAAGATAATGATGTTCGATGCTAACTATCCTGCTATTGAGCATATTCTTCATATAATGATGATAGGTCAACGTAATGAATGACATCATTATCATAAATCCACGCTTATCCAAGTATCATGGGATATTTAGGTTCTTTCTCGATCGCAGGAAATTTGACTGTTGAGTGGAAGGGTCCTACTTTCAGATCTAAGTAGGTATACCCATATGTGCTAACGCGGTTTCTTTCAAAGTCTGTCATCACTGGATGATAGATGACCTTTCTTTGTTGGATCCTGATCGAGTCTTGAAAGGAACAACGTTGGCAGTAACACCTATGTTGATGAGATCCTATTTGAATTTTGAATCCTTGATGCGTGTTATAGAGCACAGTTGTGTCCTTCTTCTGCCATCATTTTTTCTTTGGTGAAATTGATGTTGTTCATTAAATGACCATCCATCATGATACTTTTGTCGCCTCCGGTGATGATGTATCAATCGTATGAATGATATTCGATTGAGTGTTCTAAGCATGTTCACACGCGTCTTTGGAGAAGAGCAAAAAAAAAAAAAAATCATATAAGCTTTTGATCGAGCATGTTACCTACTAATTTATTATACATAATGAAACTGTTGATATGAGAAGAGATGTAGATCGAGGAATTGGTCCCGCTAGAGGCTCCATGGAAAACTCACTTAGATCCGTCAACAATTTGTTCGAAAGATTGTAATTGGAATCATGAGCTGTTGAATTTGACCTAAGACCGACCATTTTTGAAGAAGTGAGCTTGCGACTGAGAGATCAATCTCCCACTATAGTTGCCAATTTGTTTACAGGTAAAAACGACTCACGTGTTTTCTGGTAAAAAAATGGTGGAGGCCTGTGCTCGCTGAAGCAGGTGCTCGAAGTTGCAAATTTTCTGAACCTTTAAACAAATGTAATGCACGGGAGTACTTTGAGTTTGAGAGACTAATATGTAGGACCCTGACCTAAACCAATACAATGGTGATTCCAGGTTAAATTTGGTCACAAGAGGAGGAGAATGGTCTATCTGTATGGAGGGAAGCTGAGATTGTGTGGAGATCAATAAAGATTGATCTATTGGTGATGATTCTCTATGTAGACGAAATAAATCTTCTGAAAGCATTTGATAACTTGATAATGATGAGTTTTGGTTCTTGTTATCAGATCATAGGTTCATAAACCTACTTATAGCAGCACATCAATCTCATGTAAGTGGTGACATTTGAAGGAAGTGGAAATATAGAGAAGTGTGAGATCATGTATAAACCACCTCCACGTTGCATGGATGACTTGGTTGATCCACCATCCACTTTCTATTTTATCTTTTAACTGCCATCACGACTTACCACAACTCACATCGTGCGTGTATCACACCGCACGTGTTATAGGCCGCCAGACCAAAACCCTGGTGATATCCCCCCATGTGACATGAATTGATGTCTCATGTGTGAGTGGTCAATATTTGACCTAAGACTATGATTCTTATGAACTGAACTGACGAAATTCAAGATTGTGATAGATAATGCATGGAATGTTGAAACAACAACATGCTCTGCAGACCATGAATGTTGAATTAGGTCATATCATTATGCTAGTTGAAGCAGTAATAATAGTCGAATGACTTAATGATGGTTTTCTGAGATTGCCGGATCAATCATAAACTATTATGTTGGTGCACTAATCACTTATGATTGAATGATCATAAAAGACCATTCTCGATCCATGTGTCATGAGTCAGGCGAATGACGAGGAGAGATTATAATATTAAAATAATGGTTGATAGACGAACCAAATGCTGGTTGATGAACCAATGAAATACTGATAGCTGGATCAGTATTAAATTATCAACTATTGATAGTTGAATCAAGATGAGAAATACTGCAACTCGAATATTGATAGCCGAATCATTATGAGCAATTAAATATTGATAGTTGAATCAATATTTCCAGAAATAGCGGTCCTGAACCTTGTTGGCCGTCACCCATTACTATTTGAAGCAATTATGCTACTTGACCGATGTAGCACTGATGGTCAGAGCAAGTATTGCTAGTCTGAGCAAATACTGCTAGATCCATGAATAATTGGTAATGAAACCAAATAAAATATTAATTAAAAACTGGTAGATGAACTGAATATTATTTAATTAATTAATTAAAATATTGATTGTTGGATTAATATTAAAATATTGGTGTTTAAACCTATTCAGAATTATACTAGACAGAGCATTCAGTTCAAAACCATAATTATGATCAATGGATAATTCAACTGATAATCGACCAATGGATGCGATAGGGACCACCTCTATGAGTGATGGACCGACCATGTAGTATATGGATGCTAGACTGAGCATTTACCAAACTCCTTTGCAGAGAAGTTAGTGAAAGGATGATTAATTGTTGTTTAATCATTACTAAAATTGTGCTTAACTAAAGCAATAGGTAGTAGTACCTAATTATGTAAAGATAGGACCGACCAATAGGTGTAGAACCGGCCCTTGGTGGTCATGGGACCATCTGATGGTGTGTGGATGACCATTCCCAGTTCCAGTAAGGAGTTTGAACCAAATATGGACTCTAGATGATTAATTAGGTCAAAAATAATCAAAAGAAGTGGGATCGGCTTTTTCAAGCCAAAGGGCCGGCCATGACCGGTCATGGTGGCATGCCCATGCCGTCATGCTCTCCGCGGACGAATCCTGAGAATTTTGGTATATTCTTGATAGTCCATCGAGAATTATTTTATCCTTGTATGAATAATTTGAGTTTAACTGAAACTCTTAATAGTGATGGAAGGATCACTATTAAAAATATTAAAAAAATATTATTTTAATATTTCTCATGATGGTAGAAGGACAAGTCATGATGGTTGCGGGATCACTTGTTTTGCTAGTCACATGATTCATGGAAAAATATGGAAGTTTCATGAGTTTTGATCAAAAGAGGAATACTTGAAATAGGAAACACCAAAATAATAATAAAATAATAGAGAAAGGGAAAGGATCCGACCAAACCGACGGCATGCCTAGCCGGCCTGTCGGTTGGCCAACCCACGTGGTTTCCTTTATTTTATTATTATTTATCTCTCTTCCTTTTCCTTCTTTGATCAGACTTCCAATCTTAGTTCTTCCATGGATGCTCCTTTGAGAATTATTACTAAATATACCCGTGCCTCTTGCTTGGGGATTACTCGGGGTCCCCCAAATACCCAAAAGGTAAATATCCATTACTTTCCATGGAATTCGACCGAGAAAATCCATGGATCCTGAGTAGGTGAATATCTTGGGTTTAATTGGTGTATAATTTCTAGGAATTTAATCCGATGAATACTGCGACTAGATTTAATTAATTTGTTTCTCTATACTAGCATGCAACATGTCCAAGAGCATATAGATATGATGTGATCAGCATCATATATTATTCTGGGTTAATTCCGACACCAGAGATGAATTCCGAATTCAAATAAAAATGTGCTGAGTCTTTCAACTTTAATCATGAAATACATGTAATATTAAAAGTGCGGCCTCAGAAACCTTAATATCTCTATCATACATCATTACCTCCATGGTATTACCAAACCGCGATTCACTTTGTGAAGATACAAATTTCTTATAATTTTGATACCGATTAGAGATATATAATTTTCTGATGTGATTTTACGAATATGACCTTCATCAAAAATCTACCATCAACAAGTCAGTAGCAGCGGGATGCTAGACTGGTAACTGTAGCATCTGGCCAATGCACTTGTGAATCATAACTCCCTCATTGAGCTAGTATCTCCAATGCTAGGAAGTGGCGTCCCTGCCACGAGAAAGCACCAGCTCCAGTAGACTGAGATAACAATAGTTCTGACAACTTCATCCATAATTCCTCATACGGAAACATTATGATCGGGTAAAAGCCCATGGTAATAAATAGTCATAGGAGAAAGATTGACCGTTGATGGTAGAAGCAGCAACAATCAGCTGATTTTCGTGGCACCTTCAACTTCCCAATAACTTCTTTCCATCAATTGGTCCACCCTGAATTTCTCAACTTCGGGACATACTAAACTATATGATCTCTCGAACTGGTGACATCTTTCCAGTTGGCGCTGCCAGGAGATTGAAGATTAGAGCAGGTATGATTTCTTCTAGTGATCTTATTAGGCAAAGAAAAGCAAAAATTGAAAGGATGACTCGAGAACTGAAGTTGAAGAAAGGTGCTCTACAAGAGATGCTGGATGTGTTTTCTGTGAAATATGCGCTTAGTTGATTTCCCTTGAATGCTTTTATTCTTTGTTAAGAATTCTTTTCTTAGGTATTTTAGAAGACGAGACGTTCCTTTATAGTTTGATTTGGTTTTGAACAAGTAGGTGATTATTTTCGAAAGAATGGTAATTTTTGTTTTGTGAACAAAATGATGCTTCGCTTGGCTAATAGACTGAAATCCTAACTGTGAATGCAAATTTGTGCAAACATTTTTGAGGAATTACAAACATTGCATGATAACAAAGGAAATACTAGGAAAATGATAATATAACGTTTTAGGCACTAACAGGTTTGAGCCACCTAGCGTGTATTACTACTCCTTCCATCTTGTCTGTACCAATGAGCTTGCGGTATCCACCTATATGATTTATGCAACTAGGTAAGGCTCCTTCTCATCTTCCAAGAGACTCAGTGCAGCATGTTGAGCATTGCAGTAATCCTTAACACCCTATCCCCATCATGAAAAGGATTTGGGTTTTGTACTGCTACTTGACCACCAGACTTTTTATCCTCAATCAAGACTGTTTCTAAATATTTGATAAAATATTGAAAGGGACTAGCTTCCCCTCCATATCGCCTATTCGCAGATGGGTTGATAATTGGATCAAGTCCCCAGTTTTGATGAGATAAGGAATAGCCAGCTGTAAAAGAAGTTGTTCAATAACACTTACTTGCATGCGGAACCTCTGGATGTATGATCTTGCATTTTTCTCGAGGAAGATGCTTTACATATGCTAATTGATGATACTCCAAAAACATGTAGTCTTTAGGATCTGATGGCTTGTTGGAAATTCTCTGAGATGTATACATTAGTAAAGGAGACACTTCTAGTCTATCCTTGTTGTTATGAATCCACGAGAGTCCCAGAATCATGTCATAGTTTGGATGTTCCCTTCGTAGTCCCTGACTATAGTTGGATAATGAGTAGCTTCTCACTTTGGAATCCCTGCATCCTTTAGAGTCTGGATAGTGACAACATTGAGATCAGTGCCTTCATCAATTAGCGTCTTTCCAAACTCAACATATCCAACGTAAATAGTGGTTAAGAGTCCCCAGTCGTACAGGCCAATCATGTCTTCCAGAAGAGACTTAGGCTTATGATATTTTTCATCAATCGAAGGTAGTCTCTTGCCCGATATAGCACAATTTGGAGCAGCAAAGATATCTTAACGTTGTGCCTTGGAGAAATAGATAATTTCACATACATGCTCTATCGTTGACTGCACAGTTTTGTAGACGGAATCCCCAAAAAGCATGCAGTAGCTTCTAATAGGAAGAGGGTATCTATGTACTCTTTCAGTTCTTAGTTGAAGTTCCCATGAGTCGATCTTCTCCTTGAAGATGCGCTACAATATTTTGCAGTAACTTGTAGGATGGTTGACAAACCTATGGAGGTGGCAATACTTGGGATCTTCCATTTCTTGCTTGGTTGGAGGACGTATAATAGGAGGTAGCTTGATGATGCCATCTTGTATCCATACCTCCAAGAGTTCAATCACCTCTTCCATTGGAAAAGGAAAAATCCTGGAATGATGGGGTCTCGTTTGACCTATGTAAAATGGGAGTCGTACGTTTATATTTTGATAGTTATTTCCCGGAAGCCTACTATTTCTACCCTTACTAGTGGTTGATTGAAGGTTGAATCTTTTATTGGAAGGACGCATGCTTTTCTGAACATCTTTACGAGCTGCTTCATTCTGGGATGGTTCATATCGAATGAGTAAAGCAGCAGTGGATCTCTTAGCAGCTTCCGATTCAATATGGGAATACATATTTCCAAGAATGATCCTTATAATCGAATCACCCTTTCATCGCAAGGACTCAGATGAGAACGTGATAAATCCCACGAGTATTCTTTCTGAGTTTGAGGAAACATCTCTTGATTTTCATGAGCATACAAGTTAGGTTGGTGGTTACCTTTCCGTTCAGGGTGAGTGTAAACTTCATTTTCCTCGTTAGGAATATGAATCTTGGAAGAAGGACTACTACCATCAGTATTGATCCAAAATGAATTGTTGGTAGCATTTTCCTCGGAATGAATACATGTTGGTTCCTTCGATAGTTGATCCGTGAGGACTTTCAAAAGTGTGAATACTTCGTCATGTGTTTTGAAAATAATAGCATGATTCCTAATAATATCATTCAGGATTTTCATCAAATCGTGAATAGTTATTGAATATTGAGAATCCATAGCCTCAACAAGGGTTTGAAATGAAAGAACAGATTCATGAATAATATGTAAGGTATTGTCGGTGTTGGGAGAAGTAAAATTGGGATTGAGGGTTTCTGAACCATTCTAAGATCAACCATCTTGAGAAATTGAGAAAATCGAAAATAAAATTAAGAAAATTGGGAAATTGGTTTTGCAACCGAGAGATTAATCTCCCACTGTGGTCGCCAATTTGTAGTAGGGTAAAAACTGATTCCGAGGAAAAGAGTGAAAGTGGGTAGGTTAATGAGAAATGAGTCTAAACCTTAAAAAAATGTACTGCACATAAGTACTTTATATTCGAGAGATCAATCTGTACAATTCTGGACTAAACCAAGAAATGGTCATTCCAATCTTGCTTTAGTCACAAAATGAAGGAGAAGGTTTGATCTTAGGGAGGGAAGAAGACAAGGCGTTGAGATCATATACAGGCTCCATAAGATGTGACTGTTTATGACTTGTCTCAGAAAATAAAACTTGCTTCGTAAAAAATGGAAGCCGTCAGTTCTCTGGAAATTTTGTATATCGTTGATTGAATAGATTAAAAATCTATTTATATCAAGTCATAGTCGAACACCCTGATCTAATAGAAAGTGGAAATAGTTGAGTAGTGAAGAGGTGGAGATCGTGTAAAAGTGGTGAGAACCATGTCCCTATTGTGAAGATAAGATTGGTCGGTTTTATATCCACTACTCCTCTACTTATGTCAACTGTTCGCCTCTCCTGACACTTTATCATAATGGGCGTGTTGCATGCCGCATGATGTACATTGCCAGACCAATACCTTAATGAACATCCCCCAGTTTGTGACATGTTTGATGTCTCGAGTATTTTGGTAGAGAGTGGCTCTTAGTCTTGTATTACTAAGACGTGCCTGTTTGTATGGTAAAGTCCACATGATGTGGATCAAGTACCGTTACGACTAATAATGAGAGGTGTGATAGCTGCTGAGTAACCCCACCACCATGACATGTGAGAAGTGGTCATGAATAATGGAAGGATGAGTGCGTGATTATTCAATAACTAATATATTCTATGAGTCTTGTATGTAAAATCTAAAAGTAAAGAAATATTTCGATCAATCACGCGCAAGCTAGGCAGCAGGTGGTCATACGTGACAAGTCAAGTCGTGAGAATGGGACTTGCCATGAGTAGTACTCAAAAATAGTACATGGTGCTTTTAGGTTAAATAATTAGATAATTATTAAATCGATATCTTAAAAATATTGTTTCTAAACGATGCATGTAAAGCATCGTTTTTAAGCAAGCAACTCAAAATATTCGATGCGTATGAAGCATCGTTGTATAGAGCCATCTCGAGTTAGTCGCGGTTTTCACGGTCTTAAAAGGAGTGTGGTCGTCTTTGTTTGATCGACCATTTGAGGGATATACATGCAGTCAATGGACGATGTGATTGGCCTATTGAGGAGAAGGATGACCAGTACCAATCTCAGCATATCATTGGTCGCCTAAGATTGAATTTAAACCGACCAAATTGGCTAGTCAAACCTAACGGCCAAGAACAATTAAGACTGCCGTAAACAGTCTTTGACCTAATTAATACCCTTTTCAAGAAGCTCGACTAACCTATTTTGGGAGATGATTCGGATCAAAGCAGGTAGGATAGGAGCGACTTGATTGCCTAAAATAGTAGAGTCCCCCCCATGTAGCTATCATGGAGCTGTCTATGTCATGTTAAGAGAGAGCCAAGCTTGTTAAATTAACCAGCCAAGTCGTGTGGTCGTGATCATTCTGCGACTGACTTGGACGACCTAGATTTAATCCTTTATATAAAGAAGTGGTTCAACTAGCCTAATTTGGCCAATGATTTGGAGCGAAGTAGGTAAGCTAGGAGAGATATGATTGGTCGAGGCAGTAGATGGGTGGTCGATCATCACAACATCATCCTACTTGCCGAGCTTGTAAGGGCTTAAGTTATCTTACAGATCCGGCCAAGTAGTGTGGTCGTGATCAATTTGCGACCGACTTGGGCGGCCAAGATCCATTTTATTAAGAAATATAAGCAGCGATGGAACCAGGAATTTGTGTCCGGGTGGGCTAATTGTTTTTTTTCGTACACCCAAATTATAACAATCTAAATGCTAAAATTAAAATACAGTGATAAAAGCACTGCATGTTGCTTATCATTTTCTATATAGTAAGGTTTAGCTGAGTGACAATATTTTAAATTACGAAGACAACATATATAATAAAAAATAAATATTATTATCTGGAATGCGGCCGAAGGCTGCCCGAATTTTTGAACTTTTACAATGTTACTTCTACATCTTTGTATGGTTTTCAAATCAGTTCATGAAATTAAAAGCCGATACATCAGAACATTTAAATGTCAATTTTTTGTCAAAAGAAAATGGGGAAAATATTATGTAATAGATTTTGATATTTGGGCTAATTTTTAGTTTACGTACGCATGGACCAAGTTTTAGTAAATATTTGGAAACAACATGGGCTGGATAGATCAAATTGTGATGGAGTGGGAGTAAATTTCACCGTTGAATTTAATTTCTAAGCACTAACCAAAACAAAAGAGGATACAAAAGTTTAAAAGAAAAAAAAAAGGCAACATAACAATTAAATTGGGAAGAAGTCATTTGAATATGTCATACTAATGGACTAATGAAAATTTTTACTCCGGGCTAATCTATAGTTATATGAATATGTTGACCCTCTCCTCCGTCACTGGTGCTTTAGATCCAAGTTTTAACCTAAAAACTAAAAAGAAATGCAAGATGAGAAGTAAAAAAGGTTAGAGGGAGTCAACATAAGACTAGTTTACTTGTATGTTTTTATATACATAGAGTTATTAGTGGGATACGTGGCGTGTGGTTTTTTCATTTTTGTATAGATAGATAGTTTATTTTGGGCTAACTATAATTTTGACCTGGGCTTTTTCATTTTTTTCTTACGAATAGGCTGGCTAAAAATGAGTTTCTAGTAAATTTTTTTTTTTGGGGGGGGGCTGCAGCCTGGGTAAGCCACCCCCTAGTACCATCCCTGAATATAAGTGTTTCGACCATCCTACTTCCATTAACAATTTAAAGTGGAGTTTGTAGCGTAGAAGCGATATGATTGCTCGATAGGAAAGAAGAGCGCGTGGGAGATAATATAGAGCATGCTCGACCGGCCGTAGGAGGCGTGGAGCATGCTAAATTGGCCATCCAAGTAGCACGACCGATAGGAGTCGAGATATCATGCATGCTAGGAGTATGCTAAATTGGCCGTCACGGTTTTCTCTTTTCTTTTAATTTCCGACTTTCCTAGGAATTTACACCCTTCGGCCACAAGATAATTGATTCCTGGCTTGTTTGGGCTTAGTCCCGACCAATAGGAGTCGAGATATCATGCATGCTCCATTTTTAGGGAAATAATCCAATTTTGTGAGTTGACACAAAATTAGGTCAAAAATTAAATTTTGTTTATTGACACAAAATTAATCAATCTTGGAGAATTTTGTATGTTAACACAAAATCACTAATTTTTCAATCTTACGAGTAGCGTGGCACTGGTCTTATTGACACACGCTTCTGATCAAGTACCTTCATGCATATCTTAATTCAGACATAAATCCATGTTACTCAACTAAGAATGAACATGAACGTCAAGTCAATATTAAGAGTTCAGCTAAGAACATAACATTAAATAAATACTCAATTGGCTCTATACTAGTGAGTAATTCATCTAGGAGCTTGGGATTTCATGATAAAATATTAGAACACCTGGTGTTATTACAACATGCACCAATATTGTTCTGATAATTATACATATGTATATAAGTTGACCTATTTTTGGCATAAATAGGTCATGGGGAGGTTCGAACCCATGACCTATTGTGTCATAAAAATGAAACTAATCAATTGACGAAATTTTGTTCAATCTAAACCTCATACATGGCATTTGTGATTGAAAATTAGAATTGCGTCCAACAACCTACATGGGATGGGCGGCAATGATGGAGTCAAAAATTGATATTGAGGAGGCCTATTTTTTTTTTTAAAGAAACATGTAAACTTTGGTGGACTAAACCATAAATATATATGGACAAAGTACTATTTATAAATAAACTAAAAAAATTATGTAGTTATTAAAAATTTAAGGGGTTAAAGCCAGGTTAGTCAACCCTTAGCTCCACCACTAGGTGGTGGTGGATAAAAAAGTGGATTCATATGGTTTTATGGTGGTGGTGGGTATTGGTGAACAAAAACATATTATGTAATTACATAACGCCACAAAATGAATAATGTTATATTATAAAGTATAAAATGTGGTCGATCATTCTAATGTTAAAATAAGCTATATAAAACACATGTTCATTTAAAAATAAATTGGTGCAATCAATTGCCATGTTATGTAATAACTAAACGAATGACACGAATCAAGATAAAAACATATGAAATTATTTATTATTGATTTGTTTATGTAAAGAGTGGTCAGGATTTGTCCTTGGCAAAGATAAATTTACCATTGGGGTTTTGTTCAACTTAAGCATTTTTAAACGTTTTATTAATTAGTGTCTCATTGATTGTTCATAATTATTAATTAAATTTCTATTATAAATGTCCCTTTAATAATCTAACATAAATAGATAATTTTATCGATAAATAATTTTACTAAAAACTATATTAATTCTAATGGTGGTAGTGAAAGTAGGGTTAGTATAAGCGGTGGCGGGTGTTTATGAATGGTGGAGGCGGTAACATTACTATTGGTGGAAGAAATAGTGGCGGTGGATGGTATTTATGGTGATGGGTGTTGGTAATAGTAGTGTATAATAATAGTTTTTGCTTTTTAGTGAGTTTTATTGACCAAGTAAAAAAATAATCTTCACAAAACATGCAACATTGTATTGTGAAAGATGTAATTGGTTGTTTTTAGAACAATTGATAAGGACAAAAACCAAATATTTCGAGGATGATACCGGAACGTATAAGACAATATGATCATGGTTGTTCGATCGCCCGTATTATATAAAGGAAATTTGTGTACCCGCGTAAGAGAACAGTATCGCTCTCTTAAATACTATTACTTTCTTTTTCCTGAAAGACCATCAATGTCGAGTTGTTTCGCGACAACTACCTACAAATACAACAA
The DNA here is from genome assembly GCA_023529315.1 of Papaver bracteatum. Lineage (NCBI taxonomy): Eukaryota > Viridiplantae > Streptophyta > Magnoliopsida > Ranunculales > Papaveraceae > Papaver > Papaver bracteatum. The sequence goes on from JAJJWX010001467.1 coordinate 1,922,328, forward strand.
CTTTCACTCAATTCCCGATATAAAACCTTATTGATCGGGAAAATGTATTTGCATTCTAAAATATTTGTTTGAAAATTATGTTTGTTCATCAAAATCATCATAAAAAACTCTAAATCATAAATCTAAATTTCGCCTCCGATGTATATAGAATATTTTTTATATTTTACATTCTCAAATCATACGACCTCTTGATGACAAATCAACAATATCAAATTACGGATCAAAATGTATAGGTTTCATTCACTAGGTTAGAAGGTAGAGTAGACACAGATGGGTAGATCACACAAAGCAGAACATGACTGAGAATACTTCAATAATTTGGTCAATAAATAAGGTCAAAAATTTAAAATTAACTTTCTATAGGAATAATTAGATCGGCTTCGATAGGAGCTGACTAAAATATGGATTAATAATAATTTTCACGTAAGATAATTGCAAAACATAGTTTGGCTAACTCTGCCTATGTAAAGAGTGGTCAATATTTGTCCTTCTTCAATTGCTATGTTATGTGAGAAGAAGGTGATATCTAAGATTGAGGTATAATTCAAATCAATTAGATTCATACCATTTACAACTGGATGCCTCGAAAAAAATTAACGTGTTGTTATTATTATTACATGCAAGGGATACATTGACCAAACTTGCGCAAATAGCTCACTTCGCAAATGATTGGTGTTACATGTACTGTCTAGAATGCAACGAGGAATTTGAGGAAACAAGGCACCAGAAGCAGTGTCCGGAGTATTTTTGATATAGTAACTTGGACTCGATGTAATACTTATGTTTTTTTTTTTTTTTAGTTTTTTCCGCAATCTATTTATTTAAGAAAAATAAACACTGTAAATACATAACATCAACAAATATTAGACAGATTACATTTGACAACAATGTCTACTGATGATCCGGAAACGGAAAAAGAAAGGAATTGTTGTAGAAGAATTGTTTGGATATACAACGGATTACTTGATACGAATGAAATAGGTATAACTATTTCGATTCTGAAATCACATAAAGTTCATAGTAGAAGATGACATCAAGTTTAAAGTTAGTAACAAACATAATATGGCTAACTAAAATGTTAAAAACAAACAAGATATATAAACTTAGAAAGCCGTGGGACTTGAAGAGGCCAATTTTGAAAACTACAATATTAGAAAGCAACGATCCACAATACAATTTTTTTTTATATAAATATTCAATGTAGAATATGTCAGCTTTTGGTAAAGGATCTTTTGACAATCTATTAATTTGAAATAGGATCAGGGAGCACAATATTTGTTCAAGGTTCTTTATGAGGTAATGTGTGGCTAGATTGTATTCCAAGTGAAGGTAGGAACATACGGAAGTGACAAAATGTCAATGACTTTTGAAGTTACCAAATCCATCGTTAAGATGAATTGCTGGGCACAATACTTTGTTGAAGATTTAATGGCAGAGGTTCGCATATATACAATCCCTTCAAAAAGGTAATGGGTACACATTTTAAACATTGTCATCTAATGGGTGTTGAAAAATTATAGGAAAATCATGTCACATTGGATAGTTTGTATCATTCTTTCGATACAAAAAAATACTATTTTCTGCCTATTTGGAGGATCGACAACATGACCATGATAGATGAGTCAGCTGGAGCGAAATAGGAGCATGTGGAGACTTTTATGGACGATATTGATTAGTTGATTTCATTGAGATGAGCGCTGCTGACGACATATTTCCAAAAAATATTTAAACTTCCATGTTCATGTAGAGCTTTATCTCATTATAAGCAATGAACCTAAATAAAAAAAGTGTCTGGAAGTTAAGATTATATTTCTTTCGTTTGAGCAAATCTCCGGCGGTAAAATATTAAATGAAAAAAAAAAGAAAAAAAGAGAGGAAAATCCCAACTATTTTTATGACAAACACATATTAAATCATAAGGAGTTGATAAGTATTCGGACACAAATTATACGATATATTAAAAATGAACCAACATCATGTCTCGTGCCGTTACGGCACGAGTTAAGGGCTAGTAAATAATATAACAACACCAACTAGCCATCCCATAAAAATAATAATGGGTAATGGATAGGGTTCATCTTCTTTTTTTAAGATGGAAGAGGACAAGCATTGAACGACAATAACGATAGGATATGATGACTCGAGCCATAATGGGTTAACACCAATGCAGAAAACAAGAAATACCGAAAGAAGCTAGTGATCGGCTTAGTAACCTTCTTGATGTAGACCGAGGCATGTAGAACTCTGATGTAGAAATTGAAAGAGCATCTTTATTTATAGTTTTCAAATACCAAGGGTTTCTTAGAATTCAATCTAGGTAACTTTGGAACCAAGCAAACACTTTTCGGTTTTGAAAATACAATAGAAGAATATACACTATGGACCGGTACTGGAACCGTGTATAATGACTTGTTCGGTTTGACAAGAATGTCGACGAACTAAAAGCAATATGATGTTAATTAAACACCTAAAAATTTAATCATGATGCATACACATAAGTGTTTGAGTAATCAATGAAGTCTTATAAGTGTTTGAGAGAGTTCTAAAAATGCGAAACATATTAAAAAAAAAATAAGTATTTGAGTATCTGCTAAAATCTTCAGGGACGGTTGATACAACGGTTCATGAACCGTAATACTTGTTCACGAGTCAGGGTGCAACGGTTCGTGAACAAGGTTAGCCAACCCTACAAAACTACCGAACTTAGTTGACTACGTTTCGGAAACCGGGTTGGCCAACTGCTAGCCTAAAATACCCACTTCAAGAATTCAGTTCACAACGGTTCGTGAAATGTTCCCAACTGAACTCGTGGTTTGCAAACTGGTTCGCCAACCTTCGTGTATTTATGAAAATCAGATATCTTTCGCAAACCTACCTTGAACAGAAATATCAGTTATTTCTGAATTTCTGTCTTATGATGTTTGCAACATTCCCAAGTGATAAAATCATTTTCTTGTGCAATTTTCAGTTGATCCACAAATTAATTTACAAACAATAAATTGTTTAGAACTAATATTGTTAAGGACCGTTGAACATCTTTGTTAAATCATATTTCGAGATTTTTAACAAGACAAGCTTGAATCGAAACTTCTTCATTGTAAATCTACCAGAAGTCATACGAAATCGTCTCAACAGATAGAATGGTAAGATAGTGAGTAAAATAGAATGGTCCTGTCTTCAATACCTGGACAGAAGTTCTCCAAATGTCTTCATCGATCTTCAGTTTTAGAGGGTGATGTCTGATACTCAACTACCAAATTTTATTCTAGTCTAAGACTAAGTGTTGATGGTGATTTTTAGCTTAGGGAGAAAACCATAAAATCCCATTTCTGCCTTCATTCTGCAAAGAAAATGAGCAACGTGCTAAAACCTAATGAGTGCCAATGACTCTCTCTATCGAATATGTATAGCTATATTTATGAGCTTCAGTCGGTTGAATTCAGAAAATATATATGTGCATACATAATTTATATTTACTGCACAACTCAGTACCTACATGTATGAAAATTATTTGAATAATATTGGTGCATGTTGCAATACTCCCAGATATTCTATAATTTTATTGTATTAAAAGTCAAGCTCCTAGTCGCATTATTCATCAATACAGAGGCTGTCGAGTATTTATTTTTGTATTGTGTTCCTAGTTGAACTCTTAATACTGACATGATGTTTATGTTCATTCTCAGCTGAATAGCATGAATTTCCTGGAATATCTAAATTAAGATATGCATGAAAGGCGCCACAAGTCATGCCAACAAGAGCAGATATGCTACATGTAAGTGTAGCCAAAAAAATAATTGTTTTGTTAAATGTGCAAAATACATCTAATTTACTCAATTTTGTGTTAATACACGAAATTTAATTATTTGACCTAATTTTGTGTCAATTCAAAAAAAATATGATTTTTTTCCCTAAAAATGGAGCATGTAGGATATCTTGATTCATATTGGTCGAGACTCAACCTAGGAAAGCTAGGAATAAGCCTATCATGTGGCCGGTGGGTGCATGACCATGCCACTGACTAGGTCAGTCAGGGGTGGGTGCATGACTGTGCCACTTGGCTGATCGATATACCCTATCTCACGCCTCCCATGGCCGACCGGCCATGCTCCATGTTTACCACCTAGCGCCCCTCTTTTACATCGATCAATCAGATTGCTCCTAGCCTACATGATCCGCCCTAAATCGTTGATCAAAGTAGGTTGTTCGAACAACTTATTTTCTTAAGAATTAAATCTTGGCCGCCCAAGACAGTCGCAAAGTCATCACGGCCACCCATCTTGACCATCCAATCCAACATGCTACATGCCTTCCATGGTGGACTGAGCATGCTCCATGTTAGCTATCGCATGCTCCTCTTCTTGACCAACCAATAAGATCTCTCTTAGCCTACATCCTTTGATCTCAGTAGCCGACTAAAGTAGGCTAGTCGATCTGTTTGGTTTAATTAAGAAATTATATGTTAGACGTTTAGAACAGTCATAAAATTATCACGACCATCTAACTTGGCCGATTGATTTTTCTAACCTAAAATCTTACATTCTCGGCAATCAAGGTGCTTTTGCGACTACCGGTCACCCACCTATTATCTCGACCAATTTGATTTCTCGCAGCCTACGTGTTTTGTTCCCAATTGTTGGCCAAAGTAAGCTGGTCGAGCTTCTTAAATTTTATTAAACATTGGATATGGTCTGTCCAAGTCAATCTCAGAATCATCACGGCCACTCAAATTGGCCGGTCGATTTGGATGACCTAACGCCTCCCATGTTCGACCGATCGGGTGTGATGGTGATCACCGCCGACCCTTCTACATTCTTATCCAATAGTCATACTCCTAACCTACATGGTTCCAAACTAATATCTAGCCAAAGTAGGCTAGTCGAGCTGTTTATAAAGGGCTTAATTAGGTGTCCATGGAAGTCTTAATTCATCTTGACCTTCTGGCTTAACTAGCTAATTAGTCTGACCTAGATTAAATATAATCATAAGCAACCAATGAGGTGCCATGACTTCTACCAGTCGACCCTCTACCCAATTGGCCAACCGTGTTGTCCATGGCTTACATGTGCGACAAATAATGATCGATCAAAGAGGGCCGGTCATGCTCATTAAAATTATAATATTTAAAAAAAAAAAAAACTTGACCGTATAAGTCGCACATGACAAGTCTTTTACACTTAAATTTTAAGGATTTTACGTCGGTTGCAAATTGCTTCATTATTATCGATACACTACATGTATTGCTTTTGAATAAAATCTAATAATGATACATTTCATGTATCAGTTTTGTTCAGAAACCTAATAACGACCAAGTGGAGAGATCCATTCCTGTTGATGGTAGATTTTCAACAAAGATCAAAACTGTGAAATCATGATACTGCATGTTTCTGATACGTCTTCAGGAATGTGATGATTCATATTTTACGAAGCCATGATGAACATGTCTTTCGAAAAGCCTCCATTAGCTGAGCATTCGATCCATGACATTTCATTGTGCCCTCTATGTAGAATAATGGAATTGGGCGGTCCTCCTACATGATTGTTTGTTGAGAGGGCTTAACTCCTTCAGGACGTCGGTGATACTCACTATTCCCTGACTATAGGAGAGAGACCCCCCTCTACATATAAGAACGATTAGTCGGTTATCTGTAAGATTGAGAGCAACAACACCTTCAGGACAGTGACACTCACTGATCCTGATTATGTAGAGCGACCGTGTATAGATTCGGGTGTTTTCCGTAATATCTGAGAGCGCCTTTAGGATATTAGCCGTCTCCTGACTATGCACATAGATTAATTCTGATGTGACATTCACCACTGAATTCCCAGAATAGTCTACTATTGCTCCTATTCCATGGTCGAATCCACGGCTCGATCCCATGGAATGGCAATAACAATTGCTCCGATTACATGGTCGAATCCACGACCTGATCCCATGGAATGGCAATAAAATTTTTTCCGATTCTATGATCGAATCCACAGCTTGATCTCACAGAATGGCACAATAAACAACCGTATTATCTCATTACTCCGATTTCACGAATCTCATGGAATGGTAATAGATAATTTTATTACTCCGATTTTATGGTCGAATCCACGATTACATGGAATGGTAATGCCTATTTTATTATTCCGAGTTCATGGTCGAATCCACAGCTGATCCTATGAATTGATAGTAAATAACTACTCATTTTTATTGTTCAATTTCATGAATTATTTTACACTGAATTCCATGGATTAGCAATAAATACTCAACAACCGGGCATCTGGATCATCACTGAGTAAGCCCCCACAAAAATGGTGTAAGTGTAATCGACAATAATGCACGACTGAGCACCCGGATGCACGAACGAGCATCCAAAATATGGACAGATGAGGAATCCTACGTAAAACAGGATAAAACAACAAATATTAATAAAATAATAAGGAGCGCCCAGGGCCCACCGGTCGGCCGGCCATGCCCTAGCCATGGACGGTCACCATGCTTCTTCCATTATTTTGCTATATTTTGTTATTTTCATGAACTCATGAAAAATTCCTTGATTTTAGCAACTTTCCTTGTTTTTGCAAAATTCATTAATTCTCAACAACTTCATGGATTCATGAAAAAAATATATTATAAAATAGGAAAAGGTGTGCGGGACCGGAAAACATAGCCGGCCGGCCATGTCCTAGCCGTGGCCGGTCCCACACCTCACAATGCCTAGCTTTTTATAATTATTATTCCCTAAACTCATGAAACTCCTCCGTTTCAACAAAACTCATGGATTCTCCATAGCATCATGGTTTCATGAAAAATAATAATATAAAATTAGGAAAGTGTTGAGGTACCGGGCAACATAGTCGGCCGGCCATGACCTAGCCGTGGCCGGTCCCACGTCTTGCAATCTTAAGTCTTTTATAATTATTATTTTCCTAAATTCATGAAACTCCTTGGTTTGAGCAAAAATCATGGTTTCGTCATAACTTCTCAAATTTTGCTCAAATCGCGAAAAACCAAAAGCCAACATGGTCACACGACCGGCTAGCCTCTCACGACAATTTTAAATGTTAAAATACTCATATTTTAATATTTACAAAATATTGATCAATTGATCATACATGCTCTTTCCAACAAAAATCAAGAATTTCAGTCAAGATGAAACTCTTCCGAAAATTCACAATGTTGCTCGAACGAACATCAGAAAATACTGAAACTCTCAGTACGGAGACGCGGACAAAACGACAACATGTGCATGCCTTAATGACCGGCCAGAGTCATTTCTAGGGCTTGCACAAAGACGGTCCCACATGTTTTCATAATTCTGACCTAATTTGCTCAATTGCTCATATTGGCCCCAAATTCTCTCTAACCAACCTGGGGATTGCTCAAACAGAAAACAGCTGGTCCCGTGACCACCAAGATCCGTTCCCATGCTCTCTTGGTTGGTCCCATCTTTCATACCTAGGTTTTATCATCTAATACTGAACCCAGCAATATTTTAGTAAATGATGAAACCAGAACTTAATCATCATTCCTTCACAAATTCCCCAACTGAGAACCCTGGTACACGCTCACTCGAGCTATTGGGCATCACATAGACGTCCATGGTCTCATGTGGTTGGTCCCTCCTTTGCTCATGACCTATTTTCAGCAATTCGTCGACTAATGAGCAATTCGTCAAAAATTAGGGTTTTCGAACAAACGCTCAACAAATCATTATTCTGAGCAAGTTTGAAAACAAAATAAATTCATATTGATCCATAGGGATTAATTGTATAATATTTGGTAATCTACCAATATTTTAATATTTTATTGGGTCACGCCACCAATAAATATTTCGTCGAATTGAGCAACGTTTGCTCAATTGCTCAAATATTGATCCAGCTATCAATATTTAATAATTTGTCAGTATTTTTTCGAATTGGGAAATACTTGCTCAGTTGCTCGTAAAATTCTTAATATTCAGTAATTCGTAGAATTGAGCAATATTGGCTCGGTTGCTCGAATATTGATCCAAATTATCAATATTCAGTGATTTATCAATATTTCGTCAAATCGAGCAATACTTGCTCAGTTGCTCGATCCACTATCAATATCAACATTCAGTAATTTATTGGTAATTCATCGAATTGAGCAATACTTGCTTAATTGCTCATCCAACTATTAGTAATTCGTCGAATTGAGCAAAAGTTGCTCATACGCCCGAATTTACAAAAACTATACACAAGTAATATCAACACAAGGACTAACATGTCCAAGTCCATGAATCACTGAGCATTCGCCGATAATGCTCAATTCAACAAAACCTAGGCTCATTTCCTAATCAGTCAACCACTGACAAACTAAATACACCTCTGTCATGCAAACTCCACGATTCGAGAGATATAAATCACGTCAAATTGGGGGATAACAATTAGGGCTTTGGTCTGGCGGCCTACAACACGTATATTCATCCACGACGAGAAATGTGCATAATTTGTGTAAACAGTTGAAGGATTTAGCAAAGTAGTGGGTGCACGATCCGTCAAGTCTCCACACGACTTGGAACTGATTTTACCACGATCTTCCACTTTCCCACTCTTCCACTCATGAAACCGTCACACTTATATGGGTCAAGGTGTTTACAACTCTGACAATATAAATAAGTCTCTGAATCCATGATTGAGGACAACGAATGATCACTAGATATTAGCAATCGTCCACACAGAATTTCTCGAGTAACTACTCTCAAGAATTCATCAATCCATCAGAACTTATTCAAACTCAACAGTTCACCAATTATTGCAGAAACCTTCAACATATCCACAATCCTTGATCATCATTGATCCCATACAATTCTCAGCTTTCCTTCTACAGATCAACTCATCTCCCTCTTTGCGGACGAATTGACTCTGGAACGGCCATTGACTTGGTTTAGGCCGAAGTCCTACATATTGATCTCTCGAATCTAATCACTCCATTTACAGTGCATCTGTGTGAGGTTGATCAGTTTGCTCGGTTCGAGGAGTCTCGACATGCTCGACTCTTTACTTTCCCAAAAAACCAGCGAACAGTTTTCCCCATCTACAGATTGGGGACCACAGTGGGATATTAATCTCTCGGTTGTAATCCCAAACTTTCACAAAATGGTTGATCTTAGGTCAGGCTTAGTTACAAATCCTAACCCAAACAATGCTAGCACTAGCAACAATGGTGGTACTCCAAAAACTACTCATTCTTCCAACATCGATGCTGGTGATACCACTCCTCCGCAAACCAAAATCAGAGACAATCCTCTATTCGGAAGGTTTCTTGAAGAAATCAGAAGAAATTCACCTACCATAGGTGATCTCATGAAGGTGCTAGAAATTCATGCCAAAAATCATATTGACATGGATAACACTCAGAAGGTTCTGTGCAATTATCTCAAAACTCTCACTGACAAGATGTCAGAGAAAGCTCAGAAGAAAGGAAAAGCCAAAGAAATATCTCTGGTTGCTGATCTTGAAGTCACTTCGATCCTTGTAGTAGATGATGATGAAGTGCACAAAGCTGCAGATAACCCACCAACAAAGGAACCTATAGGCTTCATCACTCGTAAGGACCTGGAACGCTTTATGGAGGATCGAGGAAAAGACAAAGCATCATCTGTTCATCGTCATCAACCTCCACATCCTGCTTCTATGCAAAGAATTCCTTTCCCGAAGGTCTACACTTTCCTAACATTCATGTTGTACAACGGAACAGGGAACGCTCAAGAACACGTCTCTCGATTCCTGAAGGCACTAGGAGAGCACGAGCACAACCATGTCATCCGTCTGAAGAATTCTCGAAATATCTGACAGGCCGAGCATACACCTGGTACAACAACATTGCACCTGGGAGCATCGCTAGTTGGGGAAAAATGGTTAATGCCTTCTACATGAAATACTTCTTCATCTCAGAGCATATTACTCTCTCCGACTTAGGAAGAATATCTCAGAACATCAATGAATATCCCAACGATTATGTAAATAGGTCCAGGGTCCAAGATTTGGATTGTCATGACCCGAATGTCACTGAACAACAACTGGTGGACTTGTGCATCAATGAAATGATCCTGGTCTATAGATCCTAGTTGGGAAATCTCTGGTTCCATAATTTATCAGAGCTTCATGAAGCAGCCAAACGATCAGAGACTACTGCGCCTGCTTTATTGGAAAGAGTAAAGTTTGCAAGGTGGAGAAAACTCGAAGCAGCCGACGTCTAGTCAACAATCAGTATAATCTTCAGCCTTTAACAAACGTTGTTGTTGCCGAAAGGAATGAAAGGAAAGCTGAGACACAGCATCAGATCGCTTCTCCAACATCCCAGGCTCTTCTGAAGGCGCGAAGAAAATATAACCAATTCTGAAATGCAAAAACCTATACCCGACATCAACGAACGGGAAATAATCAGACAGACTCAAACTTCTCTCTTATCATAAAGGAGTGATCAAGGTACTATAATTTTGGGTTCAAGATGGTGAAATCATATTGTCGTTCATCAGGAGAGAGCCAACTGAAGAAGGAATGGAGAATCCCAGGTACTGCCTTCATAGGTTCATCTATCATCCAACAAGTAACTGCAATATTTTGAAGCACATCTTCAAAGAGACAGTTGATCCACAATAGATTAAAATGGGGACTGAAGGATTACACAAGAATCCTCTCCCAGTCGGAACCTTTACACTACCTGAACAACCAGTCAAAGAAGCAGTTCAATCGTTGATCGAGCATATATGTGAAATTTGCTCTATCTGTCTAAGTCACAAAGGAAAGACATGTTCATAGCACCGAATTACATTGTGTAAGACATCTGTCCATCCCGAAAATACTCCTTGAACCTTGTTCCACAGACAAGAAGATGCACGACTGGGGACTTCTTACCAACGTCCATCTCATAGGAAATGAATTTGGAAGAATATTGATCAATGCTGACATCGCCATCAACAACATTCCCTGAAAACCCTCAAATTTGCAGGCATCATTCGATAAAAATCTACTCGTGATCCCATCTCAATGAGAGATCATGAAGGAACGCTCGGAGATGCATATGGTTTCATCACTCTCAAAATGAAAGTTCGCTCAACCTGGATGAAAACCAAGTTTCACATAATCAGGAAGATTCAGGATATGACATGTTCTTCAGAAAAGCGTGGATCCACGCTGAAAAGATGGCTACTGACAAAGCGCCTTTGGTTGCACACCTCTCCAACGAAGAAAGTTCTGATCTAGAAGATTTGGCGGACATTCCGTGATCAGAGCACTTGGGGAAATTTCAAACTTTGACGAGGTTAAAGAAAGAACCTGCAAAAGATGCATAGACATTTATCAAGAGGTTCCGCACTCAGGAAAATATCATTTTTTTCATGTTTGTGGCATTTATTTCCTCACATGCTATCCTAGCATATGGACTCAATTCTGATGTAAACTCCGCAAGACGTTGTGAATGGTAGCTTAACCACATTAGTATTTTACCAAGTGGTTGAATCTGACATTTATCTAAATCGAGCATTGAGACATTCATTACTGAGATAATGTCCAAGCATGGCAAGGAATACTTTGGGCATTTCTCTATAGCCTTGCAGGAGTGTCCATGTGTGCCAAAAAATCAGAAAGCTCTATGTATACACAAGTGTTAAATCCCACTATCGTAGGAAAAGGAATGCTGAATCGACAGAATATACTCGGGGTCGAGACGATCAAGCCTAAGATATTCAAATCTTAAACGATACGACGCTTCAACGCTCAAGCATCTAAGAAGTGTTTACTTTTCTCTAAATCGAGCATTGAGACATTCATTACTGAGATAATGTCCAAGCATGGCAAGGAACACTTTGGGCGTTTCTCCGTAGCCTTGCAGGAGTGTCCATGTGTGCCACAAAATCAGAAAGCTCTATGTCTGCACAAGTGTTGAATCCCACTACTGTAGGGAAAGTAATGCTGAATCAATAGAAGATACTCGGGGTCGAGACGATTAAGCCTAAGACATTCAAAGCTTAAATGATATGACGCTTCAATGCTCAAGCATCTAAGAAGTCTTCAAATTGTACTCCCAATCAAAGAGTACACCTTCGATAATAGCGCCTCTAGCTTCAGCACAAATATCTCGGCGATGACACACTGAAAGTAAAAATGAACTACAATCGCTGAGTCTTCACTGTCTCCATGACAAGAATCCTGAAGCAGATGTAACATCATTCATCCATCGATGGCACGAATTCCTTCAACATGCACTGGGGAATTGATCTTACTAGACAAGACTCAAGACATAGCAAGTCATTGCAACCTGATGCGATAAAAACTTTATCAACAAAATTTCTCTACATCACGAACCTTGCACGACTAAGGAACATCTCTCTTCACTGATCACACCTGGAATGGAGACCGCTGCTGCTATATGCCGCAACAACGTCGACTCACTGAAGAAACCAGTTCACAATAAAGTCATACTGATCATGAGAATTCGGGTTGTACTCCCAGTACACCTACATCTTAGCAACTCCGACCATAATATCGGCATCAACGAGGATATGTGGAGGAACTCCATTCATGGTCTCAACATCAACAAGAATTTATGGAGATAATTCAATCATGATTTCAGCATTGAAATAGTCTCAGACATGAAAATATGTTCACATGAAAGTCTTCCCAAAGCTTTCATGACAGGTGAGCACAAGCCAAAGACTTCTACAAGATGTTGTCATCATCTCTGCAAATGAGATACATCACACTTCAGGCCATTGGTTTACAAAAACGTACTGATGGTGAGGAATGGGATAATGCTTCATCAACAAAAGATGTTCATCTATGCCTCTTATAAAACATGCCAAAAGGGCGCATCAATCGGATGTACGAGCATAAATATATGGCCTTTACCGTCAGGTCTACGAAATCTGAAAGTTTGTAAGGGATTACAAATGTGGACGCTTTGTTGGCTGAACTATACAACTCCAAATTGAGTGATTCTTCTCTCATGTGATAAGTCAGACTCTTATCTTCAAAAGTTGGGGTCAAGCATCGAATTCCGACGTCGTATGAGGTTCATACAGCTTCCAGAGCTTACAACATGCGAGCAGAAATTCTTAGACGGGATTCATAACTTTCACAGTCGATCGGTGTCCACCAAGTCTTTCCACTAAGAACTTCATCAAGGTACCTCCAACTTCGACTACCTAGGTTTTTACATCAATTTTTCTACCTGGGTCCTCTATCCAAGTCTTGCCAGAAGAAGAGGAGACAAAAATGAGAGATTTAACAAAATACTGGAGACTAGCGGTCCACTGATTATGACGATCAGTTTCACAGTCCAAGACCCGTGACGCTAGACTCTCATGTGCTAATCATTCATCATGAAAGGAATTCTACCACCGGGACATGAAACCATGGTCATTACATTACCCCCTCTTGAGAGCAACATCAGCTATGGTCCCGTGACCAGGTTTCTGAAGTAATGTTTCTACTACTGACAGAAGATGGCACTGCAAGCACCACCATGATCATGTATCAATCAAGGGTTCCTGATCTCAAATGAATCAATGACATAAAAATCCTTCACCAACCGTTTGAGACGCGAGCAAATGGTCTGAAGACGTAATGGGGGCGTTTTCCAACAAGCTTGTCTGAGATGATTTTTTACTGTCATGCACAAAGAGGCGATCTGGGATCAATTGGTAAAGAATATATGGATAGGTCGTATACCATTCTCTTCGTATGGATGTCCACTACAACATATCCAAAACTCACAGCAATTGGAGAAACGAGCGAAGAGTTGTGGCCAAAATATTGGACCACATGCCAGCTGAAAATTTTCTGAAGGTCTCCTGGAAGTTTACTGTTTCATCGATTTCGACCCCTAAACGTGCTCAAAACTTAAAATATTCCTTTAAAAAGCTTGGAAATTTTCTGGGCATAAGGATACATGGGTATATCGCGAAAATATGATATCATATGAATATTTTACGGCGTTTTTGCTAAAAGGCTAAGTTCTGAATTTTCTGGTGACGTATTTCGGTAAAAAAATTCACTTATTCATGAGAATATTCATTCATTCATCAACAAATCAGCATTTTCATACTTCTATGAAGAACATATATGATAGGTACTTACTGGAGTAGTCCCTAAAGTGCTCAAAGGACCGGAATTTCCAACATCACCATTGGAAACATCACTGCTTTCACTCGGTTTCGAAATCCGGGGTTTTCTTCTTCACCATCCCCCGAAGACGAATGGGAATCATCAGTAATCCCTCATTCCATGGAAATCTCCTCCTGAATACATCAATAACAATTAGTGGTATTTCATTCAAGGAGTGCCATGAACGATTATACGAAGAGGTACTTACATCGAATTCTTCTTTGGCGCTCGATTTAGAAATTATTTGTTCAGCAACAATGAATTGAAGACCGTCAAGGCTCGATGGAGCAAAAGTTCTGAAACAAAGTAAAAAACATTGGTTTCATAATCCTAATTGCACGAACAAGAAAAAGTCATGATATAAGGAGCGCTAACAACTCACCAAAGAGACAGTCGGGGAATTTACAGTGATCGATATCATTCTATGATCCTTATTTCTGGATTCTCCACTCCGAAGACTTACTACTATTTCTGGGTAATCCACATCAATCGAACAAGGATCCATTTGTCGAGATGCTCTCGATATTATATTCCTCCATCAGATACTTCCCGTGCATTACTGATACTAATTAATCAGGAGTACAACTCAGTGTGAAGGAATTCTCACCATCACTTAGAGGTCCCAGAAGCACCATTTCTTGAAGCTGTATCTATAGAAATATCATATCTGGAAGTATCATCTTGGGAAGTATCATTATGGGAATCAGTCATTATTGAAAATTTGTTGTGACGTCCATACAATCGTAAACAGGTAAGAGTTAAGAGTGGTCCCGTGACCACCAAGAGCCGGTTCCATGCTCTCTTGGTTGGTCCCATCTTTCATACCTAGGCTTTATCATCTAATACTGAACCCATCAATATTTTAGTAAATAATAAAACCGGAACTTAATCATCATTCCTTCACCAACTCTCCAACTGAGAACCCTGGTGCACGCTCACTTGAGCTATTGGGCATCACATGGACGTCCATGGTCTCATGTGGTCGGTCCCTCCTTTGCTCATGACCTATTTTCAGCAATTCGGCAAAAATTAGGGTTTTCGAACAAACGCTCAACAAATCAGTATTCTGAGCAAGTTCGAACACCAAATAAATTCATGTTGATCCACGAGGATTAATTGTATAATATTTGGTAATCTACCAATATTTTAATATTTTATTGGGTCACGCCACCAATAAATATTTCTTTGAATTGAGAAACATTTGCTCAATTGCTCAAATATTGATCCAGCTATCAATATTTAATAATTTGCCAGTATTTTTTCGAATTGGGAAATACTTGCTCAGTTGCTCGTCAAATTCTTAATATTCAGTAATTCGTCAAATTGAGCAATACTGGCTCGGTTGCTCGAATATTGATCCAAATTATAAATATTCAGTGATTTATCAGTATTTCGTCGAATAGAGCAATACTTTCTCAGTTGCTCGATCCACTATCAATATTAAGTAATTTATCGGTAATTCGTCGAATTGAGCAATACTTGCTTAATTTCTCATCCAACAATTAGTAATTCGTCGAATCGATCAAAACTTGCTCATACGCCCGAATTTACAATAACTATACGGGAGTAATATCAACCCAAGGACTAACACGTCTAAGTCCATGAATCACTGAGCATTCTTCGATAATGCTCTATTCAACAAAACCTAGGCTCATTTCCTAATCAGTCAACCACTGACAAACTAAATACACGTATGTCATGCAGACTCTACGATTCATGAGACATCAATCACGTCAAATTGGGGGATAACAATTAGGGTTTTGGTCTGGCGGCCTACAGCACGTAGATTCATCCACGACGAGAAATGTGCGTAATTTGTATAAACGGTTGAAGGAGTTAGCAAAGTAGTGGGTACATGATCCGTCAAGTTTCCACATGACTTGGAACTGACTTTACCACGATCTTCCACTTGCCCACTCTTTCTCTCATGAAACCGTCACACTTACAAGAGTCAAGGTGTTCACAACTCTGACAATATAAATAAGTCTCTGAATCCATGATTGAGGACAACGAATGATCACTAGCTATCAGCATTCGTCCACAAAGAATTTCTCGAGTAACTACTCTCAAGAATTCATCAATCCATCAGAACTTATTTGAACTCAACAGTTCACCAATTATTGCAGAACCTTCAACACATCCATAATCCTTGATCATCATTGATCCAACACAATCCTCATCTCCCCTCCTACAGATCAACCCATCTCCCTCTTTGCGGATAAATTGACTCTGAAACGGCCATTGACTTGGTTTAGGACGGAGTCCTACAGATTGATCTCTCGAATCTAAGCACTCCCTTTGCCGTTCATCTGTGTGAGGTTGAGCAGTTTGCTCGGTTCTAGGAGTCTCGACACGCTCGACTCTTCACTTTCCCAAAAAAATAGCGAACCATTTTTCCCCCTCTACAACTCTTACCAAGCAATAGGAGATTCGAATTTCCACCATATACATGTCACATAACTCACATATGATTGGTTGAAACTCGCATATCCGACATGCACGATTAATACCACATATTTAGTAATTAAACAATCACGTCTTCTTATCCACCTCTCTTAACTACTTTTCAGTCAAGGAGAGTTGTTAGAATAATCACGTTTCATA
Organism: Papaver bracteatum; assembly: GCA_023529315.1. Classification (NCBI taxonomy): domain Eukaryota; kingdom Viridiplantae; phylum Streptophyta; class Magnoliopsida; order Ranunculales; family Papaveraceae; genus Papaver; species Papaver bracteatum. The sequence goes on from JAJJWX010001467.1 coordinate 1,939,050, forward strand.
ACACAACTTGTCGACCTAGTCATACAGGTAAGTCTAGTCGAGCAAGTCGACTTCTTTTATAACATTTCACTCGAGATATCAAACATGTCATAAATGGGGGATATTCATCAGGGTATTGGTTTGGCAGCCTACAGCATGCGGTGTGCAACACACCCATTATGAGAAAGTGACAGGAAGAGCAATAAGTTGATAAATAGAGGAGTAATGGGTGAACAAACCATCCAGTTCTCCCTTGGCATTAGGGACACGGTTTTTACCACTTCATACGATCTCCACTACTTCACTATTCCACAACTCCCACTTCCTATGAGATCAAGGTGTTTGACTATGACTTGATATAAATATATTTTTAATCTATCCAATAAAGAACCAACACAAGTATCGAGAATATACAGAGAACATACAGCTTACCATTTTTGAAACAAGTTTCATTTTATGAGATAAGTCATAAACAACCACACCTTACAGAATCTATCTCGCTGATCTCACCATATCTCTTCTTCTCTCCCTAAGATCAACCCTTCTCCTTCATTTTGTGATAGAAATAAGACCAGAACAAACTTTTCTTGGTTTAGGACAGAACTGTACAGATAGAATCATTAGTAAACTTGACTTCTCACATGGACTAATAGTCAATCGGGTACTAATAGAATCATTAGTAAACTTGATCGTGCTATTATTAATACTGATTGGCTTGCGAAATTTGAGAATTGGCGGTGTAAATCTCTTCATAGGGAATTTTTCGACCCACTCTCTTGGGTTATCCTTTTGATGTTCCAAGGCCTAAGAGAGCTCCGTTTCGTATTCAGGAGATGTGGTTATTGCATGAGGATTTTCTTTGTATGGTTAGTGATTGTTGAAATATGCCGGATCATGGTTCTCTTGATTTCATATTTACTTATAAACTCAAGAGACTTAAGGGGGTGATAAAGGAGTGGAATCTCCTGGTTTTTGATAATATTCATTCTCGGTTGAAGCAAGATCAGTTGAGGTTTGAATCTGCAGATTTTTTTCCGGATGAGGATCCAAGTGGCGTTACCAAGCTTAATCTTATGAAGGATGCTATGGCTAAGCTTAGTGAGACTCGGCTTCAACACAACACCATGCTTAAGAAAAAGGCAAGAAATCAGTGGCTTGTGGAGGGTTCAAGCAATTTTACTTTCTTCCATAATAGCATTCTCATTCGCAGAAGCTCTAATACTATTTCTGAATTAGTAGATAGTGATGGACATACTATCTCTGATTATGATCAGTTGCGTGACCATATTGTGCAGTTCTATGAAGAAAAATTTAATGGCCATGGAACTGATATTGATGCTAGCTTATTTGATTATGATAATTTTAGTATTTCTGATGATCAAAGTCTTGCCATGGACATAATTCCAACTCCTGATGAAATCAAACAAGCAGTTTTTGAATTTGGAGATGACATTGCACCGGGGCCAGATGGTTTTTCTGGTTGTTTCTATCATCATTGCTGGGATATTATTCAAGATAACTTGATTAAGGATGTTATGTTTTGTTGTAGTACTTGTCATATTCCTAATGGGGTGAACTCAAGTCTTATCATTTTACTTCCAAAGGTAAGAGGTGCAAATACTCTTCGTAATTTTCGACCTATTGGCCTTAGTAATTTTTTCTTTAACTTTTTTACTAAGATCCTTGCTACTAGACTTGGTAGTGTTTTGGATAATCATGTTTCTGAGGAACAAGTAGCCTTTATGAAGGGTCGTAATATTCATGAAAACATCAGTTTGACTTCAGAAATGGTTAATGAACTTCACATCAAGCGTAATAATGGCAGCATTGGCCTTAAGCTTGATATTTCTCAGGCATTTGACACGGTGAGTTGGTCTTTTGTGATGGAAGTTTTTCTCCGGTATGGTTTCTTTGAACATTGGTTCTCTTGGATTCTTAATATTTTAAATTCTGCTAGAATCTCTATTCTTTTGAATGGCATTCTGGAGGGTTATTTCAAAATTAATAGAGGTTTACGTCAAGGAGACCCCCTTTCTCCTTTGATTTTTGTCTTGATTGAGGATGTTCTCAGCAGAAATATTATGAAGCTTTTTCTAGAAAAAAATATGTCTCATATGGTTACAAGAGGTGGTATTTCCCCTACTCATCTCTTCTTTGCTGATGACATTATGATTTTTGCAAGGGAAACCTTAAGATTCTTCATAATCTGGTGGATTTATTGGGTAAGTATCAAGCAGCTTCTGGCCAAACTGTGTGTAGGCAAAAAAGAAAGATTTATTATGGTAGAGGCTCTTTGAGTATACAGACCTATCTTGCTAATTACTTGGGTATGAGTGTTGCCATTTTTCCTGATAGGTATTTGGGAGTTCAAATTATGCTTGGAACTGTTAGATATCATCATATTTCTGGAGTTGTTGAGAAGATTAAAACTCAACATGCTGGTTGGAAAGGTTTTTTATTATCTTTTCATGATCGTATTGTGCTTGTTAAATCGGTTATTTCTAGTTATTCTATTCACAACATGGGTATTTACAAATGGCCGCGCAAATTTATTTTGCAATGTGAAAGAGCAATTAGGAATTTTATTTGGACTGGTGACTCTAATGTTAGTCATGTTATGGTTGTGGCTTATGATAAAATATGTTGCCCTTTTGAGGAGGGGGGGTCTGGGTTTAACTCGTATGGCTACTATGAAAATGATCTTCTCATGAAGCTTTGGTGGAAAATTCACACTTCAAAGAATAAATGGGTTGGATTTCTTCGTGCAAGGTTTTTTGGTAGGAATGATTGCATCAAGGCGAATGGTTTAAAATCTTCTATTTTGCCGGGTATTAAAAAAAGTGTATAAGATTGTTGAATCTAATACTAAAGTGCTGCTAGGTGATGGTAGAGATACTTCTCTTTATTATGATGTCTGGTTTTCAAATAGATGTATTGTTGATATCCTTAACGATTATACTTTGGATAGAACCACGTTGGTTAGTGTTATTTTGATTGAAGGATGATGGAAGATTCCTGTTGAACATTTGGATCACATGGTAACTTCTGGTCTTGATGTTAATCAGTTGCCTACTCCTTTGGAAGGTGGGGATTCACGTATTTGGATGCCTGAACTCAAGGGGAACTTTACTATAAGTTCAGCTCGAGATTTAATTCGCCAGAAGTATAATGATTTTGCAGGTGCGTCTCTTTTATGGAGGAAGAAAGTGTATACTGCCTTAAGTTCCCAGAATTGGAAGTTTCTTCGTGATGCTTGCGCTACTTATATGACATAATCCAAAGCAGGTTTAAAATTCAACTTGCAAGTCGTTGTAGCCTATGTGGTGTGGCGGAAGAGACTATTGATCATGTCCTTTTCCATTGCACCTTTTCTGGCCGTGCTTGGAACTGGATTGCTGATATTCTTGATTTAATGCCTAATGCTAACCCTGTGCTATCTTGAAAAACAGCTAAGGGAAGAAGTGCTATGATCCGTGACTTGTGGCTTCTTGCTAACCTTGTCATCAGGTCAGAGCTATGGGCTGTGGAGAACAAGGCAGTATTCCAACATCAATAACCTAACTGAAACGTTTTCTTCAGGCGTGTTTTGAAGTTAATCCAAGAGTTTGCTGTCAGAATTAAAGGGTTCATGCGAAACAGTGTTGTTGATGTTGTTATTATTGATTTCTTCCGCGTGAATCATAGAAAAGTGAAGCCTTTTCAACCTGTTGAATGCTTTTGGGAACCTCCAGAAGAGAATGAATTTCAACTTTGATGTGATGGGGCGGCAAAAGGGAATCCAGGTGTTGCCTGTGCTAGTGTGGTTGCACGTGATGTGAACTTTTCAGTCCTAGGAGCTATGTCTATTGGCCTTGGAGTTACTACAAATTACTTGGCGGAACTATATGGCATTATTGTGGGTATGGAGTGGGCTGTAAGATGGGGAATGAGATGCATTTGCATTAGGTATGATTCCTATGGTATTATTGAAGCTTTGAAGAGTGCTAATATTCCTTGGTTTGCTCGACAAAGGTGGGTAGCAGTTTGTAGACACTATGATGCAATAAGGTTTATTCATACCTATAGGGAGCCGAATTTCTCTGCCGATTCTATGGCAAATAGGGGATGTCTACTTAATGAAGAGGAAGGTTTACATTATGATGGAAAACCAATTTTTTCAATTTCAGTTGAACACCCTAATGTTGCTTATTATAGATTAAAATAGTTTACAAGTTTTTGGGGTTGCTATGACCTCTTTTCTTGTAAATTATTCTTTGTAAATTTGTTATCTATTAATACAAAATTTTGACTTATAAAAAAAAAAAAAAAAAAAAAACAGAACTGTACAAATTGATCTCGAATCTAAAGTACTCCTGTGCAGTACATTTGTTTAGGTTCTAGACTCGTTTCTCATTGACCTACCCACTTTTACAATTTTTCAGAATCATTTTTTACCCCACTAAAAATTGGTGACCACAGTGGGATATTGTTAAAGCATAGATCGGTTGAACTTACCAAGCGTTGGTATGTCAAGTTTAGTTGTCATATTTTAGTATCAAAACTCATCTAGAGTCGTTTGATTAAATACTAGAGTCAACTTCGTTTAGGTTAGACTAGAATGTCTAAAAATATTGACACATACAAGTATTACTCTGAAGACCTGAAGAATGTGAAGAAGTGGCAAACAACAATGATGACATCATCCTTCCACTTGAGGTTAGTAATATTGACTTGAAATGTTTCATTCCTAACATATTTATCAAGTCATGCGATATTGAAAACATAACTGCGAAGCTGTATATACTATACATATTGTATAATACTCTAGTGATGTGACATGATCATAGTATTATGGAATTAGACTATGAAGTATAACGCCTAACTTTTGAACTTCGTAGATATGACATCGACATAATCTTGTATATATTTTTATGATTATGTGAATGGGTTATGGTGAAGATTTCATCCCAGGAAATAATGTTTTACATTTGTTTAAAGGAAGTACATTCATGAACTTGTTTTCGTGAATCGAAAGGGAAATCATTACACTACACCAAAAACCCTATTTTGCCACGTTTATTTTCGTTGCTAATAATTTCAGCAACGCTTATGTGCGTTGCCCACACGGCGTCACAAATTTTTGGCAACGTTTACTTACGTTGCTGAATTTAATTAAAGCAACGTTTCAGACGTTACATTATCCGTTGCTTAAATTAGACTTAATGCAACGTATAATATAATTTAAGCAATGTTATATACGTTGCGAAATATGTTATCAGAATAAAAAAAAATATAAAATCTTTATTAGTATATATTCGAAATTCCAGTATTACAAATAATATAGGATCTGACCTGATAAGATAATCACTCATCTTTACAACATGTATACAATGAAATCATAGATCTTGGACCTAGAGAACTATGGTAATATTTTTCTAATAGATGTTCCTCACTTTTGACTTGTTGTGTATGTACTGGAACTATCATATATCAAGAAGTTGTTGGCAACAATTGGTTTGAGAAGAAAATAAATAAATAGTTACTAGTTCGATTCCAATACCATATATTATGCGTCCATACGCAGGTCCCAGGGCTTCCTTAGGGCGGAGGTACTTGTGGGTTTTCGAAGTCATAACAAGAGATGCTTCCATACACAAGTCCCAGAGCTACAAATAGCGTGGAAGGGTACAAGCATAATGAATTTTAAAGGTTACATTCTACCTGTAAGTATGACTTGCAAAATAAGATCTCTGCATATTAGACATGCAACATACTAGGAAAGAAATAGATTGAACGAAGGTTTCAGATTTCCGATTAGATCAAAGATTCTATAAGAAATAAATAGTTACTTAACATGTCAGTGGAAACACTCTAAAGAACCATCTACAGTGTTCAGTTCAGTTAAGTTTATCCGACACCCGGACTTTTTCTGTGTAGGCAACAAAGTTTAATTAACGTGTCTCCCAAAAACAGATCTGAGAGTATCACAGTTGTAGCTTCTATTGATTTGAAAACTTCATTAGAAATTCAAAATGTGGGTAGAATACCTTTACAATTGGAGAAATCATTACTCTCATTGTGAAGTAGAGATGATACAGAGCCATTACGGTTGACCTATTTCACATTTCATTCGGTACAGGACAAAGGCAGATATCTTGAAGCAACAATATGTTGATATCTGAAAGAAAACACGTATCTAAACATAAAAGATTATTCAAGATGGACTTAGTTATCCTTTCGAGATAATCTGTGTGGTTACTCACCATAATCACAACAATATTGACTGCAAGGTCTCTAGCATGAGTATATCCCCATAAAAAAATGCATCAATACATGCATGAGAATATTAAATCCAATATATAAAAATAAAAAAATGGGTCAGAACATGCTTCGCAGCCTTTGTTTCTTGAGCTATACGCCTCTATAGAGATAAGCTTTATCACTTTAGTGCAGGAAAGATACCTGAGCGTATTCTTGGGTATCAGCTTCATTGTATTGGCCATGCCTGCTGCAGATTGAACCCATTCCTAGTATCACAGTTGATAACATAGGAGTTATACTAGTGAAAATAGCTCAAGCATTCAGTATCCAGATTATCTCCAATATAGAACAAAACTCCTTCAAAAACGGCCAGATCAGTTAAGTTACGCAATATCTCATAAAACACAATGCAAACATGACCTTTTGGATATGGAATAAGGCACATTTAACCAACTCATGATGACAGAAAGTATTATACCCACTCAATAGCTGAAAAAAAAAAAATCATAAAACGTCTGACCTTTGAATGAATTAAGCACACATAGGTAAAAAGCAGAGAATTTCACAAATGCACCCATTAACTACAAATCCCAACAGTTATAGATAAGGATAACTATGTTAATTTACATTGCTACTGATACTGAAGCGGTCAAGAATAAGATGAGGATAAGCTTCAGACGTTGTTCCAGTAGACCTTTGGCCTTAATATCATGTCTGGTCACTTGAATATATTACATATATCAAAGTTAGTGTTTTATGCCTCGAACATTGAAAGAGAAAACACATCACAAGGTCAGTATCATCACCTTGGGAAAATCTAACTTTAAATTAAATTGCACACCACATTGTATAACCCAAAGTATGCAGTTAAACCAGTGGTAAATGAGAAACAATTATACCATCTGGAACGCCACCCTGTTCATGAACCAACAGAAAATCTGAAAAATAATGTGCCCAGCAAGGCCCAATACAATTGCTATTTTGGTTCTGTCAAGCAAACACAAGTCAGAGTCAAACACAAAACTAAAGTAGCTTATGTCAAGAACATGATATATATAAGCAGGCAGCCAAAATTGCATTTAAGCTAATGGTGTATACTCTTTATCGTGCAAGGTTTATCTTCTTGAGAACAGGTTATATATAAGCAGGCATACAAAATTACATCTTGCTTCGAAAGCAAACGGAAAGACTCAAGAATAAACATAACCCACAAGTTTAATATCACAAAAAGGCAAAAAAATGAAAGAGAAAAAAGAAGGGGCTTTACCTGAATGTTGAAAGATTCAGCAGAATCAATCCTTATCAACACAGGCTCTACCACTGGCTTTGAGACATTTTCTATCTCCGTTCTTCTCAATCTTGGGAGTTCTCCCCTAAAAATCTTCTACACAACAAGAAGAAAACTTAAAATTCAGGAAATTTCAATACGACACGAGTATAATCACGAAACCCAAAAGTTTCTCTGGAGAAATTTATCAAATACTATGTCTGCCTGTTACTTACCAGCCAAATTAATACTTACTCATAGAAGCTAAATAATTTACCAGCCACCACCAGATTCACCGTCGTCACCACCAAATCAACGGAGTTGATTAAAATCACTAACACAACCGCCATCAAATCCAACATGAAAAAGCACCACCCCCAGTAACATCAGAAGACCCCCACACTTACTTTATCAGCAACTACACACAATCATTTTCAACAAATCCATTAATCACTAAACATAAACAGATCGACTACATCAGGAAGTAAGATATAGGGTTTTGTTGAGATAAAATCGATCCCATATCTAGGGTTTGAAACGAAATTTGGTCTACCAAAGATTAAGTTTGATTTATGAAAGATGGGTTTTGATTTATAGATTTGGGTTTAGCAAACATAGATTCGGATTTTGGCAGATTAAGGTTTGGTTTTAACAGATTTAGGTGAGCAATAAAGAGAAGAAAAAAAGAAAAGGGGGAGAAGAGATTCCAGAGAGCGAGGCAGATAAGAAGTTGGATTTTGGTAGATTGAGATTGAGTTGTTTCAACAGATCTAGGTTAAGCAGGAGAAGAAGAAAAGATGGAAGAAAAAATAAAAGGAGGTGAAGAGTTAGAGAGAGAGAGAGATTCGGATAAGAAAAAAAAGAGTAAAGGGAATAGAAAATAGAGAGTAAATGGAAATAGGATAATTAAGATACCCAAATAGACATTTAAGCCCTAAATCATTTTAACAAATGACGAGCGTGTCTTTTTTCTGTATTTTCCGCGACTTATATAATAAATAATGCAATGTATGTGTACTAGTAGCAACGGATAAACGTTTGCAACATATATATACGTTGCAAAGGTAAAAACTGAAATGTTGCAAAAAACCAGAAATGGTGTAGTGTTAGGCTTATTGGTTCGGCTATTCATTGCAAATATTTGGATGACCAATATGTGTGAGATGGTAGAACCGATCTTAATTATATTATGTATCTTGGTATAACTAATCACAATGCCTGACTTATGATTTGGTATGACTGATTTTTATTAATTAGTGTAACCGATCCTAAGTAATCACTATGTGATGGTATGATCGATCCTTGTAATTAGTGTGACCGATCCTAGTGAGTGGTGTGACCGATCATGAGTATGTGTAACCGATCCTTGTAATCGGTGTAACCGGTCCTAGTAACTGGTGTAACCGGTCCTGGTAACTGGTGTGACTGATTACAAGTAATACCATGTGTAGATGGAACCGATCCTTGTAACTGGTGTAACCGATCGTAGTGACTAGTGTGACCGATCACAATTAATTCCATCTTTAGGTATAACCAATACTAGTGATTGGTAGAACCGATTGAACCCATGTATGTGATTCGATCAATCACATATTAGCCTTGGAAAACATGTGAACCAATTCTAAACTTGTTTGGAAGTGTGGTATAACCAATTCCAAGAATTGAAATCCATGCAAATATAAAATAATGATTTATAGTAAAAAGATGTCAACATACAACACGAGCAGTAACTCTTATCATTTATTGTTCAAAGATATTCCTTAGTACTCAAGGTTATCATGTGCCGAAATAAATTAAGAATCTTTTAATTAAGGTTTTTGGTTTTATATACTTTAATTACCATCAATTAATGCATATCTCTAGAGAATAAAAAATTAGTAATGTGCATTTACTAATTGGAGATTTTCTATTGAGAGATTTCGGAAATATTGGACAAGCATTTGTTGGAATTATAAAAACCGAATTTTACCATTCATTGCATATCTTGAGAATATCTTTGGCTTTGGAAATTCCTTGGTGTCCAAACATTTGTATTTCTAGCAAACTATCCTAAGAGCCATGCAAACTTCATTTCTTGTTGTTTCTGGTGGAGTCGTGTATTCAGAGAGGAGAGTATCCTATTTAGGTAAAATCTCTTACAACCGCTCGTTTAAAGACTTGGGATCAAGAAGCTCTACGAGTACCGTTGGAGAGAAACTATATAATTGCAGTGTTATTAGTTTTCGATTGATTTCATTGACTAATGGTTGTTGAAACTTTGATTGCACCTAGTTTGTTTATTCTTGAGAATATTATCTTATGATATAAGATTCACTCAAACTAGATCGAAGTATCGACGGGATCTTTAGAACTGTTGTTAGATCTAAAGACATCTTGTGATAATCCATTGTTAACAAACTCCATTATGTGCGTGATTGATCACAAGAGATTCAAGTGGTGTTGCATAGGTAATTGAAGATTAAAAAAGATTTGAAGACGAAGAAGATTTCTTATTTGTTTTCGTATCTTGTGAATTGTGTGCACAAACCTTGATCGGCGGGGATTTAACTAGAATCAGATTTATTCGATTAATTAGTTATGTGAGATCGGCATTCTCAATATTTCTCTCTGAGATTTATTTTGATTGAGTGAAAATCTATACCTGCTTATTTCGGTAGTTAAAGTTAGATTGATCTAACCCGAAAAAGGAGTTTATTAGATTAAACGAAAAATCCTTTGTAAAGAACTCATTAAATCTTGTAGCAAGATTTATTAGAGTGGTTACCAAACATATTCTTCCTTTGATATTTGGAATACGATCCAAAGGACTTGCTATTCGCATGCGTGACTCTAGAATTCGAATGCGCAGGGATATTGAGGGAACTAAGTAGCTAGGGGTAGTATGTTTGGTCTCAACTATACGAAGTTGGTTTAGATTTTATATAGCAGCTTAATTATGAGAGTATTCAAAACTGGACTAGGTCCCGAAATTTTTCTGCATTTTTGGTTTCCTCGTTAACAAAATCTTGTTGTGTATTTTACTTTGATTTTTGCATTATAATTATTTATTATAATAAAGTAAAATACATATATACGTTAACTGCGCATTACTTGATAGTGATCATATAGAGTTTGGTTAATACTGAACCTATTATCAAGTAACACACTATGTTTTTGTATTGTCTCGATCTTGTATCCATAGGCAATCACACAAGTTATCTTGTTTTTGTTGTATTGTCTCAATTTCGTATCCATAGATGATCACACGAAGTGTGAACCGAAATGTCGTATTGTCTCGACTCTATCCATATACGATCACATTCGGTAGAGGACTTATAGTTTGAAATAAAAAGATTGTGGTGTATTTGGGTACCCTCGTCTTTTCAGAGGTTAATCTCTCGGTTTTCTCAATTTTCATATTCAATTTTCTCAGTTTCAAAATGGTGGATCTTAGGTCTAGATCCTTAACTAATCATAATGCTACTAGCTCCAGTGATTCCCATGGTGTCACTTCCTTTGGCGCTAACACCAATGTTGCCAATGCATCAACAACTGTAAAAGTGGGTAATACCAACACTCTTCCTAACACTACACCTCATGCCACCACAGGACCCACTAACGCTTCTTCAGGTGTGATACCTCATTTCACTAGTACAAGAACTACCATCACCTATGTTTCCGGTCGGAGTGCTGGAGTAGCCCGAGGAAATCATCCTACTCTTACCATGGATGGTTTAATGGAGAGACGGAAAGTTCTTGTTAATACTCAGCAAGACATGGCTATAACTAAAAAGGAGGTACTCACTTTCCTTAAACACTGACAGAGCGATTATCACCAGGCCAACGTCAGCATCAGATGGAGTAGGAAAGATATGCTTTCATAACTCCCAGTGCAAGCACTTCAATAGGTCATGTCTTTATAGATGAAGAGGCACTTGTTGTCTCTGAACTCCCATCGGAAAGGAATCAGGATTCCAATTTCATCACACGAGAAGTCATGGAATAACTCCTCCATAATCGAGGAAAAGAAGGTTCAGCCACCGTTCATCAACATCAGCCTCATTACCCTCCTTAAGTATAAAGAATTCCTCTTCCCAGTGGATATTCCTCTCCTCATTTTTCCCTTTATGACGGTACTGTCAATGCTCGTGAGAACGTTTCACATTTTTGGAATCATTAGGAAAACATGAATACAACCATTTCCTTCGCCTAAAGGAATTATCAAAATCACTTATCGGAATAGGTTACACCTGGTACAACAACATTGCACCAAACAGCATAACCAATTAGCATGAAATGGTTAACGCTTTCCACGAAAAACACTTCTTTGTATCTGGGAAAATCACCCTATCAGATCTGGGAAGGATGTTTGAATGAAGCAATGAGCATCCTAATGTTTATGTAACGATCTAAATGTGACTGAATAACAATTGGTAGGGTTGTGCATCAACGGGATTGTTCATGTCTATCGTGCTTTGCTGGAGAACTTGCGCTTTTAGACATTCTCTAAACTCCGTGAAGCTGGAAAGCGCTCAGCTACCATAGCACCAGCCCTGATAGAAAAAATTAGGCCTGACGGGATTGAGGATGCACGTGAGACTCGAGGAAGTAGGCGGCTCATCAAAAAATAATACCATGTTCAATCCTTAGTGAGTATGGTGAGTGAAATAGGAAAGAGAAAAACTCCAACTACGGAACAACAGGCCCAACGTGCAGCACCAACACCGGCTCGACAACCTCAAAATCCTAATCAAGAGACTATGGATAAGCCTCCAGCTCGTGAACAGGAAATGGGAGAAGTTTCGGCTACTCCAGATTTTTCATTTCCAATCGAAGAGGTGATTGGTCTCTTAGAAGCATGGATACATGATGGTGCTATCAAATTACCTCAAATTAGATGTCCGTCGACTGAAAATGAAATGGAGGATACCAAGTATTATCATTTTCATAGGTTTGTCAACCATCCAACAAGTGACTGCAATAGGATGAAGTGCATTTTTAAAGAGAATACCGACTCAGGGGACCTTCAACTAGGCACTGGAGGAGTACACAAAGACTCTCTTCATGTTAGAAGTTGCATGCTTTTTAGGAACTCCGTCTACAAAACTGTGCAGTCCATAATAGAGCATGTATGTGAAATTCTTTATTTATCTAAGGCACAACATCAAGATATATTTGCATCCCTCAATCGTGTTGTATTTCTAGCACAACATCAAGATATGTGAAATACTTTATTTATCTAAGGCACAACATCAAGATATATGTGAAATAACTAATTTTTTCTGAGGAAACTGCTCCTAAATTTCAGCCTCTTCTAGAAGACATGACTGGCACATGTGAATGGGGACTCCTAACCACTGTTCATCTCAAAGATGTCAAGTTCGGGAGAACATTAATTGATGCAGCCACTGATCTTAATATTGTCACTATCTAGACTCTGAATATTGCAGGGATTCCAAAGATATAAGTTGTTCACTGTCTAACTTGTAGTCAATAAATCGGAAAGAAAGTCCAGAAGTGCGTATGGCTACGTCACTCTTGAAATAAAGGTAGGAGATGTGCGGACACATGCAAAGCTTCATATTGTTAAAGAAGACACAAATTATGATATGGTTCTGGGACGCTCATGGATGCATAATAACAAAGTCAGGATAGGTGAATCTGTTAGTGCACTGCTCGGTCGAAATCGCAAGCGTTGCTGTCTCAAGCTTATTTTTCAAGTTTAGTTGCCAAAACTACAAGTCTTGATTTCTAGTCTACTTATAGCTAAGTCTCGGATTATGATAGAAAGTGTAGTTGAGATTTAGACTCACGGCGTTCATCGATTGAAGACGAAAAACTACGAAGGGGAGCTTGTGGAACTTCATCAACAAAAGGTATGTGGAGACTTGAACTCATCTATCACTCAAGAGTCTATCTACTATATCTCCTATTTGAGACAAAATTCATATATCTATATAGACTTCGATTATACACATTTGATATTTCGAGCTGAGTTTAACTCGCTTACATATTTATCGAAATATGTGTAGGTAAGCTTTCTCTTTAACCAAGTTCATCTTATATTCTTGACGAAAGTAAAAAGATGTTCATGTAAAAATCTCCTGGTAACATCTTACATGATTTGTGTGAGACAGTCATTTGATGTAGACTCGGAATGTTTCGTATTGATCTATCAATCACTTGAAAATTGCTTTGAAGCTAATAGTTTGTGAGAGACAGCTATTGTCGTCTTCTAAGAATGTTTCAAGGATTGAAATGGGAGTTTAGAACTATTAACCATGATTGGATATAGCACAGTATGCGTACTTGTATGCTAACTGTCGTAAGATATTCCAAGTCCGGGAACCATGGTATGCAAACCCGTATGCGTACTGGTAGGTTTAATGAAAGTCCGGGAACTTAGTATGCATACCCGTATGCGTACTGGCGTAAGTTCATGTCCGGAAAATTCAACTGAGATTGGAAGGAATGCATACCCGTTCGCATACTGGCGAACCCAAACTTAGTCCGGCCACTTAGGTATGTGTACCCGTTTTCATACTTGAGTAGGTTATGTTCTAAAATTGGTTAGTTCATGAACTAATACATTTATATAATAAGGAATGCAATCTTTTGCAAACCCTGGATACAATGTTCATGAATTGATTTGAGTGAATCAAAATCGATTTTGCTTCATTTATGTCTTGTATACTTCAATGAGAATATAAACAATTGAATGACTCTAGAACTAGTTTCATTTGAGTCATTTGAACTAGTTGTGTTAAGATTAACAAGGTTGATATGACAATGTTCATATGGCTAACTTCAGTTAACTATTGTTGAGCCAACAAGGTGTACATGTTTAGGTACGGTTACATATATCTAAATGAAGTCACTTTTCATTTGTGTTTAACAAGCTAAGTTCAATCTAACGGCTGAAAGATATTAGCTTGAGTCTAATAAGGTTTTCATCTAACGGTGAATATTTAATGCTTTGTTACCAAGGTAACATTGATTGTAAACCCTGATTTGAATTCTATATAGGGAAGAACTCTAGCAACTGGGAAATCTAGTCCCCACGCCTCCCGTGTGATACTAGTTGTGACTAGATTTGATTATCCTTTAATATAGGTTTTTCTAAAACCATTATAGGTTAACGACTTAAAGATTTCATTGGGATTGTGAAGCCAGACCAAACTATTTTCTCTGTAGTTGCGTGTTCCGATCTTGTTATTTTCTATCGTGATTGAGTACTATCGTCTCTAAGGTTTGCTCGAGATTTAATCTCCGATAAGGCAAGATAAAAAGTAGTCACAAACATCTTCATCTCATCGTTTGTGATTCCACGATATATATTATTTCGCTACCATACGATTAAGATTATTGTGAGGTGATTGATATTACTAGGTTATTCTTCGGGAATATAAATTCGGTGTATCAATTGGTTCCTGTTCACCTTGATTTATCAAAATATGAAATAAAATTTTTAGGTATTTCGGTGGGAGACAGATTTATCTATTCAATATACTTTTCTGTGTAAGACAGATTGGTTTATCAAGTCTTCGAATTTGGGTCATATAAACTCTTAGTTGTGGGTGAGATCATCTAAGGGAATCAAGTGCGTAGAGTCCTGCTGGGATTCAGAGGCGTAACGAACGCGACTGTATCTTGATCAGTGTGAGATTGGTTAGGGATCAACCACATTCCAGTCTGAAGTTAACTTGGATTAGGATAGTGTCAGTAACGGCTTAATACAGTGTGGTGTTCAAATCTGGACTAGGTCCCGGGGTTTTTCTGCATTTACGGTTTCCTCGTTAACAAAATTTTCGGTGTCTGTGTTATTTTTTTTTTCGCATTATATTTGTTTTTATAATTAAAATATTACAATTTGTGCGTAGTTAAATCAACTAGATAATCCAACCTTTGGTTGTTGATTTAAATTGATTGATACTTGAACATTGATCTTTGGTACCGTTCAAGTTGTTTCACATAATAATCAGGCTCGTGGATATCTATCTGTTTTATTTGCTGATTACATTGTGAAATAGATATATAACTCTTGGACATATTTTCATTGATTGAGTCTGTCTAGTTGATTCTCTTGGAATTATATTAGAGTTTGTCCATACAGATTGCCTAAACGAAATATTGGGTGAGGTTGTTAGACCCCCAATTTTTTAGTATCTATGTTACCAATGTCTACACCTTCAAGAATATTTAACAAGCAATCGTATCCTAAAGACTATCTGCTTTCAGAATACCGCCAATTGGTATATATGAAGCAACTTCCTGGGTAGGATACATGATCGTACATCCGAAGGTTTTGCATGCAAGTATGTCATATCCAATAACTTTTGTTGCAACCAAATATCCCACGTCCTATCAAGACCCGGGGAGTTGATCCATCTATCAACCCCAGGCGTGACTAGGAGATGTGAATGGGAAGCCGGTCCTTTTCAATACTTTATCAAATATTTAGAAGTCGTATAGATTAAGTCTAGAAACCAAGTATCTACGCAACGCCCAAATCCCTTTCAAGATGGAGATTTGGTTTTAAGAATCACTACTGGTACTCAACCTACTGTTAGAGCATTGCTCGGTTGAACTCACAAGTGTTGCTATCTCAAGCTTGTTGTCTAGTCAAAACTTCATCTTGATTTCTAGTTTACAATTATTTAAGTCTCGGACTAAGATAAAAATGTAGTTGAGAAATAGTGGATCATAGCAGTCATCATTGCGTTCTACCGTTTGAAGGCGAAGATCAGCCGAAGATTTTGGATAACTTCATCAACAAAAGGTAAGTGAAGACTGCACCACCTATATCTCAAGTTATATTCACTTTTCTATCATTTGAGACGATGTCGCATAACTAATTAGACTATTATGCATATACAAGAATTTCGATTCATGTTTATCTTGATAATTAATTCTCGACATATAATGACTAAGATTAATGAACATTTTTTCATACTTGATGAATTTCAATTAAAGACTTATTGTTCGGAATCAAAATCATGATTCAAGTTTTATCGTTCGTAAATAGCCTGGAACAGTGATATGTGTTATTGATGTTATTTAGGAATGTTTTGAATTGATTTAGAGAGAAATATAGAACTACAATAGATTCGGATACAAGACAATGGTATCAGTCTTACAAAAGGGAAAAACTTTTATATGTTTGAACTCGCATTACATATACTTTTACACGTAGCGGAGTAGCTATATATTGATTTACATATTAGTGGTACGCATATTCTTATGTATATTATAAGAAAATCTATTTAACTCGTGAACCGGATCGGTATCCATACTTGTATGCATACCATTTTTGAACTATCATTACAGAACCGAGTTTGTATCCAAATCGGTACGCAAAATGAAACAGTTATGTGTTCCTGAACTTGGCTGTGTTTTCAAACCGGTATGTAAATCGATTTAGTTCTATGAACTCTGAAACCGGCGACAGTCTTAAGGTTTCCAAACCGGTACGCAAACTTAAAAAGTTCTGCTAGGGTAGAGTCTGTAGCGGATTAATACAATGTGGTGTTCAAATCTGGATTAGGTCCCGGGATTTTTCTGCATTTGCGGTTTCCTCGTTAACAAAACTTCTGGTGACCGTGTTATTTCTTTTTTGCATTATATTTGTTTATATAACTGAAATATCACAGGTTGTGCGCAGTTCAATCAATTGGTAAATCCAACCTTTGGTTGGATTTACCAATTGATTGACACTTGAACATTGGTCTTTGATAGCGTTCAAGTTGTTTCTCATAATAATAAGGCTCGCGGATTTCTATCTGTTTGATTTGCTGATTACATTTAGAAACAGAGATATAACTCTTGGATATATTTCCCTTATTGTGTCTGACTGTCTAGTTGATTCTCTTGGAATTATATTGTAGTTGATAGGAGCTTAAAATATATCATTTGAATATCAATTTCGTATATACTTTTCTTTACTATTTTCTCTAGTATTTTCGAGTATTATGCTTGTTTTGCATTTTGTAGTTATTTTGGAGTCATGTTACATGAAAGAAGAAAAATAAAGGCTTATAATGTTGGTTGGCGAACTTGGAATTGACGGATTAGAATCATGTAATTGGAATTGACGGATTAGAATCGTGTAAAGAAATAACACTAATGTGTCAAAGAAAATAATTACTGAAGCACCCGTTACTTATGCTCAGGGGCACCACCATCTCTACAGTTCAACATAAAGAAGAAAACTTGGGACGTATTCTTGACCAGTTCTCCCTCTACACTTTCCTGTTGCTGAGCCAGTCATGCCAAATATTGCTGCCGGCTAGCTGTGATTCTGCGGTTGTTAATCAAGGGTTGAGAGCTCTTTACAAAGCCAGAGAAGAATCAGAAACTGGGTTCATACTCAAGTTCAATTTCTAAGAAGACTTTGGTACGAGAAATACAGGGAGGAAGCTATGTTTCTGCTGTTGATTCACAGAAATGGAAGAGATAGAGATTAAGGGCATATTAATGATTAGATTCGAACTCAAGAAGGAACTGGAGATTGAGTACTAATTTGTGGTGGTGGTCGATTTGGGTGAGAGTTAAACAAGAACACAGCCGAGCAAGGAAGTGAGTATGCCATTGAGGTGTTGAATGTATGAAATTAAAAAGTGATTTAGAGCTTCGAGTGATTATGAAATGTGGGTTTGTTTTAGGACGCCAGCATTGCAGGGAAGGAGAATTAATTGACAGGAGAACAAAACAGCCAGCACCAAGCCTCATCAGTTCGAGACACGCACACCAGCTGTTCGAGTAAAAGCTCCAGTCTGCTACCAAGTTTATCGCTAAACCAGTGCCTGTACCAAGTTATTATTCCTGTCGTCGCTCGAGCCATGAGTTTGGGCCAAGAGGAGTTTTAGAATCAACACGGCAGAATGGCAACCTTGGTTCTGCTCGAGTTTGGCTTGTGTATGAGAGGAGTTTAGAGTTTGTGCATATTTCTGCCGAGAAACAACCAGCATGAGGAGCTATAGACTTTACATTGAGGATTAAAGGGAGTACCAGGTCCTGTGGTTTGGTTGCAGTGGCTAGGACTCATATTTAGAAGTTGAGACATTAAGCAGAGTTTGGGTTGTATTTGGAATCAACATAGCAGCGATAAAATAGCCAGGAAAAGAGCAGTTAGCCATGGGTCAGGTGGATTGTACAAGGGACGTTTGGTATTGTTTAGGAGCTGTTACGACACCGGTATTATTTTTAGCGAGAAGTCAGCAGCCAAGATGTGAAGTTATACGCTTTTGCAGGAGGATTTGGCTATAAAAAGAAAACCTAAAACTACAGAACGGAGATAGACCTCATACCCCCTTCACGCCTGTTTTGCATCTCCAACAGATAGGAGCTCTCTGCTCCTCTCCATAACATCATCATCCATCTGCATACATCCCATAACACCTGCATACACCCACCAGTTTACCTACATCATCACCATCTATCACCTGCAATCACGTTCACCACCAGTTCCATCTGCATCGCATCCATAGATCACTTCTCACCTGCAGTTTGCATTCCATTATCACCTGCATAACATCATCATCCACCTGCATACTACCAGCTACACCATCACCAAGTTTGTTGAGAGCTGCATCTCCATCTGCACCTTCCATTCACTTCCAGACCACCTGCAGAGAGCTAAAACACCTTCGCAGTCACCAACTACAGCAGCACCAGTTCTTAGATCATCACTACAGCACCAAGTGAGCAGCAGTTCTTACTTCTCCATCACCATTGCGCCTACCAACAGCAGCAAGCATTCACACCTGCAGTGCATACAATACAACCTCCATCCGTTAGCCGCAACAATACCATTCCACCAGTCCACCTGCTGTTTAATTGGGTTTGCTTAATTGGTTTAGAATTTGTGTTTCGCTGTTTACCATGAACTCCAGTAGCTAAATCCTTGTTTGATTAGGGATATTTCAGAAGCTATGTGACTTGATTTTTAATCTTCAAATATTGTTTTATTGCTTGTCTTTTACCGTGATTATGACCATGAATTGTTTGCAGTGTGTTTGAGTGGCCAATCAAATAACTTGTTTGCGATACTAATGCTAGATTATTGATCCGTAATCCATAATTGTTATGGTGATTTAATTATAAGTAGCAAAGCATCAACGTTGCAATGGGATGTTATGGATTTTGATGTGTATTTGAAAACCCTAAGTTAACATGTCGAACTTATGTGCATGTGGTTAGGATCAATTCGACTCATAGAACATACCGGTTAGTTAAGTTATACTAGAAAGCTTATTCAAAGTGGCTTGATTGACTAGACACGAGTAGAGAACTTATTCTACGAAGTGACTTTGGAGTTTAATAGACTTGTTGAACTTATAACTTGTCTAGAATTGTTAATAAACGTATTTTGAAGAAGATTCATGTTCACTAGTGGAGAAAGACCCCATAATCATTCTCATCCTCATTATTCACATTCATATTTGTTTTGTAGTTTTTGCATTATTCATATTTTCAGAAATTAAATCGACAACTTTAGCTCAACTCTCCCTTAGGAACGAACCTGCTTATCCTTGTGCTACTTTTTAGTGTAAGAAAAGTAAGGAATATATCTTTTGTGAGTTTGACACCTCATCAGTAGTTAGTCCATACAGATTGCCTAAGGAAATATTGGGTGTGGTTGTATTTATAGGTGAAAATTGTTGATGCAGTTCTTGGTAAATTTGGGTGTGTGTGAATGAGAAACGAATCTAAACCCTAAACAAATGCACTGCACGGGAGTACTTTAGATTCGAGAGATCAATCTGTATAATTCTGACCTAAACTAAGAAATGGTCGTTCCAGACTTGCTTCGGTCACAAAGTGAAGTAGATGGGGTTAATCTTAGGGAGGGAAGCGAAGAAGGTGTTGAGATTGTGAAGGTGTTGGCTGTTTATGACTTGTATCAGTACAATGTAAGCTATCACTTCTGGGTGTTTTCTGGATACGTTGGTTACAACACTTGGTTTTTCCGTGTTGTTTTGAAATAGGTTGGAGAACCTATTTATACAAGCCATTTTGAGCGCAACCTTCATCTCGTAGGAAGTGGAGGAAGTTTTTTCTTTGTTGTTAAATCCAAAATGAATTAATATATAGCCAGAGTATTACAAGTAAATTTGTAAGAAAAGAGGCACAACAGCCCAAAAACTTACAAACTTACAAAAATTAATCAAATCTGAAATAAATGATGGAGTAGTGAGGTCGTGTAGGTGATTGTCACACGATCACGCCTTTGCCCACTTCCCACATTACCATTAACCGTCCACCTTTCTTGACACGTTCTCGTAATGGGGGTCATTGCACGCCGCACGCTGTAAACCGCCAGACCAATACCCCAGTAAGTATCCCCAAATTTGTGACATGCTTGATGTCTCGAATGAGTAGGTCAGGTCGTGGAACCTGCTGCAAGAAATAGCATACAATTCTATTAGGTTAAATAACTAAGTTATTTATAGAATTGATATGCATGAAATATCGCGCATGCTCGATGCATGTAATGCATCTCTTTTAAGCAATCAGCTCAAAACAATTAATATGCATGAAGCTTGATTGAGTAAGCCGCATATTAAGCATCTTAAAATAGCATCACGTCAAACCATCTTCAAGTGATCGTTTGGAGGCCGCATGGGCGGTCCATCATCTGGTCGATCACTCCCTGTAACACAGTGGCGGACGGTGATCATTGAGGCACTTCATTGATCTCCTAGTTTTTAATCGAAGCCGTCCGACCAAGCTGGCAAAGTTGGATGGATGAGATGATTTACGACACATGTTTGCTGTCGTTGAAGAATTTAGGGTTTTTAGAGGTGTGCAAACATCCCCTCTTTGGTCGATCGAATCCAAGCGTCGGTGCTAATTTTGAATGGATCAACCAGGCATGTGTGTGGAGATGGCCCACCGATGCGTATGTCTGCACCTCTCGGTCCCTCAAATATTCGATCTAAGCCACTCAATTTGACCGGCAAAGATGAGTGGTCGTGATCAATTTGAGACAGAAACATATTGCCGCAAAGCACTAGTTAGGTTTGAAAGGCCGTGCGACCTATCACCTTTAGGGCGTGCATCTCGAGGCACCGGGCCTTAGTATGCATAGGTCGTCCGATCAAACGTAAAGGTGGGCCAATGGTGATCACGTTGACATCCTTGGGACCTCTTGAGTCTGTATCTATACCGCCCGTTTAGGCCGGCAAAGATGAGTGGTCGTGATCAATTTACGACAAATGCATGTTGCCGCGAACCCTAATTAGGGTTTTGAAATAACCATGTCCGCGCAACTTTGACCAAGCGGTTTGGCATGCCGTTGGCCTTCTTTGCGGAGATCGATCACATGGGGACAATGTTGGGCCGACGGTGAACTTATGTGGACATTCTTGATGATCTAAAATGCGATCTAAGCCATCCAAATAGGCTAGCTAAGTTGGATGGTCGTGATCGATTTAAGACACTAGTGAATTTCCGCGACCGAATTTAGAGTTTGGAAGCATCACGCCTGCCATGGTTTGGGCGAGCGTTTCACTGCTCAATGGCCCCACCATGGGAAAATCGTTCGAGCAATGGGAAAGTGGGGCCGTCGGTGTGCATCTCAGCATTCCACTAATTACTTATGTGATAATCTAACCCATCCAACCATGCTGGCGAAGTTGGACGGTTGCGACAATTTTAAGACTGTCTTGGACGGTTTAAATTCGTTCGAGCTTTTCTTTAATCAACGCGACTACCCTACTTAGGGTTAACGTTTTGATAGCGCTGGGAGGTGCACAATGATGTTCGTTCGATTAGGGCATTAGTGGGCCCGCAGGTGGTTATCACGGTAATTGCCTATTCCTGCCAAGGTTTGGCTAGGCTTGTTAAATCATGCGGCCAACTTGCCTATTCCTGCCAAGGTTTCTGAGACTGACATGGACAGTCTAGATTTTCCTTAAGGAAAAAGTTCTTGATCGAGCTAATTAAAAAGCGCGTCGATACGAGATTCTCTTTTTCAGAGAGTGATGCATCCTATGTAAGTACTTCCATGCAGTTTTCAATACTGACACTTCGGGAGATTCATGTTACTCTGTTGCTAGTGAACATTAATCGTCATGTCATGCCAATATTGAGAGTTCAGTTAGGGAATATAGCATAGGAAAACACTAAGCATGCCATGCATTAGTGAATAATGCTGGTGCGAGATAAAATTTATAGAATATTTGGGATTGTTGCTACATGCACCATTCTGAGTAAATTTTATATACATAAATATGTTGAATTGCTCAATACATATATGAGAAAAGAGGCTTAGGTACTCAACACTTTTAATGGCTCCATTTCATTAGTGAATAATGCAACTAGGATCTTAAATACTCATTAGGCTCCATACTAGTAAACAATTCATCTAGGAGCTTGAGTTTCAATACAATACGAAGAGCGGCATAGGCACTCATCAGATTTTGATATATTCTTCAAATTCCTTGCGGAATATAGACATATTAAGGTCTATTACTTTCTATGTCAAGTCAAGTAGATAGACTTTTACAATTTTATCTCTAAACTAAAAACCACCATCAACATTAAGTCCCCTACTTAGCACGTAACAATGACATTGTTGTGGGGTAAGCACTAGATGGTGACAGATGAAAAACAAAACCAATAACATAAAGTATCCTCTAGGCAAGGTGGAGGCAGTCCCCAGGGGAAATAGGTTCTGTCAGAGAGGATTGCAGGTGGCGCTCGAGCAGGTACAGTGATCTTCAATTCTTCTGATGTACGTGTATGTACATGTTTTACTTTGTTTGACTGGCTGAATTATCTGGATAGATTTAAACTAATCTTGCTCAACTTCTTTCATAGTTTTAATGCTTTGAGAAGATGAATGCCCTTGTTGGATTTACATGTATCCGGGATGACGTTGCAGGAAGATCCGAGAGGTAATGGAGGCGACCGACGATTTTAAGGATGTGACTGCGCCCTCGACCCTGAATTTCATGTTTCTCAAGTAAATCACGTGTTATTTTGGGGATTCAACGTGTCAGCGAAGTATGCTGAATTGTACGCCCAAAATATCAAAGAAGTATGGACACATTTCCATGACCAAATGTGTAGTATGATCAGGCATGCTGCTTCTGAATGAGTGATCGAATATCGGAAGTATCCTCAAGACATGTGTGTAGACTTCAGACTTAATGTTTCCTGGTTATGTGAAGGGATTTCCAAAATCTGAAATTTGCGAACTGAAATGTATATGATTCCTTCCATGAATCTCATTAATCATAAATCGGAAATTGAGAAACTGTCTCAGGAGTTGAAGTTGAAGCAGGTTACTCTTCGGGGTATAAAAAGTGTTTTCTCTAAAAAAATGAAATGTTGCTGAATGATTTCCCTTGAATGCCTTTATTTCCTTCCTAGGACTTTTCCCTTTAGGTATTTTGGAAAGAAGAGACATTCTTTTGTTGTTTGATTTGGTGCAAACATTTTGGATAAATTGTAAGTATTGTATGAAAACAAGGGAAATACTAGGGAAATGGAAATATAATGTTTCAGGAATTGACGGGAGATATCTAGTGTGTATTGCTACTCCTCCCGGTTGTCAGTACCAAGGAGTTTGCAATAGTCACCTTGTTTAATTTCAGAAACTCGGTAAGGCTCCTGCTACTTGACCTATGGACCTCTTATCTTCGATCGAGACTTCTTATAAATATTTGATAAAATATTTACAGGGACCAGCTTTCTCTTCACATTGCCTAGTCACAGTTGGGTTGACGATCGGATCAAGTCCCTAGTTCTTGATGAGATGAGGATTAAAAGACTGTAAAATAGGTTGTTCGAGAAGACTTAATCGTGCGTTTGAGCCTCTGGATATACCATATGGCGCTTCTGTACTTCCCTTCGTAGTCCATGCGTTAATCAATGCTTTTCCCAACTCGACATCTCTGAGATAAGTAGTGGTTAAGATTCCCCAGTTTCTTATGCTAATCATGTCTTCCAGAAGAAATTTAGGTCCGGGGGAAGCTTCATCGATCGAAGGTAGTCGTTTTCCCGATACAACACAATTTAGAGCGGTAAAGATATCTTGACGTTGTGCCTTAGAGAAACAGAGAATTTCATACACATGTTCCATGGTTGACTGCACAATTTTGTAGACGGAGTCCCCATAAATAATGCAACAACTTCTAATAGAAGGATGGTATTTGTATACTCCTTCAGTGCCTAGTTGAAGTTCCCCTGAGTCGATCTTATCCTGGAAGATGTGCTTCAATTTGTTGCAGTCACTGTAGGATGGTTCACAAACCTATGGAAGTGGCAGTACTTGGGATCTTCCATTTCTTGTTTAGTTAGAGGACGTTTGACACGAGTTAGCTTGATGACATCATCTTGTATCCAGACCTCCAAGAGTTCAATCACCTCTTCCATTGGAAAGGTAAAATCTGGGAATGGTGGAATCTCATTTGACCTATGTGAAATGGGAGTCGGATGCTTAGATTGTTGATAGTTATTCCCCTAATGCTTTCTCTTTCCACCCTCACTAGTGATTAATTGGAGGTTGGATCTTTTATTGGAAGGACACCTGCTTTCCTGAACATTTTTACGAGTTTTTTCATTCTGAGAAGGTTCGGATCGACTGAGTAGAGCAGCGACGGATCTCTTAGCAGCTTCTGATGCAATATGGGAATTAACACTTTCCAAGAAAGACGCACATAATGAAATCACCTTTTCATTGCGAGGACTCTGATGAGAACGTGCTAAATCCCACGAGTCTTCTTTCTGAGTTTGAGGAAGCATCTCTCGATCTTCATGAGAAGACAAGTTAGGTTGGCGGATACTTTATTCAACACGATCATAGGCTTCATCTTCCTCACCAGGAATAAGAATATGAATCTTGGAAGAAGGGACTACTACCATCAGTATTGATCCAAAATGGATTGTTGGTGGTGTTTCCTTAAGAATGAATGCGTGTTGGTTCCTTTGATAGTTGATCCATGAGGACGTTCAAGAGCGAAAATACTCCGTCCTGCATCTTGACAATAGTAGTTTGATTCCTGACAATATCATTCAGGATTTTCATCAAATCATGAATAATTGTTAAATATTGAGACTCCATGGCCTCGACAAGGGTTTTGAATAAAATAACGGATTCATGAATAACATGTGAAGTATTATCAGTGCTGGGAGAGGTAAAATTGGGATTAAGGGTTTCTGAACCATTCCTAAGATCAACCATATTCAGAAATTTAGGAAATTGAAAACGGGCTAGGGAAAATGATTTTTTGCAACCAAGAGATCAATCTCCCATTGTGGTGGCCAGTTGTTTTTGGGTGAAAACTGTTTCTGCGATTCTTAGTAAATTTGGGTGGGTATGAATGAGAAACGAATCTAAACCCTAAAAAAATGCACTGCACGAGAATACTTTAGATTCGAGAGATCAATCTGTATAATTCTGGCCTAAACCAAAAAATGGCCGTTCCAGACTTGCTTCGGTCACAAAGTGAAGGAGATGGGGTTAATCTTAGGGAGGGTAGCGAAGAAGGTGTTGATATTGTGAAGGTGTTGGCTGTTTATGACTTGTATCAGAATGTTAAACTGGATTATAAAATGTAAGCTATCAGTTCTGGGAATTTTTCGGATTCGTTGGTGTTTGTGGGAGAAAACTACTTCTGCCGGTTTTTGGTAATTTTGGGTGTGTGTGGATGAGAAGTGAGTTTTAACCTTCAACAAATGTGCTGCACGATGAGCACTTTTGATTCGAGAGGTAATCTGTACAATTCTGGCCTAAACCTAAGACACGGCCGTTCCAGATTTATTTCGGTCACAGGTGAAGGATGTGAGGTTGATCTTAGGGAGGGAAGCGAAGAAGGTGTTGAGAGTATGAAGGTGAAGGCTATGACTTGTTAACATAAGGTTGAGCAGGCGAGCAAATGTTACAGGAAAGCTCTGGGTGTTGAATACGATGGTATTAACACTTGGTTTTTCTATGTTGTCTGGACTTGTGTTCTTGTTAAAAATAGGGCGGAGAACCTATTTATATAAGTCTTTTAGCCTAACCTTCGTATCTCATGGGAAGTGGAGAAAGTGGAGTGATAGAGTAGTGGAGTAGTGTGTTGGTGTCACACGACCAGGCTTGCCCACTTCTCCCATCATCACTAACCGTCCATGACTTCCTGACACGTTCTTGTGATGGCGCGTTGTGCGCTGCACGCTGTAAACCGCCAGACCAATACCCCAGTATGTATCCCCCAGTTTGTGATATGATTGATGTCTCGAGTGTTTTGGAAAAAATGTAGCATGTTGTTGTAGCTTGTCAAGTCAGTCTCGGGAAGCTTGCTAGCTTGGTGACCTTCAACGGTCGATATTTTGCATCTTGAGAGGAGGGGCAACCGTTGATCGTTGCACCAGAAACCCTAATTAGCGCTCCTTACTAGAATCGTTGTAGAATTCTAGTACGGACTCGGATTTTGATGATCCTCCCCTCCATTCAATACGGAAAAGAATTTCCTATCTCCCCTCGTGGGAATATTTGGGTTTGAAGCTCGTTCGGGAGGAGAAAACAGCTCGAAAGCAAAACCAAGGAAGGAAATTGATACTTGTGAAGTGTCGTGTTGTTTGTAGGCGCATATTGTATGCATGCGGTGCATTAAATATGTTTAACATATTTGAAGCCTACAACCTTGATGAAAAGATCGCAAGTTGAAGTGACTCAACTAGCTATGTTCAGGCGTTGTTCGGAGGTCGCATGAGCGGGACCCACCTTGGCCGGTAATGCCATGGGAAAGTGTGGAGGATGGTGATCACGGTGATACCTTGTTTGCCACCTAACTCCCTTCCTAGGCTATTCATCCAAGCATGCGAACTTGGACGGACGATATTGATGGAGGAATAACCGTTGGATTAGGGTTTGGAAGGCTTGCGAGCTTCCTCTTTCTCCCTAACGGTTTTATGCCTTGGGAGGCTTGCATGGAGTGGACGATTGGCCTAGTAGGCAGGCGGGACGCCATTCTACACGTTCATGCCTGCAGGACGTCCATCGGAGCGATCTGGATCGCCCGTTCTA
Source organism: Papaver bracteatum (assembly GCA_023529315.1). Taxonomy (NCBI): domain Eukaryota; kingdom Viridiplantae; phylum Streptophyta; class Magnoliopsida; order Ranunculales; family Papaveraceae; genus Papaver; species Papaver bracteatum. The sequence goes on from JAJJWX010001467.1 coordinate 1,966,532, forward strand.
GCCTGCGATGATGGATGGTCGAGATTAGAAGTGGCATCGCATGCCTTCTTTGTGCCACCGTATCTCAACGTTGGTGACTCTCATAGAGAAGCCGTTTGCACCAGCATGGAGGTGGGTCGGTGGCGAGCATGCGCATGTTTGGTTTGCGACCATAGGCACGATCTAAGCCATCCAAGCACGCCTGCAATGACGGATGGATGAGATTAGAAGGGGACCGTGGATGATATTTTGGACAAGGATTTCGAGACGGTCGGCTGCAACCAACCATGGTCGATTGGTTCACTGTGGAAGTAAGCCCACGGTGAGCACGTAGGTGCTATCGGCCGGCGGTGGTTCCTCCTAATCTTTCATGTACGCCCTACCAAAGTTGCTTGGTCACAACATGTAAGCAAAACCCTAATTTTAGGGTTTGTGAGCCGCAGCTTCATGCTAGCATATCTTAACGCCCATGGCTCCTATGGTGAAGTCGTTTGCACCATCAGGAAGGTAGGCCGGCGATGATCATGTGCGCGCATGCTACTCGGTCCCGCGCATGATCTAGGACGTCCAACCATGCCTGCGAGGTTGGACAGTTGAGATCTATTTTTAAGTTTGTTTTCAGCAGGTGAGACTAACATGGGTAGTCTTGCATGCGTTTAACGGGGCTAATATAACCCACCGTCAAGTAGCCTACGGGTGTTTGCATGTCGAACACAAGGCTTTAATTAAAGAATTAATATTAATGATGTATACCTACAGAAAGCCGGGATGGTTGCTACATGATCCGTTCTGGGTATATTAAATTCACAGGATGGTTGCACATGCTTTGGTGAATTAATAAAGTGAGAAGTATTCGTCACTTGAATGGTTTTATCCATCAACGGGAAGGTATTCCATACCTGATTGGGGGTGATGAAATCGATCTGGGCCATCCAATCAGGTTGGTGGAGTTGGATGGTCGTGATCATATCCATACTGATATGGTCAGTCTGGATGCTCAATCGGGCTAGTATAACACACCGAGAGGAGCTCAATCGGGCTAGTATAACACACCGAGAGTTCAGCCTGTACGGGTATTTCGTACATGGTTTCATTATAATGCTTGGAGGTTCGTGTTACTCTGCTAAGAGCAACACTCAGTCGTCATGCCACACTGATAATGAGTACAGGAAATACAAGGCTGTTGCGCATTAATTAATAATGCTGGAAACTCACAGGGTATATGGGATTGTTGCTACATGCTCCAACCTGGATGAATTTCGTGTATTTTATTCACAGAATGGGATTGTTGCCACATGCTCCATTATTGGTGAATTGATAAAGTGAAGGAGTATCCATCACTTGTTAATGGCTTTATCTTTTACAAGATGTTAGCGCACAATTTTTTGGCTTTTACAATTTTAGCCTTTAAATGAAAATCCACCATCAACATTAAGTCCCCTTCCTAGCACATAATGGTTACACTATTGTGGGGTAGGCATGAGATGGTGACAGTTAAAGATAAAACTAACGAGACAAAGTTAGGTGTTACCAGGAGAAAGAGACGTCCAGGCGAGCGTTCCCCTAGCATGATGTCGGTCTTGCCTGCTTTGATGGACTATTACGTATGTTTCGTTCGTGGGGATGCTACGCCGGCTAGATCGAACGTGGGCTTGATGTGCCTGCTTCGGTTAAACGTGGGTCCACTTCGTGCCTACTTTGGTTGAACGTGGGACTCATCATGCGCCTGATTCGGTTGAACATTCGAGTGTCATCCTTATTACTTCGACTAAACACTGAACCTGCTACGTTGACCAAACGCCATTCTTGCTGCCTTGAATCGACACAAGCTTTGGTGACTGCTCGAACATGGGACCCACTGCGCGCTTGTTTTGCTCAAACATAAACGTGTTGAAGCAACTTCTGGAGCGATCAGGTCCTGTAGAGCGTTGAAGCAGATTCTGGAGCGTCTCGGAGAGTTGGAGACGGCTTATGAAGCGAACATGGAGGTAGCTCCTAGCGGTAATGTTGAAGCAGGCTGAAGCTAACATGCAGGCGGCTCCTGGTGAGCGTTGAAGCATGCTTCTGACTGACCCTCTCTTGGATAATTCCTTGACTGATGGCGAAGGAATCTCATACCGAGCCTCAGTCCCCAAGTGTGATCTAAGTGGATCTATCTTGTATGCCCAATGGGTCTTTATACGCGGTGTTCGTTGATACGGTGAAGCTTTGTATGTTATCAGAAGCAACGGTTTTGGCAGCATCAGAAGAGACTGGCAGGGAAAGGCGTGATAGTTTCGGGTATGGACTTGACAGTATTCGTATAGTAGTGGAGACAAACTAGAACCGATGGCTTTCTTGACATTTCTTCATGAAATAGAGAAGGGGAAGACAGTCCCCTGCCCACGAGTATCCAGAGCTTTTGACTTGATAGGTGTTTCCATGATAGGTTCATGAGGATGTCTTTGAGATGGGCAGTGCTCCCAGTCACACTCCTTTGGTAACACAACTACTTTTTCTACGGGAGACAAATTCTGAAAGCATATCTCATCGATGCGATTCTCGTCGATCCAGATATGGAATATCTTGGACGTGTTTCACCATTACAGCAGTTGTGTATAGGGTGCTGGGGTTGGAGTTGGAGTTGGTGATGTTGGACGCGCAGGACATTGCATCTCAGTGGCTTTCCTCTTGCTGCTTCAACTAAACTGCTTATGGAAGGCTGAAGATTGTATTGCCTGCTGGTGGGATGTATGCTTCCACAAACATCATGAGGCTCCTCATTACTGGCAGGCCTGGTTCTTTCCAGCAGGGTGGATGCTGTCGTTAATGAGTGTTCAATAGCTTCACGAATTCTAGAGGATGACTAAAAGTGCATATTCTCCAATATAGCATGTTAGGAATGCACAATTGTATGATAGAGTGACTAGATCTTGTTCGACATGACGTGTGGACATCATTATCTTCTTAATGCTTCTCCCTTGAGGTATCGACTCCAGTGGAAGATTTCCGCTATAAAGCGTTGATATTGTATTGGCATTCTTTAACCAAATGGCAGTATATCATACTAAAAATTTCCAAGAGAAGTTTGGAAAGCTATCTTACTTGTTTCATGCTCGTACATCCTTATCTGGTTGTAGCCGCTGGAACCATCCATGAATGAGAACATTCCGTGTCCGCTGGTGGTGACGTTTACTAACATGTCGATGTTAGGAAGAGGAAAGTCGTCCTCGAGGCGGTTCAAGTCTCTGGAATTCATGCCACACCTGATCTCGCGCATGAATTTCCTCGGAGGTTGTTTGACATCTTGCAGCTGTTGTGGAACGTCTAGCACTTCTTCTTGTGGACCTTCGTTGTTGCAGCATTCCAGTGGGAAGGGAGAATGTACATCAGTCTCCCTCTTGATGTGAATGTGGGTCGCTGCTTCACCAGATGAAGAAGAGTGCCTTGTTAGCAAAGATTTGTTGTGAGGAATATCCTCAAGGATGCAATTCGGTCCTCCTCCTGGATTGACATCCTCACAAGGAATGGTATGCAATGAACTTTGTCTGGTTATTCCCGCAGAGCTTCTCTTGGTTCAAATAACTCCACTCCATACATAGGTGCGTAATGAGACAGTGATGCATGAATATAAACAGCTTCTTTATCCATCATGGTCTTCAGGCACTGGTGATATGTTGAAGGGATGACCCCATATGTGTTGGTCTGGTTTCCTTCAAAGTATGTCATTGTGGTAGACTGTCGTATTATCTTGTATGGGAGTACCTTGGCTGTCTTGAGAGTCTTGAGGGTAATCACATTCGAAGACTCTCCTGTGTCGATGAGGGCCCTCCTGAACTCTGAACCCTTGATGCGTGCAGTAACATGTAGGGTCCTATTGTGACATTCTTTCGCCATCACGTCGTCTTTTGTAAATGTAATATTATTCACAGATGTATCTGATGTGATGGAGGCCTCTGATAGTGAAGGAGTCAGGTGTACCTCTAGGGCTATCTGGTTCATTGTAACAAACGTCTCCGCCTGATGATTCTTTGAGAGGTGTAAAAGTTCACATAAATTTTTTACTAGAGAAACTGCTCCCTGATCCACCGGCCTCCGGCTCATGATGTGAATATTAACATTAATAGGATCATTGTGACGATCAGTCCCCAGTGTAGTAATCTCCGTGGAAGGACCGTTCACGTCTGACGTCGCTTCCTTGATTAGATCTATGTAGGTCAGCGCCGCTACAGTACCTTTCCAGGGTATGTTGAATGCGTTCCTTGTTGGCTCCAGGGGATGTTGTTCTGCCGCCGCTGTAGCTTTTCTCTTTCCGCCTTCGCTTACTACACTGACAGAAGGGCCAGTATTATACTGCTTGTTGATGAGGTGCATGTTTCCCCGATTATCTCATCAATCGTCGCTATGAACGATCCTGGTTCTTTCCAATAATGTTGGGGCGGTAGTTGCTGAACATTTGGAAGCTTCATGGAGCTCTGAGAACGTCTGGAATCCCAAGTTTTCCAGCAGTGCGCGATATATGGGTATCATTCCGTTGATGCATAATTCCACTAGCTGTCGTTCTGTGACATTTGGTTCATGGCAGTCCAACGCTTGTGTTCTGAACCTCTTGACAAAATCATTTGAATGTTCGTTATTCCGTTGGGAGATTATCCCCAGGACGGTACCATCGTAAAGGGTGAATTGAAGGGAGGTGTATCCCATGGGAAGAGGAATCCGCTGCATGTCTTGTGGATATGGAGGCTGGTGTCGATGCGCGTCCATCGGATTTTCTTTGCCACGATTTTGGAGGAGTCTCTCCAGATCTTCACGTGTAATAAAGTTGGACGATTGGATCCTTTCCCTGAGACGCTCGTCCCTTTCTCTTGCGTAGTCAGCAGCATAAGACTCTTCGTTCAGGTAGGCTTGCGCAACTGAGGCACCTGCTCCAGGTGTGCTGAATGTATTTTTTGTTGGCCCTTGAGGCTGTCTCCACTCTTGTGGTAATCGATCGGTTAATATTTTAAGGAAAGTGAGTACCTCCTTCTGAGTGGTTTCCATGTCTGCCTGAGCTTTAGCGAGGGTTTCTTGTCTCTCCATCAAGTCCACCATGGTGATAGGAGGTTGTCCTCCTCTGGGTCCTCCAGATCCTCGTCCCGAAGGGGGAGTAATGATCTTTCTGGTGACGGACGGAAGTGTCATGCTTGAGGAGATGCCTGGATTTGCAGCCGCTCTGGCTCTTGTAATGGGAGGTGTCACGCCTGCTGGAATGTCTTCTCCTGCTCCATTGGTACTGATGATAGAAGACGCGATTCCACGAGACACATTGGTTTCACTGGCGGGTTGCACTGTAACACCAGTAATTGGGATATCAGCGCCACCAGAAGTGTTGTCGGTGCTAACTCCATCATTGGTTGCTGCCCCAGACCTAAGATCCAATATTCTTGAAATCAGAGAAATTGAATTGGTATTGAAGAAATCGACTTCACAACCGAGAGATTAACCTCCCACTGTGGTCGCCAATTATTTGTGGGAGAAAACTACTTCTGCCGGTTTTTGGTAATTTTGGGTGTGTGTGGATGAGAAGTGAGTTTTAACCTTCAACAAATGTGCTGCACGATGAGCACTTTTGATTCGAGAGGTAAGTTGTACAATTATGGCCTAAACCGAAGACACGGCCGTTCCAGATTTGTTTCGGTCACAGGTGAAGGATGTGAGGTTGATCTTAGGGAGGGAAGCGAAGAAGGTGTTGAGAGTATGAAGATGAAGGCTATGACTTGTTAACAGAAGGTTGAGCAGGCGAGCAAATGTTGCAGGCAAGCTCTGGGTGTTGAATACGATGGTATTAACACTTGGTTTTTCTCTGTTGTCTGGACTTGTGTTCTTGTTGAAAATAGGGCGGAGAACCTATTTATACAAGTCTTTTATCCTAACCTTCGTATCTCGTGGGAAGTGGAGAAAGTGGAGTGATGGAGTAGTGGAGTAGTGTGTTGGTGTCACACGACCAGGTTTGCCCACTTCTCCCATCATCACTAATCGTCCATAACTTCCTGACACGTTCTTGTGATGGCACGTTGTACGTTGCACGCTGTAAACCGCCAGACCAATACCCCAGTATGTATCCCCCAGTTTGTGACATGATTGATGTCTCGAGTGTTTTGGAAAACATGTAGCATGTTGTTGTAGCTTGTCAAGTCAGGATCGGGAAGCTTGCTAGCTTGGTGACCTTCGACAGTCGAGATTTTTCATCTTGAGAGGAGGGGAAACCGTTGATCGTTGCACCAGAAACCCTAATTAGCGCTCCTTACTAGAATCATTGTAGAATTCTAGTACGGACTCGGATTTTGATGATCCGCCCCTCCATTCCATACGGAACGAGAAAATTGCTGGTTGGTCCAAAAAACCCGACCCAGCTTATCCTCTAGTACAGCGGTAGAAAACATTTAATCGTTGGTCCTGAAAACATTTGAAAAGAGCAAAATTACTAAGCTGACCCTAACTACACGCGTGCCACATGCAAAGAAGAAAACACGCGTAAAAAGTAATTTACCTTTCTCTCTTGTCTTCATCGACATTCCATTCTTCTTTTTCTTCTCCTGTTTTCATTCTTTTTCAGAGAAAACAAATCAAAACTCTAGATTCGAAAAACAACCATCAAAAATCCCCAAAGATAATAAAAACCAGATTTTCAGTTTTTTCATTGTTCTTCTTCTTCAGTTTTTGATTCTTCTTTAAAGATTCTTTTTTTAAAACCTAGATCGAAAAAAACAGATCTGTGTTTCGTTCAGGAGTAATTACAGAAGAAAAATTTTTCACCATCAAAAATGGTTACTAATCGAAAAATTAAAAGAACAATAAAAGAAGGAATTACAGAAGAAAGTGCTTCACCATCATAAAGTAGAAGAAAAACTACCGATTTTGTTCTACTGATGATTCACCAACAGCAAAAAGGTAAAACTAAATATGTAGTGGTTTTCATTCATAGTGTTAGAAGTATGAGGAGTGTTTTTTATATATTGTCAAATATGTAGTGGTTTTTTCTTCAATACATATTTGACAGTATATCAAACCACTACATATCGATATGCAGTTATGCATACCACTACATATTGATATGTATAGAAGGAAAATATGTATTGAAGAAAAAACTATCTGATCCCACGGTACATATTTATTCAACACTACATATTGATATGTACCACTACATATCGATATGTAGTTATCCGTACCACTACATATTGATATGTATCGAAGGAAAATATGTATTGAAGAAAAAACTATCTGATCCCACGGTACATATTTATTCAACACTACATATTGATATGTATTGAAGAAAATATGTACCGGAGAAAAAAGGGTATGATCCCAGTACATATTGATATGTAGTGAAGGGAAATATTTACTAAAAGAAAAAGTGTATGATTCAATAGTACATATTATACATATTGATCCAGCAGTATGTATTGATATGTACTCAAAGAAAATATGTACCGGAAAAAAAAAGGTAAAAAAGAAGATTAAAGAATATAAATCAAAACCCAAAATTAATAAATTTATTTCTCTTTCTTCTTCTTCTTCTTGGATATGAATCTTCTTGATGTTCTTCTTCGCCTGCTTATCTTCTTCACCATCACTTAATTGTCACAGAACATACCTGCATTTGATGGAGATGAAGTTGATTACAGAGGAATAAAACGATCTTCGAAAACAAACCTAACCATTGAGAGCAGAAGCAGTGGAGAACGAGAAAAATCAGCAGCAGCAAGAGATCTCAGATTTGAGATGAAGAGAAAAAATAAGACGGAGCTCGGATCGATTTCTGACTATCAATCGCAGCTTTCTGACTATCAATCGCAGAAGGTTAAATGTGGAAAATATTCATCTTGCTCGCACGTGTGCTTTTATTTTTTGGACGAGCGGATAAAAATTCTGGTCCAAAAACATGTTTTTGGACCAGCGGTTAAATTGTTTCTGGGACTGGATTAACCATTAACCGGGTTTCCCTAAACTGGACTAGCCAGTAATTCCTAGAAAAGAATTTCCTATCTCCCAACGCGGGAATATTTTGGTTTTAAGCTCGTTCGGGAGGAAAAAACAGCTCGAAAGCAAAACCCAGGAAGGAAATTGATACTTGTGAAGTATCGTGTTGTTTGTAGGCGCATATTGTATGCATGCGGTGCATTAAATATGTTTAACATATTTGAAGCCTACAACCTTGATGAAAAGATCGCATGTTGAAGTGACTCAACTAGCTATGTTCAGGCATTGTTCGGAGGTCGCATGAGCGGGACCCACCTTAGCCGGTTATGCCATGGGGAAGTGTGGAGGATGGTAATCACGGTGATACCTTGTTTGCCACCTAATTGCCTTCCTAGGATATTCATCCAAGCATGCGAACTTGGACGGACGAGATTGATGGAGGAATAACCGTTGGATTAGGGTTTGGAAGGCTTGCGAGCTTCCTCTTTCTCCCTAACGGTTTTATGCCTTGGGAGGCATGCATGGAGTGGCCGATTGGCCTAGTAGGCAGGCGGGACGCCATTCTAGATGTTCATGCCTGCAAGACGTCCATCGGAGCGATCTGGATCGCCCGTTCTAGCCTGCGATGATGGATGGTCGAGATTAGAAGTGGCCTCGCATGCCTTCTTTGTGCCACCGTATCTCAACGTTGGTGACTCCCATAGAGAAGCCGTTTGCACCAGCAGGGAGGTGGGTCGGTGGCGAGCATGCGCATGTTTGGTTTGCGACCATAGGCACGATCTAAGCCATCCAAGCACGCCTGCAATGACGGATGGCTGAGATTAGAAGGGTACCGTGGATGATATTTTGGACAAGGATTTCGAGATGGTCGGCTGCAACCAACCATGGTCGATTGGTTCACTGTGGAAGTGAGCCCACGGTGAGCACGTAGGTGCTATCGGCCGGCGGCAGTTCCTCCTAATCTTTCATGTACGCCCGACCAAAGTTGCTTGGTCACAACATGTAAGCAAAACCCTAATTTTAGGGTTTGTTAGCCGCAACTTCATGCTAGCATATCTTAACCCCCATGGCTCCTATGTTGAAGTCGTTTGCACCATCAGGAAGGTAGGCCAGCGATGAGCATGTGCGTGCATGCTACTCGGTCCCGCGCATGATCTAGGCCGTCCAACCATGCATGCGAGGTTGGACAGTTGAGATCTATTTTTAAGTTTGTTTTCAGCAGGTGAGACTAACATGGGTAGTCTTGCATGCGTTCAACGGGGCTAATATAACCCACCGTCAAGTAGCCTACGGGTGTTTGCATGTCAAACACAAGGCTTTAATTAAAGCATTAATAGTAATGATGTATACCTACAGAAAGCCGGGATGGTTGCTACATGCTCCGTTCTGGGTATATTAAATTCACAGGATGGTTGCACATGCTTTGGTGAATTAATAAAGTGAGAAGTATTCATCACTTGAATGGTTTTATCCATCAACAGGCAGGTATTCCATACCTGCTTGGGGGTGATGAAATCGATCTGGGCCATAAAAATCATGCTGGTGGAGTTGGATGGTTGTGATCATATCCATACTGATACGGTCAGTCTGGATGCTCAATTGGGCTAGTATAACACACCGAGAGGGGCTCAATCGGGCTAGTATAACACACCGAGAGTTCAGCCTGTACGGGTATTTCATACATGGTTTCATTATAATGCTTGGAGGTTCGTGTTTCTCCGCTAAGAGCAACACTCAGTCGTCATGCCGCACTGATAATGAGTAAAGGAAATACAAGGATGTTGCGCATTAATTAATAATGCTGGAAACTCACAGGGTATATGGGATTGTTGCTACATGCTCCAACCTGGATGAATTTCGTGTATTTTATTCACAGAATGGGATTGTTTCCACATGCTCCATTCTTGGTGAATTGATAAAGTGAAGGAGTATCTATCACTTGTTAATGGCTTTATCTTTTACAAGATGTTAGCGCACAATTTTTTGGCTTTTACAATTTTAGCCTTTAAATGAAAATCCACAATCAACAGTTGGTTACAACACTTGGTTTTTTCGTGTTGTTTTTAGCGCAACCTTCATCTCGAATGAAGTGGAGGAAGTTGAGTGATAGAGTAGTGGGGTCGCGTACGTGATTGTCACATGATTACGTATTTTCCCACTTCCCTCATTACCATTAACCGTCCACCTTTCTTGACACATTCTCATAATGGGCGTCGTTGCACGCTGCACGTTATAAACTGCCATACCAATACCCCAGCAAGTATCCCCCAATTTATGACATGCTTGATGTCTCTAATGAGTGGGTCAATTCGTGGGACCTTCCTCAAGAAATAGCATACAATGTTATTAGGTTAAATAACTAAGTTATTTATAGAATTGATATTCATGAAATATCGTACATGCTCGATGCATGTAATTCATCGCTTTTAAGCAAGTAGCTCAAAACAATCAATATGCGTGAATCTTGATTGAGTAAGCCGCAGATTAAGCATCTTAAAATAACATCACGTCCAACCATCTTCGAGTGATCGTTTGGAGGCCGCATAGGCGGTCCATCACCTGGTCGATCACTCCCTGTGACAGAGTGGAGGACGGTGATCATTGAGGCACTTCATTGATCGCCTAGTTTTTAATCAAAGCCACACATCCGTAAGTAGATGGGGTGAAATGACTATTTCCTTAGAGAGCGTGTATGTTCTGCTGAATCTTCCCGTAATTGGAAACCTTGATGTTAAGTTGTCCGCAGATGAAGAAGAGATGCATGACACCTGGTCGCGAAATCAAAAGGATTCGTTCGGAAAGAGAATGAGATGAAGTGCTTTTATGACTGGTGGGTGTCTCAGTGGTTCCCTGACGCGTTAGAGTTGAACTAGAAGAATAATACACTTCACATTGCGGCGTTCTTGTCTCTTTGGATATCCAGAGACATTCTTGATGACGGCTCGGGCCAGAAGGAGATAAGACATGGACTTATTAAGTTTGCCATTAAACTGGCAAAAGATGTCATTATCCCCATTGGCGGTCTATTTATTGGTTCTCTGTATGTACACTTGGATCAACTGGTTTCAGACATGCGTGTCTCGAACAGCTACATTAAAGTTTATTCATATGTTCATGCTGCCTTTCTCCAAGCGTGGTTATGGGAGCACTTCGAAAAGTATGCCCCGAAACCGTTGGCCGTACTTCCTGAGTCTTGGGGTGGCTCGAGGATACTGCGCTGGTTGAACATGCACCCCAATACCGATTCGAACCTAGTTGGACCTCTTAACAGCTCGCGCGTAGTTAATTTCCGTCAGTGGGCTCCGGTGCATGAGTCTATAACTCAGGTCACTACTTTTTCTCATGTTCCAAACATGTCTTAGACTTTTGATAAAGAGGGTCTAAATGTCGGAGAAATGGTGTTCATGCAGAGCTGCACGCCTGGTCACGTGCTGTCTTTCTTCCCAGGATCTTGCAAAACAACCTCTTACAACATCGATAGAGCAGCTCGACACATGGGTTTCGATCAGGGGGTCCACTTGTTCGTGAGCCGGTCGTTCCAGAAGTCCTGTTGTCGACTGTTCTTGATGCCGGTGGTCTTGCATCGGGTAAAAGTATCCCTTTCCTGCTCGCAGAACGGAATCCATCAACAACCTCCAAGTATAACACATTCTGGCAGAGTGAATTTCTTATCATCGAGGGATTTGTGAAAGCCATAGTGGAGAACACTCGTGGTAGGCCTTCTGCCGAGGATTTAGCAAAACATCCGTTGTTAAGGAATACTCTTTTAACCAAAAGGAAACTTGTTGGTCTGGTCGTGGACAGTCCCCAAGTAAAGGAGCGGAGGTCTAAGAATCATGCTGGAGGTTTCTGGTCAGACTCCGCAGATTTACCGACTTTTAGTTTATCCAATATGCGGGTATGCACGGCTCTCCTCTTGACTTCAGCTTGGAATGTTTATATCTTTGTTTGTTTTCTGAAAATGCTTCCTTGTATTTTGTCCAGGGTCTCGGTAGTACGAACGCCTTTTCCAAACTCGCGAGCAGTCAAAAGGCACCATTTTTCGAGATAGAGAGTAGCGTTGTCGAGCCTACCCATAGTGATGAAGAATCCGAGAAGGATGAAAGTTCTGAGTCTGGTGATGGTGAGAGTGGCTATTCTGATAGCAGTGCTGAGTCTTCCTCTATTCAGTCTGAAAGTGAATCGGTGAGTCTTCTCCACGTTTTCTTCTTTTCCCTTCTTTTTTTTTTTTTTTTTTTGAAGTAAAACTAAATCTTGATTTTTTAGGAGGAAACCGTTCATGGGGATGATCTTGAAGTGGAATACCACCAGAGTAAAGACGTAACCGTACTTCCTACTGCGGAAACTGCACCATCTAGCGATTAGGACATGGAGATTCATCGTCTTGAGGGCGCCGCCGTGACTCAGGTGGACGAGGGCACTTTGGGGGTAAAATTGTGGTTAGGGATCCCCTACCAGTTGATGATTCAGTTGCAGGTTCCACCTTCAGTCCTCCGTATCTGGATCCTTTTCCTGGTTAAGTGTTGATTGGTGGATTTAGCATTCCAGCTAAACATGCGATATTGTACACCAAGATTTGGGAAATCTATGGTCACATTTCCACGACTAAGAAGATCACTAGTTGACATGCGTTGGTCAAGTGAGTGGAGGAGGCCTAAAAACAGTTCATCTTTTGATCAATGGTTAAGTTTATTATGTCTTTATGCAAATAGACCATCAATACTTCAACCATATTCCCCACTAGTTGTACGCCTATGCTCTGCATGGGATAAGATTCATCATTCCAAGAGTTAAAGTAATTCTAGCAAATCACCACTAGATTATCCACCATCACCAGTCTCACCTCTTCTAGCTTCACACTCTCAAAACTATGGCATCAACAGTATCTTCTTATCTAATTTCTTGAACAAACCCATCTCAGATTGGTATCCGGACGAGATGATTTACGACACATGTTTGCTGCCGTTGAAGGAATTTATGGTTTTTAGAGGTGTACAAACATCCTCTCTTTGGCCGATCGAATCCAAGCGCCGATGAAAATTTTGAATGGATCGACCATTAATTGGTGGAGATGGCCCACCTGCGTGCATTCCTGCACCTCTCGGTCCCTCAAAGATTTGATCTAGGCCACTTAATTTGACCAGCAAATATGAGTGGTCGTGATCAATTTGCGTCAGAAACATATTTCTGCAAATCACTAGTTAGGTTTGAAAGGCCGTGTGACCTATCACCTTTGGGGCGTGTGTTTCGAGGCATCGGGACCGAGTCTGGATAGGCTGGACAATCACACGTAAAGGTGGGATAATGGTGATCACGTTGAAATCCTTGGGACATCTTGAGTTTATATCTAAACTGCCGTTTATGCCTGCAAATATGAGTGGTCGTGATCAATTTACGATAGATGCATGTTGCCGCAAACCCTAATTAGGGTTTAGAAACAGCCATATCCACACAACTTTGACCAAGCGGTTTGGCATGTCTTTGGCCTCCTTTGCGGAGATCGATCACGTGGGGACAATGTTGGGATGACGGTGAACTTATTTGCACCTTCCTGATGGTCTAAAATACGATCTAAGCCATCCAAATAGGCTGGCTGAGTTGGATGGTCGTGATCGATTTATGACGCTAGTGAATTTTCACGAACCAATTTAGGGTTTGGAAGAATCATGCCTGCCATGGTCTGGGCGAGCGTTTCACTGCTCAATGTCCCCACCATAGGCAAGTCATTCGAGCAAGGGGAAAGTGGAGTTGCTGGTGTGCATCTCAGTATTCCCCTAATTTATTCTGTGATCATCTAACTTTTCCAACCATGCTAGCGAAGTTGGACGGTTGTGACGATTTTAAGACTGTCTTGGACGGTTTAAATTCGTTCGAGCTTTTCTTTAATCAATGCGACTACACTACTTAGGGTTAACATTTTGATAGAGCTGGGAGGTGCACAGTGATGTTCGGCCGATTAGGGCATTAGTGGCCCTGCAGGTGGTCATCACGGTAATTGCCTATTCCTGCCAAGGTTTGGCTAGGCTTGTTAAATCGTGCGGCCAACCTGTGTGGCCACGATCTTTTCTGAGACTGACATGGACAGTCTAGATTTTCCTTATGGAAAAAGTGCTTGATCGTGCTAATTTAAAAGCACATCGATACGAGATTCTCTTTTTCAGAGAGTGATGAAGCCTATGTAAGTACTTCCATGCAGTTCTCAATATTGACACTTCGGGAGATTCATATTACTCTGTTGCTAGTGAACATTAATCGTCATGTCATACCAATATTGAGAGTTCAGTTGGGGAATATAGCATAGGAAAACACTAAGCATGCCCTGCATTAGTGAATAATGCTGGTGCAAGATAAAATTTATAGAATATTTGGGATTGTTGCTACATGCACCATTCTGAGTAAATTTTATATACATAAATATGTTGAATTGATCAATACATATATGAGTGAAGATTAGGCACTCAACACTTTTAATGGCTCCATTTATTTAGTGAATAATGCAACTAGGAGATTAAATACTCAATAGGCTCCATACTAGTGAACAATTCATCTAGGAGCTTGGGTTTCGATACAATACGAATCAGATTTTGATATATTCTTCAATACCTTGCGGAATATAGACATATCAAGGTCTGTTACTTTCGATGTCGGGTCAAGTAGATAGACTTTTACAATTTTCTCCCTAAACTAAAAACCACCATCAACAGGTTGTTAGACCCCCGCTTTTTTAATTAGTATTAGAGCAGGAAAACACGTTTAAGACCTCATAAGTCTGTGTTTGTAAAAAATTGACTATATGGACAAAAGTGCTATATCTATAAATGTACCACCAGTCTTCGATGGCTCGAATTACTTATGTGGAAAATTATTGTGCGTGCCTTTCTCCAAGCATGTGATTTTAAATCATGGGTTTATGTTGCTAATGGCTATAATCCTCCATTGGTTACAGTAGATGGTGTAACAGTTGCAAAGGATATTGGTAAGTATGATCCTGACGAGATTTTTGTTGCAAAGAAAAATTCTGACGTCTTAAATGCTATCATACATGCCGTTACCCCAGATCTTCAGCACCATGTGACTATGTGCATTCGGTCTAAAGATGCTTTGGATATCTTATAAACCGTATTTGAAGGGAATACATCTGAAAAGGAAGCTAGGCTTCAAAACCTAAATTCTGATTGGGAAAACCTTTATATGGCCGATGAAGATTCATTTGATGAGTTTAATCACAAAGTGTATGAAATTGTTAATGCATCTTTTGCATTAGGTAAGACTATTCCTGAAAAGGACATTGTGATGAAAATTCTCAGATCGTTTCCATCTAGATACGACTCTAAGAAACATGCCATCGTTGAAGGAAATAACCTTGATGTACTTTCCAGAAATACTCTTGTTGGAAAGTTAAAGATCCTTGATCATAAGCATAAATCCAAATCTGGAAAGGATATTGCTTTCAAAGCACAAAAGTACACTATATTACTTGATAAAAGTAAAAGTTTTGGCAACTCTGTAGTTAATCCTATTTAGACTGGTTCATCATATGAATATCTTGACAACTCAGTCTTACTGATCACAAGATAGTTTAGAGAGCTTATTTTGAAGAGAAGTAAACGGTTCATCAGAGATAAACCAAGGTTATCAGTCAAACATCATGACCGTGCCCCTCCTAAAAACAGGGGCACCGTCAATACTGATGATGAGGATATTCCACAGTGCTTCAAGTGTAAAGGTTTTGGTCATTTTGCTAATGAGTGTCCAAATCATAGAAAATAAACTGAGAACAAAGGTCTTGTTGCAACTCTTGATGAAATGTTTGATCACTATGATTCAAATGAAGATGAAAAGTCAAGTGTTGCACTTCTTGGTGAAAATATTGATTTTGATAATTGTAGCAATACGTACATCAATCTTGATATTCTACCAGGAGAAACTTCTTCAACCAATTTGGAGGATAAAATGGATTTTTCCCTGTCTACTGAAAATTATATCTCACATGTTTCAGGTACCTCTATTTTTTTAGAAGCATGCTCAGATACGGTGTCTGAACCGTCCTCCACATTGACATGTTCTTATTGTACTTTTAAGTGTCATAAACTTTCTAAGTGTTTCATGTACAAACATAAAATAAGATATGTCGATAAACTTTAACGAAGAGCAAATCGATTAGCAAACAAGCTCAAACTTGTTCAAAAGTCGAATTCATCTGAGGTATGTAAACTCAACTCGTCTCCGAAGAAGTTAATTTCTAAAGAAAAACTCTAAAAAATGGTTAATCTAGAAAATACAAATTTACTTTATTTCCTATTACAAACTCTAAAAAAATTCAGGCATATGCAAACCGAATTGGACCACAATTCAACCACTCAGCGAACCGAAACGAACCGTCAACCTGAACCACGAGCTGACCCGTCGAGATGGATCACGAGTTGACCCGCCGGTCTGGAATGGACCGCGAGCTGATCCACCGAGTTGGACCACAAGCTGACCCGCCGGTCAGGACCGCGAGTTGAATCGCCGATCTGGTCTGGGTTGACTCGCCGATCTGACTCGGTTACTGTTCATCGTCTTCTCCAAATTTCAGCAGGGTACAGACGTGCATGACCAACTTTGGGAGACGATATCTCACTCATACGAGCTCCGATTCAAATGAATAATATGTCAAAAGAAATCTCTCAGAGAGCACTATCTATTTACATTAATTTTAATTAACATGGCTCGACATATATACATCAAAACAATCATCAAACTACTTCTCACAAACATGATATAAAACTAGGGTTTTTGCAATATCTTTCAAACCACACGTTCAAACGATACAAAACTTTCCAGGAGATCATTTTAATCAATAATGAACATACCCAATTAAATATTTAAAACCAAAACACCCTTATCAAGATCCGAAATATTTATACATCCATTAATGGTTTTTAACCCAAAAAACAACAAGAACCCTAATCATGATACTATCATGTTATCAACAACTTTCAAGCAACCAAAGCAAGTTATATCAAGCACGAAAACGCAGCAAACCAATATCTCACGATACCAATATTAGAGATTATACGATTAAGCGGAAGTGGGTATCGGTACGTACATTGAACTTGAGCTTCGATTAGCAAGAAGAAGCAGCAGCAAAAACAACGTTTCAACACGACAATCAGCGGGTACTACAATCTCTAAATATGAGCACAAACTTGATTCACAGGCTAAGAACTTAAAACCTTTTTATCCTAATGGTAACTCTCTTTAGGGTTAGAGTTGCCATTTTTCTTATGGTAAACTTATGTGTGATATTGGTGGAATCACCTAACCCTTTGCACATATTCTAGAGATGTTTATATAGGTTCCAAGCCCTAAGGAATACGGAACCCTACCGGGCTTGCCACATACAATATGGGCAACCATATTCTGTTCCAACCTGAATATCTAACATCATTTTTACCTTCTTTATATTCGTGACGAAGTTAGGATTTGGTCAATTAGTATCTGCTTGCGGTTTCTCATTTTTGAATAAAGCTTCTTATTTGGAAGACCCGAATCTTCTTTCGACTTTCCATGTCCTTACATTATTCCCTTCGGAGTTTTGAATAATTGAAGAAGGTATTTCTGGCACTGTTTCGGGTTTTTTTTGGGTTGTGATATGATAGTTAATGGCTCCTCAATGACTTGGGTACATTTTTCTAAGACTTGGAAAATTCATTTGGAAATAGAGATATGTTTTTTTTTTCAACAATAAAACGAAAACCCTAAAGAAGAACACAAATGGTGCTTGGAAAACTCATTTGGAAAGAGAGATATGTTTTTTTTTCTGAGGCTTGGCATGGTCGGTTTGGCTTGGCATGACGGGGCTAAGGGTTTGGCATGTCGTTGGCACATGGTGCGGCTAGCATGGCTAGGTCCAAGGCAAGGTGCGGTTCGGCTTGGCATGGTGGGGCAAAGGGCTTGGCATGGTCGGTTTGGCTTGGCATGGCGGGGCCAAGGGTTTAGTATGTCGTTGGCACATGGTGCAGCTAGCATGGCAAGGGCCAAGGCAAGGTGCAGTTTGGCTTGACATGGTGGGGCCAAGGTTTTGGCGTGACCAAGCTAGGATCGTGACCAAGCTAGGGATTTGGGTCAAAGGTTACCATGTGTTATCTGGTAACCTTGGACGCCTAGGATTTTCTCCCGTGATTGAAGGGCGACCGTTGATTATCGCACGCCTTCGTTTTGGTAGCCATCGTTGTGCATGGCGTGCCGGGGCGGCAATCATGGTTGGCATGCTTTAGCAAAGAGAATTGGCTGGCATAGTTTGCCATTGGCACAATGGTACGGCTAGCATGGTTGGCATGCCTTGGCGCGGTAAGTATGTCTGATACGGCTTGCCATTGGCACAGGGGTGCGTCTAGCATGGTTGGAATTCCTTGGCGCGGTAGGTGTGGCTGGCACGGCTTGCCATTGGCACAGGGGTGCGGCTAGCATGGTTGGCATGCCTTGGCATGGTAAGTGTGTCTGGAACGGCTTGCCATTGGCACAGGGGTGCAGCTAGCATGGTTGGCATGCCTTGGCGCGGTAGGTGTGGCTGGCACGGCTTGCCATTGGCACAGGGGTGCGGCTAGCATGGTTCGCATGCCTTGGCGCGGTAGGTGTGGCTGGCACGGTTTTCCATTGGCACAGGGGTGCGGCTAGCATGGTTGGCATGCCTTGGTGCGGTAGGTGTGGCTGGCATGGTTTTCCATTAGCACAGTGGCGTGGGAATTAGGGTTTTGGCCCATCAAACCCTAATTGGTAATTAATTAAAAAAAGTTACCCTGGTAATTTTCTCGCAGACATATTAAAGGGTTCAATAAATGCGTTTAAGTCCTGTGACGTCACTGTATAACTAGGGTTTTACGATTTTACCCCTAAGTTAAAAACTACCATCAACGCTAGTGACGAAAGTCATGTTATGTTTCGATCATTTTGGAAATCGCTCTGACGAAAAATAGTCTGTGAATAACAATTATATAACTCCCTCTGAGAATGTTTCAATGATTGAAATGAGAGTTTTGACAATATAACCATTGGAGGATATAAACATTGATGTGGCAACACATATATGTATAAGTCCTTATTGCTTGAACGGAAGTTTGCGAACTTTGTTGATAAAGTGAAACCGGAATGTGAGTCGCGAACCCAGTATGCGAACTGGCGTAGTTCTCGAACCCGAGAATTTTTGCTGGAGTTGTAGCTCAGTTTCAGATCGCGAACTGACGGAAGTTCTCGGCCCGAGAATTTTTTCTGGAGTTTGTAAACTCAACCGGTTGACTTGAGTCTGCGAACCCAGTCCACGAACTTGAGTAGGTTATGTCTAAAAACGATATTTGTGAACTTATCTTAATAATCTAAGGAATGCTATTGAAAACCGTGACTTTATAGTTCATGAATCGATTCGAGTGAATCACATCGTTTTTGCTTCAATTATGTCTTGTGTAGTACACGGGATCTCATAGCAATTGAACAACTCTCTAACTAGTTCATTTGAGTCATTTGGACTAGTTATGGTGAAGAAGAATATGGTTGATATGAAAGTTATTATTTGGCTAACCATTTGGTTAACTAGTGTTGAACCAACTAATGTACAAGTTTGGGTACGGTTACACAAACCCAAAATCATCAAGTACATGTGTGTATAACAAGCTATGTTTTTGATCTAACGGTTCCTGATTTGAAAGACTATATAAGGGAGAACTCTAGCAACTGGGAAACCTAATCCCCACACATTTTTTGTGATACTTGTTTGCTAAGATAGAGTCGTTTCTCCTTTAACCTTTGGTTTTTTTCTTCTAAAACCAGGTTAACGACTTAAAGACTTCATTAGGATTGTGAAGCCAGACCGATACTACTTTTATCGTAGTTGTGTGATCTGATCTTGATGTTTATATTGTATGAGTACAATTGAAAAAATTGTCTTGAGATTTCTATCTCCGATAAGCAAGATATAAAAGTAATCACAAACATCTTCGTCTCATCGTTTGTGATTCCACAATATCTTTTTTCGCTGCGTCGATTAAGATTATTGTGAGGTGATTGATAAAACTGAGTTTTTGTTCGGGAATATAAGTCTGGTTTTATTGATTGGTTCATGTTCATCTTGATTTATCAAAATACAGAACAAAACTCATAGGTTTATTCATGGGAGACGAATTTATCTATCTTATAGACTTTTCTGTGTGAGACAGATTTGTTTATTAAAGTCTTCGACTTTGGGTCGTAGAAACTCTTGGTTGTGGGTGAGATCAGCTAAGGGAATCAAGTGCGCAGTATCCTGCTGGGATCAGAGGCGTAGGAGCATAACTGTACCTTGGATCAGTGTGAGATTGATTAGGGTTTA
Organism: Papaver bracteatum; assembly: GCA_023529315.1. NCBI lineage: Eukaryota > Viridiplantae > Streptophyta > Magnoliopsida > Ranunculales > Papaveraceae > Papaver > Papaver bracteatum. The sequence goes on from JAJJWX010001467.1 coordinate 1,986,795, forward strand.
ACTACAGTCCAAACCGAAGTTAATTTGGAGTAGGCTAGTATTTGTAGAGGCTTAATACAGTGTATGTTTAATCTGGACTAGGTCCCGGGGTTTTTCTGCATTTGCGGTTTCCTCGTTAACAAAATTCTGGTGTCTGTGTTATTTCTTTTTCGCATTATATTTTTGTATAATTGAAATAAGACAGGTTGTGCGTTGTTCAATCAATTAGAATATCCGACCTTATTGATTGTTGATTTAAATTAATTGACACTTGGATATTGGTCTTTGGTACCATCCAAGTTATCTCTCTTTGATTAAGACTCGCAGATTGTATTTTCTTGAGTAAATCAAATCGAGAGATTGAGATAATAACTCCTTGAGATATTTTCTATTTGATTGAGTCTAGTTGATTCTCTAGAAAGTAACTCGTTGTTGTCCATACATATTGCTATTCGAAATATTGGGTGAGGTTGTTAGACCCCCGCTTTTCCAAAATGGTATACTCACTAATGACATAAGCACTATACTAGAGTGGTATCTACTCTGGAAATAACATTCCTACACATTATCTAGTATTGATGGAAAACCCGAGACTGAAAAAGTTACAGTATAACGCCATTGCCAGCTTACTACTCTGCCAGGTATCTATTTTAGAAATAAGATTTGTATACCTGGTATAGAATTAATGAAAAGCCTAATGTTGATGAAGGTATTGTTAGTAATTTCACTTATTTTTGGATATGTTTCATGCGGTTTAATAGAAGCAAACATCTACAATCAAATATTGTAAATCTTGGTGCAATATTGATAAACGTTGTTACCCGCCAGGGTGCAATCTTGGTGCAATATTGTAAACAACTCCACGATTTACAATATTTGATTTTAGATGGTGCAATATTGTAAATCTTGTTAGACGGACAGACGACGAGCTCCGTCGGCGTTGGCAGCGGCGACGGCAGTGGAGATCACGAACAGGAGCTGGCCGAACAAAAAAAAAGTGCGTGAAGAAAAAGAAAAGGGTCGGTCCCTTTTATAGACAAAAATTCGGAAGAACCCCAATAGAACAAGGATTCCTCTTTTGATTGAATTCCTATTTTTCTTGGATTCCTCTTTTGATTCAAACACGCAAGGAAGGAAACCGGTCCCACCAAAGGATTATGCGCTTTCACAACGGCGTTTACATGGAAAACTACTAGCGGTCGGTCAAAATTCTTCCGGGTAAACTTTCTTCACGTAAGCATGTCACCATCTCATGCCTACCCCACAATAGCGTAACCATTATGCGCTAGGCAGGGGACTTAATGTTGATGGTGGATTTTCATTTAAGGCTAAAATTGTAAAAGCCAAAATTATGTGCTAACATCTTGCAAAAGATAAATCCATTAATAAGTGATAAATACTTCTTCACTTTACTAATTCACCTAGAATGGAGAATATGTAAACAATCCCAGTATTCTGTGAATTGAATACACGAAATTCATCCGGGTTGGAGCATGTAGCAACAATCCCATATACCCTGTGAATTTGCAACATTATTAATCAATGCATGACCAGCCTTGTATTTCCTGTACACATTATCGGTGCGGCATGACGACTGAGTATTGTTCTCAACAGAGCAACACGAACCTCCAAGCGTTAATAATGAAGCATGTACGAAATACCCGTACAGGCTGCAACTCTTGGTGTGTTATACTAGCCCGATTGAGCATACATCTCTCGGTGTGTTATACTAGCCCGATTTAGCATATTTGAATCTGGACTGTCCATATCAGGCTCAGAAACGATCACAACCATCCAACTTCACCAGCATGATTGGATGGCTAATATTCACTACCAACCCAACGCGGTCCCCGCATGGTTGGCCTCCCTAAAATGGTGGCATAGCTTTCCAAACTATCCAAGCCAAAGCAGTATGGACGAAAAAACCTAAATTAGGGTTTGCGGCACATTAAATATGTCGCAAAACCGTCTCAACCATCCATCTTCGCAGGCATAGATGGAGGGTGTATATGTAGATTTAAATGGCTTAGAGCATGTCAACACGCTAACTGTAAGCCCGCCTACACACATGACCGATCGGTCAGGACCAACCATGGCTGGTCATTACAGATCGTGCGCCCAAAGTGGGCATGCCGCACGGCCGACAAAACCCTAATTAGGGTTTGCGTTGATCGCAAACGTCCGTTTTCTCCTGATCGAATGGAGGGTTTATGAGTCGACTGAGCAGGTCCAGTGAGCATCGACATGATCTCCATGGACCCATTTATCTCCACACCCGATCGGCCAAGGCATACCATGCCTGGTCGTTCCAATTCGCACGCCCAAACTAGCACGGTCACACTTCCCAATCGTAAACTGATCTCAACCACTCAACTTCGCCGGACGAATTGAGTGGCTTAGATCACGTTCCTTTAGGAAAGTAAGGTATAGGCATGTACACTAGACTGCAACCTACACGCTGAACCAATCGAACGGGACCGACCAAGCTTGGTTATCCCGAAACGCGTGCCAGAAGAAGGCACTACGCGCGGTATTTGCGGCACCAAACTTCTGTCGTAAATCAATCCCGACCGCTCCTCTTTGCCGGACAAATTAAGTGGTCCAGATCACACTTTCATAGGAAAATGAGGTATGGGCATGTATACCGGCATGCCGTCTACACGCATGCCTGATCGGCCATGCAAAAATCGTATCCCAAGTTTGGATTCGACCAAGATGAAAAGTGGTGCTTGCACACCTCTTCTAAAACCTTAATTCCACTAACGGTCGCAGATGAGTGTCTCAAAGATCATCTCGTCTGTCCAACTTTACCGGCTTTGTTATACAACCCTGGTCAGGAGTTAATTGGTCAGTGAGGCGTCATGGTGATCACCACCTGTCACTATACCATACTATGTGGTCGGCCAAGGGAGGACTTGTTTGGGCAACCTCCAAACCATCACATGAAGTAGGCTGGACATGAGTCTATTTTGATACGCTCAAACAGCGATGCTTCATACATGCTGAATATACTCGATGCAGTACCTGCATATAATACACACGATACTTCACAAGTATCGACTTCCTAAATAACTTAGTTATTTAATCTAGCATTACATTCTACTTTCTGTGGATCCCACGATCCACACACATGATACATGAATCATGTCACAAACTGGGGGATACATACTGTGGTATTGGTCTGGAGGTTTACAGGGTGTAGCGCACAATGCTCTATCACAATAACGTGTCAGGAAGTCCTGGACAGTTAGTGATGATGGGAAAAGTGGTCAAGACTGGTCGTGTGACACTAACACACGACTTCATTACTCCATCACTCCATATTCTTCATTTCCCACGAGATATGAGGGTTAGGCTTAAAGACTTGTATAAATAGGTTCTCCTACCTATTTTCCAAACAGGAACAAGGAAAGACAAGACAACAGTGTCAACTGTTGATATAATCGTATACAAACACCGGAACTGATAGATTACATCCTGCAAGCCAGTTCAGATTTCTGATACAAGTCATACATAGCCAACACCTTCATAATCTCAATACCTTCTTCGCTTCCCTCCCTAAGATCAACCCCATCTCCTTCACTTTGTGACTGAAACAAGTCTGGAACGGACATTTCTTGGTTTAGGATGGATTTGCACAGATTCATTTCTCGAATCTACAAGCACTCCCGTGCAGTGCATTTGTTTAAGGTTTAGACTCATTTCTCATCCACACACCCCAAATTACCAAAACCGGCAGAAATAGTTTTCACCCATAAATAATTGGCGACCACAGTGGGAGGTTAATCTATCGGTTGTAAAGTCAATTTCTTCGAAATCCGATTCAATTTTATCAATTTCAAAAAAGGTAGATCTTAGAACCAATTTAATCAGCAATTTATTTGAAGATGGTGGAACTCAGGTCTGGATCAGCAATCAATTATGATAGAGCTAGTTTGGATAACACTCCCGGTGTCGATGTACCTGTCAATGAAGCTACCGTGGTCAATACATCTCGTGGAGCCGTCACTTCTATCACTAACACTAGCGGAGCAGGATATATTCCAGTAGGTGTAACGCGTCCCATCACCAGAGCCGGAGCAGTCACGAATCCCGGTATCTCCTCAAGTGTAACACCTCCGGTGGTCACCAGAGCAACAACTTTCACTCCTTCACCGGGACGAGGAGCCGGAGGGACGAGAGGAGTACCACCGCCCATTACCATTGCAGATTTGATGGAGAAGAAAGAAGTTCTTGCTAAGACTCGAACGGATATGGCCGCAACTCAGAAAGAGGTACTCACTTTCCTCAAAACTTTAACTAAACGATTAACACAAGATTCACGACAACCCTGGGGAAGCATTTCCATCCTGACCCACATGGATGAAGAAACTCGGGTTGCTCCTGAATGCCCAAGAGAAAGGGACCAGCCATCCAAATTCATCACACGTGAGGACCTGGAACGACTTCTCCAAAACCGAGGCAAAGGAGACCAAACAGATGTACACCAGTATTAGTCGCCATACCCTCAAGATGTGCAAAGAAGTCCTCTTCCAAGAGGTTACACCTCTCCCCATTTCTCCCTCTACGATGGTACTGGTAATGCTCGTGAACACGTCTCTCGATTCTTGGAATCCTTGGGAGAGCATGAATACAATAATGTTCTCCGCCTAAAAGAATTCTCAAAGTCACTTACGGGAAGGGCGTACACCTGGTACAACAACATCGCGCCTAACAGCATACCCAATTGGAGCGAGATGGTCAGTGCTTTCTAAAGAAAGTATTTCTTCGTGTATGAACAGATCACCTTTTCAGATCTGGAAAGAATTCTTCAGCAGAACAACGAGCATCCTGATGAATTAGTTAAGAGGTTAAGAACCTAAGCACTAGATTGTCACGACCTAAACGTCACCGAACGACAATGGGTGGAGTTGTGCATTAATGGGATGATACCCATATACCGCTCTTTATTAGAGAATATGGGATTTCAAACGTTCTCCGAACTCCATGAAGCTGCCAAACATTCAGACACAACTGCACCAGCATTGCTAGAGAAAACCAGAGTTGTTCGAAGTGAAGATTCATATGAAAGTCGAGGAAGCATGCATCTCACGAACAAGCAATACAACACTGGTCCTTTTGTGAGTGTGGTGGGCGGAGGAGAAAAAAGGAAAGCTTCAGCAACAGAACAACAAACCAAGCGGGCATCCCCGACGCACACGACTTCATCTCGGAAGGGAGACGACAAAGCTCCTGCATAAAACACCGAATATGCAGGCTTTCCTTTCCCCATGAATGAAGTAATAGAACTCTTGGAAGCATAGATTCAAGATGATGCCATCAAGCTTCCTCCTATCAGACGTCCACCAACTGAGAAAGATATGGCGGATCCCAAGTAATTTCGCTACCATAGGTTCGTTCACCATCCAACCAAAGACAGCAACATGCCGAAAACAATCTTCAGAGAAAATATAGAGACGGGAGAACTCCATCTTGGAAACGAAGGTGTTCGTAGAGATCCTCTTCCTGTCAGGAACTGCATGATTTCTGGGGATTCCGTTCACAAGACTGCACAATCTATGATGGAACATAAAGCACAACGTCAGGACATATTTGCATCCCTCAACCGCGTTGTCTCAGGAAGGCGCTTGTATCTGGAAGAGAAAGCGGTCTCGAAACCTCAGTCTTTGCTGGAAGATGCAATAAAGGGAAACTGGGGACTCTTAACCATTGCTCATTTGAGGGATGTCGAGTTCGATAACACATTGATCGATACATCCTCTGAATTCAACATCATCACCCTCCAGACCTTAAAAGCAACAAAGATTTCAAAACAGGAGGCTACTCGCAACTTAACTGTGATTAAGACTCCGGAAGGAGAACTCAGAGATGCATATGGATACATCGATCTTGAAGTAAGATTGGATGATGCCTTGACACAAGAAAATTTCTACATAGTCATAGAACATACGAACTACGACATGATCCTAGGGCTCTCTTGTATACACGTCGACAAGGAAACACTAGGAGCCTGTACTCTACCGGCTCCGATACCCGAAAAGATCTCCAACATGCCGTCTGGACCTGATGACTTCCTATTGCCGTACCACCTGCAACTTTCCAACGTGACACAACTTCCTGGAGAGAGCCCGTCAGCATACATTAAAAGGTTCCGATCTCAAGTAAGTCTCATCACGCAACCTTTTTTATAATCAACTACTCCTCACTCTGATAAGTCCTGTGGACTGGCTCTAACCAACAAACCAACCCTGGATAAGAGATGTGAATGGGAGGCTGGCCCCTTCAAACAATTTATCAAGAGCCTAGAAGCTGTCTCGATCAAGACGACGAGTCCAACAAGTCCAAGGTCCGGACATATACACGTCCAAACCCGTTTGGAATTGGATATCTGGTGATGAAGACAACCGCATTCATGATTGGAAGCATTACGGTGAAAGTGGTTACCCCACCTGACTCACCCACCGAAAAGGAGGGTGAACCATACCTGGTAGCAGATGTCATCCTAAGCGGCTACTGCAAGCTCATCAACGCTGACAAGCTAGAATGCGTAACAATTCACTCGCGATGGCTCAAGCCCTACCATACTTAAGACGATATGCTACCACTTTCCAGCGTCCTTCACACTTTAAAATGATGTGCTACTTCCTCCAGCATGTTTCCTTTTACAATTTCACGTCATACTTGTAATTCCTCTGGAAAATGATTGCAATACTTGCATTCATAGCTAGGGTTTTAATTTTTAATTTCCAATTTAATTGAAGAATTATTTCCATCTGAGAACCTCTTTACCCCTAAAAAACAAAGTCCTGAGTCATCCTAAATTAACCCACTAGAGCAAGGGAGGAAACCCTAAGCAAACATCTCACGGGAAGAAGGAAATAGAATGTGTGCACAAAAGGAAGATGATTTGAGCCATTTACCCCAACAAGACCATGGAGATCACACGACAGAATACACATTCACGTTGATGTACACAAGGCCGGGATTGGGTCCAAACACCGGTATTGATCAATTCACAAGTTCGGTATTGATCAAGTTTCAAGTCCGGTATCTCTCAAGTTTCAAGTCCGGTATTGCTCAAGTTTCAAGTCCGGTATTTCTCAAGTTTCAAGTCCGGTGTTGGTCAAGGGCACAAGGCTGGTATAAAGGCGACATTCAGTCAGGCATACATAGTATGGGACCCACATTCAATCGAGCATATATAGCGGGACCAAATTTATTTGCACAACACGGTTCTCTTATGTTCATGGGAATCATGTTCACGAAATTCAAGATGAATTTCTTTCCAAGCTACAACCTAAGAAGCTAGGTTTTGCATGCAACAATGAAAAAGGAAGCAAGACACAACATATTCATGGATTCACGGCTTTTTTTACTAAGCAATCCTCGCAAATATTGGCGTATCAATCTTGGTGGAAGAACTAAGCATAATATATATCTTGCAAAAGGTGTTTACCTAGCAAACTAGGGTTTTACCTTAAAAAAATGCTTACCTTGCTACGGACGGACGGACGCCGAGCTCTGGTGGCGTTGGCAGTGGAGATCACGAACGGGAGCTGGCTGCACAAAAAAAAAGTGTGTGAAGAAAAAGAAAAGGGTCGGTCCCTTTTATAGACAAAAATTCGGAAGAATCCCAATAGAACAAAGATATCTCTTTTGATTGAATTCCTCTTTTGCTTGGATTCCTCTTTTGATTCAAACACGCAAGGAAGGAAATCGGTCCCACCAAAGGATTCCACGCTTGCACAACGACGTTTACATGGACAACTACTAGCGGTCGGTCAAAATTATTCTGGGTAAACTTTCTTTATCCTGTCTTCTTCACATAAGTATGTCACCGTCTCATGCCTACCCCACAATAGCGTAACCATTATGTGCTAGGAAGGGGACTTAAAGTTGATGGTGGATTTTCATTTAAGGCTAAAATTGTAAAAGCCAATATTATGCGCTAACATATTGCAAAAGATAAAGTCATTAATAAGTGATGAATACTTCTTCACTTTACTAATTCACCTAGAATGGAGCATGCGGGAAAAATACCAGTATTCTGTGAATTAATTACACGAAATTCATCCGGGTTGGATGATAGGTGTCTAAAACACCTTTATATTTATCTATTGTTTATGCTTTCTCTGCTAGTTTCTTGTAAATTATGTATCTTATGCTTTATTTTTGAGTATTTGGTACTTTGGAGTCATTTGGAACAAAAGAGGGAGAAACAGCACAAAAGCCTCATCTCATATTCAAGTGCTCGGGGACGAACTATTTCTCATTATTTGCTTCTATCTCTTGATTCCCGTCTGAAAAGTATGTCGACTTTAGTGATGCAATTTTTGTCTGAAAAGCACGACTGCTTTTGTGATGAATAGAAATTGAAGAGATGAAGTGGGTTTGAGAAGTAAGAGACGGTTGTTGTTGGTGGAGGAACTCGAGAAAGAAAGAAAGCGTTCGTTTGGAGCGAAAAGGATCACAAAGAACCAATTCACAGGCAAGTTAAGCTAGCTACGGTTGAGCAAGAAGGAGGCTAAGCGGGCCCAGGTTAAGGGGATGCCAATCAGGATGGACCTTATCTAATGAGTGGGGTGGTCCCTATCCATGGGGTGTAACTATACACACAAATTATTACAACCCTAAAATTGAGAAAAGATTGTTCTTTCAATCATTGTGTCCCTGAAACAGAAACAGAGAAAGGGAAGCAACGGATGATGTGACTGAGAGTTGGGTTGAAATTATTGGGGATATGTGTTGAAATAAAAGAGATTAATGGTTGAATTTCATTGTCGCTAGTGAGATGAACGAGATAGTAAAAATCAGAGTTAGGGTTTGAAGCCGATAATCATATGGGTTTGAACCGTGAAAAATAGAAAAGATGGATGGAATTGGTTGTTGCTGTCGAAATTGGGTGTTGAATCTGTGAATTGAGATCCATAGAAGATGTTGAGTGATGGTTTTGTTCTGATTGAAGATGTTGATGTTTGTCCGAAAAATCGAGAGAAGAAATTTGATGTTCTTGAGAGATTGAGATGTTGTTGTTTATTTCTGAAGAATGTTGTTGATGTCGATTGAACTGAGTTGGAGAAAAATTGGGTATCTCTGTTGATTAAAGAATTTTATAATGGGGTTGTCTCTAAAATGATGGGTGAAGTTTTAAAGGGATCGGTGGTGATGATTAAGGGTTATGAAGAACACATACAAGGAATTGTTGCTGCTGTGGAGAAGAAAACCAGGGAAGTTAATGGTGCTGTTGTTGAGATTGAGGTACTACAATAAACCAGATATGAAAACCGAGTGGTGGTGTTGGTTGGATTTACATGGTGTTGAACTGGATTTGTATACAAAACAGCAAGGAATCGAATTAGTGAAGAGTTGATGGAGTCTCAAAACTAAAAGGCTGAGATGATGTTGCTTAATTGAGGTGTGCAAATGATGTTGTAAGAGAGCTATAACATGTGGTGGATCTGAATGAAGAGAGTACTGTGACTGAATGTTGAATTATATGAAGTTTTAGGGAATGAAGCTGGTGGTGACTTAGAGAAGGTGGTAGATGTGTCTTGTGGTGTTGAGTTTGTTGGATTGAATTGAAATGTCTTACAGGGACTGAAATTGAATGAGAAGATGCATCTGAGAGTTATGTACCACAGTAGTGCAAGGAAGGACTCGAGCAGCTGAATGATGTCCAAGGAAGTGCAGACAGATGGATTTGAGCTCTTGTTGCGGGTGGTAATGGACTGAATTGGACTGTAAGCAGAGCTACAGATGTGCAACTCGAGTAGATGGGGTTTGTTGTTTATTATGAGCCAGGGAAGGTGCAGCTGTAATATGAAATGTTGCTGCAATGAATAAAATGAGAGAGCTAGATACTGAGAACGAAAGGATGGCTCTGGAGGTGATGTGGATGTATAGCTGCGCGAGAGAGCAGTATTGCAGCTGTACTATTGCTGCTATGATGAAGGAATTGTGGTGCTATGGCTTTGTGCAAATGGCGTTGGATGGTGGGATTTAGTCGATTTCAAGGTGCGATTGAAAGCGTGACGAGAACTGATGATGTTGCAGGTGGGCTGTTCAAGGAATGTGTAGCAGGAGGTATTAGCTGTGGCAATGAGGATTGAACTGAATTGCAGGTAGAGTGTATGGAGCAGCTGAGTCTTTGACAGTGGTGTTAAGGCTGAAATGGAGATTAAAGAGTTGATTTAGTAGGTTTTGGAAGTGAAAGAAGCAATGCATGGCCATCTTGGCCATGGATGAAGTGATGAAGCGCAAAAGACATTTTTAGCCTGTGCAATATGGATAGCCTGGTAACTAGTTCACTCAGCCAGGTCAGCTAGCTGACTATGGCCCTGACTCAGATCTGACAACACTGAGTTGACTCGCTCACCTGGACTCAGTGATTGACTGAGTTGACTGTCCGGCGAATTTCCGGCGATAAACCCAGTTTTCCGGTGACTATATTTTGACAGAGATTTTTACTGGGTTATTTTCATAAATGGATTTAGTGGGCTTGGTGGACTTTTTGGTGTTGGGATTTGAAGACTAGACCTATTTTTGGAAAACAAAGGATTATAAAAGGAGGCTTCTACAACTTTGGAGATCACGTATTCTACTTGGAGTTTTGGGAGAGAGCCGCAGCTAGGGTTTGCTTTCATTTTATATTTTCATCTTCTTTACTTTATTTCAATTATTATTTGATGATGAACTATATTATTATGAGTAGCTAAAACTCTTCTTGATTAAGGGCGATTTAAAAGCCCGAAATATGAACTTATGATTGATATGCAATAACTCGTTTTCTCGCAATTATTTCTGTTATTGTTTGATTTCTACTATGCTAATATTGTTTATGGATTATTTGTTAATGCTTTAAGTTCGAAATTAAATCGTTAGCTCTTAATTTTATTGCTAGTTTAGATTTTCTTCGACCCGTAATTGTCTAGAAATATAAACACAAGTAGAAATATATGGGTATTGATGATGGGACTTTGTTAAGTACCTATATGTAGAAATTGACACTAGTAGGTGATTCATGCTTTTGAGTTCATCACTAGGTGCAACCTTATCTCACAAAAATTAGAGCACTTGTTTAAGTCACACCTAGTAAGCGTACCTCTAGGAAACTTGGCAAGTAGAAACCGGTAGTCGAGCGCTTCCGTATCCGGTGAGATTAGGAGATAATAACGGAATAGTTGAGCGTACTAATTATTCTAAGGTGGTTAGTAACGAGATAATGTGAAGAACGTAGCTATCTATCAATTTGGTTTGTATTCCGTGGTCGAGAATGGACCTTTAATCAATTATATCTCATATTTGAATACAATTTACTATTTTCAGATTTTCTACAACACAATCATCTTTGCTAAGAATATTTGCATAACAACTAGAAACTTCATACCTCCCTTGGGACGATCCTGCTTACATTATACTATTTGCTAGTGTAAAGAGAAGTAGAGAAATTTATTTTTGCGAGTTCGACACCTCGTCAAAATTGGTGCCGTTTCCGGGGAGGCAGTGGCAAGTTTAGTTGTTATTTTTATTTTTAGTTGTTACTTTTGCTTTTATTTTCAATTTCAGTTTACTTATTCAATCTCTCAGAATCTAATTTTCAGGTACTGTTTGTTTGGTGAATGCATGGAGAGGGAAGACCAAGTCCTATTGGTATACGTCTTCGTTCGGGAACTTTACTTAAAGATTTCATTCAAGCAGTCAACACTCCACTTCTTCCTAGTTCCACACCAAGTGAATTCTCGGACTCGGACAAAGAGGAAGACAACACAATGGGAGGTCGACCACCTGTTCCAAGAACACTCAAGGATCTCACTTCTCCAAACCTTGACCAACAACCTTTATGTATTCAGCTGAATGGAACCATTGAGTTGAATCCACAATTGATTAACTTGCTGCCCAAATTCAGAGGTTTAGCGGGAGAAGATCCTAATCGTCACTTGCAATAATTCCATCATGTTGTGACTAGTATGAAGCAAGCAACTGCAGATGCCGATATGGTTATGATGACAACTTTTCCTTTCTCCCTTATAGATGCTGCAGGAGAATGGTTCTTTTGCTTACCCGCTGGAAGCATAACCACATGGAATGGAATGAAGAAATTGTTCCTTGAGAAGTATTTTCCAGCATCAAAAGCAGCTGTGATTTGCAAGGAGATTTGTGGTATTAGGCAAATATCGGGAGAGACTCTCTATGATTATTGGGAGCGCTACAAGAGGCTTTTAGCTAGATGTCCACACCACCAAATCAGTGATCAACTTGTGATTCAATATTTTTAAGAGGGATTGCTTTCCAATGAGAGACATTTGATCGATACCGCAAGTGGTGGTGCACTCACTAACAAGACCATTGTGGAAGCTACAAGTTTGTTGGAGAACATGGCTGCAAACACGCAACAACTCTTCACTAGAGATGAATCAATGGCAAGGAAGGTGAATGAAGTTGGCAATTCTCCACACATGGAATAGAGGATGGGTAACATGGAGAGGATGATTCAACAAATAGCAGCCGCCGTCATACCATCATCACACACCGAAGATGTTGAGAAAGCAAGTGTTATGTACCAAAATCAGCAAAGGCCGAGGTATGATCCGTACTCTAGCACATACAATCTGGGTTGGCGTGATCATCCTAATTTCAGCTACGCCAACAATCAAGCTGCAGCAAATACTACTTTCAATCAACAAGGAGGATACCAATTCATTCCAAGACCACAACAACAAATTCAAGATACAAGTGTGGATGACAAGTTTACTCTTATGATGCAAAGTATGAAAGAGATCACAAAGTCAATGCAAGGGTTCAACCAATTCCAGCAGAAATCCGAGATGGCTATGAGAGATGTGCAAAACCAAGTTAGTTAATTGGATAATGATATGAAAAAACTCAAGGCACAAGGATCTGGAAAACTCCCTTCGCAATCACTGAATCATAAATAGAATTCCAATGCTATTGAGATGCGCAATGGGAAGCAAGTAGAGAAACCGGAAACATCACCGGTGTCCCATGAACCTGATTTGGAGAAAGAAGAGGGTGAAACAGCCCCTAAAAAGGATGACCCGGTAACAAATTCTAACTCTAAAACTCGTGTTTCTACTTATGCTACCCCTCTTCCTTTTCCTAGCAGGTTTTCAAAGTCGAACAAGGAGACATTGTACCAAGAGCTTTTGGAAATCTTTAAGAAGATTGAAGTAAACATTTCACTCATTGAGGCGATAAGGCAGGTTCCGAGGGCAAAGTTCTTGAAGGAATTATGCACTAACAAGCATAAATTGACCGATAATGAGGTAATGAGTGTGGGGTAAAAATGCTTCGGCATATCTTCAAAAGAAACTCCTACCTAAGTTGAAAGATCCCGGTAGTTTCACTATACCATGTACTATTGGTAAAATCAAGTTTGAACGTGCTTTGCTAGATTTAGGAGCATCCATTAATGTTATGCCTGCCTCCGTTTATGAATCCTTGAATCTTGGACCTCTTAAGAATACCGGTATTGTTATACAACTTGTTGATAGGTCTAATACTTACCCAAAAGGGGTTATTGAAGATGTTTTGGTGCAGGTTAATCAACTCATATTTCTGGCAGATTTCTATGTTCTTGACATGATGGATGGAGATTCACCATCGACTACCCCCTTGCTGTTGGGTAGACCATTCATGAGAACTGCTAGAACGAAGATTGATGTCTTCAAGGGCGCTTTAACTATGGAATTTGATGATGAGATCATAAGTTTCAATATCTTTGCGGCTATCAGATATCCTAGTGATGTGCATTCATGTTTTTCTATTGATATTATTGATTCTCTAGCTCAACAGATATTTGAATTAAATGGTGATGATGCTTTAGAAAACACCATAGTGGAAGGTTTAGGTTATGGGAAATACAAAGAACTTGAAAGTGAATTGTCTATTTGTGATGATCTTAAAGAGGCTGTTTTATCTCTTAACTCATTACAAGAAGTTCCACTAAAGTATAATGCATCTTATGTTTCTTTGCCGCTTGCTAATGAGAAACTTTTACCGTCGATTGTGAAGGCACTTATTCTTGAGTTGAAACCTCTTCCGGATCACCTTAAATACATATATTTAGGTGACAAGGAAGAGTTACCGGTGATCATTGCCAACAACCTAACCAAGGTGCAAGAGGAGAAACTTGTTCGAGTGCTAAGAGAGTACAAGTCTGCCATTGGTTGGACCATTGCCGATATCAAAGGAATTAGTCCTTCCACATGTATGCACCGAATACTTCTTGAGGAGCGGGCAAAACCAACAAGAGAAGCTCAACGTTGCTTGAACCCTCCAATGATGGAAGTAGTCAAGAAAGAAATCCTGAAGTTGTTGGATGTCGGGATTATCTATCCCATATCCGATAGCAAATGGGTGAGCCTGATTTAAGTCGTTCCAAAGAAGTCCGGAATCACCGTGGTAAAAAATGAAGATAATGACTTGGTTCCAACTAGAATCCAGACCCGTTGGAGAGTTTGCATTGACTACCGAAAGCTCAACTCTACCACCCAAAAGGACCATTTTCCTTTACCATTCATTGATCAAATGCTTGAAAGGTTGGATAGACACGCTTACTATTGCTTCCTTGATGGTTTTTCAGGTTATAACCAGATTGTAATAGCTCCGGAAGATCAAGAAAAGACGACGTTTACTTGTCCTTTTGGCACTTTTGCGTATAGACGTATTCCATTTGGCTTGTGCAATGCTCCATCAACTTTTCAACGTTGTATGGTATGCCTATTTTCAGATTATGTAGAAAGCATCATAGAAGTGTTTATGGATGATTTTAGCGTGTATGGTGATTCTTTTGACAAGTGCTTAGATAACCTTGCACTTATTCTTAAACGATGCGTCGAAACTAATCTTGTGCTTAATTGGGAAAAGTGTCACTTTATGGTGAATCATGGGATTGTGCTAGGACATGTTGTATCCTCTAAGGGGTTAGAAGTTGACAAGGCTAAGATAGATTTGATTCGAAACTTACAATACCCCACAACTGTGAGGGAGGTTCGCTCTTTTCTTGGTCATGCAGGTTTTTATAGGAGATTCATCAACGATTTATCCAAAATTGAAATGCCCCTATGTAGACTTTTGTAGAAAGATGTGGCCTTTGTTTGTGACAAGGAATGCAAGGAAGCTTTTGACACCTTGAAAGAGTTGTTAACTACCGCACCAATTATCAAACCACCCGACTGGAGCAAGCCATTTGAGTTGATGTGCGATGCAAGTGATTATGTCGTTGGAGCCGTGTTGGGACAGCGAGATGGTAAAGTTCCATATGCCATTTATTATGCTTTTAGAACTCTAAATGGAGCACAAGTCAACTACTCCACTACTGAAAATGAGCTCTTGGCCATAGTGCTTGCACTCGAGAAGTTTAGATCATATTTAGTGGGTACAAAGGTGGTTGTTTTCTCCGACCATGCTGCACTTCGATACTTGCTAACAAAGAAGGATGTTAAGCCAAGGCTCATAAGGTGGATACTCCTTCTTCAAGAGTTTAACATGCAAATAAAGGACAAGAAGGGAAGTGAGAATACTGTAGCGTATCATCTAAGCAAATTGGTTGTGTTCGAAGAAGCGATTCCTTTGCATGATAGCATCCCGGATGAGCAACTCTTTGCGGTTGGTAGCACAACTTCATGGTATGCTGATATTGTTAACTTCTTGGTGACGGGACAAGTACCTAGTTCCATGTCTACATTCCAAAAACACAAGCTCAAGAAGATTTACAAGCAATATATATGGGATGAACCTTATTTGTGGAAGCATTTCTCCGATAAAATGATTCGCAGGTGCGTACTCGAATCCGAGTTCCAATTAATTCTGAATTTTTGTCACTCATATGCTTGTGGTGGCCATTTCGGAGCTAAGAGGACAGCCCTCAAGGTTTTCGAAAGTGGTTTTTATTGGCCTACATTGTTTAAGGATGCATATTTATTTTGCAAGGCTTGTGATAGGTGTCAATGGACAGTCAACCTTGGTGCTAGAAACCAAATACCGCAAACACCAATTCTCGCTGTTGAGATTTTTGATGTTTGGGGTATCGATTTTATGGGGCCTTTTGTGAATTCCAATGGGAAATTTTATATAATTCTTGATGTAGATTATGTTTCTAAGTGGGTGGAAGCAACTCCTACCAATGATTCTCATGTTGTTTGTGATTTTGTGAAGGAACATATCTTTTCTAGGTTTGGAACACCTCGAGTGGTGATTAGTGATGGAGGTTCGCACTTCAAGATATCCTTTCACGCTTTTCTAAAGAAGTATAACATTTCTCATAAAGTTGGCACACCGTATCATCCACAAACGAGCGGTCAAGCTGAAATTTCCAATCGGAATATTAAGTCCATCCTAGAGAAGACGGTGAACATTACAAGGAAGGATTGGAGTTATAGACTCAACGATGCTTTGTGGGCGTATAGGACAGCTTATAAGACACCTATTGGTATGTCTCCTTTTAGGCTTGTATATGCCAAACCTTTCCATCTTCCCGTTGAACTTGAACACAAAGCTTATTGGGATATCAAGGTATGTAATATGGAATTAGATGCAGCTGGTGAACATAGGAAACTTCAGCTCAATGAGTTAGAAGAGATACAAAATGATGCATATGAAAGTTCACGCATTTACAAAGAAAATACCAAGGCTTTCCATGATAAAATGATTTCCCGAAAGAGTTTTGAAGTAGGGAAGAAAGTTCTTTTATTCCATTCTCATCTTAAATTGTTTCCGGGTAAACTTAGGTCCAGATGGATTGGACCATTTTTTGTAACTAATGTGTTTGCGCATGGTGCAGTTGAAATTACTAGTCCTAAAACAGGGCTGGTTTCCAAGGTCAACGACCATCGTTTGAAACCATATTATGAGCAGTTTGTGACGGAGAATCAGGATATGATCACATTGAGTGATCCACTTCCTCTGGAGGAGTAATTGGAGCTGAAAGTCGGGTTGACGACTTTAAACCAAACGCTAAGTGGGAGGCAACCCACCGGTTTTGTATCTTTTCCTTTATCTTTTTATTTTTAAGCATTTTATCTTGTTTTTGCATATCATTTGCGGAATTTCCAACCTTGAACTTTCTTTGGAAGATTCAATTTTACATTGAGGACAATGTAAAGTTTAAGTGTGGGGGAGCATTTATATGTGTGTATAGTTTGTTTTATGCCTTTAGAAGAAAAAAAATCATAAAAATAGAAAAACAATAAAAAATTGTGCTTTATGAACTCCGAAATCAAGAAACTTGTGCCTTTAGGATGACACTATCAATATAAGTGGATGGAACCATATTGATTGCAGGAGTTGAGGAACCAATTAACTAAAAGGACGGACATAGCTCATGAATTACAAATAAAATGATAGTCGTTACCATATCTCGGAATATCACCATATCACATTCTATTTTTATTTTTTCATATTTATCTATTGTTCTCTAAGTGCTTTGGTGGGTCATTAAACATCGACTTGTTATTACTGCTAGGATGAAATAGAGTGATTGAGTTACTTTAAGAAAAATAAAAAAAAAGAGACCCGCCAATTAGACCAAACGGAATAAAAATGACACTTGGATAGCAATATGTGTGTGTTCTCCCTGTCTCCGTCGCCTAAACAAGCGTGGAATGCAGGATCCAAGGGAACTATCATGTAATCTACTGACAAGAATCATGCGCTTGGATCCAAAAGATCCAATCATGTTGTCAAATAAAAAAAAAGTGAAAAGAAAAAAGAAAAAGAAAAAGAAAAAGAAAAAGAAAAGAAAATATTATGATTGTTGAATAAAGTCGACTCCTGGTTCCCTTGTATATGCCAGTTGAGTTGATGTAGAATTAAGATTGTTGATCACTGGTTCCCTTGTATATGCCAATGTGTTGACACTAGAATTCAGACCAGTAGCTCAATCCAATAGGATGCATAGGTTCATCTTGGCGGTGACCTTCAGACAGATATGGGAAACACCAACCACTTGTCAACATTCGCAAACATCTACCTCTATATCCATCTTCGTAATCTTTTCATTATGATTGTGGTTAGTTAGTGTCCGAGTATTGTGGTTTGTTTGACTATATAATTAGAGCTTTATTTATAAATATATGAATTGAATTTGCTCAAGGTACCTCCTCCTGTAGTCATTTTGGATTCGTTCATTGATTTGTCACAAAAAGACGGAGTTGTATGTATGTTTTAGAATTATTTTGTTTGATTTTCTCGAGGACTAGCAAAGTCTAAGTGTGAGGGAATTTCATAGGTGCCTAAAACACCTTTATATTTATCTATTGTTTATGCTTTCTCTGCTAGTTTTCTTGCAAATTATGTATCTTATGCTTTGTTTTTGAGTATTTAGGTACTTTTGAGTCATTTGGAACAAAAAAGGGAGAAACAGCGCAAAAGCCTCATCTCATATTCAAGTGCTCGGGGACGAACTATTTCTCATTATTCGCTTCTATCTCTTGATTCCCGTCTAAAAAGTATGTCGACTTTAGTGATGCAATTTTTTCTGAAAAGCACGACTGCTTTAGTGATGAGTAGAAATTAAAGAGATGAAGTGGGTTTGAGAAGTAAGAGACGGTTTTTGTTGGTGGAGGAACTCGATAAAGGAAGAAAGCGTTCGTTTGGAGCGAAAAGGAGCACAAAGAACCAATTCATAGGCGAGCAAAGCTAGCTACGGTTGAGCAAGAAGGAGGCTAAGCGGGCCAAGGTTAAGGGGATGCCAATCAGGATGGCCCTTATCTAATGAGTGGGGTGGTCCCTATCCATGGGGTGTAACTATCCACCCAAATTATTACAATCCTAAAATTGAGAAAAGATTGTTCTTTCAATCATTGTGTCCCTGAAACAAAAACAGAGAGAGGGAAGCACCAACTGCTGTGACTGAGAGTTGGGTTGAAATTATTGGGGATATGTGTTGAAATCAAAGAGATTAATGGTTGATTTCATTTTTGCAAGTGAGATGAACGAGATAGTAAAAATCATAGTTAGGGTTTGAAGCCGATAATCATATGGGTTTGAACCGTGAAAAAGATAAGAGATGGATGGAATTGGTTGTTGCTGTCGAAATTGGGTGTTGGATCTGTGAATTGAGATCCATAGAAGATGTTAAGAGATGGGTTTGTTCTGATTGAAAATACTTTTGTTTGTCCGAGAAATCGAGAGAAGAAATTTGATGTTCTTGAGAGATTGAGATGTTGCTGTTGATTTCTGAAGAATGTTGTTGCTGTCGATTGAATTGAGTTGGAGAAAAATTGGGTATCTCTGTTGATTAAAGAATTTTATAATGGGGTTGTCTCTGAAATGATGGGTGAAGGTTTAAAGGGATCGGTGGTGATGATTAAGGGTTATGAAGAACACATACAAGGAATTGTTGCTGCTGTGGAGAAGAAAACCAGGGAAGTTAATGGTGCTGCTGTTGAGATTGAGATACTGCAATGAACCAGATATGACAACAGAGTGGTGGTGTTGGTTGGCTTGACATGGTGTTGAACTGGATTTGTATACACAACAGCAAGGAATCGAATTAGTGAAGAGTTGATGGAGTCTCAAAACTAAAAGGCTGAGATGATGTTGCTCAATTGAGGTGTGCAAATGATGATGTAAGAGATCTATAACAGGTGGTGGATCTGAATGAAGAGAGTATTGTGACTGAATGTTGAATTATACGAAGTTGGTGGTGACCTAGAGCAGGTGGTAGATGGGTCTTGTGGTGTTGAGTTTGTTGGATTGAATTGAAATGTCTTATAGGGACTGAAATTGAATGAGAAGATGCATCTGAGAGTTGTGTACCACAGTAGTGCAAGGAATGACTCGAGCAGCTGAATGATGTCCAAGGAAGTGAAGACAGAGGGATTTGAGCTCTTGTTGCAGGTGGTAATGGACTGAATTGGACTGTAAGCAGAGCTACAGATGTGCAACTCGAGTAGATGGGGGTTTGTTGTTGATTATGAGCCAGGGAAGGTGCAACTGTAATATGAAATGCTGCTGCAATGAAGAAAATAGGAGAGTTAGATACTGAGAATGAAAGGATGGCTCTGGAGGTGATGTAGCTGTATAGCTGCGCGAGAGAGAAGTATTGCAGCTGTACTGTTTCTGCTGTGATAAAGGAATTGTGGTGCTATGGCTTTGTGCAAATGGCAGTTGGATGGTAGGATTTAGACTGATTTTAAGGTGCCAGTGTAGCCGCAGCAGAGAACTGATGATGTGGCAGGTGGGCTATTCAAGGAATGTGTAGCAGGAGGTATTGGCTGTGGCAATGAGGATTGAACTGAATTGCAGGTAGAGTGTATGGAGTAGCTGAGTCTTTGACTGTGAAAGAAGCAATGCAGGGCCATCTTGGCTGTGACTGAAGTGATGAAGCGCAGCACAGTTTTAGCCTGTGCAATATGGCTAGCCTGGTAACTAGTTCACTCAGCCAGGTCAGCTAGCTGACTATGGCCCCGATTTCGAATCGACAACACTGAGTTGACTCGCTCACCTAGACTCAGTGATTGACTGAGTTGACTGTCCGGCGACCGGTGCCGTATTCTGGCGAAATTCCGGCGACAAAACCTAGTTTTTCGGTGACTATATTTTGACAGAGATTTTTACTGGGTTATTTTCACACATGGATTTAGTGGACTTTTTGGTGTTGGGCTTTGAAGACTAGACCTATTTTTGGAAAACAAAGGATTATAAAAGGAGGCTTCTACAACTTTGGAGATCACGTATTCTACTTGGAGTTTTGGGAGAGAGCCGCATCTAGGGTTTGCTTTCATTTTATATTTTCATCTTCTTTACTTTATTTCAATTATATTATTATTTTATGATGAACTCCATTATTATGAGTAGCTAAAACTCTTCTTGATTAAGGGCGATTTCAAAGCCCGAAATATGAACTTATGATTGATATGCAATAACTCGTTTTCTCACAATTATTTCTGTTATTGTTTGATTTCTACTATGCAAATATTGTTTATGGATTATTTGTTAATGGTTTAAGTTCGAAATTGAATCGTTAGATGTTAATTCTATTGTTAGTTTAGATTTTTTTCGACCCGTAATTGTCTAGAAATATAAACACAAGTAGCAATATATGGGTACTGATGATGGGACTTTGTTAAGTACCTATATGTAGAAATTGACACTAGTATGTGATTCATGCTTTTGAGTTCATCACTAGGTGCAACCTTATCTCACAAAACTAAGAGCACTTGTTTAATTCACACCTAGTAAACGTACCTCTAGGAAACTTGGCAAGTAGAAACCGGTAGTCGAGCGCTTCCGTATCCGGTGAGATTATGAGATAATAACGGAATATTTGAGCGTACTAATTATTCTAAGGTTGTTAGTAACGAAATAATGTGAAGAACGTAGCTTTCTATCAATTTGGTTTGTATTCCGTGGTCGAGAATGAACCTTTAATCAATTATATCTCATATTTGAATACAATTTACTATTTTCAGATTTTCTACAACACAATCATCTTTGCTAAGAATATTTGCATAACAACTAGAAACTTCATACCTCCCTTGGGATGATCATGCTCACATTATACTATTTGCTAGTATAAAGAGAAGTAGAGAAATTTATTTTGCGAGTTCGACACCTCGTCATTGGGGCATCTAGCAACAATCCCATAGACCCTGTGAATGTACAACATTTTTAATTAATGCATGACCAGCCTTGTATTTCATGTACTCATTATCATTGCGGCATAACGACTGAGTGTTATTCTTAGCAGAGCAACACGAACCTCAAAGCATTAATAATAAAGCATGTACGAAATACCCGTACAGGCTACAACTCTCGGTGTGTTATACTAGCCCCATTGAGCATACATCTCTCGGTATGTTATACTAGCTCGATTGAGCATATTTGAATCTGGAGTGTCCATATCAGGATCAGAAACGATCACAACCATCCAACTTCACCATCACGATTGGATGGATTAGATTGAATCCATGACCCCAATCAAGTATTGGAATATTCACTACCAACCCAATGCGGGCCCCTCATGGTCGGCCTCCCTAAAAGGGTGGCATAGATTTCCAAACCGTCCAAGCCAAAGAAGTATGGACAAAAAACGCTAAATAGGGTTTGCGACACATTACATGTGTCGAAAAACCGTCTAAACCATCCATTTTCGCATGCATAGATGGAGGGTGTAGATGTAGATTCAAAGGGCTTAGAGCATGTCAACACGCTCACTGTAAGCCCGCCTACACACATTACCGATCGGTCAGGACCAACCATGGTTGGTCATTCCAGATCGTGCGCCCAAATTGGGCATGCCGCACGGCCGGCAAAACCCTAATTAGGGTTTGTATTGATCGCAAACATCCGTTTTATCCTAATCGAATGAAGGGTTTAGGAGTCGACTGAGCAGGTCCAGTGAGCATCAACATGATCACCGTGGACCCATCTATCTCCACACCTGATCGGCCAAGGTATACCATGCCTGGTCGTTCCAATTTGCACGCCCAAACTAGCACGGTCACACTTCCCAATCGCAAACTGATCTCGACCACTCAACTTCGCCGGAGGAATTGAGTGGATTAGATCACGTTCCTTTGGGAAAGTAAGGTATAATCATGTACACCAGCCTGCCACCTACACACCGAACCAATCGTCCATTACCGACCAAGCTTGGTTGTCCCGAAACGTGCACCTGAAGAAGGCATGACGCGCAGCATTTGCGGCACCAAACTTCTGTCGTAAATCAACCCCGACCGCTCCTCTTTGCCGGAAAAATTGAGCGGTCCAGATCACACTTTCATGGGAAAATGAGGTATGGGCATGTATACTGGCATGCCGTCTATACGCATTCCCGATCGGCCATGCCAAAATCGTGTCCCAAGCTTGGATTCGACCAAGCTGAAAAGTGGTGCTTGCACACCTCTTCTAAAACCCTAATTCCACTAACGGTCGCAGATGAGTGTCTCAAAGATCATCTCATCCGTCCAACTTCAACGGCTTGGTTATATATCCCTGGTCAGGAGTTAATTGGCCAGTGAGGCGTCATGGTGATCAGCACCCGTCACTCTACCACACTATGTGGTCGGCTAAGGGAGGACTTGTTTGCTGGACATGAGGCTATTTTGAGACTCTCAAACAGCGATGCTTCATACATGTTGAATATACTCGATGCAGTACCTGCATAGAATACACACGATACTTCACAAGTATCGACTTCCTAAATAACTTAGTTATTTAATCTAGCATTGCATGTTACTTTCTGTGGGTCCCACGATCCACACACTCGAGACATCAATCATGTCACAAACTGGGGGATACATACTTGGGTATTGGTCTGGCGGTTTACAGCGTGTAGCGCACAACGCGCCATCACAAGAACGTGTAAGGAAGTCATGGACGGTTAATGATGATGGGAGAAGTGGGAAAGACTGGTCGCGTGACACTAACACACGACTCCACTAATCCATCACTCTACTTTCTCCACTTCCCACGAGATATGAGGGTTATGCTTAAAGACTTGTATAAATAGGTTCTCCTCCCTATTTTCCAAACCGGAACAAGGCAAGACAAGATAACATAGGCAAGTGTTGATACAATCGTATTCAAACACCGGAACTTATAGCTTATATCCTGCAAGCCAGTTTAACTTTCTGATACAAGTCATACAAAGCCAACACCTTCACAATCTCAACACCTTATTCGATTCCCTCCCTAAGATCAACCCCATCTCCTTCACTTTGTGACCGAAACAAGTCTGGAATGGCCATTTCTTGGTTTAGGATGGATTTGCATAGATTCATTTCTCGAATCTACAAGCACTCCGTGCAGTGCATTTGTTTAAGGTTTAGACTAATTTCTCATCCACACACCCCAAATTACCAAAATCGGCAGAAATAGTTTTCACCCATAAACAATTGGCGACCACAATGGGAGGTTAATCACTCGGTTGTAAAGTCAATTTCTTCGGAATCCAATTCAATTTTATCAATTTCAAAAAAGGTATATCTTAGAACTAATTCGATCAGAAATTCATTTCAAGATGGTGGAACTCAGGTCTGGATCAGCAATCAATTCTGATATAGCTAGTGTGGATAACACTCCCGGTGTCGATGTACCTATCAGTAAAGCTACCGTGGTCAACACATCTCGTGGAGTCGTCACTTCTTTCACCAATGCTAGCGAAGCAGGAGATATTCCAGTAGGTGTAACGCCTCCCATCACCAGAGACAGAGCAGCCATGAATCCCGGCATCTCCTCAAGTGTAACACCTCCGGTGGTCACCAGAGTAACAACTTTCACTCCTTCATCGGGACGACGAGCCGGAGGGACGAGAGGAGGACCACCGCCCATTACCATTGAAGATTTGATGGAGAAGAAGGAAGTTCTTGCTAAAACTCAAGCGGATATGGCCGCAACTCAGAAAGAGGTACTCATTTCTCTTAAAACTTTTACTAAACGATTACCACAAGATTCACGAAAACCCAGGGGAAGCGTTTCCATCCTAGCCCACATGGATGAATAAACTCGCGTTGCTCCTGAGCGCCCAAGAGAAAGGGACCAGCCGTCCAACTTCATCACACATGAGGACCTGGAACGACTTCTCCAAAACCGAGGCAAAGGAGACCGAATATATGTATACCAGCATCAGCCTTCGTACCCTCAAGATGTGCAACAAATTCCTCTTCCAAGAGGTTACACCTCTCCCCAGTTCTCCCTCTACGATGGTACTGGTAATGCTCGTGAACAGGTCTCTTGATTCTTGGAATCCTTGGGAGAGCATGAATACAATCATGTTCTCTACCTAAAAGAATTCTCAAAGTCACTAACGGGAAGGGCGTACACCTGGTACAAAAACATCACGCCTAACATCATACCCAATTGGAGCGATATGGTCAGTGCTTTCTACAGAAAATACTTCTTCGTGTCTGAATATTTCACCTTTTTAAATCTAGAAAGAATTTTTCAGCGGAATAATGAGCATCCTAACGACTTCGTTAAGAAGCTCAGAACCCAAGCACTAGATTATCACGACCTGAACGTCACCGAATGACAATTGGTGGAGTTGTGCATTAATGGGATGATAACCATATACCTCACTTTATTATAGAATATGGGCTTTCAAACGTTCTCCGAACTCCATGAAGCTGCCAAACGTTAATCCACAACTGCACTAGCATTTTTAGAGAGAACCAGAGTTGTTCAAAGTGAAGATTCACGTGAAAGTCGAGGAAGCAGGCGTCTCACAAACAAGAAATACAACACTGGTCCTTCTGTGAGTGTGGTGGGCGGAGGAGAAAAAAGGAAAGCTTCAGCAACATAAAAACAAAACAAGCGGGCATCCCCAGCGCACATAACTTCGTCTTGGAAGGGAGCGGACAAAGCTGATTAACAAGACACCGAAGATGTCGGCTTTCCTTTCCCCATGAATAAATTAATAGAACTCTTGGAATCATGGATTCAAGACGATGCTATCAAGATGCCTTCTATCAGACATCCACCAACTGAGAAAGATATGGCGGATCCCAAGTACTGTCGCTATCATATATTCGTTCACCATCCAACCAAAGACTACAACAGGCTGAAATAAATCTTCAGAGAAAGGATAGAGACGGGAGTTCTCCATCTTGGAAACGAAGGTGTTCGTAGAGATACTCTTCCTGTCAGGAACTGCATGATTTCTGGGGATTCCGTTCACAAGAATATACAATCTATGATGGAAAATTTATGCGAAATCTTGTACTTCTCCAAAGCATAACGTCAGGACATATTTTCAGCCCTCAACCGCGTTGTCTCAGGCAAGCGCTTGTATCTGGAAGAGGAAACAATTTCGAAACCTCAGTCCTTGCTGGAAGATCCAAGAAAGGGAAACTGGGGACTCTTAACCATTGCTCATTTGAGGGATGTCGAGTTCGATAACACATTGATCGATACGGACTCTGAATTTAACATCATCACAAGATAGAACACACATTCACGTGGGAGTACACAAGGTCGGGATTGGGTCCAAACACCGGTATTGATCAAGTCACAAGTTCGGTATTGATCAAGTTTCAAGTCCGGTATCGCTCAAGATTCAAGTGCGGTATTGCTCAAGTTTTAAGTCTAGTAATCTTTGAGACTGTGTTGTTCAATTCAGATATATTTCATCTTGAGTTCATCTGAACGAGAAACTCAGATCTAACTTTAGTAATCTCTGAACCTATGATGTTCAATTCTAACATATTTCGTTTTCAGTTCAGCCGAACAAGAAACTCAGGTCTAACTATAGTAATCTTTGAACCTCTGATATTCAATTCATATATATTTCGTCTCCAGTTCATCCGAACTAGAAACTCAGGTCTAACTGTAGTAATCTTTGAACCTGTGATCTTCAATTCTGATATATTTCGTCTCCAGTTCATCCGAACTAGAAACTTAGGTCCAACTCTTGTATTCTTTGAACCTGTGATGTTCAATTTTGATATATTTCGTCTCAAGTTCATCCGAATGAAAAAATCTGGTATAACTCTAGTAAACTTTGAACCTATGATGTTCAATTCTGATATATTTCATCTCCGGTTCATCCGAACTAGAAACTAAAGTCTAACTCTAGGATTCTTAGAACCTGTGATGTTCAATTCTGATATATTTTGTCTTCAGTTCATCCGAACTAGAAAAGTAGGTCTAACTCTAGTATTCTTCGAACCAGTGATATATTTCATCTTCAGTTTATCCGAGTGAGAAACTCAGGTCCAACTCTAGTAATCTTTGAACATGTGATGTTCACTTCTGATATATTTCGTCTTCAGTTCATCAGAAAGAAAAACTCAGGTCCAACTCTAGTAATCTTTGAACTTGTGATTTTCAATTCTGATGTATTTTGTTTTCAGTTTATCCGAACGAGAAACTCAGGTCTAACTCTAGTAATCTTTGAACCTATGATGTTCAATTATGATATATTTCGTCTCCAGTTCATCCGAACTAAAAACTAAGGTCTAACTCTAGTATTCTTTGAACCTGTGATGTTCAATTATGATATATTTCGTCTTCAGTTCATCCGAACAAGAAATTTAGGTCTAACTCTAGTGTTCTTTGAACTTGTGATGTTCAATTCTGATATATTTCATCTTCAGATCATCCGAATGAGAAATTAAGGTTCAACTTTAGTAATCTTTGAACCTTGGATGTTCAAATCTGATAAATTTCATCTTCAGTTCATCCGTATGAGCAACTAAGGTTCAACTTTAGAAATTTTTGAACCTTGGAAGTTCAAATCTGATAAATTTCATCTTCAGTTCATCCGAATGAGAAAGTCAGGTCCAACTCTAGTGTTCTTTGAACCTGTGATGTTCAATTCTGATATATTTCATCTTCAGTTCATCCGAATGAGAAACTAAGGAACAACTTTAGTAATCATTGAACCTTGGATGTTCAAATTTGATAAATTTCATCTTCAGTTCATCCGAATGAGAAACTCAGGTCCAACTCTAGTAATCTTTGAACCTTGGATGTTCAAATCTAATATATTTCGTCTTTAGTTGATCCGAACTAGAAATTCAGGTCTAACTCTAGTATTCTTTGACCTGTGAAGTTCAATTCTGATATATTTCGTCTTTTATTCATCCGAACGAGAAACTCAGGTCTAACTCTAGTAACCTTTGAAATTGTGATGTTCAATTCTGATATATTTCGTCTTCAATTCATCTGAACGAGAAACTCAAGTCTAACTCTAGTAATTTTTGAACCTGTGATGTTCAATTCTGATATATTTCTTATCCAGTTCATCCGAACGAGAAACACAAATCTAACTCTAGTAATCTTTGAACCTGTGATGTTCAATTATGATATATTTCGTCTCCAGTTCATCTGAACTAGAAACTAAGGTCTAACTCTAGTATTTTTTGAACCTGTGATGTTCAATTCTGATATATTTCGTCTTCAGTTCATCCGAACTAGAAATTTAGGTCTAACTCTAGTGTTCTTTGAACCTGTGATGTTCAATTCTGATATATTTCATCTTCAGTTCATCCGAATGAGAAACTAAGGTTTAACTTTAGTAATCTTTGAAACTTGGATATTCAAATCTGATAAATTTCATCTCCAGTTCATCCGATTGAGAAACTCAGGTCCAACTCTAGTAATCTTTGAACCTTGGATGTTCAAATCTGATAAATTTCATCTTCAGTTCATTCGAATGTGAAACTCAGGTATAACTCTAGTAATCTCTGAACCTGTGATGTTCAATTCTGATATATTTCGTCTTCAGTTCATCCGAACGAGAAACTCAGGTCTAACTCTAGTAATCTTTGAACCTGTGATGTTCAATTCTGATATATTTCTTCTCAAGTTCATCCGAACGAGAAACTCGGGTCTAACTATAGTAATCTTTGAACCTGTGATGTTCAATTATGATATATTTCGTCTCCAGTTCATCCGAACTAGAAACTAAGGTCTAACTCTAGTATTCTTTGAACCTGTGATGTTCATTTATGATATATTTCGTCTTCAGTTCATCCGAACTAGAAATTTAGGTCTAACTCTAGTGTTCTTTGAACCTGTGATGTTCAATTCTGATATATTTCATCTTCAGTTCATCCGAATGAGAAACTAAGGTTAAACTTTAGTAATCTTTGAACCTTGGATGTTCAAATCTGATAAATTTCATCTTCAGTTCATCCGAATGAGAAACTCAAGTCCAACTCTAGTAATCTTTGAACCTTGGATGTTCAAATCTGAAAATTTTCATCTTGAGTTCATCAGAATAATTTCCTCAGGTCTAACTCTAGTAATCTTTGAACATGTGATGTTCAATTCTGATATATTTCATCCTCAGTTCATCCGAACGAGAAACTCAGGTTTAACTTTAGTAATCTTTGAACCTGTGATGTTCAATTCTGATATATTTCGTCCTCAGTTCATCTGAACGAGAACATTGGGTCTGTGTATGGTAATCTTGCAAGCTGAGTTCCATAATAAGTTGCAAAATCCACCTCGGATCCATCCAATCTGATAGTTGACATCAAACACCTCACCTGGACGAGAACATTGTGTTTGTATATGGTAATCTTGCAAGCTGAGTTCCATAATAGGTTGCAGAATCCACCTCAGATCCATCCAATCTGATATTTGACATCAAACACTTCAACTGGACGAGAACATTGGGTCCGTATATGGTAATCTTGTAAGTTGAGTTCCATATAATAGGTTGCAGAATCCACTCAGTCTGATATTGGACATCAAAAACCTTACCTGGACGAGAACATTGGATTTGTATATGGTAATCTTGCAAGCTGAGTTCCATAATACGTTGCAGAATCCACTTCAGATCTATCCAATCTGATATTTGACATCAAACACCTCACCTGGACAAGAACATTGGGTATGTATATGGTAATCTTGTAAGTTGAGTTCCATATAATAGGTTGCAGAATCCACTCAGGATCCATCCAATCTGATATTTAACATCAAAATCCTCACCTGGACGAGAAAATTGGGTCTGTATATGGTAATCTTGCAAGCTGAGTTCCATAATAGGTTTCAGAATCCACTCAGGATCCATCCAATATGATATTTGACATCAAAAGTTCACCTGGAAGAGAACATTGGGTTTGTATATGGTTATCTTGCAAGCTGAGTATGCCTCGTTTTGCATCCGATTATGTGTTTGACCACAAATTTGACCAACTTGACCACATATTTGACCAACTTGACTACATATTTGACCAACTTGACCAACTTTACCTCGATCCGGACGCTTGGACTTAGATATTTTGAGAAAAAAAAAACAAATCTCTCCTCAATTATTGTACTCTTTTATCTTGTCCGGAAGTTTTGGCTCTCAAATTCGTTTCCCTCTCACTTTCCCAATCTAATAACTCTTTTTGATATCCATTCCCTCACAAATTTGAAACCCCATCTGATTTCCCTCTCAAATTTCATTTCCCTCCCTGACTCAATAATTGCAGCTTTCCTCCTGTTTTATTAAAAGAGAGAGACGAAGAACTCATACCCTTTTCCCATCTTTCATTGTACCTCATTCAATCTCAAGGTGTTTTCTTTATGCCTTTTAACTACGAATAGATTTATTAAAGTTGTTTATTTTTCTCATTTAGGGTTTCAATTTGTTTAATAGATCTGTATGAAGATCACTGGTATGTTTTAGATTTGTACTTTTCCCTTTAAGATTAGGTTTTTACTAGTTGTAATCTCAATATATTTTAACAAGATATATATTTTCATTTTTTTTGTTGTTGTTGTTGTTATTGTTGTTGTTTACTGCTTAACATCCATACTGTTTACTGCTTAGCATCCATTTGTAATGTCTTTCAATAGATTTCTGCTTCACATTTAAGGTTTACTGATTTTTAGTGGTTTGCATTATCTGTCAATAGTTTGATCTAATCTGTATTCTTTATATGCTGATGTTAACTTCTTTACATTTTTTTTCTCTTGGATGTTGTAATCTCTTTCAATATATTACAACCCAGATAAGGTTTATTCAACTGTAATCTCATTCATCAAATTGCTGCTCTAGATTTGTGGTTGTTTGGTTGTAATCTATTTCCCTTTTATTTTGTATGCAGTTTGTTGTTACGGTTCCTATATGGACAGTATATATTGGTCATGTAAATCTGTTTAAACGTTTGAATAAATTCATTATTCAACAAAATCAACTTTTTCAAAATGAATTTATTCCATCCCTTAGAGAGCCTTGCAGGATTAGTATACACCCACATCGATACGAGTTGTATCCTTCATCTAGGATTCTAGCCGTTCCCATGAACACGATGCTGCTGCAGGTTTCCTTTTTAACCGCAGGTTTGTTTTGTCACCTATTACGATCTATTCAACAATGAAGTTTCTATAAATGATTTGATTCCAAGTTGTTGAACATGGATTGCAGGATTGGCATACTACCAAAAAAGCACTGGAAATTCATTTTTATGCCTAATGATACAACACACAACACAGAGTTCTATTTCCCTCTTGTTCTATATGCGGTTTGTTGTCACGTTTCCTATATGGACAGTACTGGTCCTGTAAATATTTTTAAGCATTTGAATAAATTCATTAACTTTGTCAAAATGAATTTATTCCAGCCCTTAGAGAGCCTTGCAGGATTAGTATACCCCTACATTGATATGAGTTGTATCCTTCGTCTAGGATTCTAGCCATTCCCATGAACACGATGCTGATGCAGGTTTAAAACAATAAAAGAACAAGTTATGCATTTTTATGCCATAATAAACAACTCAAGCTCACCTTATTGAGAGCTTGAGTTGTTTACTCCGTGAACTCTGTGTAGGTGTGTTGTTTATTTTGGCACAAATCAAGCTAACCTTATTGAGATCCATGCTGCAAACCTGACAAGTAACCTCTTTAATTCTAGTTGGTGATTAAACTCTTAATGCATTAGAGTTTCTTGCATTACTCATCATTAGTATGGTCTCTTTCCCTTGATGAAAATTGGTTGATTCTTACTACCCTTCACTTTGTTTTTCCAGGATTCATTGATGCGACTTGAAGCTGCGTATGTGTGGCAAAAATTCATAGTTAACAAGTGCATATCTTGTAATGTATTTTTGCCACCACTTACATAGCCTTGCAGGACCAGTGTACACCAAGATAAGAGATGTGGTAGTTTTTGAGGTACCTAGAGATGTGCTCGCCTAGCCGTTATATGAGACACTGTTAATGTGAAGGTGCAGGTTTTCTTTTCTATCTCAGGTTTGTTTACTCACCTATTTTGATCTCTTCAAATATATGTTTTACATGACTCCTTCCAACAGGTGCAACTTACCACCATAGATTTTTCAGAGTGGATACGTATTAGTCGTTAGGTTTGCTGTAAATGAAGGAGATCGATGCAGCTAACCTGACAACTAATACATTTTCCTCTATAATTCCATTGGTGACTAAACTCTTATGATAATTAGTTTCCCTTGTCATTATTTTATCCTGACTGAAATACTCACCTACTACCATTCTCTTATTGTTTCTGAGGACTCATCGATTGGAAGACTTTAAGTTGGAGATGTGTTAGTGTGGCAGTACCATCTGAAGTGAAGAACAAGATAAGAGACTGTTGTATGTTCCTGCAAGGCTGTTCAAGAGCTGGAATAAATAAATCTGCTTAAAATGATTTTATTCCGAGCTCTTGAACATGTCGTGTAGGAGAGGTATACAACAATGAAAGAACAAGATATTCATTTTTATTCCATAACAAACAACTCACCACAACGAGTTTTCGTAAAGAAAAAGCATATTATTGTATATCTTAATTTTTTGTAAACCCGATGTAGGTGAGTTGTTTATTTTGGCACAAATCAAGCTTACCTTATGGAGATCGATGATTAATACCAGACAAGTAACCCTCCTTAATTCCAGTCGGTGAGTAAACTCTTAACCCATTAGAGTTTCTTGCATTACTTATCATTATTATGGTCTCTTTCACCTGATGAAAATTTGGTTGCAGGTTAGGTATACAACAACAAAAGATCAACATGTTCATTTATATGGAAGAAGAAACAACTCACCACATTGAGTATTTGTAGAGACATTACTTTTCCGAATACTCGATGCATATGCGTTGTTTCTCTTGGCACAAATAATGCTTACCTTATGGAGATTGATGATGCAACAATCCTGACAAGCAACCTACTTAATTCCAGTTGGTGAGTAAACTTTTACCATACTAAAGTTATGTGCATTACTTATCAATATTATGGTCTCCTCTAAATGAATAATTTGGTTGATTCATACTACCATTCTCTTTGCTTTTTTAGGGTTCATTGATGCAAACACCTGAATCTGGACAAATGATGAACAAGTGAGACCATGTTGGCCTTGAAAAGCTGTACAAGCGAGGGATTAACTTGTAACCAAGATCAAGATTCTTAAATTAAGTTTATCCTTGCCCTTGTATTTGTGTTGCAGGACATCGATAGAGAAATATAATTAGAACTGTTGATGTGCAAGAATACCTGGACATGTAGACAAGTTGGAAGATATGAGACATTGTTGGTCCTGCAAAGCTGTGGAAGTAGGAAAACTGAGAAGTAACACATTCTAGTCTCTAATTCATATGGTGAGTAAACTCTTACTACAACTTTTCAGACTTTTTCAAATGAACCGTGTATGTGAATTGCCAGTTACAATTCTGTCAAATAAATATTAACTTTTGATACTTAGGTTGTCAATGTTCAAATTATTATGATTGAATGGTATTCGACAATGAAAATGTATGAAATACAGAATGACAATGCACATGTAACTGAATGATTTTTTTGTCTTTCCTGTGAACATTGTTTCCAATTTGATTGTCACTAATTTTATTGTTTTCAGAATCATGTAAAATGAAATGCCCAAATTACTGATTTAATCTTTCTCTCCTATGAGATCTATTTCTAATTTTGGTTTCTATTTCGTTTATTGTTTTATCAGCATACTAGAATTGATGGCAATAGATGGTTAAGGCTACTATGATGTCAATGGACAACTTCTTTTGGCGGGTAACAACTTTTTTCATCCAAGGTATATATAAGGCAGAACAACACTTGCTTATATTTAGAAACTGCTGAAAAACACAACCCTTCTCATTTGATTATAACCATATAGGGAACCATGTATTTTTTAGGCGTAAGCAGTTATTCCAATGTAAAGATGATACTCGAATGAGAATGAATTCTTATGCTGCTAGAATGAGAATGTATGTATTGAGGAATGAGATTGAATTCCAGAATAATTGAATGAATGAATTCCTTGTGCTAGAATGGGAATGTATGTACTACGGAGTGAGATTAAATTATGGGTTTCAGATTCAGTATTGCAGGTTCAGAAATGAATTGCAATGCAGCTTCAGAAACTAATTTTATTGCCACTTCAGAAATGGATTGCATGGCATTGCAGGATCCAATTATGGGAGCTTATTTATAACAGAAAAAAAAAAAAATTTCTTCTGAAAACTATTTTTTTTACCAACATCGAATCAACGTTATAAAATCTGTTAGTAATTAGCACACCTGGAAAATTCAGTACTGTTACAATAAATCGTCAACGTCTAAAGCCGTTAGTTTATATGTTACAAGCGATAGACATGTGGCAGACGGTAAACGTTACAGTCAGCTGTTACGAATCAAATCGCTACAGCAAGCTGTTATATCCAAAATGTTACAATGAAACATCAACATTTGAACACGTTACTTTAAACGTTAAAAACAATTGACACGTATCGTAAGGAATCCGTTACACTGAGCTATCACGGTTTTGAATCGTTACAATAGCTGTTAAATCCAATATATTACAATCAACTAAGCAACGATTAAAATCTTTGTTGTAGATGTTACAAGGACGGACATGTGGCAATAAGTCAACTTTTTTTTTGTTGGTCAATGGCAATAAGTCAACCGTTACACACAAAGTCGTTGTTATAGTATCTGTTACACCGACCTGTTACAATCTAATCGTTACGATACGCACAATAATGGCTATCTGTTACAACAAAATAACATCAGATAAATCTTGTGCTGACTAGATAACCATTGGTGTATTTATTCCAACGAATGAAACTATTATTTAATAAAATTATATTATAACGAAATAAACCATTCATAAATTATTGTAACACTAATAATAACGACACTTTTCAACGTTTTTTTTTACGTTACAATAAATAGATAATAACGTTTTTTCGACGTTACAAATTCCCTAATTTCGTGTAGTGGACCAATCATGAGTGTTGTATAATTGATCATTGTAATTGGTAACCGATACTGGTAACTGGTGTGACCGATCACAAGAAATACCATGTGTAGATGGAACCGATCCTTGTATCTGGGGTAACCGATCCTAGTGACTGGTGTGACCGATCACAAGAATTTCCATATTGAGGTATAACCGATCTTAGTGA
Organism: Papaver bracteatum; assembly: GCA_023529315.1. Lineage (NCBI taxonomy): Eukaryota > Viridiplantae > Streptophyta > Magnoliopsida > Ranunculales > Papaveraceae > Papaver > Papaver bracteatum. The sequence continues at coordinate 2,021,608 of JAJJWX010001467.1, forward strand.
TTGGTAGAACCAATTGAACCATGTATGTGATTTGGTATTTGTTCAATCACATAGTAGTCTTGGAATACATGGAAACCAATTCTAAACATGTTTGGAAGTGTGGTATGACCGATTCCAAGAATGTAAATCCATGCAAATATGAAATAAGGATTTACAGTGAAAATATGTCAACATACTTTGAACACGAGCAGTAACTCTTATCATTTATTGTTCAAATATATTCCTTAGTACTCAAGGAGATCCTGTGCCAAAATAAATTGAGAATCTTTTAATTAAGGTTTTTGGTTTTATATGCTTTAATTACCAGCAATCAAATAAATGCACATCTATAGAGAATAAAAATTAGTAATGTGCATTTACTAATTGGAGATTTTCTATTGAGAGATTTCAGAAATTTTGTACAAGCATTTATTGGAATTAGGAAAACCGAATTTTGCTATTCATTACATATCTTGAGAATATTTTCGGTTTTGGAAATTCCTTGGTGTCCAAACATCCTTGATCTATAAATACCTAAGATTGCATTTCTAGCAAACTATACTAAGAGCCAGGCAAACTTCATTCTTGTTTTTTCTAGTGGAGCCGTCTATTCGGAAAGGAAAGTATCCTAATTAGGTGAAATCTCTTACGACCGCTCGTTTAAAGACTTATGTGGGATCAAGAATCTCTACGAGTACCGTTGGTGGGAAACTAGATAATTGCAGTGTTATTAGTTTTCGATTAATTTGATTGACTAATGGTTATTGAAATTTTGATTGCACCTAGTTTGTTTATTCTTGGGAATCTTCTCTTCTGATATAAGATTCACTCAAACTAGATCGAAGTATCGACGGGATCTTTAGAACTGTTGTTATATCTAAAGACATCTTGTGATAATCCATTGTTACCAGACTCTTTTTTATGCGTGATTGATCACAAGAGATTCAAGTGGTGTTTTGCAGGTAGATTAAAGAAGATTTGAAGACGAAGAAGATTTCTTATTGGTTTTTATATCTTATGAATTGTGTGCACAAACCTTGATCGGTTAGGATCCAACTAGAATCAAATTTATTCGATTGATTAGTTGCATGAGATCGGCATCGCTTTATAGTATCTCCTTGAGATATATATTGATTGATTTAGAATCTAGACTTGATAACTAAAGTTAGATTGATCTAACCAGGCAAAAGAGTTTATTAGATTAAACGAAAGAGACTTTGCGTTTGACTTAAGATATCTTTATCTTGAAAAGAATCTAAGAAGTGGTTTCCAAAAAGATTTGTTGTTCCTTAACTGTTTGGAATACGATCCAAAGGAATTGTACCAGTGTGTGACACTTGAAGTCGGAAGCGCAGGGATATTGAGGGAACTAAGTAGCTAGGGGTAGTTTTCTTGGTCTCAACTATGCGAATTTGGTTTAGATTTTGTATAGCGGCTTACTTCTGAGAGTATTCAATTATGGACTAGGTCCCGGGGTTTTTCTGCATTTGCAGTTTCCTCGTTAACAAATTTTTGTTGTGCCATTTACTTTACTTTTCCGCATTATAATTGTTTTATTATAATTAAAGTAAATTGCACTTTACGTTAACTCCTTTATACTTGATAGTGATCCTATAGAGTTTGGTTAAGTCCGAACCTATTATCAAGTAACATACTTCATTGTCGTATTGTCTCGATCTTGTATCCATAGTCAATCACACAAGTTATCTTGTTGTTGTATTGTCTCGATCTCGTATCCATAGACAATCAAACGAAGTGTGAACCAAATTGTTGTATTTTCTCGACTCTGTCCATAGACGATCACTTTCGGTAGAGAACTTATAGGTTGAAACATAAAGATTGTGGTGCATTTGGGTACCCTCGTCTTTTCAAAATCATCTATTTATTTCTTTTCGGCTTTTTGAATTGATACAATTGAAGCATTATTTATCCTAATAGCATTGAGAATTGAATTTTATTTGAGGTCATCACCTAAACACCTAATATTTTATAACAAGATTTTAGACTCAACTGAAACCCTAGCATTTGAATTAGAGGAATCGAAATGAGGGGACCCATCACTTGCAGAATTACCTGAAACATCATCCATACTAATAATATTCCTTTTCTCTTCACCAACCCAATTCCTATCATCCGATGTCTTCATCAAATTTGTCAACACCATCATGATATATTTTTAAGATTTAATAATTAATCCTGACGAATGTCTCTTGAAATGATAGTATCACAATCTTCATGTGAGCTCTGAGACAGATTAGAACAACTGGTGGTAAGCAACTAGCTGATATACCTAAAGTAGATTCTAAAATATTAGTTGCATTAGCCGACGGAGATGATGAGATATATTGATATATTTTTTAACTCGAGGATGGATCTAACCACTCTGAGAAAACTGGGTCTTGACTCAGTCGGGAAACCAAACTCTGGTCCACATCCACAGCCGAAGTTGTTTCCTTGAATTCCTTCCAATGATCAATTTTATCCACATTTTCTACAAAAGTAAAAGATTCATCCAATGAGCCATCTTCATTTGGATGATGGGCAAGCATGGATAAAGCTCTCTTTTATAGGACTAAACCTGATGTGCCTCTAAACACCTTCTTTCTCATATATCGATCTGCATCAACTGACTCGTTTAAGTCATGGGCGAGCCGAGAAATCAAATTTAGATAAAAAGCTGCATCCATAGATATTCCTACCCTCTGGACCATATGTCGACTCAAATCCCAATTCGATTTTCCTCTATAAGCAAGATGAGCTGACGAACTCACTAATTTGGAAGCTGTCTCAGAGTTAAAAAGTGGATTTTCTACCCAAATTGAGTTGGCGCCAACCCCAAACCGATTTGAGTAATATAAATTTTAAAATTTGAGGAAGGATGAAGACACGCATATGGGACTTTTTCCACCGATAAGTCCTCCATTTTTTTTCGAATTTGCAAGATCATCTCGAAAGACTTGTGCGGCTGTGCCACGAAATTGTATTCTAACGGAACACCTACTGCTGACCCTAGTTTAGGTTTGACTATAAACCGACATTGATAAAAACACAAAATCTTGATCATCATGAATCAAACGAGGAAAATGTGACTCTATCTCCTGAGCATGAATCAAATCATCATAAGACTTATTTTGGATACCAATCCTCTAATGTGCTACTTGCTGATAACCACATTCTTAAAATGATAATTAAAATGCACATTCATTAAATGACTTAATTCTGGAGTCCATTCAATTGACACCCAGTAGTTACACTATAGGAATTCTTTCAAGTTGACATGTTACTTGAATACTGCAATAGGTCAATCAAGAATGGTTCAAAGAATCCAAATAAACATCCTTTAAAATACCCCATGGTGAGCAAATCCTTGTGAAAACCGATTGGTCTCATAAACGCAAAGGGAGCCCTCTAATTCCAATCCAGCGGTTAAGTTGATCTCGTACTCCAGAAAGCAACAAAGAATCACTAGTCTTCTACTATTTCAGAAGAATCTTGGATTTGCCCACACAGAGAATCATAGGTTGCTCCAAAGAATTATAACTTCAAGTGACTGAGACTCAAAAAAATCTGTATTCTCATTAGTAGGATGCAACCCAATATCACCAGTCCAATTGAAATGTTTACCAATTTCACTAGCAATGCTAAACCAACTCATTGAAAGTCAATAACTTTAACAACAAGTCGTCTTGCATACGGATTAAAAGTGTCTTCTACTAAAATATTATTAAGAGAGGGAAAAACATTATCTTGAATCTTCACTTGCTCCACTTGCAGTTCTGATGGATTCAGATATTGCCAAAATTTCTTTAACACGACTCCAGCATCACCACTCGGAACACATATAAAACGAGATTTCGATTCCTTTGAGGGTTCAGATTTTGAAATTTTCATAAAAGTACCACCATTGTTAGATAACACTTCAGTTAGAAGAACCACTTCATTGAATCTCCTTGTCCATTTATGCTTTGGGTTTGAAATCCCCACCACAACAGCTCAAGTTATAGACGAAATCCAATCAACTGACTCAACAGGGAACAACGCCCAGTTAGAAAAACCTTTGAATCTTTCCAAAACTTTGAGTTCTTTCTTTTTTCCTTTGGAAACCCATGAAAAATCAAAAGGATTTCGACCTTAAAAATAAGGTTTTTAAATAGATGCTTAACCACCATGGTTAAGCAAAAATAAAAGAAAAAAATACGAGTAAGCAAAAAGATAAAAGATTGTTTTCCTATAGAGAAAAAAATTAGAGATGAGAAGAGACAAAATGAAACACTATGGTCAAAAGTTGGAAACGTAATCGAACTCTGTTTTCCGATTTTTCAAAACAAAAAACCATGATACGTTTACAACCTCTACCCGCTAGAATTCGCCGAAAGTAGCGAATTGTTACGGAAAGAGGTGGAGTAAGCCACATACTTATGGATTGGAAAGAGGCTGAGAAGACCCACAAGACCTAGCCTAATCAATATCAGGATAGGATCCATTATTCACAATGTTATTCTCATACTGTTTCATATTTTTGACACTAATTATTGTTATAAAACTTAAAGCTAATCATTGATAATGCTATTCTCACAATGAAATGAATTTAAAATTAATATTTTGGTGACGTGTTTTTCTTACAAAGCTCTAAATTGTAGTTCTTGTCTATGAGATGATTTCCACCTATAATATTGTAGCTCTAGTTTATGTGATGAGTTTTAACTATCAATAGTCTAAGGAAATGTCGTGTTTATAACTATCAATAGTCTAAGGAAATGTGATGAGTTTTAACTATCAATAGTCTAAGGAAATGTGGTGTTTATAATAGAAAAAGGACGACTGAGATCAATAGGGACTTAGACGACAGAGATCTTACCTCGGCCTGGAAAATAACTAACCCCTAACCTTGACTTTTCCTGACTCCCACTATTATTAAGACCTAGGCCGCACATCGAGTTTATAGGTATGCATTCGAGCAATCGTTTTTTTTTTTCCGTTTTTTTAATTAAACTTCAGTAGTCAATTGATATCCACACACGGGAAAGAAACATTTTAATTATCTTTCTTGTTGATTGGTAGTTAGTGGTTAGGTTAGAGAAGTCTAGTCTTATATTACTGTAACTTCATGGTCATTGTTATGGACTTATGACATGCATCAATAAAATATATTATTATTATTATTATTATTTTTTTGGACAATCAACATATTTCAATTCATTTAAATCAAAACAGTGATTACATGTTCGCTTACAAGAATGACAAAAACATCAAAATAAGAGATAATCGAAACCTTAATACAAAAAAGGACATCAATTACATGTAGATCGCGAAGAGAAAGAGCAATAAACCGCAAAGATATCCAAAACAACTTTATGTATAAGGGAAAGATGATGGTAAATCCGGAAATATATTCCGACCATTTAATCTGATTGTATTCTTCTTCTATAAGAGATGCTCTTAAAACAAAGGAGTACTTTGCCCATAAAATTGTCGATCCACACGAACACAGATGCGCGATGTCGTGATAAATCGTTGATGTTTTTGAAACAAGAATATCAAGCCACGAACCAGCCATTAAAATTTGAAGAACTCGCCCCACAACGACGAAGAAAAATCGCCCCAAAACGACGAAGAAATATGTCAAAAGACACCAAAAATAATGTAAAAACATCTTATTCTATTACGTATTATAAAAAACCTTTAAAAAGGATATATTATTTTTAATTGATTGAATAGTTTTTTTGTTCAAACTTCGGTATAGGCATTTTCCCGTCCCCCCTATCCTACACATGTAATTGATTACTAGGGTGTAAGAATCTGTAGATACACTTATTTACCTCCCTCACCACGTGTACTAGCATCCCCACGTTGAAGCCACGTCACAAAGGTGGGTGACACACAGGATCATCCGTGGGTCTAGATAGTGCGCCATCTGTCAAGATAGGCGATCGAAGATGAAGGAGCATCAAAGGAAGGTATACCCGCGTAGCACCAAAGAACTTCCCTATTACACTTTACCCCCTCACGAGGCAAGATGTGATCAACGGCTAGGTGAATCCCCACTGACAGACGCGACAGGGAAGGACTGACACCGCCTGGCGCGAAGGGCATGTGTCGGTTGGAATGACGACAAGAACAAAGTAAGGCCAGCGTGATGAGCGTATGAATAATAGAAGCCGCGGGATGACAGAGAGGTCCGCGGACTATGCACAGAACACAAGAAGATAAGGATACAACAGCTCTTTCCCAGTCTTAGGAAGAAAGAGAGACAGAGATTGGTCAGCGTGATGATCTTAGGAAGCATAGAAGCCGCGGGATGACCAAGAGGTCCGCGGACTATGCACAAAGCACAAGAAGATAACATTATAACAGCTCCTTTCTAAGGGACCCACGTATAAGAGCTATATATATGACCCTTCCTGTTACATGGAAGGGGGTCGAACAATTGGAGAGAGAGGGGGAACAATTAGAGAGAAAGAAGGGAAGAGTAAGTATGAGCGTTAACCTTCGGGTTCCATGATCACCCAAAGTCTTTCGACTAATCTTGTAATCTTTTACCATCATAGTGAATCACCCTCAGACCTGTGGATGTAGGCCTTAGAGCCGAACCACATAAATCTTTGTCTTATTTACATTTCGTATTGATCTACCCTAATATTTGTATGCATCTCTTAGATCTGTCGTTATGGATGTTGAGGAGATCATGAAAAACCCGTGGGGTTTAGAATCAATGAATCAACATCTATCCCAGCACCTCACAATATATTCATACTTTAATGCATGCACTCTGTACATGCGAAGATTGGTTGTGGACACGTTGATGCCTACGTGATTTGCGTGTTCACAATTTGGCGCTAGAAACAGGGACTTTTGTCCCTATCAAAAGATTTATCTCTCTGTGATTTTTTAGACAGATTTGCGCTTTAAACTCGTTTTTCGCATCATATCTATGTTCTTTGTATTTTCTACTCGCAGATCTGGGCCTCTTACGACTTTTAACCGGCAGATCTGTGTTTTGGGCTACTTTGTGCATATATTTATGACCAATGTATTTTCTACCAACAGGTCTGGGCGTTTTATAACCTCTGGACCGACGGACTTATGTTTTAACTATTTTTTATACTTATTTTCTACCAGTAGCCTCATAACGACCCTAGGACCCCATTATTTCAATTGAGTCGGTACACCTACCCACGTTTTTTTTTATATTACCCGCATGATCAATAGTTTGAATGCATTCTTTGCCGCTAGGAATCCAACTTGTGGGTACCGTGAACTAATAGCTAACCCGTGAATCTTGCCTCGTTTTATCTCCGTGCCATATATGCATAGTATTGCAATGGAAAAGATCAAGGACGTAGGAAAATCGAAGGTACCATCAAAAGAGACGCCTAGGACTATGCCAATAATAACAAGGAGCAAACAGACAAGCGAAAGACTCATAGCCGGGGGAAAACGCAGAACGGATCGGAAGAAGCATTACTCTCAGAAGCGGGCATCATTGCAATGGAAGCACAGAAGGCTGCGGCGGCAAAGGCTACGTCATCTACAGTGGTAGCTTCTCAAGTGGTTGTCTCCAAAGCGATGGCTACGGCCAGACCTAATGAGCCCCAACATGCAGCAGTAGGCTCGGTGATCCAAGACCCTCCGTACGGGATTCCGCCGGTTAATGGACGAAATACACAACTACGAGCAGGATACCACGGGGTGGTAGAACCCATTGTGCAGCTGGTGGAAGAAGTTAATACCGCAGTCCCCGACGGACAAGCCCAACTTCAAGCAGGAACGCTAAGTCAAGAATCAAACCAGTCTGCGCATATATGGGCGGATCTAGAAGAGATGAAAAGGAGTCAAAAGACATACGCAGACGCGGTGACCTTGCTAGCCCAAGAAAATCAGCAATTGAGAGAAAAGATCCTCCAAAACGCGGAGCTAGGGAATCAACAAGACGAGGCTAACTCTGCGATGCGAGAATGCACCAAGAGCGATCCTCGAAAACACCCCTGCGGCAGGTAACCAAAGAAGAATACCCCGAAGAGGTGCGCGTAGCAACAGGAGGTCTGACCCAGACTATTACCCGGAGACTTCGGACTACTACGACGAAGATGAGGACACGTTGCTACAACCTACGAAGAAGGCACAGTCATCCATGCAAGACGAGCACTATTTGGCGATGGAGAGTCTTCGTGCAGAAATTCTAGCAGAAATCAACCAAATCAAGACCAGGCAAGGAGGCGGAAGGCTAGAGCAGGTTATGAAAGAAGCCAATACTACACCCCTAGCGCACCAGTTAGCTACGGCTACTATTCCACAGAAATGTCCGGTCCCATCCTTCGAATATTACGACGGGTCCGCGGATCCCGCGGCCCATCTACGATATTACAACAGGGTAATGGCCAGGTGGGACTATGATGAAGCTATACTATGCAGATATTTCCCTTCCATCCTGAAGGGATCCGCGCTATCCTGGTTCGATAACCTCAAGCCAGGATCCATCGATTCGTATGATCGGCTCACCGAAAAGTTCTTGGCCACCTACATGTATAACAAGGTCGTCAATATAGGAATGGACAAACTCTTCTCGCTTGCAATCAAGTACAGGGAACCATTCGGGAATACACGGATAGGTGGCACAAGATATGTCAAGCCATAGGACAGGTAGATCCCGTAGTAAGTATTAATTGTTACAAATGGGGACTGGACAGGATGAGCCCATTGTTTGTCGAAATCCACGGCATCATCCCCGCCACAGAGGGAGATTTGAGGATAATCATCGAAAAACATGCAAGGTTGGAAGAAATTCAGCGGGAGAACCCAAGAGCACAGGCTCAACGACCTCCACGAACCAATTCCGCGGAACAAGCAAGTGGATCTAAAAGTTACCAAAGAGATTCGAAAGACGACTACAAGAGGTCTGGTAGAAGGTTCGAAGAACAAATTTACACGAAACTCAATACCAGATACTCACGCATCTTAAAGGAGATCAAGGATCGCGAAAATTTAGACTGGCCTTGGACTAAGGGGAAACAACCACCAGCCTCAGAGAAGTCCAGAGAATACTGTGATTTCCATTGCTTCAACGGGCACCCAACAGAGAAGTACAAAAACCTCAAGATAGTGATACAAAAGCTGATAGACGCGGGGGATCTCAAGAAATACGTTGAAAATACTGCACCAGAAGACAGGGCCAAACGCAGCAAACAAGTCCAATTACCAGAAGGCAACCGCACAGTGAATACTATATCCCGCTCAGAGAATAAATAACCAACCCTAACTGCACAGATAGGAAAAAGACTGAGGAAACAATTTGAGGACTATTGTGAGCTTTACAATTTGGAGGGGAAAGGGGTGGAAGATCATCAAGAATGGATGGACGCACCCCTAACCTTTGAAGCCGAGGACATTGAAGATGACATGGAAGACCACAACGATCCTCTGATCCTCACCTTGCCAATTGCAGGATGCAACATAAAGAAAATCCTCATCGATGGGGGGAGTTCCGTAAACGTCCTATTTTACGATACCTTCAAACGTATGGAGCTCAATGACGAGCAACTCTCGGCCTCACACCACACCATCCACGGATTCAATGGTACGGCTACGAAGCCTATCGGAGATATTGTTCTGCAAGTGGATTCCGGCCCCATGAAAGTTGACGCTCGTTTCAGTGTGGTAGACACACCTTCACCTTACAATGCCATTATTGGGCGGAAGTGGATCCACAAGCTTAAGGGGGTCGCAGCTACCTACCATCAATACCTTAGGTTTCCTACCCCCCCTAGGAGTAATGGAGATTAAGGGTGATCAAGCTTCCGCAAAGGAATGCCAGGCAATGCAGATGCAACTCAACAATGAGGAAGACGAGAAAAGGAGAACTCGTAGGGCTCGAAACAAAGCAATATCAAAGGACAAAGCCATCGATGAATACTTGAAATAAATCTCAGGGAAAAGCTTATCCAAGGGGCACTCCGTAGGAAACACGGAAGTATCAACATCAATTGCTGACCAGGACGCCCCTACGAATTAACAACCGGAGCCTGCCAAATAGCAATTACAGAAAGTTCCTCACCTTGGGGAACCAAAACCCACGTTCACATCCTTGGAAGCGGTGAAGGAAGTTAACATCGGGACAGAGGGGAGCCCGAAGAAGATAAAAATAGGAACTCTGATGGATGAAGAACGCGAAGCCTCTCTGGTGAAACTGCTCAAGGAGTACGCGGACGTCTTCGCGTGGAAACTATCTGACATGCCAGGAATAGATCCAAAGATCGTACAACATGAGCTGAGCATTAAACTTGGCACACCCCGGTAAGACAGAAGGTGCGAAAGGTAGCCACGGAGTATCACAAAGCGGTGGAAATGGAATTGCGAAAGTCTGTTGGAGGCTGGTTTCATAAGAGAAGTCAAATATCCCACCTGGATATCTAACATGGTGATTGTACCAAAGAAGAATGGCGGGGTCAGAATCTGCATCGACTTCACCAACTTGAACAAAGCATGCCCCAAGGACAGCTACCCACTACCCAGTATCGATCAACTGGTCGACGCGGTAGAAGGATACGAAGAGCTATCATTCATGGACGGGTACGCCGGGTACAATCAACTATTTTTAGCAGAAGAAGACCAGCAACATACATCATTCTACACACCCCACGGCCTCTATTGCTACGTAAGAATGCCCTTCGGACTCCGGAACGCAGGAGCAACATACCAAAGGATGGTCGATGCTGTTTTCAAACCGTGGATTAGTACTACCCTAGAAGTCTACGTTGATGATATGCTCGTAAAAAGAAGATTCAAGAAGAACCATCATCAAGACTTGAGGGACATCTTAGAAGCTATGAGGGGGCACAACATGAAGGTAAACCCGGAGAAATGAACCTTCGGAGTAACATCTGGAAAATTCCTCGGATACCTGGTAACAAAAAGGGGCATTGAGGTAGATCCCGCAAGAATCCGAGCCATAGTAGACATGCCATCCCCAAAGAACCTAAAAGAAGTACAAAAGCTCAATGGATCCATAGCCGCTTTGGGAAGATTCATCTCCAGATCCTCGGATAAGTGCAAGTTCTTTTTCAACATATTGAAGAAGGGAACAAAATTTGAATGTACTACGGAATGCGAAGAAGCTTTCCTAGGCATCAAGCAATACCTAGCGGAGATCCCTATCCTTCAGAAACCAGATCCTGACGAAGTTTTGACGTTGTACATCGCAGCAACCGATGACGCAGTAAGCGCAGTACTTGTCAGGACCCATACAAAGGAAGAACAGCCAATATACTATGTCAGCAAAACCCTGAACTCCGTAGAAAGAAATTACACGAGGATCGAACAACTGATTTTAGCCATCGTATGGTCCACCGTGAAGCTGAGAATGTACTTCTTGACGCATGACATACGTATCCCGTGTCGATCACCCTTAGAAGCCATCCTCAAAGGGGCAGGAAAGGTAGGACGCATAGCAAAATGGAGCACATACCTCGACCAATTCAGCATCCACTATGAGCTTCAACACTCTCAGAAATCCCAAGTACTTGCGGACTTCCTAGCATACCTACCTATGGACAACGAAGAAGAAGTGCGCATACAGGGATGGAGAGCCGCGGGTGCCCCAGAAATTGAAAAGCAAAAGGAGCCAAACGATATCCTTGAACCAGTAAACCCACGGCAATGGGAGGTCTTCGTAGACGGCTCCAAAAATAGAGAAGGCACTGGATTAGGCATCGTTATCACCACACCCACAGGGGATAGAGTCGTACACGCATTCAGGTTGGAATTCGAAGGCCATACAAATAACATCGTAGAATACGAAGGAGTGGTCCACGCCCTCCGCTTGATAATCGAGATGGGGATACAAGAAGTACGGTTGACCAGCGACTCCCAGCTAATCATACGGCAGATAGGCTACGAATAAAACGTGTACGACGAAACACTAATGGCATACATGGCTTTGGTGCAAACGTTGGTTTCCCAAATACCAAAAATCAAGTTCCGACTTCTGCGCAGGAAGGAACTCAGGCACGCAGATGCCTTGGCTTATGTTTCGGCCATGCTCAAGAACAAAGATGTCAAAGCAATCAAGGTGACAAGAGTGTACGAGCCATCCATCAAACTCCAGGAGATATGCGCGAGTAACCAACGCAGGTCCGCAATGGAGAATGTTTTCGAGGAAGAGGATATCGGAGAGCTCATATTCGACGAATTCCAAGACGACGATATAATGCAACAAGTAGATGCGGACGACGATTACAGTCGGGAAGAGGATTGGAGACTCGGAATCCACTCCTTCCTCCAAGAAGGGAAGCTACCCCAGGACACCAAACAAGCTAGGAAAATACAATCCAGAGCAGGGATGTATGAGCTAAGAGATGGAACCTTATACAGAAAATCATTCATAGGGCCACTTCATCGCTGTTTGTCCCGATCCGAAGGACACGGCATCTTGAAAGATATCCATAGAGGAGATTCAGGAAATCACAGCGGAATGAGATCACTTGCATCTAAGGCAAAGACGCAGGGTTACTACTGGCCAACAATGATCCAAGACGCGGCTAGAATGGCGAAAAGGTGTGAGGAATGTCAAAGATTTGGCAGGCGAATCCACGCCCCAGCCACAAAGTTGAATTCGGTGGACAGTCCGTGGCCCTTCGCAAGGTGGGGAATCGACATTGTGGGCCGCTTGTATCGAGGGAACAGGAAAAGAAGATTCCTAATAGTGGCTACGGATTACTTCAGCAAGTGGGTAGAAGCCAAGGCACTTGCGAGGATTCGTGATTCAGACGTCTTCACTTTCATATTTCAAAATATCATTTGCAGGTTCGGCATCCCCGCGGAGATAGTTTCGGCATCCCCGCGGAACATACTCACTACGATACACCGGGAACAAACCGGACAACGCATACAAATGCCATCTCTTGAACTCCCCCATAAGCGTCTATAAGTGTACGACCAGGGGGTGACTTCCTAAGGAACGAGATACCCAAGCAATAATTATAAGCCGCGTTACTCTTGAACGCGCGGCTAGACCCCCACCGCTTAGTAATCCTCTGGCCCAGGAATTAGCTGAGCGGGGTGACAGGTCGCAAGACGATTCGAGGACACCAACCTACGGAATTGCATTAACACTACAATTTATCAGATCTTACAAATCAAGATCCACAGATAGCAAAACCAATCCCGTGGACAATGCAACCATTCACGTGGATTTCGGAACTAATCCACGGCACTGTTTAAATACAAAGTTTACGGAATTACTTACTATATTAACATGGATCTATAAAAATAGACGCGATTTCAACAAAATACAAGTTCAGATTTACACATTGAAGTTTGATCTATTACAGGGCGGTGGATTACGAACCTAGCAAGAAAATTAGCAAAAACGCTAAGAAAATTAAGCAACTGAGATCAATCCCCAACATACTAGTTACGATCTATTGAGAAGGAGCACCATCCGCTGATTTCTCCTTTAACGACGAAGGAACACTACCACCAGATGAGGGGCCGGAGGAACCTGAAGGGAGACTGGGAACGGGACGCCGAGTATAATTCTTGCTTATTCCATGGGTCTTCTTGAGATCCAGCTCAATCTCACCAAGAGTCCTGTTAATCTCCTCCGCCAACTGCTTACGCGCCACGAAGCCTATAGCTACGCTCTTCATCTCAGCTTGAGTTAGGGAAATGGAAAGATGCTCCGCCTTCTCAGTAGCATGCTTCATCACTTCCTCTCGAGACGAATCCAGACCCCGATGATATCTAACCTGCTCTTCCAATTGAACTATTTTAGCCTGAGCTTCGGCAAATTTGTCATTTGCAGCTTGAAGCTGTCCTTGGAGCTCTGCAGATATTAGAAGAAAGTGAGTAATAACAAATACAACATGAAGCACACTCGATAACGAAGACATATACCTTCACAGTGGTTAACCGCGGAGTCTCGTGCTTCTTTGGCATAATAATATTCGTTCGAAAGCCTATCATAGTCTACCTGCAGGAGATTATGAGCATATTGACTCGCGCTAAGATCATCTCAAAGCATTGAGTTCGAGTGATGATATCGGTTAACCTCATCATTCTTTGATTCTAACCCCTTGTTAAGACGATACATAGTCACCTCTAAGTTCCTCTCATACTCGGCCTGACGAGCCACATCAGTTCGAGACGCGGATAAGGCACTACTAAGAGCGCCAGATTCCGCCCTAGCATCATCTCGTTCCTTGGCAAGACGTCGCATATAATCCCGCACATCAGAGGGATGAGAAGAACGTGCTCGCCGCAATTCCATATCATTAAGCCTAACCTCTAGGGCGGAAATCTGGCCACGGGCTTCCTCGAGCCTATCCCGCGTCCATAAGAGAGTCCCGTTGAGCAACTCACGATCGTGATCGTTTCGATTTTGCAAATCTACCCAACTAAATTTTGTCTGACGCCATTCTTCGTCCATAGCGTTATGAACATCCGCGCGAGCATTCCATTTCACTGCTTCGCTCTTAAGTTTCTCAACTAACTCAGCAATACGCACCTTTTGGCGAACTCTCTCACTACGAAGCCACATCAATTCAGGGACTCCGCCCACTGAAGACAATACCGCGGGAGGATAGAAGAAAGAGACGACTCAGAACATATAGGGAACATCGGAAAAGCAAAGTAGGGGAGGTTCAAACCTGAAAGGGACGCAGAATTCTGCTCAGCAACCTCTAACTTTTCCTTGACTAAAGCTAGCTCGGAACGGAGCGCAGCCTCATCCACGCCCTGTTGTTCCTTGCGCTTAAGAAGATCCCTCAGTTCAGTTATCTCCCTATCTTTAGCAAAGGCCGCAGCTTTGACGCTCGAAATCACTCCTTCACGGTGGCGGAGTTTCGCCTCTAGCTTAAGAGACTTGGCCTTGAAGAGCCGGTATAGAGTATGGTTACAATACTCACTCCTCATCACCTACGGATCAAAAAGAAATTAGTTCAAATAACATATCCAAGTAAGAGCAGGGTTACGAAGAATGGGACATACCTCCAATAGTCGCTGCTGAGGATAATTATACTGGTACCCATCAGCAACAGCCATCATACCAGCGACAGTAGAAGGAGGATTCACCACCAAATCAACCCCGCTGGACACAAGATCCTTATCCCACTCTACATCTACAATCTCCGCAGAGATCGACTCCATATCTTTGGCGAGTAAAAGAGTCCGAACTCTTTTCCCCTTCAATCACAGGGGCAGGATGTGGCACGACGAGCAAACCCTTCTCTCTAAGCCAACCTAAGACAGCATCATCACCATCCGCGATTAAGGATTACGGGAAATCATCAGAGGGAGAACCCAAGGGATTCACACCAGGTGCGGCACTAGCTTGACCTTGCGTCAAAATACCCCCAACACCGGAGGAGGTGCCACCATAACCCTCCGGATGAACCAAAGGAACCTCAGCACTAGGCACAGCTGTCGCACCACCACCACCGCTACCTTTAAGCACATCCCAGTCATCACTAGGAGAAAGAAGACTAAAATCCAAGACGAGTCCCATAGCCGCGGCCATATCAAAAGACTGATCCCCGGACAGAGTATTACCAAAAGAAAACTCACCACAAGCACCCACGTCCTGACCACTGCTAGCCACAAAAGCAACTCCCTTGCCCTTGTCCGTGACTGTCTGCTGTTGACCGACCTCCATGACCACAGCCCCAGTAGATTTTGCTCCATCTCTGGTCTGATCACCATCACCACCGAGGAATTGATTACCATCGCCACCTCCAACTCCGCCACCAGCGGCCTCATTAACAATACCGCCATCGCCACCTCCAACTCCGCCACCAGCGACCTCATTAACAATACCACCATCACCACCTGTGGCTTGATCACCAACGCCACCATCACCGCCACCAGCAATATCTCCTTCTTGCAAAGGTGGAGAAGTCTCAATCCGCTCCTCTTCGTCGGACACATCCTCTCCAGCGTTCACTGGACTGCTCACATCTTCGAACTGCGTAGAGTCTCCAGTAGGAGAATTTGACGATTGCTTGGGGTTGATATTTTTCTTTCTAACCACCTGCGAGACATAATAATAAATAACCTTGAGTATCTCCTTTCCTTGGCATAATCCATATTACTTAAGAAAAGGAAGGGGCATATATACGAAGAATAAAAACATACCTTAGCAACACTAGCATTCCGCGGAAGAGGGTTTGCGTCGGAGTTACCCTCCTCGTCCGCGTCATCAACATCACGGTAGTAATCAAAATCCATACCTTCGAAACTCATCTACCAAGGGCAATAATGGGCGTAACGAGAAGGAGAGGTTTCGCGGTAGGAGCTGTCAACACTAGGTTGCCAACCATGTGGCCCAGGAACCCAGCCATAGGCCCACAGACCAACAACCTCAATAACGGTGGAAGACCATTCGTAATCATGATCACGCTTGATCCTCTCATCAGCATGAATAGGAAGACCTTCGGCACCAGGAATCCTTGCCATCTTGGAGTCACTTACTTCGCTCAAGAGGTGAATTTCCCCCTTAACAGGAGCAATATTCCGCAGATTCACAGACCACGGCTTGCGCGTCTTCCTGTTAACATAATCTCCAAAGGATTTGTTAAATTTTTCAGGAGTATACCACCCTTTCTCCTCTTCTAAGTTGGGAGCATAGCAGGTCATCATCGTTTGCCCCTTGCTACGAAGATAGCACTCTCGGAGATGACGAAGGTAATTTCCGTCAATTCTTTGCACCACGGTTATGGCTCTTCTTAGCAGTACCGCGGCTAGATAAGACCCGGTAATAGAAATCATCACCAGCTTTGTATAAAGGCAACATCATACCAGCCTCAAAAGCGCCCACGGTCGTCAACATATGAAAAGCATCG
Organism: Papaver bracteatum; assembly: GCA_023529315.1. Lineage (NCBI taxonomy): Eukaryota > Viridiplantae > Streptophyta > Magnoliopsida > Ranunculales > Papaveraceae > Papaver > Papaver bracteatum. The sequence continues at coordinate 2,038,419 of JAJJWX010001467.1, forward strand.
TACTGATAATTAACAACCATCTCGTAAGTTATGTCTTTATCAGGGGCATAGAAACTCACTTGGAAGTGCTGAATACCGTGCTTCACTTTGAAGGCTTCAAGATATATGTGCCTGAAAGTGAACTTCTTATTACCCATGGCTAGGGGACGAAATGTGACAACAGAGTCATCTTCATAAGCATCCCCTGCAACATCTTCCGCAGAATCTTCTACCTTCTTCTTAGGAGGAACCACGTCTCCCAAAGACTCCATCTCTGAGGCCTTCCTCTTCGCGAGATGGTTCTTAGTTGTTCTGCCTGAGCTAGGCACAGATGAAGACGGAGGAAGATTAGCCCGCAAAGGAGGCATGGTACGAAGAGGCTGCACATTTAAGAGTTCAGTGCGCGGAGTCTGCTGCCTCTTAGAAGACTCATCTCTAGGACGGCTCGAGGCGTATTTCGACCCCCGGGGCGGATCACCTCTTTGGAACGGAGGCCTCTGGCTAGAAGGCGAGGATAGACGCCTATCCCGAGGGTTACCACGAGCAGAGGAAGGAGAAGCCCCTTCCCGATGTGAGAATCTCCCCGAGGAGATCTATGAGGACTCGGCGGAGGAGTTTGATAAGGTACCCGCGGATAATCCGACATATCTGCGAACACAAACACAAACAGGAGGACTAGTCAGTCAAGGAAGATCAAAAACGAGGAAATCTCAAGAACAATGAAGAGCACGAAGAAAACCCTAAGTTTCACCAGCCGCCGATTAAATTCTCAATTCATTACCCCACTCAAAAAGGATCAAAACGTAGCCGGTAAAACACCCAGTTCAGCAGGGGCAATCTTCGATTCCATGACATGCATGGGATTAAAACCCATCACGATTCATCACCAGAAAATCAAAAACTCCACAGGAACAAAAATGGCGAACAAACGAGACAAAAACCCTACCTGAACCTCAATAGTTGTACGAAGCAGCAGCGACGGAAGCAACAACAGCAACAGTGGAAGCAACAGCGACGGCAACAACAGCAACGACGGCAACAGTAGCAGAAGCAACAATAATGGTAGCAGAAGAAGTTAAGAGGGTAAAGAAGAAAATGGGGCAGAGAATAAAATAGAGAATGTGAGTTTAATTCACATTCCATCATTCTCTCCTCTTTTATGTCGCCAGAAGAAACCGCCCACTACCCAAGGGGCAGTCATGACATGCAGGGGAAACGTGCACAATAAATTCAAATAACTCCTTTTTAGGAGAAGTTATGAGGAGGGAGATAAAAACATATCACATGGTTCTTCTTCCAACTATAGCTGGAGCCTAGTCACAAGAAGAGGGGAAAATTGTAGATACACTTATTTACCTCCCTCACCACGTGTACTAGCATCCCCACGTGGAAGCCACGTCACAAAGGTGGGTGACACACAGGATCATCCGTGGGTCTAGATAGTGCGCCATATGTCAAGATAAGCGATCGAAGATGAAGGAGCATCAAAGGAAGGTATACCCGCGTAGCACCAAAGAACTTCCCTATTACACTTTACCCCCTCACGAGGCAAGATGTGATCAACGGCTAGGTGAAGCCCCACTGACAGACGCGACAGGGAAGGACTGACACCGCCTGGCGCGAAGGGCATGTGTCGGTTGGACTGACGACAAGAACAAAGGCAGGCCAGCGTGATGAGCGTAGGAATAATAGAAGCCGCGGGATGACAGAGAGGTCCGCGGACTATGCACTGAACACAAGAAGATAAGGATACAACAGCTCTTTCCCAGTCTTAGGAAGAAAGAGAGACAGAGATTGGTCAGCGTGATGATCTTAGGAAGCATAGAAGCCGCGGGATGACCAAGAGGTCCGCGGACTATGCACAAAGCACAAGAAGATAAAATTATAACAGCTCCTTTCTAAGGGACCCACGTAGAAGAGCTATATATATGACCCTTCCTGTTACATGGAAGGGGGTCGAACAATTGGAGAGAGAGGGGGAACAATTAGAGAGAAAGAAGGGAAGAGTAAATATGAGCGTTAACCTTCGGGTTCCATGATCACCCAAAGTCTTTTGACTAATCTTGTAATCTTTTACCATCATAGTGAATCACCCTCAGACCTGTGGATGTAGGCCTTAGAGCCGAACCACATAAATCTTTGTCTTATTTACATTTCGTATTGATCTACCCTAATATTTGTATGCATCTCTTAGATCTGTCGTTATGGATGTTGAGGAGATCATGAAAAACCCGTGGGGTTTAGAATCAATGAATCAACATCTATCCCAGCATCTCACAATATATTCGTACTTTAATGCATGCACTCTGTACATGCGAAGATTGGTTGTGGACACGTTGATGCCTACGTGATTTGCGTGTTCACAGAATCTTTAAGTAATATAAGAAGTTACCAAGGTTTACAAGCCAATTGCATCAATAGAGATTCGCGAAAACTAAATACATTTGGAAGATACTCCCAGAATAGAAAGTAACTCTTTTTTTTTTAAACACTAAAATATATTGAAGCAAACCAAAAAAAAGAGAAAGAGGGGGACTATGCCTTACCTCCAAACAGACAACGAAGAGGAAAAGGGAAACAAAAGAAAACCAGCAAAGAAAAACGAAAAGGAGGCATAGTCCCACCCGCACAAAAACAAAAGGGAAACAACATAGTGCTTCCACCACTAAAATTCCAAATGTTCTTTGGTTTGTCTCATAAACTCTAAGCGATAGTCTTTGTGCGCCATAAAATTTTTTTGAACCTCATAGCTTTTGATTGCCATCAAAACTTGTCTCTCTTCGAATGAAAGAGAATTATTTTCCATAAAACCCCTTACGTCAAGGCGGCGAGAAGGCCCGCCATTTGCCTTGATATCCTCACAAATCTCTCTAGTTCTGTGCCTTTGCCCCCTGTCGTAATGCACATCATGCGTCTCTTTGGTACTACCAGAAGCGGGACTTCTACCCGCCGCTTTAGTCCCTTTAGTGCCGGACCCCCCCATGCTTGACTTTTTAGTCACCTCCTCTTCATGGGTTCTCATTCTATCCCGAATTTGTTGACCTATTTCCTCATTAGTATCAAACTCCTGCTGGAGCACACCAAATTTGTTAGGAGACACAAATTGTCCCACTTGCACGGTAGAGTGCGGCCCCTTTAATTCCCGCCCGCAACCATCTTTTGTCCCTCCATGTTGTATTGTGGTCCCAACTGCCCCCTCTTTCAAAAGTTGCGCGTGCTTCTCATTTGGCACTCCCACCGAAGAGTGTGTCCCCTTTAATTCTCGCCCGTATCCATCTTTATTCCTTCCATGATGAGGTGTGGTCCCAACTTCCAAACCTATCTTATCCCTAAAATCAGACAGACCCATACCTATCTTTTCAATAACATTATTCTCATTTGAAACCAATCCCGTGTAATCAGCAGACTCTTTAGTAATAGGCGTGCTTTTGTTGAAAGTAGTCTCAGCTACTTTAGCTCCGGGCCCCTCCACACTCGATGGTTCCATCTTCTTTTCATGATTTCCGCATTTGTTTGAATTAGGCGAGCAGTCAGCACCTACTAGAGTACCGGACCCACCCCCACGTGAAGGATTGTTACTACCCGCCGCTGCCTTTGTTTGACCTACTGTCTCCCTCGAGCAGCCCACTCCATCATTACTTTTTGTGTTTTCCCTAGTGTCCCTACTCTTTTGCTTCTCTAGAATTGACCCGGACTGATTGTGAGGTTTCTGTTCATACTTGACCGAGTGATTCCCTGAATGGATCGAGTTAGCTCGTTCAGCAAGAGCTTTTTTTGCTGCTATAGCATTTTTGCATCTAATTAGTTTCAGCTGAGCTTCACGAAATTCAATGGAAGAACAGTTAAGCTCCTCCTCCAACTGTTTATCACGTTGAGAATCTTGGACAGTTTGTTTCCCATCTGCCATCTCCTCAATGGACTTTTTTTTTCCACGCACTTCTGTCCAAGCATACTTGCTAGGCCTAATCTCTTTACCCTCCTTGCTATTCTGATCAACAATTTCTATTTTTCCAGCTCCTAAAAGCTTACGAGCAGCCATACAGCTCTCAAACTTATGCCCCATAATCTTACAATGGGAACAAAACTTAATGTTCTCTAAATCTTGTACTTCCACATATTGCCAGAACTCCTTTCCATTAGCTTTCAAACGAATTCTTTTGTGAATATCTTTAGCAAAATCAATATCTATCAACACAGCAGCATAGTTTCCCACATCATGATCCATCGTTTTTTGATCAATAGCAATCGGCTTACCAAGAGCTCTTGCAATAGATAAAAGAATTTTTTTTGTCCATAATTCAATGAATAAGCCAGGAAAACTCACCCAAACTGACGCATGGGAAGAATTCTGCCTTTTCGGATCAAAGTTTGGGTAAAAATTCATAACCCTAAGAGTTTGTTGTTGCACCTTCCATGAATCTCCATGCCAAACTCGCTCCTTATCTTCTGCTGAAATCAACTTGATTATGAAGAACCCTTTAGTCATAGGAACAAGTTTGCATCTGCCATTACCAAAACCCCATTGTTCTTCCAAAGTTTTTTGTACGTCACTTATTTTCAGCCCTTTAAAGTTCAGTCTACCAATGAGATGAATTGAAAGATATCTCGACCCTCTCTTGTAAGTTCCAAAGGTAAATCAATCACCGGTTCTTCAAGAAAATAGGCAACTTCAGGGAGAGATAAAAAATCTGAATCTTGTAGCACATAGGGTTTTTTACCCTTAACCAAATCAGCAAAAGAAACCTTATTGTTCCCATGCTTATTTGCGTTTGAATCAGTGTTTTCCCCCATAGAAAAACCCCAAAAGACGTTAAAAATCAGAAGAACAGAAAGGAAAAACCGCACGAATTTTTCCAAATTGCTCAAAAAAATCCAACGAATTTACTCAGAAAGTAATCGTTTTGTTGAAGAAATGTAAGAATGAATCCTCAAAAACCAATCGAAATTGATTTAGACGATGAACAGCAAGAACAAAAACGCATTTAGAAGAGCTGAAATTTGGAGATGAAAAAACTCCTAGGAGAGAGAAAACGAGAGCTCTTCATTTCCCCAATTCAATAATTGCATGATTGATGTATTGCAATATGATTGAATGTTTGTATAGTTAAGTTTGAATAGAAAGTAAATCCCACTTAGATGATTTCACCAAAAGTGGTGATAGTAGTACCATTGAACTTGGGCTATTGGTTAGTAAACTATATGAACCGTATTCACTTAGGTATAAAAAAGGGTTCTTATAAGTGAGGACAAGAGGGTTTCTATGAGTTACCATCCAATGCATCACTTGAGATTCACAAAAACCTTTTATACTAATGGGACATGTTGATTGGTTTACCTACATCATATGGTGACTCATCTGTATTTCACGACAAATTTTTGGTTCAATTCACCCCCTCATCCACTTCAAAGTTTTTGTTTATTTGTTGACATGTCGTAGACCGACCTGAATTGACTCACACCATAAAGGTTAGGTTTGACCATGTGTATTCGAGACAGATTGACATGTCTTGTAATTCTACTCTATATTGTAGATTGTTGGTGACTCGGGTAGTTTGTGAGCTGAGAACATACTCCAAAGGTATTGTCTTTAACATCATTTCATCAATTGTTTGAGGACGAGACTCAGGCTATTCTTTTGTTTGCAAGGAAATTCTTCTATACTCCAAAGGTATTGCCTTCTTCTCCCTCTTCTCTTCTCTCTCCTTCTCTCCAAACCTTGGAAAAACACCTCTTCATCTTTTCCTTCTTTGCTCAGATCTAGTCCTCTAGGGACCGGATCTGAGCAAAGATTTCTTGTTTTAGTAGTTAGTCGTGATTTAGAAATTGATTAATAAAAAAATTCGCTATTCGAGCGATTTTTTCTTCGCTATTAGAACGATTTTTTTTTCGCTATTAGGGCGATTCTATCTGCACTTTCATAGTGTTTCTTTCTTTAGATTTGTTCGTGATTCGTTATCTTGGATACAAGTACATCGGCGATTCAACGTGGTCAAGATCAAGTTCTTCATCGAAAAAATAGATCTTGGTTTTCCGGGTTACTCGCTATTTATGAAGAATATTTGGGAAAATTACTCCTCTCTCATAGGAGCATCTCTTTTCAAAGAAGAAAACATATCAAAATGGTCGAATTATAATTTCGAATATCATTCCTTCTCCTATCTCTATGTACAAGAATTGGGTGTTGTCGTTGTTGTAGATCGCTCTTCTCTTTGCGATTTATTTTCTCGTTGCATCTTACTTGTATTTGTTTATTTGTTTTTGATGTACTTGTCTTTCTTGAAAACCATCATGTAAACATTTTTTTTATGGAATGAAATATTATGGTTAAAAAAAAAAAAAAAAAAAAAGGAAATTCTTCTATACAATTGTTACAGTTAGACGGTATCAACAGTCCTCATTTCTCACTGCTTGTGTTTTTGGGACGGTACCTATAAGTTACTGGCCAAGTGCTTCGAATTAAATTGCTTCGGTAAGTACCTTTTCGTAACCATTTTATTGGAAGAAAAGGGGAAAGGTTTTGCAACTCAAGGAATAAAGTGCTAATAATTTATATGGATATCTGAGTTATATTTATTTATTAATTTTTATGCACCAAGGCTTTTAGGTGGAGCTTTTGTTATATTAGACACCCAGCCGGCTGAATTTTATAATGTCCAATATTTGGTGATCAAGACCTACCTGCGAAAGGACTGCCCATATTTTCTTCAATGTTCTACCCACTAAGGAATTCTCCAAATATAGAATATGTTTCCTTGCTACCACATCTTTACTTACTTGGGTTTTCTAGCTATGAGTTTTTTCTTCTTTTGTGTTTTTGGAGGTAAGGCCTTGTCCCCTCTTCTTTTTCTTCCTTTAATAAATGGGTTACTTGTTTAAAAAAAAAAAACTATGAGTTTTTTCCAACCTTTTTCTTTAGCGTATTGGACGAATTAAAAATTTGGCAGTAGGAACTTTAACATTGTAAAGAGAAATTTAGGATGGGTACCACAAGATTGAAATATTATATGGAGGTGGGCATTAGCAAGATCCAGGTAGGTGGATAGAAAGGATATTGACATGGTTCTGTCACATGTAGAACATATGTAAAAACATGGTCTACACAAAGAGCTCAAGAGCGACGCTTTTCCATTTTGTAGAAGTAATACGGTTGCCACTCAATATGTATCAAACCATAGTTCTGCTCAGATTCTTCTCAGTTTTGGAAGCTCTTTATTATAAAAAGGTGGGCTAGAATTTCTCAGAAATCAGTCAATTTGTTGAGAACTCCAGGTTACTTTACTCAATCTCAATTTGTGTAAAATAGTAGTTGTATTGTTATTTGGGTTTGTAAGTGCGTGTGTAAATATTAAAATTTTATTTTTGATAATAGACCTTTCATAAGTATCGGGAACATGCGCGCACACACACAACCATTAAGCCAAGAAATATTACAAGCTTCCTATTTTCGGTTATTGTTTCTTAATCGATATTTTTTGAACTTTTAAAATTTGCAAACTTCAGTTTCATGGAGTAGACTCTCGAAAGAGATCTAATTTTAAGTTTTTACTTCGGCAGTGGGTGAATGTGCAGTCCGTAAGAAGTGAAATGATACCATTATCGCGCTTCATACTAACAAAGTGTTATGGTTGCAGTTGGAGATGCTGTAAAAATTGAAGAGTGTGCTTCTATTTTTGGATGTCAGAGAGCTACTTTTCTTATGAAGTATCTGGGTATTCCCTTGGGAATTAAATCCAAAGTTGTGGGGGTATGGGAGGTCATATTATAGAACTTTCAAAAGAGATTAAGTTTATGGCAAAGAATGTACTTATCTAAAGGTGGAAGACTGATGCTTATAAAGAATGTTTTGTCCAGTTTACCAATATACTACCTATCTTTATTTCAAATTCCAGTTGTTGTAGAGAAAGAAAGGGAGAAGATCATGCGACAGTTTTTGTGGGGTTCATCAAAAAAGAAATAAAAAAAGAGTTAGGTTGGATGGAAAATATTACTTTGCTTAAAGAAAGGGGTGGAATTGGCATTAAGAAGATAAGGCTTATGAATAAAGAACTTCATGCTAAGTGGATTTGGAGGTGTGGAAATAAAGAGGATGCTTTATAGAGAAGAATTGTAAACCAAAATTTTGGTGGAAATCCTAAAGCTTTTCCCCCCAATCATAGTAACAAGCCAGTGGGAAAGAGTTTGTGGGATGACATTCTCAAATACAGTTCTACCGTGGAGCAATGTTTTTCAATTCAAGTAAATAATGGTAATAGGGTGCTGTTTTGGAAGGAAAAATGGTTGAATGGTCAGGCCCCAAAGGTCTTGTTTCCTTCTCTTAAGATCAGTAATAAGAAGGATGCAACCTTACATGATATGCTAGTTGTTAGCAACAACAACTGGAACATTTATTTTTACAGGTTGCTCAAGGAGGAAGAAATGGAAGAAGTGGCTCATCTTTTAAATTTACTGTCAAATATTGACAGGAATAATGGGGATGATCAGAGAGTTTGTAATGTTGGTTCTAAGGAGTTTTCTGTGGCTGAATGTTACAAAGCTTTTGAGGATGATGGTCTATTAAGGTTTCCATATAAGTGTCTTTGGAATCCAAGAATACCTCAGAAGGTTATTTTCTTTATTTAGACACTTTGCTACAATGCATCTCCAACAATGGATACTTGCAGGGATATCATAATGGTGAAAGGGTGTTTATTATGTAAGAAAGCAGCTGAATCAGCATGTCTTTCTACATTGTGAAATTACAAGGTCAGTTTGGCATTATTTCTTAAATCTTTATAATCTGCAACGGGTGTTTCATGACTCTGTCAAAAGTAACATGTGGGAATGGAAAAGGAAGAAGTGCGGGAATTCATCTATAAAGAAACGTATTTGGGACTTGTTTCCTTTTGCTATTTGGTGGGCAATATGGATTGAAATAAATGAAAGGGTGTTTAATGGGAAGTATCACACTTTGGATTATATCATTGACACTGTGAAGACTTATATTTATAAATGGTGTACTGGAACCGATGTGTTTAAAGGCATCTCTTTAAATACAGTGCTTCATAATTGGGAGGCTGTAATGAGTTACTTTGTTTACAGTTCTTTGCTAGTTTTTTTGTTTTATTTTTTCTTTGCCATTAAACTCACCTCTGATTGTTTTGGCATCTCTTTGTATTTATTTCTCTGTTTCACTACTACTTTAGTGGTGAACTGAACTTTTCAATAATACTGCCCTTTTGAGTCAAAAATAAAATAAAAAATTATTTGAGTGAGATTATATGGTGCTAACTCTCACCAAAAGATTAAGCTGAGGTCCTAAGCCAGGATGATACCGAATAACATAAATAGAGATGAGAAGTAAAAAGAACCACACCATGAATTGTTAGTTTGCTAGTTTTTGGGCAGAATGGCCAAGGTTTGAATAAAACGAAAACAAAGTGTCACAGGAATCGAGGGGCGGAGGCTATGCATTGACAGAGACAGTGTATGGGTACATGAATTGTGTGTTTACTTGAAAAATGTGAACACCACCAAAAACCTATATTACAGTATTTAATGTATTTAATACTAGTCCCATATTTTTTATGTACTTATTCCCATTCCTTAATCTAACTCCTTTAAAATCATAAGTCATATAAGCCTCTATGTTGCATGGTGACTCTCACCCTCCCCTCTCCAAATTGTGGAGAAATTTTCTCTTTTTACATAGAAATTCTCCCTTTTTAGAGAGAAATTCTCTCTTTTTACGCCATGTCATTCCTAAATTTTCTCTTCTCCCTCACCATGTCACTTGCCACCGGAGACAATAAAAAAAATCCAGGAAAAATAAAAAAACCTCTAAGAAACCTAACTTAGTCGCAATTTTTCTTTCGACTATTTTCCCCTTCTTCTCTGCAAGTTCTTGGTTGTTCATTATTTGTTAAGATATCTAAACCTAAAGCTAACTAAGATACATATCCCATTCTGAAAACGTCTTTCGCAAAAAAAAAAAAAAAAAAAAAAAAAAGGTAGATCGAGATCAATTTGATCTGTGATGGAGACGAAATAGCAGAGATGGAAATGTTTCCTTCATCAACAGATTGAATCTGACAGTTCTGTCGTCAAAGAGAAACAAAAGGTAAGTTCAACCTTTCCTTATATTTAATTCAATCAATTTTCTTATCCGCCTTATAATTGAAAAACCCAGGAAAAGAGAAATCTAAATTTCGGTACACTAATAACTTTGATTTAATCTCGATTTAGTTATTTAATTCATGATTACAATCCTGATTCGTAATAATATATCTGTACCTCTGTTTCGATTCAAAAAATAGAAGAGAACAAACCCAAAAGTTTTCTAGGGTTCTTGGTTGAATTTATATTTATCTGTGTGTCTTTAATCCTTATTGAAAATTGGTTCTCATATTCGTAATTAATCAGTAAGTCTTTATAAGTATTAACCAAATCTTTTTTTTTTAGGAGAACTAATTTTCACTTTCATGAACTTTCCTATTTTTAATCTCATATTGAACCTCTGCCTATTTTTGATTGATTATAATAACGTAATTTGGAAATTTTTGTTCATCTAGCCAATTCCTCAGAAAAATTGTGGGTGATTCTTCCACAATGGAATCCAATAAGTGAGATTTCGTTCTTGATTATGATAAGAACTCACATAGCAGTGACATGGAAGAAAGGTAAAATGTATAATTTGTGTTCTTCATTCATTACATTCAAGGTTACCAAGAATTATTAGGTTCATTGCACAATGATTTCTGTACACAAATTCTCGGTATATGTTAAAGATAATATTAGAATGTATTAAGCTCTTATTTCTTAGTTTTTTCATTTTCTGTATAGGAAATATATTTGTTTTCCTTTCACAAAGTATTAGCAATTTCATAAAAGTAAAGTAAGGTGTTGCAGCGGACTAGTATGTGAGATTTTATCCTTTTCAGAAACCTAAATCTTAAAGTATTAGGAAATAATGTTAAACATTAAACCTTACTCTTAAACCCATATTCGGAAACCTAAATCTTAAACCAAGCTTTTCTACTACAGCAAATCATGGATCTTCACCATCAAATACCGAAAATAAGAAAGGAGATCACCAGACTTGCTAGGAAGATACGCCTTTCATTATTGCTCCATAAGCCATTCTATGTGCACTTGGCTTAGCCAAAATACCAGTGACATGCAAGCAACGTAATTTTGTTTATTGCATCAGTTTGTTTTAGGTATCTTCCTTGATTATGTGTCATGATCTTTTTATTGTTTTAGGTTAAAATCCTAGGGTTTTATGTCGGGTAAGATGATTATACTTCAAAAATTGATTTTCATTCAGTTTTTGGTATACATAACTAATCAAAGGCTTCTGTATCTAGGGTTTTAAGCGGCAGTGGAGAATCAATCACTCACAAGAAGATAAGGATGTACAACATCAACGACAATAGTGACAAAGTTTACACTATCTAGGTAAACTTATCTGTCACGATAATATGAAGTATGGGTTTTGTATTTTGAGCTCTGAAGGTACAACGAAAATATATTCCAAAATACATTAACAATAGTGATTATTTTCCTTGATCTCTTAATAATCATATGAAGCATAGCACTTTTATTAATATTCTGAACAATTTTGCATCAAATAGCAGTACACCACAAAGAGTGTCGGTCCATTTCATTTTGCTCACTGTCGAAATGATAATTATAGAGTTATGAAATACATTCAAAGTAATAAGTGCTACATGTCAATAGGTCAAAATTAGTCTTTCTTTGTAGTTGCAGGAAATCCTACAACACACCCCTTATCATATCTTGATATTAATTTCTAGATCTACATATAGAAATGGTAGTAAAATTGCTAAAATTATAAACGGACACCAAGATTTTTTACAAGGTTCGATCAATTTGATCTACATCCATGATTCCTCACTATGATTATTAAAATTTATATTTGATTTTACATTGATAACCTCCATTAATGGATTTCTAAATCTAGTTTTAGGGATGAAGATGATAAAGAAAAATACATTTTCTCTCTCTAAAAATCTCTCTGCAAAATATCTCTCTCTCTCCTAAAATTGTGTCCTTCCCTTTCTCTCTCATTCTCTTCTCTTTATATAGGTATCTTCATAGTGGGTGGCAGCTCACATTCAACTCATCTTTCTCATTTTTTTAGGATTTCAGCTATGCTCCTTGCAGGCTCTGCTATCGTGCTCACGAGATATGCTATCGTGCTCGCGAGATCTGCTATCATGCTCGCGAGACTCTTCTATAACCACAAAATCTTCATTTCCTGCCTTGCTCTCGCGATCTCCCGCCTTGTGCTCGCGAGCATTCTCTCTAACTACAAAATCTTCACATCTTTCTCATGTTTTATGCTGTCGTTGTCTATTACGTCATTCTTTGTATTATTCCCTGATGCTCGCAGAAGTGTTGTTAATCTCACGTGAACATAGTTGTAGAGATATTTTGGTCCTACATATTGACTCTTTTTTCTTGAATATTGCTTGAAAAGTAATCTTTAAGAAAAAAATCTATTGTTGTAGTAGTCTTTGATCTTTGTTGATGAAGGAACGAGCGAAATAATACTAGACTCGAAAAGTACGTACTTGCTCTATTCTTTTGTGAAGTTCCATATCTTTGCTAAGTAAATAAGAAGTATTAATTCTTGAAGTATCCTTGAAGAAATATAAGAAGTACTCAATCCTCAAAATATAAGAAGTATCCGTCCTTGAATAAAAATCATAAGTATTGCCTCTGTTCATGCAAAATTATTACTTCATTTTTGGTGAAAATCCCTGTCCATTTTGGAAATGATTCTTGCCGAGAAGATAAAGAACATAAAATGTTTTCTTGGTAATCCATAGTTGCCTCTGTTCTTTATCTATGGAGGTAGAATCCTTGAGAAAATGTTAAATGAACGAATTGTTTCTTTACTTTTGTCTTGCCTCTGCCTCATGCGATAAAATTATCATATTCTGCTAAATATTCACATTCCTACGAAATTCTGGAATAGTTTGCGAGGTGCTGAATGAGTTTGCAAGTTTCTGAATGTGTCTGGAAGATTCTAAATTTTACAGTAATTTTGAGATTAAACAGATTCACGAGTTATTACATAGAAGGCAAGCGAGCAATAGATTCTAAATGTATCTGCGAGTTTCTGAATGATGTTCCTGAAATATCGCCGCGAGATTATGAATAGTGCAGTGAATAGTTATGCGATAAATAGTGATGCGATGAATAATACTGCGATGAATAGTGCTGCGAGATTGAGGACAATCCTCTTGAGAGACTCTGAATAATATTTCTGAGAAATTCTGAACAATACTTCTGAGAGATTCTGAATAGTATTTCTGAGAGATTCTAAATAGTACTTGCTATCTCTCTTGCGATGAACAAATCTTTCCTGCATTATTAAAAGAAAATAATTAAAGTTTGAGATTATTCTATTGGTCTTTTTTTGCCTTCCTAATTAAAGGTTTTATTTTGCCAATTTTTTGTGTCTGCGACAAAATCGCAGAATATCTCTACATTTTCATGTAAAAACTCTTTGATTTGCCTTATCCATTTTTTGTATATTTCTATGCGACAATATGACAAGTCTAAGTTCCCTTGCGAGGACAAATCCTTATGACATTGCCGTCTTGCGATGAAATCGCAGGACGTCTGTACATTTTCATGTAAAAACCCATTGATCTCATCTTAACTTTTTCTCTTATGGATTGTTGCCTCTGTATAATTTTTGTCACGCGACAATATGACAGGCCTAAATGTTCTTGCGATCATAAATCCCCATGACATTGCCGTCTTTAGACACTTATCAGATCCCTAATGGAGGGTGCCGCCCTTATCTTCCCCCTGGTTTCCCCTTCAAGGAGGGCACATCGGTCATACAAGACTAGCTCCTCCCATCCAGATTTGCCGACAACCAGTTGTTTTCGCAGCCTCTTGTCCTTTATGCCTATATGGCTTATAGTTACAAGATTGCACCCTAAGTGGAGTTTTCTTCAGGCCAAGTGCATCATAGCCAAGACTTACCAAGAATGGCCAGGGTAGGTTCGTCCGTCCCGGGCACTCTTGGCTCAACTGTGTACCTCGGCGCCTTGGTCATACTCTGCACCTCTTAGAAGAGACCCTCGGTCGTCCAACCAAGGTATAACCTTATATAGTTGGAAATCCAAGGTACCTCTCCTGGATAGGTTTTCTTTAATCCCAACATCTCCATGACTCAGGATCCAGCAGCGGTATAACCTTACCCCTGAGCCATGCAATCAGATACCCCCTTATATGACGCACTATTAGGTCTTACATTTGCCTCTTGCGAAATTTTATTCGCGAACTAGGGTGCACGCCATAAAGGTTCGTCCCATTCTTATGTCTCTGCGAAATTTTATTCGCGTTTCTCGTGATATTTTCGCGTTTCTTTATTCTTTCATTTCTGTCACTTCTTCTTTCATTTCTGTCATTTCTTCTTTCATTTATGTCATTTCTTCTTTCATTCTCCTAACATCATATTTGAAGTAAATATTCTTTAAAATCTTTTGAAATCTTAGAAATATTCTTTGAAATCTTGCGATTGTATCGCATTTGTTAAATCAAAAATCTCTTTCTGTAAAAGAAATATTCTAGAGAAATCTTTGAAATCTTCTTTGAAATCTTGCGATTGTATCATGTTTTTAAACCAAAAATCTTTTGTAAAAGAAATTTTCTAGAGAAATATATAAATTGAATGTTCTCGGTTTTTTGTAATTTTGAAGTCTTTGTAATCTTGCGAGGGTATCGTTTCTTTTTTCTTTTTTTTTTGGAAATTAAATCAAAAAATTCGAAATCTTAGAAATCTTTGCGATAATTTCATTTTCTATAATCTTTGAAATATTTGAAATCTTTTGAAATCTTTAAATTTTTGTGAATGTATCGCTCTTATCAATCAAATCAAAAATCTTTGAAATGTTTTGAAATCTTAGAAGTTTTAGAAATCTTGAGATTATATCGCTTTTGGTAAATTAAATAATTTTTTTTTGAAATATTTTGAAATATTAAAATCTTAGAAATGTTCTTTGAAATATTGCGATAGTATCGCTTTTTGCAAAAAAAAAAAAATCTTTTATTTTCTGTAAATAAAATATTCAAGAAAAATGATACTTAGCTTTCATGCGATTTTCTGTGGCTGCCGTCTCTCGCGAAGTATTTGATTTGCTTGTGAAATGAGAAGAAAT
This sequence comes from Papaver bracteatum, assembly GCA_023529315.1. NCBI lineage: Eukaryota > Viridiplantae > Streptophyta > Magnoliopsida > Ranunculales > Papaveraceae > Papaver > Papaver bracteatum. The sequence continues at coordinate 2,053,577 of JAJJWX010001467.1, forward strand.
GAGAAATGATCCGCCTCTTGCTTACTCTCGCAACATACCAACTGTGTTAACCCTCAACTTGGCTAGTTCTCTTGTGCGAAGTAGATGCACCATACTGAAATAAGAGCTTTGTGCCTTCTGTGAAGAAAAATACAAAGTAAAAATGTCTGCGAAGATATTCGCCGGAGCAGCTAAGACTCATACCACTGATCAATTGGTGTTGTAAACATATAGGGGGAAGAAATCTGGATGGCGTATTGTTGTTCATTTGGTGTTGTAGTGGGGGACATAACTTGCGTTGCAGGGGAAAATCTAACTAATGGAATCATTTGCTCGCAGCATCTAGTACGTTGACAAAAATATTAGCGCTGAGTCTCTTTACAAAATATGAATAACTTGGTCCCACCATTATTTTATGATTATGTCACTCTAGAGAAAAATCATTTGTTCCCGCCATTGTTGTTCATTTGCTCGCAACATCTAGTGAATTGGTTCCTTTGTTGCTTGTTTTGCTTGAATAATAAATGATTTTATTATTGCATACATTCATTATTTAACCTGGGATAAGTATTATGTCCTCGCACACCCCTGAGATAAATGATTTATTCCCTGTTTCTAGCGCCAAAATGTAGTTGCAGGAAATCCTACAACACACCCCTTATCATATCTTGATATTAATTTCTAGATCTACATATAGAAATGGTAGTAAAATTGCTAAAATTATAAATGGACACCAAGATTTTTTACATGGTTCGATCAATTTGATCTACATCCATGATTCTTCACTATGATTATTAAAATTTACATTTGATTTTACATTGATAACCTCCATTAACGGAATTCTAAATCTAGTTTTAGGGATGAAGATGATAAAGAAAAATACATCTTCTCTCTCTAAAAATCTCTCTGCAAAATATCTCTCTCTCTCCTAAAATTGTGTCCTCCCCTTTCTCTCTCTCCTGCTCTTCTCTTTATATAGGTATCTTCATAGTGGGTGACAGCTCACATTCAACTCATCTTTCCCATTTTTTAGGATTTCATCTATGCTCCTTGCAGGCTCTGCTATCGTGCTCGCGAGATCTGCTATAGTGCTCGCAAGATCTTCTATCATGCTCGCGAGATCTGCTAGCTATCGTGCTCGCGAGATCTGCTATCATGCTCGCGAGACTCTTCTATAACCACAAAATCTTCATTTCCTGCCTTGCTCTCGTGAGCTCCCGCCTTGTGCTCGCGAGCATTCTCTCTAACTACAAAATCTTCACATCTTTCTCATGTTTTATGTTGTCGTTGTCTATTACGTCATTCTTTGTATTATTCTCTGATGCTCACAGAAGTGTTGTTAATCTCGCGTGAACATAGTTGTAGCGATATTCTGGTCCTACATTCTTCTTTCTTGAAAGGAGGGTGTAAAATTTTACAAAAACCTAAAACCAAACTGGTGGATGATTAAAGAAACATAGTGAAGGATGAACTGGTGGCATAACAAACTGGTGCAAGTACAAAAAATTAGTTAGACTTGATCAAGGTTGAAGGAAAATTCACTTCACCCTTGAGTTAATACAACCAGAATTTATCAGCATTGCATTAGAAGGGGTAAGAGAATCATTGTTTCATTTGTAAAGCCTTTTCTGCTGTTCAATTAGTTATAGTAATATGCATTATCTTTTTTTTTTTGTGCAGAAGCAGAGAAGAAATCATACTCTTGGTGCACATTTATTAAATGATTAAGCATTAGAAAGGTAATTAATTGTGACAAATGAAGTGTGCATTACGAGCATTATATAAAATAGGTGATCTGTCATTTTTCATGGTGCTGACAAGCGCTTTCATGCAGGATGTTGCAATAAAGGTATTCAAAGCTTGAGTACTCGGATGAATTGCTGCTCTGCTTTAGAGAAGCTGTAGTATCTTAGGCAAATCTTATGGTTAGTATACTATGACATTAATTAAATACATCTCATTGTTAGCTTGATATTGCTTGGTTTTGTGTTGTATAAAGTTAGCACATTAAAGAATTAGAGTAAATAGAATTTCCTTATGAATGGATGGAAGTCAGTTTTGTTTAAATCCTTTGTCATTGTAAATTTATATTTGTGTTGTTTATAGAGTTCCTGATGAGATTTTTTTTTTTGAGTGGAAGTTAATTCAAGGCAGAGATGATCAAAATCTTTCATTCAATATCATCTTAATGATGGTTTTTCGACTGCATAGATGGTACTGGTGAGCTTGGTAGCATTACTCATAAACCCAATTTACTCATGTTCACTCCATTACCTTTGCTGCAACTTAAGTCCTATAATTTCTTATTTTACATTTTAAAATAAGTGGTGTTCAGTATCGATTTTTAGTACTACAACACAGGACAGCACCGGAGAATAGTATACAGTTTCAATCTTCTAATTGAGGGCAGCATAAAATGTATCGTGGTATTCAGTTTCACTATCCTTCACTTTGGTGATGCCGCACTGATTTTTATGTTATTTTCTCTATATCGACATTTTCACATGTCAATGACACTTGGAGTCATGGATCAGTTGCATGAAGATCTTTTTAGCGTACTTTCATTCGATATCCTTGCTGAAATGCATGCTACTGCTAATAACACTTTTTAGCATGCTTTCATTCCACAGGTTCACGATGGAAGCTAAAAGTGAAAGAGGCATCTTGAGTACTAGATTTGTAGTTTAAATTTTTTGACTTCTATGTTTTTCAATGATAACACTATTTCTACATTTCAGGTATTTAGGAGCTCCATATGGAGCAAGTAAGGAAAAAAAAAGTTGTGGGAAACTGCTGTGAACCATCCATCGGAAAAGAAATAATATAAAAAGCCAACCGGGACGAAGAAAATGAATTAAATGAAGTCCAAGATAGAGGTTAGCTATGATAACCGAATTTAATTATGATACTTTTTACGTCAGTCATCTCGCATATCTTTAATTCAAAGTACTCTATCTCAAGTTTTGCCAAGGGGAAAGTCTGTAGATAAAGTTAAGTTGATGCTGCGGTTAGCAAAGGGTTGTTTGAGAACTGAAACACAACCATAGATTTTAGTTAATAGGCGGATATGATTTGATTATTCAGTATAATTTTTTGCAAATTTTGTGCTTGCTCTACCTCAGACTTCTTTGAGATCCAACAACATTATATAGTGACACTACAAATTATTGAGTCCTTACCTTTCAAATATGATGTATGCTTCTGATCCTTTACTAGATGATACATTTGTTTTAAAATATGTTATGTGGTATCGATAGGCGATGATACTCTTTCTTCGTAAAACATGCTTTAAGTTACGTTGGTGTGGCTAAATAGCATGTTATGATCTCCACTTCATTTTGATTTTAAAGATATGCTCACTTCTCTTAAAGTGTGCGAATTTTATGTAGACTGAGAGGGACCATGATAGGCATAAGAGTGTGGAACATCAGATGAATCAAGCAGGTTGATAGGGAAGTTGGAAACTTTCTTAGATTATGCAATCCATTAAATAAAACTGTGCAATAAAATTGACAACCTGCAACACAAGAAAGTTTCCAACTTCCCTATCAACATACGATAGGCTATATTCTATAGATAAAGACGATTCCCCTATATTAGGGCATATCGCAACGAGACTTTTGATCGGTAATTTTCCTAGATATATTACCACTTACAGAAACACTAGATTTTATTGGTATGTTGTTTCCACTAATCTACTTGAATTTGGGATCAGGAAACAAAATTAAATGAGTGAAACAACAAATTATGGTTTTTAAATTTTGATAGTTATGGCATTCAATTTGGTTTTGTGTTGTGTTTCGTAGTTTTTGTAGGATATTATAGGGTTTTCTAAAATAGTTTTCGATGGGATTTTTGGTTGCAACGTGGATCAATCGTTACATATGGTGGTGGGCAATTACAGTTCACCGGTGAGTCAAGCTCTTGAATCTAAGCTTTTATCAAATTTGTGGATGGTAATTTCCATGTATGTATATATCCTAACTAGGCATATATCAAGATCCATAAATAATTTATAAACTTACCGACTATAACTGTTTAGTCTTAATAATTCTTTGTGTTTGTGTTGCATTATGCTGATCCTTGGCTATAACTAAAATCAAAAATGATTTCTTCTTTCTTGCAGCCCACTGGAGTCAATAAGGAAAAGGAATGATGAACACTTCGTGGTAACGGGTCATCCTGAAATTCAGTTTTCATAATTGGGCCATGAATTTTCCAGCCTACTTCAAAAGTGTAAGACCCTCCACAAGCATTCAGAAAACAAATAGGATTGGAGTACAGTACTACAGTTGTAATGGATAGTGACTGTCACTGGGGATTTTTTGCCGATCTATCATGTATATTTCTTTTTAACAATAATGGAGTAGCTATAGGAACTGATATAATTGTAAGTATGGATACATGATAAGTTTAAATGAAGTTATTCTGTTTTGAAAATATTACTCCCTCCGTCCCACTATTAGATGACCTACTTGGTTTAAAGTTTTGTCCCACTATTAGTTGACCTATCTCACTAATAAGGGGATATTTCTAAAATTACCCTTTTGATTGATTACCATTAGTATAAGAAATATGTATAATTTGATATCCATGTTTATATTCATTACGTAGGTGTTTTTAAATGCTTTTCAATGATACAAAGTTTACGAAAATCCATGGTATAGTTTGAGAGATAAATCATTTCGAAATTTTACAAGTTATTATCCATAAGGGTATAATTGTAAAAATACTCTTTTCCATACCTTGCCTTAAGAATTGTGCAAATTTGAACTAGGTCATCTAATAGTGGGACAAAGGGAGTATCTATTACTTTTGCTTGGTAATTTTCTTAGTTTGAACATTGATTGAAAGCATGGTTTCATATGCATTAGCTGCAGACGCGAAAACAATGACATCCATTGCATAAGAGCTTCATCCTTCTTTCTGTATGTTGTTTATTAAATTTGTTTGATGTGTCAAGATAACCGATTTGCTCAACTACTTGGGCACATTTTTATTAAGGCTTAAACTGGTGTGCTAAAGGTTTCTTATGCCCACGCCACACCAAATCAAAAATATGGTTAAAGAGGTTAGCCGCGCCACACAAATCAAAAATGCAAATAAATTTTTTTAAGTGACCCCGCTACACCAAATCAAAAGCATGGTTGAAGATGACACGAAATAAAAAATCCTAAGCGACGGGGCGAGGCATAGCTGAGCATCGCCAAATGGAAAATGCATCGCGACGGACAATGCATTGGGTCGGGGCGAGGCAAAGCCGAGCCACACCAAATTAAAAATGCATCTGGACAAGACGAGGCGAACCCTACCTTCACCAAATCAAAAATGCATCGAGACAGGGCGGGGCGTCGAGGCGTGCAGAGCCATATCATATCAAATTATATATATAGTTTCAGGAGAAAATACTCTGCTGTGGTTAAAAGTTGTATCAAGCTCGAATTCTAGAGCTTTTGGCCCCACCGAGAATATTCGACCAATAGGAAATTTTTATTTTTTCACACCACAAATCTTGATTATTTTCGATTCCAGTTCTTTATCCTTTCCTGTACATCCGGATCTATCATATATCCATATAATTCCCTCTACTACCGCCATTTTACAATAAACCCTAAACTTTTGTTCCATCACTCTATAATCATCCATGGAAAACTTTAATGGTGGAAGGAAATGTACTTCAGATGTCCATCCTACACCAGTTTCGTCAAGAGACCTAGCCCGTTATAAGCATACTCACCGGAAGAAGAAATCCACATGAACAACAGCCGATATCTATGAATCAAGGTATTATTAGGGTTAACGTTTTTCATACAGTTTGAGTACCTTCTTGGGTTTTCCTAAGGGTTTTGTTTGTACCCAAAATTACTTTTGGGCACGAAACACAATGGATAGGTGGTTTTGGTGTGTTTTTAGGGTTAGGGGGCGAATCGATGAACAAAAAATGAGACACAGGTTTTAACGTGGTTCGACATGGTTTGCCTACGTCCACGGACGAATCCCCTTGGGGTGATATTTTATTCACTATTGTATTACAGAGTATGTTTCTCTCATATTGGCCACCTCCTACATGATTTCTGCTCCTCCCCTTTTATACAGTTGACATCTAATTTCAATTATAAACATAAATTGCATTAACTGCTCATTCATGCCTCCATCTTTAATTATGTATGAAACTGCTTGAATTAATTCTGCATGTATGAAACTGCTACAATTAGTGCATCATGACTGAAACTGTTGCAATTAGTGTTGCATGGCTGAAACTGCTGGAATTCAATATTGCATGCCTCCATAATAATTTCTGGTATGAAACTGCACATTTATGCTTCATGACAAATTCTGCATGCTGGAAAACTGGATTGGTGGCTGGCAGTATGGATGGATGTTGGTTGGCAGACTGGTTTGGCTGCAGGGGTAGAAAACTGGCTGGCAGTACGGGTAGAGGCTGGCTGGCAGTGCGGAAGAGTTTTTTGGCTGGGAATTGGTTAGCATCATTGCTGGCTACAAGATTGAATACTGGTGGGAGGTGCGACGTGCTTCGATAGTTGACCGACGGTTGACTTTGACCATTGACCTTGACCGGATGTTGACTTTGACAGTTGACCGACTTTGACCATTGACCAACCATTGAATTTATGTAATACTGGGCAGGCTGGTGGGATGCCTCGGTTGATTGGTTAGCGGGCTTGGATAAGGGCCAAAAGATGATTCAAGTATCAATTGGGCCTATTGAGTGGTATTTTTACTTATGGTACAAATATCGCCCCCTCTTAACCTCCAACTTGTTGGGGGTTAAGAAAATTCTGTTTTCCTTAGTCAATGATAAAACTCGCCCCCAAGTGTGGATTATTGATATTGAGGTGACTGGCGAACTTCCCTTGTTATTTGCGAAAATCACAATCAAGACGCCCCCAAGTGAGGCTATTATGATTGGGAGATCGGCGGGAAACAGTTGAGCATGAACCACTGTTGTATGCAAAATCAGGATCGAATGCTGAACTGATCTGAAACAGAAGTGTGATGCTATAGCGGAGTGGTATTGTGAGTGAGCGACTGCTGATGTAAAACTGAACTGCGGTAGTTGTGTAGGATTTGACTGCGACGGCCACAAAAAACTATCCTCTACAGTAATGAGCGAAACTGGGTAGTAACGTCGTTGAGCAAAAATGGTATGCAGCAGCTTCGATCATCTGGACTGCGGGATATGCAAACATAGTTGACCATAGCAGTGTGTGGTCACCGGTATGCAAGAAGATCGAGCATTGCAAGAATTGCGATCACCGGATCTGCAGGAGCGACGAGCCAGAATGCAGCAGCTGCGGTCACCGGATCACAGAACTACGAGCATAGATAGATCGCATCAGTCATGCGATCAGCAATTTGGAATGCAAGAACAACGAACTGCTTATACCGCAAAGCAATGCGATCACTGGATCAAGATAAATTGCGAGCATAGTTGGACTGCATCTGCTGCGATCAGCTGGAATGCAGCAGCAACGAACCAAGCTACACTGCAGCAGCTGCGATCAGCTGGACTGCAGGAAATGCGAGCATAGCTGGACTGCATCAGTTGCGATCAGCTGGACTGCAGGAACTGCGAGCATAGCTGGACTGCATCAGCTGCGATCAGCTGGAATGCAGCATCAACAAATCAAAGCTACACTTCAGCAGCTACGATCAGATGGATCATAGGAACTGCCAAAGATAGCTGGAATGCAGCGATGCGAAAGAGTTACACTGCTAGAAGCTACGATCACCGGACTGCTAGGAATTCACCGGAGTGGACTGCAGAGCTTTGATCATTTGGACTGCATAAATACAAACCGAAATGGAATTAAAGAGATTTGATCATTTATCGCATCATTCTTTGAGGGACTGGACTTAAACAATTTGATATAGGTGTAACAGTTACAAAAAAAACTAGACAGCATCAGTTGTGTCCAACTGAGTGCAACTAGACTGCATCAGTTGCGTCCAACTGAGTACATAATTCGCAGGCAACTGGACTATAACAATTTGATCAACTTAACTGGCAGTTAAGCATTACTGATTGTAATAATTGCGTCAAAATATTAGGGTGTATGCTCGCCCCCTCTTAATCCTGCAACTCGTTGTAGGATTAAGAAGTTTGGGTTACCTGAAGTTTCGATTTTCAGAAGCTTAATTCCGCATTGCAATTAGGTTCTATGTAACTCGCCCCCAAGTGCATGGAGTGTTACACAGCTTGCCCCAAAAGAGTTATTTCAGACCATTAGGAGTTACATATCTCGCCCCCAAGTGATGGTCAGCCACACTGAAGTTATATGCAACTCTCCCCCAGAAGATAATGATTGTCATGCTGCTCAATGTTCGCACAAGGGTGCACTGGATGCCTTGCTGCATTTTGCTCGCGCATGAAATTTTGACAATGTCTGCTATTTGGAATTAGTGCGGGGGGCCAATCCCACTATTCCAAATGCGCACAGAATTGGAATGTGTGCATCTCCTCATGAGAAAATGCTCGTGATAGGTGTAGAATACACGGGTGTGGGAAAATTTGTCATTTCAGGGGCAATCATTATTTGGAGCCCAGCTATGGTTAAGGGGCTCTCATTCAGGGTACCCCTTATCACTCAGCAGTGGATGTTATTATAATTGGATAGCCCTTATGCAAAGGAAGGTTGGCTGTAGCACCCAGTCAGTGGGTGGTTTTAATGGTGGGTGTCTAAATCCTTTGGACCCATATACCCACACCCGTGGGGCAAACCTAAATCCGGACCCGAACCCGGATCCATCCCTAATTATTCTAAACCTAAAATTGAGAGCCTCTCAATTATTTCTGTTCGCACTAAAATTCAAGTATGAGAAGAAAGCGGCTGACCAAAGGAATTGATTAAGCTCGATGATGTTCTAAATCGAAAGAAAATCGGTGAGTAATTTGAGAAGCTGATGAAGGCGGCACTTTGTGTTAATGGGTGTTTGAACTGAGACCGAGAGATTGATTCGGTAATAAAATTGAATTAGAGAAATTAGGTTTCGATCTCTACAACTGATAGAACAAGATGATGATGTTGATCGAGAAATTGGGTTGCTCTCAGATTCGTTTTCTGGTTCAAGTACGGTGATGGGTTTCTTGGAATCGATGAGAGAAGCTCGGATGAATCGGAAATGGGTTCGTGTCTTGTTGAAGTCATTGTTGCGAGAAACACAGTCGATGAAATCGGGTTTCAATAGAGATTGAGGTTTGATTCTCAGTTTGAATCTGGAAGGAAATGGGTTTTGTTGACGCTTCGATGGTGATTGACATAGTGAAGGATTGAGCTGTTTCTGTCGAGTTAAGATGGGTTCTATGGATGATATGACAATGTAAGAAATGGTTAATTGTCATTTGTATGGTTGTTGTCTTGAGAACAACAAGGAGATGGAGAAATTCGGGGTGAGAAGATATTTGGGTTTGATTTCAAATTTGAGATGGTTGTCTTTGCAGTGGTGTGTTGGTGATTTTGGAGTTTAGGTGGGAAGCAAGAGCAGCTCAAGTGATTTGAGTTGCCTCTCAAAGAACCAAGTGATGGTAAGCAAATTGAAATGGGAAGTGGTGGCATGTTGCATTTGTTGCTATGAAATGGCTGATACTTGAGTTGGTGCCATATGAAGCTAACAAGGATTTGCATAGGAAGGAATGGGTGGAGATTGAAAGTGGGTCTGGCAGGAATGATGTTGGTGGGTTGAACTGCGGTGATGTGGTGTATCTTTGGTGGAGATGTTGAAGTGCGGTTGGTGGAAATGCAAGGAGTTATGGAGCTCAAAGAATTGAAGTCGCATTTGGATATCGGCCCGACGGAATTAACGATTATGGAATGGAATGAACATCCATCATGGCTGGCACAGCTCATGCCTGTGCAATGGCCAAAACCAGTCAGCTGAGTTAGCTCGCTGACTGGGTTCTGACTCAGTGATTCTCCTTGACCCGCTGACTAACAGTTGACTGACGGTTGAATCATTTGACCGTTAGTCATAACGATTGACCAACGGAATATACCTTGACCGGAGAGGATTTTTCAGGTGGCCGGCGGCGACGGATTCCGGCCTATTTCCGGCCAAAAACCCAGTTTTCTGGCGAGCAAAAGTTGCAGAATTTTGTGTGGATTTCTCTCATGGGATGTGAAGAGTTGGACTTGGAATTGAATGAAGAATTTGGTGGGAATATGGAAAGAGGAGATGGAAGATTTGAGAAAGGCTTGGATTTGGAAATTGAGCTACAAAAGGAAAGGGATTCTATTCCTTAGAAGATATGGAGAACATTGAAGCCTGTAAATAGAGAAGAATTTCTACACTTCCATACAGATAGATGCACTTAGATACACACATCTTTTACAATACTTTTGCACACTTTTACACACACAATACTTTTCTCTTTGTGTGAACTTCTTAATATGAGTAACTAATTTGATTGAGGATGAATTCCTAGTTCTTAACATGTTTTGAGTTTTGTTTTAAATCTACTTTGAAGTTTTCACATGATTATCGTTTGTTTATACTAATAGGAGTGATCTTAAAGACATTCATGATTGATTGATAGATTATTTAGGTGTACAACTAGATTGATTTGTTAATTTGATCTATAGCTAGTGAAAGTTAGGGGATAAGTAATCGTTTCTTGACTCTTTACATAAGTAGCAAACACGAGACCTTGCGGAGGGATTCCGTGGAGCAATTGTGTGTAAAAACAACGTTAGCAAGTGGACCTTGATCTAAGAGTTTAACTACTAATATCAACCTAATAAATTCATAAATCTTAATGCGTTTAACTAAATTACATCTTGAGTGATCTACTACTAGGTGGTTTGGTGAATAGAATCCGGTAGTCGAGAACTTCCGTATCCGGTGATATAAGGGATTTTTGGGTTAGCACTGATCTAGCTGCTATACCTACGGTTGGTGATAATTTGTGACTAATAAGAAGTGGAAAAGAACATAACTTTAATCATTGTTTTGCAGCGAAGAAGGATTCCTTGATCTAATCTCTCTTATTGATTTCCTTTTAATTACTTTGTTTATTTTATTTACTTTCTTAAATTCTTAATCAATACCCCCCTTTGTGTGACAAATTTACAACTAGAATCTCGTGCTCCTCGTGGGATCGACCTTGACTACCCTATATTACTTGTTAATTAGGTAGTAAAGTATTAATTAATTTGTTGTGGTTACGACACGCATACAAATTTTGGCGCGTTGAATCCGGGGAGCATCGGATGATTTTAGTTGTTTTATTTTTACTTTTTGCTTTATTCTTGCTTTGTTGGATTCTTTATCGTATCTAACTTAGTTTTTGAATTGTTTTTTAGGTACCGGTTTTCCATGTATGGTGGACAAGAGCAAGCATATTACAACAATCAATACGGTTTTCAACCTCAACATTATGACAACTTCCAACAATCCTTAGGATACAATCAAAACCAATCTTTTGGCTATGATGAATATCCTACGGAGCCTTATGAGTACTCTCATGCATATCAACAACCTTGTAATGGGTATGTAAGTCAAGCACCAAGGTATGATAAATCTACTTCTAATTGGATTCATTCAAGTTGTATGCAGATTCTCAATGACTTGCAAGACATGCGAAAAACACTTGACCGTGATAGAAAGAACGTTGCACAAACCAATTTTTACAACACTTTTTCTTACCCGACTCCGGATCGTAGTTATGATCATTCACCCATTCAAAGGGAAGAGTCATGGGAAAGAGAACCTATTGTAGCAAACGGTGGTAAGCGTGTGAACGTCCGGAAACTTGCACAAAAGTTATACGAATTGGAAGATGATGGAGACTCGGAAGAGCTTGTCGCAGAAATTAGTAGGACCATTCATATGGAACTTAAACGACGTCTAGATAAAGGTAATGAAACCGACGACGATTCTTATTATGGTGATTCCGATAATGAAGATGATTGTGTTGAAATTGACCAACCTTTGGAGACTTTTGATGACGCTAGTGTAGATTACTCGAGCCTTGATCTTAATAATGATCAATCACCTATTCAAAAGGTAGATCTTGAGGAAGATGCATTTAGTGCTTGGAAAAAATTCCTTAGGGAGAATTATGAGTCCGCGGAAGTGTACGAAAGTTGCAACAATAAGAAAGTTATTTCAACTCCGGATCATACTAAGGATCCTTCACCTATTCAAAAGGAGGAGATTGGATGTGATTTTCCTATTGTTGTAAACGGTGTAACACCCTCACAAGAAGATCTTACAATTTTTACCGACGAAAATCACTTTAGTGAATGGCCCGATTCCGATGATGAAGATGTTGAAGAGGTGATGCTCGATAATGGAACCGAATTGATTGAATTTGTGGAAGACCCAATTGAACTTGCTAATGATTATGATGATGCCGAGACTTTGGTTAAGGTAGAAAATGATGAAGAATGGTTTCAAAGTTTGATAGAGGACCACGATATACAAGAGGTAAGTAGTTCACTTGAATTTTTTAAGAATGAGGAGGATACCGTAATACAAGAAATTGTGCAAGGTTTGTCTAACCCTTTGCATGTTAATTCTTCTCCTTTACCTCTTATTGGTTTGAATGTATGTGCTTCGAAAGTATTTTTGAATGACTTTGTTTCTCGATATCCACCATTGGAAACACTTGATGCTAATACTATGCAGGTTTGCCAAGAGGAATGCATAGAAATTCCCAAATTCTATGTTCTTTATACACTTCCGAGTGTGGACAAGAATAAGTGTGGGGGAAATTTCTATCGAGCTATAACTTTACTATTATTTTCTTGTGCTAATATTTGTATGGAGTTATTGTTTGCAAAACAGGTACTATGGGAGGACCCCCAAATTTTCCGATTGTTGGTATATGGGGAGTGAGTCTTACAAGAGCCATGTCGGGCCGTCGACTTTAAAACAAGCGCTAAGTGGGAGGCAACCCACCGGTTTTGTATTTCTTATCCTTTTATTTTTCTTTTTATTTTGTTATTTATTTTGTTTCATATCATATTAGGATTTCCCACCTTGATTTTACTTGGACGATTCAATTACATTGAGGACAATGTAAGGTTTAAGTGTGGGGGAGTGGCTACGCATATATTTTTGCATAAAAAAAAAATTTGCATAAAACTTTCAACTTTTAGAGATTTTAGAGTCACTAGCATACTTCTAGGTATGATTACATAGAGAATTCTGACCGACATAATTGAACTTGGAAGTGTTAGGGAACTACGTTCGATTTCTTGCTTGTTAGAGTGTTAAATAATGGATTTAATCATGCCGGTGATGCAAATTTGGTGCAGGGAGAAGTGCGTTATTAGAGTTGCTGATCAATCATTAGTGGAGACTACCCATTTTCATATCATGAGAGGCACCGACCAAAAATTCTTCCTTTACTAAAGATCTTCTTTTGAGTGTGTGTCACCGTACGTTAATTCCGGGTAGAATGGTGAGCTACCCAATTTCACACCAATTTCAGCACTATTTTGATCTCTTGAGTGCTAATCTTTGTCAATCATGAGGGTGACGTTTATAGATGAAAGCTACCTTCTTGTAGTTCGATTTGCAGTTAGCACCATTCTCTCGCTCGACAACAACGGGTCATAGAAACACCATAATCATCAACAACAAGGGAGCGACATCAAAATCTACAAGGAAAGTTGAAAAGGTTCAAGGTTTGAAAGCAACAATGGAACAAGAAAAATAGCATAATTTTACATACATGTTGAAGACTTAAAATGCAATGAGGTAATTCTATATCCAAGTATTAAGACTTATTTACAAAAGCGAAGAAAAGCAAAAGGTGAGAATTATTGAAGTTTATGATTTCAAGGCAATACAAGTTGTGAAGAATCAAGCGGTAAAGTACTTTTCCACGTCCATGGTTGTTTTATTTTTCACTTTTGATTTGTATTTTGTTTCTCTTGTCTAAAAAAAAAAATATATATATATATATATATGAGACAAGAGAAATATCTATTATTGTTTTGTTTTGAATAATCCGTGGGGAAGGAAAATCTATAAGGAAGTTTCAAGCGACAAGGATTTTGAGGAAAAAGGTTACAAATTGTTAAGGATTTATGAAGTTCAAGTGTTTATCATCAATAGTTGAAGCCGATGACCAAGAAGATGAAGACAAGGAGCGGAAGACGTTTCTTTTGGATTCCGTGAGAGTGGTGTTATCATAATTGGCAATCGGATGTGAAGGTAAGTAAGTAATCTCATCCTCGATATAAATGGTTGATTTCCTTTCTTAGAGATCGTTAGAAAAATGGTTTTTCAAAATGTTAAAAGATGTGGGTTTTTCAAAATTTCGGAAGTTATTCTTCCCACCATTCAACGTGTTGCAGGAATTCTCTCTTCGTTCCTACCTGCACACATGTGAGACCCATAAAAAAGCCGTATTTTTGAGTGCAATTATCATAAAACCCTTTTAAGTGAGGCAGAAGTCGAGGCGAAATGCTTATTGATCGTTTCTCAAACATGTGTTCTCTCATTATGGTGTGGTTATTTCTCACTCAACATTTAAGGATGAGAATATGTTCTTTAGTATTTCTAACTTCTCATTACTAGCATGCAGAAACTCTATGTCTTCATAACTCTTAGGATGCTTGGGATGCTGGAACGCTTTGAAGTTGTGAGTTTTAGTTTGATTTGCTCGAGGACTAGCAAAGTCTAAGTGTGGGGGAATTTGATAGGTGTAGAATACACCTAATTTACTATCTCAGAGTTTATGCTTTCTTTGCTATTTTTCTAGTAAATTATGTATTTTATGTGTGTTTTTGAGCTATTAGGTACTCTGGAGTCGCACGGACGAAAAGAAGGAGAAATCACCAAAATTGAGCAAAAAGGGCAAATTTGTCATTTCAGGGGCAATCATTGTTTGGAGCCCAGCTATGGTTAAGGGGCTCTCATTCAGGGTACCCCTTATCACTCAGCAGTGGATGTTATTATAATTGGATAGCCCTTATCCAAAGGAAGGTTGTTGTAGCACCTGATCGGTGGGTGGTTTTAATGGTGGGTGTCTAAATCCTTTGGACCCATATACCCACACCCGTGGGGCAAACCTAAATCCGGACCGAACCAGGATCCATCCCTAATTATTCTAAACCCTAAAATTGAGAGCCTCTCAATTATTTATTCTGCACTAAAATTCAAGTATGAGAAGAAAGCGAGCCAAAGGAATTGATTAAGCTCGATGATGTTCTAAATCGAAAGAAAATCGGTGAGTAATTTGAGAACTGATGAAGGCGGCACCTTTGTGTTAATGGGTGTTTGAACTGAGACCAGAGATTGATTCGGTAATAAAATTGAATTGGAGAAATTAGGTTTCGATCTCTACAACGATAGAACAAGATGATGATGTTGATCGAGAAATTGGGTTGCTCTCAGATTCGTTTCTCTGGTTCAAGTACGGTGATGGGTTTCTTTGGAATCGATGAGAGAAGCTCGGATGAATCGGAAATGGGTTCCAGGTGTTGTTCGAAAGCTGTTTCTACGAGAAACACAGTGTCGATGAAATCGGGGTTTCAATAGAGATTGAGGTTTGATTCTCGGTTTGAATCTGGAAGGAAATGGGTTTTGTTGGTAAGCTTCGATGGTGATTGACATAGTGAAGGATTGGAGCTGTTTCTGTCGAGTTAAGATGGGTTCTATGGATGATATGACAATGTAAGAAATGGTTAATTGTCATTTGTATGGTTGTTGTCTTGAGAACAACAAGGAGATGGAGAAATTCGGGGTGAGAAGATATTTGGGTTTGATTTCAAATTTGAGATGGTTGTCTTTGCAGGTGGTGTGTTGGTGATTTCTGGAGTTTCAGTGGGAATCAAGAGCAGCTCGAGTGATTTGAGTTGCCTCTCAAAGAACCAAGTGATGGTAAGCAAATTGAAATGGGAAGTGGTGAGCTGTTGCTATGAAATGAAATGGTCAAATCTTGAGTTGGTGCCATATGAAGCTAACAAGGATTTGCATAGGAAGGAATGGGTGGAGATTGAAAGTGGGTCTGGCAGCCGGAATGATGTTGGTGGGTTGAACTGCAGCTGATGTGGTGTATGCTGGTGGAGATGGTGAAGTGCAGTTGGTGGAAATGCAAGGAGTTATGGAGCTCAAAGAATTGAAGTCGCAGCTGGATATCGGCGCGACAGAATTAACGATTATGGAATGGAATGAACAGCCATCATGGCTGGCACAGCTCATGCTGTGTGCAATAGCCAAAACCGATCGGTGAGTTAGCTCGTTCGATCGGGTTTCGACTCAGTGATTCTCCTTGACCCGCTGACTAACGGTTGGTGACGGTTGACTCCTTTGACTGTTAGTCATAACGGTTGACCAACGGAATATACCTTGACCGGAGAGGATTTTTCAGGTGGCCGGCGGCGACGGATTCCGACCAAAAACCCAGTTTTCTGGCGAGCAAAAGTTGCAGAATTTTGTGTGGATTTCTCTCATGGGATGTGAAGAGTTGGACTTGGAATTGAATGAAGAATTTGGTGGGAATATGGAAAGAGGAGATGGAAGATTTGAGAAAGGCTTGGATTTGGAAATTGAGCTACAAAAGGAAAGGGATTCTATTCCTTAGAAGATATGGAGAACATTGAAGCCTGTAAATAGAGAAGAATTTCTACACTTCCATACAGATAGATGCACTTAGATACACACATCTTTTACAATACTTTTGCACACTTTTACACACACAATACTTTTCTCTTTGTGTGAACTTCTTAATATGAGTAACTAATTTGATTGAGGATGAATTCCTAGTTCTTAACATGTTTTGAGTTTTGTTTTAAATCTACTTTGAAGTTTTCACATGATTATCGTTTGTTTTTACTAATAGGAGTGATCTTAAAGACATTCATGATTGATTGATAGATTATCTAGGTGTACAACTAGATTGATTTGTTAATTTGATCTATAGCTAGTGAAAGTTAGGGGATAAGTAATCGTTTCTTGACTCTTTACATAAGTAGCAAACACGAGACCTTGCGGAGGGATTCCGTGGAGCAATTGTGTGTAAAAACAACGTTAGCAAGTGGACCTTGATCTAAGAGTTTAACTACTAATATCAACCTAATAAATTCATAAATCTTAATGCGTTTAACTAAATTACATCTTGAGTGATCTACTACTAGGTGGTTTGGTGAATAGAATCCGGTAGTCGAGAACTTCCGTATCCGGTGATATAAGGGATTTTGGGTTAGCACTGATCTAGCTGCTATACCTACGGTTGGTGATAATTTGTGACTAATAAGAAGTGGAAAAGAACATAACTTTAATCATTGTTTTGCAGCGAAGAAGGATTCCTTGATCTAATCTCTCTTATTGATTTCCTTTTAATTGCTTTGTTTATTTTATTTACTTTCTTAAATTCTTAATCAATACCCCCCTTTGTGTGACAAATTTACAACTAGAATCTCGTGCTCCTCGTGGGATCGACCTTGACTACCCTATATTACTTGTTAATTAGGTAGTAAAGTATTAATTAATTTGTTATGGTTACGACACGCATACAGCTCGCCACATTACAGGTGTCTCACTGAACAAAAGTATGCATGATTATATGAAAAGATGCAAAAATATGTAAATTGTGTACTTACCTTATTGAAAATGATACTGCGACTTCGTTTATGAAGTGATTAGGATGCCCACTGGCTATGTTGGTGTTTTCCAGCGACGATGACTAGTACAGTTGCCTTAGCGTCTCGTCTCGACTTTGTAAATTGATTTGTCTGCGGGTCTGGGATGCACCAGTTAAGTCCAAACTGGATTGAAGATAGTTTCCAAGGAACTGTATTTCAGCAGCTGCGATCGGCTGTGATGTAACAGTTATACATAAAACTGGACTGAAGTAGCAGTTCGACTAACTAGACTGTAGGAATTCAAAAGGACTGCGGCAGTTCGATCAACTTGCCTGCAGCTGTTGCTGTGAAACGGGGTTGCAGTAGTTAGATCAACTGACTGTAATAGTTATGTGGAAAAGGACTGCAGCAGTTCGATCAACTGGACTGCAGTATTTTCGGTGGTGATTGAATGTGACCGTTTCTGGTGCTGTCATTTTAAAAATTTAATTTTCCCCGAAAATTGAATTTTCGCCTTCACGATGTTGGGAATTGACAAACGATCTCAACGGGCCGAAAATCACTCAGGTTGGATGCACGAAGAAGAAGTTATCGAAAAATTGGTTGATTAGCGCCTTGCTCCAAATATGTCGATGTCGTGATTTCACCCGAAAAAATATTATTCTCCCATTGTAAAATTTTATCTTCATGTCGTAGGATATTGACATGCGATCGCCACGAGCAAGAAATCATCCAATTCGGACGTGAGACGAAGAAGATATCAACGAAACAAATTTTTAGACCAAGCCCAAGTAGGGTGTACATATCCGCAAGGCAAGAGGAATGGGGCGGAATCATCCAAGGGCCATGAAATTAAGTTGAGCCGCGCTACATGTGATCAGGGCCACGGTATTAAGTTGCACCGCATTTCGCTGGATCTGGAGTATGGAATTAGCTTGCGCCGCGGTGTACTGAATCAGAAACTTCAATTAATCTTCTCCAGTTAATCGCCGATTGGTCGCCTGGAACTCGCCGGTTGCAGCTCGGACTGGCCGCGGGTCGAGCCGCCGGTTTTTTTTTTCTTTTTTCTTTGATGTATTTCGGATCATCGAAATGGATGTACCAGGAAGCATCAACGGTTTGTCTGCGATGAACATCGAAGTTTGATGTACCAAGAAGCATCGAAATATTCTGACGTGGGTGAAGGAGACCCTGAAGTGGGTGATGGAAATTAAGGTGGGTGAACAAAAACAAGAAGTGGGTGAAAGGATCCGGAGCTGAATTTCCGCCGGCTAAGGTCGCCGGGTGGAGCCGCCGGCTCTTTTTTTTTTTCGCGACACTTTGTACACGAACTATGATGTTTCACCGTATGTTTGGTGACACGTTTTTCGGAAAATATTGTCTTTGCTATGAAGGCTTCTTGCAACGCCTTTCTGAAATGTGATATTTTCAATTGATTTCTTCCTTCTAACGGCTGTTGTAACAGTTTAAGAAACTGTTGACTTTTCTTCTAGAACCGTTGTTGTTTCTTTATGGACCTTTTACCATGATTTTGCTGCACCTTAATAGACTTTTCTGACACGCTTTTCCGGAGGTTTTCTCTTGGGTATTCAAGCACCTAGAGATGTAAGCAACTTGGCAACCTTGCGATCATGATAGTAACAATTTTGTCATGTGGCAAACTCAAACATGTGGATAATGCGTTATTTGAGAAGCAATTTTTTATGTTTTTTTGAACTTTGGACTTGAACATGCTGCGGATCGAACATCCTGACAACAATCTTGGTGATCTTTTTGCAGTGAGTCAGCTGTGGTGGCTCCCGACTACGATGTTGGACTACAGCAGTTGCGATCAACTGGTCTGCAGTAACTGTAATTGACTGGTCTGCAGAAGCTGCGATCAGCTGGACTGCAGTGATTAGAAACAAAACTGGACCAAGCCATGTTGCAAATCGAACATCCAGCAACAATTTTGATGATGTTTTTACGCCATCTTTTTTCGTGAACCGAATGTCATGACAATAGTTTTAACAACCCTTGCAGTGGTACAAATTAGGCGCTCTCCGAAGGTAGTAGTTTCAAAAAATCTTGAACTGTGAATCTGTTCTGCAACAGTTGCGACCAACTGGACTGCGGTATGTGCGATTTTATGGTCAGCAGCAGCTGCGGTCAGCTGCACTGCGACTATTGTGATCAAACTGGGCTGCAACAACTATGATTAACTGGACTGCAACAGTGATTTTTCACGACGTCCAAACAACTTTTTCACGGAAACGATTTTGAAGCACTTTTTACAACTCTTCTCAATGGGAGAGTACGATACCTTTTCTCGTAGTTCCACTTAGTCGGCGCCAATGTTTGTACCCAAAATTACTTTTGGGAACGAAACACAATGGATAGGTGATTTTGGTGTGTTTTTAGGGTTAGGGGGTGAATCGATGAACAAAAAATGAGACACAGGTTTTAACGTGGTTCGGCATGGTTTGCCTACGTCCACGGACGAATCCCCTTGGGGTGATATTTTATTCACTTTTGTATTGCAGAGTATGTTTCTCTCATATTGGCCACCCCTACATGATTTCTGCTCCTCCCCTTTTATACAGTTTGACATCTAATTTCAATTATAAACATAAATTGCATTAACTGCTCATTCATGCCTCCATCTTTAATTCTGTATGAAACTGCTGGAATTAATTCTGCATGTATGAAACTGCTACAATTAGTGCCACATGACTGAAACTGTTGCAATTAGTGTTGCATGGCTGAAACTGCTGCAATTAGTGTTGCATGGCTGAAACTGCTGGAATTCAATATTGCATGCCTCCATAATGATTTATGGCATGAAACTGCACATTAATGCTTCATGAAAAATTCTGCATGCTGGAAAACTGGATTGGTGGCTGGAAGTATGGAAGGATGCTGGTTGGTAGACTGGTTTGGCTGCATGGGTAGAAAACTGGCTGGCAGTACGGGTGGTGGAGGCTGGCTGGCAATGCGGAAGAGTTTTTTGGCTGGGAATTGGTTAGCAGCATTGCTGGATACAAGACTGAATACTGGTGGGAGGTGCGACGTGCTTCGATAGTTGACCGACGATTGACTTTGACCGTTGACCGACCGTTGACCGACCGTTGACCTTGACCGGATGTTGACTTTGACAGTTGACCGACTTTGACCATTGACCAACCATTGAATTTATGTAATATTGGGAAGGCTGGTGGGCTTCCTCGGTTGACTGGTTAGCGGGCTTGGATAAGGGCCAAAAGATGATTCAAGTATCAATTGGGCATATTGAGTGGTATTTTTACTTATGGTACAAACAGTTTTCTACTTCTCTGATGTTATCCTGAGTTTTGTTAACATGGATCTTCCTATTTGTTTTTTTACACATTATTAAAGAGAATAAGATATATCAGGTTGATATTTGTTTTTTTTACCAATGCAGGATATATTAGTGATCTTGATTTTTAGTAAATTAACAGTGATCTTGCTGATTTTTTTTCGAAGTACCATGTTCTAACTTCGTAGGTGACAGTTAATCATTCTAAAAAAGGTTTAGGTTTTATACCATATTCTTTTTTTTGTATTCCGTTTAATGTTGTTATGTTTATTTTTATCACTTATGATTAACACTTTAATGCAGATTTTTCTCTTGATTTATCTTAAAATTATTGAAGGTAAGCAAGACCAGAAAGCGCACCAATGACAACGATGCTGAAACTCGGATAGTGGTGGATAGAACTGGGGAAGGAACTGAGAGAAAACAAATATCAGAGTGTGAATATGGCACGAAATGGTTGGTGACAAAGCCGAAGCTACAAAAGAAAAGGGAGGGGGGGGAGAATGGTGAATTCACGTACACTGTGGTTGATATTTTGTTGGTTTTAGTTTACCCATTATTGCAATTATCAGACTTCGATTTTATATTTTGTTGTGCACGATAGTTGATTTGTATCTGCAACTCCAATTTGATAAGAGAGGTGCATTCATGAGTAACCACGTTTCTGAGAGAGTCCATTTCTGATTTGTGGTTAATTTCTTTATTTACCACGTTTGTTAATTGAAATTCTATTTTTGTCTTTGTCGTTGTAGTACGAAAGAAAAACTCTTAACCCTCAGTCATGCTTTTGATCAGGTAATCTTAATTTCATTTTTAATTATTTTTAACTGTAAGTGTATATAAAGTTCTTATTTTTTTTTCGTTTGTTTACTTCTTAGTCATGATTCGTATTATGTTGAGTATATGATTTAGGATTTTCCTTTATTAATATACCTACACAAAAAATTTAGGTGCTTGCTGCCCTCACTGTCTGTGCAAGCTAAATATTAGAGCAGATACTATTTTTTCTGATGTTTGGGTATGGGTTAATATTCACAATTCAGTCTTAGTACAACAGTCTCCTGCAATTTGTTTGAATCTGGTTGAATTTATTATTGTAACTTAGTTCTACTAATTTACGTACTGAAAAAAAAAAAAAGGTATCATTAGTATTGTAACTTTGTATTTTCAAATACTAATTGATTTGAGGTTCTCATTTCAGTCGATGATTAGACATTGGCTCGGCGGTCTGGTGGATCAGAAGCCATCGAAAAAATCAAAGGTATCACAACTTGGTGGTTATATCCAACAATTAACCAAATGGCATTTGCTCAATTTTATTTTTTTAAAATTTCTTAGTCATTATTATGTGATTCAGGACAAGTGAGTGGGATGGGAAACATGTGTATAACAAGATCCCGTACGAGATAAAGCTATGTTACTTTTGGAAAATGGGGTAATTGCTACTCCGTACTGGTATTGATCGTAACTTATTATGGTGTTCAATTGTTGTTTATTAAAGTTAAAGTTTTATTACGAAGTTATATACTGTTATTTGTTATTGGGCTTAATTTTGGTTGCATTTTCAGTTATATTGTGGTTGTGGGGAATTCCAGAGGCATTTCCTCCTCCAAATGAAGTCTCCGTTGTTAGGGCCACAGTATTCCAGTCTCAGGTAACTTTTGCAAAAATTGATTCTTTTTTCTTTGGTTCGGTAGCCACAGCATACTCGGAGCAAGGATGTGAGATGCATTAACATGGTATACCTAGCCGTTCTAGTGGCTACATAAACAGTTTCTGAAATTTAGTTCTTTGTGAGTTTAGTTTGTGTTGATATATTTTGATTTTGATTTATGTTAGTACGAGTTTAGGTTTGAAGTGCAGCCAACAGTTGCAAGGCAAAGACTTTCTGCTTTTTTTTTTTTTGGGTAAGTAATTTCACCATCTGCGGTAGAACTAACAAGCCAATCCACTCAAGGCAAAGACTTTCTGCACCCTGCACTATTAGTCTATGCATGGATAATTGACATTTCAGCTAAGAGATATATTTGCGGAGAAAATGTAGGAAGTGTTTGCTGAACAGTAAAACCAAATATTCTGATTGTCCAAACCTTTCCTGGAAAATAGATGAACAAGAGGTATGCTCCAATAACTAATGAAAACAACACTCAAACCGGTGTACTTAATTTAAAATTCTAATTTATGACGAGCACTTAGGCTTCTTAATGATTTTAATTGCATAATATATCTTGAAGTATATAAAGTATATAAAGTCATCCACTACGTATATCCTATATTTACTATGTTCAGAATGTTAGAAATGGACACATAAAGTTTGTAATAATAAATGGGTTATCTCCATGGGTGTATACAACTTCTGATTGAATAGATGATTCTTTAACCTTTTGTTGGCAACTTCTGATTGAATAAATGGACATATAAAGGTGCTATTACCTCCCATTTTATTATGTTGCTCCTAATTTGTTGCAGTTTCATTGTTACAATTTTAACATTGCGCGATGTTGTTAGATATGTAAGATACGATTGAACAATTGACTGATGAGACTAAACTATAAGCAAATCTTTTAGAATTGTAGTTTCGTAGTTGTATTTTTTTTGACGCTGCTCCTTTGCTGTCATTTATCGTGGTTTATCTTTGAAATAAAATCTTTGTTTTCAGGTAATTGGCACCCTGACAAAGATTTAACAACATCATGTGGCGATTAGAGACTTTGAGAATAATCCTCTTGAGTTGCAGGTGGTATTTCTTTGCTTTCTCCACTAGATCTAAGACTCATGGACAGTCAAACATTGGAAAAATGACAACTATGGTGTATATGTTGTATTGTTCAGTTTCTGAAGGTTGGTTAGACTATGTGCCCATTCATTATGAACATGACATCGTTGGTAAAGAGTCTGGGTATGTGAGCACTGAACAACACTACAGATGAGTTTATAACAATGCATAGAATGTACTAACGACACTACAACAGATCTCAGTTCTTATATACTCCCTCCGTCTTAAAATAAGTGTCCTAATTGACTTTGTCAAAATAATAAGGATTTCCTATAAAAAGTCATAAAAAACCCTTGACTAACCTATTTAATTTTAACTTATTACCAAAACTAAATAGAAGTGTTAGGAATTTAATAACTACTCATAAATATTTTTATTTAAAAAAGGAATGACAATTAATAGGAAAAAAATATTTAATGGATTTTTTCCTTATATATGGTGATGATATATATGATTTGGAATTAAGTTTATATTATAAATGATTTTTTAATTATAAAAAATAAAGGGTATATTTGATAGTTTAAGGGAAATATATGTCTATAAACAGATCAGACAGATAAAAAACGACAGACCAAAATAGAAATTAGGACAGATAAAAAAAGACAGAGGAAGTACTTCTTTTTCATACAGATATCAAGTGTTGTGGACTATGATCATATTCTTCTTTTAATCATGGCCGCCATAGTTTTGGATGTGATCAAGTTACGGATCACTATAAATGGTTGCACAAGTTTTATTTTTATTTCATAGACGCGTGAAATAACATTTTTGAGAACGTTCCAAGTTTATATAGTGATTTCCTATTATTTCCCCAATTTATCTTATTGTTTCTTTGTAATGTTTCTTTTACGTGAACCTTATAAACTGATGCACTAACCCAGTTAAACTCAACTCCATCTAATCTATCGGTAGCGCAAGGTAACGATCAATTGTGCACCACATAATGAGTTACTGCGGCTAATTTGTATAAAGTGTTTTTAATTTGCCTGATTTTTTAAAAATATGAATTTACCAGTTTATGATCTATTATTATTATTATTATTATCTTTTTTTTTTTTTTTTTGTCATGCATGGAATGTTGAATCATTTTAAATTACAAAATATTTAGGCCCGTGCAACGCACGGGTGAAAAATCTAGTGAATAATATGGCTAAAAGAAAAAAATGAGTTTACAAAATCAAATTGGGACGGGACGAGGCGAAACCGAACTTTACCAAATCAAACAGGGACGGAGCGAGACGAAGCCACTTCTAATAAAAAATGTGGCAAAATGAATAAAAATGACCGAGGCACGCGCACAAAATCTAGTCAAAACAAATTACTGCTTCATTTTCGCAACCTAACCTCCACTCGCTCTACGAAAACAGCGTATAGGAAAACGTGGTGGGGTTACTAGAACAGAATAACTCCCGCCACTTCACCTCTCTAACAGACCGTACGGCTTCATTTTTTCTCATTTTTATTCTGTAAAATCTTACACCACCGCCATTAATAAGCATTTCAAGAGCTTCAGTCAAGAATTATCTCTTCTTGATGTTGTTTTTTACTGATGAGTGTTTCTTAATGTCTTCTATTAATGGAGTTGGAGACATTAATAAATCAGAAATGGAAGAAGAAAAACTATGTTTCTTAAATAATCCAAAAATGGAGAAACTCTTGATTCATATGTTTGAATTGAATTATGATAATGCCAAATCATTGCTATCCCATGGTAAATATCTAGGTATGATTATTGATTTCTAAATCTCTTCATTTCATTTTCCATTTATATTTAATTTTGTAAGAACCCTAACTAGTTTTACAATTGAATCAGTCAATTGGTTCATTCTTACACTTCTTAATTGTTATTTGATATGTCAAACAAAGGGTTTGTTTCATATTCATTGATTGTGTTTAATATTTGTGGGTTTGCAGAAGCTGCTGAATCGTGTAATTTTATACTAGATAAGGTAGAATCTACATTACCAGAAGGTGTACCTGAAAACTTTGCTACTGATTATAAGTTGCAAGAGATAATTAGTAAGGCTGTTGAGTTACTTCCAGAAGTATGGAAACTTAGTGGTAATTTTCATGAAGCAATCGCGTCGTATAGACGAGCGTTGCTTGGGCAATGGAATCTTGATAAAGAGACTATTGCAAGGATAAAAAAAGAGTTCGCTGTGTTTCTTCTTTATGGTGGTGTTGATGCTACCCCTCCAAAACTTCGATACCAAGTTGAAGGATCTTTTGTACCGAAAAATAATGTAGAAGAAGCTATTCTTCTTTTGATGATATTGTTGAGGGACTCTTCTCTTAAACGGATAGACTGGGACGCGTCGATTGTTGATCATCTTTGTTTTGGGTTATCTGTATCAGGGGGATTAGAGGGTTTAGCTAAGCAGGTTGAGGAATTTCTTCCTGGGGTTTTGGAGAGGAAACTAAGATATTACATTCTTTCCTTATGTTACCATGGTATCGGTGAGGATGTGGTTGCTTTGAATTTACTCAGGATACTCTTGAGCGAATCTGAGAACCCAAATTTCATAAAGGGGTTACTTTTTGCTTCAAAGATTTGCGGGGAGAACCCTAATTATGCAGACGAAGGTGTAGATTACGCCCACAGAGCACTTATAGAGTTGCAGGGAGGATGTCCTCAGATGGCTAGTGTTGCAAATTGCTTACTAGGTATTTCACTGTCAGATGAAGCTAGATGTAGTGTAATGGATTCTGAAAGGGTTAAAAAACATTTTGAGGCTCTCGAAGCATTAAAAACTGCTGAAAGAACAATGATAGAAAGGATTCCTAAAATTATATATCATCTTAGTCTAGAAAACGCTGACCAGCGGAATTTGGATGTTGCGCTTTTTTATGCAAAGCAATTGCTGAAGTTGGAAGGTGAATCTAGTCTTGATGGATGGATTCTGTTGGCTCGCATACTATCAGCTCAGAAACGGTATACAGATGCTGAAAACGTGATCGATGCTGCTCTTGACCAAACTGGGAAGTGGTCTCAAAAAGACTTATTGCGAACTAAAGTTAAGCTCCAGATAGCACAAGGTCAAGTGAGAAATGGTGTTGAGACATGTACGCTTCTTCTTGCTCTCATTCACGTTCAGAGTAGACGATCTGGAGTTCTTTCTAAGGTTCGAAATTTTAGTCTTCCTGTTTTTTAATTTCTTATTCTTCTAGTTACAAGGTATGAATTGATTATAGTAGCTTTCGGATTCAATAGTTAAGCAGACAACCTCGAAACAGTCAAAACCGACTCCTAAGCAATCTTATGTACAGGATATTGAAATATTTTTCCATGGAGATCCTAACATGCGATATTAATTGTACATGTCCCAATTATGTTATTCCAGGGGAATTGCAGCCATGAAAGAAGTTTAGAACTAGAGATATGGATCGATCTCGCTAAGATCTACATTAGCTTGTCCCAATGGCGGGATGCTGAAGTCTGTCTGTGTAAATCCAAAGCCATTTCTCCTCATTCTGCTTCTAGGTGGCACGCCGTAGGTATGCTGATGTCTTCCATTCTTTTCCATCTCAATTTTCATCATTTTCGTTACATCTTTATAAACCGGTGACTGATAATTGTTAGGAAGTGGAGTAGTCTATTTTATTCATGCTGTAAATGTTTTCCTAGGTGATCTATTAATTGGATCCATGTTGCTAACTCCACGGGTTCAATTTTAATGTTTCTCCACCTTTACTATTTCAGGTTTACTTTACCAAGCAAAAGGTCTCCATAAAGAAGCTCTAGACGCGTTCGTAGAGGCATTAGGCAACGAAGACACCTATGTTCCAAGCTTGGTCTCTACTGCTAATATTCTCAGACAGAAAGGGAATAACCAATCATTATCACTTGCTGAAACATATCTTAGTGCGGCAGTGCAGCTAGACAGAATGAACCATTTCGCTTGGTCCAGTCTTGGGTTGGTATACAAGCAAAGAGGAAAAGATTATAAGGCAACAGAGTGTTTTGAAGCTGCAGAAGTTCTTGAAGAATCTGCTCCAGTTGAACCCTTCAGATAACCATACTTCTTTAAGATGATACATATCCGCACTGGCGGGGCACTAAAGATACAGACACATTTTACATACGTATATGCCGGTAAAGACATACGTACACAAATTCATACATAATTAGATAATTACTCTGTTAGCCTTGACCTCAAGCCACATTACCTGATTGTTCCTCACTTTCTTTCAAATGTGTTTCATTTTTTGAATCTTAGTACTGTTGATAAAATCAACTCAAGAGTAGACGAATTTCTTCCCCTTTTTTCGGTGGAGAAAGTCTTTCTAGTAATCTGCTTATGGGTGTGGAACGGCATGGAACGAGTTTGCTCTAGCAGCGATTCTAACCACCATTAGATCCTGTGAATGTGACGTCATTGCATGTTTTTTGTCTTCTGCTGACATCACATTTCTTCCATCTAACGGCCGCAAACGCTGCTAATTCAAAAAAATGCTCTAGCACTGCTAGAGCAAAATAATTTCTCAATTTAGTTACACTTCCCACAGAACAAAATTTGGATTCATTAATATTTTGAAAGTATTCCATCACACTACGATAAAGTATTATTTCCATCAGAACCTTCTCTACAACGTACCTCTGACAAACTTACCAAAAGTTGATTTTCTATAAGTGAGACAGGCAGACGCGGGAAGGCTTACAACAAGCCTTGGAACCGAGAGTGTACCTCTGACAAACTTAGCAAAAGTTGATTTGCTATGAGAAGTGAGACAGGCAGACGCGGGAAGGCTTACAACAAGCCTTTGGGCGTTATCATCCGAAACACCACAAGCCTTAGCCTTGTACCTTTGACCAGTCTTTGACTGTATGTATATTTTTCTAAAGGTAACCCAAGCCTACCAAAAATAGTGAACCCCAGCATTTGCATTTGCACGTGCACAAATTATGTCGAACTGGTATTATAATAGCCAATATAATGAATACCCGACTGATTTTCAAAACGGACATTATCCTTATTATAACCATAGTGTGAATAGTGGTTGGGAATTCCCTTTTGAATATGGGTCATACCATGGTGAGCCCAATTACTATCCACATGCATATCGGTCATACAAGCAATATTCTTATAATTCTCCTCGACTAGAAGATGCACATAAGATACTTGAGTCAACACGTAAGTTACTTGAGTTGACACATAAGTTAGCGGACACAAATGAATTAGTTGACGAAATAACTGTAACAATGAGTGAACCTTCTTTAGAAGATAACCTCAGGAAGTTAGTTGAGTCAACAATGTAAGTTAACTGAGTCAACACGTGAGTTTTCTGAGTCAACACGTAGGCTTGAGTTAGAGACAGAAGAAAGAATTGCTCGAATTACACTGAATTTCCAATACATTGCTTCAAAAATCACCCTTGAATATGTGGAATTTTTTTATTTACATAAACAAGATGACGAATTTGGTCGAGGGAAATATGGCCAGTTTGGGATGGGGCGTGGTCAATGGCATGTGGCGCAAGCTGGCCTAAGGCATGGCCACACCTCCCTTTGCTGTTGCGGCTCCATGTTTTCGGATTCTGATCAGGTTTTGTCCCTACTAATCCATGGAAGATTAATTTCCTAGTTTTCATAGGCTTACTTTCGACAAGCAAGGTATGGTATATTGCGCACGACGCAAAATTAATTGATTGAATCTTATGTGTTGACACAGAGTTCTTTAAGTTCATTGCCAGAGAATAACATGCTTTCTGATTGAATACATTATGCATAGACCTTATCCTTGATACTTGGAAATTCGTACTAATCTGCTGCGAGTGAACACAAATTTTCATGCCATATCAACATTAAGGGTAGGTTTAAGTCGGAGAACATAGCATAAAAAGCATTCGGAGAAACTTATATTAAGCGCAAGGCGCCGAAATTTACAGAACATCTGGGATGGTTGCTACATATGCCAGTCTGGATAAATTTCATGTAAATATATTGAGTGGCATAATAAATATGCCAGCAGATAGGCCAACACTCGCGGATAGGTTTTCTTACAGAGTGACGTCACATCAAATGCAAGGTTTTAAAATTTTAACCCTAAGCTAAAAACCACCATCAACAACTTGATAGTGATCTTATAAAGTTTGGTTATTACAGAACTTATTATCAAGTAACATACTTTGTTGTAGTATTGTCTCGATATTGTATCCATAGTCAATCACACAAGTTATTTTGTTGTTGTATTATCTCTATCTCGTATCCATAGACAGTCATACGAAGTGTGAACCGAATCGTGGTATTGTCTCGACTCTGTCCATAGATGATCACGTTCGGTAGAGGACATATAGGTTGATAATTAAATGATTGTGGTGTATTTGGGTACCCATATCTTTTCAATTGGTATCAGAGAAGGAAAACACGAAAAGATCTAACAATCTGTGTTTGGTGTGATCCAACCTATAAAATATGGGTCAAGCAAAGACTAAGCGAATGCGAAAAAATTCAAAAGACTCAATTAACGTACTGTAGGATATGTGCTCAAAAGAGGATCTCTCGTCAAGTTCGCATTGCTCAATTGATGATATCCCTGACAAGATATTGCTGAGCTCTATGCTTGAAATTCCTGGTGGACGATCAGTGTAAAAACCTCTGAACTACAAGAGTTAAGCAAATAATTTCTTCATTGCTCTAATGAACTTCTTTTAGCACTTGAACATGAACAACTCGCAACTACCAGGTATGAAAATCTTGGTATGGAGCATGATTTGTAGAAATAAAAACTCCCTCAACAAGTATTATGTCTCGAAGAAAGACTAAGTGCTGAACTTTATCGGGAAGAGAATACTGAGAAAGAAAGGGATGCAAGTCTCAAAAAGATTCATCTTTTGGAGGAAGAACTTATTGATTCTAATGCAAGATCTAATTCTGAACAAGAGTGCTTCAAGGAGAAAGATAATACTTTTTTATCCCATATAAAGCACTTAGAAAATAATCTCAACTCTGTTGTTGATAAGAATAAATCATTAGAAGGAGAAATCTCTAAGTTGAAAAAACTTAATGATAGCACAAACCATTTATCTTCTTTGTTGGAAATAGGAAGAAGTCATGGTGATACACGTGGCTTGGGATATGAAGGTTTTAATACCTCAATCTATAATAAAGAGATAAAATTTATCAAATCTTCTAGTCTCTCTACAAAAACGTAGGTCTCTAATGTCAATCATACTCATTGTAGTTGTGGAAAAACTAATGATGACAAACCAATAATTGATGATCAATCAAATCAGGAACTAAAGAAAAGTTCTTTCGCAAAAGAGAAAAGATCAAAGCCTTCAAAAGTGCAGAAAAGGAAAGGGTCATCTCAAGAATATCCACAGAAAAGTAACAAGAAAAATTATAATTTGCAGAGAAAATGTAAGATTCACGGGATGCAAAATGATCTTCATTTTGTATCAAAGAAATTGGCAAAATCTTCGTTTTATACAAAGAATTTTGATCCATGTTCTTAAATAAACAGACACAGGAACTACTACGCTAGTCCATGGTCTGTTCATTATGCTCTAAAGTCACCTAAAAAGGGGTACAAGAAAAATGATTTTAAAAGGGCAAGATCTGCTACTTATCCTTTAAAAGGAACAAATTCAGAAACAATTTTTGAATATGATCATATATCATCTCTCTCAAGAAATGGAAGAGTAAAAACAGTCAAAAGTAATACAGTATCACTTTAAAAAAAAAAACTTCTTACCTAAGCACTATTTTGTGTTTTAGAGATTTGTTTGAACAATATGGGTAATTCTAATTGTTCCGTCTTAATAAAGATTTTCAAAAAATCCACAATTAATTCGAATAATTTTTTTTATTTTTATACGATGTCAAAGTCTTATAAGAACCCAACTTATATTCGGATCGTTCATGATTTCCTCGGAAGAACTATGAAAGACCTAAAGAATGTTATATCAAATATGATATACTCTTGCAGATTTTAAGATCTTTTGGGGATGTTTGGTAACCATTATTTTAATGGATTATCAGCCCATAATCTATTATGCAGATTATAATGGATTTTATATGCGTTTGGTAACCATTATAATAATTGCTTATTTTAATCATAATTGAAAAAATCCATTATTTTCATAAACAATAAAAAGTTGTTTTGAAAATTTATTATAATCAATTATTTTTTCTAAGAAACTCAAATTGAATTTTTTCTTCTTATTTTCTCTAAACTATCAAAAGAGAGATAAAAAAACAACATAGGACTAAAAAAATATCCTAGATCATTGTTCCATCCTCTTCTTTTTGAGATCATCATTCTAAGATAATCAATTATTTGAAAAAAAGTGTTTGGAAAAAATTATTTTGAAAATGATTATATCAAAATCATTTATCTATTTATGATTATAGATAGATAATCATAAATAGATAATCATAAATTTTACCAAACAAGGCCTTTAACTATAAAACTTCATATAATTCTTTTCACTAAGAATGAGAAAGTTTACAATGAATTTGTTGGAGAATACTGTGTTCAACAAGTAGAAGGTGTCTTGAATACCTCTAATAGTGGAAGATTCAAACTCTGTTCTGAATAATGCTCATATCAAATTATGCCCTCCCTTACAGAAGTTAGGGCAACCAGTATTTGTGAAGGAGTTATTATGTACTACACAAGACACAATTGAAGAAAAAACGATATGATTCACTCGAATCGATTCATGAACTAGTTTTCGTCAGAGCAATTTCCAATTCAATTCATGACTTAAATAAACTCAGTCCGCGAACCCAGTTCGCTAACTTCGGTTCAAGTGCTAAGGACTTATACATATATGTGTTACCACAACCATGTTTATATCCCCCAGTGGTTATATTGTCTAAACTCTCATTTTAACCATTGAAACATTCTCAGAGGACGTCATATAGTTGTTATTCACAAATTAGTTTTCGTCAGAGCAATTTCCAAAGTGATTGAAACATAACATGACTTTCGTCACTAGGCAAAGATGAACTTGGTTAAAGCGAAAGCTTTACCAACACATATTTCGGTAAATAGATAAGCGAGATATACTCAGCTCGAAATGTCACATGTGTATATTCTTAGTCTATATAGTAATACGACTTTTGTCTCAATATAGGAGATAGAGTAGATATAATTTTGAGTGATAGATAAGTTCAAGTCTCCACATACCTTTTAGTCTATGAAGATCCACTGGTTCCTTGAGTAGTCATTCGTCTTGTATGATTATTTCCATGGAGTTCTTGAGCTCAACTACACTTTTTATCCTTGTCCAAGACCTTAGCTATAGTAGACAAGAAATCAAGACTTTATAGTTTTGATCACTAACATTGACAAACATGCTTGATATAAAAACGCATGCGAGTTCGACCAAGCAATGCTCTAACACAATGTAAGCTATCAGTTCTGTGTGATACATTTGTTACAACACTTGGTTTTTCCGTGTTGTTTGGAAATAGGTTGGAGTACCTATTTATACAAGTCATTTTGAGAGCAACCTTTATCTCGTAGGAAGTGGAAGAAGTTAAGTGATGGAGTAGTGGGGTCGTGTAGGTAATTGTCACACGATCACGCCTTTGCCAACTTCCCACTTCCCTCATTACCATTAACCGTCCACCTTTCCTGACACGTTCTCGTAATGGGCGCGTTGCATGCCGCACGTTGTAAACCGCCAGACCAATTCCCCAGTAAGTATCCCCTAATTTGTGACATGCATGATGTCTCGAATGAGTGTGTCAAGTTGTGGGACCTACCGCAAGAAATAGCAAACAGTGTTATTAGGTTAAATAACTAAGTTATTTATAGAATTGATCTTAATGAAATATCGTGCATGCTCGATACATGTAATGCATCTCTTTTAAGAAAGTACTTCAAAACAATCAATATGCATGAAGCGTCGCTGTTTTAAAGCTTGATTGAGTAAGCCGCAGATTAAGCATCTTAAAATAGCAGCATATCCAACCATCTTCGAGTGATCGTTTGGAGGCCGCGTGGGTGGGCCATCTTCTGGTCGATCACTCCCTGTGACAGAGTGGCGGACGGTGAAAATTAAGGCACTTTATTGATCACCTAGTTTTTCATCGAAGCCGCTCGACCAAGCTGGCAAAGTTGGACGGACGAGAAGATTTATGGAACATGTTTGCTGTCGTTGAAGGAATTTAAGGTTTTTAGAGGTGTGCAAACATTCCCTCTTTGGCCGATGAATCCAAGCGATGGTGCTTATTTTGAATGGATTGACCAGGCATGCGTGGAGATGGCCCACTGGCGTGCATGCCTGTACCTCTTGGTCCCTCAAAGATTCGATCTAGGCCACTCAATTTGACCGGCAAAGATGGGTAGTCGTGATCAATTTACGACAAAAACATATTGCCGCAATGCACTAGTTAGGTTTGAAAGGACGTGCAACCTATCACCTATGGGGCATGCGTTTCGAGGCACCGGGCCCTAGTCTGCATAGGCCGGACGATCACATGTAAAGGTGGGCCAAGGGTGATCATGTTGACATCCTTGGACCTCTTGAGTCTATATCTACACCCCCCGTTTAGGCCGGCAAAGATGAGTGGTCGTGATAATTTACGACAGATGTATGTTTCTGCGAACCCTAATTAGGGTTTCAAAACATCCATGTCCGCGCAACTTTGAACAAGCGGTTTGGCATGCCGTTGGCATCCTTTGCGGAGATCGATCACGTGGGGACAATGTTGGGATGACGATGAACTTATGTACACCTTCCTGATGGTCTAAAATACGATCTAAGCCATCCAAATAGGCTGGCTAATTTGGATGGTCGTGATCGATTTAAGACGCTAGTGAATTTCTGTAACCCAATTTAGGGTTTGGAAGCATCACGCCTGTCATGGTTTGGTAAGCATTTCACTGCTCAATGGCCCCACCATGGGCAAGTCGTTCGAGCAAGGGGAAAGTGGGGCCGCCGGTGTGCATCTCAATATTCCCCTAATTTCTCATGTGTTCATCTAACCCGTCCAACCATGCTGGCGAAGTTGGACGGTTGTGACGATTTTAAGACTGTCTTGGACGTTCAAATTTGTTCGATCTTTTATTTAATCAGTGCGACTATCCTACTTAGGGTTAACTTTTTGATAGCGCTGGGAGGTGCATAGTGATGTTCGGCCGGTTAGGGTATTAGTGTACCCACCGGTGGTCATCACGTTGATTTCCTATTCCTTCCAAGGTTTGGCTAGGCTTGTTAAATCGTGCAGCCAACTTGTGTGGCCACGATCGTTTCTGAGACTGACATGGACAGTCAAGATTTTCCTTAAGGAAAAATTGCTTGATCGAGCTAATTTAAAAGCGCGTCGATACGAGATTCTCTTTTTTAGAGAGTGATGCAGCCTATGTAAGTACTTCCATGCAGGTCTCAATACTGACACTTCGGGAGATTCATGCTACTCCGATGCGAGTGAACATTAATCGTCATGTCATGCCAATATTGAGAGTTCGGTTGGGGAATATAGCATAGGAAAACACTAGGCATGCCATGCATTAGTGAATAATGCTGGTGCAAGATAAAATTTATAGAAAATTTGGGATTGTTGCTACATGCACCATTCTGAGTAAATTTTATATACATAAATATGTTGAATTGCTCAATACATATATGAGAGAAGAGGCTTAGGTACTCAACACTTTTAATGGATCCATTTCATTAGTGAATAATGCAACTAGGAGCTTAAATACTCACTAATCTCCATACTAGTGAACAACTCATCTAGGAGCTTGAGTTTCAATACAATACGAAGAGCGGCATAGGCACTCATCAGATTTTGATATATTCTTCCTTGAGGAATATTGACATATCAAGGTCTATTACTTTAGGTAGATATACTTTTAAAATTTTCGCCCTAAACTAAAGCCCACCATCAACATTAAGTCCCCTGCTTAGCACGTAACAATGACATTATTGCGGGGTAAGCACTAGATGGTGACAGACGAAAAACAAAACCAATGAGATAAAGTAGATAGATGTTACTAGAGGTATATCACTTGGTTTGAACTTCCTTTGCAGTCGTACTGGTGAAGCAGCTTTCAATCAGGGGCTACTAACAAATTACTGCTCTTGCTCATCAATGGTAGGAAAAAGAAAGTGGCATGTTCGGTCAAGTCTTTGGAGCTCAGCTAGATTCTATAAATCCCATTCGTATGAGAGATAGGAAGAAACCCTTTCCGGCTTTAAAATTTCGTCGGGTATAAATGGAACTTATGCTCTTTCCTGTTTTGCACGGACATAAAGACCCACCCATCTTTATGTACACCAAACAACAGCAAGGTAAGTCCATCTCGTCTTCGTATTCTTAATGTGAGTGCAATATCCTCATTTAAATCGATGTGATTGACTTTATTTGTTAGCAGCGGTAGAGAGAGTATCAACAACAACAAAGCAATCTGAGGATATTTCCGCTACTAAGCCAAGGAGAATTAATGATTCCAAAGACACGCCCAATATGGATGATGAATTCTTCAAAGTGTCATATACGATTGTTAGGACTCATCTTAATCACGTGACGATTCTTCTTCTTGGACCAGAGGGCGTAGAAGCTATACCATCTATCTTATCTGGAATGTGTAATTTCTGTCTCCAGCCTCTCCAGTAAATTTCAAAAATTTTCGAACTCCATTTTGCTCGATTGCAAGAGACCTTGACTTTAAGTTGTTCGGTGGGCATATGAGTGGTATCCTATAGTCAAGGTGGAGGCATTCCCCAGGGTAAATAGGTTCTGTCAGAGAGGATTGCAGGTGGCGCTCGAGCAGCTACAGTGATATCCAATTCTTCTGATGTACATGTTTTTCTCTGTTTGACTGGCGGAATTATCTGGATAGCTTTGAACTAATCTTGCTCAACTTATTTCGTAGTTTTAATACTTTGAGAATATGAACGCCCTTGTTGGATTTACATATATCTGGGATGACGTTGCAGGAAGATCCGAGAGGTAATGGAGGAAACCGACGATTTTGAGGATGTGACTGCGCCCTCGACCCTGAATTTGATGTTTCTCATGTAAATCACGTATTAATTGGGGGGTTCAACGTGTCAGCTAAGTATGCTGAATCGTACGCCCGAAATTTCGAAGAAGTACGGACACATTTCCATGAACAATGTATAGTATGATTAGGCGTGCTTCTTCTAAATGAGTGATCGAATATCGAAAGTATCCTCAAGACATGTGTGTAGACTTCAGACTTAATGTTTCCTGGTTATGTGAAGGGATTTCCAAAATACGAAATTTGCGAACTGAAATGGATAGGATTCCTTCCATGAATCTCATTAATCATAAACCGGGAATTGTGAATCTGTCTCAGGAGTTGAAGTTGAAGCATGTTACTCTTCGAGGTATAAAAAGTTTTTTCTCTAAAAAAGATGAAATGTTGCCGAATGATTTCCCTTGAATGCCTTTATTTCATTCCCAGGACTTTTCCCTTTAGGTATTTTGGAAAGACGAGACGTTCCTTTGTGGTTTGATTTGGGTTTGAAGAAGTAGGTGGTTGTGCTTGAAGAATAGAGGTTTTTGTTTTGTGAAAGAAATGGTGTTCATTGAAATATTAACTATGAATGCAAATTGGTGCAAACATTTTGGATGAATTGTAAGTAATGTATAAAATACAGGAAATACTAGGGAAATGGTAATATAATTTTACAAGAACTGACGAAAGCTATCTAGTGTGTATTGCTACTCCTCCTAGTTGTCAGTACCAAGGAGTTTGCAATAGTCACCTTATTTAATTTCAGAAACTAGGTAAGACTCCTGCTAATTGACCTCTGGACCTCTTATCCTCAATCGAGACTTCCTCTAAATATTTGATAAAATATTAACATGGACCAGCTTTCTCTTCATATCTCATAGTCGCAGTTGGGTTGACGATCAGATCAAGTCCCCAGTTCTTGATGAGATGAGGATTAACAGACTGTAAAAGAGGTTGTTCGAGAAGACTTACTCGTGTGTTTGAGCCTCTAGATATACCATATGGCGCTTCTGGACTTCCCTTCGTAGTCCCTGCGTTAATCAACACTTTTCCCAACTCAACATCTTTGAGATAAGCAGTGGTTAAGAGTCCCCAGCTGCTTATGCTAATCATGTCTTTCATAATAAATTTAGGCCTGGGGGAAGCTTCATCGATCGAAGGTATTCGCTTTCCCGTTATAACATAATTTAGATCGGAAAAGATATTTTGACGTTATGCCTTAGAGAAACATAGAATTTCACACACATGCTCCATGGTTGACTGCACAGTTTTGTAGAGGAGTCCCCAGAAAGAATGCAATAGATTTT
This sequence comes from Papaver bracteatum, assembly GCA_023529315.1. Taxonomy (NCBI): domain Eukaryota; kingdom Viridiplantae; phylum Streptophyta; class Magnoliopsida; order Ranunculales; family Papaveraceae; genus Papaver; species Papaver bracteatum. Next base: position 2,091,454 of record JAJJWX010001467.1, read on the forward strand.
GATAGGAGGATGGTATTTGTATACTCCTTCAGTGCCTAGTTGAAATTCCCTTGAGTCGATCTTCTCCTGGAAGATGTGCTTCAATTTGTTGCAGTCACTTGTAGGATGGTTGACAAACCTATGGAAGCGGCAGTACTTGGGATCTTCCATTTCTTGTTTAGTTGGAGGATGTTTGACACGAGGTATCTTGATGACGTCATCTTGTATCCAGACCTCCAAGAGTTCAATCACCTCTTCCATTGGAAAGGGAAAATCTGGGAATGGTGGAGTCTCATTTGACCTATGTGAAATAGGAGTCGGACGCTTAGATTGTTGATAGTTGTTCCCCGGATGATTTCTCTTTCCACCCTCACTAGTGATTAATTGGAGGTTGGGTCTTTTATTGGATGGACACCTGCTTTCCTGAGCACTTTTACGAGTTTCTTCATTCTGAGAAAGTTCAGATCGAATGAGTAAAGTAGCAACGGATCTCTTAGCATCTTCTTTTAGGACCAGAATATCGCCATGATATTATTCTTGCGAGATTTACAACACTTCTGCGAATTCGTCTGCGAATTCTTCAACAACATACTACGAGTGTCGCATAATGACTCAAAGAATGACGTAGAAGATGACGATAGCTAAAACATGAGAGAGTATGACAATTCTGCGAGGGTTATATCATCTGTGAGAATTAGCATTATCACTGCTACGAGAAGATCGCGAGTCAGATCCGAAATTAAAGGATAACTTAGCTGTCATCCATTATGTAACTACCCTATATAAAGAGACCCAGTAGATTCAGAAAAGGGATGATGAATTTTTGAGCGTTAAGAAAGTTTTGAGGAGAGAGAAAATCTAAGAGAGCGGTTGTATTCTTGATTTCTTCCATTTCTTATAAACATTTCTGAGAATTAAATAATAAAGTGTTGTTTTTAATCTTCAAATATGTGTTGATTATTGTGAATTCTTGTGAAGGGTGTAGTGTAGGTTTTCATGCAACTACATTTTGGCGCCCGAAACAAGGATTGAATTAACGAAAATCATAGAAAAAGCAAGGTTGAAGATGAGAATTATTCAAGATTAAGAAGATAATTGAACAAATCAGTGAAATAGTTGAAGGAAAAATGATTAGAGCCAAAGAGAATTGTAGGAAATTGGAGTGTGGTATGATAACAAGAATAATGGTCGACAGATTCCATGAAAACATTAAAGGGAGGATACATAAACGATAATTTGAAGGAAAGAAAATTATGACGATGGAGAAAATATCACCGTTGAAGGATTGGGAAAACCAGAAAATCACATTTACAACAGCAGAAATACCAACAGAAAATTTGAATCATATATCTCCTTTAGTAATTACGGTATCCGTTATACAAATAAAAAAGGGAAAATCAACAAGATATGCGGAAGAATGGACTGTAAATAGAACTTTGGTGGATGCAGGAAGTTCTGTAGATATAATATTTTATCATGCATTTAAGAAAATGGGATACAAGGATGAAGAAATGTCTTGTTCAACATATCATATTCATGGCTTTGGAAAATCTTTAACAAAACCTAAAGGCAAAATAGTGGTACGAATTCCGATGGGAAAGATTGAAACACAAGTAACATTATGTGTGATAGATGTGGAATCACCGTATAACATGATATTGGGAAGACCATGGATACATGCAATCAAGGTTGTAGCATCAACATTGCATCAATGCATCAAATTTCCTATGCCCAGTGGAATTGGAGAAATTAGAGGAGATACTGATCTTGCGAAGCTGTGTTATCAAACTGAAGTGAGAAATTATGAAGGGCATCCAAAGTTGCGAAAAGCTCGCAGAAAAATGGCGAAAGATACAAAGAAAAAAGAAGAATTTAAAGTTTACATGATAAGACCAAAAGAAGGAAAAGGAATACCCAGCGAAATCTCGCAAGAAGGAGATGAATCCACGAGAGTTGTGAAAACCTCAACACCAATGGGAGAGCCTGAATCCAGTTACATCGCAGAAGAACCAATAAAGGAAGTAAATACTGGGAGTAAAGAAGAACCTAAGATACTGAAAATTGGAACGAAGATGGATGCAGATGAGGAAGAGCGAACCGTAAACCTCTTGCGAGAATATAAAGACATCTTCACGTGGAGTATGGATGAGATGCCTGGAATAGACCCGTCAATTGCATGACATAAGTTAGAAATTAACAAGGATGTAAGACCATTTAAACAAAGGATAAGAAAAATTGCAACAACATACCATTCCCAAATAGAAGAAGAATTACAGAAGATGCTTGATGCGGGAATTATAAAGAAGGCAAAGTACCAGGAATGGATTGCAAATATGGTGGTGGTTCCAAAGAAAAATAAAGGGATAAGAATTTGTATAGACTTTACTGACTTAAACAAAGCTTGTCCTAAAGATAGCTTTCCATTACCAGATATTCCTCAAATGGTCGAATTAGCAGCGGGAAATGATAGAATATCTTCATTAGATGGGTATAAAGGGTATAATCAGATTCCTCTCACTGAAGATGATCAAGAGCACATTGCATTCTTTGCTCCAAGAGGATTGTACTGCTATACAAAGATGCCTTTCGGTTTGCGAAATGCTGGTGCAACATATCAAAGAATGGTGGAGAAATTGTTTGCGAAGTGGATCCATAAAACATTAGAGGTATATGTAGATGACATGTTAATCAAGAGTAAAGAAGCTAAAAACCATGTGCAGGACTTGAAGGAGATTTTCGATCAAATGCGACATTTTAACATCAAGGTGAATCCCGAAAAGTTTACTTTTAGAGTAGCTTCAGGAAATGTTTTGGGGTATATTGTGTCAAAAGAAGGAATAAATGTTGATCCAGATAAAGTACAAGCAATTCACGACATGCCAACGCCAGCAAAAATAAAAGATGTGCAGAAGTTGAATGGCCTCTTGGCTTCATTAGGGAGATTCATCTCGCGATCATCAGACAAATGCAAGCATTTATTTAATATACTCAAGAAGGGAACAAAGTTCAAGTGGACAGATGAATGTGAAAAGTCTTTTCAATGAATGAAAGAACATTTAATGAACATATCCATCTTACAAAAACCGGAGCCAGGAGAAGAATTATTGATCTACCTTGCGACAACTTCGCACGCATTAAGTGCAGTGTTACTGCGAGTGGATGCAGGAACAGAAAAAACAATTTATTAAATCAGCAAAACATTTAATACTACAGAGAAAAATTATTCAAAGATTGAGAAGTTGATTCTAGCATTAGTTTATGCAACATTCAAGCTTCACATCTATTTTCAAGCACATAAAGTAAAAGTACTAACAAAGGTGCCAATTGGGTCAGTAATGAAGAATTCCAAAAGATCATGCATAGTTGAGAGGTGGAATGCACAAGTAGGACACTTCTATATTAAGTATGAAATCCTATCTTCGCCAAAATCACAAGTTGTAGCAGATTTCTTAGCAGAGTTTCCTCTAGAAGATGATGAAGGTGTAGAAGAAATGATTGATGTAGAAGAAGAACATAGGGACCCAAGAGATCTATTAACAGAACCCAACAGGTGGGAAATATTAGTGAATGGATCATCAAACGGGGAAGGAAATGGAATTGGAGTTATCTTTATCTCACCAGAAGAAGAAAAAATAGCTTTTTCATTCAGATTGGAATTCGCGTCCACTAATAATGATACGGAATATGAAGATATGAATCATGCTCTAAAATTCACAATAGAAATGAACTTGGAGAATGCTAGAATTACAAGTGACTCGCAATTAATTATTCACCAGATAAAAGGAGAATACACAACAAATGAACCATCTTTGAAAAAATATAAGAAACTTGTTGAATAATTGTCTGCGAGAATTCCAAAAATAAAATGGAGACATATATCAAGAAAATATAACAGAATCTTAGATGCTTTTGCTTTCATATCCAGCATGATGACAAATCCAGCTGCGAGATGCATAAAAATTCAGACACTTATATCACCTTCAATCAATAAAGAAGAAGAAGAAGAGGCAGATGTGATGATGATAGAAGGTGGCGAAGAAGAACCGAGAGGCAATATTGCATATTTGCGAGCAAAACTTCATGCATATTTGGCGAGAGGAGAAACACCAAGAAATAGATTAGAAGCACATAAATTAAAAATACGAGCATCAAATTATGAATTAAGAGATGGAGTATTATATCGCAAATCTTTTAATGGACCATCACTAAGATGCTTGACACGGGAAGAAGGAGAAAAGATGTTAAAAATGTTGCATAGTGGAGACGCTGGTAATCAAAGTGGGGGAAGATCTTTTGCATATAGAACAAAAATGCAAGGATATTACTGGCCATACATGCATGAGGACGCAAACCAACTTTCAAGACGTTGCGAAGATTGTCAGCGATATGGGAAGAAGATACATGCACCATGGGCCCCATTATCATCCTCAACCAGTGTGTGGCCATTTGGAAAATGGGGGTTGGATATTGTGGGACCATTTGTACCTGGTTATGGACAAAGAAGATATTTAATTGTTGCTACAGATTATTTCACAAAATGGGGAGAAGTAAAGGCAGTACAACACATTCGCGACAAAGACATTTTTACATTTATATTTGAAAATATAATTTGCAGATTTGGGATTCCCGCACAGTTGGTATCTGATAATGGAAAGCAGTTTGAAGGACAGAATATAGAATTGTTACTTAATGCATTTAAGATTAAATGTGGAAAGTCAACACCACTATATCCACAGGCCAACGGACGGGTAGAGGCAACAAATAAGACAATTGAAAATATATTGAAGAAGAAATTAGAAGGACACCACATGGCATGGTGCGATCAAGTGCATAATGCAATATGGGCTTACAATACAACTAGACGGGAAGCTACTGGAATGTCACCTTTTTGTTTGACATATGGGGTTGAAGCTGTATTACCAACATAAGTTGTTATTCCTACAACAAAAAGAGAGGCTTGGGAGAAAAATCGTAGTGCTGGTATGATTCTAAATAAACTTGATGAGTTATAAGAGAATAGAGAAAAATATTTACAACATATGGTAAATTATCAGCGGAGATTAGCTCGCGAGTATAAAAAACGTGTCAAAATACGTGAGTTCCAACCAGGTGATTTAGTGTTGCGAGAAACACCAGGTTATCAATGAGAAAATGGTGGAAAACTGGTGAGAAAATGGGATGGACCGTACATCATTAAAGAGATAGTTGGAACATGGGCATACAAGTTAATGGATCCAGAAGGTAGAGATGTTGGTCAAACACTTGGTAGACCATGGAATAGATTATATCTGAGATTTAATATGCTGGTATATTATATGATGAAATGGATAATAAATTTTTTTTATCACAGCTGCGAGATTTTTAAAATGACAGAGAAAATAAGAAATGCGAAAATATCGCAAGAAACGCGAATAAAATTTCGCAGAGATTAATAGAATGGGATGAACCTTTATGGCGTACACCCTAGTTCACGAATAAAATTTCACAAGAGGCAAATGTAAGACCTAAAGTACGTCATATAAGGGTTATATGTTTGCATGGCTCAGGGATAAGGTTATACCGCTGCTGGAACCTGGGTCATGGAGAGATGTGGTCCATATCCATGAGAGATACCTATCCAGGAGAGGTACCTTGGATTTCCAACTATATATATAAGGTTATACCCTGGTTGGACGACCGAGGGTCTCTCCTAAGGAGTGTAGAGTATGACCAAGGCACCGAGGTACACGATTGAGCCAAGGGTGCCCGGGGCGTACGAAACTACCATGGCCATCCTTGGAAAGTCTTGGCTATGATGCACTCGGCCCGAAGAAAATCTCACTTAGGGTGCATTCTCGTAACTATAAGCCATATAGGCAAAAAGGATAAGAGGTTGCGAAAACAACTGGTTGTTGTTAAGACCGGATGGGAGGAGCTAGTCTTGTATGGCCGATATTCCCTCCTTGAAGGGGAAACCAGAGGGAAGATAAGGGCGGCACCCTCCATTAGGGAGCTGATAAGTGTCTAAAGACAGAAATGTCATGGGGATTTATGTTCGCAAGAACATCTAGGCCTGTCATATTGTCGCGTGACAAGTATTATACATAGGCAACAAGCCATCAGAAAAAGTTAAGATGAGATTAATGGGTTTTTACATGAAAGTGTAAAGATGCCCTGCGATTTCATCGCAAGACGGAAATGTCATGAGGCTTTGTTCTCGCAAGGGAGCTTAGACTTTTCATATTGTCGCAATACATTGAAAGAATAAAGATAAGGCAAGATCAATGGGTCAATACATGCAAATGTAAGGACGTCCTGCGATTTTGTCTCAGAAACAAAAAATTGGCAAAATAAAACCTTTAACTAGGAAGGCAAAATAAGACCAACAGAATAATCCCAAACATTAACTATTTTCTTTTAAGAATGCAGGAAAGATTTGTTCATCGCAAGAGAGATATGAGAAACAAGTACTATTCAGAATTTCTCAGAAGTATTATTCAAATTCTCTCAGAAGGATTATTTACAATTTCGCAGCACTATCCATAATTTCGCAGTCCTATTTGCAACACTATTGGTCGTGCAATATACTAAAATGCAGGAAACACTTGTCCATTACAAGAAATATAATGAGGGGCAAGTATGGGAATTGATAAATAAAATATCATTTTCATTCATGAAAATATTCAAAATAACAGAAATGTAATTGAATTCCAAAGTTGCATAAAAGTACATTACTCGCATGAAATAGGAAGTAAATGAAAACAAAAACAATACTCAAGCTTCACTATTGGTCTCGCCAGCTTCATTATTTTTGCCAATGTTATCAACTTCACCAATATTCTTCTCGTTATGATTGATTCGAGCTTCTTCTTCTTCTAACTCTTCACCAGCAATTGCTTCACCACCAGTAGCTACTTTTCTAGGAGGGCTTTTTTCTTTTTCTGTTGGGTCTTCTTGAGAAGTATCTTCTTCACCGCTTGCATAATCTAGATCATTATCTATAGGAAGAGGAATTTCATCATCTTCTACTTCTAGAGGATCGATGGACACAGGTGGCAGAGACTTGGATATCAGAATGTCATTCACAAGAACCTCAGCACTAAGATGAACTTTGCGAAGGAAACCTCTATCGCGATTTCTAATCTCCATATTCTTGAAGTATTCAAGATAGTCATATCTTATCTCTGCTCGATTGCGAGATTGAACAAGATGAGAAGTGAGAATTTCATTTTCTTTGCGAACTTTAGCCAATTTGTCAATCAGATCAGAAATGGTAGAATGAAGACTTTTTTCAGATTCTGCGAGAAAAACAAATTAACAGAAAAGATATTCAGGTAAAGATCTCGCAAGAAGTATAACAGAGAAATTTAACAGAGAGATTAACAATTTTGGAAGTCAAAATGACTACCTTACTTTTGCGAAGTTAAATTTTGAATTAGTGTTAAGCAACAATTCTCCCATTGGTTCATGGCATCATCAAATTTATCCCCAACTATACCCTTCAGGAGAACTTTTATATTTTCTTCTTTGGAGAGGAGATACGAATTTTCTTTTGATAATAAAGAGTAAGATTCTTCTAATTGGGAATATTGATCTTGGAGTTTACTGGCCTTTAAAATTAGAGTTATCCTACACTTGATAAGTTTATCTTTCTCAGCGGCAGATGATTCGGTTACTTCCTTGTGTTCATCTTTTAGTGAATGAAGAGATTGCTCTTGATTATCACACACTTTTTGAAGAATACTCAATTGTTGCGAGGAGATCGCCATCATGTTCGAAAAACTACGTTTCTCCTGAGAAAAAGTTTTATTTTCATCTGATAAAGATTCCATCGCCAAGTTAGCCTGGGTTAACAAATATGAGAGGCGAGTAACTTCGCTACTTAATAAATTTTGCCTTTGCAATAATTGTCCATTCTCATTAGTAAGATTATCTATTTGATCGATCGAGTATGTGTGAAGATTGTCTAGTCTATTATATTGGTCCATCCAAGAATCTTTCTCAGCACGGGCTTTTTCAGCAATATACTCAAATTGAATTTTCTCCATGAATCGTTTCTGATTTAAAACTAAATATGCTAACCAAGGATTTAAAAAGGGAACTGAGTACAGAAAAGATGAAAATTTGCTAGAACAGAAAAACAAGAGACAGAGGAAGGTAAATTATACCTTTTAGTTCATTGTTTTTACCGCGAAGATTTTCGCAATCAAGTGAAGAATTGCGAAGCTTTTGGCAAAGAATGTCACATTCTGAAGTCTTGGCTTGGAGACTTCTTTTTAAATCTTCAACTTCATTCTCTAAAGATGCATGTGAATCCATTTGGTTAGAACCAAAATACTTACCCAAAACCTCGCAGACACCCTGCTTGACAGGATCAATAGAAGACTTCCTAGCATCATCTAAAATATCAGACAAGATTTTAAAAGCAACATCTACTCCTACTGAAGTTTCCTTAGAAGAAGGGAGAGATGCAGATGGTGAAGTAGTGATAATAGAAAGCTGGAGATTTGAATCATTCGCAATAATTACATCACCATAAGGTGGAGTGTCTGGAAAAGTAATAGTTGGAAGTGACATAGGAGTGGAAGAAGTTTTGTTCACAACAGCTTTAGGAGACTCATTTGTCAGAAGATCAGCTGAGACATGGATATTGGTAACGATATTATCGCAGATAGAGGATGGAGGTTCCATTTACGAGGTTGTAGGAACAAAACTCGCAGATGTTAATTTGGGAATGATAATGTCAATCTCAACAGTTTTAGCTTAGCGAGATCACTTGCGAGGTTTAGCAATACCTTCGTCATCTTGCGAATAATAATTGAGATAAGAAACAGAGGCAACAATATTGTTATTAAAAAAACGAATGTTTCTTACTACCTTATGACTCGCGGGCTTCCTTTTCTTTTCAGCTAGTTTTTTCCGCGAATCTTTAAGAAGATTAGGGTTTAGGATTACAGATCGAGTGTTAGGAGTTGTTCCACTGAAAAGAAAACACGGTATGGGAATTACGAAGAATGAAGTATAAAAGATTGAATAATATGGATAAACATAGTTCAGACAAGCAAAATCGAGTCTAATAACGTCAGAAGAACACATACCTTGGTGATTCCATTAAAGCAGTAGCAGGTGAATTTGTAGAAGAAGAAAGTTGCAGGTGGGAAAATTTTGCAGAGAACGAAGAGGTGAAGAAGACGAAGAAGTAAAAGAAGAAAAATATTTCTTTGACAGATTCTCTATTTTATAGACAGAAGAATGGTAACCGGATAATAAAGGATTAACCGGTAAAGAAAAGAATATTCGACACGTGTAGGCGGTTACACTTAATTTATGGAGTTTTGTCAGAAAAAGAAGATGAAAAAATGAGTAGTTGCGGTATTAAGAAGAGATAAATTTCTCATGATCTTCTCCTCTTCACAGAGAAGGCATGAGAAGAGGAGAGATGTAGGACCATAATATCGCCATGATATTATTCTTGCGAGATTTACAACACTTCTGCGAATTCGTCTTCTAGTTCTTCAATAACATACTGCGAGTATCGCAGAATGACTCAAAGAATGACGTAGCAGATGACGATAGCTAAAACATGAGAAGAGTATGACAATTCTGCGAGGGTTATATCATCTGCGATAATTAGCATTATCACTGCTATGCAGCTTAATTGTCATCCATTATGTAACTACCCTATATAAAGAGACCCAGTAGATTCAGAAAAGGGATGATGAATTTTTGAGCGTTAAGAAAGTTTTGAGGAGAGAGAAAATCTAAGAGAGTGGTTGTATTCTTGATTTCTTCCATTTCTTGTAAACATTTCTAAGAATCAAATAATAAAGTGTTGTTTTTAATCTTCAAATATGTGTTGATTATTGTGAATTCTTGTGAAGGGTGTAGTGTAGGTTTTCCTGCAACTACATTTTGGCGCCCGAAACAGGGATTGAATTAACGAAAATCATAGAAAAATCAAGGTTAAAGATGAGAATTATTCAAGATTAAGAAGATAATTGAACAAATCAGTGAAATAGTTGAAGGAAAAATGATTAGAGCCAAAGAGAATTGTAGGAAATTGGAGTGTGGTATGATAACAAGAACAATGGTCGACAGATTCCATGAAAACATTAAAGGGAGGATACATAAACGAGATTTTGAAGGAAAGAAAATTATGATGGTGGAGAAAATATCACCGTTGAAGGATTGGGAAAACCAGAAAATCACATTTACAGCAGCAGAAATACCAACATAAAATTTTAATCATACATCTCCTTTAGTAATTACGGTATCCGTTATACAAATGAAAAAGGGAAAATCAACAAGATCTGCGGAAGAATGGGCTGTAAATAGAACTTTGGTGGATGCAGAAAGTTCTGTAGATATAATATTTTATCATGCATTTAAGAAAATGGGATACAAGGATGAAGAAATGTCTTGTTCAACATATCATATTCATGGCTTTGGAAAATCTTTAACAAAACCTAAAGGCAAAATAATGGTACGAATTCCGCTGGGAAAGATTGAAACACAAGTAACATTATGTGTGATAGACGTGGAAGCACCGTATAACATGATATTGGGAAGACCATGGATACATTCAATCAAGGTTGTAGCATCAACGTTGCATCAATGCATCAAATTTCCTATGCCCAGTGGAATTGGAGAAATTAGAGGAGATACTGATCTTACGAAGCTGTGTTATCAAATTGAAGTGAGAAATTATGAAGGGCGTCCAAAGCTGCGAAAAGCTCGCAGAAAAATGGCGAAAGAGACAAAGAAAGAAGAAGAATTTAAAGTTTACATGATTAGAGCAAAATAAGGAAAAGGAATACCCTGCGAAATCTCGCAAGAAGGAGATGAACCCGCGAGAGTTGTGAAAACCTCAACACCAATGGGAGAGCCTGAAGCCAGTTACATCGCAACAGAACTAATAAATGAAGTAAATATTGGGAGTAAAGAAGAACCTAAGATACTGAAAATTGGAACGAAGATGGACGCAGATGAGGAAGAGAGAACCGTAAACCTCTTGCGAGAATATAAAGACATATTCACGTGGAGTATGGATGAGATGCCTGGAATAGACCCGTCAATTGCATGACATAAGTTAGAAATTAACAAGGATGTAAGACCATTTAAACAAAGGATAAGAAAAATCGCAACAACATACCATTCCCAAATAGAAGAAGAATTACAGAAGATGCTTGATGCAGGAATTATAAGGCAGCCAAAGTACCCGGAATGGATTGCAAATATGGTGGTGGTTCCAAAGAAAAATAAAGGGATAAGAATTTGTATAGACTTTACTGACTTAAACAAAGCTTGTCCTAAAGATAGCTTTCCATTACCAGATATTCCTGAAATGGTAGAATTAGCAGTGGGAAATGATAGAATATCTTCATTAGATGGGTATAAAGGGTATAATCAGATTCCTCTCACTGAAGATGATCAAGAGCACACTGCATTCTTTGCTCCAAGAGTATTGTACTGCTATACAAAGATGCCTTTCGGTTTGCGAAATGCTGGTGCAACATATCAAAGAATGGTGGAGAAAGTGTTTGCGAAGTGGATCCATAAAACATTAGATGTATATGTAGATGACATGTTAATCAAGAGTAAAGAAGCTAAAAACCATGTGCATGACTTGAAGGATATTTTCGATCAAATGCGACATTTTAACATCAAGGTGAATCCCGAAAAGTGTACTTTTGGAGTAGCTTCAGGAAAAATTTTGGGGTATATTGTGTCAAAAGAAGGAATAAATGTTGATCCAGATAAAGTACAAGCAATTCACGACATGCCAACGCCAGCAACAATAAAAGATGTGCAGAAGTTGAATGGGCTCTTGGCTTCGTTAGGGAGATTCATCTCGCGATCATCAGACAAATGCAAGCATTTATTTAATATACTCAAGAAGGGAAGTGGACAGATGAATGTGAAAAGTCTTTTCAATGAATGAAAGAACATTTAATGAACATATTCATCTTACAAAAACCGGAGCCAGGAGAAGAATTATTGATCTACCTTGCGACAACTTCGCACGCATTAAGTGCAGTGTTACTGCGAGTGGATGCAGGAACAGAAAAACCAATTTATTAAATCAGCAAAACATTTAATACGGCAGAGAAAAATTATTCAAAGATTGAGAAGTTGATTCTAGCATGAGTTTATGCAGCATTCAAGCTTCGTATCTATTTTCAAGCTCATAAAGTAAAAGTACTAACAAAGGTGCCAATTGGGTCAGTAATGAAGAATTCCAAAAGATCATACAGAGTTGAGAGGTGGAATACACAAGTAGGACACTTAGATATTAAGTATGAAATCCTATCTTCGCCAAAATCACAAGTTGTAGCAGATTTCTTAGCAGAGTTTCCTCTAGAAGATGATGAAGTTGTAGAAGAAATGATTGATGTATAAGAAGAACATGGGGACCCAAGAGATCTATTAACAGAACCCAACAGGTGGGAAATATTAGTGAATGGATCATCAAATGGGGTAGGAAATGGAATTGGAGTTATCTTTATCTCACCAGAAGGAGAAAAAATAGCTTTTTCATTCAGATTGGAATTCGCGTCCACTAATAATGAGACAGAATATGAAGCTATGATTCATGCTCTAAAATTCGCAATATAAATGAACTTGGAGAATGCTAGAATTACAAGTGACTCGCAATTGATTATTCGCCAGATAAAAGGAGAATACACAACAAATGAACCATCTTTGAAAAAATATAAGAAACTTGTTGAATAATTGTCTGCGAGAATTCCAAAAATAAAATGGAGACATATATCAAGAAAATATAACAGACTCTTAGATGTTTTTGCTTTCATATCCAGCATGATGACAAATCCAGCTGCGAGATGCATTAAAATTCAGACACTTATATCACCTTCAATCAATAAAGAAGAAGAAGAAGAGGCAGATGTGATGATGATAGAAGGTGGCGAAGAAGAACCGAGAGGAAATATTGCAGAACTTCATGCATATTTGGTGAGAGGAGAAACACCAAGAAATAGATTAGAAGCACATAAATTAAAAATACGAGCAGCAAATTATGAATTAAGAGATAGAGTATTATATCGCAAATCTTCTAATGGACCATCACTAAGATGCTTGACACGGGAAGAAGGAGAAAAGGTGTTAAAAATGTTGCATAGTGGAGACGCTGGTAATCAAAGTGGGGGAAGATCTTTGGCATATAGAACAAAAATGCAAGGCTATTATTAGGCATACATGCATGAGGACACAAAGCAACTTTCAAGACGTTGCGAAGATTGTCAGCGATATGGGAAGAAGATACATGCACCAGGGGCCCCATTATCATCCTCAAACAGTGTGTGGCCATTTGGAAAATGGGGGTTGGATATTATGGGACCATTTGTACCAGGTTCTGTACAATAATTTTCTCTACATATTATTTCACAAAATGGGGAGAAGTAAAGGCAGTACAACACATTCGCGACAAAGACATTTTTACATTTATATTTGAAAATATAATTTGCAGATTTGGGATTCCTGCACAGTTGGTATCTGATAATGGAAAGCAGTTTGAAGGACAGAATATAGAATTGTTACTTAATGCATTTAAGATTAAATGTGGAAAGTCAACACCATTATATCCACAGGCCAACGGACGGGCAGAGGCAACAAATAAGAAAATTGCAGATATATTGAAGAAGAAATTAGAAGGACACCACAGGGAATGGTGCGAGCAAGTGTATAATGAAATATGGGCTTACAATACAACTAGACGGGAAGCTACTGGAATGTCACCTTTTTGTTTGACATATGGGGTTGAAGCTATGTTACCAACATAAGTTGTTATTCCTACAACAAAAAGAGAGGCTTGGGAGAAAAATCTTAGTGTTGGTATATAATTTTGATCAACTAAACTTGACAAACAAGCTTGAGATAACAACATTTGCGAGTTCGACCGAGCATTGCTATAACAATGGTCATATTTTATATATCAGTTGTGCTCTTGGGGAAGGTATACCAATGTATGTACTTCTGTGCATTGGGATTGGTCGTTATTCTTCTCGCCTGTATGTTATGTATGCTCCTATTGTAAGTATCTTGTGTCTATTTCAGAATATTTGTCCCATTAGAAATTGGAATGAACATTCATATTTTAATATGAGATTTTATTATTTTTAGCTGATTGGGTGGATAAATGAAACTTACTATCTCAAGTAGCAAGAAGGAAGGATGATTTAACAGCTTTATAGGACAAACTTAATTTGTGCACATCAAGTTTTTCTTTCCATTTTAAGTAGTACTCAGTAGTATTGATAATATGTTGTTACATGGCTGTGCTTTGATGCTAGTTAACTTTTTATACCTTTTGCTTCGGCATATGCTTTCTCAGGTTTCCTGAATTTAATACTGATAAAGAAAGTATTGTTAATGTAGAATTCTTTCTATATATCATTAAATGTATAACCTCATTGATACATGTTGTCCTAGTTACTTTATCGACTTCTTTGGTTCATGTTGTTGGCTTCAATACTGTGATGGCCTAGGAACACTTTCCTTTATTTTTGGTGAGCTAATCGTTCTTAGAGCTTGATTTTGTTTTACATTATCACTACAAGTGGATTTCTCCAAAGACAAAGTTGAACAGGTCCAAGTTTTGGATGCTCTAATTGGGGACCTTTCCATAGATCCTTCTTGAATTAATTTATAATCTAAACTATTGTTGTTTTCTTCTTTTATATCCGCTGTGAACGTATTTACTATCTGTTCTACCCATGGTGAGTTGACATCTGGTGAACGCATAATCTTCGTTCTGTTGTGAAGTTAGGCTTGGTAGGATTGTTTCAAATATTTATAAGGAAAATTGTAGGATGAGTACAATCCTAAAGTAGTTCACTACATTATCTTTACTGGGTAACTGAAGGTAATATACTTTTAACGTAACATTAAATTTTGTACTTTCCTCTTCAGGGTGGACTGTATTTCCGTTGTAGAAATCCTTGTAGCAGTGGTGGCCTCCAGCTCAAAAAAGGGATGTAGTGGTCGCAGTTTGAGTCTTCTTGATCCGTAAGATTCAACTCCTATAACTTGTTTTTATTATTTATACATTTTCCTAGTTTGGTTACTTAGAGGATATAATGAATGACGAAAAATCTCAAAATAGAATCTATATTTATAACTCAGTGACATGTTGAATTGACTCCTGTTTTTACAATTAGAACAAAACTTATGCGAGCAAGTATATACCCATTATTGCTAGTGTTAGTGAACACCAGCCGCCAACATGGCCATTTTACTTTATGAACATCAATGTTTTGGCATTCTTGGTGAAAACGCGGGGGTATAACAACCACACCTAATATTTCGTTCGACAATCCGTATGGACTAAACTCCAATATAATTCCTAGAGCACCAACTTAAAAGTGAGACGCAATCAAGAAATATATAAAATAGATTTATCTCTTTCTCAATACAATCAGCAAATCGAACAGATAGAAATCCGTGAGCCTGATTGATATGAGAATAAATTGGACGGTACCAAAGACCAATGTCCAAGTGCCAATCAAGTTCTATCCAACAAACAAGGTCGGATTTATCAACTGTGAGTGAACTACGCATAACCTGTGATATTTCAATTATATAAACAAATATAATGCGGAAAAGAAATAACACAGACACCAGAAATTTTGTTAACGAGGAAACCGCAAAGGCAGAAAAACCCTGGGACCTAGTCCAGATTTGAATACCACGCTGTATTAAGCCGCTACAAACTCTAGACTACTATAAGTTAACTTCAGAAGGGAATGTAGTTAATCCCTAACCAAGTCTTACACCGATTAAGGTACAGTCGCGTTCCTTACGCCTCTTGAATCCCATTAGGACTCTGCGCACTTGATTCCCTTATCTGATCTTAGCCACAACTAAGTGTTGCTACGACCCAAAGTCGAAGACATATAAAAAAATATGTCTCCCACAGATAAGTCTATTCTGGTTTTGTTTCCGTCTTTAGATAAATCAAGGTGAACAAGAAAATCAACTAATAATCCGGTCTTATACTCTCTAAGAGCAGCCTAGAAATATTAGTCATCTCACAATAACCTAACTGATTAACAGAAGAAGTTATTGTGGAATCACAAGAGTCTAAAATGAAGAGCTGTTGTGATTACTTTTATATCTTACCTATCGGAGATGAATCTCAAGTAAATTTTAGAAAAAATAAACCTCAATATGATAGAACAAGTAAGATCAGAATATGCAACTACATAATGACGTTCATAAGATTATATTTATATGGTGAAATAGGTATCCAAGATATCAATGAAATATAATGACGTTCCAAGAGATCATCATCACCATTTGATGTGATACAAGTCCAACATTCAGTATTAGCAATGCAAGGCCTGCTGTAGATGGTGGATTTCCGACAAAGGGTAAAATTATAAAATTATACTCCAGATTCGGCAACCGGATGAGTATTGAGGCTCATGTCTCTCATTAAAGCATGAAATCTCATGCCATGGATCTCTGACTGAGAAGGTTGTCTCTCAGAGTACATGTATATGTGTAGTCTCTCAGCTGAGACCACGACACATCTCATGAATACTGAGCAATTTCAGTAATTACTTCGGATCCGGAAAACGAATGAATATCGAGACCCATGTCTCCATGCATGAAAGCTCATGCTACCTCTGATGGAGAAAGTCTATCAGAGAAGATGTAGATGTGTAGGTTTCCAGCTGAGGCCACGACACATCTCATACTGTATAGAATCGAAAGATTGGGCAGCTCCTAGACAGTATGCCTGCTAGTATAGAGCGACAACGTCTTCGGGATGCAACCAGGTTTTCCCCACTATGCAAGAGGAATATGACACTCCAACAAGTTCATATTTCTCAACCCTCAGATGATTAATGCTCCTAGAAAGGAAGACCTTCTGGTATAGAGCCATCAATTAATTGTATAAAATCTTCTGAATATCTAGCAATATTCTATGAACCATCGTCTGAATATCCAGCAATATTTTACGATTCTTTGTTATATTTCGTTACTTCAATTCGTGGTTCTTCCCAGCAGAATTCCACGGGTTCGTGATAAATATCCAACGAAACAGGCATCTGAGCATCGAATAAGCCCTGAAAAAAATGGTGCAAGTGTAATTATCAAATAATGCACAGACCAACATTTTGAATGCACGAACGAGCATTTCAAAAAATATGAATGAACAAGGAACCTATGCAAAATAGGAAGGAAAAATAATAGTAATAAAAATATTAGCAAAAGCGCCAGGGGACTGGGCTCACCAGCCGCCCAGTCATGCCGTGACCAGTCCCGCGCCCAATTTTTTGTTTTATCATATTTTACTATTTTCCCCTGATCTCACGAAAATTTTCTCGTTCAAGCAAATCTCATATTTTTCAAAGAAATTATCTAAATCACATGATTTTATCAAAAAATAATAAAATTAGGGAAAGGTGTCATGGGACCGCCGATCGGCCGGTCATGCCATGGCCGGTCCCACACCTGACGTCACATTATTTTATTATTTCTTCTCAAATTATGAAAATTCCTTGATTTTATGAATTTTCCCTAAAATCATGAAAATTACCTAGTTTCATGTATTTTTATCTATATCACATGATTTTATCAAAAAATAATAAAATTAGGGAAAGGTGTCATGGGACCGCCGGCCGGCCGGTCATTCCTTGGATGTGGCCGGTCCCACACCTCACCTCCCATTATTTTATTATTTCCTCTCAAATTATGAAAATCCTTGATTTTATGAATTTTCCCTAAAATTACCTAATTTCATGTATTTTCTCTAAAATCATAGAAAATATTAAAAAATTAGGAAAAACTTGTGGGACCGGGCTCTAGCCGGCCGGTCATGCCCTAGCCGGTCCCACACGCCCATTGTTTTATTATTATTTGTTGTTTTGTTTCATGATTTCATGATAACTCCCTGATTTCAACAAAATACCTTGATTTTAGCAAATCTCTTTGATTTTATGAAAATTCCCTAAAATCATGAAAATTATATAAAATTGGGAAGAGTGTTTTGGGACCCGCACCCATGGCCTGCCAGCCATGCCTTGGCCTGCCAGCCATGCCTTGGCCTTTTCCGGTCCCACACTCCCATTCCTTATTTTATTTTATTTTATCTCTCATCTTATGGAAGTTCCCTAATTTCATCAAACTCTTCCGTTTCATGGAATTTCCTTCAAATCAGAGAAAATACATAAAATTACATAAAACTGGGAAAGCATGTGGGATCGTGTTTGTCAACCGGCCGGTCATGCCCTATCCATGTCCGGTCCCACACCTTGTAATTCCCTATTTTATTTATTATTTTCATCATCTCATGTATTTTTCCCAGTTTCAACAAAACCATGGATTTTGCATATTTTCTCAAAATGTTGCTCAAAGGTGCACCAGAAAATATCAAAATTCTTAGGACTGAAGCGCGGACACCATGGTGACACGGGAACATCCCCTTGACCGACCAAGGGTGACCCTGAGGCTTGCAAACAGCTGGTCCCGCATGTTTTAACGATTTTAACCTAATTTGCTCAATTGCTCATATTAGGTTCAAACTCTTTCCAAATAATTGGAAGTTTGCTCAAACAACCATCCACTGGTCCCATGCCCACCATGAGCCGGTCTCATGACCTCTTGGTTGGTCCTTCATATTTCCATAACACCAGGTTTTATTATTTATCGCTCACACGAGCATTATTTCAGTGATTAAACCAACATTTAATCATTATTTCACCAACTGGTCCTCAAGAGGCTTTGGTATTTTTTCTCATTCGAGCATCTGGGAGTTATATGGTGAACCTGTCATCCCATGTAGAGGGTCCCGCGTTGATTTGCAATAAATCATCATTTCGGCAAAATTAGTGTTTTGAATCCAGGGCTCTGCAGAAGCGTGATTCTGAGCAGATTCAAACACTCTGATAATTTTATGTTGATTCCATAATCAACACTTTATTTATTTTGCTCGACCCAGTCAGTAACTTAAATTAATTTTGTCTTGCTACCAACGATTCATCAAAAAGTAATATTTGCTCAAACTAGCAATATTCGCTCAAATCGGCAATGTTTATTCAAATTAGCAATATTCGCTCAGACTAGCAATATTTGTTCAGATCAAAGAATATTGGTTCAACTATCAATATTCAACAATTCAACAACACAGTTTGCTCATGTTAGGTTATAACGATACCTCATCTCAGCAGATACGTTAAATTCATGAGTTTCAGAAATTTGCTAATCATGTTCAACTCAGCACTACACGGACTCATCGTCCCATAAAGTCAGAAACTGACTCCACAATCACGAGATTTCAATCGTGTCACATGGGGGGATAATAACTAGGGCTTTTGTCTGGCGCTCTACGACATATGTGTTCACCCACAATGAGAATGTGAGCAAGTCGTGCAATCAGTTTGAAGAGTCAACAAAGTAGTGGGTGGAAAGCTAACCAAGTCTCCGCACAACGAGTAATTGGTTTAACACGATTTCCCACTTCCCCACTCTCTGATTCCAGCAACTATCAAACTTCATGGGATCATGGTGTTTTCAACTCCGGCATTATAAAATATCTCTGAATCCTGATTGAAAGGACAACGTTCGAAGATTCGAACACTCGAACATTCGTTTAGCAATTTCTCATCAAATTTCATACAAACAATATTTCGTCTACACGAACTCAAAGAAATCACTCTCAATTAAGAAGAATTCAATCATTCAGAGCATTTTCACGCTGAATTCATAACACACCTACAATCTCAGATCACCATTGATCTCACGCATTTCTCATCTTCCCTCCTACAGATCCACCCATCCTCTCTTGTGACCGAATTGACTCTGGAACGTACATTGTTCTTGGTTTAGGCCGGAGTCTTACAGATTGATCTCTTGAACTTAAAACACTCCCTTCTTACATTGCATCTATGTGAGGTTCAATATTTCGCTCGGTTCAGGGAGTCTCCACACGGTCGACTCTTCGATCCCGTAAAAACTAACAAAACTTTTTTCTCCATCTGCAGATTGACGACCACAATGGGAGGTTAATCTCTCGGTTGTAATCTCACAATTTCTCAAGATGGCTGGTCTTAGGTAAGGGTTAGTCATATGTTCTAATACAAATGATGCTAGCACTATCAACAACAACAACAACAACAATAACGTCAATGAGGACATTCCGGAAATAATTCCGACCACAAATTCTAATGATGGTGATATTAATCCTCCTCATACAAAGGGTCATCCTTTTTTCGTCCGACACCCTGAGGAAATCAACCACCTACCATTGCTGATCTCATCAAAGCGCAAGAAATCTTTGCACAAAATCAGACAAATATGGCTGCAGCCCAGAAAAAGCTATTTGATCAGTTAAAAAATCTCACTGACAAGATGTCAGAGAAAATTCAAGGAAAGGGAAAAGAGAAGAAGAAATTCTCAGATGACGATCCTGAGGTAATTCCAATTCATACAGTGAATGATGATGAAGCCGGCAAAGCTGCGGGAGATCCATCAGCAAAGGAGTCATCAAACTTCATTACTCTTGAAGACTTGGAGCGTCTTCTGGAGAACCGTGGAAAGTGTAATACATCACATGTCCATCGTCACCAACCTCCTTATACTGCCGCTACGCAGAGGATTCCTCTTCCTAAATGTTACATTTATCCAACTTTTACTCTGTATGATGAAACTGGAAACGCTCGGGAACACGTCTCTCATTTCCTCGAGCATGAACATAACCTTGTTGTTCGGCTTAAGGAGTTTTCAAAATCCTTGAAAGGCAGAGCATACACCTGGTACAATAACATTGCACCGGGGACTATCAATAATTGGGGAGAAATGATCAACGCCTTCTACAGGAAATACTTCTTCGTGTCAGAGAAAGTCACTCTCTCTGACATAGGAAGGATGTTTCATAGGGTCAGTGAAAATCCCAACGACTATGTGAAAAGATTCCGAGTCCAAGCCATGGATTGTCATGACCCAAATATCACGGAACAACAGGTGGTCAATTTGTGCATCAATGGCATGCTCCCGGTTTACAGAGCTCTACTAGAGAATATTCGATTCCAGACTTTCCCAGAGTTTCACGAAGCTATGAAGAGATCAGCAACCACTGCACCTGCTCTGTTGGAAAGAGCAAAATCTACAAAGACTAAGGAAGCACGCGACGCTCGAGGAAGCAGACATCTAATCAACAAGCAGTACAACCTGCAGCCCTCTACAAACGTTGTTGCCGAAGGGAGCAAGCGCAAGGATGAATCCCTGAACAAGCATGTTGCATCTCCTCCAAAGATGCAAAAGAAGGACAAACCAGAGACACAGACTCCTGGCCAACGCACAGAAGCTCCTAATAATGCCCCTGATTTCCCTCTACCCATTGGAGAAGTGCTCGAACTGTTAGATGCCTGGATCCAAGATGGTGCAATCAAATTGCCATACGCCAGGAGAGACCCAACTGAGGAAGACATGTAAAATTCTCGTTATTTCCGATTCCACCTATTCGTGAATCATCCAACAAGCATTTGCAAAGTTCTGAAACGCATATTCAGAGAAAAGGTTAAGTCAGGACAACTTAATCTTGGAGCCGAAGGAGTGCACAGAGATTCTCTTCCTGTCAGGACTTTCTCTATTTCTGAAGCACCAGTCAAGGAAGCAGTTCAATCATTGATAAAGCATGTCTGCGAATTACTCTATCTGTCGAAAGCGCAAAGGGGAGACATGTTCACGGCTTTAAACCACATAGTTTCTGGGAAATACATGTTGATTCCAGACGTACCCCCTGAACCTTCAGCCACCGATAAAGAAATGTATGACTTGGGACTGCACACCATAGTGCATATTAAAGAAAATGAATTCAAAAGGGCGTTTGTTGATGTGGGTACTACTGTTAACATCATCCATTTGAAAACTCTAAGAGTTGCTGGCATCACTCGACAAGAGGCCACTCACACTCCCATAGCAATCAGAGACCACAAAGGGATTTCCAAAGATGCATATGGCTTCATCACTCTCAAGGTTACAGAAAGTTTGGTCTGCACTGAGACCAAGTTTTACATAATCCGGGAAGACCCTGGATATGACATGATCCTCGGAAGAACTTGGATTTATGCTGGAAGGATAACTCTGATGCCTTCAGCACACTCTACCTCCGACAAAGACTCTGAGTCAGAAGAAGAAGCAGAAGATGCTCCACCATTTGAGCATCTGGAGTAAATTAAAACCTTGGTGGGACTTACACAAGAACCTGGATAAAGTCCACACACCTTTGTCGAAAGGTTTAGAGCTCAGGAAAGTCTTATTCCTCCTCATGCTCCAATATTACTAATGTTCAAATATGCTACATTGATCCAGGAACTTCCCCCCATGAACAATTTAGCAATGATTAAGAGTTACGAATGGATAACTTCACCTCGGAAATATTGTACTCAATGGTTGTGTTCGGAACATCTCCATGTTGATCATTCTATCAAAAGGTTTATTACTGAAGACTTGGCTAAGCACGATAGACAGTATGCTGGATATTCTCCTCTGCATGAGTGTCCATATGTGCCAGAACCATGGAATCATCGCAAAATATTCAAGGCACGAACTGCAAAGCCGAACAAATTCGAGGAGGGAGATTTAGTTCTAAAGGCAACTAAATGGGATCTCCATTCTGCAAGAAGCTCCAATTGGGAAGGACCATTTATGGTTGCTAAATCCATAGCTGGAGAATACTACAAATTGATTAACACTGATGGAAGAACCCTGCTAGTACTTCACGAGAATTGGCTCAATGCATTTGTCTGAAATTATTAGACATTTGGGGTACTGGGCGTTTGAGTACTCATGATGTATGGATTTGGAATTTAGGATTTCCTTTCATTGTATTTCAATTCCTCCAAAACTTTTGCAATACTTGCAATCAGCATTTGAATTCAGCAATTTATCAGAAATTCAGTTCCCTTTACTTAAAAGAAAATCTCTATCAAATCCAAAATCAAAAGAAAATCCTCAGTCATAGACTCAAGACCTATCAAAGATCAAAACCCAAATAAAATCTATCATCTCTCACAAAGTTCATGTTCATGATATTATGGAAAGGAAAAGAAAGCCATCAAGATATCTTCTCCTCTGCCTTCTCAAAGACTTCCAAGGCTGCCTTTTCTGCCTCCAGTTTCCTGGTTAGCTCGATAACTGCATTCATCTTCTTCAACACAACATCACTAGTAGGAAAAGGAGAATCACCCTTTACTGATTTCTTGATAGCTTCAAGTCTTTCACGGATCCACTTCAGATTGAAGCCAAGTTCTTCAGCATTCTTCAAGTTGTACTCCCAATCAAAGAGTACATCTTGGGAAACAACATTTCTGGATGTAACCCGGATATCATCTATAACATGCAAGATAGCCTCTACTTGTTTTGTCAAGAAATAATTACGTCCTGGATCCCGATTAACAACAATGTGTCCATAAATTTCCCTCAGTTCCTTGTACATATCATCATATCCGATGGGAACGCTAAAACCTCCAACAAGCTGGTGGTATGGGAGTAACCCACCAAATTGAGGATCAAAGGAAATCCCTGTAGTAAGATACTCATGCACTATCATCTGGTTCTCAGTTACTGGAGCGGTGCCAATGATCATATAGACAACTCCGGGGAAAGTAGTTTCTGCTGTTTCGGGTCCGGGTTCCACCATCTGAGACACAATTGGAGTTTCCACCACCATCACGGCATCAACAACAATCACTTCATCATATCGATGCACGGCTATGGAAGTCTTGTCACCAATAACTCCTGGATCACCCAAATCATCATTATTGGATCCATGATTCCCAACTTCGTCGTTCGGTACCTAATGCGAAGATTACATGGGATTAAAATGATTCAAGGGTGTAAGTCCAATACAATCATAAAATTAAGAAAGTAAATAAACTAATGTCATCTAAGTTCCTTATTATGCATCTAATATATGTGCAAGTAGCATCAAGGTCATGAAACAAGTTTTCAAAGAAACTCAACTGAAGAAAATTTACACTTCCCTGTGTTCAAAGATGAACTGGGAGCAATTGGTGTGTAGTATAGAGTTGGGTTATATACCATTCTCTCCGTATGGAAGTTCTCTACAACATGTCAAAATTTCTTGATGATTGGATAAACGAGCAAGGATATGTGGTCAAAAAATTAAGCAATGCACAATCTGTAAAAGTTCTAAAAGTCTCCTGGAAGTTTACTATTTTGCCTTTTTCAGGCCCTGAACGTGCTCAGAACTTAAAAATCTTCTTCACTAAAGCTTGGAAATTTCCTGGGCTTGATAATGTATATGCAAACATTGAAAATCCGATTCCATATGAAGGTTTTACGGTATTTTTATTAAAAAACTGAAGCCTGAAATTTTCTGACGACGTATTTCACCGAAATTATGTGCATATTCGCATGGGTTTTCATTCATTCATGCACAAATCAGCAATATTATACTTCTATGGAGAAGCTACAAGAGAAATACTTACCAGGAGAGTCTCCAAACCACTTAGAGGCTCGGCAATGTTAGAATCATCATCGACAAATCCGTTATCTCCATTCGGTTCGGGGATTTGAGAACTCTCCATATTTTCATTCGATTCAGAATTTCAGGATCTTTCCACATCCTTATCACTCAATGAGGGATGCGGTGCATCAATATCCTCCTCATCCACGATAAATTCCCCCTGAATACATCAACAATGGTCACCATCAAATCATCCAGAGGAATATTATACTGGTTTAATTCGAAAAAATGGATGCTTACATCAACTTCCTCGTCAGTATTGTATCCCTGGGTTGTTCAACCATGAACGAAATGAAGACCATCAATAACATACGGAGCAAAATTCTACAACCAAATAACAAATATTGGTCCTGGTAAAGCGGGTAGAAGAAGTCACAGCGGAAAAGTATCAACAACTCACCAAAAAGGCGACTGGGGACTTTATGGTGTTAGGCACCAACTTGCAATTCTTTCTCCTACCTTCTCCACCATGAACAATTGCCTCTTCTTATGAGAAATTCACTTCAATTCTAGGTCTCACATCATGACCATCCTGCAAGAGGAAATTGATGTGATAATTAAAGATAATTATACAAGTTATATGAGGAATATGAAAAAGAATACATACCGGTGAACATCCTGGAGATGTCTTTCCCTTATCACCGCCAGAAATATTTCTTAATCTTGGATGAGAGGCACTCATCTCATAAGAAGGAGGCTATTTCACTAAAGGTTGGGCGGCCGTCACATAATCATTTAGACGTTCAAGCCGTTGGTCCTAGAATTTTATGTAACCTGGAGTCACATATGTGGTTCTATCAGCACAAGGGAACCAATAAGAGCTTCCTTCAGCATGTGTGTGATCTAAACATGTCTTAAGTTGTTCTACTGATGGTTTTATCCTTCGAAAAGTTGGGACGCATTGGTCCATACCCATCTGACGGGCGGTTCTATAAATTTTGTACTCCTCCACCGAAAAATCTCCATATGTAGCTAATAATAGATGACCGGGAGTGCAACTCAGCATGAAAGATCTTTCGCCATCGCTCAAATCAGCACCGGATTTCAAATACTTACTTTCTCCAGTATTAAAAGTCGTCAATTAAGAAATGTGAGGAGGAACCAACACCCAAGGACGGAAGTTGAACTCAGATTCGTCATCTAATACATCAACGAAACGTGTTTTTGACTGAATTTTCTTCGTAGACCAGCGCATAATCCTAGTGTTGTCCTTCTCATGGAAAATGCGTCGAGAATTAGTAGAGTTCAGACCTTGCAAGATACTATGGGGAATAGGCTCATAATTTTCGAAGCGTTCCCACATCATATCTTGGAGAAACATCGTATTGGCGTAGCATTCAATCTTTATGAAGTCGTTCGAAACACTGGAGTCTATAACTAAAGAATTCAGGTTAGAATACAAAGAGCCCAGGAATAAGATGCCTAGCGGGAGTTGTTCATCTTGAGCCATTTTAATAGCAAAAGGGATTAAAAACGGCTTTAACAAGGTTCCAGCGTCTTCAAACACGTCCTTGGACATCCATAAGCACAAGAAAGCAGCAATAGACAACATACCGTCGGGTTCATCAAGAGAGACGTCTCGTGTCCACCAGTGTATTATCCAATGAGCATAACAACCTTTGCCAGAAGTCTTATTAATTCTCTTTATCTCAGCTGTTAAAGTTTTGGAAAACGCTTTCTCCTCCGCTGTCCAAAGTTCTTCAGGAAAATTACCTGTAATTGGAAGATGCAATAAACCAACTACATCTTCCAAGGTAATAGTGAACTCTCCCCAGCTTCATATAAACGTGTGAGTTGGGATGCACCAGCGAGCAAGAAGAGCTACAATACCTCGTGCATCATGAAAGATATATAAATCCCCAGATGTCTGAATGGCCCTGGTAACTTGTGCTCTATGCAGCATAGCTCTAACATAAGTAAATCCCAGCATGTGCCTTGCCCATCCAGGAAACTTCTTTAGGGGTCGTCGAGAGAGCTTGAATTCAATAATTGAAGCTTAGAAGATACCTCGTTCAAGACAAAATTGGATAGCAGCTCGGGGAGTCACCAATTTCTTTTGAGTAACCGTTCGGGGATTAATCAAAAGACGATACACTGGGGACTTGTGACGATTTTCAGTCTCATGAACATCGAAGAATGCATCATTTATGTTCGGAACATTCTTGACTCCATGTGTTTCTTCTTCTTCTTCTTCGCCAACAGAAGCCTCATCCATACATGTTTCTTCTCTGGAGATGTCATCATCTACACACATTTCATCTCTGGAAGCATCTTTAGCTGGGGAATCAGACATCCTTGCAAAGCAACAGTGAAATCCACACAATATTTATTTTCAGTCGTCTGAATGCAAATTTGGAGAGATGATGGATTCATGCAAACAGGAATTCCAGCATCCAAAAAACGGTAATTCTTAACTCTTACCTCTTTCAATTTCACTAACAATAGTGATTGTGCCGCAAGAGTTAGCACACAAAATTAGTTCGTTCCTTGAAACCTGCAGTAACGAACAAGACTTCATTAATTCATAAAAAAGGATTTTCTCATTAAATCATAGACATAATTTTCATAATGTGAACATTCACACAACTGACCTATGAAATTTACAGCAAGACATTATTTTATCATAAATAAATTGTCTAGTTTCGAAGGTTACTCAAAACCCGCGTCTTGATTTTTTTTACAAAACAATAATTAGCGCTATTTGTTCACATAAATTTTCAAAATTTTATCTAATGAGAACAAATCCATTTGAATAAAATATGTCATCATATCCCACATTATATGTCACGGCTACATATATTATTTTTTTTAAAAAAATCTAGTTTCCTTCGTATTAGCATTTTCTTTAAAACGAAGGTTTATGCTAGTTTTGTGAAAGCTCACACTTCTTGTGATAAAATATTAGTTCACATGAAAGCTCATAAATAAGGTTTTATCACTGAACATATATAAGTTTATATATATAAAGAAAATCTATTTTCCCTCGTATGAGCATTATTTTCTAAAACAAGGTTTATTTCGGTTTTGTGAAAGCTCACATCTCTTAACATAAGGTTCTGTTTCCCATGAAAGCTCATAAACAAAATTTTATCACTGGACACATGTCTATTTTCAAAGGAAAATCTCTCCTAAATCAGGGATTATTATTAGTTTTTAAAACTAACGATCGAACGAACATACGTTTAATAAAATAAGGTTTTTTCTACAAAACTCACATTAACATATACACATGTATAAAATTTTAACACGATGAAAGCATGACCAACTCATGAACTCAGCAAAAATATATATTTGCGCACCTGACGGCGCCGGCCGGAGATTGACCGGCGATGATCGTACGGCGACGACTTCCGGTGGGCAATTTTTTCAGCTCCTGCTGAACTCGAACGTGAAGAAGATGAAGGAGGTGGTGAACGTGAGAAATTAAAAAAAAAAAAAAAGGGATTAATTCCTTTATACCTAATTTTAATTCCACAACCTAATTCCTTAAGGATTTCCTTTTTGGGCCCGACCCGTGAATCCTAAACCGACCAAGGTTCCACCATCGGATCAGCGGTTCTACACCAATTTATGTTCACTGGATGATGCTCTATTATGCCACTGGGGTTTCCGCTCAAACCATGGTTTGCTCATTCAGTCGAAATCCGGTAATATCTTATCTTATGACTAAGTTCAATTACGTATTTCTGTTTATATCTGGAAAATTACCATTCAATGCTGACTGAGGAACATGACTGTTCCTCACTAAGCATGGGACTTAATGTAAATGGTGGATTTTCGATAAAGGGTAAAATTTTAAAACTATACTCCATATTCGACAACCGGATGAGTATTGAGTCTCATGTCTCGCATTAAAGCATGAAAGCTCATGCCATGGATCTCTGACTGAGAAGGCTGTCTCTCAGAGTAATGTAGATGTGTAGTATCTCAGCTGAGACCACGACACAACTCATGAATACTGAGCGATTTCAGTAATTACTTCGGATCCGGTAAACGGATGAATATCGAGACCCATGTCTCCATGCATGAAAGCTCATGCCACCTCTAAGGATAAAGTCTCTCAGAGAAGATGCAGATGTGTAGCTTTCCAGCTGAGGCCATGGAACATCTCATACTGTATAGAATCGAAAGATTGGGCGGCTCCTAGATAGCATGCCTTCTAGTATAGAGCGACAACGTCTTCGGGATGCAACCAGGTTTTCCACGACTATGCAAGAGGAATATGACACTCCAGCAAGTTTATATTGCTCAACCCTCAGATGATTAATGCTCTTAGACAGGAAGCCCTTCTGGTATAGAGCCATCAATTAATTGTATGAAATCGTCTGAATATCCAGCAATATTCTACGATCCATCTTTAATCGTTGGAATATCCGGCAATATTCTACGATTCTTTGTTATATTTCTTCACTTCAATTCGTGGTTCTTCCCAGCAGAATTCCACGGGTTAGTGATAAATATCCAATGAAACAGGCATCTGAGCATCGAATAAGCCCTGACAAAAATGGTGTAAGTGTAATTTTCAAATAATGCACAGACCAGCATTTTGAATGCAAGAACGAGCATTTCAAAAAATATGAATGAACGAGGAACCAAAGCAAAATAGGAAGGAAAAATAATAGTAATAAAATATTAGCAAAAGCGCCAGGGGACTGGGCTCACCAGCCGGCCAGTCATGCTGTCACCAGTCCCGCTCCCAATTTTGTGTTTTATCATATTTTACCATTTTCCCTGATCTCACGAAAATTCTCTCGTTCAAGAAAATCTCATATTTTTCAAAGAAATTATCTAAATCACATGATTTTATCAAAAAATAATAAAATTAGAGAAAGGTGTCATGGGACCGCAGGCCGACCGGTCATGCCTTGGCTGGTCCCACACCTCACGTCCTATTATTTTATTATGGGATATTTAATGTTTGGTACCCAGTAAATGTCCAATACCTAGCTTTGGTACCCAATATTTGAAATATTAAGGGTTGGTACCTGGACCAACCGTTGACCGTCAAAGTCCCCGTTTGAATGAGTATTAAATCAGATTTCGTACTAAATTGAAGGATTTTACAATTATACCCTTAAATTTATTATTAATCACGCACCCCGCAAACACTTCTGATCCCTAATCTCTAAATCCAAATTCTCAATCCTCGTTGAGAAAGGAACACCAAATTCCAGAAGAAGCGTCAGAATTGATGTGGATTCATCCAACGAAAATTTAAACTCATCACACATAAGTGAGTTGGTAAAATAAAATGATTATACTCAATGGAAACAATTACCAAAGCCCCACTCAATTGATTTACCAAGAGCAATCAAACATTGTCTCAGTTGCTTTCATGTTTTGAAAAATTAATTTCAGTCATAACCCACGCCTTCTAGCTGCTTTAATAACCCATTGAACCATTCGAATTCGAGAGTCCCTATATTCATCGCATCGGCCATATTCAAGCACATCCATGGTGGTAATGAAAGCTACCATATTCATCTCCTTTATTTTCACTTTTCTTAATTTGAGTACAACCACGTTCCATGGATACTTCGTTATATTCCTTCATTTTCTCTGCTCATGTTGTTCAATAACAAGAAGAACACTCCTCTGCTAGTCGCTTGAAGAATTGGATTGAATAGCCGGAGAAGTTAACAGACCAAGATGAAACATAAAGTTTTGTTGTTGATGAACACTTTACATCAATTGTAGACTTGTTGTTGTCTTTTAGCCCTCTATTCTTGATGCTGTAACGACTGAAATTTGAGGATTTATTGAAGTTCGGAAATTTTATTAGGTTTCAGAAAAAACACTAAAAGGAGAACGAAAAAAAATAAAATAAAAATAAATGAGGAGATTTTAAGAATCAGAGTGGCCTGACGGGGAGATTTGGGGATTTTTTACAATTTAACTAATTCAATGTTAGTTACAGAAGATGAATTTACAGGATATGGAGAGATGAGGAAGAGGGAGAGGAGGAACAAGGTGGGCGGAGATAGAGTTAACAATGAATCGGTACACCAGTTAAGGGAAAATGTGGAAAATTAAATATTATTTAATTAAAATGAAATTATAAAAATAAAAATTAGAGACGTGTTAGGTCAAACCTGGTCTTTGACGATCAATGATGGGTCCAGGTACCAACCGTTAATATTTTAAATATTGGGTACCAAAGCTAGGTATTGGACATTTGCTGGGTACCAAACGTTAAATAACCCTTTTATTATTTCTTCTCAAATTATGAAAATTCCTTGATTTTATGAATTTTCCCTAAAATCATGAAAATTACCTAGTTTCATGTATTTTTTTCAAAATCACATGATTTTATAAAAAAATAATGAAATTAGGGAAAGGTGTCATGGGACTGCCGGACGGCCAATCATGCCTTGGTCGTGGCCGGTCCCACACATCACGTCCCATTATTTTATTATTTCTTCTCAAATTAGGAAAATTCCTTGATTTTATGAATTTTCCCTAAAATTACCTAATTTCATGTAATTTCTCTAAAATCATAGAAAATATTAAAAAATTAGGAAAATCTTGTGGGATCGGGCTATAGCCGACCGGTCATGCCCTAGCCGGTCCCACACGCCTATTGTTTTATTATTATTTGGTGTTTTGTTTCATGATTTCATGAAAACTCCCTGATTTCAACAAAATACCTTGATTTTAGCAAATCTCTTTGATTTTATGAAAATTCCCTAAAATCATGAAAATTATATAAAATTGGGAAGAGTGTCTTTAGCCCGCGCCCATGGCTGGCCGGCCATGCCTTGGCCTTTGCCGGTCCCACACTCCCATTCCTTATTTTATTTTATTTTATTTTATCTCTCATCTTATGGAAGTTCCCTAATTTCATCAAACTCTCATGTTTCATGGAATTTCTCTCAAATCAGAGAAAATACATAAAATTACATAAAGCTGGGAAAGCATGTGGGACCGTGTTTGTCAACCGGCCGATCATGCCCTAGCCATGGCCGGTCCCACACCTTGTAATTCCCTATTTTATTTATTATTTTCATCATCTCATGTATTTTTCCCAGTTTCAGCAAAACCATGGATTTTGCATATTTTCTCAAAATATTGCTCAAACGTGCACCAGAAAATTTCAAAATTCTCAGGACTGAAGCGCGGACACCATGGTGACACGGGAACATCCCCTTGACCGACCAAGGGTGACCCTGAGGTTTGAAAACAGCTGGTCCCGCATGTTTTAACGATTTTAACCTAATTTGCTCAATTGCTCATATTAGGTTCAAACTCTTTCAAAACAATTGGAAGTTTTCTCAAACAACAATCCACTGGTCCCATGCACACCAAGATCCGGTCTCATGACCTCTTGGTCGGTCCTTCATATTTCCATAACATCGGGTTTTATTATTTGTCGCTCACACGAGCATTATTTCAGTGATTAAACCAGCATTTAATTATTATTTCACCAACTGGTCCTCAAGTGGCTTTGGTATTTTTGCTCATTCGAGCATTTTGGCATTATATGGTGAACCCGTCATCCCATGTAGCCGATCCCGCGTTGATTTGCAATAAATCATCATTTCGGCAAAATTAGGGTTTTGAATCCAGGGCTCTGCAGAAGCGTGATTCTGAGCAGATTCAAACACTCTGATAATTTTATGTTGATTCCATAATCCACACTTTATTTATTTTGCTCGACCCAGTCAGTAACTTAAATTAATTTGGTCTTGCTACCAACGATTCATCAAAAAGCAATATTTGCTCAAACTAGCAATATTCGCTCAAACATGCAATGTTTATTCAAATTAGCAATATTTGTTCAGATCAAAGAATATTGGCTCAACTATCAATATTCAACAGTTCGGCAACACAGTTTTCTCATCTTAGGTTATAACGATACCCCGTCTCAGCAGACACGTTAATTTCATGAGTTTCAGAACATTTGCTAATCATGTTCAACTCAGTACTACGCGGACTCATCGTCCCATAAAGTCAACAACTTACTCCATAATCATGAGATTTCAATCATGTCACATGGGGGGATATTAACTAGGGTTTTGGTTTGGCGGTCTACGGCACGTGTGTTCACCCACGATGAGAATGTGAGCAAGTCGTGAAATCAGTTGGAAAAGTCAGCAAAGTAGTGGGTGGAAAGCTACCAAGTCTCCGCACAACGAGTAATTGGTTTAACACGATTTCCCACTCTCTGACTCCAGCAACTGTCACACTTCATGGGATCATGGTATTTTCAACTCCGGCATTATAAAATGTCTCTAAATCCTGATTGAAAGGAAAACATTCGAAGATTCAAAAACTCGAACATTCGTCTAGCAATTTCTCATCAAAGTTCATACAGACAATCTTTCGTCTAAACGAACTCAGAGAAATCACTCTCAATTGAGAAAAATTCAATCATTTAGAGCATTTTCACGCTGAATTCACAGCACACCTACAATATCAGATCACCATTGATCTCACGCATTTCTTAGCAAATTAGACGTAGAAATATTTGGTAGGATATCCTATGATATATTTTTACTTCCACTTGCGGTTGTTGATTAGTAAGACATAGAAGATCCAACATAGTAAGACATAAAAAACCCAACATAAACATATGTTTTCAAGTATAAGGTTTTTGACCTCTTGGGGATGTCAGCCATCAGGATGATTGGTATTTGACCAGACAGGTTAGGTCGCGAATCAAACTATTAGATTTATTCGAATACATGTGGAGGTTGTTTAAATCGTATATTTTTTACTTGAGACCCAAACAAAGAGAAATATGTGATAATCAATAGTCTAAGGAAATCAATCGATGTTCTAAGGAAAGGTGGTGTGTATGCATATGGGTCAAAGAGAGATTGAGATGGTTTATAATTTTGGACGACAAATATTAGGCCTTGGCCCAAGCTATTTCTCTCGTCTAAGCAAACCCTCCCTACGGACGTATATTATGGAGCGTTGGTTTTAAAGGATTAAACGTCGAGGATTATTTGTCGGGTTTTCAACCAAGTGCAGAGCCAAATAAATTTGGAAAAAAGTCATTCTTCTCCAATAATAACGATAATCCTAGGGTTCTACAGCTCTATTATGGATTCAAACTATGATGTATTTAATGGAAGAGTAGTTGTGATTTTTGCAACTTCACTTGATTTAGATGAACCTAAATTTTTTGTACCCTCAATTGTTTAAAATCTACAAATATAATATTCACGGAGTCCACACTAATTTCGGTAACCGATCATCTATAAATTTGTAGGAACCATAGTTAGTTTTCTTAAGATAACTAATGGGTTCGTTTGATTGAAAAAATGACGGTGAAGTTAAGCTCAAAGTTATAGGTTTTGGCCCTTTTGGAGGTGACTGTTCGAATGCCTTTTATAGAACAATTGGAAGTTCGATGGAAGGAGTGGAGTTTTGTACTGTAAACACGAATATTTAGTCCATGAGGATTTCACCTCGGTTGGAGATTGGTGAGGAGTGGTAGGCTTTTAAAGATGCTTATTTTTTATGCCCACAGTGATACTGCAAGTGAACAGTGTCATGTTGTAGTGTGTGTGCAAATACAGGTCGATCCACAGAGACTTGTGGTGCAAAGCTTAAGCTAAGGCTAACTTATCTGATTCTCTAGCAAGAGTGTAACCAAAAGCTTGTTTTCCAATATGGCCAGAGATTGTGCAAGTAACAAATAAATGTAAAAGTAAAGAAAGCAATATAGAAGGTTTTGCTAGGGTGATTGATTCCACCTGATCAACCTATACTAAAGCTTTACAAAGTCAGTTATGCTCTTACTTTTTCCTGAGAAACTACCATGACAAGTTTATCAGTTAATGCTCCTAATTCACTCCTAGTATGGGCTGTTTGATTAAGGTACAACCCATCACAAGATCATTTGGTTCATTAACTAAACACCCATTCTACGTCAGTTGGAGAACAGTTCTCTAATTGATGATTTGCCACCTAGTTTTCCCAATTCATTCCTAGTATGGACTGTCTAATTACAGTACAATCCATCACAAACTTCTTAGTGAACTAGCTAATCATCATTCATACAAATTATCAGCAAAATAAAAGAATAAACAAGAAATTGCATAACTTTAGATAGAATTACAGGCTTCATCTTCTACCCTAGTATTCAAAGTTTAGAACATGTTGAAATTAAGAACAATAGAAAGTGAAACTACAAGTGAAGCACCGGTAATCCCGGGCATAACTTTCAATTACAATTTCCTCTCAATTTATACCAAATTATTCCCAATATCTCAACCCTAATTTCAATCAATTAAAAATAGAAAATTAGGGATTTTTGTTGCTTTTGAGAACTCACCACGTTGTTGATCATTCTTCACCCACGCCTCTGCTCACTTTTCATCCCATGCTGCTGCTGCTCTTTCCTTCATCCACTAGATGTTGTCGAGTTGTTGAGAGATAGATAAATCACGCCTAGCTTTTCCCACGCCTGCAGTTGAAGGAGCTAACACCTAGGGTTTATCTGAATTGAATAAGGGAGAAAGTAGACAAGGGTATGGGTGATGAGGAAGAAGAGATTGAGTGGGTGAAGTGGTGGAGGTATCGGTAGTGGTGGAGGTTGTCGAGGTGATGATGGAGGAGGTTGGGTTTCTGCAAATGGTCGAGTGTGTGAAGGAAAAAGGGTAGACGAACTGTGGTGTGAGGCGGACTCTTCAAATATTGATGTCTCGGGTGGAGGTGCCATTGGATGCATCTTCTTGATTCGATCCAACGGCTCAGGACGGAGGCGGGTTTGGATTTGGGTATGGGATTGGATATGGGTATCTCACGCCCATATAGTTTTAAACAGGTTGTAAACGACGCGCGTGCGGGTTTCAACTTCTCTTCCGCAGTCGCTAGTCTCCAATTCTCTGCTCTTTTGGCTCCGCAACTCATCTAAGCTTTATTTAGTACCTAAAAACACAAAATTAATTAGAACAAATATTTATTCTTGAAAACAAAGAAAATACAGAATCTGGGATAATATATGATTTTAAAGCGCAAAAGATGAGTTTAAATGGCAATAAAAAGGTGTAGAAATATGCACTTTTTGGCACTCATCAAATACCCCCAAACCTGAATTTTACTTGTCCTCAAGTGAAACAGAAATTAAGGAATCCTAACTATACCACTGTCGATGGTCTCTCGAATGCATTTAGTGTATGCACTAAGCCTTTAAACCCCTAGGTGTCCCTAGTGGACGAGTTGTAGTCTCGTGAGGGCCTATCAGAGATGTACCCACAAAACCCTCTCCAACTTCTGCGCATAAAAGAGTCCCAAGCATCCAAAGAGCTATGAGGACATAGAGTTTCTGCATGCTAGTAACACGAAGTTAGAACTACCAAAGAACGCATTCTCATCCTTAAGAGTTGAGCGAGAAATAACCATACCATATGAAAGAATTCGGGTTCGAGAATAATCACAAGCCTCGACTTCTGCCTCACCAATAGGGTTTTATGATAATTGCACTCAAAAAGACCGCATTTTTAGTCTCTCATGTGTGCAGACATGAATAAAGATAGAAATCCTGCACACGTTGATGGTGGGAAGGAGAACCTTCCGAAATAATTTCTGGGGACTCCATAGAATTGTGGACAAAAAGAATCTTTTTCTGATGATCTCTAAGAAAGGAAATCAATCATTATCAAGGATGGGATTACTCACTTACCTTCACATCCGATCGACAATCAACACCACTCTCACAGCATCCATAGAAATGTCTTCAATCTTCGGTCTTCGACTGTTGATGGTGAATTTCTTGAACTTCTTAGAAACTTGACAATTTGTAACTTTTCTCCTCAATTTCCTTATTGCTTGGAATTTTCTTCTTGAATTATTCTTCTTTACCATGGTGGTATCAAAACTAAACGAAGAAAATAAACTACAATTTTTTTTTTTTGATTTTGATTTTATTTTCTTTTTGATTTTTTTGATTTTTTTTTTTTGATTTTTAACAATAATATGAAAATAACAACAAAAACAATGAAACTACTAACTCCATGGATGAAGGACTTTATCACTCAATTCTTCACAACTTGAATTGTCTTGATTTCATAAACTTCACTAATTCTCATCTTATTTTCTTTTCTTTGCTCTTGTAAAATACCTCTTCAAATGTGTATAGTATTCTGCTCTTTGTACTTTATTGTTGCATGTAAACCTTGGACTAATTTTTGATGTTGTTCTGCTCGTTGATGATGTGTTTCTATGGATCTTTTGATGTTGTTGAGAGAGAGAGAGTGATGCTAATTTCTCATTG
Source organism: Papaver bracteatum (assembly GCA_023529315.1). NCBI lineage: Eukaryota > Viridiplantae > Streptophyta > Magnoliopsida > Ranunculales > Papaveraceae > Papaver > Papaver bracteatum. The sequence continues at coordinate 2,128,152 of JAJJWX010001467.1, forward strand.
AACTACAAGAAGGAGTTTTCATCTTTAGACGTCATCCTCATGATTGACAAAATTAGCACTCAAGAGATCAAAAATAGTGCTGAAAGTGGTGCGAAGTTGGGTAGCTCACCATTCTACCCGGAATTGACGTACGGTGACACACACTCTAAATTATTTTTTTAGAAAGTCACAAATTGAAGGTCGGTGCCTCGCTTGATGTAAAAATGGGTAGTCTCCACTATGGGTGATCACAATTCTACCACTGAATATCTTTGCAGCACCTAATTCGCCCTCCAGCATGGCTAAATCCAACTTTAACTCTCTAATAACCTAAGAAACCCGGTTGTGTTCTCCAGTACTTCCAAGTTCAGCTATTTCGGTCAGACTCTCTATGTAAACATATCTAGAAGCATACTAGTGACTCTAAGATCTCTAAAAGTTGGAGGTTTTATGCAAATATTTGCAAAAGATTTTTGAATTTTTTTTTTTTGATTTTTGATTTTTGATTTTTTTGATTTTTTAATAAAAGATTAAAAACTCTATATGCAAAACACACCCCCAAACCTAAATCTAACATTGTCCTCAATGTTTCAAAAGGTGATAATAACACATATCAAGAGAACAAGGCAGAGCAGATTTAAAGGAAAGAGATTACCAGATGCAAAAAGGGGTGGTGCTAACCATAGAAGGATGAATGCTTTGAAAGAAAACAATAAGAGTGATAAGACAAAAATTTGGTTAGCACATTATATACAACTTAACCGGTTCATGAAACAAGATTTAACAATATCTACTGGATTATATACAAAAATTCACCATACACTAGCAATCTAAAGAGTTGAGGATCAACCCAAAAGAAGATATGAAGAAACATCAACATCCTTACACAATTATAACAGGACAGCAATGCAAGTAAGGATGCATGTGTGAAAGAGTTACCCCCAAACCAGAAGTAGGCAACCAAAGCAGTTTTTAGCACAAAATCTTGCAATTTCAGAGGCATGTCATGTACAAGATCAAGCTCAAAATGGACACTCTTAGAAACAAGTATAGAAATGTATTCTAACTGTGGCTCATAAAAGTTATTGTATTTTGCAGCAAAATAGTCCAAGAGGACTTGGGAAGCACACAGTTCTAACCCAAAACTTGGAGTTGTCCACAAAATGGGTTTGACTACCTCTCGACTGACACCATGTTGTGACTGAAGCAGAGAATCATATCTTTCTAAGTTATCTGTATTATCACATGATTCAGTTCTCCCTAAGTCAGAAACAAGTACTACATCATGCTCATAAAACATTTCAGTAAGCCCCAGTTCACAATCATCACCTACAACTTCAGTTTCATGCATAGGAATATCACAAGGAACTTCACAATGTGACTTAGGCAGGGAGTTAGACACATCAAAGTTATTTTCATGCATAAGAACATTAGTGTCAACAGAAAATTCAACCTTACCGAAGTCACACCCAAGTTGTGTGTTGTGCTCTGCTTCACATGACAACTGCACATGCCCTAAATTAGTACCAAAGTTCTCTGGATTGCAATGAATATGAATATTAGAAGAAACATCAAAGGAAGTCTCTACACTATGGTCTGGAATTTCAGAGTCACATGACTCCGAACTTGACTCTTCAAGAAGAACTAGCTCTTCTAACATCATATCATCATCTGAGTAATATGCATACTCGTCCCTATTTCTAGTTGTGGTGTTCTCAGTCAACTCATGTTCCTCTAGATGAAGTGCATATTTAATATTAGTATGCACCTCATTTGAGTTATTATTAGTATCATTGTAACAGGGATTTATATTGCAAGTCTGCGGGGTAGGGATGGCCAGCAACATGATGTGTTCTAGACTGCCTAAAGTCATGCAAAACAGGGCAGTTCTCTATAAGATGGCCTAAACTACCACACAAGGTACAAATATGTATTTCAGTTTGGGTACATGAGTTAAGGACAAAAGCATTTTCATTTGTACCAATTTCTAGATGGTGATTACCCATATCAAAAGACATTGTTCTAGCTTCCCTAATGGATTCCCATCGATGGTTTTTCTCTGCAAGTTCAGCTAACAATGACCATGCATCATTCACATTCTTATCAATAAATTCACCATTACACATCGAATCAACCATGTATCGATAATTAGAGTCTAGTCCCTCATAGAGGATGATGACCAGTCTCCACTTCTCAAATCCATGGTGAGGGCATTCACTAAAAAAATCATGAAACCGTTCAAAATAATGAAAAAGAGTCTCCCCATCTAACTGGACAAAACAGTTAATATTTTGACGAATAGAAATTGTTCTATGATGTGGAAAAAATTCTCTGGAAAATTGACTTGTAAGTTGGTTCCAGGTGGTGATTGACTGTGATCTCAAACCATAAAACCATGTTTTGTCCCTTTCCCTTAAAGAAAATGTAAACAAACGCAATTTCAGAGAGTCTTCGGACATATGGTCAGGTTGCATAGTCCGGCAAATTTGTTCAAACTCTCTTACATGATTGTAGGGGTTCTCAAAGTCGAACCCTCGAAATATAGGAAGTATTTGTATCATGCTTGCATTTATTTCAAAAAGGTTATTTGTCTGAGGTAAGAAAATACATGATGACAGACTCAATCTGTTGGGATACATGTACTCCTGGAGAGTACGGGGACAGTTTATGATATCACTCATGGTCTCAACCAGGACAAGATGTCAACAACTGGAGATGGGATTCCAGATGGGCATTCTTGATGAAGACTATCTAAACAAACATTTTTTTATTTATTTTTTTAAAATGAACAGTGACTTTATAAAAAAAATTGAAAAATTAAATGTCCGATTCAACTCGGTAAATCGCTGAGTTAGGATTGACTCAGCGATTCGAATGAGTCAACTCAGCTCGGACCGATTCAGATCGGTCCAACTCAGCATACAATTCACTCACTCAGCTGGCTTACCCAGAATTCGCCCAGCTTACTCACTCTCAGTCAGAGTCAACTGAGACAGTTGATATCAACTAAAAACTTGAAATGTTTAGCCCAAAATCGAGAGATTGAGTTGCTGTCAACTGAGGCAGTTGACCTCAACAATTCTCAACCAAATCTAGCCAATTTCGCTCAAAATCTCACACAAAAACACAGCAAACTCAAAGCAAAGTCAGATTTTCAAATTTTTCACTCAGCAAACTCTCAGTGAACTAACAACTTAACTGAGTCTTCACAGAGTTCAGCAAAAACTCAAATTTCAGAGATTGATAACAAAGTTGCAGGGCACTAACAAGGTTGATTGAATCAGAGCATGCAAGATTCAAGTGACAACAAAAATTGTAGGGCAAATCTTAATCAGGTTGACAACACAGTTTACACAATATGTCAGCTGGAAGATTTCAGTTGGTGGTGATCTAGCCTAGTTGCAGGGCAGTTTAAGCAAGCCTAGTATGAGGGCAGTTTAAGCATTCATTGCAGGTGAAGATACTAACCTGAAAAGATGTTCAGCCAACTTGGATGTGCTGCTGCAACTATGCTCAGCTGAGTTGTTCTGCTGTTCAGCTACTTTGGCTGATGCTTTGGCTATAGCTTGACACCTGCTACTCAACATAATATGTTAGAGCTTGAAATTACAAAGGGAGAGAAAGCACACAGAGTATGAACTACTGGTTTATTCAACAAAGAAAACTCGAATACTTTGGATTGAAAAGGGAGTTTGGATTGATGGGATTGAAAATTTGGATTATCTGGGGTTTGGTGATGCTCAAAATCCAACCACCAAAGAAAGGGTAGAGTCTTAGCAGTTACAAACAATCTACACAGTTAAACTGAGCAAACTGCAAAAAGGCTAGCAAAGGCAGGTAACAAAGCAAGTTAAACAATTTATGAAAATGCAAATATGATATGCAAGATGCAATGCAGGACATATGAAAATAAAACTAAAAAATTAAAGTTACAACTGCTGCTAAAGTGCAAAGGCAAACTAGAAGAGTAAAAAGGTGATAAAACTCAGCAAAATGCAGAGCAAAAACAGGTGAACTCAACAAACTTGCTGAGAAAAAAGATGGAAAAACAAAGATGTTAGCAAATGGAAAAATAGGATGATTACAAGCAAAAATATGTAAAAGTAAGATGATGTATGCAAGATGAGACTAAAAATTCAGAAAAATTCAAACCAAAAGCTCAGTTGCACAACCAAGTCCCCGGCAACGGCGCCAAAAACTTGGTAGGCTTTTAAAGATATTTATATTTTATGCCCACAGTGATACTACAAGTCCACAGTGTCATGTTATAGTGTGTGTGCAAATACAGGTCGATCCACAGAGACTTGTGGTGCAAAGCTTAAGCTAAGGCTAACTTATCTGATTCTCTAGCAAGAGTGTAACCAAAAGCTTGTTTGCCAATATGGCCAGAGATTGTGCAAGTAACAGATAAATGTAAAAGTAAAGAACGCAATATAGAAGGTTTTGCTAGGGTGATTGATTCCACCTGATCAACCTATACTAAAGCTTTACAAAGTCAGTTATGCTCTTACTTTTTCCTGAGAAACTACCATGACAAGTTTATCAGTTAATGCTCCTAATTCACTCCTAGTATGGGCTGTTTGATTAAGGTACAACCCATCACAAGATCATTTGGTTCATTAACTAAACACCCATTCTACGTCAGTTGGAGAACAGTTCTCTAATTGATGATTTGCCACCTAGTTTTCCTAATTCATTCCTAGTATGGACTGTCTAATTATAGTACAATCCATCACAAACTTCTTAGTGAACTAGCTAATCATCATTCATACAAATTATCAGCAAAATAAAAGAATAAACAAGAAATTGCATAACTTTAGATAGAATTACAAGCTTCATCTTCTACCCTAGCATTCAAAGTTTAGAACATGTTGAAATTAAGAACAACAGAAAGTGAAACTATAAGTGAAGCACCGGTAATCCCGGGCATAGCTTTCAATTACAATTACCTCTCAATTTATACCAAATTCTTCCCAATTTCTCAACCCTAATTTCAATCAATTACAAATAGAAAATTAGGGATTTTTGTTGCTTTTGAGAACTCACCACGTTGTTGATCATTCTTCACCCACGCCTCTGCTCACTTTTCATCCCATGTTGCTGCTGCTCTTTCCTTCATCCACTAGATGTTGTCGAGTTGTTGAGAGATCGAGAAATCACGCCTAGCTTTTCCCACGCCTGCAGTTGAAGGAGCTAACACCTAGGGTTTATCTGAATTGAATAAGGGAGAAAGTAGACAAGGGTATGGGTGATGAGGAAGAAGAGATTGAGTGGGTGAAGTGGTGGAGGTATCGTAGTGGTGGAGGTTGTCGAGGTGATGATGGAGGAGGTTGGGTTTCTGCAAATGGTCGAGTGTGTGAAGGAAAAAGGGTAGACGAACTGTGGTGTGAGGCGGACTCTTCAAATATTGATGTCTCGGGTGGAGGTGCCATTGGATGCATCTTCTTGATTCGATCCAACGGCTCAGGACGGAGGCGGGTTTGGATTCGGGTATGGGATTGGATATGGGTATCTCACGCCCATATAGTTTTAAACAGGTTGTAAACGACGCGCGCGCGGGTTTCAACTTCTCTTCCGTAGTCGCTAGTCTCCAATTCTCTGCTCTTTTGGCTCCGCAATTCATCTAAGCTTTATTTAGTACCTAAAAACACAAAATTAATTAGAACAAATATTTATTCTTGAAAACAAAGAAAATACAGAATCTGGGATAATATATGATTTTAAAGCGCAAAAGATGAGTTTAAATGGCAATAAAAAGGTGTAGAAATATGCACTTTTTGGCACTCATCAAATACCCCCAAACCTGAATTTTACTTGTCCTCAAGTGAAACAGAAATTAAGGAATCCTAACTATACCACTGTCGATGGTCTCTCGAATGCATTTAGTGTATGCACTAAGCCTTTAAACCCCTAGGTGTCCCTAGTGGACGAGTTGTAGTCTCGTGAGGGCCTATCAGAGATGTACCCACAAAACCCTCTCCAACTTCACAAGCATAAAGAGTCCCAAGCATCCAAAGAGCTATGAGGACATAGAGTTTTTGCATGCTAGTAACACGAAGTTAGAACTACCAAAGAACGCATTCTCATCCTTAAGAGTTGAGCGAGAAATAACCATACCATATGAAAGAATTAGGGTTCGAGAATAATCACAAGCCTCGACTTCTGCCTCACCAATAGGGTTTTATGATAATTGCACTCAAAAAGACCGCATTTTTAGTCTCTCATGTGTGCAGACATGAATAAAGAGAGAAATCCTGCACACGTTGATGGTGGGAAGGAGAACCTTCCGAAATAATTTCTGGGGACTCCATAGAATTGTGGACAAAAAGAATCTTTTTCTGATGATCTCTAAGAAAGGAAATCAACCATTAGCAAGGATGGGATTACTCACTTACCTTCACATCCGATCGACAATCAACACCACTCTCACAGAATCCATAGAAATGTCTTCAATCTTCGGTCTTCGGTCTTCAACTGTTGATGGTGAATTTCTTGAACTTCTTAGAAACTTGACAATTTGTAACTTTTCTCCTCAATTTCCTTATTGCTTGGAATTTTCTTCTTGAATTATTCTTCTTTACCATGGTGGTATCAAAACTAAACTAAGAAAATAAACTACAATTTTTTTTTTGATTTTGATTTTATTTTCTTTTTGATTTTTTTTTTTTTTTGATTTTTAACAATAATATGAAAATAACAACAAAAACAATGAAACTACTAACTCCATGGATGAAGGACTTTATCACTCAATTCTTCACAACTTGAATTGTCTTGATTTCATAAACTTCACTAATTCTCATCTTATTTTCTTTTCTTTGCTCTTGTAAAATACCTCTTCAAATGTGTATAGTATTCTGCTCTTGTACTTTATTGTTGCATGTAAACCTTGGACTAATTTTTGATGTTGTTCTGCTCGTTGATGATGTGTTTCTATGGATCTTTTGATGTTGTTGAGAGAGAGAGAGAGTGATGCTAATTTCTCATTGAACTACAAGAAGGAGTTTTCATCTTTAGACGTCATCCTCATGATTGACAAAATTAGCACTCAAGAGATCAAAAATAGTGCTGAAAGTGGTGCGAAGTTGGGTAGCTCACCATTCTACCCGGAATTGACGTACGGTGACACACACTCTAAATTATTTTTTTTAGAAAGTCACAAATTGAAGGTTGGTGCCTCGCTTGATGTAAAAATGGGTAGTCTCCACTATGGGTGATCACAATTCTACTACTGAATATCTTTGCAGCACCTAATTCTCCCTCCGACATGGCTAAATCCAACTTTAACGCTCTAATAACCTAAGAAACCCGGTTGTGTTCTCCAGTACTTCCAAGTTCAGCTATTTCGGTCAGACTCTCTATGTAAACATATCTAGAAGCATACTAGTGACTCTAAGATCTCTAAAAGTTGGAGGTTTTATGCAAATATTTGCAAAAGATTTTTGAATTTTTTTTTTTTTTTTTTTTGAATTTTGATTTTTTTGATTTTTTAATAAAAGATTAAAAACTCTATATGCAAAACACACCCCCAAACCTAAATCTAACATTGTCCTCAATGTTTCAAAAGGTGATAATAACACATATCAAGAGAACAAGGCAGAGCAGATTTAAAGGAAAGAGATTACCAGATGCAAAAAGGGGTGGTGCTAACCATAGAAGGATGAATGCTTTGAAAGAAAACAATAAGAGTGATAAGACAAAAATTTGGTTAGCACATTATATACAACTTAACCGGTTCATGAAACAAGATTTAACAATATCTACTGGATTATATACAAAAATTCACCATACACTAGCAATCTAAAGAGTTGAGGATCAACCCAAAAGAAGATATGCAGAAACATCAACATCCTTACACAATTATAACAGGACAACAATGCAAGTAAGGATGCATGTGTGAAAGAGTTACCCCCAAACCAGAAGTAGGCAACCAAAGCAGTTTTTAGCACAAAATCTTGCAATTTCAGAGGCATGTCATGTACAAGATCAAGCTCAAAATGGACACTCTTAGAAACAAGTATAGAAATGTATTCTAACTGTGGCTCATAAAAGTTATTGTATTTTGCAGCAAAATAGTCCAAGAGGACTTGGGAAGCACACAGTTCTAACCCAAAACTTGGAGTTGTCCACAAAATGGGTTTGACTACCTCTCGACTGACACCATGTTGTGACTGAAGCAGAGAATCATATCTTTCTAAGTTATCTGTATTATCACATGATTCAGTTCTCCCTAAGTCAGAAACAAGTACTACATCATGCTCATAAAACATTTCAGTAAGCCCCAGTTCACAATCATCACCTACAACTTCAGTTTCATGCATAGGAATATCACAAGGAACTTCACAATGTGACTTAGGCAGGGAGTTAGACACATCAAAGTTATTTTCATGCATAAGAACATTAGTGTCAACAGAAAATTCAACCTTACCGAAGTCACACCCAAGTTGTGTGTTGTGCTCTGCTTCACATGACAACTGCACATGCCCTAAATTAGTACCAAAGTTCTCTGGATTGCAATGAATATGAATATTAGAAGAAACATCAAAGGAAGTCTCTACACTATGGTCTGGAATTTCAGAGTCACATGACTCCGAACTTGACTCTTCAAGAAGAACTAGCTCTTCTAACATCATATCATCATCTGAGTAATATGCATACTCGTCCCTATTTCTAGTTGTGGTGTTCTCAGTCAACTCATGTTCCTCTAGATGAAGTGCATATTTAATATTAGTATGCACCTCATTTGAGTTATTATTAGTATCATTGTAACAGGGATTTATATTGCAAGTCTGCGGGTAGGGATGGCCAGCAACATGATGTGTTCTAGACTGCCTAAAGTCATGCAAAACAGGGCAGTTCTCTATAAGATGGCCTAAACTACCACACAAGGTACAAATATGTATTTCAGTTTGGGTACATGAGTTAAGGACAAAAGCATTTTCATTTGTACCAATTTCTAGATGGTGATTACCCATATCAAAAGACATTGTTCTAGCTTCCCTAATGGATTCCCATCGATGGTTTTTCTCTGCAAGTTCAGCTAACAATGACCATGCATCATTCACATTCTTATCAATAAATTCACCATTACACATCGAATCAACCATGTATCGATAATTAGAGTCTAGTCCCTCATAGAGGATGATGACCAGTCTCCACTTCTCAAATCCATGGTGAGGGCATTCACTTAAAAAATCATGAAACCGTTCAAAATAATGAAAAAGAGTCTCCCCATCTAACTGGACAAAACAGTTAATATTTTGACGAATAGAAATTGTTCTATGATGTGGAAAAAATTCTCTGGAAAATTGACTTGTAAGTTGGTTCCAGGTGGTGATTGACTGTGATCTCAAACCATAAAACCATGTTTTGTCCCTTTCCCTTAAAGAAAATGTAAACAAACGCAATTTCAGAGAGTCTTCGGACATATGGTCAGGTTGCATAGTCCGGCAAATTTGTTCAAACTCTCTTACATGATTGTAGGGGTTCTCAAAGTCGAACCCTCGAAATATAGGAAGTATTTGTATCATGCTTGCATTTATTTCAAAAAGGTTATTTGTCTGAGGTAAGAAAATACATGATGACAGACTCAATCTGTTGGGATACATGTACTCCTGGAGAGTACGGGGACAGTTTATGATATCACTCATGGTCTCAACCAGGACAAGATGTCAACAACTGGAGATGGGATTCCAGATGGGCATTCTTGATGAAGACTATCTAAACAAACATTTTTTTATTTATTTTTTTAAAATGAACAGTGACTTTATAAAAAAAATTGAAAAATTAAATGACCGATTCAACTCGGTAAATCGCTGAGTTAGGATTGACTCAGCGATTCGAACGAGTCAACTCAGCTCGGACCGATTCAGATCGGTCCAACTCAGCATACAGTTCACTCACTCAGCTGGCTTACTTAGAATTCTCCCAGCTTACTCACTCTCAGTCAGAGTCAACTGAGACAGTTGATATCAACTAAAAACTTGAAATGTTTAGCCCAAAACTGAGAGATTGAGTTGTTGTCAACTGAGGCAGTTGACCTCAACAATTCTCAACCAAATCTAGCCAATTTCGCTCAAAATCTCACACAAAAACACAGCAAACTCAAAGCAAAGTCAGATTTTCAAATTTTTCACTCAGCAAACTCTCAGTGAACTAACAACTTAACTGAGTCTTCACAGAGTTCAGCAAAAACTCAAATTTCAGAGATTGATAACAAAGTTGCAGGGCACTAACAAGGTTGATTGAATCAGAGCATGCAAGATTCAAGTGACAACAAAAATTGTAGGGCAAATCTTAATCAGGTTGACAGCACAGTTTACACAATATGTCAGCAGGCAGATTTCAGTTGGTGGTGATCTAGCCTAGTTGCAGGGCAGTTTAAGCAAGCCTAGTATGAGGGCAGTTTAAGCATTCATTGCAGGTGAAGATACTAACCTGAAAAGTTGTTCAGCCAACTTGGATGTGCTGCTGCAACTATGCTCAACTGAGTTGTTCTGTTGTTCAGCTACTTTGGTTGATGCTTTGGCTATAGCTTGACACCTGCTACTCAACATAATATGTTAGAGCTTGAAATTACAAAGGGAGAGAAAGCACACAGAGTATGAACTACTGGTTTACTCAACAAAGAAAACTCGAATACTTTGGATTGAAAAGGGAGTTTGGATTGATGGGATTGAAAATTTGGATTATCTGGGGTTTGGTGATGCTCAAAATCCAACCACCAAAGCAAGGGTAGAGTCTTAGCAGTTACAAACAATCTACACAGTTAAACTGAGCAAACTGCAAAAAGGCTAGCAAAGGCAGGTAACAAAGCAAGTTAAACAATTTATGAAAATGCAAATATGATATGCAAGATGCAATGCAGGACAGATGAAAATAAAACTAAAAAATTAAAGTTACAACTGCTGCTAAAGTGCAAAGGCAAACTAGCAGAGTAAAAAGGTGATAAAACTCAGCAAAATGCAGAGCAAAAACAGGTGAACTCAACAAACTTATTGAGCAAAAAGATGGAAAAACAAAGATGTTAGCAAATGGAAAAATAGGATGATTACAAGCAAAAATATGTAAAAGTAAGATGATGTATGCAAGATGAGACTAAAAATTCAGAAAAATTCAAACCAAAAGCTCAGTTGCACAACCAAGTCCCCGGCAACGGCGCCAAAAACTTGGTAGGCTTTTAAAGATGTTTATATTTTATGCCCACAGTGATACTACAAGTCCACAGTGTCATGTTGTAGTGTGTGTGCAAATACAGGTCGATCCACAGAGACTTGTGGTGCAAAGCTTAAGCTAAGGCTAACTTATCTGATTCTCTAGCAAGAGTGTAACCAAAAGCTTGTTTGCCAATATGGACAGAGATTGTGCAAGTAACAGATAAATGTAAAAGTAAAGAAAGCAATATAGAAGGTTTTGCTAGGGTGATTGATTCCACCTGATCAACCTATACTAAAGCTTTACAAAGTCAGTTATGCTCTTACTTTTTCCTGAGAAACTACCATGACAAGTTTATCAGTTAATGCTCCTAATTCACTCCTAGTATGGGCTGTCTGATTAAGGTACAACCCATCACAAGATCATTTGGTTCATTAACTAAACACCCATTCTACGTCAGTTGGAGAACAGTTCTCTAATTGATGATTTGCCACCTAGTTTTCCTAATTCATTCCTAGTATGGACTGTCTAATTATAGTACAATCCATCACAAACTTCTTAGTGAACTAGATAATCATCATTCATACAAATTATCAGCAAAATAAAAGAATAAACAAGAAATTGCATAACTTTAGATAGAATTACAAGCTTCATCTTCTACCCTAGCATTCAAAGTTTAGAACATGTTGAAATTAAGAACAACAGAAAGTGAAACTATAAGTGAAGCACCGGTAAGCCCGGGCATAGATTTCAATTACAATTGCATCTCAATTTATACCAAATTCTTCCCAATTTCTCAACCCTAATTTCAATCAATTACAAATAGAAAATTAGGGATTTTTGTTGCTTTTTAGAACTCACCACGTTGTTGATCATTCTTCACCCACGCCTCTGCTCACTTTTTATCCCACGCTGTTGCTTCTATTTCCTTCATCCCCTAGATGATGTCGAGTTGTTGAGAGATCGAGAAATCACGCCTAGCTTTTCCCACGCCTGCATTTGAAGGAGCTAATACCTAGGGTTTATCTAAATTGAATAAGGGAGAAAGTAGACAAGGGTATGGGTGATGAGGAAGAAGATATTGAGTGGGTGAAGTGGTGGAGGTATCGGTAGTGGTGGAGGTTGTCGGGTTGATGATGGAGGAGGTTGGGTTTCTGCAAATGGTCGAGTGTGTGAAGGAAAAAGGGTATACGAACTGTGGTGTGAGGCGGACTCTTCAAATATTGATGTCTCGGGTGGAGGTGCCATTGGATGCATCTTCTTGATTCTATCCAACGGCTCAGGACAGAGGCGGGTTTGGATTCGGGTATGGGCTTGGATATGGGTATCTCACGCCCATATAGTTGTAAACAGGTTGTAAACGACGCGCGCGCGGGTTTTAACTTCTCTTCCGCAGTCGCTAGTCTCTAATTCTCTGCTCTTTTGGCTCCGCAATTCATCTAACCTTTATTTAGTACCTAAAAACACAAAATTAATTAGAACAAATATTTATTCATGAAAACAAAGAAAATACAGAATCTGGGATAATATATGATTTTAAAGCGCAAAAGATGAGTTTAAATGCTAATAAAAAGGTGTAGAAATATGCACTTTTTGGCACTCATCAAGGAGATAACAACGGGACTTAGTGCTGGTGGGAATATTGATGGTATGAATTTTTCCAAGCAAAGCAAAGACGTGATGGAAGAGGCGGTCTATGGTGCTGACATGGTTTTCGTTCCTTTAAGATAGTCATGCATTCTTATCCTATGATTTGATTTTATAAGATAACATACTGCAGTCATTGTGAAATCATTAGTGAGCCTATTTAAAGTGCATAAACTTCGAGTTAATATCCTCTGGCATTAACACGAAAATTATGTAGAAACTATCTCAAACAAGACCTATGAGTCCGCAATCAAATACAATGTATCCATCTATATTTATAAGTTATGAGTAATAAGTTGATTAAGTGTTTTCGCTGATCAAAATGTAAGAAAGAGTTTCGCTTGATTGGGATTTTTAATTTCGTTTCACAAGTGAGATGAGTGAAACCACCCATACTTGCTAGAGTTAAGTAAAAGTTAGTATATTTCTATCGCATTGTATGTGTTCTTTAAGCATAATCATTTCACAGGTCTATTTACGCGAAGTTTGAAACTCCAACCGAAACGATGAAAAAGGTTTGTATTTCTAAGTTTGTAGTTGCAGGAAATCCTACAACTACACCCTCAGTAGAATTTGTGAAACTTTAAGAAGTTCTTGATGAAAAAGACAATCTTGATTAATTCTTTCAATTGATTACAAATAAATATGTTAATGGAGATTAGAATAGTTACAACTTTCTCTATTCTCTCTCCTAAGACTTGTTCTAACACTCACCAAAAGAACTTGTTCAATTCTACATTTGAGCTACTATATATGGTGAAATCTGTATATCTACATACATCCTTGCGAAACATCGTAACCTTTGATTGTGAATTTATTCTATATTCGCAAACCCTTCATAATTTTCCCGGGCCTCTTCTATTATCGCATTATTTTGCAACACTTCTCTCTTGTATTTGTTACTGTGTTCGTAACCTTACATCTTGCGATATTCTGTTCCTACATTTTGCCTCTTCTCATGTCATTTCTGCGAAGAAGCAATGATCGTGAGAATATGACCGTTACTTATTCTTTTCGGAATTCGAACACGTCTTTTGTAACCCTCTTTTCCTAATTTCCCTTATAAATACTCCTTTTATTCCCTTCCTTGTCCTTTTTACCTTCCCTTTTTACTTCTGCAACTTCATCTTCTTCTCACATTTCATCCTCGGTTATTGCCTCCTCTCCCTGTTAATTCCATCATGAGCTCTCCGAGGTAATTTTCTTTTATCTCTTGCATCTTTTACTTGTTTATCTCTTTTATTTTTATTTAATTCACTATTTAATTTTGATTTCTTTTAGCAAAATTACTTCTCAAATGAAATCTCCAACTAAAAGCTCCAATCCTAGCCCTCGAAGAAGAAGATCCGAGAATCAAAAGGTAGTTAAAATACTGTGTCTTCTTTCTGAAACAATATATTGTTGCCTCAGTTTTTAATCTACATTTTGATTCGTAGGTCGGTGAAGAATCCAACCCTACTAAGAAATCTCGTAATATCAAATCTAAGCCATCAATTTCAATCAGTGATTTCCTTCCTGTGATGGATAAAGAGTTTCCCTCTCCCCCTCGTGAAAGCACTTCTTCGCAAACTCCTTCCTCTACTCCATTACCAAGTTTTCAGTCTCCCACCCCTGTCAATTTATCAACACTTCTTCAAGATCAACCTTCGCAAGTTACCTTCTCAACCCCTTCTCGTGAAAAACCTATTTTAGCTCCCAATCCTTTGAATTCCGTTGCTCCAAGCAATTTACAACTTGCTCTTATTGTATACACTCTGAACTCCTCTTCCTTTTTTGCTTCTTTCGCAAGTTTTCTACGAAATTGTTTCTTTATTGCTCTCCCTCCACATTGTTTTACTTCAATTTGGTAAAAAAACTTTGCATTATCAAGATCCCCTTTTATTTATTGTATTCCACTTGGTGTGGGAAACTTAATTGATTGATGTAATTTCGAAGCAACAGCTTTAATCGCATGAATCCATGGTCTTCCCATCAGCATATTATATGGATATTCCATATCTACCACACATAAAACTATGTGTGTTTCGATTTCTCCCAGTGGTACTCGTAATATTATTTCCCCTTTGGATTTTGTTGTAGATTTTCCCAATCCATGGGTAAGGCATTCTGAATTTGTGATCTCTTCATCTTTAATCCCCATTCCCTTAAGTGCATGATAGAATATAATATCAACAGAACTCCCTGTATCAACCAAAACTCGGTTTAATTTCCATCTTTCTATAGATTTTGTAGCTTTCTTTTCTTCTCGCATAATCGGAATTGTGACTACTAATGGTGAAGTGTGGTTTAAGTCTTCATTTGGAATTTCTGCTACTGAAAATGTGATTTTCTGCTTTTCCCATTCTTTCAAAGTCGTGATTTTCTCCACTTCCATGATCTTTCTTCCTCTACAATCTCATTTGTGTATCCTTCCCCTCATGTTGTTATGAAATTCATCAATCATTATCTGTGTGATCATATTACATTCTTTTCTTTTGCAATCTTCATCTACTATCTCCATTTGATCTCCAAATTTCCACATCTCCTTCAAATTTCTGCTATAACAATCTTCAGTCCCTGTTTCTAGCGCCAATTATGTAGTTGCAGGAAATCCTACAACTAAACCCTCAGTAGAATTTGTGAAACTTTAAGAAGTTATTGATGAAAAAGACAATCTTGATTAATTCTTTCAATTGATTACAAAGAAATATGTTAATGGAGATTAGAATAGTTACAACTTTCTCTATTATCTCTCCTAAGACTTGTTCTAACACTCACCAAAAGAACCTGTTCAATTCTACATTTGAGCTACTATATATAGTGAAATCTGTATAGCTACATACATCCTTGCGAAACATCGTAACCTTTGATTGTGAATTTATTCTATATTCGCAAACCCTTCATACTTTTCCCGGGCCTCTTCTATTATCGCATTATTTTGCAACACTTCTCTCTTGTATTTTTTACTGTGTTCGTAACTTTACATCTTGCGATATTCTGAAACTACAAAGTTCTAACTAGAAATCTATATATACATATGATTGTGGGAAATCTTCTCAATAATATTGCAAATTTTTAGGATGTTACTCTATTCCACACGCCATCAAGGACGCATGCAGCCAAGATGTAAGTATCTGATGCATTTCACTGAAAGAAATTGCATAACAAAATAGTACTTTTTGCTTATTAAGTGTTCTTCTGAATTTTTGTAGTATTTGCACCTTCCCTCCATGAATTTTTTCATGCTTTAAGTCAACGACAAGCATTTTAGTATCGGAATTACACATAACTGCACAATGTTGTAAATTGCAGAAATGCGTTACAGCACTTTTGAGTTTTCATTGTCCCTAATTTTCAGATATTATTTCATGTAACATGTATCAAAAGAAAGAACAAATAGAGGAAGAAAAGATTTTTGTTCAATTACATTACACCCGGGTTATTTGTTAGATTAGATTTTCATCACAACAAAATTCCATACCTATGCATTTTATTCTTGCATTTATACATTGCATGCCATTAACTTCTTATAAAAGGATTAATATGCTATTCAATGCTAAATGCATCGTTTAGGAATATACATGGGTTGCCTAATAATTAAGTCTATCTAGAATTAGACTTGGGGTAATGTAGGTGTTTATAGGTGAAAATGGTTTTTGCTGATTTCGGTAATTTCGGGTGTGCGGGTGAGAAACAATTTAAACCCTAAATAATGTACTGCAAGGGAGTACTTTAGATTCGAGAGATCAATCTGTACAAATCCAGCCTAAACCAAGAAATGGTCGTTCCGAACTTGCTTCGGTCACAAAGTGGAGGAGAATGGGTTGGTTTTGGGGAGGGAAGCAAGGAAAGTGGTGAGACTAGAATAGTTGATTCTGGAAGAGTAGTTGTGTTACTACGACTTGTATCAGAAAAGTGGGAAGGCTAACAAATGGTAAGCTAGCAAGTATTTTATGAGTGTTATATATTCCTGAATGAACTTGTTGTTCTGTGGAAATAGGTAAGACCTATTTATACAAGTCGAAGTGAAACGTACTCTGGTCTCATTAAGGGGTGGATAAATGGCTAAGTAAATGGAAGGAGGTGATAACCGTTTGCATGGAATTGATGTTCCATAAAACTATTAACGTATGGAATTGATGTTCCATAAAGCCGTTAATGCATGGAATTGATGTCGAGCGTTTCACCATTAACTTCCTATATTTACTAACCACCTCACCCTTATGACAATTCCTTAAGACGGGCGTAGTTTACGCCACACACTGTAAACCGCCAAACCAATACCCAAAGAGGATCCCCCAGTTTGTGATATGTGTTTGATGTCTCGAATGTTTATGTGGAAAACATGTGGCAAGTCGTTGTTTCCTGGAAAGTCTAGCTTGGGAGACTTGGTAGCTTGGTGACCTTCGACGGTCGAGATCTTGCATCTAAAGAGGAAAGGTAATCGTTGATCGTCGCATGCTTTCGTTCGTCGATGGCCGTATAGGGAAGGCCAGCATGGTGGCGCGACTAAGCTGGCATGCCATGATGGCGCGACTAGGTTAGAATGGCATGGTTTGTCGTGTCCAAACTTAGGTTTTCGGGACAAAGGTTACCATGCATTGTCTGATAACCTTGGATGTCTGGGATTTTCTCCGGGGATTGAAGGGCAACCGTTGATTGTTGCACGCCTTCGTTTTGGTAGACACGTAAGGAAGGAAAGCATGGTGGCGCGGATAGGTTAGAATGGCATGGTTTGGCGTGGCCAAACATAGGTTTTCGGTAAAAAGGTTACCACACGTTGTCTGGTAACCTTGGATGGCTAGGATTTCCTCATGGGGTTGAAGGGAAACCGTTGATTGTTGCACGCCTTCGTTTTGGTAGCCGCGTAGGGAAGGCCATCATGGTGGCGCGTCTAGGTTGGCATGCCATTAGTATGGCATGGTTTGGCGTGGGGGGGGGGGGGGGGGGCAAGGGTTTGCTTTTAGGCGCATGGCGCGGCTAGCTTGGCTAGGTGCGGTTAGGCTTGGCATGTGGGGCCAAGGGTTTTCCATGGGCACGTGGCTAGCTTGGCTAGGTGCGGTTTGGATTGGCATGTGGGGCCAAAGGTTTGCCATGGGCTCATGGCGTGGCTAACTTGGCTAGGTGCGGTTTTGGCTTGGCATGTGGGGCCAAGGGTTTTCCATGGGCGCATGACGTGGCTAGCTTGGCTAGGTGCGGTTTGGCTTGGCATGTGGGGCCAAGGGTTTGCCATGGGTGCATGGCGTGGCTAGCTTGGCTAGGTGCGGTTTTGGCTTGGCATGTGGGGCCAAGGGTTTTCCATGGGCGCATGGCGTGGCTAGCTTGGCTAGGTGCGGTATTGGCTTGGCATGTGGGGCCAAGGGTTTAGCGTGATCTTAGCTAGGTTCGTGGCCAAGCTAGGTTTTTGGGCTAAAGGTCGTTTGGTAACCTTGGACGGCCAGGATTTTCTCCTGGGATTGAAGGTCAACCGTTTATTATTGCGCGTCTTCGTTTTGGTAGCCGCGTAGAGAAGGCCAGTATGGCGGCGCGGCTAAGTTGGCATATGGCCATGGCGAGGTGCGTTTGGCATGGCGCGGTAGGTGTGGATGGCATGGTTTTCCATTGGCACAGGGGTGTGGCTAGCATGGTTGGCATGCCTTGGCGTGGTTGGTGTGGCTGACATGGTTTGCCATTGTTACAAAGGTGCGGCCAGCATGGTTGGCATGCCTTGGCGTGATTGGTGTGGCTGGCATGGTTTTCCATTGGCACAGAGGTGTGGTTAGCATGGTTGGCATGCCTTGGCGCGGTTGGTGTGGCTGGCATGGTTTGCCATTGGCACAGAGGTGCGGTTAGCATGATTGGCATGCCTTGGCGCGGTTGGTGTGGCTGGCATGGTTTTCCATTGGCACAGAGGTGCGAATTAGGATTTGGCTTGTCGTAACCCTAATTGGTATTAAAAATATACCATGATAATTATTCACAGACACATTAAAGGTTTCAATAAATGCGCCTAGTAAAAGATTATTACTTAAATGTCGTGACGTCATTGTCTGACTAGAGTTTAAGGTTTTACGATTTTAACCCTAAGATAAAAACCACCATCAACAGTAGGTCTTGATAAAGTTTCAGGTGTCTTATAGATAGAAGATGTCGCTTCATTTTTTGGCATGACGACAGTTTAGGTTTTGGCATAGATGGGATTTCAATTTTAGGAACTTATAGGAACTTAGTCGGTAAAAATAGGTGGTAAATCTCAGAGTGGTTACTGCCGTAACTAATGATTTACGTTATTATATGATTGTTATTATGAAAGAATCATTCAAACTCAAAAAGAATATGTATCTTATGTCACGCTATTTGCTAATACAAATACTAATGAATTGCAGTTTACAAACGAAATAATGTCCTCATCGAAGGAAAAGAAAACACGTAGGTCCGATACCTTTATTTTTTTATGATGCTTAAGATGATAATGACTTCGTGGAGAAGATATCTAGGGATTCTCAATCATCTAATGATGATCCCGATATCTCTAAAGTTTGTGATGCATGACGAAGTTGTGTTCTAATTCATTGCTTCTTCTTTGAGATATAAACAACATTGTTGTTTCGAATACCTGGTAAAACATTATTTTTATCGCATTAGTTTTCTTTACTTCTCGTACTACCGTTATTAATGTTTCCTCATGAATTTTAGGAGTATCGCCGTCTCCTAGTGTAATTAGAAGGATACTTTCATTCTGAACTTTTGTAAGAAGAACAAAATGAGAAAATATCCTAACTTCAAGGGGAGATATCCAAACTTCAAGAAGAGTTAACCACAGAATCCAACGCATCTACTACTCTTCGTGCGAGGAACCGTGAACTCATGGGTAATTTTTTATTCTCTTCGCATACACTTATTCCACTCCTTCGCATTTCAATTCTTCATACTAGGTTATTCCTATATAAATATCGCTATATTAAAAGAGACATGCAATTCGACGGATTCAAATTCTTTGCTGAAGATACCATCACTGAAATTGTGAACTTGAAGAGCCAAGTGGATTGTCTTACTGCCGAGCATACATATTTGAGAGATCAAATTGATAACTTGAATATTGACAATGTTGATTTGATGAGTCGAGATGACAGACTTGGTTCTCAAGTGGATCACTTCATACGTTTATTACAGAAAGTATGGACTAATCAACATGTGATTGTTGAAAAAACGGGGTATAACAACCACACCCAATAATTCGTTCGGCAATATGTATGGACTAAACTCCAATATAATTTCGAGAGAACCAACTTAAAAGTGAGCTCAAACAAGAAAAACATCAAAGAGCTTTATCTCTATTTCTCAATGCAGTCAACAAATCGAACATATAGAAATCTGTGAGCCTGATTGATATGAGAAATAAATTGAACGGTATCAAAGACCAATGCCTAAATGTCAATCAAGTTATATCCAACAATAAAGGTCGAATTTATCAACTGATTGAACTATGCACAATCTGTGATATTTCAATTATATAAACAAATATAATGCGGAAAAGAAATAATACAGACACCAGAAATTTTGTTAACGAGGAAACTGCAAATGCAGAAAAACCCCGACACCTAGAGTAGATTTGAACACCATACTGTATTATGCCGCTACAGACATTAGCCTACTACAAGTTGACTTCAGACTGGAATGTAGTTGAGCCCTAACCAAGTCTCACACCGATTAAGGTACAGTCGCGTTCCTTATGCCTCTAGAATGATCGCAGTCGTATACGTCAAAAATAATTCACTTTTTTACTCAACACAATATAAATGAAGTACAAGGTTAAGAAGAGTTCGTTTCCACAGAGAGGCAATTGTTGTTATAAAATTCTAGTTTCTTAGTAACCAAAAGGGGGGGATTTCTGATTTTTGTAAAATATAAGTAAAATAAAAGCAAAGTAAATAGTTGGAAATAATCAATGAAAAAAAGATATTGGTCAGGGAATTCATCTTCAATCTTAAACAAGTACTTGCAATGATTAGAATTACAATTTAATCTCTTTTTTATCAAAAGCCTAGAATATCAAGAGAGCAAGATAATCCAATAATTTCCTAAGTTCACCAACACACACATTAGAGCTGCGTGTGCGAATTCTACCTAAAGAATAACCTAACGCCTTGCGCTAATTAAGTTCAATTCCAAGGAGCATTAAGTTTGGGAAATAGGCTAATCAATGCAATTTTCATACATTGCGCATGACAATTCGGACAATGGTCAAACTCTACATATGATTACAAGAGTGTATCACTACAAACTGAAATCATATCATGCTACTTGTATTTGGGTTATCGCTTGATAAAAAACCCTAAAATAGCTATGGAAAAGGATGCAAGTTCAATTAATTGGACACTTAACTAAACAAACATCTAAATCCTATCACAATACATCAATCATGTGATTATAAAAATAGTAGAGATATGAACGATTCAAGAGAGAAAACTAATGCATTAATCAAGCACAAGTTATAGATATAGGACTACATCCTTAACCAATAATATAAGATTTAGCTATACATATTAATGGATTTCATCATTATCAATAATCAAATAAAAAAGATGAAAAATTAAATACGAAAGCAAACCCTAGTTGCTGCTCTCCTCTAAAGCTCCAAGAAAATACATGATCCCCAAAGTTGTAAAAGTTTCCCTTTTTGTAGCTTTTTCTCCCTTCCAAAACTAGGTCTCTTCAAAGGTCCAATAGATAGAAGTCCACCAAGCCCAAGTGTGAGAAAACCCATGTAAAAATTATGCCCAAAAAGTGTCACCGGAAAACAGGGTCTATCGCAGGAAATTTGCCAGAATCCGATACCGGAAAAGTGTCTCCGGTGACCGGTCAAAGGTAGTCAACACGGAAAGTCATTGAGTTAGGTTGATGAGTCAGTCACCGAGTCAGTCAGGTGAGCTAATGAGGCTGACTGGTCTGAGTTGATCAAGCCAAGGCCATTTTGAATAGGTCAGAGCCAATGTTGCGCAAGCCTTAGCTGTGATGCGCCATTACATTGCACAATTCTGCAATCCCCATTTACTATACCAACTCAACCCATTCATACAGTGGCATCCATTGTCCCTGCAACTTCAACCAACAAACCCATGTGTCTGGAAGAAAAACCAATACCATCTGTAGCTGTAACTTCCTCAACTCCACTCCTTCCTTGACAACCCATAAGACCCATTCAATTTCGAGCCACAACAATCTCTGTAACACCTCAGCTCCATTGTATCTTCTCAATTATTTCTGTAGCAACTGCAACTTCTTATACACAGAACCAGTTGTATCCCCCACTACTGAATTGAATCATTCACTGCTTCCATAAGATATCCCCTCATTCTGTGCTTCCACCAACAACATCATAGCTTTCATTTATTTCCCTGACTCTCAATACGACCATTCTACACCTCCAGAACCTGAACTGCAGCTTTCATTATCACTACAAGCCTGCAATGCTCCCAGCACATCCATCTCAGTCACAGCTCCACCCTGATTCAAACCAACAGATCCTACTTGTTCTGTATCCCAGCTGAGCATCAAGTTCTCTACTTGGCTGCTGCACATCACCAGCTCCTTGCCTTATCGCCACACAACACCATCATCTGAATCACTTAGCAGCATACTCCAGCCCATACCAGAGCCATGGAAGCAACTCTATCTACAGCTGAATCTTATGTTCACCTGCAACTGTATCAATCCTAGCATTCATCTACCCATGCCCATTAGCTCTGTTGCCTCTGCTGCTGCATATCCACTCTTAACTCAGCCATAACTTCCTTCGGTTCATCCTTGCAGAATCCCATCTCTTCTCAGCTTTGCTCCTACAACACAACCATGACACAACCTACTCCTTGATGTGCTACCACTTCCATAATATCTATCACCTGTAAATGAGATGTATCTTCTGCTTCCACCTGAACCACAGCTCTCAGCTGCAAACCAGTACAACTGCAGCTGCAATTCCATGGCCTGCTCCATCTTCTAGTCCATTTCCATTTCAGTGGACTCAATTCCTCCATCTCTGAACTTGACAGCAACCCATTTCACCATTTGAACCACACGATCGATTCTAAACCAAACCCAGTAACTGCAATTTCTTCTGGTTCTTCATAACTTCCACCAGAGAATCAAACACTAATTTCTTCACTTATGAACACATCAACAATTCTATTTCGATATAAACTTGAACCTGAGAAACACCTATTGTCTAATTCATCTCAAAACCCCTTTCTATTCAATTTCATTATCACAAATAATTGATCGAACACCGTTTCACTCAATACCCATATGAATCTTTATCATTTTCCGACAAATTTCCTTCCAGCCATCACCCTGTAATAGAATCGACCAAACCCAATTTCTAATTCACCACCATAAGCTTAAATCGTTCACTCTCATCAACCCTAACTCCAATTACAGCAGCAAATTCATCTTCTCTTTTACCAAACCACCAACAACATACATTCAAACCCTAAAATCTATTTCACCACCAACTCCACCATTCACAGTTGTTGAATATTCAAAATGACAAAACCCATATGCAGTTTGTCTTTCTCGATCTCCATTTCCCTGTTTGAATCCATCTATGTGAACATTGACCAGCCGCCATTCCTTTTCTCTCTATTCTCGATTTTAGGTGAAGTGGGAAAAAGAAAACCAATGATAAGGTTCTCTGATTTCTAGGTTTACTGTAGGAATTGGAATGACTATAGCCACTCAGGTGCAGTCGATAAGAATTACCCAGATGATGAAATACTTGTCGGTTCCAGAGAACTGACATGCCTATTCTTTTCCTTGCTCAACCGTAGCTACCTTCGCTCACCTGTGAATTGGTATTTTTGCTCCTTTTCGCCCAAATGTACACTTTCTTCTTCTTTGAATTCTTTCACCAACAACAGCCATCTTTACTTCTCAAGTCCACTTATTTTCTTCAATGTCTCTTCATCACTAAAGCTGTCATGCTTTTCAGACATAATTTGCATCACTAAAGCCGACATACTTTTCAGACAGAGATGAATAAATAAAAGCAAATAATGAGAAATAATCCTCCTCCAACACTTTTGCCATGTTTCCTCTTCTTTTGTTCCAAATGACTCCAAAGTACCTAAATACTAAAAAACAAACATAAGATACATATTTTACAAGAAAACTAAGCAAAGAAAGCATAAACAATAGATAAATATCAAGGTGTTTTAGACACCTATCATAGAACCACGTCAGATTCTGCGCACTTGATTCCCTTAGCTGATCTCACCCACAACTAAGTGTTGCTAAGACCCAAAGTCAAAGACTTATAAACAAATCAATGTCCCACAGATACGTCTATTCTTTATTCGGTTTTTTTTCTTCGTATTTTGATAGATATTAAGGTGAACAAAAACTAATTGATAATCTGGTCTTATACTCCTGAAGAGCATCCTAGAAGTATCAAACACCTCACAATAACCCAACTGATTAATATAAAAAGTTATTGCGGAATCACAAGAGTCTGAGACGAATAACTATTGTAATTACTTTTTATATCTTACCTATCAGAGATAAATATTGAGAAAATCTTAGAGAAGATAGTACTCAACACGATAGAACAAGTAAGATCAGAATACACAACTACATGAAAAATAGTTGGATCTGGCTTCACGAATCCCAAATGAAGTATTCAAGTCGTTAACCTAATATAAATTTGGAAAAACCTAGGGAAAAGGATAGGGTACCCCAAATATACCTCAAGCTATTACTTTTCCTTCATATAAGTCCTTTCCCCGAAAGTGATTGTCTATGGACTGAGTCGAGACAGTACAACAAATCGGTTCACACTTTGTGTGAACGTCTATAAATACGAGATCGAGACAATACAACAACAAAGTGTGTTTACTTGATACAAAGGTTCGGGCTTAACCAAACTCAATAGGATTCGCGTATCAAGTAAATATGAATTAACGTTTGTGCAATTTACTTTAATTATTACAAAACAATTATAATGCGGAAATATAAAGTAAATGACACCGCAAGATTTTGTTAACGAGGAAACCGTAAATGCAGAAAAACCCCGAGACCTAGTCTAGAATTGAATACTCTCAGGATTAAGCCGCTATACAAAATAAACCAACTTCGTATATAGTTGAGACCAAGCAACTAAACCTATAGTTCACCTAGTTTCGTCTGTATTCCCACGCCTCCAACCTGTAAACAAGTCACATACTTGGTCCAATTCCTTTGGTTCGTATTCCAAACAGTAAAGGAACAACAAATCTGTTTGGTATCAACTCTCTTCAACCAAGTGATATAAATTGCGAAAAGGTTCCCTTGTTTATCTTAACATAAACTCATTTGCCAGGTTCCAAGATATATCTTATATTCAATCACCCAAAGGCAATCGTTAAGATTAAGCCAATCAATACCTTTAATCACAAGGAAACGTATTGATGCCGATCATCCTCAACTATTCTATTCAATTATAGTCGCATCCTCTTTTTCCCAAACAAGTATTGTGCACACCAAAGATTATAAAAACCAAGTCAGAAATCTTCAATATCTTCTTTGTCTTCAAATCTTCTTAGCTCTTCAATGAACACCTGCACACAACTACTTGAATCTCTTGTGATCAATCACACACATAACGGAGTCTGTTAACAATGGATTATCACAAGATCGTCTTTAGATATAACAACAGTCTAAAGATCCATGTCGAAACCTTTGAACTAGTTTGAGTGAATCTTATATCAGAAGATAAAATTCTCAAGCATAAGTAAACTAGGTGCAATCAAAGTTCAATCATCGTTAGTCAATCAAATCAATACGAAAACTAAAGATAAATCGCAATATCTAGTTTCCCACCGACGGGTCATCCTAGAGCTTCTCAATCCCAAAGACCGTAAGAGATTTCACCTAATTAGATTACTCTCCTCTCCGATAGGCGGCTTCACCAGTAACAAAGACAAAAGAGGAGGTCTATGTCACGCAGGATTAGTTTGCTAGAAATGAAAACTCAAAGTATTTATAGACAAGGAAGTTTGGACACCAAGGAATTTCCAAAACCGAAAATATTCTCAAGATATTTTTTATTACTCCACCAAATTCGGTTTTCATAATTCTTGTGAATGCACTGTCCAAAAATAATGATCGAAATCTCCTTATAAAATTTTTAATTAGCAAATGCACATTGCTAATTCTTATTTTCCATATATAATTAAAAACCCTTAATTAAAAAGATTATTAACTTATTTAAATTCGATATTGGGATTTACTTCCTTCTTAGCCGTTAAGGAATATCTTTGAACAATATAAAATAAGCATTAATTCACCGTGTTCAAAGTGTGTCGACATCTTACTCTTGCAAGTCCTTTTTCATACTTACTCACTTGAAATCGATTTACCACGCTTCCAAACAAGTTTAGAATTGGTTCATCTGACTTTCAAGAACTACATGATTGATCAAATAACACTCAGTCACAACTCATGGGTTTACGGTTCTACCAAAACAATTTTCGGTTCTACCTCCATGTGAGTACTATGCATAGTTACACTAGCTTACCAAAGATACAGCTGACTAGGTACTAGGATCGGTTCCCCACATATATTTGGTATCTAACTTGTATGCACTGCACATGTCCATAGGATCGGTTCCCCCTTCCCAAAAATGTGTTTCATATGTTCATAGGATCAGTTCCCCTTTCTTCCGTAAACCTTGCTGCACCTCATACAAGGATCGGTTCCCCTTGTGATGCACTGCACCTCTTACTAGGATCGGTTCCCCTTCTCCCAGTAATAAGTTCATACACTCACAACCCAATCATACCCCAGGTGATTACTTAAGATTAGTTTCACTAATAAAATACATAAGTCAGGCCTCATGTGAATAGTTTTACCAAGAACACAAACAAGTCATGAACGGTTATACTAATCACACATATTGGTCGTTCATAAGATATGCAATGAAGAACAGACCCAATAATGCCTGGAGATTTCCTTTTCGATTCACAACACATATCATGAACTTACTTCCTTAGAACACATGTAAACATTGTTCCCTAGGATGAAATCCTCACCTCATACCCATACATAATCACAATAGCATTCATACGATTATGGCGATGTCTTATATACAAAGTTTAATGGTTAAGCACGAAACTTCATATTGTATTCCTTAATACCATGTCTATCTAGAGTGTTCATGCTTCGCAGTTTTATGTTTTCAATATGCACAACTTGAAAGATACGTTAGGGAATGAAACATTTCAAGTCAAATATCACTAACCTCAAGTGGAAGGATGATGTTGTGGTTGTATCTCCATTCTTCTTCACTTCTTAAAGTCTTCGCAATACTTGTAATGTCTCACCTTAATACTTTCAAGCTAACCTATACGAAGTTGACTCTAGTACATTTAAATCAAGCGACTCTTAAATAAGTTTTGGCTCACTAAAATATGACAACCAAACTTGACATACCAATGCTTGGTGGGTTCAACCGAGCTATGCTCTAACAATCTCCCACTATGTCAATTTTAGTGACAAAACTCTTACAATCATATGGATAAACAAATTACAATAATTCATTACACATACGCTTGATTCCCGAATTCAACAACACATAACCTGCATTAATTCAATCCTTAAAATGCAGCTATTGACATTATAATAACAAAGCTCATACTCCCCCTAAAGGTGAGATAGGTAGATTTTCAATACGCACGTCTTTGTTATCCCAATCAAATGATATGTTACTCCCCCTTAGTCTGTGCTTTTCCTCATTCATTAGATAAACGTTCCAGCACCATTGTCCTCTTCCCTAGTGACACCAATCAACCATAAAATTGATACCAGCATCACTTGTTTACTCCATATATTTCTCCACCTTTTTGTCACAAAAATGACAAAGAAACGAAAAAATAAAGGACAACACGAAAACGATCTTACAAATCTCAAAAATAGACTTGCAACCTGTTGAGTCAAGCACGAGGGTTCCACATACCATTTTTGATAACCAATATCAAAACCGAAACTACAAAAGTAATTACGTTTTGATATGTTATCATGGAAATAATTTCCCGAAGAAATTTTCCCAACTAGTTTAGCAAACCAAAAATAAACTAAGCAACTTAGTTCCTTTGCTAAACCGATTTTATATGCTTCATTCGATAAGACCAAAACAAAGATAAACTCCATTTTTCTCATCAGGTTCTAATTATCCATATAACTTATACATTTAGATTTAAAACAAGCCAAATACTAGGTTAGTTAAATATCATTTCATTGTTTAGGCTTTCGGCTAGACTTGAATAACCGAAACCTCCACTTTGATAAGTATAACTAAGATCATAATTAACTTAGTTTATCTTATCCATAATCAAATTGGACTAAACAACTCGTCCCGTCAACATATTCATTCGTTAAGCCATAAATAATTCGTACAAACTAATAAATCAACTTGCATAATTATTCACCTCAACCAGATACAATAGAAACAACATATATATATCAAGGTTTCACTATTGCACCGAAATTTTGTAAGCCTAAACAATTGATACTACACAATAAAGCAAAATAACAATTGTTTTACTTAACTGGAAGCAATTGATTTAACATAAACATTAAAGCACCGCAATTGCACCAAATTTCGTAAGCCTAAATGATTGATATCACACAACAAAGCAAGATAACAAAAGTTTTACTTAACCGGAAACAATTGAATCACACAAACATCCACACATATATAATGGAATAAACAAATCAATTGTACCAACTATTTCTTTTAAGAAAAAGCAATATATATATATCAAATAAAAATAAGCGTTTCTTAAAACAGGAAAACAATTAACTAACAAGATTGTTACCTCAATTTCGCATCAAACTTCTATAAATATGATCGCATTGTTTTCTTATTCCGGGAGAATTGATATCGAAATACCATTATGTTGTCATTCATGCCAAAAACAAAAGAATAACAACAACCAACCTTTACCAGAGAAAGGTTGAAAATCAGTTTTAACAACTGCAAGCAAGAGTTGAAAACCGTCGAAACACATATGCTTTTATGCTAAACCAAAACCGATTCAACATATTGTTTCTACATGAACCCCTCATGATCCTTTGATAAAGCCTATTGTTGATGGTGAATTTTATTTCAGGGCTAGAGTTGTAAAACCAATTTTTTGTGTAACCATCCTGCAGAGGATGAGATTATTTTATAAGTGATGGATACTTCTTCACTTTACTAATTCACCTAGAATGGAGAATGTAGCAACAATCCCCCGAATATTCTGTGAATTTTAGAATTATTGATTAATGCATAAAATGCCTTGTATTTCCTGTGTTGTTCCTAGCAGGACACTTATTTTTGGTGCAGCATGATGACTGATTGTTACTCGCAGCAGAGTAGCATGAATATCCAAGAACCAACAGTGAGGCATGCACAAAATGCCCGTACAGGATATAACTCTCGGTGTGTTATACTAGCCCGATTGAGCATGTAATTCTCGATGTGTTATAGTAACCCGATTGAGCGTCTAGACTATCCATAGCAGTCTAGAAACGATCACGATCATCCAACTTCACCAGCATGATTAGATGGTCTAGATTGAATCCAATAGCCCCAAGCAGGTATTGGAATATTCACTGCCGACCCAACGCGGGCCCCGCATGGTCGGCCTCCCCAAAAGGGGTGGCATAGCTTTCCAAACCGTCCAAACCAAGCAAAATGGACAAGAAACCCTAAATTAGGGTTTGCGGCACATTACATGTGTCGGAAAATGATCTCAACCATCCATCTTCGCAGGCATAGATGGAGGGTGTAGATGTAGATTCAAAAGGCCCGGATCATGTCAACACAATCACCGTAGGCCCGTCTACATACATGACCAGTAGGTCAGGACCAACCATGGTTGGTTGTCCCAATTCGTACGCATAAATCCAAGTATGACGCACGGCCGGCCAAAACCCTTATTAGGGTTTGTAATGATCACGAGCGTCTGATTTCTCCTGATCAAATGAAGGGCTTAGGAGACAACTGAGCAGGTCCAGTGAGCATCAACATGATCACCGTGGAACCATCTATCTCCTCACCCGACCGAACAAGGCATACCATGCCTGGTTTCTCCAAATCACACGCACAAACTAGCGTGGTCACGCTTCCCAAATCACAAACTGATCTCGACCACTCAACTTCGCCAGACAAATTGAGTGGCTTAGATCACGTTTCCATGGGACAATTAGGTATAGGTGTGAATATTATCCTACCACCT
Source organism: Papaver bracteatum (assembly GCA_023529315.1). Taxonomy (NCBI): domain Eukaryota; kingdom Viridiplantae; phylum Streptophyta; class Magnoliopsida; order Ranunculales; family Papaveraceae; genus Papaver; species Papaver bracteatum. The sequence goes on from JAJJWX010001467.1 coordinate 2,158,142, forward strand.
ACACGCCAGACCAATCGACCGAGACCGACCAAGCTTGGTCATCTCGAAATACGCGCCTTGAAGGTGGCATACCGCGCCCTTTAGGAATCCTTTGCGGCATAGGATTTGTGTCGCAAATCGATCTCATCCACTCAACTTCACCAGTAAATTTGAGTGGCCTAGATAAAACTTCGTGGGACAGTGAAGAATGGACATGGACATCAGCATGCCGTCTACACGCATGCCTGATCGGTCCTCCATGAAACGTCTCCCAGGCTTGGATTCGACAAAGATGAAGGAGTGCACTCATGCACCTCCTAAAACCTAATCTGATGGTCATAGATGTGGGTCGCAAGTCATCTTGTCCGTCTAACTTCGCTATCCTGGACGGACGGCCTACGATAGGAGTTAGGCGACCAGTTAGGTATCACTGTGATCACTGTATGCCACTCTGCCACACCATGTGGTCGGCCAAGGGAGGATTTGATAGCGCAGCCTCCAAACCCTCACGTGAAGTAGGCATGGAATAATGCTCAATAGATATGCTTCATATATGCCGAATACATTTGATGCATAACATGCATAGAATACACACGATACTTTACAAGTATCGACTTCCTAAATAACTTAGTTATTTAACTAGCATTACATGATAGCTTCTTTGGGTCCCACGATCCACAAATTCAAGACATCAATCATGTCACAAACTGGGGGATACACACTGGGGTATTGGTCTGGCGGTTTACAGCTTGCAGCGTGCAACGCGCCATCACAATAACGTGTATGGAAGACATGGATGGTTAGTGATGATGGGAGAAGTGGGAAAGGCTGATCGTGTGACACTAACACACAACTCCACTACTCCATCATTCCACTTCCTCCACTTCCCACGAGAGAAGTGAATAAGGCTCAAATGACTTGTATAAATAGGTTCTCCTCCCTATTTCCAATAAGAACACAACACAGAAACCAATTTTTAATACGAGACGTATTCAAACACCCATAGCCTGCTTGCATTATTCGTAAGCCTTCTCACCTTTCTGTTACAAGTCATAAACAAGCCTACACTTTCACAATCTTAACACCTTCTTCTCTTCCCTCCCTAAGATCAATCCCATTTCCTTCACTTTGTAACCGAAACAAGTCTGGAATGACCATTTCTTGGTTTAGGCCAGAATTTTATGGATTGATCTCTCGAATCAAAAGCACTCATCGCGCAGTGCATTTGTTTAGGGTTTAGATTCATTCCTCATCCACACACCCCAAATTGCCAAATCAGGAAGGAATAGTTTTTACCCATAAAAAATTGGCGACCACAGTGGGAGATTAATCTCTCGGTTGCAATATCAATTTCCAATTCCCAATTTCATCTTTCAATACCCGATTCAATTTTCGCAATTTCAAGGGGATAGATCTTAGAACAAATTTAATCAGCAATTTATTTCAAGATGGTTGGACTCAGGTATGGATCATCAATCAATTCTGATGGATCTAGTGTGGATAACACTCTCGATGTCAATGTACCTGTCAGTGGAGATACCGTGGTCAATATATCTCGTGGGGCCGTCACTTCTATCACCAACACTAGCGGAGTAGGAGATATTCCAGTAGGTGTAACGCCTACCATTACTAGAGCCAGAACATCCACGAATCCCGGCATCTCCTCAAGTGTAACACCTCCGGTGGTCACCAGAGCAACAACTTTCACTCCTTCACCAGGACGAGGAGCCGGAGGGACGAGAGGAGGACCATTTCCGATTACCATTGCAGACTTGATGGACATGAAGGAAATTCTTGCTAAGACTCAAACAGATATGGCCGCAACTCAGAAAGAGGTACTCACTTTTCTTAAGACATTAACTGATCGATTGCCAAAAGAGCCGCGACAGCCCCTGGAGCCAACAAGGAACGTATTCAACGCACCAGAGAAGGTACTTCAGCGGCGCAGACCTACATGAACCTAATCAAAGAAGCGACATCAGATATGAGCGGTCCTGTCATGGAGATTACTACACTGGGGACTGATCCTCACAACGATCTTCCTCAATTCAATAGTCTCACTATGTGCCAGAGGTTAGTAGATCAGGAGGTGTTTTCTCTAGTGGAAAATTTATGCGAACTTTTACACCTTTCAAAGAATCAGCGGGCAGAGTCGTTTTGCTGCAATCAACCGGAGGAAGGTCACAACCGTGCCCTACATGTCACCGCACGCTCCATCAGCTCAACCTTATGTACGGATAAACGCATGAAGCTCGTGGAACTTCTCATAGAGTACCAGGACATATTCGCTTGGAGATATGAAGAAATGTTGGATTTAGATGAAATTGGTCACCCATCATCTACATGTCATACCTGGATCCAAGTTGGTTAAACAATTACAGTTTAGACACGAGGAAAATGGATAAATCAGGTGCTGCATAGACTTCATAGACTTGAAGCTGCTCCAAAAACGATCCTCCTCTACCTAACATCGACATGTTAGTAGATGCAACCAGCGGACATGGCATGTTCTTCTCCATAGACATATGTAGCGGCTATAATCAGATAAGGATGTACGAGCATGATGCAAGTAAGATATCTTTTCGAACTCCTCTCGGAAATTTTTATTATACCATACTGCCATTTGGTTTAAAGAATTCCGGTGAGACGTATCAACGCTCTGGAAATATTCCACTGGAGCCGATACCTCAAGGGAACAACCTCAAGAAGATAACGATATCCACGCGTCATATCGAGCAAGATCCGGGCGAGTCACTTTATTAGACAGTGGTACATGCCTATCATGTTATGTTGGAGAATCTGCGGTTTTGGTCATCCTCTGGAGCTGTTGAACGCTCATCTACAACAACATATTCCCTGATAGAAAGAACCAGGCATGTAGGTAATGAAGAGCCTCATAATGTTCGTAGGGGCATATATCTCACCAACAGGCGATACAACCTTCAGCCTTCTGTAAGCAGTTCCCTGAAGCAGCAAAAGGAAAACCACTGAGATAAAACATCTTGCGCGTCCGCCAACCCCAACTCTAGTACCACATGCACGACTCCCACAATGATGAAAAAATTTCCAAGATATTCTATATCTGGATCTACAACAACCACTACGAACTAACCATGTAAACCACGCTTGGGGACTGAGGCTCAACATGAAGTTCCTTCACCGTCAGTCAAGTACTTCTTTAACACAATAGAAATGGTCAGTCAAGAAGCATGGAATTCACAAGGGTAAATTGAACTGAAGAGGAAGCCACTTCAACTCTCCCTCCAGCAGAAGCTGCTTCAATGGTCTATTCAAGAGCCGCCTCAATGCTCTCTCCAGGACCCACCTTCGCTTCAGAATACGGCTTCAACACTCTCTCCAGGATCCACCTCAACGGTCACACCAGAAGCCAATTTAACATCCTCTCGAGCAGTTTCAACACGCAAGCTACATCAATAATCTGCGCTCTGGTCAAGTTATCTTTGATGTACTCGTTTCTCAACATACGTCTCACCCATCCTTCATGAGGGACTAGCGGAGCATGAAAAACCTTGAAGTCGATAGGAGAAGGGTTATCTTGTGGAACAAATATTTTTATATAGTTGAAAGGGCGCGGTGAACAACTCATCATCAATGTTCGGCATATTTTTGAAGCTGTCAACACCTCCTGACTTGGCACCAGCATTATCCCCATAAGTCATCTCAACAGGAGTTCTTTTCTTCATTCTACAATAAAAGACATGATTTAGTACTTGTATAAAAACGTGTGAGATGTGTAGTCACACACGACAGAACACACATTCACGTTGGAGTACATAAGGATGGTATTGGGTCCAAACACCGGTGTTGATCAAGTCACAAGTCAGGTATTGCCTAAGTTTAAAGTATGGTGTTGATCAAGTCACAGGTCCGGTATTTCCCAAGTTTCAAGTCCGGTATTGCTCAAGTTTCAAGTCTGGTATTGATCAAAGTCACAAGGCTGGTATTCGAATAAAACAGGCGCACGCAGCAGGGTCGATTTTCAGTCAGGCACGCGACGGGTCCCATTTGATCCCAGCCCCATATTAGTTGAAGCAGACACAACCGTCCCCAATCAAACCTCTTTCTCCAGAAGAAGGAATTTCATCTCCAACACTTCAACGCTCTCCCGAGTCTTCTCCAGAAGCTGCTTCAACGCTTTCTGCAGGACCCACATTTACATTTGAGCACACAAGACCGATGTTGGTTAGCAAGGCCGGTTCTAGTCATCAAGACCGGTGTTGCTCACAATAGCAAGGCCGGTGTTGGCAGAAGTAACAAATATAGTGTACGGGACAAGGACGGTGTTCAAACTAAACAAGACAGCAAGGCGTGGATGCAGCGATGTCCGTCAGCAAGGTCGGGGTTTATCAAATCATCAAGGCTGGTGTTGGTCATGGGGCAAGTCTGGTGTTGGGTGAGGCAACAGGTTTTGGTATCTAGTCGAAGCAAACACATCCGGCCCCAAGCAAAGCAGGCACATGACGGGTCCCACTTGATCAAGCACAACCATCCCCATATTGGTCGAAGCAGGCACAACCTTCTCCAAGCAAAGCAGGCACGTGGCATGCAGTGGACCCACGTTTAACCGAAGCAGGCGCATGATGAGTCCCACGTTCAACCAAAGTAGGAACGCAGTGGACCCACGTTTAACCGAAGCAGGAGCAGGATGAGTCCCACGTTCAACCAAAGTAGGCACGCAGTGAACCCACATTTAACCGAAGCAGGCACAGCAAGCCCACGTTTGATCAAGCGGGCGCAATAGCCCCACGAACAAAGCAGGTGCAACGGTCCATAGATTAGGCAAGACCGACATCATGTTAGGGGAACGCTCGCCTGGACGTCTCTTGAACATGACATGATCGAAGGACAGGACGACCTGTCTCTCCTGGTAACATCTAACTTTGTCTCAGAAGTTTTATTTTAACTGTCACCATCATATGCCTACCCCACAATAGTGTAACCATTATGTGCTAGGCATGGGACTTAATGTTGATGGTGGATTTTAGTTCAGTGCTAGAGTTGTAAAACCAATTTTTTGTGTAACCATCCTACAAAGGATGAGATTATTTTATAAGTGATGAATACTTCTTCACTTTACTAATTCACCTAGAATGGAGCATGTAGCAACAATCCTCCGAATATTCTGTGAATTTTAGCATTATTGATTAATGCATAAAATGCCTTGTATTTCCTGTGTTGTTCCTAGCATGACTCTTATTGTTAGTGCGGCATGATGACTGATTGTTACTCGCAGCAGAGTAGCATGAATATCAAAGTACCAACAGTGAGGCATGCACGAAATGCCCGTACATGCTGTAACTCTCGGTGTGTTATACTAGCCCGATTGAGCATGTAACTCTCAGTGTGTTATACTATCCCGATTGAGCGTCTAGACTGTCCATAGTAGTCTAGAAACGATCACGATCATCCAACTTCACCAGTATGATTGGATGGTCCAGATCAAATCCAATACCCCCAAGCAGGTATTGGAATATTCACTGCCGACCCAACGCGGGCCCCTCATGGTCGGCCTCCCCAAAAGGGGTGGCATAACCATCCAAACCAAGCAGAATGGACAAGAAACCCTAAATTAGAGTTTTCGGCACATTACATGTGTCGCAAAATGATCTCAACCATCCATCTTCGCAGGCATAGATGGAAGGTGTAGATGTAGATTCAAAGGGCCCGGAGCATGTCAACACAATCACCGTAGGCCCGTATACATACATGACCAGTCGGTCAGGACCAACCATGGTTGGTTGTCCCAATTCATTCGCATAAAACCAAGTATGATGCACGACCGGCCAAAACACTAATTAGGGTTTGTAACGATCACGAGCGTCCGATTTCTCCTGATCGAATGAAGGGCATAAGATACAACCGAGCAGGTCCAGTGAGCATCAACATGATCACTGTGGAACCATCTATCTCCTCACCCGACCGAACAAGGCATACCATGCCTGGTTTCTCCAAATAGCACGCCCAAACTAGCGTGGTCACGCTTCCCAAATCACAAACTGATCTCGACCACTCAACTTCGCCAGACAAATTGAGTGGCTTAGATCACGTTTCCATGGGACATTCAGGTATAGGCGTGAATATCAGCTTACTATCTACATGCCGGACCAATCGTTCGATATCGACCAAGCTTGGTCGTCTCGAAACGCGCGCCTTGTAGTTGGTATACCAAACCCTTTAGGAATCCTTTGCGGCATAGGATTTATATCGCAAATCGATCTCAACCACTCAACTTCGCCGGTAAATTTGAGTAGCCTAGATCAAACCTTCGTGGGACAGTGAAACATAGACATGGACATCAGCATGCCGTCTACATGCATGCCTGATCGGTCCTCCATGAAACGTCTCCCAGGCTTGGATTCGACAAAGCTGAAGTAGTGCACTCGCGCACCTCCTAAACCCTAATCTGAGGGTCGCAGATGGGGGTCGCAAGTCATCTTCTTCGTCCAGCTTCCCCATCCTGGACGGACGGCCTAGGATAGGATTTAGGCGACCAGTGAGGTATCACCGTGATCACCATATGCCAATCTGCCACACCATGTGTTCGGCCAAGGGAGGATTTGCTAGCGCAGCCTCCAAACCCTCACGTGAAGTAGGCAGTGAATAATGCTCAACATCGATGCTTCATATATTCCGAATACATTCGATGCATAACATGCATAAAATACACACGATACTTTACAAGTATCGAATTCCTAAATAACTTAGTTATTTAAATAGCATTACATGCTACCTTATGTGGGTCCCATGATCCACACATTCTAAACATGAATCATGTCACAAACTAGGGGATACACACTGGGGTATTGGTCTGGCGGTTTATAACGTACAGCGTGCAACGCGCCATCACAAGAACGTGTCAGGAAGACATGGACGGTTAGTGATGATGGGAGAAGTGGGAAAGACTAATCGTGTGACACTAATCGTGGTAACCCATAAACACCTACCAACATGGGATAGAACTTAATCCTGCTAAATCAAAAAGTCACCCAAACCATAAGGTTTCACGACATATTATGAGATCGAATATCAAGGTAGTAAAACCAAAATCAAATATTTCATACACATACATAGCAAATAAACAAAGCATTAAAGTACCGGCTATGTAAATCAAAAACTATCACAAGAAAAATTATAAATCAAATAACTTTATTCATAATAGTTTTATTCACTAGACTTATACAATCAATGAAAGCAATCAAAATTGATGTCTATTTTTCTAGATTAAGTATTACAGCATATAACTGATATTTCTTCAGTGTTCAAACTGTTAAAGCATGTCTCAAGAGTGTCTGCCACCACTTCTTGTTTCTCAAGTTTCTCAACTTGAATTTTCATGTCAGCTATTCCAGCTTTAGTTTCCTCCATCTTATCCTTGAGCCAATCTTGATTTCGAATCGTTGTTATGAGATTGGTTCTTAGTTCTTCAAAACCATGGATATAGTCAATCATACTATCAGAACGAACCCACTTGGTTTTGGTTGGATCTTGTTGATTTTAGCCCAACATACATGACTCATCTTGTGATCCAATCGAACCTTCATAATCATAATCAAACATGATTTTTGATTTGCTTTTTTTCTTCCTTTCGGTATTGATTCCTTGACAATCTTTAACCCTTTGAGCCTCCTCCTTATTAGTCTTTGAGACACTGCGAGTTATTGGAGGCATGCTTGGTTATATATAATATGATTGACCAGGGTATCAATATACTGAAGGTAATAGTTTCTCTTTAAAAGGAGACAACTTTCGGACCGAAAAATATCAGTAGAATCCAAAAATATTAAGAAAATATTTCGTTTCCTTTTGTCCGAACTTCTTGGTTTTATTCAAAAATTCTAAATAAAACTTATCTAGAAACTCATGATAAATATGAATAATTTCTTGGATTTACAACTATCCAACAAATTACAAATTCTCTGATAATCAATTACACAAATTACATATGCTCCAGATTTATTGTTCCATTCCCATTCATGAATACGAGCACAGATTGGGATGAGAATGCACAATTTTAATACAACTAAGTTGTTTCGGAATAAGCTTTTTCAAGCTTATATTGACTATCAGAGACATAGTTCATGTTTCTCTTAGGGAATTTTAGCCCAATATATTTTCTCTTAAGACGATGATCTTTTCTAACTCTAGAGATATGATCATGTGGAGAAACTGTACCGATATGAGAATTCTCAAAGACTAGTAGATCTCTATAAATTCTTCCAATGAGATTTTCATAAGATTTTCTCATTCTAAGGACTTCCTTATGATTCACATCAGTGTGATTACCTGAAACAATTATTGGAGATCCCTCATTGTTTCTTTGGAAGCGATTCTCTCTTTCCCTTCCTTCTGGAATCGTTCTTGATCAAAACAAGAATTGTTTCGATATGGATGAGGAGGAATCTTCTTCTAGAAGCTATTGTCAACTCTTTCCTATGATTTTGAGTTGATCTTATAGGGTTATGGCACGATCTTTCTTTCTACTGAGGAATGATCTTTTAGTTTTTTAAGACAAGAAACTTCCTTCAAAATTTTTACCACCGTATGTTGAAGAAGTATAAGTTTCCTGTCAAGTGACTGAAAAGTATATTCCTTAAGATCAGTATCATGGAATCGGTTCAAAGTTTTCTTTGGACAAGATTTCATTTGATCATCAGTAGATATAAGAGCTCATTTATCATCCTCTTCTGACTTAATATAGTTTGGCAAACTACCATCATCTTGATCTGTTTCAGATGTGACTAATACAACAACATCATTTGTCAGAGTCATCGTACTTGCCTGTTTATCAAAAGAATTAACAAGAGCTTCTAATTTGACAGTGAGATTCATATTCTCTTCAGCCAGACTATCCAGTTGACTGTGTTTATTTCTGATCTCCTGTTTAAGAAGATTTGACTCTGTCTTTAAAATCATCAATTTAGAAAACAGAGATTTTATAGGCTTTTGGAGTTTTACCAACTCTTTATCAGCATCTTCTTTTTCATCAGAAAAAGACACAGATGTTTTCGTAACTCCTGGATCATGAGTTAACGAAGTAGTAACATCTTCAACCTTTGAGTAGTCAAACTCTTGCTTAACGTTAACTGAATCAGACATGGATTCAATTCTTATAGGATGGATCGCATCAAACACTGATTATTAGATCTTTTCGTGCTTGCCTGCTCTGATACCAATTGAAAAGGCTTGGGTACCCCAAATATACCTCTAACTATTACTTTTCCTTCCTATAAGTCCTTTCCCCGAAAGTGATTGTCTATGAACTGAGTTGAGACAATACAACAAGTCGGTTCACACTTTGTGTGATCGTCTATGGATACGATATCGAGACAATACAACAACAAAGTATGTTTACTTGATACAAAGATTCGGACTTAACCAAACTCAAAAGGACTCACGTATCAAGTAAATAGGAATTAAAGTTTGTGCAATTTACTTTAATTATAATAAAACAATCATAATACGGAAATATAAAGTAAATGACACAGCAATATTTTGTTAACGAGGAAACCGAAAATACAGAAAAACCCCGGGACCTAGTCCAGAATTGAATACTCTCAGGATTAAGCCGCTATACAAAATAAACCAACTTCGTATAGTTGATACCAAGAAACTAAACCTATAGTTCACCTAGTTCCATCTGTATTCCCATGCCTCCAACCTGTAAAAAAGTCACGTACTTGGACCAATTCCTTTAGTTCGTATTCCAAACAGTAAAGGAATAACAAATATGTTTGGTATCAACTCTCTTCAACCAAGTGATATTAGTTGCGCAAAGGTTCCCTTGTTTATCTTAACATAAACTCCTTTGCTAGGTTCCAAGATCTATCTTATATTCAATCACCCAAAGACAATCGTTAAAATTAAGCCAATCAATACCTTTAATCACAAGGAAACTTATTGATGCCGATCTTCCTCAACTATTCTATCAAAATACCCAAAAGGATAAATCAATTATAGTCGGATCCTCTTTTTCCCAAACAAGTATTGTGTACACCAAAGATTATAAAAAACAAGTCAAAAATCTTTAATATCTTCTTTGTCTTCAAATCTTATTAGATCTTCAATAAAGACCTGAACACAACTACTTGAATCTCTTGTGATCAATCACACAAAGAATGAAGTCTGTTAACAATGGATTATCACAAGATCATCTTTAGATCTAACAACAGTCTAAAGATCCCTGTCGAAACCTTGAACTAGTTTGAGTGAATCTTATATCAGAAGAGAAGATTCTCAAGCATAAACAAACTAGGTGCAATCAAAGTTCAACCACCGTTAGTCAATCAAATCAATATGAAAACTAAAGATAAACCGTAATATCTAGTTTCCCACCAACAGGTCGCGCTAGAACTTCTCAATCCCAAAGAAGACTTTAAATTGAGCGGCCGTAAGATATTTCACCTAATTAGATTACTTTCCTCTCCGATAGGCGGCTTCACCAATAACAAAGACAAAAGAGGAAGTCTATGTCATGCAGGATTAGTTTGCTAGAAATGCAAACTCAAAGTATTTCTAGACAAGGAAGTTTGGATACCAAGGAATTTCCAAAACCGAAAATATTCTCAACATATTTTTTATTACTCCACCAAATTCCGTTTTCATAATTCCTATGAATGCACTATCCAAAAATAATGATCGAAATATCCTTGGAAAATCTTTAATTAGCAAATGCACATTACTAATTCTTATTTTCCATATATAATTAAAAACCATTCATTAAAATGATTCTTAACTTATTTAAAATCGATCTTGGGATTTACTTCCTTCACAGCCATTAAGGAATATCTTTGAACAATATAGAATAAACATTAATGCATCATTTTCAAACTGTGTTGACATCTTACTCTTTCAAGTCCTTTTTCATACTTTCTCACTTGAAACCGATTTACCACGCATCCAAACAAGTTTAGAATTGGTTCATATGACTTTTAAGAACTACGTTATTGATCAAGTAATACTCAAACACAACTCATGGGTTTACAGTTATGCCAAAACAAGTTTCGGTTATACCTCCATGTGAGTATTGTGCATAGTTACACTAGCTTACCAAAGATACAGCTCACTAGGTACTAGGATCGGTTCCCCACATATATTTGGTATCTAACTTGTATGCACTGCACATGTCCATGTGATCGGTTCCCCCTTCCCAAAAACGTGTTTCATATGTTCATAGGATCGGTTCCCCTTTCTTCCATAAACCTTGATGCACCTCATACAAGGATCGGTTCCCATTGTGATGCACTGCACCTCTTACTAGGATCGGTTCCCTTTCTCCCAGTAATAAGTTCAGACACTCACAACCCGATCATACCCCAGGTGATTACTTAAGATCGGTTTCACTAATAAAATACATAAGTCAGGCCTCATGTGAATAGTTTTACCAAGAACACAAACAAGTCATGAGCGGTTATACTAATCACAAATATTGGTCGTTCATAAGATATGCAATGAAGAACATACCCAATAACGCCTGGCGATTTCCTTTTCGATTCACAACACATATCATGAACTTACTTCCTTATAATACATGTAAACATTGTTCCCTAAGATGAAATCCTCACCTCATACCCATACATAACCACAATAGAATTCATACGATTATGTCGATGTATTATATACAAAGTTTAATGGTTAAGCAAGAAACTTCATATTGTATTCCTTAATACTATGTCTATCTAGAGTGTTCATGCTTTGCAGTTTTATGTTTTCAATATGCACGACTTGAAAGATACGTCAGGGAATGAAACCGTTCAAGTCAATTATCACTAACCTCAAGTGGAAGGATGATGTTGTGGTTGTAGCTCCGTTCTTCTTCACTTCTTCAGGTCTTCGCAATACTTGTAATGTCTCACCCTAATACTTTCAAGATAACCTATACGAAGTTAACTCTAGTACTTTTAAATCAAGCGACTCTTAAATGAGTTTTGGATCACTAAAATATGACAACCAAACTTGACATACCAACGCTTGGTGGGTTCAACCGAGCTATGCTCTAACACCAAGGTTGAGGAGAATCGCCTCTAGTGTGCAACTAGGACACAGTAAAGTGTTGGGATTAGGTTTTCCAGTTGCTAGAGTTGTCCCTTATATAGTATTTTAAATCAGGGTTGCTTATAATAAAAGCCAAGATAGATTAGTAACAAAGCATTCAATATTCACCGTTAGATGAAATTCTGATTTAAGATTCAAGCTAAGCCTGCTTAATGAAAAAGCAATTAATCTACACCATTAGATGGTTTTAGCTTGTTACACACAAATGAAATAGACCATCATTTATATATGGGACCGTACCTAAAAGTGTATATTGAGTTGGCTCAATAAGAATTAACCGAAGTTAGCCATATCTTAACCATATTCATCTAACACTTCTTGATCAAATATGATGATCAATCAATTATGAAAGATACAAATGAATCAAACTTTGCTTCAAATAGAGTTGTTCAATCATTCACAATCTCATAGAAATATATATGAACAAATTGAAAGAAAATTGGATTGATTCATAATCGTAAAAAGTACTTATACAAGAATCAATTCATGAACATTAAGCCACAGTTTGAAAAGTTTGCATTCCTTAATTCATAAATGTTTTAGTTCATGAGTATGAGAATCATACATTATTGATTTTAGAACTTAAGCACAAGTTCACCAACCATGTAAGCAAACAGAAGCTCCGAACCTTGGCATGTCTAGCTGTTTCCATACCCGGTTCGCAAACAGCCGTCCCAGACCTAACTCATGTGAAACCGTTCGCATACTAGGTATGCATACCTTGTTGTATCCAAACATAGGTAATTGTTCTAAATTCCCATTTTAATCATTGAAACATCCTTAGAAGATGAAAATGGTTGTCTCACACAAACCATTAGTTTAAAGTAATTTTCAAGTGATCGAATGATCAATAGAAAACTTTCCAAGTCGAAATCAAATGATTGTCTCACACAAATCATGTAAGATGTTTCAAGGAAATTTCCACATGATCATATTTTAACTTTAGATTTAGTTTCCAAAAAATAGATTGTTTCCAACTAAACTCGTCAAGAATACGATGAACATAGTTAAAGCAAAAAGCTTCCAACATAAATTTCGAGAAATTGAAAAGCGAGATAAACTCGGCTCGAAATATCAAATGTGTATAATGTAAAAGTCTATATAGATATACGACTTAGTCTCATTAGAAGATAGAATAAAATAGACTTCAGAGTGATAAATAAATTTTAGTATCCACATACCTTTTTTTGATGAAGTTCCTCCAAGCTCTCCTCAGTAGATCTTCGTCTTCAATTGGTGAACGCCATGAAGTCTAAAGATCAACTACACATTTTATTCTAATACGAGACATAGCTATAAGTACACTAGAAATCAAGTATATAGTTTTAATCAACTAAACTTGACAAACAAGCTTGAGATAGCAACGCTTGCGAGTTCGACTGAGCAGTGCTCTAACAATCTCCGCCTTTGTCAATTTTAGTGACAAAACTATTAATACATATGGATTACAAAATAAATAAACTTTGTAGCTTCGCATCCATCATGCTTGATTTCCTAGGCTCTTCAACATTTCTTGAATACTTCGCTACTCCAAGCACTCCAGCGATTCCGAACGTGTTCAACTCAGCATTATTGTTGTTGAATATCTGTAGCCATAAGAATAAGAAAACAAATGTTCTCAATTATTGTTATACAGTGTCATAGTATTATTATATAGAATCAAAGTCCAATTGCATCACAACTTTGAAATAATACTATGGTGATATGTATCACTCCCCGTTAGTCAATACTTCCATTTCATAATGAAAACCAATCCCCCTTACATAATGATCCGTAAACCATATATATGTAGTGTGAACTACCAAATAATTATCATTCTTTTTGTCAATATAAATTGGCAAAGGTATGAAAACTATGGGTTCATAATGAAATTCTCAAAGAGATAATTCATGACTAAAAGAGAACATATCAATTTTGTTTCGATGATTTCACATAGTCAAGGAGTTTATAAATATACAAGATAACTCCTAGAATATTCCACAGCTGCACTCCCCACAAAGATTTGGTAATTAAGCACAAGTTCAATTAAGAACTCTCTCCCATTATATGTCATTCCCGAAAGAAAAACATGAGCGACCTTACTTTTTCAAGAAAAGAAGGATTTCTTTGGACATTAACAAATCACATGGATTTGTATCCAGTGCACTCGAATAAATTAATCACAAGAAACCTTATTGATTAATTTAATCGGAAATGCTCAACATTAGAAAACTTACAGAGCCATACAATACTTTCACATAAAAGTGGATAAGGGAAAGAACAATACTGCAGAATTTTTTCAAAAGTTCATTATATCTTTTTATCAATATTTGCATAAAGACATAATAGACTTAACTTTTGAGCATTATATGAGATAATCATAGTTCACGGACGTAAACACAACATATCCCATACAATATTTTTGCAATATATAAAACCAATAAAGATTAATACTGCAGAATCATCTTGCAAACTTAGAATTCAAACAAGTAAATCTAAAAATATTGCAAGATAAAAATCGTTGAAATTGCTATGTGTAATCACAATATTTACTATTCAAACCCTAGTTATCCTTCTTAAAACATAAGAATAAATTCTCATACGAAGTTTCCTAGACATTACAAAGGAATAAATTCTCATAAAAAGTTTCCTAGACATTACACAGCTTTCTCAGAGCATCTACTGAGAATTCTTTCTCATTATTGAAAAACCCATTGATTATGGGATCATTCAATTCTTCCAGATCTTCAGAAATATCTGTCAACTCACTAAGTTCTCTTATCAGTTCACACAAGGTGTTTAATGACCCATCCCTCCACTGATATTGTCTCCACTTAGCCACTACGGTTATCCGGAAGTGTGGGGTTTTCAACGGGCATCGTTGAGGTTATCCAGCAACAACTTCCCGGGAGGTCACCCATCCCTGGATTTCTCCCGCCCAAGCATGCTTAATTACAGAGTTTCCGGCCAACTCTGAAGCCAATTGTGCTGAAAAGGACTCGGTGTTAGGAAAGGAAAATCATTACTTATATTACATTCGGCCAACCACTGCCGAATATCGGGGTATTACAATACCACCACCTAAAATTGGAGCCGTCCTCGGCTCCAGAATATATTCGCAAGCCCAGATCTCCAACGTTCCCTGCCCTTCATGAGAAGCACTTGGACCAACCACCTCCAATGTACCTTCCCACCCTCGGCAGGTGACCCATCCCTCCACCGATACGGTCCCCACTTAGCCACTGCGGTTATCCGAAAGTGTGGGCATTTCAATGGGCATCGCAGCGGTTATCCAGAAACAACTTCCTGGGAGGTCACCCATCCCTGGATTGCTCCCGCCCGAGCACGCTTAACTGCAGAATTTTCTGCCAACTCTGAAGCCAATTGTGCTGAAAATGCCTCAGTGTTAGGAAAGGACAAATCATTACTTATATTCCATTCGTCCAACCACTGCGAATATCGGGGTATTACAAGGTGTCCTTTGTCAGAGACAACATTTGTTTGTAGTGAGCTTTTTCATCATTTGTAGACCTCTCCTTTTTATTTATTGAAGATTGGATTCCTTCACATAGACATTAACTTCTTCTACTGCATCCCTTTTTGTGGTACCTCTAGTTATATAAGTTATGAATCTGTATCTTTCAAAGAAAAGAGTGAAAATTTTGATCACAAATTAATATAAATAGAGCACTGGACAAACCAAACCCTAAAGAGTGTTTTGAAAAAGTCTTCACGGCTCACGATCCATTATCTATTTTTGATAAGAAAATATTTATTTGCAGAACTTAACTTACATAACCTGAAATAAAATTCTAAGATAAAAATAACCAACTATACAAGACTTGAGCAACCTTGATGCATCCCTCATATTCTCAAGTTAATAATGAGGATGTAGAACATTACTACGATTAAGTAGCAATGGAGTGAGAAAAATGCTCACTTCTAGTGTCACATGGTGACTTACCAAGGTTTGTTGAATAAACAGACTTCTTACCTCGTCTGACTCTGATTATCTTAGACTTCTTCTTGTCTTCAGAGTTCCCATGTTGGTTACCTAAAGCTAGATTCATCTTTTGCATGTCATTATGAAGCTTGGAAATTCTTTTGTTGTTCTTCTTGAATTTCCAACACTTACTTTGAGCATGATTTGTATTTCCACAAAACAAACAATTCATAGAGGAATTTTTGTCTTGCCGATTAGCCTCATGTTTATCACAACCTTCTATATCCATCTTTCTATAACGGGCTGGAACAAAGGAGTTGTTTGTGCTCACAGTCTTGCTTTTGAACCCTATACCATTCGTGTTTCCAAAGGATTTCTGACCAAATAACGTTGTTGAGATCTTGTTAGAGCTTCCAGACAACGTTTGAAGGTCACACTTAAGAGTATCAATCTCTTTTTCTTTTAGAGATATGGTTCTGGTGAATTCATCATTAAGACAATCAATCTCAAAATTTCCTGAATTTAATACTAACAAAGAAAGTATTTTTAATGTTGAATTCAACAACAGACACCAAAGTTGTCGATAATGTACCTAAGAAAACCTGCGTCAATGAGGTTATACATTTAATGATATATAGAAAGAATTCTACATTCACAATACTTTCTTTGTCAGTATTAAATTCAGGAAACCTGAGAAAGTATATGCCGAAGCAAAAGGTATAAAAAGTTAACTAGCTTCAAAGCACAGCCATGTAACAGCATATTATCAATACTACTGAGTACTACTTGAAATGGAAAGAAAACTTTGATGTGCACAAATTCAGTTTGTCCTATAATGCTGTTAAATCATCCTTCCTTCTTTCTACTTGAGATAGTAAGTTTCATTTGATATAGTAAGTTTCATTTATCCACTCAATCAACTAAAAATAATGCAATCTCATACTAAAATATGAATGTTCATTTAGTTTTCCAATGGGACAAATATTCTGAAATAGACACAAGATACTTACAAGAGGAGCATACGCAACATACAGCTGAGAAGAATAACGACCAACTCCAATGCACAAAAGTACATACATTGGTATACCTTCCCCAAGAGTACACCTGATATATAAAATGTGACCATTCTTATAGAAGTGCTCGGTCGAACTCGCAAACATTGTTATCTCAAGCTTGTTTGTCAAGTTTAGTTGATCAAAAATATATACTTGATTTCTAGTCTAGTTATAGCTATGTCTCGGATTAGGATAGAATGTGTAGTTGAGATTTAGACTTCATCGTGTTTACCAATTGAAGACGAAGATCTATTGAGGAGATCTTGGAGGAACTTCATCAATAAAAGGTATGTGGAGACTAAAACTTATCTGTCACTCAGAAGTATATTATACTCTATCTTCTAATAAGACTAAGTTGTATAGCTATATAGACTTTTATATTATATACATTTGATATATCGAGCCGAGTTTATATCGCTTATCTATTTCTCAAAATATGGGTAAACCGTACCTAAACTTGTATAACCATTGGCTCAATAATAGTTAACCGACGTTATCCATATTAACACTTATAACTTAGCCACATTCATCTAAACACTTCTAGATCAAATATGATGATCAATCAATCATAATAGATAATTAAATGAATCTAAACTTGTTTCAAGAGAGTTGTTCAAATGTTCATCATCTCATAGAAATATATATATGAACCATTTAAAACAAAATCTTTGGTTTGTAATTGTACAAAGTACTTATACAAGAACCAATTCATGAACATAATTCCGCGGTTTGTAAAACTAGTTCACATACCTTATATCATTAAAGTTCCAGGTACTTTAGTTTCCCAAATGAACCTGAGTTCATGAGTGTGAAAATCACACTTACCGATTTTAGAACTTGACCGCCGTGTTTGCAAAATGAGTACGCGAATAACAGTTTCGGACTTTGGATTTGTCTATCCGTCGGCAAACAGGGTACGCGAACAGCATCTCCGGACTTGTCCTTGTCTAGACGTTCACGAACAAGGTATGCGAACAATAGTTCTGGACCTTTTCACAGGTAAACCAGTTCTCAAACAATAGTTTCGGACCTGAACTAGACTTGCATAGTCAACATACAAGGTATATATCCTGTATTATATCCAGACATAGTAGTCTTTCTAAAACTACCATTTAATCATTGAAACATCCTTGGAAGACAACAATGGTAATCTTAAACATACCACTAGCTTCAAGTAATTTTCAAGTGATTAATAGATCAATATGAAACTTCCCAAGTTGACATCAAATGATTGTCTCACACAAATCATGTAAGATGTTCAAGGTAATTTTCACATGATCATCTTTGACTTAGTATTTAGTTTCCAATAAATAAATTTTTTCCAACTAAACTCGTCAAGTATACGATGAACTTAGCTAATGCTAAAAGCTTCCAACACATATTTCGAGAAATAGATATACGAGATAAACTCGGCTCGAAATTTCAATTGTGTATAATATAAAAGTTTATATATCTATACGACTTAGTCTCATTAGAAGATAAAATAGAAACTTCTAAGTGATAGATAAGTTTTAGTCTCCACATACCTTTTGTTGATGAAGTTCCTCCAAGATCTTAAGTAGATCTTCTTCTTCAATTGGTGAACGATGTGAATTCTGAAGATCAACCACACACTTGTATCCTAACCTGAGACGTAGCTATAAGTATACTAGAAATCAAGTATATAGTTTTGTTCAACTAAACTTGACAAACAAGCTTGAGATAACAACGCTTGCGAGTTCGACCGAGCAGTGCGCTAACACTTGGTTCCATCTGGCATAATTGTAAGTCTCGGTGTATTCTTCTTCCTTTATATTTCCATGCAACCATCTTCGTCCATATATGTAACTGTTTTCTTGGTTTTCACTGGTGAATTTTCTCTCCTGGATAGGCATGATTTCTTCCACTATCGGATGCCAGTAGTAACATAAGTATATTTTCCAAGAGTCATGGTAAGGAAATGTCTGTTCACCCAACTTTAGCTTTATTTCTCTTATTTGTTTAATATTTTATGTATTCCTTTTGTTTTTCTATCGTTTTCCTGATTATTCTGCGTCCTATTTAGGTTCCAATGATGCTACTATTCACTCCAGCAACATGTATTATGCGTGGAATCGTTTTTTCTAGAGCCTTTGATATTTTTACAAGCTTAGTCAAATTTCAACTGCCTGGATTACTAGGGGATTCTGATGTAAGCATGGTTCTAGTTTTCTTGCTTATATTATGATAGAACTAACATAGAGTCATGTTGTTCACCTCGAAGGCAGGGGATAAGGTCATTTTACCTCTTGATATTTGAATGAGTTGCTTTCGATCCTGAGAATGTGGTTTGGTTTCAGAGGATGTACTATTGAGCAGTAGGCTTTAGGGATTGCATAACAGATATTACTAAATATGACCTAGAATTGACTCTTAATATTTTCATGGTTGCTAGATTTTTGTTGGAACTTAATGGATGACATCACTTTTCGACTTGGGAGTGTTTGGTATAATTTTGTATACATTTCTTTTAACTAAGGACGGTGCTTCTCTATAGGATTGACTTCAATATTAGGACCGTTGAGTTGGAGGGGAAACGTATCAAATTGAAAATATAGGATACCGTTGGTCTAGAACGCATCTGGATAATTATTACATGTATGTAGTCATATTTCTTATAAGTTTGTATAAGCTGTATCCTTCTCATACGGCACCCAAGTTGGACGGATCTTAACCTATTTAAGCTTGCCTATTGCCATTTTTTATGGTTTCCTGTTATATTGTCTGACACCTCATATTATTTGTTTGCTGATTCATTCAGGTGAAATGGCTAAACAAGGAGATGACCAAAATGTGGCCATATGTAGCATATGCAAGCTCATCTGAAGCTGTAGAGGTAGGTTTTTTATTAATTCCAAAATGTAGTTGCTAATTTATTTGGATGGCTTACTGATATACCTTATGAAAATGCTGGATAAATTAGTGGAAGGAACATGTACGTTGGAGTTTAATAGCCTTTTGTATATTATTCCGGTGAAAGGTAACGTATTAATAACACCACTTTGTGTGAATTTTCACAATCCAGTCGAGGTATTGTAACTCGCTTTCTCACTTCATGCATTAAAGTTTGGAGCATGTATCATATATCTCACTCTTGTATCCTATCTTTATGAGTCATCTATCTTACTCAATTGGCTTTCAGGTTAATTGAATAAGTTTGCATATTGATAAATTGTTCATGTAGGTGACAAAGATGGTAGATACATGGGAATGAGCACACTGGAATTGGATATCTAAGGATATGTAATGGTGAATGAAGTATTCTTTATACCATCAGGAGGTGAAGTTGGCAGCGGTTATGCAAAAACACCAACTGTTGAACCTAAATCAGCTGCTCTCATTGAACGATTAACCATGAATGCCGTGAGATCAGAAAGGTTCCTTAGAAGTTGCATGTTTTATGAGTTTTTGTGCGGTATCTCCTTATAGTGATTTAAGTTAGCAGAATTTGTGAACTTAGGAAATTTCTATAAATGGAACTTAAGAAATTGGTGCAGTAAGTTTCTATGTATTCCCTCCAAATTCCGTACTTAACAACTTAGAAGAATTTATGTTCTTTTTTTATATGAATTAATTGAATGTGATATGTGAAAAAACTATTGTTGAATGGAATGAAAGATGTATGCAGATTATTTGGAATTCATTCCTATTTTCCGGTTGAAAATGCACTACCGGTCAATATTAACTTGTTCAAAAGTGGTTATTATTGACTAATTTTGACAGGTCAATTAATGTTGACTAGCAGTAAAAAAAATATTGTTACAAAAATAATCGTAATGGCCAAAGCTTTGAGTCCTTGCCTCCTTGTGGAGAACGGAGATCTATTACGAGGTCAAGTTAGTATTTAGTAAGTTAGTAACTTTTTCCTAAAAAGTAACAGGGAAAAAGAAATTTGTAATTTGAATAAAATATGTTACCTTCTTCAAAATAAATTAGCTTTGTGTGCAAAGCAATGCCTACTGTCCTTGTAGATAAAGAGCTACAAGGACTTAACACACTTTCTGTGCTTGTTAGAAGATACGGGAATGGCTAGTATGTCCTTAGCCATATTTCCATACTTGTTAATGTTGGTCTTCCACCAACCCAATAAATCAAACTCATCATCATCACCAACTTCAAACTTGTCTATGATTACGACTGGCCCTGCGGCCCCTGTCCCTAGTTTACTTGCTACTGATTTAGCTTGTCCCTGCATAAAAGTACTTGACACTTCCTCATGAACTGAATTATACACATCCTTATATTCTTCAAATAGAATCTTAAAATCTAACATCACACTCCTCATAACAAGTTCAAAATTCATAACGCCTAGTGGCCCATTATAATAAATTTATAATATTTTCCCCAAAAATTAAGAATTGAATTTGCAACATCGTACTCCCATAATTAATATATGATAAGCAATTACTACTAATTGATTAGGAATTACAAGAGTTCAAAAGAATCAAAACCCCAAAATAGGAGATTTTTTTGTAATTCTCCTTCTTCTCGGATCGCAAAAACCGTTACTACTAGCAAAAAATGGTGTAGTGTTAGATTCAAAAGATCAATCTGTAATATTCTGGCCTAAACTAAGAAATGTCCGATACAGTCTTTCTTTGGTCATAAAGTAGGGAGAAGGGTTGATCTTTGGGAGGGAAGCAGTTGAGATCAGAATGATGAATTTTGTAAGGTGTGGTTGTTTTAACCATTTATTAGAAGATAGAGCTTGCTTGTAAAATGTAAGAAGTTGTTCTCTATTTTTTTTGGATACTTATGATGATTATGATTACTTGTTTTAAAATAAATCAAAAAATCTATTTATGTGTAATAATGCATGTACACCTTGATCTCATAGGAAGTGGAAGTTACGGAGGAGTGAGAAGGTGGGGATCGTGTGAGAGTGATAAAATTGTATCCCTATCATAGAGTGAAGACTAGACGGTTGCATACCCACTACTCCTTCACTTGTCAATTGTCTGCATTTCCTAATACTTTCTCATAAGGGGTGCATTGCACACCGCATATTCCCGTAGACTTCCAGACCAATACCCCGATGAACATTTCCCAATTTGTGACGTTATTGATGTCTCGAGTGAAAAATATGAAGGAAGTTGACTTGCACGACTAGCTTTACCTGCATGAGCAGGTTGACCTATATGACCAAGTTGACAAGTTGTGTCGTTTGGAATGTAGTTTTCCATCATCTCTCCTTGACATCATGAAATGTGAATAATGTTCATGAGAAGTAGAGAAGAGGATGATGGTCATCCAAAACTAAGCATGTGTTATTGTTCATGTATGTAAGACATGCAGGTTTCGACCAATCACATGCGAGCTATTCTGCATGTAGTAGTGGCAGGTCAAGTCCTACATGACTTGCCAGGAGCATCACTCAAAGACGTGGTGCTATTGACTAAATATTTATTAGGGTTTAAACAAAACTGATACATATAATGTATCGTCATTAATAAACGATCTGGATCTTCTGCGACTCTTTTATAATTAATGTTAATGCTTAAAACATTTGGCACGTGTGACTCATACGGTCAGTTGCATGTGCCATTTATATAATTTTTAAGAATCCTGGCAGGCTCTCTTTGGTAGACATTGGTAGATGGACATGAGCTATGGATGATGTGATTGGTTCATTGAGAAGGTGGGTGACAGGTAGTTCCACATCTTATCATTGGTCGAGAATTTATTCTATACCGGTTAAACCAGCTAGCTAAGTCGAGCGGTTGAGATCAATCCGCGACTGACATGGACGGTTTATTTAACCTAATATGATTTTTAAGGAAGATCGACTAGCCTACTTTGGCTAGATATTGGGAGCGGAGCATGTAGTCTGCGAGTGATTTGATTGGCTGAGAAAATAAAAAGGTGACAAGTGGTCACCATGGAGATTGATCGGTCAAGCATAGCAAGAGCCACGCTAGTTAAATCGACCGGGCAAGTTGAATGGTCATGATCGTTTTGCGACTGACTTAGGAAGCCAAGGTCCAATTATTAATAGAAACAGGTAGCTCGACTAGACTACTTTTCCCGGCCACTGGAAGCGGAGTATGCAGGATACGAGCACTCTGATTGGTCAGGATAATAGATGAGCGACAGGCAGTCACTATGGCACCTGGCTAGTCAAGCATAGAATGAGCTAGGTTAGCTAAATTGACCGGATAAGTTGGATGGTCATGATCGTCTTGCGACTGATTTGGACGGTCAAGATCCAACTCTTAATAAAACCAAGCATCTAGACTAGCATAATATAGGACGTGACTAGTCTTCCATAGGAGGCGCGCAGCTTATCAGATCGGCCGGCTAAGTGGCTCAGTCGATCGCCTTCCGTGACTGACCTAGTCAGTCACGATTTGCTCTTAATTCCAACTGCTATGGTTCTCCACCCACCAAACACATGATCAATTAATTCCCTGCTTTCCTAGGCCTAGTTCCGACCAATAGGAACTGAGATATCGTGCTTGCTCAAGTTTCAAGCAAAATAATTAATTTATGTCATTCAGCTGAGAATGAACATAAATGTCAGGTAAGCTTTAGGAGTTCAGCTAGGGAACATACCACTAAAACATTTTGAAAATCAAGTATTGTGGAAAATTTTCAAAATGATTGTTATACCCTTTTAGGTCAAATTTTGGTAAATGACTATTTTGCCCCTGGTCCAAAACTTGATTAATATAACTTTTCACTTCGAATTACTTCCTGCGTTCCACTATTAGATGACCTATTCAAGTTTACATAATTCATAAGACAAGTAAGTGAAAAGAGTATTTTTTTTAAAATTATACCCTTATGGATAATAACTGGTAAAATTTAGAAATGATTTTTCTCCCAAACTACACCATGGATGTTCACAAACTTTATACCATTGAAAAGCATTTTAAAACACCTACGCGACAAATTTAAACAAGCCTATCAAATTATGCATATTTCTTATACTAAAAATAATCAATTAAAGGGGTAATTTTAGATTTATCTTCTTGTTTAGTGATATAGGTCATCTAATATGAGACAAAATCTAAAAAATAACCATTTTCCCCCTGATATGTGTTAAGTGCATATTTTACATGTATTTAGTGTCGAATCCATGCTAGTAATTGCTTAGTTTCTTGCAAAATTATTGTATATTACGTTTGTTTTTCTTTATTTGTGTTTTGCTAGGTGAATCATCCAAAAGAAGCGAATTGGCACTTAATTATGCAATAAAAAGAAGTTATCCGAAAGCGGAGAAGGGCCAAAGACCAAGTGTAACTCATTAAAATCAAGGAGTTCTTGATATCATCTCGAAGATGACGTAAAGACAAAGCCAACGGCGAAAGAACGAGGTCAATCCGAGGTCGTATTAAGAAGATATGGGCAAAAATAGATATCAAGCTTGTCGGTTCTCCGAAACTGACAGTTAGACATGAAATATTAAAGGAACACGCTGGAGCTACTAGGGGGAGACAACATCACTAAAGGCACTCGGATAATTTGCTCGGGGCAGCCACATTTTGAATTAAAATAGAGTTTTTTCTTATTTAGTCCAAAAACCCGACCCGGGTTTACTGTGTAGTCCAGCACCAGAATAGAATTATCCGGTGGTCCAAAAAACTTTAAAATCTGATGAAATTACCTCTCTACCCATACTCTTGGTTTACATAGTTACGTTTTTCATTTTTTTTAAATTTTTTTCTTCTCTCTTCTGCAACTGTTTCGTCTTCTCCATCGAAACTTCTTCAAAACTTCTTCTCTCTTCTGCAACTTGTTTTTCTTCTCAATCAATCACTCTAAAAACAGTTGCAGAAAATCATAAGATTGAAGTCAAACGATCGAAAATCATCACCTACAAAAAAATCGAAATAAAAAAAGCTTTCGTTCTTGACCTAATTTTTTTTCATTACATTCAATTGAATTGAAAAGATGGTTACGAGTAGAACAATTAAGCGGACCATTAGAGAAGAAATTGTAGAAGAAACCCCTTCCCCAGCAAAAAGGAGAAGAAAAACTGTTGATGATTCACCAACAGAAACCTCGTAACCAGCTAAATCACCGACAACTCGAAGTATGAGTAAAGTTGTTACTCCGTCACCAACAAAGAAAGCAAATGTTCCTCCGAAAAAAGGTGAGCAGATCAGAAATAAACCCTAATTTTGTGATTACATGTCCGTATGTACTTCAAATTGACATGCAATATATCATTAAGCACCGCTACATACCAATATGTAGTATTAGAGAACTAATTCATATAAAATGTTAAAAATACTTGCATATCAACTTACAAAAAGTGTGTACTACATACCAATATGTAGTGTTTTTAGTGCTAAAAAATACTTACATATCAACTACATATTGCCATTGTTGTGTTTTTTTATGAATATGTAGTGTTTACAAAGTGTTTACTACATATCAGTATGTTGTCTAATACTTCTATACTTAAAAGTGTGTACAACATATCAGTATGTTGTCTAACACTACATTTTTAGAATACATAGTGATGCATTGTTGTGTTTGTTTATGAATATGTAGTCATTTTTTTATACTTGTTTTTGGTTTACAACAGGGAAAAAAACCAAAACAAAAGCAGCATTAGCAACTAATATAGCAAAAGTAAAAAAGGCTACAAAGGCTGCTACTCCTTCACCGCAAGCAAAGGGGGACAAAGCACTTGCCCTGAGAGCTGCTACTCCTTCACCAAAATTAAAGGTGAAGGCAAAAAGGGGGGAGCAAATGTTCCTCCAAAAGAAGGTATGTAGTGTTAAACCAAATTAAATCTTAATCACTAATAAAATTGTGTACTACATATCAGTATGTTGTAGATTAAGTAATGTTGTAGAATACATAGTGTTTAGAATATGTACTCATACTAATATGTAGTGTCTACATATTTTTGAATATGTAGCTATACATTGTTTTGTTTGTTTACGAGGGGGCGTTGCCCCCTCGACCCCCGTAGATGGTAATGCACATGAGATTGTTTAGAATAATTGATGGTTATGCCATATGTACTGTTACATAGCAATATGTATTGGTAGACCGTAGATACTTACTTGTAGTAATAATATGCTCCCCCCCCTTTTTGATATGTACTGCTAATAATATGTAGTTACATAGCAGTATGTAGAGGTATATACTACAAGAATATGTACTGCTAAAAATATGTAGTTTCAAGTACATGGTAGATACTTCTATTCTTGATGATATAATTACATGTTAATTTGTTATATTGATATGTAGTGTAATAGTTTTAGATTCTTGTTATTGTATAGGTGGTAATAAGCGTAAGAAAGGAGCTGGAAAACCGCGAAGTTTGTACCGTAGCGGTTTCAGGGGCTTGTGGGGCCTTGTAAAGACTATTAAGACCACTGAAGAACTTCAGTTGAGTGAGTTACAGCTGAAGCTGATTTCTGAAGCATCTTACGGCAACCTGTTCCTAATGTTCTGGTACACCAAATTTGAGTTGGAACATTGGTTGAAGATTGAAGATGCACTGACCAAAATGTTACGCTGTTATGTGAGAGGTCAAGATCCAAACAAGCTTACCTTTTGCTTTGAAAGACATGGCTTACCGAATGAGCTGGTATCCACAGCAGAAGAATTGGCACTTGTTTATGGAATGCCAAGAGTTCCAAATAGGGAATATCATGATTGGAGGCTAACACAAGTCAATAAAAAAAAGTGGATGGCGTGAAACAAAATTCTTCAAAAGGACTTTTCCAGCTGATTTGAGAGCCGGTGAAAAAGTGACTAGGCCAATGATTGTGAAGGCAATCTTGAAAATCCTTAAACGAACACCAATTAATCTGAAAAATAAGAAGTCTAATGAAGAGTCTGAAGAAGAGCCTTTGGAAAGCATGGGTGATCAATCAAATGAAGATTCTGAAGATTCTGAGCAAGACGAGGAAGATGCCGAAGATCTTGTTAGGCTTATCTGCCTGTATATGTGCACTTCATTATTTTTCGCAACAAGTGATGCCAACGCTTTGACTGAAAAATACATTGGTTTCGTTCTTGATCTTGAGAAGGCGAGGAATATTTCATGGCTTGACCTCATCCATTCTCATTTAGAGAAAGAGCTGAATGAAAACATGGAATCCGTAGAACACACAAATGGTTGTGCTGTTTATTTGTTGGTAAGAATCTGTTGATTTGTTTATTGTACTTTAAAAATATTTTTGTTTTGTGTGTTTTCTACATTTTGGTAGTATATCTAATAACACTGCGTATCAATACTTGTAGCCATGGTTTGCGGAGCATACCCATTTGATGGCGCCCGAGGATATAGTGACAGAACCTAATGGAATGTATGTGCCAAGAGTGGCTAGGTGGAATCATACAAAGATATGTACTGAGTTCCTAAAGGATATTGATCTTTCTGAGTATCAGGTAAACTTGAAGTACATATTTTGTCGAATAAAAGTATATATTGATAACTAGTTATTAGCAAATATTTTTTGTTCTCTATTAGCTAATAAAATTGTGTACTACATATCAGTATGTTGTAGATTAAGTAGTGTTTAGAATAAGTAATGTTGTAGAATACATAGTGTTTATAATATGTACTCATACTAATATGTAGTGTCTACATATTTATGAATATGTAGCTATACATTGTTTTGTTTGTTTACGAGGGGGTGCTGCCCCCTCGACCCCCGTAGATGGTAATGCACATGAGATTGTTTAGAATAATTGATGAGTTTAGTGTTAAAACACTACATATTAGTATGAGTAAATATCAGTATGTAGTTCTCCCTGTGTATCTAATAGAGAAAAAATTATAAAATACTACATATTAGTATGTTGATGTGTTATAAAACACTGCATATTAGTATGAGTACATATGTAATACTTGTAATATTGATTTGGAGAAAAGAGATCCATCCTACTCTGGCTGCTCAGAACTGGAAGTTCCTGCGAAAGGCGTGTGCAACTAATGACCTGATCAAGGAGAGATTCAAGATTCAGATGGCGAACAACTGTTCTATGTGTGGGATAGAGGAAGAGTCATCTGGATCATGTTCTTTTTCACTGCTCTTTCGCAGCAAGAGCGTGGAATTGGATTGGTTTTCTGTTTAAGTTGAATCCTGATGCAAATCTGGTGACCTCTTGCAGAGCTGCTAAAGGGAGGAGTGCAATGGTTCATGACTTGTGGCTTCTTTCAAATTTGGTTATTAGGGCGGAGCTGTGGAGGGTAAGAAACATGGCTTTTTTCGATGACAAAAAACCGTGCTGGAATTTCTTCTGCAGGCGAGTGTTCATTCTTATTCAAGAATTTTCGGTGCGCCTAAAAGGCTTCATGTACAATTCTAGTGACGATGTTCAGCTTCTGGAATTCTTTGGAGTAAAGCATAGACGTGTTAAAATGATTGATCCGGTGGAATGCTTCTGGTACCCATGGGAAACTAATGAACTTCAGCTGAGTTGTGACGGTGCGGCCAGAGGTAGTCCAGGAGTGGCGGGTGCTGGAGTAGTTGCTAGAGTTGAAAGTGGTGAGGTTATTGGGGCCCTGTCAGTGGGCTTGGGCACAAAAACAAACTACTTAGCTGAAATCTATAGCATCCTGGTGGGCTTGGAATGGGCTACTAGATGGGGTTACAATAGAGTTTCTATCAGATCAGATTCAATTTCGGTGGTCCATTCTTTCAAAGAAAACACCTTACCCTGGTTTGCTAAACCGAGGTGGCTGGAAATCCAACAAAATTATGTAAACATAAATTTCGTTCACACATTCAGGGAAGTTAACTTCTCGGCGGATAACATGGCGAAAAAAGCTTGCTTACTTCAAAACGAGGTGGGAATTCATTACGAGGGAAGACCAATTTTTTTAAAAACTGTTGAAAAGCCGTATGTGGCATATTATAGATTCAAGTAATGATTTGTAGGCTCTTGTGGTTTTCTGCCAGGGATCAGTTATAACTGTTCTTGTAACTTTTGCTATTTATTAATACATTTTTGACTTAACAAAAAAAAAAGTAATATGTAGTTCTCCCTGTATATCTAATAGAGAAAGAATTATAAAATGTTTTTTTGGTAATATCTAATATGTAGTTGGTTTTTTACATTTGTTTGATTCGTACCAGTTCCATGTTGATTTTAAAGACGAGATGACAAACCAAGAAAGAAAAATACTTAATCGTATCTCAAGAAGGATTCGAGAGGAAGAAAATAATGAAGCTTTTTGTTTGGATGACAATTCCGAATCGGCAGAAGAGAAAAAAGGAGAGAAAGAAGAAGATAAAGAAGAAGACCAAGAAGAAGATGACTCAGTATTGGGGGGAGAAGCTTGGAAGATCAAATACGATGATTTGAGGAGTACAATATCTTCTAAATGGAGGGAAGTCAACACAATGCAGCAAGAGGGTGAAACGGTTGACGCTTCAAAGCTTGAATTCATGTTGCATGAAATTTACCGGAAAGCTTTCCCTTTGCAGAGAGAAGCCAGCCCGGAAGATTATGTTAGCTTGGGATGTACACCTACTCAAAGAAAACCCAATGAAGAGATGAATGTGGACCCAATAGTTGAGACCGAAATGCAAGGTTATCAGGAAGATCAAACAGATGTACATGTCAACAACGCTGAAGTTGGTTTGTCAACACCTCAAGATCAATGTCATGGTAATGCTGAAGTTGGTTTGTCACCCACAGTATTGAAGTTCCATGATGTTGAAGTTCAGCGTTCTGAGCTTAAAAACTGGGCTAAATCTAATTTGGAGCAAAAATTCAAAGAGATACAAGAGAGAAAAGGAAAAGAAAACACACAGGTAAGTAGCATATCAGTACCTAGTCTAAGTAGCATATCAGTATCTACTGTTACATATCAATATGTAGTGGTAGATACTTACATTCTTGTAGTGGTGTCTACCATTACATATTGATATGTACTGTTATATTCTTGTAGTGGTAGAAACTTACATTTCTTGTAGTGATGTCTACCATTACATATTCATATGTACTCTGAAAAAATATCAATATGTACTGGTAAATACTTATATTCTTCGTAGTGGTGTCTACCATTACATATTGCTATGTAACATTATGTAAAAACTCACCTAAGAAGGTTTTTGTTGACAATTTCGATTGCTTTTTGCAGGTTGATCAACTTGAAGTTAGGAAGGAAGCAGCAAAGGAGTTGCTTAAAACTATGCTAGAAACAAAGGCTTCAGTTGTAGTTAATTCGCAGAAATCTGCAGACTATAACGCTGAGATGGCGGCGGAAGAGTTTCATATGCTGGATGTACCTTTGTTTATTGAGATGTCGAGTTTGGAACACATCGAAAAGCTCTCTATGGGAGATTATATAGACATGGAAAACTCCGGCTTTGGAATTTACGTCGAAGAGTATGCTGACCTCCTTCCAGGTGTTGATGCTGATAAAAACGTTGGTCTTTTTGGCATTTACTTACAACAATGTTTTCATAATTTAATTGGAAGAGATTTGGAAAATGTAGAATTTATTCCACACACAACTGAGCAACAAGAAAACATTGAACCGAAAGATGCATGTAAAGTTCTGACTAAGCAACAAGGTACTTTGGAGGTTCCATCAGAAGCTACTGTGGAGGTTCAATCACAAGATACTTTGCAAGTTTCATCACAAGAAACTTTGCAAGTTTCATCACAAGATACTTTGGAAATTCCATCGCAAGATGTTTTTGAGGTTCCATCACAGGTATTGGATGCTAATTTTTGCATATGCATACTTAGTTTCAGATGAAAAGTGAATGTTAATCAACAGCTATGTTGTGTGTTTACATATTGCTATTTATTTACGTTGGTAAAAATGCAGGAACCAATTACACCAAGCCAGAAACAAAAAAAGGGTTGCAATGATTAAAAAGACCGTCAAAGGGCCCGAAAGGAAGCAGTTCACACCTGCCAGACCCGTTACTCGTGCCCATCCTTCAAAAAAGAAAGATGATATTTACGAAAGTGGAAGTAAGTTATCTCCATAATATAAAGAACCTAAGAAGCCGAAAGCTGGAGCAACATAACCTAAGAAAAACAAGAAGCTCAGATTGAAACGCAAATTCTTCCGGAAACTGAATAAATCACCATTCTATAATGACATGAAGGATGAACAAAAGACTACCCTTTCCACATTCATCGATAATGCAAAATTGCTTAGGTGAGTTATTGGTATCCATGGCTACTACATATTGATTTGTATACTGGATTTGTATCTTAGTATGTTCTCTTACACAGTATGTTTTGTATACTAGATTTGCATAACAATATGTTTTGTATTGTTGATACGAGTAGCTTAAACTCATCAAATATTTTATGTTCTCTATTAGCTAATAAAATTGTGTACTACATATCAGTATGTTGTAGATTAAGTAGTGTTTAGAATAAGTAGTGTTGTAGAATACATAGTGTTTAGAATATGTAGGATGCTAATATGTAGTGTCTACATATTTATGAATATGTAGCTATACATTGTTTAGAATAATTGATGAGTTTAGTGTTAAAACACTACATATTAGTATGAGTACATATCAGTATGTAGTTCTCCTAGTGTATGTAATAGAGAAAAAATTATAAAATGTTTAAATTTGCTTTATTTAACAATCAGTACATATCAGTAAGTAATGCTTTATTTAACAATCAGTACTAGTCTTATAGAGTGGTTTGAATTTGATTTATTGATTGTATTATTGTTAATTTCATATTTGTATACTAGATTTGTATCTCAGTATGTACTATTTGTAACCTTTACGTTGTTATTTTCCAGCTCAATTTCTTGGAGAACGGGAGAAGGTGGTCTTTGCGTAAGTGGAGGTACAATTGATGACTTGGTACAGAATGATTTATTAGAGCAAGATCTTCTAAACTACACACAATACAAGCTTAAGAACAAGCTTCAGAAAGAGCAGCCGATGAACGAAGTAGACAGAAAATACTTGCCTGTCTTGCATCTGGATCCGTCCGCTTGGGTAAGTTTTTATCTTACAGTGCATTTTACTACATCACATGTTAATATTAAAAGTATGTAGGGATTGGTACACTACATATCTATATTTCATAAAAACATAATTAGATATAATTATTCAAAGTACATCCATGTTTTCAGTTTAATGTTGAGTTCCCGGAAAAGCTCAAAGGAGGAGCAGACGATTCTGTTTACAAAACAATATTGGAGATGGATCAAAGCATCAAGAAGATTCTTGTACCAATGTGTCATATGAATCTTCATTGGACGCTACTTGAATATGACTGTGAAAAAATGGTGTTCAACCACTACAATTCTTCTAAGACTGATTGGGGAGCAAGATGTTATCAAAACGCCACAAGAATGGCAGATCACATGTACAAACCTATCAACCTGTACTTGGTGGAGAAGAATAAAGAAACATTGAAGAATGTAATAGTCAATGAATGTGAAGTACCTCAACAAGGTGGATCACCAGACTGCCTACTATTTGTGATGCATTTTATGAAGATGAAGTCGAAAAGCAAATTTGTGGGAGTATGTTTAGGAGATGATGATGAACTGCAAGTGAAGATTCGTAATAAAAGGGTCTCGTTAGCATGCAAATTGCTGACAGCATCTCCACATGAAATCAGTTGGCAAACTGACGCAAATAGATCCTAATTGATAAAAGTAGTATGACAGTATATTTTAATATTTAGCTATTTTATATTTTAAAAACATACAACTTTTCCTTTTACTAGTTATTTTTTATTTATCTTTAAGAATGTTCAAAAACTTGGGTTAACTTTAATGTAGATATATTTCAATTGTGTTACTTTGTTGTGTAGTCTAAATTATTAATGATTATGTACTCGATCTCTGTGAAGATGGTGACCAGTACATATCAGTACGTACTGATTCTATTCTTTAATATGTACTAATCTGATTGAAACCAGAAGTTTAAATTTGCTTTAAGTGATGCAACTGTAAGTATGTAGTGGAACATGGTTAATCCACAACCAGTACATATCAGTAAGTAGTGATTGTCTTCTTTAATATGTACTGATCTGATTGAAACCACAAAGGTTTAAACTAATCTTATGGAAATGTAATTATGATATGTTCTAAATAATCTTATGAAAACCAGTACATATTCGATTGTTTTCTTGTTACAACCTCAGTATGCTTACACTACAACCACTACATATCAGTATGAAGTGGAAGATGATTACACTAGAATACTGACATGTAATAGATACTGTCATTTTGGTAGACTTAGCAACATATTTCATTATGTCGAAAGATCAATATAACTACATTTTTGATAGTCTTATAATGTTTCAAAAACCAAAAGATGTTCTAAGAAACAACAACAAAAACTATAATATTTTCAGTTGGTACTGACAAATAGTGACATATTAAAAAGAAAAAAGTAGAGTAGAACAAGGGCTAGAGGAAATAATTGTGGACTAAAGAATAATGGCGACGTCATTGGTATCACATTCTGCTGCACGTTCAAGCCTGTGATAAAATAAAAAGAGAAATCAGAACACTAATTAGTTTAAAATTCATTGTATTGTATCATCCTACCCCAAGAAAACATCTGTAATATGTACCTAACTGCAACACATACCTGACACAAAAATCATTCTTCAGCAAGTTCATACTGACGGATAACACTGCATGTTGCCTTGTTGTGATGAGTCTTCAAATTACAGTTTGAACATTTGACAGATTTTCTACTAGTCTCATGAGCTGACTTAATACGTCTCCCCTTCTTCCTGCCTAGTGGAGCCCTAATAACTTCTGGTGGGAGAACAATATCGTATACGTGATACTCATCAGGCCTGTGAGATTAAAAAACACAGTATCATAACTACATATCATATATATACAAGGTATATTGTTCCTCAAAAAACAAAAATCAAAATTTATTGATTAAAGACACATACATGTCATAGTTAGGAACGGGTCTAATAGCTATTGAATATAGCTGACGGAAAGTGGTAACTTTGAAGTAATCCTCGACGTAATCAAGCATTCTTCCTCCAGATTTAGTAATAGCTGTAGTAGCGTGCGAGCATGGAAAACCATGAACGTGCCATCGTTGGCAAGTACAAGTTTTTCTCTCTAGATCCACCATATGAGACCTGCACACACAAAAAACAACATATTATCGTTGGCAAGTACAAGAAGATCATGTAAATATATACACAGTACATATGTTATGCACAGTACACATGAGATTGTGTAGAATAATTGATGATTTTAGTGTTAAAACACTACATATTAGTATGAGTACATATCAGTATGTAGTTCTTCATGTGTATCTAATAGAGAAAAAATTATATTAGTATGTTGATATGTTATAAAACACTGCATATTAGTATGAGTACATATGTAATATTTAGTTCTCCCTGTGTATTTCATACACAGTACATATTAATATGTTATGGTCAGTACACATTCATATGTTATACACAGTACATATGAATATGTTATATTTGAACATGCTACTTCAATTCATATGATAGAGATTAGGGGTAAAATGCTAACCTTGGAGAATGAACTTCATATCGCTTAGCATCTGACTGGCTAACTTTCCAGGGACAACCAATTTGAATGTGTAGTTCAAGCAAGGCTTGGTACACAGGGGTTAGCAGTTCTGGGTCCATCAAGACACTCTCCTCACGACGTTCTGACATCATTTACATCATACGTAGCCTACATGACAAAAGTAATAGCAAAAAAGTCTATTATACTACATTATACGTAGATTAACAGTACATATATGCTAATACTGTTACAGAAAGAAAACTAATAAATTATTAAAACTACATATAAGCTTGTACTGTGACTAGGGGAACTGATACAAACCTGATCGAGTCAACAAACGCAGCAGCAGGCAACTTCTTCTCGCGTCTAATCCAGTTATTGAACGATTCAGCAACGGCTGAAGAAGTTGACCATAACTACAACCCTGGAAGAACGCACTGGACCACTTTTCCTTTGGAATGTTGCGGCAGTAGTCAGCAACCCAAGGCCTTCCCAAATTAACCATTTCTTGAAGAGCTTCCTCGTATGTTGCAGGAGAAAGAGCATATGTCGCCTTTCGGAAAGCATCAGTCACTTCTTTATACTTTTCGTCATACTTTGCGATAGGTAAGTTTTTGTCCAAGTGATAGTAGCAATATCTTTGACGAGAATTAGGGAATACTTTGGGAATATATTTAACCAACCCTTCACCTCGGTCAGTCATAAAAGTGATTGGGCGATCATCATTCAAAGCCTCCTTCAGATTCTTGAAAAACCATTCCCAGTTGATATTACTTTCTCCATTTACTAAACCAAACGCGAGGGGATAAAAACCTGCAAAAAGGAATTATTAGTCATGTTAAGCAACTGCTTGACCCCCGTAGATGGTTGTATAATTGATGAGTTTAGTGTTAAAACACTACATATTAGTATGAGTACATATCAGTATGTAGTTCTCCTTGTATATCTAATAGAGAAAAAATTATAAAACACTACATATTAGTATGTTGATGTGTTATAAAACACTGCATATTAGTATGAGTACATATGTAATATGTAGTTCTCCATGTATATCTAATAGAGAAGGAATTATAAAATGTTTTTTTATAAATATTACATGTTGTTGATACGAGGGGGCGCTGCCCCCTCGACCCCCGTAGATGGTGAAGCATATCAGCATGTAGTGGAAAATATGGTTACATCACAATCAGTATTGTAGTATTACATATCACTATGTAGTGGAAACCATCTTCCACTAAATATGGGTAGCTGACATGTTTTATAAGTATAAGGAATATGCTACCAATACAGCAATACATATCAGTATGTAGTGGAAGATGATTCCACTAATAAAGGTTAACTGAGTATGGTTAACCATGTAGTATGGTTTATCTCATACTCAGTATGGTCATTATGTAGTATGTAATATGGTCAATATGAGTGACCTAACTACCAGACACTACATATATAAAAAAAAAAGAACCAATTACCTTGATTGCCATTAAGACATGTTGCTGCCATGAGACCTCCTTTAAATGTTCCAGTGAGAAAAGTACAGTCACAAAAAATCATGGGACGACATAGTTTATATCCCTCTATACAAGCTCCAAAGCAAACAAAAAGTCTGTTGAATCTTTTTGTAGCATCATTGAAATCGAAGTCAATAAATGACCCAGGGTTTGTTTCCCTAACAGTATTCACCCACCAAGCAAGATCAGTGTACGACTTCACATCATTACCAAAAATTTGTTTATGCGACAACTCAATTGCATGATATGCGTGGTGATACTGGATGTCGATGCCACCACCAACTTTAAGATAATCTATGATCTCTGCTGGTGTTATGCGAGGGTTGTGCCTGACCATCTCATGAATTAGACTGTTCATGAGTTTTTTAGTAACTGTTGGATTCTTCAACATATAACCACCACCAAAGGTGTGCCTTCCCACATATTTATTTATCTTAAAAACATCAATAGAACTACCAATGGAAGTTGCGTGAAGCTTCCATGAACAACCTTTCACACTACATACGGGGCTGAATCTCTCAAGGTCATTCTTCTTCTTAATTACCTCGTATCCAGTTTTCATGCAGTATTTTTTGCATGCTATACGTACGGCATCAACACCACCATAGAATAATTGATCTGTATCATCAAAAATCTTATCCCAACCATCTGTAAAGAACACTCTTGGAGCTTCTTTACCCTCTTTCAAGTAACTATTCTTTGCACTAACAACTAAGTCTGCGTTGATGTCAACTTCCATATGCCTAGAGGAACTAGATGCGCTATTTGAAATGACATCCACGTGCAAATCAAAGAAAGCTGATTGCTTTGAGGTATGTAATGTAGCGATCCCCTGGAGTGTTACATCGGCTAGAATAGGAACTATCGCTTGATTCTGGAAATTGTTAACCAGAATAGTCGATGGAGTCAACCAGCTCCACATATTACAGATGCAAAATTTCAAATCCTCTAGAGTTGAAAACGATGTAACCTCATATGCAAAATGATATTGCTTATGGTATACATGAGAATAGATGGAGAAGTCTGGTTTGGGAGCAACGTCAGACATGTTAACCCTGTAAAAAATGACACGTACTAAGATGAAACAAAAAGAGTCTTTGTATTGACATGCTACATGCCAATACGTATTGACATGTACTGACTCATATTGATATGTATTGGCATCTACTGCAGGATGAAAAAACAACATGCTATATGCAGTACGTATTGACATGTACTGACTCATATTGATATGTATTGGCATCTACTGCTATATGCACTACGTATTGAAATGTACTGACTCATATTGGACTAAATAGAACAATTAAGCGGACCATTAGAGAAGAAAACATATGAATATGTACTGTATTGAAATGTACTGACTCATATTGATATGTATTAAAAGAAAACATATGAATATGCAGTACGTATTGAAATGTACTGACTCATATTGATATGTATTAAAAGAAAACATATGAATATGCAGTACGTATTGAAATGTAATGACTCATATTGATATGTATTAAAAGAAAACATATCAATATGAGTCAGTACGTATTGAAATGTACTGACTCATATTGATATGTATTGGCATCCACTGCAGGATGAAAACAGAGCATGCTATAATAGTGTATCATAATCATACGTATTGGCATCTACTGACTCATAATCATACGTATTAGCATGTACTGACTCATAATCATATATGCTATCAGATTACAGAAAACAGAACATAAATCATACCTTGTTCGAATCTGAGATAAACCTAATTCGACGCTCAAATACCTAATTGAAACACACACAAATCACGAAAAATTACTTAAAAAACGAACGAAAATTACTTAGAAACTGAATTCACATTGTAAATCATCATAAAAACAGAAATCATAAAAATATAACAATGTACATCATATATAATTATCCTGATAGAAATCGGATCAGAATAAACCTAATTATTCATCAAGAATTGTAGAACAGTAGCAGAAGAGGATGATTTGAAAAGATAAAAACCTTGGTTCGAAGCTCAGATGACCTAATTCGAAGCTCAGAAGAACCTAATTCGAATCTCAGATGAAGATGATTGAAAAACAGTACCAGAAATTGATTCGAATCTTATGATTGAAAAATGCAGAGCTAGAGAAACCGATCAGAGAAGAAAAAAATAGGAAAGAAAATTGTTTATGTTCGTCAGGAGTTGCAGAAGGGTAAGGTGGGAATATTTAAAAGATGTTCTTGTGTCATTGGCACGTTTTTGGACTATGGGATAAAGTTTCTGGTCCAAAAACATGTTTTTGGACCAGTTGATAAATCAATTCTGGTACTGGACTAGCCAGTAACCGGGTATCTCATTTCTGGACTAGCCAGTAATTCCTAGATTAAAATAACAACGCCAGGTGTTTCTTCTCCGACCAATTCAGGTCGTCTCACGGAGACTCAATTGGCTTACTGTGATTGAGATGGTGGAGCTGTTGTTGGCATAAAGGAGTTATTGCCAGCGACTGATGGAGTTGATCGAGAGATGATTGAAGGGAAGTAATAATGAAGTTCATGCATAATGGTGGTGAACGGAAGATGGCAGTGGAAGGAGATGGCGTGAACTGTGGTTGCTTCCATGGATGGATCGAATGAGAAACTGACAATGGAGCTGCTTATACTGATGGCAGTTACGTGCAGAGAGGATGGATTGAGAACTTCCAGTAAGAGAACTTGGAGTCCGAGTTTGTTGTGCTGCCATTATCGAATGATGAATGAAGAACATGCTCAAGTTTGCGGTTCAGAGAACAGGTAACGTAGAGCATGAAGTTTGAGAAGAAACTTTAGCTTGGCGAAAGAAGGAGAATGGTATATAAGCATAAATATAAAGCAGGGAGAATACCTATTCTCGTTGTGAATGAGCTTAGCTCGAGTTTAAGAGACTGCTTCCATTAATGGCAGTGATAGAATGTGCTGTGGTGATGTTGCTGTCGGAAAGTGGACTGAGAGATGATCAGGGACGAGAATGGAGCTGCAACTTTGATGGTGCTTGTTGGCAGTGATGTTTTTTGGACGCTGATGGAGTTGTACTCGAGAGGAAGGTTGTTGTATCTAGTGCTGGAAGAAGTTAGCCGTTATAAAGAGGAGAGTTCGCTACTGGTGGTTGATAAGATCGAGAAGATTAGATGGATAGCCTTGGTTTAAAACAGCAAGTAGTGATGTGATGCTGCCAATGCCGAGAGATGAAGATGGGTTACGAACTAAGATGGAGCTGGTGGTCCATGTGAGAATAAGTGATGACAACCACAGGAGATGATGACATAGATGGCAGCGATGAAATATGACGCTTTAGGTGTTGGCAGTGGTAACGAGAGTTGATGCTGCTGGTAACTGCGAGTCTACTGCCAATGATGAATGGGACTGTAGTTCGAGGAGGAGAAATATAATATCGGTGATGAAATGTAGCTGGTCGATGGCAATGAGCTTGAGTTCGAAATGGGAAACTCGAGTGGAGTTTATTAGGTCTGTGGTGATTGGTTAATGGTGATGTAGATAGGTGGATCTGTGGAGATGTTGAGCTCGAGAAGGAACATGGAAGAGAAATGGCTTTTGGTGTGTACAGGGAGAAACCAGAGTTTATATGGGAGCAGAAGAGATAATATCTCTCGGAAGAAAAGTTACAGGAGTAGATATGTCTAGGAATCCTAGCCGTGATTATTGTGTAAAAAAGGGAATAAGATACAGGAGAACTCACGGACTGAATAACCTGGACGTAAGTTAAGAGAATGGAAGTTACACTGTCAGTTCCGTGGAACTGACAAGCCAAAATATATTTGGGCTGAACTTGGCCAGGCTTAACGCAAGCCCACATCGATGCCTTTGCGACTTTTATACATCACCAGTTTAGGGCGTGACTTATGTTTGGGAATTTGGCTAGTTTTTGGCAAACATTTAGCACGGGATTTGGCACGGGTGTAGCTACAATTTGGAGACTATTTAAGAGACTTCTTAACCTAAAAAAAAAAGAGATCTCAATACATCTCATAATACACTTTGTTCTTCATAAAATATTCTAGGGTTTACCCCTTTAGGGGGAAACCGGGTAATTGTGTATTCATGAGAGGCTAAACTTTGTTGATTGAGGATGAATTCAATGTTCTAGCGTGAAGCTCTATTGTTATACAAGTTTGTTCGGAGTTTTAATCATCTTATCATTTGTTTTTACCATATTTGATCTTTATGAGTTATTCTTAGATTGATTTGGGATGCATACTAGATTAGTCAATTAATTGTTCTATTGCTAGTATTGGGTTAGGAGATAAGTAATCGTCGAATAATTCATACCCAAGTAGAAATCGCGAGACCTTGCAGAGGGATTTTGTGGAGTAATTGCAAGTGAAGATAACATCAGCAAGTGAACCTTGAGCTAAGAGTTTAATTACTGGGATCAACCTAATTCACAAATCCTAAAGCGTTCGATTGGATTGCACCTTGAGTGAGCTACTACTTGGTGGTTCGTTGAATAGATTCTGATATTGGAGAGTATATGGGTGTCGTATCCACAACAAATTAATTAATACTTTACTACCTATTTAACAAGTAATATAGGGTAGTCAAGGTCGATCCCACGAGGAGCACGAGATTATAGTTGTAAATTTGTCACACAAAGGGGGGTATTGATTAAGAATTTGAGAAAGTAAATAAAATAAACAAAGCAATTAAAAAGATAAGAGAAATCAATAAGAGAGATTAGATCAAGGAATCCTTCTTCGCTGCAAAACAATGATTAAAGTTATGTTCTTTTCCACTTTTTATTAGTCACAAATTATCACCAACCGTAGGTATAGCAGCTAGATCAGTGCTAACCCCAAAATCCCTTATATCACCGGATACGGAAGTTCTCGACTACCGGATTCTATTCACCAAACCAATTAGTAGTAGATCACTCAAGATGTAATTTAATTAAACGCATTAAGATTTATGAATTTATTAGGTTGATATTAGTAGTTAGACTCTTAGATCAAGGTCCACTTGCTAACGTTGTTTTTACACACAATTGCTCCACGGAATCCCTCCGCAAGGTCTCGTGTTTGCTACTTATGTAAAGAGTCAAGAAACGATTACTTATCCCCTAAATTTCACTAGCTATAGATCAAATTAACAAATCAATTTAGTTGCGCACCTAAACAATCTATCAATCAATCATGAATGTATAAACATTCCTATTAGTAAAAACAAACGATAATCATGTGAAAACTTCAAAGTAGATTTGAAACAAAACTTAAAACATGTTAAGAATTAGGAATTCATCCTCAATCAAATTAGTTACTCATGCTAAGAAGTTCACACAAAGAGAAAAGTATTGTGTGTGTAGAAGTGTATCAATGTGTATGGAAGTGTAGAAGTTCTTCTCTATTTATAGGCTTCAATGTTCTCCATATCTTCTAAGGAATAGAATCCCTTTCCTTTTGTAGCTCAATTTCCAAATCCAAGCCTTTCTCAAATCTTCCATCTCCTCTTTCCATATTCCCACCAAATTCTTCATTCAATTCCAAGTCCAACTCTTCACATCCCATGAGAGAAATCCACACAAAATTCTACAAATTTTCCTCGCCGGAAAACTGGGTTTTTGGCCAGAATCCGTCACCGCCGGCCACCTGAAAATTCTCCCCCGGTGAAGGAATATTCTGTTCAGTCAACCGTTATGACTAACGGTCAAACGAGTCAACCGTCAGTCAAACTGTTAGTCAAAGGTCAAGGGTCAAGGGGCTGAGTTAGAACGAGTCAGAACCGAGTCAGCTGGCTAACTCGGCTGACTAGTTATGACCAAGCCACTTGCACTGAACCTTATTGTTCACGGCCAAGATGGCCATGCCAGTCCTGCTACCCAGCCATGATAGCTGTCATCTCAGAATTTGCACACAAGAACACCTCCTCTTCTCGCTAACTCAATTTGCAATTCACCAGTCATGCACAACTGCCAAGACCCCCGTAACAAGACAACAGACTCCACCTCAAGGCCCATAGCAGTAACCACTTCACCATTAGCAATCCATTTCACAGCTCCATAACCTTCACCCTTCTGCACATCAATAGCTCATTCGCAACCTCACCAGCACTGAACACCATCAAACAAACCATACAGTGCCTAAGGGCCATTTGCATTTCATAATCATTCTCAACTGCAACCCTGATAAAAAACTCAGACAAGATGCAATACCTCAAACCCAGTAGCTTCATAATACCCTTATTCTCAACAGCCTCAGATCCAAACCCATTTCAGTTCAGGAAATTCTGCAAACACCCACTGAGCATAAAACCACCTCAAGTAGCCACTAGTTGCTCT
The DNA here is from genome assembly GCA_023529315.1 of Papaver bracteatum. Lineage (NCBI taxonomy): Eukaryota > Viridiplantae > Streptophyta > Magnoliopsida > Ranunculales > Papaveraceae > Papaver > Papaver bracteatum. Next base: position 2,200,431 of record JAJJWX010001467.1, read on the forward strand.
TCCAATTCCTTCTCCTCAAATCAATACCAGAACCACCTTCATCTCCATTTTTTTTCTCCAATCAACAGCAACAAGAACCCATACAGATCCAATTCCTCTTTCTTGTACTTGATTTCAACAACACCAACAAGTCTCATCACCTGTGTATCATAACAGCTCAAGAACGAGCTCGATTACTCTTTTGTTGAAATCAGATTAACCATGACCAATACCAGATGAAACCATTCTTCCTTTGTCCTGTATTACCACTCGAACCCATCTAATCCATTTTTTACTGCGTCTTCTCTTCAATTACAAAGATGAACCTTAATTTATCGATTCACAGCAAAAGCCATTTTTCTGTTCCCTGATTTCTTGCGTTAATCTGAATTTTCACAATCAAAACAATACCCAACTCAGGTACAGTGTCATACAACCGCAAACACCCATTGAAGCTCATCGATATCTTCTATCATCTCCGATTTCATCTCAGCACATTCTGAAACCCTAGCTTCTAAAACTCTTAATTTAATCATCAACTTCTTCTATTCTTGTTCTTGGTAACATCAGGATCATTATAGCTCTCTTTCTGCTTGATTTCCGCTCTCAATCTCTCGAGCTTCCATCCCCTGAATTTCTCAATTTCAACAGCAGCAGACGCTGCTTCTTCTTCTTTATTTCAGATGGAGAAAATGATTGAGAAGATCGATTTAGGGTAGATTATAACAGTCGGGTTCGGGTTCGGGTTCAGGTTCGGGTATGGACCATGGATACAGACCACCCATTTGGGTACTTATAAACACACATGTTTCTTGGATAAGGGCTACCCAGTTGGCAGCCCCTTAACCTCGACTGGTCTCCAGATAGTATTTTCTCCTGTAAAATGACTGCTTTGCCCTTTTTGCTCAATTTTGGATTATTTCTTCTCCTTTTCCTCCGTGCGACTCCAAAGTACCTAATAGCTCAAAAACACACGTAAAAATACATAATTTACAAGAAAAATAGCAAAGAAAGCATAAACTCTTAGATAGTAAATTAGGTGTATTCTACACCTATCAAATTCCCCCACACTTAGACTTTGCTAGTCCTCGAGCAAATCAAACTAAAACTTACAACTTTCAAAGCGTTCTAGCTTCCCAAGCATCCAAAGAGCTATGAGGACATAGAGTTTCTGCATGCTAGTAATAAGAAGTTAGAAATACTAAAGAACATATTCTCATTCCTAAATGTTGAGTAAGAAACAACCACACTATAATGAGAGAACACGTGTTTGAGAAACGATCAATAAGCATTTCGCCTCGACTTCTACCTCACCAGAAGGGTTTTATGATAATTGCACTCAAAAAGACGGCTTTTTTATGGGTCTCACATGTGTGCAGGTAGGAATGAAAAGAGAATTCCTGCAACACGTTGAATGGTAGGAAGGATAACTTCCGAAATTTTGAAAAACCCACATCTTTTAATCATTTTGAAAAACCATTTTTCTAACGATCTCTAAGAAAGGAAATCAACCACTTTTATCGAGGATGAGATTACTTACTTACCTTCACATCCGATTGCAAATTATGATAACACCACTCTCACGGAATCCAAAAGAAACGTCTTCCGCTCCTTGTCTTCATCTTCTTGGTCTTCGGCTTCAACTATTGATGATAAATACTAGAACTTCATAAATCCTTGACAATTTGTAACTTTTTTCCTTAACTCCTTGTCACTTGAAACTTCCTTATAGATTTTCCTTCCCCACGGCTTATTCAAAACAAAACAATAATAGATATTTCTCTTGTCTCATATTTATATATTCTTTTCTTTTCTTTTTCTATTTTTTTCTTTCTTTTCTTTCTTTTCATTCTTTTTTTTTTTTTTTTTTTTAGACAAGAGAAACAAAATACAAAACAAAGTGAAAAATAAAATAAACCATGGCCGTGGAAAAGTACTTTACCGCTTGATTCTTCACAACTTGTATCGTCTTGAAATCATAAACTTCAATAATTTTCACCTTTTGCTTTTCTTCGTTCTCGTAAATAAGTCTTAATACTTGGATATAGAATTACCTCATTGCATTTTAAGTCTTCAACATGTATGTAAAAATCTGCTCATTGTATGTTGCTTTACTTGGATATAAAAATTTGCTCTTTTTCTTGTTTTATTGTTGCTTTCAAACCTTGAACCTTTTCAACTTTCCTTGTAGATTTTGATGTCGCTCCCTTGTTGTTGATGTGGTGTTTCTATGGACCCGTTGTTGTCGAGAGAGAGAGAATGGTGCTAACTGCAAATCGAACTACAAGAAGGAGGCTTTCATCCATAGACGTCACCCTCATGATTGACAAAGATTAGCACTCAAGAGATCAAAATAGTGCTGAAATTGGTGTGAAATTGGGTAGCTCACCATTCTACCCGGAATTAACGTACGGTGACACACACTCAAAAGAAGCTCTTTAGTAAAGGAAGAATTTCTGGTCGGTGCCTCACATGATATAAAAATGGGTAGTCTCCACTAATGATTGATCAGCAACTCTAATAACGCACTTCTCCCTGCACCAAATTTGCATCACCGGCATGATTAAATCCATTATTTAACACTCTAACAAGCAAGAAATCGAACGTAGTTCCCTAACATTTCCAAGTTCAATTATGTCGGTCAGAATTCTCTATGTAATCATACCTAGAAGCATGCTAGTGACTCTAAAATCTCTAAAAGTTGAAGTTTTTATGCAATTTTTTTTTTTTTTTTTTGTATGCAAAAATATATGCTTAGCCAATGTAATTGAATCGTCCAAGTAAAGTCAAGGTGGGAAATCTTAATATGATATGGAACAAGAAAAATAAATAAATAAACAAAAATAAAAAGCAAAATAAAAGGATAAGAAATACAAAACCGGTGGGTTGCTTCCCACTTAGCGCTTGTTTTAAAGTCGATGGCCCGACATGGATCTTCCAAGATTCATTCCCCATATACTAACAATCGGAAAATTTGGGGATCCACCCATAGTACCTGTTTTGCACACAATAACTCCATGCAAATATTAGCACAAGAAAAGAATAGTAAAGTTAGAGCTCGATAGAAATTTCCCCCACACTTATTCTTTTCCACACTCGGAAGTGTATAAAGAACATAGAATTTGGGAACTTCCATGGTTTCCTCTTGGCAAACCTGCATAGTGTTAGCATCAAGTGTTTCCAATGGTGGATATCGAGAAACAAAGTCATTCAAAAATACTTTCGAAGCACATACATTCAATCCAATAAGAGGTAAATGAGAAGAATCAATATGCAAAGGGTTAGACAAACCTTGCACAATTTCTTGTATTACGGAGTCTTCTTCATCCTTAAAAAATTCAAGTGAATTACTTACCTCTTGCATATCGTGGTCCTCTATCAAACCTTGCAACCATTCTTCATCATTTTCTACCGTAACCAAAGTCTCGGCATCATCATAATCATTAGCAAGTTCAATTGGGTCTTCCACAAATTCAATCAATTCGGTTTCATTATCGAGCATCACCTCTTCAACATTCTCATCATCGGAATCGGGCCATTCGCTAAAATGATTTTCGTCGGTAAAAATTGTAAGATCTTCTTGTGAGGGTGTTATACCGTTTACAACAATGGGCAAGTCACACACAATCTCCTCCTTTTGAATAGGTGAAGGATCATTATTATGATCCGGAGTTGGAATAACTTCCTCATGGTTGCAACTTTCATACACTTCCGCGGACTCATAATTTTCCCTAAGGAATTTTTTCCAAGCACTAAATGCATCTTCCTCAATCTCTACCTTTTGAATAGGTGAATGATCATTATTAAGATCAAGGCTTGAGTAATCTACACTAGCGTCATCAAAAGTTTCCAAAGGTTGGTCCTTTTCAACACAATCATCTTGATTATCGGAATCACCATAATAATAATCTTCATCGGTTTCATAGCCTTTATCCCGACGCCGTTTAAGTTCCATATGAATAGTCTTACTAATTTCTGCGACAAGCTCTTCCGAGTCTCCATCATCTTCCAATTTGTATAACTTTTGTGCAAGTTTACGGACATTAACACGCTTACCACTGTGTATAGAGTTTCTAGATTGTATATCCTTAAAAAGTGAAGGAAAAACACGATGAAGAGGAGTATATTCCCAACTCTCCATCTGCACATTACTAGAAAACAATGTATTAGAAGCATAATTATCCGTCCATCCTTGTAATTGTCCACTTACATACCCGTCATAAGGTTGTTGATATGCATGAGAATATCCATAAGGTTCTGTAGGATTTTGATCATAGCCAAAAGATTGGTTTTGATTGTATCCTAAGGATGGTTGGAAGTTGCCATGATGTTGAGGTTGAAAACCGTATTGATTGTTGTAATATGCTTGCTCTTGTCCACCATACATGGAAAACTGGTACCTTAAAAACAATTCAAAAACTAAGTTAGATACGATATATAATCCAACAAAGCAAGAATAAAGCAAAAAATAAAAATAAAACAACTAAAATCATCCGATGCTCCCCGGCAATGACACCAAAATTTTTATGGGTGTCGTAACCACAACAAATTAATTAATACTTTACTACCTATTTAACAAGTAATATAGGGTAGTCAAGGTCGATCCCACGAGGAGCACGAGATTCTAGTTGTAAATTTGTCACACAAAGGGGGGTATTGATTAAGAATTTGAGAAAGTAAATAAAATAAACAAAGCAATTAAAAAGATAAGAGAAATCAATAAGAGAGATTAGATCAAGGAATCCTTCTTCGCTGAAAAACAATGATTAAAGTTATGTTCTTTTCCACTTTTTATTAGTCACAAATTATCACCAACCGTAGGTATAGCAGCTAGATCAGTGCTAACCCCAAAATCCCTTATATCACCGGATACGGAAGTTCTCGACTACCGGATTCTATTCACCAAACCACCTAGTAGTAGATCACTCAAGATGTAATTTAATTAAACGCATTAAGATTTATGAATTTATTAGGTTGATATTAGTAGTTAGACTCTTAGATCAAGGTCCACTTGCTAACGTTGTTTTTACACACAATTGCTCCACGGAATCCCTCCGCAAGGTCTCGTGTTTGCTACTTATGTAAAGAGTCAAGAAACGATTACTTATCCCCTAACTTTCACTAGCTATAGATCAAATTAACAAATCAATTTAGTTGCGCACCTAAATAATCTATCAATCAATCATGAATGTATAAACATTCATATTAGTAAAAACAAACGATAATCATGTGAAAACTTCAAAGTAGATTTGAAACAAAACTCAAAACATGTTAAGAACTAGGAATTCATCCTCAATCAAATTAGTTACTCATGCTAAGAAGTTCACACAAAGAGAAAAGTATTGTGTGTGTAGAAGTGTATCAATGTGTATGGAAGTGTAGAAGTTCTTCTCTATTTATAGGCTTCAATGTTCTCCATATCTTCTAAGGAATAAAATCCCTTTCCTTTTGTAGCTCAATTTCCAAATCCAATCCTTTCTCAAATATTCCATCTCCTCTTTCCATATTCCCACCAAATTCTTCATTCAATTCCAAGTCCAACTCTTCACATCCCATGAGAGAAATCCACACAAAATTCTGCAAATTTTCCTCGCCGGAAAACTGGGTTTTTGGCCAGAATCCGTCACCGCCGGCCACCTGAAAATTCTCCCCCGGTGAAGGAATATTCCGTTCAGTCAACCGTTATGACTAACGGTCAAACAAGTCAAACTGTTAGTCAAAGGTCAAGGGTCAAGGGGCTGAGTTAGAACGAGTCAGAACCGAGTCAGCTGGCTAACTCGGCTGACTAGTTCTGACCAAGCCACTTGCACTGAACCTTATTGTTCACGGCCAAGATGGCCATGCCAGTCCTGCTACCTGACCATGATGGTCGTTATCTGTAACTTGCACACAGCAACACCTTCTCTTCTGCTAACTCAGCTGCAATTCACCAGTCATGCACAACTGCCAAGAACCCCTGCAACAGCACCAACAGCTCCACCTCAAGTCCCATAGCAGTAACCACTTCACCATTAGCAATCCCTTTCACAGCTCCATAACCTTCACCTTTCTGTACATCAATAGCTCATTCGCAACCTCACCAGCACCGAACACCATCAAACAAACCATACAGTGCCTAAGGGCCATTTGCACCTCATAATCATTCTCAAATGCAACCCTGATAAACAACTCAGACAAGCTGCAATACCTCAAACCCAGTAGCTTCATAATACCCTTATTCTCAACAGCCTCAGATCCAAACCCATTTCAGTTCAGGAAATTCTGCAAACACCCACTGAGCATAAAACCACCTCAAGCAGCCACTAGTTTCTCTACCAATTCCTTCTCTCAAATCAATACCAGAACCACCTTCATCTCCATTTTTTGCTCCAATCAACAGCAACAAGAACCCATACAGATCCAATTCCTCTTTCTTGTACTCGATTTCAACAGCACCAACAAGTCTCATCACCTGTGTATCATAACAGCTCAAGAACGAGCTCGATTCCTCTTTTGTTGAAATCAGATTAACCATGACCAATACCAGATGAAACCATTCTTCCTTTGTCCTGTATTACCACTCGAACCCATCTAATCCATTTCTTACTGCGTCTTCTCTTCAATTACAAAGATGAACCCTAATTTCTCGATTCACAGCAAAACCCATTTTTCTGTTCTCTGATTTCTTGCGTTAATCTGAATTTTCACAATCAAAATAATACCCAACTCAGGTACAGTGTCATATAACCGCAAACACCCATTGAAGCTCATCGATCTCTTCTATCATCTCCGATTTCATCTCAGCACATTCTGAAACCCTAGCTTCTAAAACTCTTAATTTAATCATCAACTTCTTCTATTCTTGTTCTTGGTAATATCAGGATCATTATAGCTCTCTTTCTATTTGATTTCCCCTCTCAATCTCTCGAGCTTCCATCCCCTGAATTTCTCAATTTCAACAGCAGCAGACGCTGCTTCTTCTTCTTTATTTCAGGTGGAGAAAATGATTGAGAAGATCGATTTAGGGTAGGTTATAACAGTCGGGTTCGGGTTCAGGTTCGGGTATGGACCATGGATACATACCACCCATTTGGGTGCTTATAAACACACACGTTTCTTGGATAAGGGCTACCCAGTTGGCATCCCCTTAACCTCGACTGGTCTCCAGATAGTATTTTCTCCTGTAAAATGACTGCTTTGCCCTTTTTGCTCAATTTTGGATTATTTCTTCTCCTTTTCCTCCGTGCGACTCCAAAGTACCTAATAGCTCAAAAACACACGTAAAAATACATAATTTACAAGAAAAATAGCAAAGAAAGCATAAACTCTTAGATAGTAAATTAGGTGTATTCTACACCTATCAGAGAGCTTCCGTATCTGTGGTAAAAGGAGTTTTGGGGATAACACTGAGCTAGTTGTTATTCTACGGTTGGTGATGAATGGTTCTAACGAAGATAGATAAGTATAATAATCCAGTTATCTCTTGGTAACGGCGAAGGATTCCTTGATCATCCCTTTCTTTTATTTGTTATTCTTTTTATTTTACTTTAAACCAATCCCCCTTGTCTTTTATTATTTTGCTGAACTAAATAACATATCAATTACACTGCTCTTCGTGGGAACGAACTTGACTTCTGTTATATTATTTATTTAATTAGTGGGAAATATCATGATTAATTTTGGCGCCGCTGCCGGGGAGCAGTCGGTATCTTTAGTGGTTTCTTTTAGTTTTATTTTCTTTTTAGATTTTTTTTTTAATTTTTAACTTTGTTTTATAGATTTTTCTTTTAGGTACTTAATCTCTGGCATCAAAGGATTGGAATTACCAGAGGTGCGGAATTCAAACTCGCAAGGGAACGATAATACAAGCACGTCCAAAGTTGCAAGAAGAACCTTCTACATCAACAATGGTAGGCGGTACAAATAATCCACCTCCACCTCCGTAGAGGAAGACGTTGAGAGATCTAACATCACCATGTTTAGAATCTCAGCCACTGTGTATTACTCTAACTGACACAGTGGAACTTAAGTCAAATCTTCTTCATTGGGTTCCAAAGTTCAAGGGATTACCGAGTGAAGATCCTAATCGACACCTGCAGCAGTTTCAGAATACAGTAAAAAGTATGAAAAAGAGCGATGATGATGATGATGATACAACTTTTTTACAAGCTTTTCAGTTTTCATTAACGGACCAAGCAGAGTCATGGTTATATTATTTCCCTTTCGGAATTATTACCACATGGACCGGAATGAAAAAGTTATTTTTAGAGAAGTATTTTCCTGCTTCTAAAGCTGCATCTATTCGTAAGGAAATCAGTGGAATTGTGCAGATTACTGGAGAATCTTTTTACGACTATTGGGAGAGGTACAAGAGATTATTGGCGAGTTTCCCACACCATCAGATATCACCACAACTTGTCATTGCACACTTCTATGAGGGGTTACAACTGCATGAGAGACACTTGATTGATGCGGCTAGTAGTGGTGTATTGGCTAATAAAACTATCGAGGAGGCTACAAGTTTGATTGAAAGCATGGATGCAAATACACAGCAATTTTATACTAGAGATTCATCGGTGGTTAGAAGAGTTAGTGAGATGGGAGATTCTTCACACATGGATCAATGAATGACTAATGTGGAAAAAATGGTACAACATATAACATCTGCAGTTGTTCCTTTATATGAAGAGGATGCCGAGGTAAATGCTATATTTCCTAATCCGAGGCAAGGTATGATCCCTACTCTAATACTTATAATCCTGGTTGGAAATATCATCCAAATTTTAGTTATGCGAATAAGCAAGCTGCAGCTCCTAATCCATATGTAAGACAAGGTGGTTCCAAACAACAATTCTAACCACAACAAAAACCTCCAACTGAAGAGTCTAAGATATATATGATCATCTCCATGTTTCAACACAGTCAACAGAAGTGTGATCAAAATCAGTTGAATACTGATAACGCTATTAAAGATTTACAAACTCAAATAGGGCAAATGTCGACAGGGATGAATCAGATGAAAGCACAAGCTTCGACAAAGTTTCCATCACAACCTTTTGTGAACCCAAGAGAGCACGTTAATGCAGTAACTCTAAGAATTGGGATACAAACTGAAGAGACACAACAACAAAAAGAGGTTAGTAAAGACATCAAAAAGGAAGTAGAGGAGGAAACCATCCCAAAGGAAAATCCTACCTCAACCGACCAACCTAGGGACACAGTTCCCACCTTTGCCACACCATCTCCTTTCCCTAGTCGTTTTGCCAAATCAAAGAAGCAAGCTCAAGATAAGGAGATCATGGACATTTTAGCAAGATACAAATCAACATCCCATTTATTGAGGCCATCTGAACCGTACCCAGGTATGCTAAGGTTTTGAAGGATTTGTGTACAAAGAAGGATAGGTTGATTGCTAATAAAATTACTCAGGTGGGAGAAAGTGACACAACTATGCTATTAAAGAATATGCCTGCAAAGTGTGAAGATCCTGAGGGTTTCACCGTGCCAATAAGTATTGGTACCAAGAGATTTGAGCGTGCTTTGCTTGATTTGGGAGCATCCATAAGTGTTATGTCAGCCGATGTTTATGATTATTTGAATCTTGGACCTTTAAAAGAGGCAAAGATAACTATTCAATTGGCAAACAAGTCCAATATATATCCTAAAGGAGTCATGGAGGACGTGTTAGTTCAAGTGAATCAGTTAATCTTTCCGGTTGATTTCTACATTGTGGATATGCATAATGGAGATAATTGCTCATCTACTTCATTACTTCTTGGGAGACCGTTTATGAAAACAGGAAAGACGAAGATTGATGTGGACAATGGTACACTCACTATGGAATTTGATAAGGAGATAATTCTCTTCAATATATTTGAGGTCATGCGTTATCCTAGTGATGTGCACTCCGCTTTCTCTATTGATGTTATTGGTTCGTTGGCACAACAGATGTTTGATTTGAACAAAAAAGATGAACTTGAATCTATGCTACAAAATAGCATTGATTTGGACATCCATAGAATTCCTAACATGGACGTTGATATTCCCTAGGAGTTTGTTGAGACATGTGGTGCTTTAATGGCATCACAAGAATTTAAAACAGATAACATTTCATATATCTCTTTACATGTAACTGATGAAGTTCCTTTACCTTATGTTGTGCAGGCACCTAAATTAGAACTGAAACCCATCCCTGATCACTTAAAGTATGCTTACTTGGGTGATGGGGAAGAGCTTCTAGTCATTATTTCAAAGAATCTCATACCAGTACAAGAAGAACGCCTTCTTCGGGTTCTGAAGAGCACAAAACGGCTATTGGTTGGACAATTGATGATATCAAAGGCATTAGTCCATCCATGTGCATGCATAGAATCCTTATGGAAGATGATGTAAAGCCAATATGTGATGCTCAGCGTAGGTTTAACCCACCAATGATGGAGGTCGTGAAGAAAGAGATCCTCAAATTACTAAGTGTGGGGGTAATTTACCCAATTTCTGACAGCAAATGGGTTAGTCCGGTACAAGTGGTGCCTAAGAAATCGGGTGTCACTGTTGTTAGAAATCAAGATGATGAACTTGTTCCTATAAGAATTCAAATAGGATGGAGAGTGTGCATAGACTACAGAAAGATTAATGCCGCAACTAGAAAGGATCACTTTCCTTTGCATTTCATTGATCAACTTCTAGAGAGGTTGGAGGGACACTTATATTATTGATTTTTGGATGGTTATTCGGGGTATAATCAAATTGTTATTGCACCGGAGGATCAAGAGAAGACTACTTTTACTTGTCCTTTTGGTACGTTTTCCTATAGACGGATGCCGTTTGGTCTTCGCAATGCGCATGCCACTTTTCAGAGATGTATGGTTAGTATATTTTCTGATTATATGGAAAACATTATTGAGGTATTTATGGACGACTTTATTGTTTATGGCGATTCATTTGATATTTGTTTAAATAATCTTGAACTTGTGCTTAAAAGATGCATAGACACTAATCTTGTTTTAAATTGGGAGAAATGCCACTTTATGGTAAACCATGGTATAGTGCTAGGTCACATCGTGTCCTCTCAAGGGCTCGAAGTCGACAAGGCAAAGATAGACTTGATTAGAAACTTACAATACCCCACTTCGGTGAGGGAGATTCGCTCATTTCTTGGTCATGCAGGTTTTTACAGGCGGTTTATCAAAGATTTCTCCAAAATCTCAATGCCGATGTGCAAATTATTGCAAAAAGAAGTTGCTTTTGACTTCAATAAGGAGTGTAAAGAAGCTTTTAACAAGTTAAAAGAATTGTTGACAATTGCGCCGATTCTCAAGTCACCGGATTGGAGTTTTCCATTTGAATTGATGTGTGATGCAAGTGACTATGCGGTTGGAGCTGTTTTGGGTCAAAGAGTGGACAAGCTGTCCCATGTGATTTATTATGCATCTGGGACCCTAAATGATGCTCAAATAAACTATTATACCACTGAAAAGGAGTTTTTGGCTATAGTGTTTGCACTTGAAAATTTTAGATCATATTTAGTGGGTGCAAAAGTGGTTGTGTATTCCGATCATGCAACACTTAGGTACCTACTTAAGAAGAAAAAAGTTAAGCCAAGACTTATGCAGTGGATATTGTTATTGCAAGAATTTGATTATGAAATCAAAGATAAGAGAGGTGATGAAAATAATGTTGCTGATTATCTTAGTAGACTTGTTGTTTCCAAAGAAGAACTTCCTTTACAAGATCGTTTTCCAGACGAGCAACTTTTCTCAATTGAAGATTCAACACCTTGGTACGCTGATATAGTGAACTACTTGGTTACAAGGCAAGTACCTAGTACAATGTATAATTTTCAAAAGCTTAAGCTTAAGAAGATAGCCAAGCATTATGTGTGGGATAAGCCATACTTGTGGAAATATGGTGTTGATCAAATTATCCGCAGGTGCGTACCAAACTCTGAATTTCAGTCAATTCTATCTTTTTGTCATTCTTATGCTTGTGGTGGTCACTTTGGTGCAAAACGTACCACTCTCAAAGTCCTTGAGAGTGGCTTTTATTGGACAACCATATTTGAGGATGCATATGATTTTTGCAAATCTTGTGATAGATGTCAACGAACGGGCAATCTAGGTGCTCGATATCAAATGCCACTCATACCTATTCTTACTGTTGAGATATTTGATGTGTGGGGAATTGATTTTATGGGTCCTTTTGTTAATTCGAATGGAAAATTTTATATACTTCTTGCTGTGGATTATGTTTCAAAATGGGTGGAAGCTAAAGCCACCCCTACTAATGATTCTAAAGTTGTTTGTGAGTTTGTGAAGGAATATATTTTTTCTAGACATGGTACACTTAGAGTGGTTATCAGTTGTAGGATCAGAATATCGCTACAATATTTCTGCGAGATTCTAAAACAACACTCTGCGAGCGTTGCAGAATATCTCAAATAATGACGTAACGAATGACGAAGACAGGAAACACGGGAAGAGCGTGATTGTTCTGCGATGGTTACAACTCCTGCGAGAGTTAGCATTACAACTACCGCGAGAGCATCGCGAGCCAGATCCGAAATTAAAGGATAACTTAGTTGTCATCCACTATGTAACTACCCTATATAAATAGATCCAGTAGATTCAGAAAAGAGGATGATGTATTTTTTTGAGTGTTGAGAAAGTCTTGAGGAGAGATAAAATTCAACAGAGCGGTTGTATTCTTGATTTCTTCCATTTCTTGTAAACATTTTCTGAGAATCAAATAATAAAGTGTCGCTTTTAATCTTCAAAATGTGTTAATTAGTGTGAATTCTTATTAAGGGTGTAGTGTAGGATTCCTGCAACTACATCAGTGATGGAGGTTCGGACTTCAAGAAATCCTTCCATGCTCTTCTCAAGAAGTACAACATAAATCACAAGGTCGGTACGCCATATCACCCACAAACAAGTGGGCAAGCTGAAATTTCAAATTGTGAGATCAAGTCTATCTTGGAGAAAACCGTTAACACTACAGGGAAAGATTGGATTTATAGACTCAGCGATGCACTTTGGGCGTATAGAACGGCATACAAAACACCGATTAGTATATCTCCATATCGGTTGGTTTATGGAAAAACTTGTCATCTTCCGGTTGAACTTGAGAACAAGGATTATTGGGCGATAAAGATGTGCAACATGGATTATGACAATGCGGGGAAACATAGAAAGTTACAACTTAATTATCTAGAGGAGATACGTAATGATTCTTACGAGAGTGCTCGAATTGACAAGGAGAAGACTAAACTTTTCCATGACAAGATGCTTTCTAGAAAGAGTTTTGTTGTGGGCCAAAAAGTTCTTCTATTTAATTCTCGTCTTAAGTTATTTCCTGGTAAGCTAAGGTCACGTTGGAGTGGACCTTTTGTTGTTACTAATGTTTTTCCTTATGGTGCAGTTGAAGTTACTAGTCTCACGAAAGGGACGATATTCAAAGTAAACGGCCATAGATTAAAGCCATATTACGAAAACTTCCCTACGGAGAATATGGACATGATTGAGCTTCGTGATTTACTCCCTCTGTAGGAGTAGTTTGGAGAATGCACAGTCGGGCTGAGGACGTAAAACTAAGCGCTAAATGGGAGGCAACCCATCGGTTTTGTATCTCTATCTTTTGTATTTTATTTTTCTTATCTTTTCATATCATATTTGCATCCTCATGTTTAATTTCATTGAGTCCGTAATCTATGTTAGAAGAGAATTATGATGAATACCTTTTCGTCAGAAAAATTCAGACTGCGCGTAGTTCAATCTAGAGACCATAACTGTCAGAACGTTTATCGAAACATTGTTCCCTTTTGTTACTTTGTAGAAAACATGTAGACGAACAACTTTTGTGAAATGGAGTTTTTCGAAATTCCTTACCAATTTGCACAGTTTTTGCGTTTTATCTGATGTTACGTCAGAATTCAGAACTTTCGGTTTTGCACATTGAGGACAATGTTAAGTTTAAGTGTGGGGGAGTATTTTGCATATAGATTTTTCAAAATTTTGCATAAAAAATATTCAACTTGTAGAGATTTTAGAGTCACTAGCATACTTCTAGGTATGTTTACATAGAGATTCTGACCGACATAACTGAACTTGGAAGTGTTAGAGAACTACGTTCGGAATATTCTTACGAATTGGAGTGTTAAATAATGGATTTAATCATGCCGGTGATGCAAATTAGGAGCAGGGAGAAACACATTATTAGAGTTGCTGGTCAATCAATAGTGGAGACTACCTATTTTCATATCAATCAAGGTACCAGACCAAATTTTCTTTGTAGCTGACTAAAGAGCTTTCTTTTGAGTGTGTGTCACCGTACGTTAATTCCGGGTAGAATGGTGAGCTACCCAACTTCACACCATTTTCAGCACTATTTTTGATCTCTTGAGTGCTAATTTTGTCAATCATGAGGGTGACGTCTATAGATGAAAACCACCTTCTTGTAGTTTGATTTGCAGTTAACACCATTCTCTCTCTCTCTCTCTCGCCAACAACAGATCCATAGAAATACATCATCATCAACAAGCGGTGCGACATCAAAATCCACAAAGAAAGTTGAAGACGTTTGAGGTTTACAAGCAACAATACAAGGAAAGCAATATACAATGAGCATATTTCTATAAACATGTTGAAAACTTACACACAAGGAGCCTAATTTATATCCAAGTATTACAAAAGAGAAAATAATCAAAAAGATACAAAGACAATACAAGTTGTGAAGATCAAAGTGGTAAAGTACTTCTATTATGGCCATGTTAATTTTAATTTCATTATTATTTTTGTAGTTGCAATATTTTTATTAACAAAAAAAAAAAAAAAAATTACAAAAAGAGAAAAAAAAAAGGGAAGAGAAAATACAAAAAGATTTGCATTTAGGTTGTTATTTGTTTAATAAGGCTATGGGGAGGAAAAATATATAAAGAAGTTTCAAGCAACAAGGAAATTGAGGAAAAGAGTACAAATTGTCGAAGTTCTACAAGTTCAAAAGTTTATCATCAACAGTTGAAGACCGAAGACGAAGACCAAAAAGATGAAGAAGACGAGCCGAAGGAAGACGTTTCTATTGGATGTTGTGAGAGTGGTGCTTTCATCATTGCAATCAGATGTGAAGGTGGTAAGTACTCCCATCCTTGCTATAGTGGTTGATTTCTTTTCTTAGAGATCATCAGAAAAATATCTTTGTTTTCCACGATTTTTTGGAGTCTCCAGAAATAATTCGGAAGGTTTCCTTCCCACCATTCAACGTGTGTAGGATTCTCTCTTCATTCCTACCTGCACACATGTGAGACCCATAAAAAATCCGTCTTATTGAGTGCAATTATCATAAAATCCTTTTAAGTGAGGCAGAAGTCGAGGCGAAATTCTTATTGATCGCTCTCAAACACGCATTCTCTCATTATGGTGTGGTTATTTCTCACTCAAGATTTAAGAATGAATATGTTCTTTGGTGTTTCTAACTTCTTATTACTAGCATGCTGAAACTCTATGTCCTCATAGCTCTTTGGATGCTTGGGAAGCTGGAACGCTTTGAAGTTGGAGTAGATTTTATGGGTAAATCTCTCGTAATCCCTCACGAGACTATAACTCGTCCACTAGGGACACCTAGGGGTTTAAATGCATGTTATTCATGCTAAGAGTAACCGTATCCTCGGTGACATGGAGTTGTTGTATTTTAGATAGTTTGCTTGAGGACTAGCAAAAGCCAAGTGTGCGGAAATTTTTTAAGTGCATATTTTGCATATATTTAGTGTCGAATCCATGCTAGTAATTGCTTAGTTTCTTGCAAAATTATTGTATATTACGTTTGTTTTTCTTTATTTGTGTTTTGCTAGGTGAATCATCCAAAAAAAGTGAAATGGCACTTAATTGTGCAATAAAAGAAGTTAGCCGAAAGCGTAGAAGGGCAAAGACCAGTGTAACTCATTCAAATCAAGGAGTTCTTGATATTATCTCGAAGAGGACGAAAAGACGAAGCCAACGACGAAAGAACGAGGTCAATCCGAGGTCGTATGAAAAAGATATAGGCAAAAAGAGATGTCAAGCTTGTCGGTTCTCCGGAACTGACAGTTAGACGGGAAATAGTAAAGGAAGACGCTGGAGCTACTAGGGGGAGATAAAATCACTAAAGGCACTCGGATAATTTTCTCGGGGCAGCCACATTTTAAATTAAAATAACAACGCCAGGTGTTTCTTCTCCGACCAATTCAGGCCGTCTTCACGGAGACTCGATTGGCTTGCTGTAATTGAGATGGTGGAGCTGCTGTTGGCATAAAGGAGTTGTTGCCAGCGATTGATGGAGTTGATCGAGAGATGATGGAAGGGAAGTAATGATGAAGTTCATGAATAATGGTGGTGAATGGAAGATGGCAGTGATGGAGCTTGGCAGTGGAAGGAGATGGCGTGAACTGTGGTTGCTTCCATGGATGGATCGAATGAGAAACTGCCAATGGAGCTGCTTATACTGATGGCAGTTACGTGCAGAGAGGATGGATTGAGAACTTCCAGTAAGAGGACTTGGAGTCCGAGTTTGTTGTGCTTCCATTATCGAATGATGAATAAAGAACATGCTCGAGTCTGCGGTTCAGAGAACAGGTAACGTAGAGCATGAAGTTTGAGAAGAAACTTTAGCTTGGCGGA
The DNA here is from genome assembly GCA_023529315.1 of Papaver bracteatum. NCBI lineage: Eukaryota > Viridiplantae > Streptophyta > Magnoliopsida > Ranunculales > Papaveraceae > Papaver > Papaver bracteatum. The sequence continues at coordinate 2,217,035 of JAJJWX010001467.1, forward strand.
AAGAAGGAGAATGGTCGAGAAGCATAAATATAAAGCAGGGAGAATACCTATTCTCGCTGTGAATGAGCTTAGCTCGAGTTTAAGAGACTGCTTCCATTAATGGCAGTGATGGAATGTGCTGTGGTGATGTTTCTGTCGGAAAGTGGACTGAGAGATGATCAGAGACGAGAATGGAGCTCCAGATTTCATGGATGTCGAGGTGGAGTTATCGTGATCAGAAGTTGATGGCAAAGAAAAGAAGCTCGAGTTGACTGTGTAGGGGAATGATGGTGATCGATGGAGAAGGTCTGGCAGGGATGACTATTTGATGGTGCTTGTTGGCAGTGATGTTTGTTGGACGCGGATAGAGTTGAACTCGAGAGGAAAGTTGTTGTATCTGGTGCTGGAAGGAGTTAGCCGTGATAAAGAGGAGAGTTCGTTGTAGTTGTAATAATTCTCAACTACTCAAAATGATTAATCAACCTATCAGACAACACACTGAGAGTGTGTATTTATACAGACACAAAGGACGGTTGGACTTACAGGCTGGCAACAGCTGACAAAGAAAACACATGTGCCAAAGCACTGTGCGACAGTAAAAATATAAAACAGCACACACTTCCAATTACCCCCCCTCAAGCTGTAGGCACCTGCCAGAAGTGACTTTAAGCTTGTGTCTAAGAACATCAAATCGAGGACCAGCCATGCCCTTGGTAAAGATATCCGCAATTTGATCCAGGGTGGAGAGAAACATGACCTTTAAACTCTTGTTCTGAACAAGCTCTCTGACAAAGTGAAAGTCAATAGCTAGATGCTTCATTTTGCTGTGAAAAACCGGATTGGAAGATAAAGATACTGCACTCTGATTATCACAGGAAATAAGTGGTGGTGTAGGGAGAAAAAGATGAAGATCCTTAAGTAGTTTGCATACCCAAACCACCTCAGCTGCAGTATTAGCTAGAGAACGGTATTCAGCCTCAGTGGAACTCCTGGCAACCCCATTTTGGCGTTTGCTAGACCATGAAATCGGATTTGAGCCAAAAAAGATGCAATATCCACCAGTAGAGCGCCTAGTATCAACTGAACCTGCCCAATCAGCATCACTAAACCTATGAATTGCTAATAAGCCTTTTGAAAAAAGTATACCATAATCAAGAGTGTGCTTTATATAGCGTAGAATTCTCTTGGCAGCTACAAAGTGAACATCAGTTGGAGCTTGCATATGCAAGCAGACTTGATTTACTGCAAAACCAATCTCAGGTCTTGTCCATGTTAAATACTGCAAAGCCCCTACTAATGATCTGTAGGCAGATTGATCAGATAATGGAATGCCAGCAGAAGCTGATAATTGACTGCCAGGAGTGATGGGTGTAGTACATGGTTTAGCCCCTGTCATGTCAAACCTTTCAAGTAAATCCAGAGCATACTTAGTCTGACTCAAGAACAAATGTTGAGAGTTTCGTTTAACTTGAAGACCAAGAAAATAATACAAAGCACCTAGGTCTTTGATAGGAAAATACTGCTGAAGCTGAGAGATAAAAGAGTGTATATACTCTTGAGAGTTCCCTGTAATAAGAATGTCATCCACATAAACTAAGATGATAGTTAGCCTGGAACCAATTTTCTGAACAAATAGGGAAGAATCAGCAGAGGAAGGTGTGAATCCATGAGATACTAAAACAGTGACCAACTTCTCATACCAGGCTCTAGGTGCCTGTTTGAGGCCATATAAAGATTTGTGCAACTTGCACACATGATGAGGCTTAGAAGGATCAACAAAGACTGGAGGTTGCTGCATATAAACATCTTCATCTAGATCACCATGTAGAAAGGCATTGCTCACATCCAATTGGTTAATGATCCATGAGAAATTAACTGCCAAAGAAAGAATGAGTCTTATAGTAGTAGGCTTTGCTACTGGACTAAAAGTTTCCGTGTAATCAACCCCTTCCTGCTGATGAAAACCCTTAGCCACAAGTCGAGACTTGAATCTCTGAATGGTACCATCAGCATTATGTTTAGTCTTGTATACCCATTTGCAGCCCACAACATTATAAGAAGGATGTGGAGGGACCAAAGTGTATGTACCAGCATCTTTGAGAGCAGTGTGTTCTTCAACCATAGAAGTTTTCCACTGTGGAATTTTGATGGCTTTGGAGAAGCATGAAGGTGTAGGAGGTGGTATAGCAGAGATCATGTTGGCAGATAAGATATACTTAGTATTGAAAACCTTTGGTTTAAAAATACCTCGTTTAGCCCTTGTAAGCATCTGATGTGTATTAGAAGTAGTTGGCACAATCTGAGGAGCAGCACAGAGGTTGGTGAATCAGGAGCTGATGCAGAAGTAGAAGTTGTTGAATGAGAACAAGACACTGGATCAATACTACTGAGATCTGGTTCTGCCAAAACACCAACTGAGGTAGCAACAGTGTCTGGGATGCTGAGATTTGGTTCTGCCAAAACACCAACTGAGGTAGCAACAGTATTTGATGGTTGTGAGAAGGAAGTTGCACTAATGTCTGAGATGAAAGCATGTGGCACAACAGCAGTAGAGCAAAGAGGAAAGTTGGTTTCATTGAAAACAACATGTCTTGAAACATAGATTCTACCTGTTTTAGGATCCAAGCATCTGTATCCTTTGTGCATGGAGCTATAGCCAAGAAAAACACAATGAATACTCCTAGGTTGCAGTTTGTGAGAAGTGTATGGTCTCAACCATGGAAAACAAGAACAACCAAAAGATTTAAGGAATGAATAATCTGGAACCTGTCCAAATAGTTTCTCAAATGGAGAAATGTAGCCAATGCTTCTAACTGGTAGTCTGTTAATTACATAGTTAGCTGTCTGAAAAGAATCAACCCAATAATGATCTGATAAACCAGACTGAATAAGGAATGTTCTACCTGTATCCACAAGATGTCTATGTTTGGACTCAGCAACCCCATTTTGTTCTGGTGTCTTAGGACAAGAAACCTCATGAGTGATTCCATGTAAGCATAAGAAAGACTTCAACTCATTGTTCAAGAATTCACCTCCACCATCTGTTCTTATTCTTATAATAGCAGTATTTAGCAGTTTCTCAATCATAGTCTTGAAATATAAGAAAATTGTCTTGAATTCAGATTTGTCATAAAGAGGATAAATCCAACAATATTTGGAAAAATCATCTACAATGTTAACATAGTATTTGAAACCACTTGAAGAGATTACAGGACTAGGACCCCATAGATCCATATGAAGAAGTGCAAGAGGTTTAAACACTTGATGAGTAGACAAAGTAAATGGTAATTTGTGGGATTTACCTAGTTGACAGTCATTACAAAACAAAGGGGATTTTACAAGGTTAGGTAAATGCATTGTTTTGCAGACTTTTTGAAGAACTTGAAAAGATGGATGAGCTAGTCTTCTGTGCCAAGTAGTTGTTTGAAGTAATCTTTTGGATAAAGCCTTGTTGGTGCTGGAATGCTTAGAGAAATGCATTGGATATAATCCATCTTCATGTGGCCCTTGAAAAATGATCTTCCCAGAGGAGAGATCCTTGACAGTGAAACCAGAAGAATCAAAAGATATTGAGCAATTGTTATCACTTGTAAATTTATGAACAGAAAGAAGATTTTGGGAAGATTTAGGTACTATCATAACATTATTCAGATGAAAAGCAGAAGAATCAGTGAGTTTGGTGACAGAACCAATATGTGTAACTGGCATACCTTGACCATTTGCTGCTTGGATTTCCTCTACTCCTTCAAATGGTGTTGATTGATGAAGCTCAGAAGTATCATTAGTAATATGGTTGTTTGCACCAGAATCAACATACCAAGGATTATCAAAATGCATTTGAGAAGTTGCAAGCATGGCACTGATATGTTGAGGAATGAAATTACTTTGATAGGCAAAATTGAACCTGTGCCTACATTCTGGTGCTAAGTGACCATCCTTCTTGCATAGTTGACAAGCTTTGTCAGAAGTAGATGCAGAAGTATGTGATGATGAGGCTCCATGAGTATTAGGTGGTGATGGAGTGGATGTGAAATTTGGAGCTGGATGATGCTGATAGGGAGAAGAACCTCTAGGATAGAAAGAATTAGGTTGTCTTACAGAATATGGTGCTGAGAAGTGAGGATACTGTGGAAAAGAGGATTGATATAAATGAGTGGATGGAGGATAATGAGAGTATCCTCTACCTCTACCAAACTGAGGACTAGATCTAGAATTAGCAGCAAAGGCTCTAGCATTAGCCTCAGACAACAAATCTTTTTGTTTAGTTGTAACAACAACTTCCTCACTCAAAAGTAAATTGTGTAGTTCTTTAGAAGTGACTGGAGGATTTCTAACTCGAATTGATGTGGCAAAAGAACTATATTCTGGTCCTAAGCCATTGAGAATAGTAATGACTAACTCCTCATCTGAAATTCTAGTACCAGTAGCAAAAAGTTCATCCTGAATTTTCTTGATGTCACTTAGAAAAGCAGAAATAGTACCTGATCCAAGACGTAAGGATTGAAGTTTTAAACGAAGTTGGATGGAATGTTGAGAGGAGCTTCTACCAAACCTTGCTTCAATAGCTTCCCAAAGATCTTTTGATGTATCAGCACCAGTAACATATGGGATGACAGAGTCAAAAATTGACATTTGTATCCATAGAATAAGAGTAGCATCATCCTCATGCCAAGCTGTATAACAAGGATTTACAGCGTTATCGAACAGATAAGGAGGACACGGAATGGATCCATCAAGGAATCCATGAACACTATATCGCTTCAGTAGAGGAAGCAACAAAGCTTTCCAAGTTAGAAAATTGTCCTCCTTGAGTTTGTAAGACAAAATACTGGAGATTTGATTTAAAGGTACAGTAGAAATTCTTGATTCGTAATTTGCCATGAAATCAAGAATTGAAAAAAAAAGAAAACAAAGATAAAAAAATTGTTGTTGTAGTAAGTTGATGAATCAAAGAGTTTGTGAGACAGTCAAGAAGAATGATCCGAAACAAATGAAGAAAAGAATCAGAAGAGAACAATTTCAGATCTTGAAAAAAAAAAAAATGTTAATGGCGGTGCGGAAGAAAAGCAACTGATACCATAGTTGTAATAATTCTCAACTACTCAAAATGATTAATCAACCTATCAGACAACACACTGAGAGTGTGTATTTATACAGACACAAAGGACGGTTGGACTTACAGGCTGGCAACAGCTGACAAAGAAAACACATGTGCCAAAGCACTGTGCGACAGTAAAAATATAAAACAGCACACACTTCCAATTACGTTGTTGGTGGTTGCTTAGATCGAGAAGATTAGGAGGATGGTCTTGGTTTGAAACAACAAGTGGTGATGTGATGCTGCCAATGCCGAGAGATGAAGATGGGTTACGAACTAAGATGGAGCTGGTGGCCCGTGTGAGAATAAGTGATGACAACCACAGGAGATGATGACATAGATGGCAGCGATGAAATATGACGTTGTAGGTGTTGGCAGTGGTAACGAGAGTTGATGCTGCTGGTAATTGCGAGTCTGCTGCCAATGATGAATGGGACTATAGTTCGAGGAGGAGAAAGATAATATCGGTGATGAAATGTAGCTGGTCGATGGCAATGAGCTTTAGTTCGAAATGGGAAACTCGAGTGGAGTTTATTAGGTCTGTGGTGATTGGTTAATGGTGATGTAGATAGGTGGATCTGTGGAGATGTTGAGCTCGAGAAGGAACAGGGAAGAGAAATGGCTTTTGGTGTGTACCGGGAGAAACCAGAGTTTATATGGGAGCAGAAGAGATAATATCTCTCGGAAGAAAAGTTACAGGAGAAGATACGTCTAGGAATCCTAGCCGTGATTATTGTGTAAAAAAAGGGAATAAGATACAGGAGAACTCACGGACTGAATAACCTGGCCGTAAGTTAAGAGAAGGGAAGTTACACTGTCAGTTCCGTGGAACTGACAAGCCAAAATATATTTGAGCTGAACTTAGCCAGGCTTAACGCAAGCCCACATCGATGCCTTTGCGACTTTTATACATCACCAGTTTTGGGCGTGACTTATGTTTGGGAATTTTGATAGTTTTTGGCAACCATTTAGCACGGGATTTGGCACGGGCGTAGCTACAATTTGGAGACTATTTAAGAGACTTCTTAACCTAAAAAAAAAAGAGATCTCAATACATCTCATAATACACTTTGTTATTCATAAAATATTCTAGGGTTTACCCCTTTAGGGGGAAACCGGGTAATTGTGTATTCATGAGAGGCTAAACTTTGTTGATTGAGGATGAATTCAATGTTCTAGCGTGAAGCTCTATTATTATACAAGTTTGTTCGGAGTTTTAATCATCTTATCGCTTGTCTTTACCATATTTGATCTTTATGAGTGATTCTTAGATTAATTTGGGATGCATACTAGATTAGTCTATTAATTGTTCTATTGCTAGTATTGGGTTAGGAGATAAGTAATCGTCGAATAATTCATACACAAGTAGAATTCGCGAGACCTTGCAGAGGGATTCTGTGGAGTAATTGCGAATGAAGATAACATCAATAAGTGAACCTTGAGCTAAGAGTTTAACTACTGGGATCAACCTAATTCACAAAGCCTAAAGCGTTCGATTGGATTACACCTTGAGTGAGCTACTACTTGGTGGTTCGTTGAATAGAATCTGATATTGGAGAGCTTCCGTATCCGTGGTAAAAGGAGTTTTGGGGATAACACTGAGATAGATGCTATTCTATGGTTGGTGATGAATGGTTTCAACGAAGATAAATAAGTATAATAATCCAGTTATCGCTTGGTAACGGCGAAGGATTCCTTGATCATCTCTTTCTTTTATTTGTTATTCTTTTTATTTTACTTTAAACCAATCCCCCTTGTCTTTTATTATTTTGCTGAACTAAATAACATATCAATTACACTGCTCTTCGTGGGAACGAACTTGACTTCCGCTATATTATTTATTTAATTAGTGGGAAATATCTTGATTAATTTGTTGTGGTTACGACACGCATTAATATGTAAAATTACAACTTTATCCTTGGTCAGAAAATTCACCCAATATGAATGTTGTACCCTTTGTTAAAAATTCACCATCAACATTAAGCCCCCTACTTAACGCTGAACAGTAACATTGTTGTGCGGTAAGCACTAGATGGTAATTTTAAGAGTAGGAGTAAAATAAGTAATTTAACTTAATCGTGAGATTTTTAGCAAAGGCTCTGTAGTTGACTTTCACACTCGAAAAATCGAAGTCAATATTAGTCATCTTTACCGTTGACCACACTTTGACCGTGACTTTTGACCTCGACCTTGATTTTGTTTGGTTGGACCATTAATTAGAAATATGATACCCCTTAGTAATGTGATTGGGGTATTAATAGTAAAACATAATCTAACTATACTAGGTTAAATTAACGATAATTAATTATATCAGATTAATTAATAAAACAGATATTTTGATTTAAAACTTATCTTCTTTCCAAAATTTTAAGTAGGATTTGTAGTTTCAATAGAGAAAAGTATAAGAGACTGACACCAAGAAATAGAAAATGAAATTGGTTTAGTATTGTAGTTTTGATACGATAAGTGAATGAGAGATAAAAGGGAATAACATGTTATTTTTGAAGATTGGAGAAGGTATATGAGTTAGTAGGAAAAGGTGAAATTAGGGAACTGGAGGAGGTATAATATTAGTATATGAAGAAAGAAAATCACTAGAGAAGTATTTCATGATGAATCAAGAAAAAAATGATGGTGGTTATGGGTATCGGTATGATCATAAGGATATGATGCTAGAACATCACCAAAAGATCAAGGTAACCTTTTAAATAGAATTAAATACATTAACTATGACTTTGGTTATTACATAATCAAAATAATGTAGAATCAATGAAATATATAAATTATTCATGATTTCATATGGTTGTTGTGTCTTTGCCTTGATTTCGAGCATGAAGTTTATGTACTTCAAATACTTTTTAGTCCTTGGGTAAACATGATACTTATAGAGGAGTCCCTAATCTTCTTATAAAACTTTGAATGGACTAATTTAGTTAATAAATGAAAGAGATATTGGTATTCAAAGTTGTCTTATCTTGGTTGAATCAAAAATTTCAGTCTGGTGTGGCTAATTAGGCATGTTGGAGTCCTAATTTGGTATATATAATAAATTCACTAGGAAAAAGCTGTTGATCTTTGTCCCCTCTTTCAAACGAGATATAAAATTGCCAATTAGGATATGAAACAAGCTAGATTTGATTCTTAGAAAATGGCATGTTGGAGCTGGATAATTAGAAATTTTAGTCAAGTGTTGGTAGAGAAGATAGCTGAGTCAGACGGATGACTCAGATGAATCGTCTGACTGGAACCGAGTCAGACGGATTCAGATCACGGGCCTGGTTTACGGGTAGGGTCAGGCCCATGGACTTATGTCAGTTTTCTTATTTTGATGTTTTGAGCCACTTAAGGTTCCGAATTAGCTTTTGGTTCCTTATATAAAGTTGTAGAGTTTCTCGAGGGTTTTCCAGTGACATCAAATTCATCTAATTTGGATAAGTAGATTTTGAATGATAAAATAAGTGGATACTATGTTATAGAGAAGTTAATAAAATAAAATTTTTAATAACTTCACTTAATAAATAACTATTTTCCTGATATTGTGCTATCAACCTATTGGCTGAATTCTTAGATTCCTTGTGTGATTAACAATTAGTCTATATTAACAACGATCGGTTCAGAGAACAAAACAGTAGATGGTGAATTTCGAGGTAGGCATGGCTTGTCATCAAAATAGGTGAGAACTATGTAACATTCTTGTAATCATTAAATTTACGTTATTTGTGAGCATGATGAATCTTTGTTATATCTGTGACCATATCTTTGTACAACTGAGTGGGTATAATGTGTGATACACGTTGTGAGATTTCCTCGCGAGGAGTGTCTGTGTTTTCCCCACAACTCCTTACTAAATTATGTAAGGAGGATGGTTTTTCGTCGTCAATATAATTTTAGTAGGGCGGATGCTCTTTCGTTTGATCATAATCTCTTTTAATTTTATTGTCTTAATATAGTATGGTGGATGCTCTTCCCTTTGAATATTACTTAGTATGGCGGATGCCATTTCGTTTTCATATTATATATATTATATTATTTGGGGGAAATCATTCGTATGCATATTATACTTGATTGATCAGTCTTAGTAGTATATGTTAGAGCACTACTCGGCCGAACTCGCAAGCGTTTCTATCTCAAGCTTGTTTGTCAAGTTTAGTTGATCAAAACTGTATACTTGATTTCTAGTCTACTTATAACTATGTCTTGGATTAGGATAGAATGTGTAGTTGAGCTTTAGACTTCACGGCGTTAACCAATTGAAGAAGAAGAGCTACTGAGGATCTTGGAGGAACTTCATCAACAAAAGGTATGCGGAGACTGAAACTTATCTATCACTCAAAAGTCTATTCTATTAGATCTTCTAATGAGACTAAGTCGTATAAATATATAGACTTTTACATTATACACATTTGATATTTTGAGCCGAGTTTATCTCGCTTATGTATTTCTAGAAATATGTGTTGGAAGCTTTTTGCTTTATCTGTGTTCATCGTATTCTTGACGCGTTTAGTTGGAAAGTTTACTTGTTGGAAACTAAATATTAAGTCAAATGATGATCATGTAAAAATTACCTTGAACATCTTATATGATTTGTGTGATACAATCATTTGATGTTAGCTTGGGAAGTTTTTTATTGATCATTCGATCACTTGAAAATTACTTGAATCTAATGGTATGTATGAGATTACCATTGTCATCTTTTAAGGATGTTTCAATGACTGAAATGAGAGTTTAAAACGATTACTCATGTCTGGATACAACACGGTATGCATATCTAGTATGCGAACGGTATTGTGATGATTCAGGTCCGGAACTCTTGTTTGCGTACCTAGTATGCGAACGGATTTACCTAAGAAGGTACAAAACTCTTGTTTGCGTACCTAGTATGCAAACGGGTTTACCTGAGTTGGGTCAGAAACAGTTGGTCACGAACCGAGTTTGCGAACGGCTTGACTAGGCCAAGGTCCGGAGCTGCTGTTCGCGTAGCCAGTTTGCGAACACAGTGGTAAAGTTCTAAAATCAGTTAAGTATGATTCTCATACTCATGAACTAAGACATTTATGATTTAAGGAATGAAAATTAACTTTGCAAACCGTGGCTTAATGTTCATGAATTGATTCTTGTATAAGTACTTTGTATGAATTACGAATTAAGTACTTTGCAAATCTTAGAAACATCCTTATAAGTCGACAATACTAATCTCACACATACTAGGTATGCATACCGTGTTGCATCCAGACATGGGTAATTGTTCTAAACTCTCATTTCAATCATTGAAATATCCTTAGAAGACGACAATGCTAATCTCACACATACTATTATCTTCAAGTAATTTTCAAGTGATTGAATGATCAATACGAAACTTCCCAAGCTAACAACAAATGACTGTCTCACACAAATTATGCAAGATGTTCAAGGTAATTTTCACATGATCATCTTTTGAATTAATATTTAGTTTCCAACAAATAAATTGTTTCCGACTAAACTCGTCAAGAATATGATGAAGATAGCTAAAGCAAAAATCTTCCAACACATATTTCGAGAAATTTATAAGCGAGATAAACTCAGCTCGAAATATCAAAATGTGTATAATGTAAAAGTCTATATAGCTATACGACTTAGTCTCATTAAAAGATAGAATAGAATAGACTTCTGAGTGATAGATAAGTTTTAGTCTCCACATACCATTTGTTGATGAATTTCATCCAAGCTCTCCTCAGTAGATGTTCGTCTTCAATCGATAAACGCCGTGAAGTCTAAAGCTCAACTACACATTCTATCCTAATTCGATACATAGCTATAAGTTAACTAGAAATCAAGACTATAATTTTAATCAACTAAACTTAACAAACAAGCTTAAGATAGCAACGCTTACGAGTTCGACCGAGCAGTGCTCTAACAAATATGCACCCATGTATTAATCAGAACATTGCTCTAACAAACCAAATTGACATTTGTATGTTTGCGCTGTAAAACATTAAGCAACACTTGAGTATAATCAGTAGTAAAAAAGGATAACATTCTATTAATACCCAGTTTTGTCTTATGGACCTAGATTTGGCCTACGATCTGACCCATAACCAAACCATGTTGATGACCCGAAATCGAACCCGGTAGTTGATCAGAGACAGAAACCGAATGTTGACCCAAAACTAAACCCGATTGTTGACCCATAGATCTGTATATGTCTGTTTGGTCTTTCATTTGTTGGGATTTTCCTTTTCCTTTGGTAGAGGCATGATGTTGAGTAAACTTGCTTATATGTTCTACCACATATGCAATGAATCTGCTTGAACTCCTAGGTGTCAAGGACGAGTTGGCTTCAAATGGTCCCAGCTTTGTAGATCTTTTTCGACATTTCTGTTGCTATCAGTTGTTTGTTCAGGAGCTTTTGCATGGGCATGTTGTTCGATGATTTGCTTTTGCGGTTGTGGAGGCTGGTTTTTAGCAATGGATTTGTCAGTCTTTGTCTGAGGCGTAACTAAGTTCCAAGCCAACCCTCGACGAGTCATCTCTTCTGATAGACGAGTTGGGAACGGTTTTGGGCCAGATGGATTGTTAACCCTAATCATGTTCTGATCATTCTTCTGAAAAAACTTTGTTCTTCCCTATTCCTCCATCGCAAGAGGTGTTTCCTGCTGTTGATGTTGACGATTATTGGATGGTTGGTCTTGTTCATCTACTTGCATGTTATTTATTTATGTTGTTGATGCCTCGCCAGCAAAGAAGTTTGTCTTCTTATCTCCTTGCATGTAGTTAATCCTCTGTATCTTTGGAATAGATGCTTTTATGTTTGCATTAAGTTTTCCATAAGGATAGTTTGAGAACTTACTATTTTTCATAGCTTGTTCCATTCCAGGAAGTTTGTACAGTCCTTGAAGACATGTCCTGGGAATCCATATATAAAACATAATAAATGAATGTTTTCATAAAAGAATTGTATCCACATACCTTCTCTGATACTTAAGATAACTCCTTACATGAAAGTTTTCTTGAGATATATCATGACATAGACTCGGGGAGGGGGGGGGGGGGTGTGTGGACCAGTTAGATCTATCTGAAGAACATTTCATGTCTCTAACTTTTCAATAAGCTCATGAATGGTTGTATCATCAGTTAAGTAACGTGGAAGATTTAAAAACTTGCAAACATAAAGGAGCATATATAAAATATTTTGAAAACGAGGGTACCCAAATACACCACAATCTTTAAATTATCCACCTATAAGTCCCCTTACCGAAAGTGATTTTTTATGGACAAAGTCGAGACAATACTACAAATCGGTATTCACACTATGTGTGATCGTCTATGGATACGAGAACGAGACAATACAACAATTAAAGTGTGATTACTTAATAATAGGTTCGGACTTAACCAAACTCTATAGGATCACTATCAAGTAATACGGAGTTAACGTTTGTGTATTTTACTTCTAATTATAATAAAAATTTATAATTTCGGAAATAGAAAAATAAAATACACGGCAAGATTTTGTTAACGAGGAAACCTCAAATGCATAAAAACCCTGGGACCAAGTCCAGAATTGAATACTCTCAAAATTAAGCCGATATACAAAATCTAAACCAAACTTCGTATAGTTGAGACCAAGCAACTAAACCTAATTCACTTAGTTTCTTCAGTATCCTTGCGCTTCCGACATTCAATAAGTGCACACACCGAAACAATTCCTTTGGATAGTATTCCAAACAGTGAAGGTTTAATAAATTTGTTTGGTAAAAACTCTATTGATTCTTTCCAGATAAAGATATCTCAAGTCATATGCAAAGGATCTTCCGTTTAAACTAATAAACACCTTTTCATGGTTAGATCAATCCAATCTCTATTACCTAAGTAATAAGATTCGGATTTGTAACAATCAAAATAGAACTCGAGAGAACTATTAGGTGTTACCGATCTCACGTAACTAATCAATCGAATAAATTCGATTCTAGTTGGATCCTACCCGATCAAGGTTTGTGCTACACAAAGATATAAGAAATCTTATTCGTCTTCAAATATTCTTTAATCTTCAATTAAACCTGCACAACACCACTTGAATCTCTTGTAATCAATCACGCACAAAATGAAGTCTGTTAACAATGAATTATCACAAGATATCCTTAGATCTACAAATAGTTCTAAAGATCCCGTCGATACTTCGATCTAGTTTGAGTGAATCTTATATCAGAAGAGAAGATTCTCAAGAATAAACAAACTAGGTGCAATCAAAGTTCAACAACCGTTAGTTAATCAAATTAATCGAAAACTAATAAACTGCAATTATCTAGTTTCCCACCAATGGTACTCATAGAGCTTCTTGATCCCACAGAAGTCTTTAAACAAACGGTCGTAAGAGATTTCGCCTAATTAGGGTACTTTCCTCTCCAGATAGACGACTCCACCATAAACAACAAAAAGATGAAGTTTGCCTGGCTCTTAGGATAGTTTTCTAGAAATGTAGACTTAGGTATTTACAGACCAATGATGTTTGGAGACCAAGGAATTTCCAAAACCGAATTATTCTCAAGAAATGCAATAAATGCCCAAATCGGTTTTCATAATTCCTGGAAATGCTTTGTCCAATATTTTTCAAAATCTCTCAATAGAAAATATCTAATTAGTAAATGCACATTACTAATTTTTATTTTCTAGAGATATGAATTTAATTACTGGTAACTAAAGCGTCTAAAACTTACAACCTTAATTAAAATATTTTTAATTTTTTTCGAACCGGGATATCCTTGAGTAATTAAGGAATATATTTGAACAATAAAAGATAAGAGTTACTGTTCGATTTCAAAGTATGTTGACATATTTTCTTTGTAAATCATCTTTCATATTTACAATCTTGGAATCGCTTATACCACACTTCCAAACAAGTTTAGAATTGGTTCATCTGTATTCCAAGATAACTATGTGATTGATCAAATATCAAATCACAATCATGGGTTCAATCAGTTCTACCAATCACTATGATCGGTTATACCTTAATATGGATTACTTGTGATCGGACACACAAGTTACCAGGACCGGTTACATCAGTTACCAGGATCGGTTACGTAAATTACCAGGACCGGTTACCATTTACTCGTGGTATTGCTTGTGATCGGTTACACAAATCACTAGGATCGGTTACACAAATCACTAGGATCGGTTACACAAATTACTAGGACCGGTTACACCAATTACAATGATCGATTACATAAATCTTTTTTGATCTGTCACACCACACCAATTACAAATATTGATCATACCATCTCAGGTGATTACTTCAGATCGGTTACACTAATTAATAAAAACTAGTCATACCAAATCATAAGTTAGGCATTGTGATCAGTTATACCAAGATACATAACAAGTTATAATCGGTTCTACTAACTCATAGATATTGGTAATCCAAAGATATGCAATGAATAGCAATACCAATAAGCCTAGCGATTTCCCTTTTGATTCATAAAACAAGCTCATGACTGTACTTCCTTTAAATAAATGTAAACATTGTTTCCTAGGATGAAATCTTCACCTTTACCCATACACATAATCACAATAGCATTCATATGATTATGTCGATGTCATATCTACGAATCTAAAAAAAAAAACGTTATACTTCGTAGTCTAATTCCTTAATACTATGATCATATGATCATGTCTCACTACTAGAGTAAAATATTCATTCACAGCTTCTTAGTTATGTTTTCAATATAGCACGACTTGAAAGATATGTTAGGAATGAAACAGTTCAAGTTAATATTACTAACCTCAAGAGGAAGGGTGATGTCGTCGTTATAGCTCGTTATAATTTCACGTTCTTCAGGTCTTCGAGTAATACTTGTATATCTCATATTCCTAGACTTTCTACTCTAACCTATACGAAGGTGTCTCTAGTACATAATCAAGCGAATCTTAGATGAGTTTTAATTCACTAAAATATGACAACCAAACTTGTCATACCAACGCTTGGTGGGTTCAACCGTGCTATGCTCTAACAATCTCCCCCTTTGTCAATTTTAGTGACCAACCTCTTAATACATATGGATAAACAAATTACAAGAATTCATTATACATACGCTTGATTCCAAGTTTCAATAGCACAATAACCTGCATATATTAGATTAATAAATGCCGATGTTGACATCTGAATAACAAAGCTTATACTCCCCCTAAAGGTAAGATAGGTAGATATTCAATCCGAACATCTTTGTTATTCCCCTTTTGTAGTTAAGATAACTACTGTAGTTACAGGAAATCCCACAACACACCCCATATAATATTATGATAATAATTTCTAGATCTAAATCTATTTCATAACCAAAATAAAGATTAAAGTGCTAAAATTATAAAATAAGACACAAGATTTACGTGGTTCGATCAATGTGATCTACATCCACGGGGTTAAGGTTCTTCACTGTGATTATTGAAATTACATTTGGGTTACATGGAGACTCTATTAATGAGTATTTGGATCTCTAGATTTAGTTTTAGGGGAAGAAGATGATAAAGAAAATAAAGTCTCTCTCTCTCTCTCTCTGTTACAAAATGTCTATCCTCCATTTTCTCTCCCCTTCCTTCCTTTTTATATAGGTGTTTACATAGTGGATGACAGCTCACATATAGTGGAGTACAGCTCATATTACCCTACATTTTCGGATCCCCTACTATGTTCTCTCAGGCTCTCTTCATAATTTCGCAGGCTATTTCTCTCTATAATTTCACAAGCTCTGCTACCTTCTCGCAAGCTTAGCTACCTTCTCGCAAGCTTTTACTGTTATGCGATATTTGGATCCTACATCTTGCCTCTTTTTTCTTGAATATTGCTTGAAGAGCAATCTTTAAGAAAAAAATCCGTTGTTGTAGTAGTCTTTGATCTTTGTTGATGAAGGAACGAGCGAAAGAATAATGGACTTGAAAAGTACGTACTTGCCTCTATTCTTTTGTGAAGTTTCGGAGCTTTGCGAGGTAAATATGAAGTATCAACTCTTGAAGTATGTGAAGTATGAAGTATGCTTGAAGAAGTATAAGAAGTACTCAATCCTCGAAATATAAGAAGTATGAAGTATCCTTTGAGAAGTATAAGAAGTATCCGTCCTTGATTGCAAATAAGAAGTATTGCGAAATTATTACTCCATGTTCTTTTCCTCATGCAATGTTGTAATGCAAAAAATAATTTAGATTAGTATTCAACATTTCTTTTATCAAAATTTTTCATTTAATTTCAAGTTCAAATCATTTTTATTTGTTTTGTTTTCCTTTGTATAACTTGTTTCGTCTCATCCGACAAACATCTTTGATGGAAATGATCCTAATGAGGTCTTATGCAGCCTGTTGATGGAAGGTCTTATTTTTCCTCCTACAACTCTCCATGTTAGATATCATTCTCATTTGAAACAAAGAAAATGTTTAAGGGTAATATATAAATTGATTCGCGAGATATTTTTCTCGGTTTCTTTTGTAATTGTGAAATCTTTGTAATTCTGCGATTGTATCGCGTTTTGTAAATCAAATCAAAAATCTTTTATTTTCTGTAAAAGTAAAATGTTCAAGGAAAGTGGTACTTAGCTTTTGTGGTTTGTTGTTGTCAATTTCGCGCAGCAAAAATAAGTGTGAGAAATGAAACTTAAACCCTTGACCTTCCTCTTGCATATTCTCACAACAAACCAACTGTGCTAACCTTCTCTTGCGAAATAATCAAAGATCATGCGAAGTAATCAAAGGCCAACTTTGCGAGAGGAAATTCTGTATAAATTACGCATAACAAAAATAAACTTGCGAGAACCAAGAATTGATCTTGCGACCTGCTGCTTGCATTCATGCCTCCTAACCAACTATGCAAGATTTTTCTCTGTGAAATATCTCTGTGAAAATATCATCAACTCTCTTCTGTGCGAAATAATAAAAAATCTTGCAAAAAAATAAGCATGTGTTGGGACTTGAACATGCGTCCATGAATTCATTAACTTCGCAGATCACCAACTGTGCTGCCTCTTGTTTGCGAAATAATGAAACAATATTGCGAAATTATTCATTTTTTCGCTCTCTGTAAAAATAAGAAAACCATGCTCGCAGGCGAACTCGAACTTGCGACCACAAATGCACAAACTGTTTTCTAGACCAACTGTTCAAGAACCTCTCTGCGAAATTAATGCATAACTTTTTTCCTTATTCTTTTATTCGCCATTGAAAATGAGAAGAAAATGAAAAATATGTGTCTCAGCGAATTCGAACCCGTGACCTATTTGTTGTTCGTTCAGCCTTAAACCACCTCTGTGAATTTCTGTTTGTGATAGAAGTTACAGCGTCTGCATCTTACCTTCTCTTCGTCCTTCCTTAATTTCTTTCACATTTTCCTTCTTCTCCTGAACATGAAAATCATCCACTGAAACTTTCGTTTTCTTCCTTAAATTCACCACATCAACTAATTTTTTTTCTCTTACTCTTTTCATGTCTTTGAATTGTTGATGATGTTTACTCCCTGAAAGTGTAATTTCTTCCATGAAATTTCCATTTTTGAACCTAAACTTTGTAGATCTTGAAAAATATGAACCGTAGTTAATCTTCATGGAAATTTTTTGAATCAACAAATTACAGGAAGGATAAATCCTTTACTCCTCCCTGTTTTTAGCGCCAAAAATGTAGTTGCAGGAAATCCCACAACACACCCAATATAATATTATGATAATAATTTCTAGATCTAAATCTATTTCATAACCAAAATAAAGATTAAAGTGCTAAAATTATAAAATAAGACACAAGATTTACGTGGTTCGATCAATGTGATCTACATCCACGGGGTTAGGGTTCTTCACTATGATTATTGAAATTACATTTGGGTTACATGGAGACTCCATTTATGAGTATTTGGAGCTCTAGATTTAGTTTTAGGGGAAGAAGATGATAAATAAAATAAAGTATCTCTCTCTCTATTACAAAATGTCTATCCTCCCTTTTCTCTCTCCTTAGATGTAGGATCAGAATATCGCAGGAGCAATAGTCTTGCGAAGTTAACAACAACACTCTTGCGAAATTTTAACAACTCGTTACAAATGTCGCAGAATGGTTAGGAAAGTGATTATATAGATGACGGTAGTATAAACATGAAGAAAGTGTGATAATCTTGCGAACGAAAGAGGTTTTCGAGGAAGTATCACTAACAAGCTTGCGAGAATATCGCAAGTCAGATCCTAAAATAAAGGACAGATTAGCTGTCACCCACTATGTAAATCCCTATATAAGGAGGTGAATAAGCGTAAGGGAGAGATATTTTTCGAGTGTTGAGCAAGTCATTAGGAGAGAGAAATTTTAAAGAGCGATTGTATTCTTGTTTTCTTCCATTTCTTGTAACATTTCTGTGAATCAATTAATAAAAGTGTTATTCTTAATCTTTAAAAGATGTGTTGATTATTATGAATTCTTGTGTGTGGGTGTAGTGTGGGATTTCCTGCTACCACAACTACATAGCAATATGATATGTTCCCCCCCTTAGTCAATGCTTTACTCTTTCGTTAGATATAACGTTTAAGCACAATTGTCCTTTCCTTAGTGATTGCAAATCACTTGTTTATTCCATATATTTCTCCCCCTTTTTGTCACAAAACGACAAAGGTTCGATCAAATAAAGGTCAAAACGAAAGGATCTTACAAATCTAAAAGACTTGTACAACCTATAAGAGTTAAGCACGAAGGTTTCACATACCACTTTAGATAACCAATATTAAAACCGAAACTATAAGTAATTTAGTTCTAATATGTTATTAAGGAAACAATTGTCCGAAGAAATTTTCCCTCATAGTTTAACAAATTGATTAGTTCCCTTATTAAACTGATTGTAAACATACAATCACTTATTTCGATATAAGACCAAAATAAAGATCAGAAATAACTTTATTTCTCTCATCAGTATCTAATTATTCAGATAATAACTTAGACGTTTCACTTTAGGAAAGACAAGTACTAGGTTAGTTAACTAGTATTTCTTGTCAAGGCATTCAATTAGACTTGAATAACCGAAACCTTCAATTTGATAAGTCTAACGAATATCAGAATTAACTTAGTCTCTCTTATCCAGAATCAAATTGGACTAAACAAATGATCTTGTATTTTGTTAAGCCATAAACAATACAAACCAAGATAAATTTATTTGCACAATTATTTTCTTAACCGGAAGCAATTGAAACAAATATAGAGATTATAGCACCGCAATTGTATCGAAATTTCGTTAAGCAAAAACACTTGATATCAAACAATAAAGAAGATACCAAACAATAAGACAAATAAATTGACACAATTTTTCTTAACCGGAAAAAATTGAATCACACACACACACACACACATAATGGAATATACATCAATTGTACCGAAATTTTGTTAAGCAAAGTATATACAATATAAGAAGGCTTTTATTATACAGGAAAACGATTAACTAACAAATTCGTTACCTCATATTCCGCATCCTATTCTACCCATAAATATATATCATTAAGTGCAAGTTCAAGTTCAAGTTCAAGTTAGGACTCCCCCTAGTATGTTGTCATCCTCTCGCAAGAACAAAAGAACAACAAAAAAGAGCAACCTTTACCAGAGAAAGGTTGAATCGGTTTCAACTAATGCGTGCCAATAGCAAAAGTTGATAACCCGAAACATAATCCTTATATTTTCAAAGGTTTCCCTGTCTAATGGCTTAGTAAGAATATCAGCTAGTTGAAGTTCAAAGGGAACATATTCTAGTTTGATAACTCCATTCTCATTCAATTCTCTAATAAAATGATATCTAATTTCTATGTGTTTAGTACGAGAATGTTCAACATGATTTTCTGTTAGACGGATAGCACTTGAGTTATCACAAAGAATGTTCATGGTTTGAATATTTATTCCATAGTCAATGAGCATTTTCTTAATCCACAGAAGTTGGGTTCAACACGTACCAGCAGAAATATATTATGCTTCAGAGGTTGACAAAGACTGTGAGTTTTGTTTCTTGCTATGCCAAGCTACGAGGTTTTGACTAACATAAAAACAACCAACAAAGGTGCTTTTCCGATCCTCTACACAACCTCCCCAATCAGCATATAAATAGATAACAATATTGTTGTTCGTATCCATAGAATATGATAGACCATAATATAGGGTACCATTAACTTATCTTATGATTCGTTTTACAGCTTTAAAATGTGATTCTTTAGGATTTTATTGAAACCTGGCACAACATCCCACACTGAAAGAAATTCCTGGTCTTATTGTGGTCAAGTATAACAAACTTCCTATCATAGATCGGTATAATTTTTGATCAACTGATTTTTCACCTGGACTATACTGAATTTTTCCAGTAGTTGGCATTGGTGTTTCCATAGGTGTTGCACTTTTTAGCTCAAATTTTTCAACCAAATTCCTGGCATATTTTTCTTGGGAAAGAAAAATATTTTCCTTTTGTTGTTGTATATGTAAACCAAGAAAATTTGATAGTTTTCCAACATTACTCATTTCGAATTCCCCACTCATAAGATTTAGGAACTCATATGTAAGAGATTTTCAGCTGGATCCATAGATTTAGGAACTCATCAACATAAATTTTTACTACAAGTACATTATTTTCATTCCATTTGGTGAAAAGTGTCTTATCAGCACCACCTCTAGGAAATCCCTTTTGAAGTAAAAAGGATGTTAACTTCTCATACCAAGCTCTCGGAGCTTGGTTTAGGCCATATAAAGCCTTTTTGAGTTTAAGGACATGATCTGGAAATAATGGATCTTCAAATCCTTTGGGTTGAGCAACAAAAACTTCGTCCTTTAAATCCCCATTGTGAAATGCAGATTTAATGTCCATTTGAAAAAGCTTTATCTTAAGATTACAAGCATAAGCAAGTAAAAGTCTAACTGATTTTAAACGAGTAACAAGAGCAAAGGTTTCATCAAAGTCAATACCTTCAATTTGCGAATATCCTTGTGCAACCAGTCTTGCTTTTTTTTTGGCAATAGTTCTGAATTCGTCTGATTTGTTCTTGAATATCCATTTTTTTCCAACAATATTTACACCTTTTGGTTTAGGAATACGCTCCCATACTCCTTGTCTTTCGAATTGATTAAGTTCCTCATGAATTGAGCTACCCAGGAAGGATCACTGAGGGCTTCTTTAACCTTTTTTGGTTCTATTTAAGAGAGAAAGCATGTATAGTGACAGATATTCTGGAGTTCCCTTCGAGTCATAACTCTGGCATTGGAATCTCCTATGATGTCTTCTGTGGAATGTCTTTGATGAACCCACTTAACAAGTTTGTGGAAAATATTTTAAGTATCATTGGGTTGTTCAAAAATACTATCATTATCATCTCATCTATGTCATTGATGAGAGGAACAATTGTTGGTTCTTCTTCAATCTGTTTTTCTTTATTAACAATTTCTTAAGGAGGAAACACTGCAGCAATATGATTGTCTTGATGAAAATCAATAATGTCATAAATGATATGGAGACTATATACTCTACCTATCAGATATGGAGGTCTTGGACTTTATACTGCTAGGGAGGCATCTGAGTATGTTTTTGTGGCTTCACGTGTGCAATCTTGGGTATTACAGGATCACATATTGAGGAGTAGTGGTGTGGACGGTATGGATGATAATTTTAATAAGGCTTTGGAAACGTTACAAGTGACTCTTCCTGATTTTGATCTTAACAACTTCACCAATAAAGACAACGCCCCCCCTAAAGCACAAAGCATCCTGGCGAGTGCTCTTTTTGGTAAAGTGGTTAAGGACATTGATAGAGTTTACATGCTAACGGAGAGACAGAGAAAGCGGTTTTTGGTTGTTTGCAAGCAAAGACATGCCCAAGATTTTCTTGGCTATTCCGATTGAGGGGCTAGGGCGAAGATGTCTCCTTTGGAGTACCGGTCTATCCTCAAATACAGGTTAATGATCCCGCTCTATCCCTCGACTCTCGCCGCCCGCTTGCATCACAAAGTTGCTTGGATTCATATGGTGAACATGCAGTTCATTGTAAAGTAGACCCTGGTTATAAATATAGACATGATCATGTGAGGGATATTTTGTATGATGTCTTGTGGAGGTCCGGCATTTCGGCAAAGAAAGAAGCACTGTGCATTTCTGACAGACCCACTTGAAGGAGATCGACACTAAGACCAGCTGATGTTCTTATTTTTGGATGGGCTAATGGGAAACACACATGTGTTGACCTCACCATGCTATCTCCTTTGGTAGGAATTGGACATGGCACCTTTACAGTCGGGCGAGCAGCGCTAAAGGCTGCCTCAGGTAAGATATCGAAGCATGAGAAAGCATGTGTTGACAATGGGCATGCTTTCGTCCCCTTTGCTTTTGATACTTTTGGCTATTTGGCTCGAAGCAGTTGGACTACTCAAGAGGGTCCAGGAAGGTCATGCGCAGCAATGTAATGACCCCTGGCTCACGAGATTTTATTTTTAATAGGATAGGTTTTGCTATTCAAAAAGGGCTAGCGGCACAGCTTGTCGCTCGCTTGCCTAGTATGTAATTTTTAACTTTGTAAGTACAATATCATTAAATAAAATAAAGACATTAATTGATTCCATCATGACTTTGGTTGTGATATTATATACTCGAAAGGCACGACTATCAGAAGCATAGCCAAGAAAATTTTCTTAATCACTTTTAGAATCAAATTTTCCTCTATGTTCCCTGTCCTTAAGTATATAACATTTGTTTCCGAAAACCCTTAAATAACTAAGACTGGGGTTTCTTCCATACCATAATTCATAAGGGGTATTTAGAGTTTTTGACCTTAGATAAACTTTATCTATAAGATAGCAGGCTGTGAACACATCTTCTCCCCAAAAGGTTAATGATAAATTTTTATTGTGAAGCATTACTCTTACCATTTCTTGAATATTTCTATTCTTTCTTCAGCCACACCGTTTTCCTGAGGTGTAATGGGAGTAGAAAACTGATGAATAATTCCAAGTTGATTACCTAATAGGGATATTCTCTAGTTCAGATTTGACAATGATGTTTGTATCTTTATTACCTAATTCAACAACATTCCTTGAATTCTGTACCACGATCGGTTCTTATTTTCTTAAGTTTGCGACCTTGTTCATTTTGGATTCTATTCACAATAATCTTAAATTCCTCAAGCGTGTCATTTTGTGCTTTAAGAAAGCAACCCATGTGAACCGTGTGTAATCATCTACCATTACTAAACCATATTTATTTCCTCCAACAGTTGCTTTTTGGATTGGACCAAAAAGATCCATATGAATAAGATCGAGAGGATCATGAGTGACTATGTCTCGAGAAATTTTGTGTGGAATCTTTTCTTGCTTACCTTTTTGAAAAGCACCACATACACCTTCTACTTTAGTATTTATTTTGGGATTTCCTTTGACAAGTTCACGATTAATGAGCTTACCTAGCATTCGGTAGTTAATATGACCAAACCGTTCATGCCACAAATGAGTTGACTCTACCTTGGTCAAATTACAGTATAAATTAGACTGTATACAATAAGATAACAATTATTCATACTTCTACGTCCACGAAAAATTATTTTTCCAGACTTATCTTTAATATCAAAACCTCCCATATTAAAGATAACTTTATGACCCTTATCACAAATTTGACTAACTGAAAGAAGATTGGCTTTCATTCCTTTGACATAAACTACATCATGAATTCGGGAATACCTGGAAGTTTGATAGTCCCCTTTTTGCCAATAAGACAACTACTTCCATCTCCGAAAGTTACAGATCCTCCCTTGTAGTCTTCAGTCTTTATGAACCAAGAAAGATCACATGTCATGTGTCTGCTACAATCACTATCTAGAAACCATTGGAATGGAGAAGTATTTTTAAGTGCAAATGCTCTCAGACATTCTTCAACAGATTGTTTAACTTGGTTACTTGATTATGAGTTAAGATGACTTGTTAAGTTCTTATATAATTGAAAAAGCGGGGGTCTAACAACCTCACCCAATATTTCGATTAGCAATCTGTATGGACTAACTTGAATATACTTTTAAGAGAATCAACTAGACATTCAGACTCAATCTTAATAAAAAGTATATCAAGGAGTAAATATATCTCTTGATTTGATCTATACTCAAGCAAATAGAAATATGCGAGTCTTTATCAAATACAAGAGATATAAACTTAGATGGTACCAAATACCGTTATCCAAGGATCAATCAATTTCCAATCAACAACCAAAGGTTGGATTTCACAATTGATCGATACAACGCACAACCTGTGATATTTCAATTATATAACAAAATATAATGCGGAATAGAAATAACATAGACACCAGAAATTTTGTTACCGGGGAAACCGAAAACCACGGGCCCTAGTCTAGATTGAACACCACACTGTATTAAACCGCTACAGACACTAGCCTACTACAAACTAACTTTGGTCTGGACTATTGTTGAACCCTAATCAATATCACATTGATTCAAGGTACATTTGCACTCCTTACGTCTCTGATCCCAGCAGGATACTACACACTTGATTCTCATAGCTTATCTTACCCACAACCAAGAGTTGCTACGACCCAAAGTCGAAGACTTTAATAAACAAAGTTGTATCACACTGAAAAGTCTACGATAATAGATAAATCTGTCTCCCACAGATAAACCTACGAGTTTTGTTCCATCTTTTGATAAAATCAAGGTGAACATGAACTAATCAATAACCCAGACTTATATTCCCGAAGAACATACTAGAATTATTGATCACCTCACAATAATCTAAATCGTATGGTAGCGAAATTATATATTGCGGAATCACAAATGATGAGACGAAGATGTTTGTGATTTCTTTTTATCTTTCCATATCAGAGATATAATCTCAAGCCAATTATTCAATTGAACTCATCCGATAGAAAATGGCAAGATCATATCGCTCAACTACAAGAGAAGTAGTTTCGTTGGCTTTACAATCCCAATGAAGTCGTTAACCGACAGGGTCTCGAGAAGAAACCTACGGTTTGACTATAGAAAACCAACTAGTATCACACAGGAGGTGTGGGGATTAGTTTTTCCAATTGCTAGATGTCTCCTTTATATAGTTTTCAAATCAGGGTTTGCAATCTAAGTTACCTTGGTAATAAAGCATTCAATATTCACCGTTAGATGAAAGACCTGAT
Source organism: Papaver bracteatum (assembly GCA_023529315.1). NCBI lineage: Eukaryota > Viridiplantae > Streptophyta > Magnoliopsida > Ranunculales > Papaveraceae > Papaver > Papaver bracteatum. The sequence continues at coordinate 2,242,230 of JAJJWX010001467.1, forward strand.
TTATCCAAGCTAATATCTTTCAACCGTTAGATCGAAACTTATCTTGTCACACACACAAATGAAATGTATTCATCTAGGTTTGAGTAACCGTACCAAAATGTGTACACTTAGTTGGTTCATAAATAGTTAACCAATGGTTAGCCTTATGAGAACTTTCATATCAACCATATTCATCTTCTTCACAACTAGTTCAAATGACTCAAAAGAACTATTTGAAGAGTTGTTCAATTGCTTAGATCTTTATACATAGACATAATTGAAACAAAATCGGTTTGATTCATTCGAATCAATTCATGAACAATATAGCCACGGTTTGAAAAGATTGCATTCCTTATTGATATATTGTTTAAGTTCATGAGCTAATCAATTTGAGAAATATAACCAGCTTGGGTACGCGTACGAGTATGCATACCTTAGATACCGGATTTGAGTTTACAAACTCAACAGAAATTTTTGGTTCGAAAACTTCCATGGGTACACGTACGGGTACGCGTACCTAAGGTGACTGGTTTACTAGTTTGCAAGCTACAAACTCAACAGAAATTCTCGGTTCAAGAACTTCCACCAGTACGCATACCCAACCTGTCTTTTTCACCAATACCTCATGCACACATATGCACGCACTTGGTTTCCGGTGCATGGACTTTTACACTAATGTGCGAACACACTATATATGCTTATATCCATAGGTGGTTACGTAATCTCAGCTCTATATTTCAATCATTGAAAAATTCTTATATAATGTTAGAATAGTTGTTAGACATAAGAATCGACTATCGTCATCAAAGTTATTTTCAAGATTGAAACGTCATCATGACTTTCGTCACGGGTAAAGATGAAAGGTGGTTAAAGCGGAAGCTTACCAACACATATTTCGAGAAAAAGATAGGCGAGTAAACTCGGCTCGAAATAGCAAATGTGTATGTATGAAAACTATCATACTTATACAACTATTATCTCAAGAGTAAGAGATAAATAAACTTTTGAGTGCCTGATAAGTTCAAGTCTCCACATACCTTTTTGGTCGAATAAATTTCCACTGGTTCCTTGAGTAGTTCTTCGTAAGATAATCTCCATGGAGTCTGGATCTCAACTATACTTAACTATCCTAGACCGAGACTTTAGTCATAAGTAAACTAGAAATCAAGACGTATAGTTTTGATCACTAATGTTGACAAACATGATTGAGATAGCAACGCATGCGAGTTCGACCGAGCAATGCTCTAACAATAATCCCTTAACACGTTTAAACAGATTTTTCGCACAACAATTTTTCTGAATTAAACCATACCATCCTTTTTGAAGAAAGCCTCTGGATTGTTACTTCTTATTCGGTTTCAAAAGTTTGGATGTTAGTTTTGAAGACTTTTGAGACTTCCTTCTATGAAGTTCTCATGTATCCTTGACCAGTCCTCTATCAATCATGATATTACTGATATCTTTAGTACATCACGGGTTTTGTTCAAAATTTTCTTCTAACATCTTGACAAGTACCGAGTAATACTCTTCAGTATCTTCTAGAAGAGTTTTAAAACCTTTGAGACGTTAAATGAATCACCCATAGGATTCAATTCTTATAGGTTGGATCGCACCAAACACAGATTTTTAGATCTTTTTGTGTTTGCCTGCTCTAATACCAATTTAAAAGACGAGGGTACCTAAATACACCATAATCTTTAAATTATCCACCTATAAGTCCTCTTACCAATTTTGATTGTCTATATACAAAGTCGAGACAATACGACAAATCGGTATTCACACTTTGTATGATCGTTTATGGGTACGAGATCGAGACAATACAACAATCAAAGTGTGATTACTTGATAATAGGTTCGGACTTAACCAAACTATATAGGATCATTATCAAGTAATACGGAGTTAACGTTTTTGTGTTTTACTTCTAATTATAATAAACAATAATAATTGTGAAAATAAAAAAGTAAAAGACACAACAAGATTTTGTTAACGAGGAAACCACAAATGCAGAAAAACCCCGGGCCCAAGTCCAGAATTGAATACTCTCAGAATTAAGACATTATACAAAATTTAAACCAAACTTCATATAGTTGAGACCAAGCAACTAAACCTAGTTCACTTAGTTTCTTCAGTATCCATGTGCTTCCGACATTCAATAAGTGCACGAACTAGAACAATTCCTTTGGATCGTTTTCCAAACTTTAAAGGAACAATAAATCTGTTTGGTAACAACTCTATTGATTCTTCCCATATAAAGATATCTCAAGTCATATGCAAAGGCTCTTTTATTTAAACTAATAAACTCCTTTGCATGGTTATCTCAATCCAATCTCTATTACCTAAGTAATAAGATTCAGATTTGTAACAATCAAAATATAACTCAAGAGAACTATTAGGTGTTATCGATCTCACGCAACTAATTAATCGAATAAATTCGATTCTAGTTGGATCCCAGCCGATCAAGGTTTGTGCTTCACAAAGATATGAGAAGCCAATAAGATTTCTTCTTCGTCTTCAAATCTTATTTAATCTTCAATTAAACCTGCACAACACCACTTGAATCTCTTGTGATCAAATGCACAAAACGAAGTCTGTTAACAAAGGATTATCACAAGAGATCTTTAGATCTACAAACAGTTCTGAAGATCCCGTCGACACTTCGATCTACTTTTAGTGAATCTTATATCAGAAGAGAAGATTCTAAAGAATAAACAAACTAGGTGCAATCAAAGTGAAAAAACCGTTAGTCAATCAAATCAATCGAAAAATAATAACCTATAATTATCTAGTTTCCTACCAATGGTACTCATAGAGATTCTTGATCCCACATAAGTCTTTAAACGATCGGTCGTAAGAGATTTCACCTAATTAGGGTACTTTCCTCTCCGGATAGACGGCTCTACCAGAAACAACAAAAAAATGAAGTTTGCATGGCTCTTAGATTAGTTTGATAGAAATGAAAACGGATGTTTGGACACCAATGAATTTCCAAAACCGAATTATTCTCAAGATATGCAACAATTTCCCAAATCGGTTTTTTATAATTCCTGAAAATGCTTTGTCCAATATTCTCCGAAATTTCTCAATAGAAAATCTCCAATTAGTAAATACACATTATTAATTTTTATTTTCTAGGGATATGCATTTAATTGCTGGTAATTAAAGCATATAAAACTAACAACCTTAATTAAAAGATTGTTAATTTATTTCGGACCGGGATCTCCTTGAGTAATTAAGGAATATCTTTGAACAATAAAAGATAACAGTTATTGTTCGTGTTCAAAGTATGTTTACATCTTTTCTTTGTAAATCATCTTTCGTATTTACAATCTTGGAATCGATTATACCACACTTCCAAACAAGTTTAGAATTGGTTCATCTGTATTCCCAGATAACTATGTGATTGATCAAATATCAAATCACAATAATGGGTTCAATCGGTTCTACCAATCACTAGGATCGGCTATACCTTAATATGGATTACTTGTAATCATACACACAAGTTACCAGGACCGGTTACGTCAGTTACCAGGATCGGTTATGTCAATTTCTAGGACCAGTTACCATATACTCATGGTATTGCTTGTGATCAGTTATACAAGTCACTAAGATCGGTTACACCAGTTTCCAGTATCAATTACACCAATTACTAGGATCGGTTACACCAATTATTACAAGGATCGATTACAAAACTCTTTTGTGATCGGTCACACCAATTACTAGAATCGGTCACACCAATTACCAATATCGATCATACTATCTCAGGTGATTACTAGAATCGGTCACACCAATTAGTTATACCAAGATACATAACAAGTTATGATCGGTTCTACCAACTCGCACATATTGGTAATCCAAAGATATGCAATGAATAACAATACCAATAAGCCTAGCGATTTTCCTTTCGATTCATAAAACAAATTCATGAATGTACTTCCTTTAAACAAATGTAAACGTTGTTTCCTAGGATAAAATATTCACCTTTACCCATACATATAATCACAATAGCATTCATACGATTATGTTGATGTCATATCTACGAAGTTCAAAAGATAAGCGTTATACTTCGTAGTCTAATTATTTAATACTATGATCATGTCTCACTAGTAGAGTAAAATATTCATTCACAGCTTCACAGTTATGTTTTTAATATAGCATGACTTGAAAGATACATTAGGAATGAAACAATTCAAGCCAATATTACTTAGCTCAAGAGGAAGGATGATGTCGTCATTGTAGATCGTTACTTCTTCACGTTCTCCAGGTCTTTGAGTAATAATTGTATATCTCATATTCCTAGACTTTCTAGTCTAACCTATACGAAGTTGTCTCTAGTACATAATCAATCGAATCTTAGATGAGTTTTGATTCACTAACATATGACAACCAAACTTGTCATACCAACGCTTGGTGGGTTCAACCGAGCTATGCTCTAACCCAATTTTCTGGGAATCTTGAAAAGAGGTTCCAATATTCAAATAATACTACCTAATTTCCAGCAATCCATGGCTGGTTTTCAAGGATAAAATATTTGTCTCTTTGGTATTCCATGGACATTTCGAAAAATTGCATGGTTGAACTAGTTTCCATATGGTGCAAACGGATAGGAAACAACCTGTCTGAAAGTGTTTTTTTTAACTAATAAAATTCAACGCTTCCTCCTAGGACTTTTAACGCCAGAGAATGTTCATTATGGTTTTGCATAAGATTATGCGTTTTCAGTTATTTGGAATATAGGTGTAAAGAGATCTTTATTCTGTTGGAATAAAGTTGATTGATGGTTAATTGGAGTGGGTTCTTTTGAAGTGGATGACTAATTTTTTGCCTTTCTGGGTATGATTGTGTGGAGGGTACTTTTATGAAAAGTTTTGATGGAAGCTTTGTTTTTTTAGATGGGGAATATCATTGTTCGAAGATGATTTAATGGAGTAAAAGGTTTGTGAGGAAAATGTGGAGATTTATTTCTTTTTATCTTCTTCCTTTTGATTATCTGAAGTCGAACCTTATACATGCAAAGGTTTTTTTTTTTTCCAAGCTTCTTTTCAGAAGAGGTAGAATGTGATAGAGGGGGTTGTAAAGTCAATTTCTTCGAAATCCGATTCAATTTTATCAATTTCAAAAATGGTAGATCTTAGAACTAATTCAATCAGCAATTCATTTCAAGATGGTGGAACTCAGGTCTGGATCAGCAATCAATTCTGATTGAGCTAGCGTGGATAACACTCCCGGTGTAGATGTACCTATCAGTGGAACTGTCGTGGTCAATACATCTCGTGGAGCCATCACTTCTATCACCAACGCTAGCGGAGCAGGAGATATTCCAGTAGGTGTAACGCCTCCAATAACCAGAGCCGGAGCAGCCGGCGAATCCCGGCATCTCCTCAAGTGTAACGCCTCCGGTCGTCACCAGAGCAACAACTTTCACTCCTTCATCAGGACGAGGAACCGGAGGGACGAGAGGAGGACCACCGCCCATTACCACTGCAGACTTGATGGAGAAGCAGGAAGTATTGGCTAAGACTCAAACGGATATGGCCGCAACTCAGAAAGAGGTACTCAATTTCCTAAAAACTTTGACTGAACGATTACCACAAGATTCACGACAACCTGGGGGAAACATTTCCATCCTGTCCCACACGGATAAAGAAACTCGCGTTGCTCCTGAACGCCTAAGAGATAGGAACCAACCGTCTAACTTCATCACACGCAAGGACCTGGAACGACTTTTCCAAAATCGAGGCAAAGGGGACCGAACGGATGTACACCAGCATCAGCCGCCCTACCCTCTAGATGTGCAACAAATTCCTATTCCAAGAGGTTACACCTCTCCCCAATTCTCCCTCTACGATGGTACTGGTAATGCTCGTGAACACGTCTCTCGATTCTTGGAATCCTTGAGGGAGCATGAATACAATCATGTTCTCCGTCTAAAAGAATTCTCAAAGTCACTTACGGGAAAGGCGTACACCTGGTACAACAACATCGCGCATAACAACATATACAATTGGAACGAGATGGTCAGTGCCTTCTACAAAACGTATTTCTTCTTGTCTGAATAGATCACCTTTTCAGATCTATGGAGAATTCTTCAGCGAAAAAACGAGCATCCCAACGACTTCGTTAAGAGGTTCAGAACCCGAGCACTATATTTTCACGACCCTAACGTCACCGAACGAAAATTGGTGTAGTTATGCATTAATGGGATGATACCCATATACTGTGATCTATTAGAGAAACTGGGATTTCAAACGTTCTATGAACTCCATGAAACTGCCAAACGTTCGGCCATAACTGCACCACCATCGCTAGAAAGAACCAGAGTTGTTCGAAGTGAAGATTCACGTGAAACTCAAGGAATCAGGCATCTCACGAATAAGAAATACAACACTGGTTCCTCTGTAAGTGTAGTGGGTGGAGGAGAAAAAAGGAAGGCTTCAGCAACATAACAACAAACCAAGCGGCTATCCCCGGCACACACGACTTCGTCTCGAAAGGGAGCGGACAAAACTCCTGCACAAGACACCGAAGATACAGGCTTTCCTTTCACCCACGAATGAAGTAATAGAACTCTTGGAAGCATGGATCCAAGACGATTCCATCAAGCTTCCTCCTATCAAACGTCCACCAACTGAGAAATACATGGCGGATCCCAGGTACTGTCTCTACCATAGGTTCGTTCACCATCCAACCAAAGACTGTAACAGGCTGAAACAAATATTCAGGGAAAAGATAGAGACAGTAGAACTCCAACTTGGAAACGAAGGTGTCCATAGAGATCCTCTTCCTATTAGGAACTGCATGATTTCTGGGGATTCTGTTCGCAAGACTGTTCAATCCATGATGGAACACTTGTGTGAAATCTTGTGTTTTTCCAAGGGACAACTGTAGGACCAGAATATTGTTACAACAATATTCCTGTGAAATAAACAACAGATCTGCGACACATTAATAATAAGCAACAGTTCTGCGATATATCAATGATATTCTGCGAAACATCTCAAGGTGACGTAAGAAATGACATGTTGGATGAAAACGACAGAAACATGAGAAGAGCGTGACATTTTTGCGATGAATAGATTAAGCCTACGAAATATTAAGGCGGTGCCACCTGCGATTTATCGCAGGAACCTAGATCCGAAATTAAAGGGAATCTTAGCTGTAAATGAGCTGTAATCCACTATGTAAATGCCTATATAAAAGAAATGAATAGTTCCAGAGGGGGGGGGGATGAATTTTTGAGAGTCAGGAAGATTTTTAGGAGAGAGAAATATTTATCAAGTGTTTTTGTGTTCTTGATCTTTGTAAAATTCCTTAAGATCATATTAATGAAAAAGTTTCTTTAATCTTCAAGTTATGTCATAAATATTGATAAATTCTTGAATATGGTGTAGTGTGGGAATTCCTGCAACTACATTTTGGCGCCCAGAAACAGGGATGAATAATTGAGAATCATAGTAAAAATTAGGTAAAAGAAAGAAATTATTCTAGAGTTAGAAGGATATCAAGAAAATTGATGGAAGAAAAGATGGTTAAAGTCAAAGATAATCAAAATAAAGTGGAGTGTGATGTAATAACAAAGATGATGATAGATAAGTTCCATGAAGATATTAGAGGAAGGATACACAAGCGAGATTTTGAAGGAAATAAAATCATGTTGGAAAAGGAAGCATCACCACTAAAAGATTGGGAAAAACAGAAGATCACATTCACGGCAGCAGAAATTCCGAAAGAAAATTTAAGTCATACATCTCCATTGGTGATCACAATGTCTGTTGTACCAACAAGAAAAGAGAAATCAATAAAATCTACAGAAGAGTGGGTTGTAAATAGGATTCTGGTGGACGCAGAAAGTTCTATGGATATAATGTTTTACCATACATTCAAGAAAATGGGATACAAAGATGAAGAAATTCTTAGTCTGTCATATCATGTTCATGGATTTGGAAAATCTCTAACAAAACCTAAAGGTGAAATTATAGTGCGAATTTATTTGGGGAAATATAAACATGAGATAACTCTGTGTGTAGTGGACGTGAAATCACCATATAATATGCTGTTGGGAATACCATGGATACATGCAATCAAGGATGTATCATCAACTCTACATCAGTGCATAAAATTTCCTATGCCTAGCGGAATTGGCGAGATTAGAGGAGATACAGATTGTGCAGCGTTGTGTTTCCAGAATGAAGTAAAGAATTGTGAAAATCAAATTCAATTGCGAAAACAATGCGAGAAAAATGAGGAAAGAAGAAAAGAAAGAAGAAGAATTCAAGATTTACATGATAAGATCAGAAGAAGGAAAAGGAATATTTAACGATGTATCGCAAGAAAGTGATGAATCAGCAGAGGTGATAAAAACACCAACACCAATGGGAGAACATGAAGCCAGTTATATTGCAGCAGAACCCACAAAAGAAGTAAATGTTGGCAGTGAAGAAGACCCAAAAATACTGAAAATTGGAACTAAGATGGATGTGGAGGAAGAAGAGCAAACTGTAAACCTTCTGCGAGAATACATGGACATTTTTGCATGGAATATGGACGAGATGCCTGGAATAGATCCATCTGTTGCGTGCCACAGATTGGAGATTAACAAAAATGTCAGACCATTCAAACAAAGAATAAGAAAGATTGCGACTACTTATCATGCCAAGATAGAAGAAGAATTGCAGAAGATGCTAGACGCAGGAATTATAAGGAAAGCAAAATATCCATAATGGATCGCCAACATGGTAGTAGTTCCCAAGAAAAATAAGAGGATAATAATTTGCATTGATTTCACCGATCTAAATAAAGAATGTCCCAAAGATAGTTTTCCCTTGCCAGATATTCCTTGGTGGTGAAATCTGCCGCAGGAAATGATCGAATATCTTCGTTAGATGGATACAAGGGCTATAATCAAATCCCACTTGTGGAAGAAGATCAAGAACATACTGCATTCTTTGCTCCCAGAGGACTATATTGCTACACAAAGATGCCTTTTGGATTACGAAATGCAGGAGCAACTTATCAAAGGATGGTGGAAAAGGTGTTCGCGAAATGGATACATAAAACTTTAGAGGTATATGTGGATGATATGTTGGTAAAAAGCAAAGAAGCTAAAAATCATGTACAGGACTTAAGGGAAATTTTTGATCAGATGCGGCTTTTTAATATCAAAGTAAATCCTGAGAAATGTACTTTCGGAGTATCATCTGGGAAATTCTTGGGATATATTGTGTCAAAAGAAGGAATACAAGTTGATCTGAAAAGGTGCAAGCGATTCGAGATATGCCAACTCCAGCAACAGTAAAAGATGTGCAAAAATTGAATGGACTTTTAGCCTCACTAGAAAGATTTATTTCGCGATCATCAGATAAATGCAAGCATTTCTTCAACATACTTAAGAAGAGAACAAAATTTAAATGGAAAGATGAATGTGAGAAAGCTTTTCAAGGAATTAAATAATATTTGATGAATATATCCATTTTACAGAAGGCTGAGCCAGGAGAAGAATTGCTGATATATCTTGCGACAACTCCACATGCTTTAAGCGCAGTACTATTGCGAAATGACGCAGGAGTTGAAAAACCTATTTACTACATCAGCAAAACATTTAATGCTACGGAGAAAAATTATTCGAAGATTGAAAAGCTAATTTTGGCATTAGTTTATGCGGCTTCTAAACTTCGCATATATTTCCAAGCGCATAAAATCAAAGTATTAACAAAAGTACCAATCGAGTCAGTAATGAAAAATTCAAAAAGATCAGGCAGATTTGAAAGATGGAACGCACAAGTGGGGCATTTTGAAATCCAGTATGAAATTTTATCTTCGCCAAAATCTCAAATTGTCGCAGAATTTCTCGTAGAATTTCCTTTGGAGGATGATGAAGTTGTAGAAGACATGATGGATATAGAAGAGGAATATGGGGATCCAAGAGATCTTTTAACAGAACCAAATAGGTGGGAGATATTAGTAGATGGATCATACAATGGAGAAGGAAATGGAGTGGGAGTCGTTTTTATTTCGCCAGAAGGCGCAAAAATGGCATTTTCATTTCGTCTGGAATTTGAATCTACCAATAATGAGACAGAGTATGAGGCTGTGGTACATGCTCTAATATTTGCGATAGAAATGAAGGTGGAGAATGCAAGAATTACCAGTGATTCACAGTTGATTATTCGGCAAATTGAAGGGGAATATGCAACTAACGATATATCTTTGAAAAAAATATAAGAAACTTGTTGAAGAATTATCTGCGAAAATTCCAAAACTCAAATGGAGGCATATTTCAAGAAGAGATAACAGGCTTGCAGATGCTTTTGCGTTTATATCAAAAATGATGGTAGATCCGACTGCGAGAAATATAAAAATACAAACACTCATAGCACCATCAATTAATAAAGAAGAAGAAGAGGAAGCTGAGGCAATGGTAGTAGAAAATAATGGCGAAGAATCAAGTCGAATTATCGCAGATTGGCGTGCGGAAATTTTCATAACCCAAGTAAGGGCTACCATCTTCAGAGTGCCCCTAATCCTTTCATAGGGCGCCGTTAGTACTTAATCTATTTATTTTTACTTTTACCGTTGGTAACGGTTGTTTACCAGGTGCATGTGTTAGATGCGTGTGCCAATGAGCTTATCTTCTGAAACTCATTGTAGTTGGTCATTTTATGAAAATTATTGAATCTGAACTTATTTCCTCTCTGAGTTGTGTTCTTGAGACCAAATTGTAGTGTAGATCACTACAATTGGCATCAGACCCATCGATCTGAAGACCTGATACCATGGGGAATCAAAAGGACTTTGAAGATCTTAATAAAAAGGTTACTGCACTCATAAAAAATCAAGGGGAATCACAAGATCGAACAGAAGCTGCGATCAAGAGATTGGAAGATGCTCAAGTGAAGAGCTCTGCAGATATAGCTCAGTTGGTTAAAACCATGAGTGGTATGGGAGCCATCATCACACAGGAGGTAGATAAAGCTATGAAGAAGTCTGGATCGGAAACAGATTCTGGATCGAATTCCAACCACAGATCCCATATAGGATGTAGTCACTCTACTTTGTCAAATCAATTTTCACAGCATCATAAACCTAAGGTTGATTTTCCCTGATTTGGAGGAGTTAACCCTAGATCGTGGATTCGAAAATGTAAAAAGTACTTCCAACTTCACTCCATGGATGAAGAACATAAGGTACTTATGACTTCTTTATACTTAGAAGAAAAAGCGGATGTATGGTTCCAAGATTATCAGGAAGGGAAAGAAGTAATAACTTGGGAAGAGTTCGTTTTAGACATCACTGGCCGATTTCAGGAGTTGGGTCATGACAACATTGTAGGAGAGTTCAATAAATTGAGCCAAACTGGAACAGTGCTTGATTATCAAGAGGTATTTGAAGAATTAAAATCCTTAATGATTGCTAAAAACAAACACCTCACTGAAGACTATTTTACTTCTAGTTGGATCAGTGGATTGAAGGAAGAGCTGAGGATAGCTGTGCAGATGTTTAGCCCCACTGGATTGAGGCAAGCCATCCATTTAGCAAGAATGCAAGAAGCTCTCTTAGAAACCACAACAAGGAAGGTCAAGGAAAACTTCAGATTACCTCCTATACACATTCCTAACAACAATAGGGCTACTGTAACTTCTCCAAGGTCAAGTACCCCCTCACCCAAGCAAGGAAATACAACTAGTTCCAGATTACCAACCATTAAAAGGCTTAGCTATGCAGAAATGAGGGATAGAAGGGAAAAGGGGTTATGTTATAACTGTGATGAGGTCTTTAGCAAAGGGAATAAATGTGTGAAGCAGCAAATATTTATGCTAGCAGCTGATGATGAAGATGCTACACAATCTAGAAAGGAGTCTCCTGTGATCACACCACCAATTCAGGAGCTAGCTGAGGAAGAAGTAGAAATATCACTTCATGCTCTCTCAGGTAATACTTCTACTAATACTATCAAGATTAAAGGTAAGTCCAGAAACAGGAAGTCACTCATTAAACTTATAGATAGTGGAAGTACTCATAGCTTCATGGACCCTGAAATAGCTCGAGTAAGTGGTTGCTATCTTGAACCAACTAATGCATTTCAAGTAGCTGTAGCTGATGGAAACAAATTGGTGAGTACATATAAGTGCTCTAGTTTTCCTTGGATCATGCAAGGCCATGAATTTGAGTTTGATTTGAGGTTTTTTCCCCTTGGTGGTTGTGATATGGTCTTAGGAGTTGATTGGATGAAGACCATAAGCCCTGTGCAATTTGATTTTTCCAAGTTGTCCATTACTTTTAACATGAAAGGTGAATGTATTGAATTAATTGGGATGACAGACTCTACTCCAAGTATCTCTATCATGACAGGTGAAGAATGTGACAAGCTCTTAAAGAATGAGAAGAAGAAACAAGTATTTATGGCTCAATTATATTCACTCACAGCCATTGAGTCTGACACCACTATCCCTGAGAACCTCAAACCTATCCTCAAATCATATGAAACAGTGTTCAAAGAACCTAACACACTACCCCCACACAGAAATCATGATCACCATATCCCTCTTAAACCACTCTCAACCCCTCCCAATCAAAGGCCCTATAGAATCCCCTACATACAAAAAGAGGTGGTGGAAAAACTAGTACAAGAAATGTTGGCAGCTGGAATTATTAAACACAGTCACAGCCCTTTTTCATCTCCAATCTTGCTAGTAAAGAAGAATGATGGGACTTGGAGATTTTGTGTAGATTATAAGAAAGTGAATGAGATAGCTATCAAAGACAAATACCCCATTCCAATTATTGAAGAACTGCTAGATGAGCTCAAGGGATCTAAGGTATTTTCTAAGGTGGATCTGAGAGCTGGTTATCATCGAATTAGAGTAGAAATGTCTGATACACACAAGACTGCTTTCAAAACTCACCAAGGGCATTATGAGTTTCTAGTTATGCCATTTGGATTAACTAATGCTCCAGCAAGATTTCAAGCCTTGATGAATGAAGTGTTCCAACCTTTTTTGAGGATGTTCATACTGGTTTTTTTTTATTACATTTTGATCTACAGCCCTGATTTGGAAACTCACCAACAACATCTCAATACCATACTATCTCTTCTCAAGGAACACTCTCTCTATGCTAAATTAAGCAAGTGTTATTTTGGACAGACACAAATTGAGTATTTGGGACACATAATTAGTGGTAAAGGAGTAGCTGCAGATCCAGAGAAGATCTCTTGTATGAAGAACTGGCCTACACCAAAGACTATCAAGGAATTGAGGGGCTTCTTAGGTCTTACAGGGTACTACAGGAAGTTTGTGAAAGGGTATGGGTTCATCTGCAAACCCCTTATTGAGTTGCTTAAAAATAATGGCTTCACTTGGAATGAGACAGCCCAACTAGCATTTGAACAGCTTAAGCAAGCTATGATAACCACTCCTGTACTTATCCTTCCAGATTTCTCAAAACCATTTGAGTTATGCACTGATGCTTGTGACACTGGGGTAGGAGCTGTCCTGATGCAGAACAAAAGACCAATTGCATTTTTCAGCAAGGGAATGGGCACCAGGTTTATAGCCTTATCTACATATGAGAAAGAGATGATGGCAGTGGTCATGGCAGTGACCAAATGGAGGACTTATTTGATGGGGAACAAATTTGTCATATATACTGACCATCAAAGTATCAAATATCTACTAGAGCAGAAGATTCACACTTCTCTACAGCAGAAATGGCTATCAAAACTCTTGGGGTACACATATGAGCTGAAATATAAAAATGGTACTGACAACAAGGTAGCAGATGCCCTATCCAGAGTGATCATGACTGAAGATTCTAATTGTAGTGCCATATCCCAAAGTTAGCCTTCTTGGGTTGAAGAAATACAACTCAGCTATACAGATGATCAATTGGCAAGTGGCATTATTGCTAAACTACTCATTCAAGCTAATACAGTAGAAAACTACAGCTACCAGCAAGGAGTGTTGAGATACAAAAACAGAATCTATGTGGGGGTAAATGGGGATCTTAGAGAGAAGATCCTAGAAGCCATTCATACTTCTGCCATTGGGGGGCATTCAGGAACTCAAGCCAGCTATCAGAGGGCCAAATTATATTTTCATTGGAAGGGTATGAAACAACAAATAATACAATATGTCAAGGAATGTGACATTTGCCAACAACACAAGAGATCCAACACCCTACCAGCAGGGCTCCTGCAACCACTTCCAATACCAGATTTGGCATGGGAACATATTAGTATGGACTTCATCACAGGGTTACCCAAGTCTGAAGGAAGAACAGTAATCTTGGTGGTGGTGGACAGGTTTACCAAATACAGCCATTTCCTGGCACTCAGTCACCCCTACACTGCCTCATCTGTAGCTAAGGTATTCATTGACTCCATCTTTAAGCTGCATGGATTGCCTAAAACAATAGTTTCTGACAGAGATAGTGTGTTCATGAGTAATTTCTGGCAAGCCTTATTTGCTAAGCTAGGAACCACCCTGCATATGAGCACTTCCTATCATCCTCAGACAGATGGACAGACAGATAGAGTAAATGCATGTCTATAAACATATCTCAGGTGTATGACTAGTTATAGGCCTTCAAAATGGGTTACATGGCTCTCCTTGTCAGAATGGTGGTATAATACTTCTTATCACACTAGTTTAAAGCTGACACCCTTTCAAGCATTGTATGGGTTTGCACCCCCTCAATTTGGTATTCTATCATCCCAAGCTGGAGTCCATGCTGCAGTAGAAGATTACTTACAACAAAGGCAGTTGATGAGCCAAGTACTAAAGGAGACCTTGGAGATGGCACAACACAGGGTTAAGCAACAGGCTGACAAAAGAAGATCTGAGAGACAATTTGAAGTTGGAGATTGGGTATATTTGAGGCTACAACCATATCGCCAGTCCTCAGTTCAACTGAGAAGGAATTTAAAGCTAGCAGCCAAGTTTTATGGCCCTTACAAGGTGATGGCCAAGGTAGGAGCAGTGGCATACAAATTGGAGCTACCCTCCAACTCCAAGATTCATTCCAACTTTCATGTCTCTCAGCTCAAACCTAAATTGGGAAGGAGAGTAGTGATCCATACCAAGTTTCCAACCACTGATATAGCAGGTAACATCAAGGTAGAACCACTGAAGATTTTGGCAACCAGGGAGATCAAGAAAAACCAACAGGTAATCTCACAGGTCTTGATACAATGGAAGGATATGACTGAAAGTGAAGCTACTTGGGAGGACAGGCAGTTTATATCTGAGCAGTTTGAAAACTTCATCCTTGAGGACAAGGATGATTAGAAGGGATAGGCATTTGTCATAACCCAAGTAAGGGATACCATCTTCAGAGTGCCCCTAATCCTTTCGTAGGGTGCCGTTAGTACTTAATCTATTTATTTTTACTTTTACCGTTGGTAACGGTTGTTTACCAGGTGCATGTGTTAGACGCGTGTTCCAATGAGCTTATCTTCTGAAACTCATTGTAGTTGGTCATTTTATGAAAATTATTGAATATGAACTTATTTCCTCCTTGAGTTGTGTTCTTGAGACCAAATTGTAGTGTAGATCACTACAGAAATTCACGCATATCTAGCAAGGGGAGAGATTCCAAGGAACAGATTAGAAGCACATAAATTAAAAAGTAGAGCAACAAATTATGAGTTAAGAGATGGGGTATTATATCGAAAATCTTTAAATGGGCCTTCCCTCAGATGTTTGACACAAGAAGAAGGAAAACAAATATTAAAAATGTTACATAGTGGGGATGCTGGTAATCACAGCGGCGGAAGATCTTTAGCATACAGAACTAAAATGCAAGGTTATTATTGGCCATATATGCATGAAGATGCAAAGAAGTTATCAAGAAGTTGCGAGGAATGTCAGAGATTTGCAAAAAGAATAAATGCACCAGGTGAAACATTAACATCCTCAAAGAATGTTTGGCCATTTGGAAAGTGGGGTTTAGATATTGTGGGACCATTTGTACCGGGAACATGGAAAAAGAGATACTTAATTATCGCAACAGATTACTTCACAAAGTGGGCGGAAGTTAAAGCAGTACAACATATTCGTGATAAGGACATTTTCACATTTATATTTGAAAATATCATTTGCAGATTCGGAATTCCAGCGCAGTTGGTGTCATATAATGGAAAACAATTTGAAGGACAAAATATAGAGATGTTACTTAATGCATTAAAGATAAAGTGCGGAAAGTCGACTCCTTTATACCCACAGGCCAATGGTCAAGCTGAAGCAACTAATAAAACAATCGCAGATATTCTTAAAAAGAAGTTAGAAGGGCATCATAGAACGTGGTGTCAACAAGTTCATAATGCAGTTTGGGCTTATAATACAACACGAAGAGAAGCAACTGGGGAATCTCCTTTTTGTTTAACATATGGGGTTGAGCAAGATATTACCAACAGAAGTTGCTATTCCTACAACAAAAAGAGAAGCTTGGGAAAAGAATCTTAGTGCTGGTATGATACTAGACAAACTTGATGAGGTAGAAGAGAAGAGAGAAAATGCATTACAACATATGGAAAACTACCATCGTAGATTAGCTCGTGAATATAATAAACGAGTAAAGAAGCGTGAGTTCCAAGTTGGAGATCTAGTTCTGCGAGAAACACCAGAATATCAACGAGAAAATGGAGGAAAATTAGCGAAAAAATGGGATGGGCCATATATCATCAAAGAAATAATTGGAACTGGAGCATATAAATTAATGGATCCAGAAGGAAGAGACATGGGTCAAAGACTTGGCAGACCATGGAATAGACAATATCTAAGAAAATATTATCAATAAAGGTTTGAAAAAATAGAATGATGGGATTACACGCAAGAAATTACGAGAGAATAAAAGAGATGTTTTGCAAGAACAAAGTTGGCTAAATATAAAAGCTATTTTCCGCAATAATTTGCGGAATAATTAAGAATTTTAATGCAAATGCATAAGATGGGCGAAAATTTCCTAAAAACATATAAGAATGGGATGAACTTTTATGGCGTACACCTTAGTTCGCAGATTCTATTCCGTAAGAGGCAATGTCCTTAAAGTGCGTCATAAGGGAGGTATCTCTTTGCATGGCTATGGGAAAGGCTATACCGCTGCTGGAACCTATTCATGGAGATTTGGGATTATAGAAAATCCATCCGGGAGAGATAACTTGGATTCCCAACTATATAAGGTTATACCCTGGTTGGGCGCCCGAGAGTTTCTCCTAAGGAATGCAACGTATGATCAAGGCGCCGAGGTACACGGTTGAGCTATGGGTGCCCGGGATGGATGAACCTACCCTGGCCATCCACGGCAAGTCTTGGCTTACGATGTGTTCGGCCCGAAGAAAACCCCACTTAGGGTGCAGTCTTGTAACTATAAGCCATAAAAGGCATAAAGGATAAGGCTGCGAAAACAACTGGTTGTTGGCAGAACCAGATGGGAAAGTGCTAGTCTTGTATGGCTGATGTATAATCCTTGAAGGGGCAACCGGGGGGAGAGATAAGGGCGATACCCTCCATTAGGGAGTTGTGTATCAAAAAAGACGGCAATGTCATGGGACTTTATATTCGCAAGAATATTTAGGCATATCGTATTATCGCGTGACACAGACAACAATGTCATGGGACTTTATATTCGCAAGAATATTTAGGCCCGTCATATTGCCGCGTAATTGGCAAAAAAGCCTAAAGAGAAAAGTTAAGATTAGATCAATGATTTATCACCTTTGAAAAATTTGGAGACTAAAAAGGGCGATTTTGAGGGCGATTTTAATTTTTTAAAAAAAAAAAATAAAAAAAAAATTTCGATCTAAATTTTTTCAGCAGAAAATTGCTTGATCTACTAAATTGGTTAACCGATTGGTGATTCAAGATGGTGGATGTTTCTCTCGTGAGAAACCCAACCTACGCTGATCAACT
Organism: Papaver bracteatum; assembly: GCA_023529315.1. Classification (NCBI taxonomy): domain Eukaryota; kingdom Viridiplantae; phylum Streptophyta; class Magnoliopsida; order Ranunculales; family Papaveraceae; genus Papaver; species Papaver bracteatum. The sequence continues at coordinate 2,260,112 of JAJJWX010001467.1, forward strand.
TAAAGGAAAAAAGCAACTTCCATCAACATCTGTTGATCTAAGTACTCTACCCAAGCCGACTGTTAAAAATGGAAAACCAGCCATTGTTCTTCCTGATGTTCTATACCTGGAAGGTTGTGATATCTGGAAACACAGCTTAATAGGGCGTTTGGATCTAAAAGGGATAAAATTTGAGGAAGTGAAGCTCGAACTGGAAAAGCAATGGAAGATGGGGAAGGATTCTGTTCAATTTATTCCGATGAGTCGAGGGTTCTTCACAATCAAACTGCAATCTCAAGAATCAAAAGATAAACTGCTAAATGCTGAGGCGTGGTTTTTGGTCAACAAAAGCTAAATCTCATCGAGTGGTTTCCAGGATTTGACGCGGAAAGGCAAAGAACTTCTCACGCTTCGGTATGGGTATCTTTTCCTGCTCTTCCTCTTGAATTTTGGACTGAAAAATCACTACTTGCTATAGCAAATGCGTTAGGAACTCCAATTGTAGTTCATAGGCGTACGTTAGCTCATGAATATGGCCATTTTGCTGCGGTTCTGGTAGACATTGATTTTGCGAAGCGCCGCCACGACGAAATCAACATCACGGTGGGTGGTAGAAATTTACGGCAACAAGTAGAGATATCAAAGATGCCCAAATTTTGTTCTCACTTTGCAAGTTAATTGGTCATTCCAACCAGGAATGCAGGAAAAAACCAAAACAGAATTCTGAGAAAACAGTTGTAGTTAACAATGGCTCACAGAAACAAACTGAAGTGATTCAGGTAGTATATCAGAATGGGGGAGAATGGAACATTGCCCAGCGTAGGAAGAGTGGAAACAAGAAAACAAATTCAATGGAGGTCAATCAGGTGCAAAATAACGAAAAAATTGTTTATCTGGAACAGGCATTGGAAAAAAAATGCTAATCGCAAGGCAGATGGAAATCTGAGAATGCTCGGTCAAATGAACAGTTGAATGCTGAGCTAGAATCATTTTTAAATGGTATGAAGCAAGATAAGCTTCAGATAGAGTCAATGTCCGCAATTGCGAAACTTGGTCCGGTGGGAGAAGCAGCTCCAACCAAGGCAACCAGGATTCCTATTGTGCGGAAAATGGCAACAGCTACTCCTTTATGTGACAGGTTCATGGCAGGAGAGTTTATCCCAAACACCAACCCGTTTGCTCCTCTTAATTACTTGGCGGAAGCTAGTGAGAGCCCGGCTGATGCTAAGTTCAGGGCAGACCAAGAAGCAAATAGAGAACGCATTGCAAGAGTGCAAAAAGTTGTCTCTTCAGCAGTAGAAAGATGCTCAAACCTGGAACCTATCTCGGAATCCGAGTCGGAATCAGGCTTGGAAGTAACAAGCCTAAGACAAAGAGTTGAGAGAGGTTTCTCTCCAAGAATAAGTCTTTGGGGATACTACTCGGTCAGCTGACAAAAACTCGAAGATGGGTTTTTAATGCGTGTTCTATTCTGGAACATAAATGGCATTGCACGCCATCTCTGCAAGGTGCAAGTTACAGGAGCTTCTCAAGGACAATAAGCCGAATATTTTCTGCATAGCGGAGCCTAAAGTGCACGGTACTTTTAGATTTATGCAACGCTTAATTGTTGACGGTTACAATAAAGATATCATTCATAATGCTGTAGGTTTATCTAAAGCAAACATTTGGATTTTTTGGGCTAATGACATTTCGAAGCCGACAGTTATCAATTCTAGCAAGCAGGCCGTGACGATTGAAACTCAAGGAGTGATGGTCTCGTTCGTTCACGCGAGCTGCTTCCAGGTAACTAGAAGGCAGTTATGGAACCAACTTATCTCTGGAAATAGTAATACACCTTGGTTGGTGTTGGGGGACTTTAATTGCGTGCTTCGAAATGAGGAGAAAAAAGGGGGTCGGGTGCCGAGAACTTCAGTCATTGAGGAATTTAGTGATTGGTTGGACAACAATGATCTCTTTGAGGCTGATTTTTTGGGATCAAAGTTCACTTGGGCAAATGGCCATTCGGGGTTGAGTAGAATTCTATGTAAGCTAGACAGGGCAATCATTAATGAGGCGTGGCTAAACAAGTTTGAAAACTGGAGGTGCAAAGCACTTCCTCGAGAAGTTTCTGATCATTCTCCCTTAAATGGTTGTTCAGCGGAACATTCAAGACCTAAAAGAGCCCCTTTTAGAGTCCAAAAAATGTGGTTTGACCACCCGGATTTCATGAACATGGTCGCTCAAAGTTGGAATCAACCAGTGGTGGGGTCTCCGGCTTTCATCTTTCCGTTCAAGCTTAAGAGATTGAAGGAGGCTATGAAAGTTTGGAACTTCAGAATCTTTGGTAATGTTTATGCTAAACTGAAGCAAGCGAATCTTACTATGGAGTGCACTATTCGGACTTCTGATGAAGACCAAGAAAGCATCTCTAAGTTAAACTTCGTCAAGGAAGCTTCGGAAACTCTTCAGCAGATTCGGAAGGAGCATGCTACTATGATGAGGCAGAAGTCGAGAAATAAATGGCTAACAGAAGGGGCTAGTAATACGGCTTTTTCCCATAGCAACATAAAGATGCGCAGGAGCAGCAACATGATCTCAGAGCTGGTGGATGAGAATGGGAATACCCTGACGGATTACAACCAAATTAGAGACCATGTTCTCTCCTATTTTGGTTCTAAATTTAATGGGGAGGAAATGCAAATTGCTGGAGAGCTCTTTAACTATGACCACAAAATAATCTCTTCGGAAGAGAGTCGGAAAATGGATGAAATCCCTGATATGGAGGAGATAAGGAGGGCTGCTTATGATCTGGACCCTGACAGTGCGCCTGGTCCGGACGGCTTCTCAGGTTGTTTCTTTAGGAAGTGCTGGGATTTGATTTCTCAAGATCTTTGCAATGCAATCTCTTTCTGCTGGAGAGAAGGACTAATCCCACAAGGTACAAACTCTAGCCTTCTGATTTTACTCCCAAAAGTCAGAGGAGCTAACACACTACGAAACTTTCGGCCAATTGGCCTGAGTAACTTCTTCCTGAAAATTGTTACAAAAATATTAGCTTCTAGACTCAGTACTATGTTGGATAGTCTTATTTCGGAGGAGCAGGTGGCTTTCATGAAGGGGAGAAACATCCATGAAAATATTACGGTGGCTTCGGAGATGATAAATGAGCTGAAAACTAGGCGTAAAGATGGTAATTTAGCCTTAAAGCTAGACATCACTCAAGCTTTCGACACGGTGAGTTGGTCCTTTGTCTTGGAAGTTTTCGGGAGGTATGGATTCTCTCACAGCTGGTGCACCTGGATTTTTACGATCCTCAACTCGGCACGCATTTCGATTCTCCTAAATGGCAATCCGGAGGGCTTCTTCAAAATTAACAGGGGGCTTAGGCAGGGAGACCCGCTTTCGCCTCTCATTTTCGTTTTGATAGAAGACGTTCTTAGAAAAACCTGTTGAAGCTGTTTCAAGATAAGAAGATGACGCCTATGCTTTCAAAAAAGAAAAAAGGTACCTCTCCTACCCATCTTTTCTTTGCGGACGACATAATGATTTTTTGTAAGGCAAACTTGAAGAGTGTGTATAACCTTCTTGAGCTTCTTGATACTTTCCAAACTGCTTCTGGCCAAACTGTCTGTCGTTGGAAGAGTAAGATTTTCTTTGGGGGAGGGTCGTTGTCGAGGGGAAGGACTATAACTTCTATTTTGGGTATGGAAGTGTCTACTTTTCCTGACCGTTATCTAGGTGTTCTAATCATGCCCGGGCAGTTAGATACCGTCACATTAGCAATGTTATCGACAAGATTAAGACTCAGCTGTCTGTTTGGAAGGGTAAGATGCTGTCGTTTCAGGACAGAATCGTTCTCATCAATGCAGTCATAGCAAGCTATTCAGTCAACAACATGGCGGTGTACAAATGGCCGAGTAAATTCATAATCCAGGCTGAAAGGGTAATTCGCAACTTCCTTTGGTCGGGAGACGCTGAGGTGCCTAGAAAGTGCGTGGTGGGTTTCCCTAAGGTTTGCTGTCCGTTGAAGGAGGGGGGTTTGGGAATCTCTAGCATGGCGGTGACGAACAAGGCTCTTCTTATGAGGCTGTGGTGGAACATTCGTTCCTCCAAAAAGAAATGGGCAAGGTTCCTATGGGCCAAGTACACTAACCGCAAGGGTAGAATTAAGAAGCATGGAGTGAAGTCTTCGATTCTGCCGGGCATCAGATTAATTCAGTCCACTGTGGAGAAGAACACAAAAGTTATTTTAGGCGATGGAAGGGATACTTCACTATACTTTGATACATGGTACGAAAATGATATGTGTATTGCGGACAAGCTGGGAAATCAAGGGCTGGATGGAACTGTCATGGTATATGATATTATTGTCAATAATTCGTGGCAGCTACAGGGAGTACACTATCAAAACTTGATGATAGCAGGGGTAAACTTCAACAACCTTCCTATTCTCCGAGGGGGGAAGGATTGCAGGGTGTGGAAACCAGACATGAAGAGTAATTTTTCTGTAAATTCAGCAAAGAGCCTGTTGCGTAAAAGGTTTGCTACGGAGGAGGTCTATGGTCTGTTATGGAGGAGAGCAATTCATCCAAAGCTGGCAGCTCAGAACTGGAAGCTTGTAAGAGATACTTGTGCAACGCAAGACAAGTTGAAGAACAGATTCAAAAGGGAAATGCCAAACAGATGTTACCTTTGCAAGAATGAAGAAGAAAATTTGGAACACATTCTCTGGAAATGCAGTATTGCTTCTCAAATGTGGTTGTGGGCTTCGGGTTTGTTCAATCTTCAGCTGAACTATGATCTGGTTGCTTGTTATAAAGCTGCAAAAGGTAGGAGTAGAATGGTTAAAGATTTATGGCTTCTAACCATTCTAGTTATTCGCTCGGAATTGTGGAATACAAGAAACTTGGCCTGTTTCAACAACGTCGCAGTCAGTCCACATTTCATGAAATGTAGAATCTTTCGGTTGATTAATGAATACGATGTTCGGTTGAAAATCCTTATGCACAATACTACAGCTGACCTGATGATTTTGAACTGCTTCCGGGTAGGTCATCGTCAAGTTAAATCAGTGCGGCCAGTCCTATGCACTTGGGAGCCACCTAACAGGGGAGAGCTTCTTCTCTGTTGCGACGGTGCGGCGAAGGGAAATCCGGGAATTGCGGGAGCAGGAGTGGTTATTCGAGATCATGAAAGCAACTTTGTGACAGCTATGAGCATTGGTATGGGCACAACAAATAACTTTCTTGCAGAGGTTTATGCAGTGATAGTGGGCCTGGAATGGGCTTTAAACAGGAATGTAAGTAAGGTGGTGGTCCGCTCAGACTCTTTGAGTACAATTTGGGCTTTTCAAAACAGTAACATTCCTTGGTTTGCCAGGGAAAGATGGAGAAAGATTTCTAATGAGTATGAAACGATTCGCTTTGTGCACACCATCGGGAAGCTAATTTCTCGGCAGACAAGATGGCTAAGAGAGGTTGCCTCCTTCGGAATGGGAGGGGTTTGACTTATGACGAAAGACCTTACTTCTTAAGAACGTTGGAATATAATAATGTATCTTATTTTAGATTAAAATAGTGTTTTATTTTAGTGTGTACTCTCTTTAGGGGTTCTTTCCCCTAATCGCTTTTGTTGCATCCTTTTGTTTTTCATCAATATATTTACGGACTTAACAAAAAAAAAAAAAAGATGAGATCAATGGGTTTTTGCGATAAGATCAAAAGATGAAATTAATGAAATTAATAATAAGAGGATATAAATCGCAAAGACGGCAATGTCATAAGTCTTAAAAAGCAAAGAGAGATTAATCTCACAAGGTGGCTTAGATTTATCATATTGTCGCAAAGATTAAAATTAAAATGATAAGGCAAGATCAAGGGATAATTACATGTAAAAGTAAGAATGTCCTACGATCTTGTCGCATAAAAGTGGCATAATAAGACCTTTAACTAGGAAGGAGAAATAAGACCACAAGCAAAATTATATCTGTGAAGCATATAACAGATTCTTCGCAAAAATATTTGCGATAATTCATTTATCATATTGCAGATTGATAGCAAGAGGCGAGTCTGGGATTTTCTTACAAGGGTAACAAATTCAATACTTCACAAGGAAGATTATGAGGGGCAAATATGGGGATTATAAAACAATATTTCATTATCTTCCTTGAGAAGAGTTTAAAAAAAAAAATCAATCAAGTTACAAGAATTAATGAAGATTGGATTCAGATTAATAAAAATATATAATCAGAAGACGATGGTGGGGTTACAAAAACTGCAATGTATCGCAAAAGAGATTCAGAAATTACAATCATTTGCAGGACAAGAAAAAAAAAACAAGATATTTCGCAAGAATATAAAACTTCAGAGAATATTCTTCCTTAATTTTATCACTCTTGCTCACTATTATTATCTTCATCAGCGGCACCTTTTTCAGTTTGGATTTCTCCATCACCAGTGGTTGTTTTGTGAGGAGAATTATGTTCTTCTGATTCTTTATGAGGATTTTCTTGATATTCTTCATCATTGAGAGGGTTCCCTTCTTCTTCTATTTCTTTAGGTGGGTTTTGTTCCTCCTCAGAAAAATATTCTTCTTCATTACTTGAATAATTTAAATCTTCATCTATGGGATAGGGGACTTCGTTATCATCTATCTCCAAGGGTTTGATCTTCATAGGAGGTAAAGAATGAGAGAATAAAACATTGTTTAAAAAAACTTCAGCGCCTAAATGAGCCTTCCGGAGGCAATTCTTTTCCCGGTTTCTGATCTCTATATCTTTGAAATATTCAAGATAATCAAACCTTCTCAATGCTCTGTTATGAGAGTTGGAAAGCGCGGTATTCTTTTTGCGAAGTTTGGATAACTTCATAGATAGATCAGAGATAGAAACTTGAAGATGTTTCTCAGATTCTGCGAAAGAAAAATTACATATTAGATGGAATTCTCGCGGAAAATAAGATGGGAAGATACAATGAAGTAATTAATAGATGAGGCATTCAAAATGACTACCTTCCTTTTGTGAAGATAAAGTATGAATTATGTTAAAGAAGCAACTCTTCCATCGATTCATAGCATCATCAAAATTATCCCCAACCTTACCTTTCAAATGAGATTTTATACTTTTTTCACAATTCCGAAGATAAGCATTTTCTTCTTTCAATTGAGTACAATCATCTTTGAGATTGTTGACTTTTACACTTAGAGCTAACCTACCCTTTATAAGTTTCTCTTGCTCAGCCGCAGATGATTCAGTTATCTTTTTAAGTTCATCTTTCAATGCACGAAGGGATTTCTCTTGTTCCTTACACAACCTTTGAAGATTGCCTAATTGCTGCGAATAAATCCTTGTTGTATCCACAAAGCTACGTTTCTCTTAGGATAAAGTTTTTTTTTTCGTCTGATAAAGATTCTACCCTCAAATTAGTCTGATTTAGCGAATATAAAAGTTGAGTGGCTTCATTACTTAGGCGATTTCGTTCACAAATTAGCTGATTATTCTCATTCTTAAGATTATTTATCTCGTCAATTGAATATGCGTGAAGAGTAATCAATCTATCAAATTGATTTTTCCAAGACTCTCTCCCAATGCGGGTCTCATCAGCGATTGTTTCCCATTCAAGTATCTTCAATAATTGGTTATGTTTTGAAGCTAAATATGCGACAACAAATAAATAAAGAAAAATTGAGTACATAGAAAATAAATAATTACTGAGGAAAAAACAGAGGCAAGAAAATTATACCTTTCAGATCATCATTTCTGCTGCGAAGAATTTCGCAGTCTAATTCAGAATTGCGAAGCTTATGATCGAGAAGTTCACATTCTAAAGTTTTTGATTGAAGATTCTTCTTCAAGGTTTCAATTTCACTTTCTAAAGCAGTTAGCTTAGACGAAGAACCGCAGGATCCAAGATGCTTACTTAAAATCATACAAATGTCTTGTCTTGCAGGGTTTGTAGAAGATTTCATAGCATCATTTAAAACTTCAGATAACATTTGAAAAGCAGCTTCAACCCCTGTTGCTATTTCTTGAGAAGAAGGAAGAGAAGTAGAGGAAGAGGTTTTGGCGACAATAACTTGAAGATTAGAATCATTCGCGGTAGTAGGAGTAGAAGATGGAACTTGGTTAGTCGCAATTATAGTCTCATTCGTAGCAATATCTTTCATTGCAGCTTCACTCATCACGACTTCATTCGCCGCAGTTTCATTTACCGTAGCTTCATTCACAGCAGTTTCATTTACCATGGTTTCATTCATCACTGTTTCATTAATCGCAGGATCACTGGCTGCTGATTCATTCACTTTAGTTCCAGCTTTTAAAGGTTCATTCATCGTAACTTTTAAAATATTGATGGAAATATTAGAATCAATAGTTTCGTTTGGAATTGATGAAGAAGTATTGTTGGTGTTAATATTAGAATTTACACGAGGAGAAGGAGAAGATTTATCTTGCGGAGGAACAGGGTCTGCGGGTAAAAATTCAAGAATATCCACTTCATCTGAAAGAGATTTAACTTGACGAGAACGCTTAAGAGGTTTAGAAATATTCTCTTCAATCTGCGAATAATAATGTAGATAAGAAACAGAGGCAACAATATTGTTATTTCAAAAGAAATAGATGTTTCTTACTACCTTATCATTCTCCGATCTTTTTGTCTTCCCAACACGCCTTTTCTGAGAACCCTTAGGGTTAGGGTTTTTGATAGTAATTTTAGTTTGAGAAGTGGTATTACTGAAAAGGATGATAAAATATGGGGATTATGAAGAAAATTGGGCGATAAAGATAGTATAACATGAACAAAATAAGATCCAAGATAAGAACATACCTTTGAGTCTCCATTAGAGCAGCAACAGGAAGGATACCAGGAAAGAAAAAGTTGTAGACAAAAAAATAAAGGAAAAGTTGAAGAGAAAAGAGAAGGTGAAAGAAGAAAGAAATACTCTCGAGTGGAACCTTTATTTATAGATGAAGGATGGGTAACCGGGTTAATCGGTAAAGATTGACGCGTGTCAGCAATAAAAGCGTAAAGTAGGGAACTTTGTCGGGTAAAAAGTAAGGAGTTGCGGCAAATCAAGAAACTTAAGTTCTCATGATCTTTACCTTCTTCGCAGAAAAGATATGAGAAGAGGCAAGATGTAGGACCAGAATATTGTTACAACAATATTCCTGTGAAATAAACAACAGATCTGCGACACATCAATAATAAGCAACAGTTCCGCGATATATCAATGATATTCTGCGAAACATCTCAAGGTGACGTAAGAAATGACATGTTGGATGAAAACGACAGAAACATGAGAAGAGCGTGACATTTTTGCGATGAATCGATTAAGCCTACGAAATATTAAGGCGGTGCCACCTGCGATTTATCGCAGGAACCTAGATCCGAAATTAAAGGGAATCTTAGCTGTAAATGAGCTGTAATCCACTATGTAAATGCCTATATAAAGGAAATGAATAGTTCCAGAGGGGGGGGAAGAATTTTTGAGAGTCAGGAATATTTTTAGGAGAGAGAAAATCTTTATCAAGTGTTTTGTGTTCTTGATCTTTGTAAAATTCCTTAAGATCATATTAATGAAAAAGTGTCTTTAATCTTCAAGTTATGTCATAAATATTGATAAATTCTTGAATAGGGTGTAGTGTGGGAATTCCTGCAACTAAAAAAACGTCAACACATATTTACAGCCCTCAACCGCGTGGCATCAGGTAGGCGTTTGTACCCAGAAGTAGTCCAGAAACCTCAGTCTTTCCTGGAAGATGCGAGCAAGGAAAACTGGGACTCCTAACCATCACTCATTTGAGAGACATTGAGTTCGATAGCGCGTTGATTGATACGTCCTTCGAATTTAACATCGTTACTGTCAAGACCTTGAGAGCAGCAAAGATTTTGAAGCAGGAAGCTACTCGTCACCCAACTGTGGTTAAGGATCTAGAAGGAGAACTCAGAGATGCATATGGATACATTGATCTTAAAGTCAAATTGGGTGATGCCTTGACACAAGAAAATTTCAACATAGTCAAAGATCATCCCAACTATGACATGGTCCTAGGACGCTCTTGGATACACGACAACAAGGCAATACTAGGAGTTTATACTCTACCTGTTTCGATACCTAAAAGAATCTCCAACACGCCTTCTGGACCTGATGACTGTCTGTTGCCGCACCAGCAACTTACCAATATGACACAACTTCCCGGAGAGAGCCTGTCATCATACATTAAAAGGTTCCGAGCTCAAGTAAGTCTCATCACACAACCCTCTTTACAACCAACCGCGCCTCACTCTGAACCATAAGTCCTAGGGACTGGCTCTAGACAGAAAACCAACCCTGGATAAGAGATGCGAATGGGAGGCCGACCCCTTCAAACAGTTTATCAGGAATCTAGAAGTTGTCTCGATCAAAGACGACAAGACCAAGACCCTGATGTCTACACGCCCAAACCTGTTTGGAATTGGAGATATAGTAATGAAGACAACCGCATTCAAGGCTGTAAGCATTACGGTGAAAGTGGCTACCCCAACTGATTCACCCACCGAGAAGGAGGATGAACCATACCTGGTAGCAGATGTCATCCTAGGCGGATACTACAAACTCATCAACACTGACAAGCTAGAAGGCGTAACAATTCACTCGCGGTGGCTCAAACCCTACCGTACTTAATACATTTTGCTATCACTTTCCAACATCCTACATGCTTTAAGACGCTGTGCTACTTCCTCCAGCGTGTTTCCCTTTACAATTTCACATCACATTTGTAATTCCTATAGAAAATGATTGCAATACTTGCATTCATAATTAGGGTTTCAATTTTCAAATTAATTGAAGTATTATTTCCATATGAGAACCTCTTTACCCCTAAAGACACAAAGTTCATCCTAAATCAACCCACTAGAGCTGGTCAGGAAATAAACCCTAAGCAAAAACATCCTAAAAAGAGTCGAGGGAAAAGATATGCGTAGAAAGGGAAGAAGCTTTGAGCCACTCTCCCCAACAAGGCCAGGAAGATCTTGCATTAGGAACACATGTCCGTAGGTATTCCATTATGGAATTATTTATTTTATCACAAAGAATTACATATGAAGGCGTACCCTTGCGCCTGAGAAGGTTTAGTTGCAGTCTTGACAAAGGGTTATAAAGTTAAAACCTTTATTCAAATAATCAAATAATAGAAGAAAATCTTGAACTCGACTGCCACTGAGTATAAGGAAGATGTTCACAAATTATGGAATATACTTGGAAAGAGGAAAAATAAGAAAAGAGGATTTAGTCGTTAAAAGGGTCGACCGCGCCTGAACCACCGTTAGGTTCTGCTTCAATGCCATCACCTGTTGATGCTCCTCCCTTTGGATCTTCCTCAGCTTCTGCATCAGACGTTTCCGCAGCAACGCACTCCATCCCAACATCATCAGCAGGAGTATCAAAGGCCACAACAACATTAGGAGTCGTGCTTACTGCTTTCAAACGCCTAGGTTCGTCTGTGTCGGAATCAAGAATTATCATGCCGTCCTGGATTTGGTAATCACACTTATGTTCATTTAGAGGTCGTTTATGCTCAACCCTCCGCCTCTTCAACCGCGCTGCAAATATCTCCGCCCTTGCGCTTACTGGTGCTTACAACGCTTCCTCGCGCCTCCACCGCTCCTCCATGTCAATCGCAGCTTAAAGGGCACAAATGCGTCCCCTGTCAATACGCAGGTGAAAAATAGACATCCCATGTATAGCACGACCGACTTCGCAAAGTGGAGTGTCGATTTTAGCCATTACCTCTTCGTGCGCATGGGTTTCTGGCTTGTCAACTTCGAATCTTCTTTCTGGAGAAGTGACAGAATGGTCGCCTTCTGCTTTTATGATAAGCTGCAAAGAAGAAGAAGTTATGAGCACACAAAAAAAAATCAATCAATCAGTCAATCAGAAGATAAGATAAGTGTGAAGCAGTACCTGAGATATAGAAGAAACGACTATGTGAGATGAATCCTTAGAATTTTTCTTTATAATCTCGAAAGTCGACAGAATCCCAGGAGAAAATCAGTCTTCACTTGCCACCTATAAAGGCTACTAATTCGGGATAGCAATCAATGATGCTTATCAGATATATCTGAGGAAAGCTGCCATGTGGCGAAAGGGAGTACACCTGACCCAAGGAAGGGCCAAGCTCTGTCCAGATATGTACAAAGGAAACCAAAGCGACTCGCCAGATCAAGTCCTTCTTCCTTCACAACCTTAATCAGGACTAACCAGTTCCGGGGCAACGCCTGACGATGTCGACCTATCCGGTTAATATGTATTCACTTTAGCTTGGTCATTTCAGTATACAAATTTGTCACCATCTCATGCCTACCCCACAATAGTGTAACCATTATGTGCTAGGCAAGGGACTTAATGTTGATGGTGGATTTTCATTTAAGGCTAAAATTGTAAAAGCCAAAAAATTATGCACTAACATCTTGTAAAAGATAAAGCCATTAATAAGTGATGAATACTTCTTCACTTTACTAATTCACCTAGAATGGAGAATGTGGAAACAATCACAGTCTGTGAATTAAATACATTATTATTAATTAATGCATAACCAGCCTTGTATTTCCTGTACTCATTATCAGTGCGGCATGACGACCGAGTGTTGTTCTCAGCAGAGCAACACGAACCTCCAAGCATTATAATGAAGCATGTTCGAAATACCCGTACATGGTGCAACTATCGGTGTGCTATACTAGCCCGATTGAGCATATTACTCTCGGTGTGCTATACTAGCCCGATTGAGCATATTCAAATATGGACTGACCATGTCAGTCTCAGAAACGATCATGACCATCCAACTTCACCGGCATGAATTGGATAGCTCTGATCGGATGCATGACCCCAAGCAGGTATTCGAATATTCACTACCGAACCAATGCGGGCCCGGATGGTCAGCTTCCCCAAAAGATTGGCATAGATTGCCAAAACGTCCAAGCCAGCCATCCATCTTCACATGTATAGATGGAGGGTGTAAATGTAGATTCAAAGGGCCCAGAGCATGTCAACACAATCACCGTGGGCCCACCTACATACCTGACCGATCGGTCATGACCAAACATGGTTGGTCATCCCAATTTGTGCACCCGAATAGAGCATGACGCACGTCCGTGAAACCCAAATTAGGGTTTTTGAACATCACGAACGTCTATTTTCTCCAGCACTAATGAAGGGTCCAAGATTAGATTAAGCAAGTACAGTCATACCAATATGACCGCCGTGGGACCATCTATCTCCACACTCGATCGGCCAAGGCATACCATGCCTGGTTATTCCGGATCGCACTCCCAAACTAGCATGGTCACACTTCCCAATTACAAACTAATATAGACCACTCAACTTCTCCGGAAAATTTGAGTGGCTTAGATCATGTTTTCATGGGACAGTAAGGTATCGGCGTGAACACCATCATACCACCTACATGCCAAACCAATCTGCCAAGACCGACCAAGATTTGTCGTCTCAGAACACGCGCCCAAAGTTGGCACGATGTGCGGCTTTTGCGGCACCAGTTTTGTGTCGCAAATTGATCTCGACCACTCAACTTCGCCAGACGAATTTAGTGGCCCAGATCACACTTTCTTGAGACAATGGGGTATGGGAGCCTACACCGTCATGCCATCTACATGCATGTATGATCGGCCAGCCAAAATCGTATCCCAATCTTGGATTCAACCAGGCTGAAGAGGGATGCTTGCGCACCTTTTCTAAGACCCTAATTTCATTAACGGTCATAGATGAGTGTCTCAAAGATCATCTCGTCCGTCCAACTTCACTTGCTTGGTTATATATCCCTGGTCAGTAGTTAATTGGTCAGTGCGGCATCATGGTGATCACCATCCGTCACTCTACCACACCATGTGGTCGGTCAAGGAAGGACTTGCTTGATCAACCTACAAACAATCACATGAAGTAGTATATGAGGCTACTTTGAGACGCTCAAACAACGATGTTTCATACATGCTGGATACACTCGATGCAACACCTGCATAGAATGCACACGATACTTCACAAGTATCAACTTCCTAAATAACGTAGTTATTTAATCTAGCATTACATGCTACTTTCTGTGGATCACACGATCCACAAGCTCGAGACATCAATCATGTCACAAATTGGGGGATACATACTGGGTATTGGTCTGGTGGTTTACAGCATGCGGCGCACAACGCGCCATCACAAGAACGTGTCAGGAAGTCATGGACGATTAGTGATGATGGGAGAAGTGGGAAAGACTGGTCGTGTGACACTAACACATTACTCCACTACTCCATCACTCCACTTTCTCCACTTCCCACGAGATACGAGGGTAAGGCTAAAAGACTTGTATAAATAGGTTCTCCATCCTATTTTCCAAACAAGAACAAGACAACAGAGGCAAGTGTTGATACAATCGTATTCAAACACCGGAACTGATAGCGTACATCCTGCACGCCAGCTCAGCTTTCTGATACAAGTCATACATAGCCAACACCATCACAATCTCAACACCTTCTTCACTTTGGTCCCTAAGATCAACCCCATCTCCTTCACTTTGTGACCGAAACAAGTCTGGAACGGCCATTTCTTAGTTTAGGCCGGATTTGCACAGATTGATTTCTCGAATCTACAAGCACTCACCGCGCAGTGCATTTGTTTAGGGTTTAGATTCATTCCTCATCCACACACCCCAAATTACCAAAACCGACAGGAGTAGTTTTCACCCATAAACATATGGATAAACAAATTACAAGAATTCATTACACATACGCTTGATTCCCGAATCCAACAGCACATAACCTGCATTCATTCAATTCATAATATGCAGCAGCTGTAGTTGCAGAATAACCTACAACTACACCCTCAATAGAATTAGTAAAAACTCAAGAAGTTCTTGATGGTGAATGACAACTTTCTTATTAATTCTCTTAATTGATTACAAAGAATTATCAAAATGGAACTAGAATAGTTACAACTTTTTCTATTCTCTTTCCTAAGATAATTTCTTACACTCACTAAAAGAACCTCTCGAATTTTACATTTGAACTCCTATTTATAGTAAAACTTATACAGCTGTATATGGATTGCGAAGTATCGCAATTCATTCTCGCAAAATTATTTCATCCTCGCAAAACTTCATATTTCTCCGCGCTACTTCTATCATCGTATCATTTTATAACTCTTTCCTCCTTCATTTATTACGATACTCGTGAACTATTATCTTGCGATATTCAGTACCTACATATTGCCTCTTATCATGTCAATTCTACGAAGAAGAAATGTCATGAGAATCCCTATTCTCGTAAATTTAGTGTAGTTATTACCACCCATCAAGTTCGCAACACGTCTTTTTACTTTTCCCTTATCTTTTTGACACGTTTCTTCGTAACCGTTCTTTTCAACCGTTAACGCTTACTCGTATTAATGAATTTCTATCTTCATCAAACTCTCTCTATTTATAAATATTATCCTTTGTTTTTGCTTTTTATTCTCTTATCTTATTCATCTTCTTCACCATTCGCCTCTGCAATCTCTTTTATCTTTTTTCCTTTCTATTTTCCATCTTATATTCAATGGCACCAAAGAAGAAAACTATTGAGCAGTTAATGCGGAACTTGTTGATAGGGACCTCATTCTCTCTGAGATTGAAGGTTATGATAATAAATCTTCTCTCTGTGTGAAGCTCTTTACCAACTATGTTTGGGATGATCAGAAAATTTTAATCTCACGAGGTCAAATCCTCGCAGGTCTTCCTCTTCCTCTTTATTATGTTAACTTTCCTCTATTCTATGAAATTATTTCCCACCCCAATTTTTCTTGTGCCATTTACCAATTGACTGGTGATTGTATTCGCCTCTTAGTTGAATTCGCAAATCGTGTCGCTTTTGGGAAATCTTTGTATTCAGTTGATCTTAGGAAACCTGGATTTGAAAATATGGAAATTGTTGCTGCGAATTATACAGTTGAGGGTTTCTTCAAAAATTACACACTAATTCCTGCGAGGAAAGAAGATAATCGTTGGGGTGTTCGTCTTCATCGTAAATCTAATATCACAGCAGATGATCTTCTCATACACGATATTGATTATGCTTCAGGAAATAATAAGACACCTCGTCGTTCTAATGATGAAGATTGGTATAAGTACCCTTTAATATTATCGGGTTCTTATATTTCTGGGATAGTAGAACTTCCTGCGAACCTTCGTAACCGCCATTATCAACCTTGGGTTTTTAGAAATGTATGTACTTCCATCTCCTTATCTTTTTGTTACTCTTTAATTTCAAATGAGGTAAGAAACACTCTTTTATTTTTCTAAAAAATATATTGTTGCCTCTGTTTCTTATCCTTATTTGAATTTGCAGGTTCCACTTCTTCCTGAGATTGCTGCGAGTGAAAATAAGAGTTCTACTTCTTTTAAAAGGTTGACTTCCAGACAACAAACTCTTCGTTCTGCGAAGGTTACCCAAGCTTCTGGTAGTCAAGATGATGTTCTTCGCAAAGGGAAAAGGAAACTTCAAGATGTTGTTTACGAGAGGAGGAAAAAGAAGAAACTCTCAACCAAGTCTCATTCCAATGTAATCTCTTCTAATGAGAATATTGAGGAAGATCTTGGTGATGAAGATGATAAATTTCCTGAGAAGGACTTTAGTTCTAACTCTGATACCCTTTCTGACGAAGGAGATGATGATAATGAAGGTGGAAATGAAGATTTCAGTATCCCAGAAACTTTTGCCTCAGCAATGGTTAGCATCTCTGAAGCTTTCCTCCATTCTTCTCGTGGATTAGGAAATTCTCCTACAGCGAATGCTCGCAAACTTATTGCGAAGGCTTGTAAAGTTCATACTGTAATTGATAATAACTCCCTCAAAGGCATTTCAAGATTCGTCTCTCCTGCTTCATTATATGCTTTAGGTAGCATGGTAAGTTTCTTCTCTATTCCTTGTTTATTTCCCTTATTTTGTTGATTTCTAACCCTTTTTTTCTTGTTTAGGTTGGAAGAGTTAGTTGTGCAGCTGCTTCTGATTGGGAAAGACGTCTATTGCTGAGAAGAAAACTTTGAATCGTTGTAAGAAGTTAGAGGTTGAAAATTCAAATCTCCGTCAGAAAGTAGAGGATTTAAGTATTGATAACGCATAATTAATATCCCGTCACGAAGATAATTATCAATCTGCGAGCATCGCAATTGATAATTCTTCTCTTCTTGAGGAAAATAATCAATTAAAGCTTGAAAATTCTTCTCTTCGTAATGATAAGAAACAACTAGAAGGTAAATTATTTTCGATGGTAATTATTTTGATTACTTTTCCTTCGTAATTTGCTAACCAATTCCTTAATTTCTCTCCTTGCTGCAGAAAATTATGCGAAGATGAATAACGATCTGGAAACTATCCTTGCTAATCGTAATAAGAAAATTTCTGATTTGAGATCTCAGCTTCTAATTTCCCAGCATAACCATAGTTTATATGTCAAGTGTTTTCGATCTAAGATGACTCGCAAGATTTGCGAAGACAATGAAATTCCTCTCAAGAAGTACCATACGCTCCTTTCTGAAGAAATTCCTGAAGATACTCCATATCTGGAAATCTCTAAAAGTGAAGTTGAAGATGATAGTGAAGTTGAAGAAGAAGATCATTTTGATGGGAATAGATCACCTGAAAAATAACTTCACTCTTTTTTGTATATCTATTCTGTAACTCCACTCTTTTTTGTATGTTTGTTCTGTTTCTTTTCAATACAACACTTTCTTCTTGATTGCACTTTTAATCAATCCAACAATTTCTTTTTCAAAGTTTAATTTGAATTAATTTTTCTTTGATTGATTGTTTCCCTTATTCGCATAACTTGATCATGTGGAGAGAAATAATATA
Source organism: Papaver bracteatum (assembly GCA_023529315.1). Classification (NCBI taxonomy): domain Eukaryota; kingdom Viridiplantae; phylum Streptophyta; class Magnoliopsida; order Ranunculales; family Papaveraceae; genus Papaver; species Papaver bracteatum. The sequence goes on from JAJJWX010001467.1 coordinate 2,277,934, forward strand.
TCTTAAAGACTTAGCTTAGTATTCCCTTTCCCCTTATTATTGCTCTTCAAATGATCAACTATCGCTGGAAGTATTAGAATATCCTTCTCAATTTATCTTACAAAGTTTCTTCTTATTGTGATTATGAATAAAAAATTCTCCCTTCGAAGTTTAAGAAATATAAGCCTTTTGCCTTTTGCGGAATGTTGCGAAGTAAATAATAAATCTCCCCTTGAAGTATAGGAAGTATGAAGTATACGAAATATGAAATACCCTTAAGAAGTATAAGAAGTATAAAATATCTTTGAAGAAGTATTAGCAGCATTCAATTCATGAAGAATTGCCCAATATATGAAGAAGTATAAGAATTATTACTCATTGTATGAAGAAGTATAATAAGTACTTAACCTTCGAAAAATTAAATATCCGTTGAAGAAGTATAATAAATATGATATACTCTTGAAGAAGTATAAATAGTATTGAATTTGTGGAGAAATATTCAATATATGGAGAAGTATAAGAAGTATTTAATTCTCATAATATTTTACGAGTATGAACTTATCTGTATTTGATTGCTATCAAAATCTCATCTTTTGTTAAGTCTTCGTGAAAATTCTTCAATGATGTTATCTTCTTGTAAAAATTCTTCAATGGTATTGACGAAGCTATCTTCTCTTCAAAACTTCATGATGTATATTCTTGTAAAATTTCTTTAATGATATCGACGAAGTTGTCTTCTTTTCAGATCTTCATAATGTATATTTTTGTATAATTTCTTCAATGGTTTTGATGTAATGTATTTCATTAATTTCTGTGGTCTTATCATGCCTTCCTAAGTAAAGGTCTTATTTTGCCACCTCTTTTGTAGTAAATTTTTGTATTTGCGATAATATGACAAGTCTGAACATTCTTGCGAACATACAACCTCGTGACATTATCGTCTTGCGATGAAATCGCATGACGTTTTTACACTTTCATGTAATAACCCATTGATCTCATCTTAACTTCTTTGTTTCATTCTGCGAGTTCTTTTTGTATGTTTTCCTTCTCTCTCTCTCTTTTTTTTTTTTTTTTTTTTAGAATGCTCGCAGAACATCATTTGTTGCACAAATATGACAAGCCTTTATGTTTTCGCAAACAAGAAGCCTCATGACATTTGCGTCTTATAGCACGTATCAGCTCCCTAATGGAGGGTGCTGCCCTTTATCTTCCCCCAGTTGCCCCTTCAAGGAAGCGTACATCGACCATACAAGGTTAGCTCTTCCCATCCGGTTCTGCCAACAACCTTGACTTTTGATCGCAACCTCTTATCCTTTTTGCCTATAGGGCTTATAGTTACGAGGTTGCACCCTATGGGGTATCTTTGGGCCAAGTGCATCATTTTCCAAGACTTGTCAAAAATGGCAGATGTGGTTCAACCTCACCCGACACTCTTGACTCAACCGTGTACCTCAGCGCCTTGATCGTTTTCTGCACTTCTTGGGAAAGACAGTATGCCTTAGTCGCCCAACCTAAATCCTCTTACACCGCATTGTATATTGCGTAATGTCGCTAGATTAGGTGAGAATCCAAGGTGTCTAACCCAGATAGGTACCCCATTATTGGGTTGTACCCCTAAATTTTTACCATGTACTAAGGGTCCTTGGTGGTGTTCCGGTTACCCTTAGCCACGTTTATAGGTACCCACTTAAATGACGTACTTTAGGACTTTGCCTCTTACGAAATATAGCTTCGCGAACTAGGGTGTACGCCACAAAGGTTTGCCTGTATAAAATTTTCTGCGGCTCTCTTTCTTTGTTGGAGGCTGATCACATATTGCGGTCTTTTATTCGCAAAATAATGAAAGTTTAATCGCAATATAGAATTTGAAATTTGTAACTTTTCCAAATTTCCTGCGAGCAAACAATATTCGTAAAATTTATAACGAAATAAAAAAATTTTTTTTGCCACATACCTCATTTCCACGAGCAATCATACTGATTACCTTCTTGTTTTATTATTTTCCTTCTTCTTTCTTCGCAAATCACAACCCCTTATTATCATCGTAAATTTCTTGTATGATTATCATCGTAATTTTATTCTCTTTTTCCTTAATCCTCCGCCATTAAATTTTCACTTCTTTTCACAGCCTTTGCTCTTTTTCTCCAATTTTCCTTCTCAGTAGCTTTTCCTTCGCAAACTTCTACTTCTGTATCGTAACATTTCTTTCCCTCAGCCCAATCACCCTTGATAATTCCAATACCCTTCATATGAGGAAACTTTATACACTGATGTAGAGTGGAAGCTACGCCTAGAATTCCATGAAGCCATGGTCTTCCTATCAAAGCATTAATGGTGATTCGACATCAACAACGCAAAACAGAATTTCAGTTCGCATTCCACTTAATGGAATTCGCATGCTCACTTCTCCTTTGGGCTTGTTGGCAGTTCCATTAAAACCATAAATTCTGTAAGTAGAAGGTATTAAATCTGCATCTTTTCCCCCCATAGTTTTGTAAGCGAGAATAGAAGAGGATATTGACAGAACTTCCCGTATCAATCAAAATCCTATTAAGACCAATTGATTCTTCCTCCATATCATCTTCGTTTTCTTCCATATTCATGTAGATTGCTAATCTTACTACCAATGGATTATCATGTGCTTCACAACCTTCTGGAATTTCAGTGGCTTCAAAAGAAATTTCACGTTTCTGCCAATCTTCAAGTCGTGAAATTTTTGCGATGTTCATTACTTCCTTTCCTTCACCATCCCTCGCATATACCCTGCTTAACACATTATCATGAAAATCTTCTATGGTTTTATATGAATGAACAATGGAATTACAGAAAACATTCCTTGCTTTTGATCCCACTTCTATATGTAGGATTTCTTCTCCTTTTTCTTTTGTTGTGTTCTCCCTGCGAGTTATGGCTGGAGCCTGTGGTAATTGTTGCGACTGTGTCTGCTTAAGTAAAAATTGATTTAGTTTTCCTTGATCAATCATTCGCAAGATTATCCTCTTGATTTTATGGCAATTATTTGTAGAATGTCCATGAAAATGATGATATGAACAAAATTCATGACTTCTTGGACCCATTGGTGGTTCCTTTCCCATGTTCCATGGAGTTGGTATATGCTCTACCAGGATAATTTCTTGCCATATCTTTTCTACACTTGTATTCAAAGGTGGCAACTTTATCTCTTCCCTTACCATTCTTTGACCTCCTTGACTGTTGTTATAATTTTGTCTTTGGTTCCCTTGTCCAAAATAATTTTTCCTTTGTCCCCCATAATTTTCTTGTTGTTGATCTAATCTTGGAATTTGGTTATTTCCTATTCGATTATAGAAATTCCTCTCTCTATCATACTCTTCTTGATCTCTACTACCCATTGCTACCATTTTTGGCTGGCTATCATTGATTTTCTTCTCTTCTGAAATTTGCGAAGAAGTTTGTGAGGATGTTTGCGAAGTACCTGCTACTACATTGATTATTTTGGGAAGTAAATTTGCTCCTCCATCTTGATTGCTAGTGTTTGCTCTTTGGATATGATTCCATCTTTGTTTTGCTTTTCATCTAGTGTAATGTATTCTTCTTGCAATTCTCGTAACTCTGTCATCATTATGGAATTCTTTCTTCTGAAGATTTGAACATATAATTGTTCAGTCGCGAACATCGCATTTATGAAGGACAGAATCAAGTATCTCTCATCCACGCGCCCTGCCATATCACTGCACATAGTCTTCCATCGTCTTACCAAATGCTTCAAACTTTCACCCACTCTTTGTTTTAAACCAAATACATCTTCAATACCAATCCGTGAAGAGTGATTTGTGATATATGCTCAGAGGAAAGTTGCTTTCAAATGACTGGATGACGTAATAGTGTTCTTAGGGAGTCCTTCGAACCACTTTAAAGCTTCCCCTGTTAAACTTGATGCGAAGTACTTGCATAACACAGCATCATGATTCTCCCATTGTAACATGCATCTTATGTATGCTTTAATGTGCTGAATAGCACATGAAGTCCCATCAAAGATACTGGTAAGTGTGGGCAAATTGTATTTTGGTGGAATTCCTCCCAATTGTACTTCTCTAGCAAATGGAGTTCTCACAGTTTCTTCTATTGCTTCATCTAATTGCCTTCTATCCCCTCCTCTTCTATTGTTTATCATCCCTCTCATTTCTGCTAATTCTCGAAAAATCCATGCATTTGCCTCAGAATTCTCATCCATTGGTCTTTTTAATGCAGCTTCTCTTCTTCTACGTTCTTGCGCTTCCTCCCTTGCGATCCTTCGCATTCTATCATATTCTTCATTAATGTTTTCATTTGCATAATTTTGCAAATATCTTCTTTCTAAATTATCATAATTGTTCAGTCGCAGAGTATCTTGGAATTCTTGTTCTTCCCTTTCTATTCTTCTCATTCTTCTCATGCGAATATCAGGAATTTCTTCTTCTTCATTTCTTCTCCTTCTGTGATTTACTTCTTCTTGATTTGTTTGTACTCTGATTCGAGAGTTTGGTTCATTCCTCTCTACTTCTGTTTGTTGATTTACAATTCTTCTCTTAATTCTTTCATACTCAACATTTTGTTTGTTACGAGCCTCTTCATATCTTCTTGCTCCATTCTCGTGATTGTTTTGATGTACTGCTTGTTGTCTCTCAGTTTCTTCCATAAGTTGCTGTTCTTCCTCTCGATTCTGATTGTTTTCTCTAGGATTTGGCCTTGTTCGTAAATTCTCCATGTTTTGTTCATGGTTTGGTATTAAAATGAAACGATTCTCTTGATTTCTTTCACCTTGATTCTGCGCTTGTTCTTGCATATTATTTTCATTATTGATTATCTATGAATTTTGTCCTTCTCTTTCTGTTCTAACATTTGATCTTGCAACACTTTGAGATTTCCTTCTTTGTAGCATCTCATTTTCCATCCTCAATTCTTGATTTTGTCTTGTTAAATTGGCACGTTCTTCAGCTTCGATCATTCGTTCTTCTTGGATTCCTTGTCTCAATGTTTCTAACATCTCCCTTTCTCTTTCAATAATTGTTCCTCCCATCAACCTCCCATTTTCTCTGATTTGTGGTTCTCTATCTTCTTCTCCTGGTGTATCAGTTCTCCAAGTGTGTATACTCGCTCGATCATGATCTATTATTTGTTGAGCTTAATTTCTTAGATTACTCCTTCTCCTACTAAGTTCTCCTGTTATATTTGCTTCTCCTCCTGCGAGTCTTACACTTCTTCTTACTTCAGTTAATGGTTCTGATGTGTTTCTTCTTCCTGTCATTTTTCTGGTACAGGAATTCTTCAAATCCCTGTTTCTAGCGCCAATTATGTAGTTGCAGAATAACCTACAACTACACCCTCAATAGAATTAGTAAAAACTCAAGAAGTTCTTGATGGTGAATGATAACTTTCTTATTAATTCTCTTAATTGATTACACAGAATTATCAAAATGGAACTAGAATAGTTACAACTTTTTCTATTCTCTTTCCTAAGATAATTTCTTACACTCACTAAAAGAACCTCTCGAATTTTACATTTGAACTCCTATTTATAGTAAAACTTATACAGCTGTATATGGATTGCGAAGTATCGCAATTCATTCTCGCAAAATTATTTCATCCTCGCAAAACTTCATATTTCTCCGCGCTACTTCTATCATCGTATCATTTTATAACTCTTTCCTCCTTCATTTATTACGATACTCGTGAACTATTATCTTGCGATATTCAGTACCTACAGCAGCTGTACTATAATAACAAAGCTCATACTCCCCCTAAAGGTGAGATAGTTTAATTTTCAATCTGCACATCTTTGTTATACCCAATCATTTGATATGTTACTTCCCATTAGTCTGTGATTTTCCTCATTCGTTAGATAAACGTTCAAACACTATTGTCCTCTTCCCTAGTGACACCAATCAACCATAAAATTGATACCAGCATCACATGTTTACTCCATATATTTCTCCCCCTTTTTGTCACAAAAATGACAAAGAAACGAAAAAATAAAGGACAACACGAAAAGGATCTTACAAATCTCAAAAATTGACTTGCAACCTGTTGAGTTAAGCACGAGGGTTCCACATACCATTTTTGATAACCAATATCAAAACCGAAACTACAAAGTAATTATGTTTTGATATGTTATCATGGAAATAATTGCCCGAAGAAATTTTCCCAACTAGTTTAGCAAACCAAAAATTAACTAAGCAACTTAGTTCCTTTGCTAAACCAATTGTATAAATATAACCCCTTCATTCGATAAGACCAAAACAAATATAAGCTCTATTTTTTTCATCATGTTCTAATTATCCATATAACTTAGACCTTTAGATTTTAAACAAGCCAAATACTAGGTTAGTTAACTAGCATTTCCTTGTTTATGATTTCGGCTAGACTTGAATAACCGAAATCTCCACTTTGATAAGTATAGGACCAGAATATCGCCATGATATTATTCTTGCGAGATTTACAACACTTCTGCGAATTCATCTGCGAGTTCTTCAACAACATACTGCGATTGTCGCCGAATGACTCAAAGAGTGATGTAGCAGATGACGATAGGTGAAACATGAGAAGAGTATGATAATTCTGCGAGGGTTATATCATCTGCGAGAATTAGAATTATCACGGCTGCGAGAATATCGCGAGTCAGATCCGAAATTAAAGGACAGCTTAGCTGTCATCCATTATGTAACTACCCTATATAAAGAGACCCAGTAGGTTCAGAAGAGAGGATGAATTTTTGAGCGTTAAGAAAGTTTTGAGGAGAGATAAAATCCAAGAGAACGGTTGTATTCTTGATTTCTTCCATTTCTTGTAAACATTTCTGAGAATCAAATAATAAAGTGTTATTTTTCATCTTCAAATATGTGTTGATTATTATAAATTCTTGTGAAGGGTGTAGTGTAGGTTTTCCTGCAACTACATTTTTGGCGCCCGAACCAGGGATGAATTGATGATTATTTGAAGAAAAAGGTAAAAATTGACATTGTGATTGAAAGGAATTTGGAATAATTAGTGAAGGATTTTACGTAATTTTCAACAGTTTACTAAGATTAATGTCTAGAAGAAGAAGAAATACATCAGAACCATTAACAACCGTAAGGAGGAGTAAAAGACTTGCAGATGGAGAAACAAATGAAATGGGAGAATCTTCAAGGATAAGAACAAGAAGAAATGGAACAAGGAATGATGGAAAAAATCAGGTTCGACATCCAAATCAGCAAACACCAATGCAAGATAGAGCTATGGATTATGATAGAGTAAGCGTACATACTTGGCGTGTAGGACCAGAATATCGCCATGATATTACTCTTGCGAGATTAACAACACTTCTGCGAACATCACCGCGAGTTCTTCAATAACACTTCACGAGTGCCACATAATGATTTAAAGAATGACGTAATAGCTGATGAATGAAGAAACACGGGAAGAGCGTGATTATCCTGTGATGGTCACGACGCTTGCGAGAATGGACATTGTAACTACTGCGATAAGATCGCGAGTCATATACGAAATTAAAGGACAGATTAGCTGTCATCCACTATGTAACTATCCTATATAAAGAGACCTACTAAATTCAGAGAGATGATGATGTATTTTTGAGTGTTGAGGAAGTCTTGAGGAGAGAGAAAGTTTAAGAGAGCGGTTGTATTCTTGATTTCTTCCATTTCTTGTAAACATTTCTGAGAATCAAATAATAAAGTGTTGTTTTTAATCTTCAAATATGTCTTAATTACAGTAAATTCTTATCAAGGGTGTATAAAGTCTGAGAATTATGACGGTGGAGAAAATATCACCTTTGAAGGATTGGGAAAAGCAAGAAATCACATTCACAGCAGCAAAAATACCAAAAGAAAATTAGGATCATACATCTCCATTGGTAATCACGTTATCTACTGTGCGAATGAAGAAGGAAAAAATAACAAGATCTGTAGAAGAATGGGTCGTGAATAAAACTTTGGTGGACGCATGAAGTTCTGTAGATATTATATTCTATCATACATTTAAGAAAATGGGATATAAGGATGAAGAGATGTCTTGTTCAAATTATCACATTCATGGTTTTGGAAAATCTATAACAAAACCTAAAGGCGAAATAACGGTACGAATTCTGCTAGGAGAGATTGAAACACAATTAACATTATGTGTGGTGGATGTAGAGGCAACATATAACATGATATTGGGGAGACCATGGATACATGCAATAAAGGCTGTAGCATCAACATTAAATCAATGCATCAAATTTCCTATGCCTAGTGGAGTTGGAGAAATTAGAGGAAATACTGATCTTGCGAAGCAGTGTTATCGAGTTGAAGTGAGAAATTATGAAGAGCGTCCAAAACTGCGAAAAGCTCGCAGAAAGTTGGAAAAACATAAGAGCAAGAGAAGGAAAATGAATACCCAGCGAGATCTCGCAAGAAGATGATGAGCCCACGAGAGTCATGGGAACACCAACACCAATGGGAGAACCTGAGGCCAGCTACACCGCAGCAGAACCAACAAAGGAAGTAAATGTTGGAAGTGAAGAAGAACCTAAAATGCTGAAAATTGGAACTAAAATAGGTACAGATGAAGAAGAACAAACCATAAATCTCTTGCGAGAGTATAAGGATATTTTCGCGTGGAATATGGATGAGATGCCTGGAATAGATCCATCAGTTGCATGTCATAAGTTAGAAATTAACAAAGATGTGAGACCATTCAAGCAAAGGATAAGGAAAATTGCAACAACTTATCACTCAAAAATAGAAGAGGAGTTAAAGAAAATGCTTGATGCTGGAATTATAAGACAAGCAAAATACCCGGAATGGATCGCAAATATGGTCGTGGTTCCAAAGAAAAATAAGGGGATCAGAATTTGTATAGACTTTACTGACTTAAACAAAGCTTTCCCTAAAGATAGTTTTCCATTACCATATATTCCACAAATGGTTGAATCAGCAGCAGGAAATGATAGAATATCTTCATTAGATGGGTATAAAGGTTATAACCAGATTCCTCTCGCTGAAGAAGATCAAGAGCACACCGCATTTTTTTCTCCAAGAGGACTATATTGTTACACAAAAATGCCTTTTGGGTTACGAAATGCTGGTGCAACGTATCAAAGAATGGTGGAGAAGGTGTTCGCAAAGTGGTTACACAAAACATTAGAGGTGTATGTAGATGACATGTTAATAAAGAGTAAAGAAGCTAAGAACCATGTGCAAGATTTGAAGGAGATTTTTGATCAAATGCGACTCTTTAACATCAAGGTGAATCCTGAGAAATGCATTTTTGGAGTAGCGTCAGGAAATTTTTTAGGTTATATTATATCAAAAGAAGGAATTCAAGTAGATCCAGAGAAAGTACAGGCAATCCGCGATATGCCAACACCAGCAACAGTGAAACATGTACAGAATTTGAATGGGCTCTTAGCCTCGCTAGGATGATTCATCTCACGATCTTCAGATAAATGCAAGCATTTCTTCAATATACTCAGGAAGGGTACAAAATTCAAGTGGACCGATGAATGTGAGAAGGCTTTTCAAGGAGTTAAATAATATCTAATGAACATATCTATTTTACAGAAAGCGGAGCCGGGAGAAGAATTATTGATTTATCTTGCGATAACATCGCACGCATTAAGCGCAGTATTACTGCGAATAGATGCAGGGGTAGAAAAACCAATTTATTACATCAGTAAAACGTTTAATTCTGCTGAGAGAAATTATTCAAAAATTGAGAAGCTAATTCTGGCATTGGTTTATGCAACTTTCAAACTTCGCATATATTTTCAGGCACATAAAGTAAAAGTATTAACAAAGGTGCCCATTGAATCAGTAATGAAGAACTCAAAAATATCAGGCAGAGTTGAGAGATGGAATGCACAAGTGGGGCACTTTGAAATCAAATATGAAGTCCTATCCTCGCCAAAATCACAAGTTATAGCGGATTTTTTAGCATAATTTCCTCTAGAAGATGATGAAGCTGTGGAAGAAATGATGGACATAGAAGAAGAACATGGAGATCCAAAAGATCTATTAAAGGAACCCAACATGTAGGAAATATTGCTGGATGGATCATCAAATGGGGAAGGGAATGGTATTGGAGTGGTCTTTATCTCGCCAGAAGGAGAAAAAAATGGCTTTTTCATTTCGTTTGGAATTCACATCCACTAATAATGATATAAAATATGAAGTTGTGGTGCATGCTCTAAAGTTCGCCGTAGAGATGAAGTTGGAGAACGCAAGGATTACCAGTGACTCGCAACTGGTTATTCGCCAGATAAAAGGAGAATACACAACAAATGAACCATCTCTGAAGAAATACAAGAAACTTGTTGAAGAATTGTCTGCGAGAATTCCAAAAATAAAATGGAGACATATATCAAGAAAAGATAACAGACTCGTAGATGCTTTTGCGTTCATATCAAGTATGATGACAAACCCAGCTGCGAGATGCATAAGAATTCAGACGCTTGTATCACCTTCAATTAATAAAGAAGAAGAAGAAAAGAGGGATGTAATGATAATAGAAAATGACGCAGAAGAGCCATCCAGCGATATTATCGCAAATTAGAGAGCAGAACTTCACGCATACTTGGCGACAGGTGAAACACCAAGAAATATATTGGAGGCACACAAATTAAAGATCCGTGCAACAAATTATGAGTCAAGGTATGGAGTATTGTATCGAAAATCTTTTAATGGGCCATTACTTAGATGTTTGACAAGGGAAGAAGGGGAAAAAGTGTTAAAAATGTTGCATAGTGGAGATGCTGGTAATCATAGCGGAGGAAGATCTTTGGCTTATAGAACAAAAATGCAAGGCTATTATTGGCCGTATATGCATGAAGATGCAAAACAATTATCAAAACGTTGCGAAGATTTCCAGCGATATGGAAACATGATACATGCACCGGGAGCACCATTATCATCTTCAAAAAGTGTGTGTCCTTTTGGAAAATTGGGCTTAGATATTGTGGGACCTTTTGTGCCAGGTTCAGGGCAGAAGAGATACTTAATTTTCGCGACAGATTACTTCACAAAGTGGGCAGAAGTAAAAGTGGTACAACACATTCGCGATAAAGATATATTTACGTTCATCTTTGAAAATATTATCTGCAGATTTGGAATCCCAACACAGTTGGTTTCTGATAATGGAAAACAATTTTAGGACAAAACATAGAGTTGCTACTCAATGCATTTAAGATAAGATGTGGAAAATCTACTCCTTTATACCCACAAGCTAATGGTCAGGCTGAAGCAACTATTAAGACAATCACAGACATCTTAAAAAACAAATTAGAAGGGTACCATAGAGCATGGTGTGAACAGGTACATAATGCAGTCTGGGCTTACAACACAACCATGAGAGAGGCAACTGGGATGTCACCTTTTTGTTTAACGTATGGTGTTGAAGCAGTACTACCAACAGAAGTTTCTATTCCTACAACAAGAAGTGAGGTTTGGGTGAAGAATCTTAATGCTAGCATGATTCTAAGAGAACTTGATGAATTAGAAGAGAAAAGATAAAAAACATTACAACATATGGAAAATTATCAGGGAAGGTTAGCTCGCGAATATAACAAGCGAGTCAAACGTGAGTTTCAACCAGGTGATTTAGTTCTACGAGAAACACCAGAGTACCAGTGAGAACATGGTGGAAAGTTGGTGAGAAAATGGGATGGACCGTATATCATTAAAGAGATAGTTGGAACAGGGGCATTCAGGTTGGTGGACCCAGAAGGCAGAGATGTTGGTCAAAGACTTGGTAGACCATGGAACAGATTATATTTAAAAAGATATTATCAGTAACAAATTTTAATGAAACAAAGAAGAAATGGGCAAAACAAATTTTTACAGCTGCGAGTTTATTCGCAAGATTATTCAAGATTACATAAATAATGAAAAATTGCGATATACGCAAAAGAAACAAAGAACGGGACAAACCTTTATGGCGTACACGCTAGTTCGCGAATACAATTTCGCAAGAGGCAAATGTAAGACCTAAAGTACGTCATATTAGGGGGTATCTCTTTGCGTGGCTCAGGGATATTATACCGCTGCTGGAACCTGAGACACGGAGACTGGGGTCCATCTCTTTGAGATACCTATCCGGGAGAGAAACTTTGTATTTCCAACTATATAAGGTTATACCATGGTTGGACGACCGAGGGTCTCTTCTAAGGGGTGCAGAGTATGACCAAGGCGCCGAGGTACATGGTTGAGCCAAGGATGCCCGGGATGGATGAACCTACCCTGGCCATTCTTGGTAAGTCTTGGCTATAATGCACTCGGCCTCAACAAAACCCAACTTAGGGTGCAGTCTTGTAACTATAAGCCATATAGGCATAAAGGATAAGAGGCTGCGAAAACAACTGGTTGTTGTTAAGACCGGATGGGAGGAGCTAGTCTTGTATGGCCGATGTGCACTCCTTGAAGGGGAAACCAGGGGGGAGTAAGGGTGGCACCCTCCATTAGGGAGCTGATAATTTTCTTAAGACGGCAATGTCATGGAGCTTCATGTTCGCAAGAACATTTAGGCCTGTCATATTGTCGCGTGACAAATATAGAGGTAACAAGGCATAAGAAAAAGTTAAGATGAGATCAATGGGTTTTTACATGAAAGTGTAAAGACATCCTGCGATTTCATCGCAAGACGGCTAAGTCATGAGGCTTTGTTCTCGCAAGGGAATTTAGGCCTATCATATAGTCGCAGGGGATTGATAAAATACAAGAGCTAAGGCTAAATCAATGGGTCTCTACATGGGAATGTAAGGACGTCCTGCGATTTTGTCTCCGAAAGAAACGTGGCGAAATAAGACCTTTAATTAGGAAGGCAAAATAAGACCACAAGAATAATCCTACCAATTAACTATTTCATTTTTCTAAAATGCAGGAGATATTTGTTCATTCCAAGAAAGATAATGAGGGGCAAGTATGGGAATTGATAAATAAAATATCATTATCTTTCTCGCAGAATATTAAGAAGGACAGAAATTTAATAGAGCTCCAAAATGAGTTTTAAACTTAAAAAAGGTTACATCATTCGCAAGAAAGAGAACTAAAAGAAAGCAAAAACAAAATTCAAGCGTATGTTTGCCAGAGTTGTTAGCCTCGCCAACATTCTTCTCATGATCAGCTTGAATTTATTCCTCATTTAATGCTTCATTAACGGTTGTTCCATCGTCAGTAGCTACTTTAGTAGGAGGAGATTTTTCTTTATCCACTGAATTTTCTTGAGAAACATCTTCTTCATCACTTACATACTCTAGATCACTAGCCATGGGAAGAGGAATTTCATCATCATCTACTTCCAGAAAATTGACTGATACAGGGGAGAGAGCATTGGATATTAAGATGTCATTCACGAGAACTTCAGCACTGAGATGAACTTTGCGAAGGAATCCTCTGTCGCGATTCCTAATTTCCATGTTCTTATAGTATTCAAGTTAGTCATATCTTCTTTCTGCACGATCGCGAGATTTGACATAGTTGGCTAGAAGTTCACCATTTTCTTTGCGGACTGAAGCCAGTTTATCAGCCTAGTTAGAAATGGTGATTTGAATACTTTTCTCAGATTCTGCGAGAAAAATAGATAAGCCATAAAACATTCAGACGAAGATCTTGCAAAAATATAGCAGAGAAAATTGAACAGAAAAATTAACAATTAAGGCAGTCAAAATGACTACCTTCTCTTTGTGAAGATAAGTTTTGAATTAATGATAAGACACAACTCTCCCACTGGTTCATGGCATCATCAAATTTATCTACAATTATACCCTTCAGGCGAGATTTTATACTTTCTTCTTTAGAAAGGAGATAAGAATTTTCTTTCTCCAATAAGGAATGAGATTCTTTTAATCGGGAAAAACATTCTTTGAGTTTACTAGCCTTTACACTTAGAGCTATCCTACCCTGGATGAGTTTATCCTTCTCAGCTATTGATGATTCAGTTACTTGTTTGAGTTCTTCTTTCAATGAAGACAGATATTGTTCTTGATTGTTACACACTTTCTGAAGAATACTTAAATGTTGCAAGGATATCGCTATCTTATTTGAGAAGCTGCGCTTTTCTTGAGATAAGGTCTCATTTTCATCTGATAAAGTTTATATCGCCAAATTAGCTTGGGTTAACAAATAAGAAAGACGAGTAACTTCGCTATTTAACAGACTTTGCCTTTGTATTAATTGGTTATTCTCATTGGTAAGATTATCTATTTGGTCGATAGAATATGAATGAAGGTTATCTAATCTATTATATTGGTCCATCTAAGAATATTTCTCAGCACGAGCTTCTTCATCAATAGACTCAAATCTGAATCTCTCCAAGAATCGTGTCCGATTTACAACTAAATATATGAACCAAGGGTTTAAAAGGAAATTAAACACAGAAAAAATGAGAATTTACTAAAATAGAAAAACCAAGAGATAAAGGAAGGAAAAGTATACCTTTTAGTTCCTCATTCTTATTGCGAAGATTCTATCAATTCAGTAAAGAGTTGCGAAGCTTGTGCTGAAGAGTATTGCATTCTGAATTCTTAACCTGAAGACTCTCTTTTAAAATTTCAATTTCGTTTTCTAGAGATGTCTTTGCAGCCGTTTGTTCAGAACCAAAATACTTGCTTAAAACTTCTCAGACGCCACGCTTGACAGGATTAATGGAGGATTTTCTAGTTTCATCCAGAATGTCAGATAAGACTCTTAAGGCAACGTCTACATCAATTGAAGTTTCTCTAACAGGAGGGAGAGATGTTGGTGGTGAAGTGGTAACAACAGAGAGTTGAAGGTTTGAATTATTTGTGTCATCAGGAGGTGGAGTGTCTGGAAAGTTCACATTTAGAAGTGAAAATGAATCAACTTGAGAAGTGACTACAGTACAAGAAGAAGGAACTTCATTCAAAATAATATGGGGAGTTTCACTTATGAGAGGGTTAATTAAGGCAGGAGTATTGGGAGTGACACCATCGCAAGAAAAAGGTTGGGGCACAACTTGCGAGGCTATAAGAGTGGATTTTGAAGAAGATAACGTGGGAATAGTAATTCCATATTCAATGGGTTTAATCTTACGAGGTTTAGGAACATTCTCATCATCCTGCGAATAATAAACTAGATATGAAACCGAGGAAACAATATTGTTATTAAGAAAACAAGTGTTACTTACTACCTTATGATTCGCACGATTCCTCTTCTTTTCAGCCAGTTTCTGTTGCGAATTTTTAAGAATATTATGGTTTTGAGATAAAGGTTGCATGTTGGAAGTAGTTTCACTGAAAAGAATACATAGTATGGGAATTATGAAAGATCAAATAAAATAGATAAACATAGTTTAAACAAGCAGAATCGAATTAAAACGGAAGAGAATGTTCATACCTTTGAGACTCCATTAGAACAGTAGCAGATGAACCTGTGAAAGAAGAAAAATTGCAGATGGGAAAGTTTACAGAGAAGAGAAGGGACAGAGAAGACGAAGAAGTAAAAGAAAAAGAATATTTCTTAACAAGTTATCTCTTTTATAGACAGAAGAAGGGTAACCGGGTAATAAAGGATTAACCGGTTAAAAGAGGAGCATTCGACACGTATAAACGGTCATACCTAATTTACAGGGTTTTGTCGGGGAAAAGAGATGAAAAACTAGGTAGCTGCGGCATTTTAATTCTCATAGTCTTTCCCTCTTCGCAGAAAAGACATGAGAAGGGGCAAGATGTAGGAACCGAATATCACCATGATATTACACTTGCGAGATTAACAACACTTCTGCGAACATCGCCGCGAGTTCTTCAATAACACTTCACGAGTGCCACATAATGATTTAAAAAATGACGTAATAGCTGATGAATGAAGAAACACGGGAAGAGCGTGATTATCCTGCGATGGTCACAACGCTTGCGAGAATGGACATTGTAACTACTGTGATAAGATCGCGAGTCAGATCCAAAATTAAAGGACAGATTAGTTGTCATCCACTATGTAACTATCATATATAAAGAGACCCAGTAAATTCAGAGAGATGATGATGTATTTTTGAGTGTTGAGGAAGTCTTGAGGAGATAGAAAGTTTAAGAGAGCGGTTGTATTCTTGATTTCTTCCATTTCTTGTAAACATTTATGAGAATCAAATAATAAAGTGTTGTTTTTAATCTTCAAATATGTCTTAATTACAGTAAATTCTTATCAAGGGTGTAGTGTAGGATTTCCTGCAACTACATGGCGATCAGATTCAATGGAAGAACCAGAAGATCGACAATTAAAAGATGAAAGACGAGAGGGAAGAAATCAAGAAGTAAACGGAGGATTAATACATGGAGATGGCGCAAATGAAACATTAGATGCATTAAGACAAAGAGAATAGGAGGAAAGAAGGATGAAGGCGGAAGAACGGGCGAATCTAACAAGACAAAATCATTAGTTAAGAATGGAGAATTTGAGGTTGCAAAGTAGGAGATCAAGAAGTACTGCAAGATCAAGTTCACGGTCATTTATAGAAGAAGTAAGACGAAATCCCCCTATGAGAAATATTGGCGAAAATATTCAAGAGGGAATGCAGAGTCCAAATGGAGAACAGTATTATGGAGGAGAAGAAATGATTAATGATCACTACGTTCCACGCATTGACACTTTGGATGGTAGACGTGATAATAGAAATCAAGAGGGTGGAAATAACCAAGATGGTGGATATAATCCAGAAGAAGGAAGGAGAATACTACATGAGCGAGAAATCCAAAGAAACAGAAGAATAATAGAGGATGAAATTGAGAAACATTATGTTAAACAAGCACGTCTAGCTTGTGAGAGAGAAAGATTGAGAGCATAGGTGGAAGAACAAGAATTCCAAGAAGCAATAAGTCAAAATAATCATGAAAATCGAGAAAGAAGACGCGCACAAAATTGCAACAATGATAATATCAATGAGGAATATGATAGAATACAAAGGAGAATAGAAAGACAGTGGAGAGAAACGATGAGAGATGAAGAAGATCGCAGAGGAGACAATGGAAGACATCAACAGTTGCGAATTCAAGAAGGAGGTGAAGAAGAAAATCGCGGGAGAATGCAGAATAAAAATACTGAAGAAGAAGCACAAACTCTCGCAAGGCAAGAAAGACATGAACGCAGAAGAAGGGAAGCTGCACTGAAAAGGCCAATGGAGAAAAGTTCGACTGGGAATGATCAGATCTTAAGAGAGTTAGCAGAAATGAGGGGGATGTTAAGTAATAGAAGAGAGGGAGGTAGAAGACAACTTGATGAAGCCATTGAAGAAGCTGCGAAAACTCCATTCACCCAAGAATTACAGTTAGGAGGAATACCCCCAAAGTGCAACTTACCAGCATTAACCAGTATTTTTGATGGTACTACTTGTGCTATTCAACATATCAAGGCTTATGTTAGGTGTATGCTGCAGTGGGAAAACCATGATCCTGTATTGTGCAAATATTTTGCATCCAGCCTAACTGGTGAAGCTTTGAAATGGTTTGAAGGGTTACCCAAGAACACTATTACTTGTTTCAATCATACAAAAACCACGTTCTTAGGGGCGTATATAAGCAATAATTCTTCGCGACCCGGCATTGAAGATGTATTTGGGATAAAGCAGAGGATTGGCGAGTAAAACATCTAACCATAAGATGGAAGAAAATATGCAATGAAATGGCAGGAAGAGTGGATGAAAGATACCTTATTTTGTCTTTCATTAACGCTATGTTTGCAACTAATCTGCTGTATATTCAAGTTTTTAGAGTCAAAAATACAATCACAATGACTGAGCTGCGAGAATTGCAGGAAGAATACATTGCTTTGGAGGAGAAACAGCATGAGATGGAATCTTATCCCATCGCGAACACTAGTTCAATTGCAGAAAATGGAAGTTTACTTCCTAAGATAATCAATACTGTGGCGAGAACCTCGCAGCCACAACAAGAAAAAATGGTGATTGATAGTCAACAGAAGTTGGTAGCCATAGGAAGTCGCGATCAAGAAGAATTTGAAAGAGAAAGGAATTATTATAATCGCAGTGGGAATAATAAAATTCAAAAATTGATCAGCCGCAAGAGACTTATGGAGGTCAGAGACAAAATTATTATAGAGGGCATGGGAGTCAGAAGATAATATGGGAAGAAATTCAAATGCCACCTCTAAATGCTAGTATAGAAAAAATTTGGGAGGTTATTATTTTGATGGAAAATATACCATCACCTTGGAATATGGGAAAATAGCCACATCCAAATAATCGAAATCAAGAATTTTGCCCTTACCATCATTTTCACGGCCACTCAATAAATGATTGCAGGAATGTAAAAAGAATAATTTTGAGGATGATTGATCAGGGAAAGTTAAATAATTTTCTAACAAGACATCCGCAATCTCAGCAATTACCACCAGCACCAAATGTAAGCAAAGTAAATACTGCAAAAGGAGCAGAAACATTTGTGATAGAAGTTGGAGCCAAGGCAAAGAATATGTTATGTAATTCCATCATACATTCATACAAGACTATTGAGGATTTCCATGACAACGTTCTAAGCAGAGTCTTCGTGAGAGACGCGGATGGAAGAGAGATAATGAATATTGCGAGAGCCTCGCCATTAGAGGAATGGCAAAAGCAAATTATTTCTTTCATTGAAACAAGAAGTACATGAGCCTAGCAAAATGCATGATAACCCGCTAGTGGTAAGATTAGAAATCAACCCAAAACAAAAAGAAGAGGAAGATGAAGAAGAAAATGAGGATAATGAAGTTGAAGATTCTTGGGCCGTTAACAGAGTTTTAATTGACACTGGAAGCTCAGTGGATATATTGTTTTATCACACTTATAAAACAATGGGAGGAAGAGATGTGGATCTGATACCGTCAACCTATAAGATCTATGGTTTCAATGGTACCGCCAACAATACAAAAGGGGAGACTAACATGCGGATTCCATTAAAGGGGCTATCTTCTAAAGTTAAATTTTGTGTTGTTGACATAGAATCGCCATATAATGCCTTAATTGGCCGGCCATGGTTACATGGGATTCTAGGAGTAGCGTCGACTTATCACCAGTGCATTAAGTTTCCTCATCCCAGTGGTGTTGGACTTATAAAGGGAGATTGGATTGAGGGAAAGAAGTGCTATGAAATTGACATGGAATCTTGCGAAGAAAGAGCAGCGAGGAATAGAAATTGGAAGCATAACATCAAACAGAAGCAAAGAAGTGACAAATTAATGGTTGACACAATAGAACGGTGAGAAGATGGAATGCTGCAAAGTCAACACACACTAGAAACAATTGATGGTGAGCGCCTCGCAAATGGAGAGAAAATAGCTAAGCGCAACAAAAAGGCAGAAGCAGAAAGTAGTAAGTAGAAAGGTAAAATTTCTCAAATCAAGAAATTTAAGAAATGTATGAATGATTTGTTGAAGAAGATGTTTCAAAAGAATATTTCGTTTCAATGAAAATGTTTCAAAAAATCATACAAGAGCTGAAATGCAAAAAAGATATAATCAAAGAATAATGACATATACGAATGGGACGAACCTTTATGGTGTACACCCTAGTTCGCGAATAAAATTTCGCAAGAGGCAAATGTAATACCTAAAGTACATCATATAAGGGGGTATCTATTTGCATGGCTCAGGGATAAGGTTATACCGCTCTTTGGAACTCGAGTCATTGAGAGTGGGTCCATCTCCATGAGAGATACATATCCAGGAGAGGTACCTTGGATTTCCAACTATATATATAAGGTTATACCCTGGTTGGATGACCGAGGGTCTCTTTTATGGAGTGCAGAGTATGACCAAGGCTACGAGGTACACGGTTGAGCCAAGGGTGCCCGGGGCGCACGAAACTACCCTGGACATTCTTGGCAAGTCTTTGCTATGATGCACTCGAAGAAGAAAACCCCACTTAGGGTGCAGTCTTGTAACTATAGGTCATAAAGGAAAAAAGGATAAGAGGTTGCGAAAACAACTGGTTGTTGTTAAGACCGGATGGGAGGATCTAGTCTTGTATGGTCGATGTGCCCTCCTTGAAGGGGAAACCAGGGGGAGATAATGGCGGCACCCTCCATTAGGGAGCTGATAAGTGTTTAAATACAACAATGTCATAGGGATTTACGCTCGCAAGAACATTTAGGAATGTCTTATTGTCGCGTGAAAAATACCTTACAGAGGCAACAAGCCGTGAGAAAAAGTTAAGATGCGATCAATGGGTTTTTACATGAAAGTGTAAAGACGTCCTGCGATTTCATCGCAAGACGGCAATGTCATGGGGCTTTGTTCTCGCAAGAGAACTTAGGCCTGTCATATTGTCGCAATAAATTTAAAAAACAAGGATAAGAAAAGATCAATAGGTTTGAATTTCTTCCTTAGAATTGTGGTAAAAGCGTTTGAATTTGTTAGCCATGTATAAACAAGATCTATGGTCAATTTCTAAGAGGCGAAGCTTACACCTGAGTTCATCTATGGAAAGAGAATTAATTCTATCATGGGAGGGATTATTCAAAGAGTTATTGAGAAGCTCTAGAAGAGCATCATCATCTATTGGTTCAGGAAAAGAACGAAGGGTTGAAGCCTCATCAGAGAGACCATAAATGTCTGCGAGAATGGTAAACCAAATAAGAAGGAGTAATGAAAAGTAGAAATGTGGAAGAAAAGAGGAAAATTCTCATACAAAAAATTATCAAGATAAACATAAATTAAAATCCTGCGAAGCTATGAAATTATACAGATGTGGTGAAGAAATGAGAATATACCAAAATGCTTAGTGAATTTAAGAGGCTGGGAGTCACTGATCTTGAAATTCCTTGAAGAGATTCATTGTCCACTAATATGGAAGCATGACAGACCTTTGCGAGAGCTTGGCATGTGTCTCTAAGAGTATCATTCCCCATACCAAGCATAATATCAGAAAATATGCTGGATAGCTGAGACATAGAAGACTCAGGTTGGGAGGATTCCCTCGCGGAAGGGAAATCAACATCAAAATCACCATCATCATCATTATCAGTACCATCATGAGAACTTTCTTCATTAGATTGAGATGATGAAGGGGAAGTAGATTGGATTCTTCTTTTCTTTGAAAGAGGAACAATAGATTTCTCTTTGAGAGGAACAGTAGATTTATCCTTGCGAGAAGAACCTTTGCTTTTCCCCTTAGTCTTCACGATCTTCACAGGTTCTATTCTTCAATAACCTTCAAACACAGATAAAGGTAAGAAATAGAGGCAACAATATATTGTTAAGAATCATAAAGGAATATTTCTTACCTCATCTGTGAGTGATTTGAGAGCTAATAAAGTACTAGGTTTCCCTGACTTCTTGTAACTAGCCTTCAATCTGTTAACCTGGAAATATTGGAGTAGTCAGCGAGCGTATACGTAAGAATACGATGAAAATATAAACAGGTAAAAATTAGGGAATATACCTCCTTATTCTTTTCAGGCCAGCAGAACGCCCATGGTTTATAATTTGCGAGACTCTCGGGTAAAGTATGAGAACCAGAAATGTATGGACCTTCTAATAATAAGGAAAGAATATACCATTTGTCATCACTGGAATGGCGAGGGGATGTATTGTTGCCTGGATTCCATCAATGTCCAACATAAGAGCTTTGTCTTCAGAAACTTCATCCTTCTTTTGTAAGCGAACACCCCAACAAGTGGTATCCCTCCTCATAGGGATTATGTCATAGTTTGCGAAGAAATTCTCTATAGTTTACTTTGCAGGAACAGTTGGAACATCTTTGAATTTAGGATTTTTCGCGGTATCAGGGTAGAGAGATTCCTTACCAGCACCGCGAGTAGCATACTCAAGCATTAAGCGAATGCAATCCCCACTCAACTGATATACTGCCCGCGAGAACTTCTCATGAGAGAGTATCTCATAGAATAAATTAAGCTCAGGGTCATAGAGAGGGATAGGAAGATCAGCAATGGTAGATAAAGTAAAACCTCTGTTGAAGTTCTTTTTGAATTTTCTCAAAGTCTTTCAGATATTTACGACCAGCTGGAGGAATTTTCTTAGTATGGGAAGGAAGATTGAAAGAGTAAAAGATCGAAAGAAAAAATTGCAACAGTAGCAGATCCGGAATTCACGGAAGAATAGTAAAATTGCAGAGTTAAGAAAGAGGAAGTAAAAAGAAGGAAAGAAAAGAATGAAGAAAGTATTTATAGAAGGAAAAGATTCTCGAGAAGATAAATGTATTCAATGCGAAGAAAAGACGTGAACGGTTGAAATGTAGCGGTTGAAAAGGACGTGTCAGGAATTGAATGGGAGAAAAAATACATGTAAAATATCTGGCAAAGGATGCAGAAACGTGTCAGAACAGAAGAATGTGAAAAGATGAATAGCTGTGGCATTTTATTTCTCATGATGTTTTCCCCTTCGCAGAAAAGGCATGAGAAGAGGCAAGATGTAGGACCAAAATATTGCCGTGATATTATTCTTGCGAGATTTAAAACACTTCTGCGAATTCGTCTGCGAGTTCTTCAACAACATACTGCGAGTGTCGCAGAATGACTCAAAGAGTGATGTAGCAGATGACGATAACTGAAACATGAGAAGAGTATGACAATTCTGCGAGGCTTATATCATCTGCGAGAATTAGCATTATCACGGATGCGAGAATATCGCAAGTCAGATCCGAAATTAAAGGACAGCTTAGCTGTTATCCATTATGTAACTACCCTATATAAAGAGACCCAGTATATTCAGAAGGGGATGAATTTTTGAGGGTTAAGAAAGTTTTGAGGAGAGAGAAAGTCCAAGAGAACGGTTGTATTCTTGATTTCTTCCATTTCTTGTAAACATTTCTGAGAATCAAATAATAAAGTGTTGTTTTTAATCTTCAAATATGTGTTGATTATTGTGAATTCTTGTGAAGGGTGTAGTGTAGGTTTTCCTGAAACTACAATAAGTCTAACTAAGATCAGAATTAACTTAGATTATCTTATCCGAAATCGAATTGGACTAAACAACTCATCCTGTCAACAAATTCATTTGTTAAGCCATAAATAATTCATGCAAACCAATAAATCAACTTGAATAATTATTCACCTCAACAAGATACAATAGAAACAACATATATATCAAGGTTTCACTATTGCACCGAAATTTTGTAAGCCTAAACAATTAATATTATACAATAAATCAAAATAACAATTGTTTTACTTAACTGGAAGCAATTCAATTAACATAAATATTAAATCACTGCAATTTCACCAAATTTCGTAAGCCTAAAAGATTGATATCACACAACAAATGAAGATAACAATAGTTTTACTTAACCGGAAACAATTGAATCACACAAATATCCACACATACATAATGGAATAAACAAATCAATTGTACCAACTATTTCGTTTAAGCAAAAGCAAAAGCAAAAGCAATATATATATATATATAAAATAAAATAAAAATAGGCTTTTCTTAAAACAGGAAAACAATTAACTAACAAGATTGTTACCTCAATTTCACATCCAACTTCTCCAAATATGATCGCATCGTTTTCTTCTTCCGGGAAAATTGATATCGAAATACCATTATGTTGTCATTCTCATGCCAATGACAAAAAAATAAGAACAACCAACCTTTACCATAGAAAGGTTGAAAATCGGTTTTAACAATTGCAAGCAAAAGTTGAAAACCATCGAAACACATATGCTTTTATGCTAAACCAAAACAGATTCAACATATTATGACTTTTTCACATATTGTTTCTACAGGAACCCCTCATGATCCTTTGATAAAGCCTACTAACATGAGATAGAACTTAATCCTACTAAATCAAAAAGTCACCCAAGCCATAAGGGTTCATAACATATTATGTGATCGAATATCAAGGTAGTAAAACCGGAATCAAACATCTCATAAACATACATAACAAATAAATAAACATTAAATTACAGGCTATGTAAATCAAAAACCATCACAAGAAAAATTATAAATCAAATAACTTTATTCATAATAGTTTTATTCAATAGACTTATACAATCAATGAAAGCAATCAAAAATTGATGTCTATTTTTCTAGATTAAGTATTATAGCATATAACTTAATCTCTAGAGCTGCTTTTTTTGTTTACTGAGAATTCTTTAGTATTTTGATTCTTGAGTCTCCTCTTTTCTTTAAGATGATTGAGTCTTTGTTTCAGCAGATTTAATTCCACAATTGACCTCAAGAGATTTGACTCAAGCAGTTTTTCATTCGCTACAGTAGATTCCAAAAGCTCACGAGCAACTTCAAAGTCTCTCATTAACATAAGCATAAGCTCGAAAGAAATATGATTCTTTTTATGTTCATTAGAGAAGTAGCACTTAAACTCAACCAGAAAGATTTCAAGTTTTCAAAGCTGGGATTCAATATCAATAGTATTTCCACCTATCTTTGACCGTGAACAAGACACAAAGAAATCGGTTAAAAAGAAGGCTTACAAAAGAATTCAAATTGGTTTCCAAGAATGAGATACCTAAATACGGTATATTTATTTGTGAAAATACACATACTTTCGGAAACAACAGTAAAATTTTCGAACTTGTCCTAAGAGTTCTGACAGAAGTAATTTTTTGCATATTGCCCATAGATAATCCAAGAAAAGAAATACACTTCAGAATAGGATTAGACTATCTTTATTTTCTTGTGCTCCTTTTAAGAACTTCCCCTCTTTTTATTTGAAAAGAGCACTTCCTGGGGAAATTCCAAATGCCAACATCAGTTGTTGGTGTGAGCTAGTGAAGGCTCTTGATTCATGGAATCATGATATTTCTCTTTCAAATTTCTACGAAAATAAACTTCTTTCATAGAGTCACATTTAAGATGATCTGGTTTACCAGAGTGATCAGTTCTTTAAGCCAGAGCATTAGCGTGACTTGAAGTTTTGTGAGTTTTGAAATAATCAGAACTCTTGTGTAAATCAACAACAAAATAGCAGGATTTGAAATCCTTTGTTTTTGTATACGTGAGTTGATCTTTTTCTCTGTTAGAGGGATAATCATTGTCAGACAATGTTGACCGGATACAAGTCAAAGAATTATCCCGTAAAACATATTCATCTTGATTGTTATAGGTGGCTAGGCTATTAGAATCAGGAGCTTGTATACTAGCTAAGAGATTCTGGAGATTATAATCACATATCCTTGTTTTAACTAATATATCTCTTTTGGCTTAAACAGATTCAAGTCCTTTAGATTCAGCATCTTCATGAATCAAGAATTCTCTGATGACCTTTTCAGCAGATGGATAAAATACATTATCCTTTAGATTATACTTTTCAGCAAGCTTTCTGAAAAATTTAACCTCATCACTGTCATCTGAATATGACTTGTTCGTCAGCACAATTTGTTTTCTTATTAAGTCATCATGGTTAATATTTTCTGAGTTGTGTTCAACTAGTGAACTAATAGCACAAGGCTTTTTATCAGAGTTTGAAAACAAATATCCATTATGAAGTATATCATCTTCTTGCTCTACTTCAACTGAATCATGTAAGAGATTCATTTCTTATAGGATGGATCAAACCAAACATAGATTGTTAGATATTTTCGTGTTTGCCTTCTCTGATACCAATTGAAAAGGCGAGGGTACCCCAGATATACCTCAAGCTATTACTTTTCCTTCCTATAAGTCCTTTCTACGAAAGTGATTTTCTATGGACTGAGTCAAGACAATACAACAAATAGGTTCACACTTTGTGTGATCGTATATGTATACGAGATCGAGATAATATAACAACAAAGTATGTTTACTTGATACAAAGGTTTGGACTTAACCAAGATCAATAAGATTGCGTATCAAGTAAATAGGAATTAACGTTTGTGAAATTTACTTTAATTATAATAAAACAATTATAATGCGGAAATATAAAGTAAATGACACAATAATATTTTGTTAACGAGGAAACCGCAAATGCAGAAAAACCCCGGGACCTAGTCCAGAATTGAATACTCTCAGGATTAAGCTGCTATACAAAATAAACCAACTTCGTATAGTTGAGACCAAGCAACTAAACCTATAGTTCACATAGTTCCGTCTGTATTCCCATGCCTCCAACCTATAAACAAGTCACGTACTTGGACCGATTTCTTTGGTTCGTATTCTAAACAGTAAAGGAACAACAAATCTGTTTGGTATCAACTCTCTTCAACCAAGTGATATGAGTTGCGCAAAGGATCTTCTGTTTATCTTAACATAAACTCCTTTTCCAAGTTCCAAGATCTATCTTATGTTCAATCACTAAAAGGTAATCGTTAATATTTTGCAATCAATACCTCTAATCCCAAGGAAATGTATTGATGCCGATCTTCACAACTATTCTATTAAAATACCACAAGGATAAATCGATTACAGTTGGATCCTTTATTACCGAAAAAAGTATTGTGCACACCAATATTATATAACTAAGTCAGAAATCTTCTATCCCTTTTTTGTCTTCAAATCTTCTTAGATTTTCAATAAACACCTGCACACAACTACTTGAATCTCTTGTGATCAATCACACACAAAAGGAAGTCTGTTAACAATGGATTATCACATGATCGTCTTTAGATCTAACAACAGTCTAAAGATCCCTGTCGAAACCTTGAACTAGTTTGAGTGAATCTTATATCAGAAGAGAAGATTCTCAAGCATAAAAAAACTAGGTGCAATCAAAGTTCAACCTCTATTAGTCAATCAAATCAATACGAAAACTAAAGATAAACCACAATTATCTACACTACAAGAAAACTTGGCTTTAGCGACTATTTTCTTACCAACTGTAGTTGGAGAAACTCTCCAGTAATATTTTTTTATAACTAAAAATAGCTCCAGCTGGCAGAAATCTCCGACCACCAGTTTTCCAGCAACGACAATAGGTGGAAATTTTGAACAACAATAATTTAACAACCAAAATATCATATATGTCATTAGTAACCTCCAACCACCTTAAATAGGTAACTTAAATGTACCCTAGAAGGTATATATTTCTTGTCACT
This sequence comes from Papaver bracteatum, assembly GCA_023529315.1. Classification (NCBI taxonomy): domain Eukaryota; kingdom Viridiplantae; phylum Streptophyta; class Magnoliopsida; order Ranunculales; family Papaveraceae; genus Papaver; species Papaver bracteatum. The sequence goes on from JAJJWX010001467.1 coordinate 2,304,833, forward strand.
CGTCTTACCCACCAAAACAATATGTTGGTAGACACCTTAACCAGCAATCATTTTGTAAGCGTTGTTAGTAACTTTCATCCACGAGAGTTTGGCATCTATAAAGTACAGTAGAAGGTAAATACTTCAAGCCATTATGTGTAATGATAGACACATTTTTGTGTCTGAATTGTCCTCAATGTCTCTATTGTTGGTGCTTGATTTTTAACTTATTATGGTATTTTTACGTTTGTGTAGGTGTTTTGGAGAAATACAGTTGTGTGGAGAAAGTTGCTCAAAAAGTTCTATTTGGAACCCCGGAGAAAAGTACTAAAGGCACCCCTACTTAAGATAGGGGGCACCCAGTTTCTATTCACACCCAGTACATCCCATTTTTTATCGGCACCCCAGCACATAGGATAAGGGGCACTCACCATCTTCACGGTTTGAACAAAGAATTGGCTGGAACATATTTGATTTCTTTGTGCATTATTGATTGGATTTTCGGAGGATTACAGTGAGACTTAATCACTGATTTCAATTGGGATGATCTTGATAGGCCTAAACAATTCTGATATGGGTATTCAAATGAATTTATTCAGGTTGGATAACCGTTGGGATGCAAAACATGAAGTATGCTCGGGTTTCAAATGCATTTATTCCATGAAGATTTGAGGAGTTATTTGGCGAAATTATTAGCTTTAATTGGGTTGGTATCATCCTGTTTCAACAACATAGGGAAAGTATGTGTTGGAAGTTCGAGTAAAAATAGAGTCACGTGATTATCTCATGAAAACAGAGTTGGAACGATACTCGGCTATTCTCTGAGATATTTTTGGGAAGATTGCACGTATTCTCTGTGTGTTTGAATTATTCTGAAGCTTCTATCAATAAGTTGGAGTGTGCTGAGATGTTGCAGACACGTGAGAAAGGAATTAATGGAAATAAAATCTGCCTAACATGCAGCAAAGTAAATAGAGAATTAATTACAAGGATTTTGGCGACCTGTCGAGTATTTAAAGGGTGTTTAGGGGTTATAGAAGGGGGATGGAGACATTGGGAGATGTTTAGACACTACAGAACCGGAGAAATTGGTGTTACAGGGAACTTCCATTGTTGCTCCTGTAAAGAACATGAAGAACATTAGACAGTAGGGGACAGTCGTAGTGCTACAGTGCCAACGACGCTTCTTATTTATCGTTCTCTATAACATTAAGTTTTGTAACAAATATAAGTGTTACAAAACACAGTTTTTATTATTTTTCTCCCATTTCATTATTGTGAACACCTTTTTGAGCAATGAAAAATTCCTTTGAGTGTGTTTTCACCATGCGGAGCTAGAACCCATCTCTGGGACAATGGAGGAAGCTATTTTTCACCCATGCGGTAATTAAATTAATTCTTTTATAACTAATTGCATAGAATTTAATTGTTTTATGATTTCTATTAATTATTTGTTATTTTGTATGATGTCGTTTGCTTAGTTTTAATTACTTTTGATGCATCATGCGCACAACTTACAACTAATGTTTTATGAAATCTACTTTGGCAAAGAATAGAGTTAATATTTTTTTTATTTTGAGCTATAATTGCCTAGGATTAATTTCTGAACCACTTGAATATGAAAAACTGTGAAATCCTGAATCCCAGTAAATTCTTCATCCTGTGACAAATTTTATATATATTTTATTTATTTTTAGTATTTTTGTTTAAAATGATTGCAGGAATGTAAAAAGAATAATTTTGAGGATGATTGATCAGGGAAAGTTAAATAATTTTCTAACAAGACATCCGCAATCTCAGCAATTACCACCAGCACCAAATGTAAGCAAAGTAAATACTGCAAAAGGAGCAGAAACATTTGTGATAGAAGTTGGAGCCAAGGCAAAGAATATGTTATGTAATTCCATCATACATTCATACAAGACTATTGAGGATTTCCACGACAACGTTATAAGCAGAGTCTTCATGATAGACGTGGATGGAAGAGAGATAATGAATATTGCGAGAGCCTCGCCATTAGAGGAATGGCAAAAGCAAATTATTTCTTTCATTGAAACAAGAAGTACATGAGCCTAGCAAAATGCATGATAACCCGCTAGTGGTAAGATTATAAATCAACCCAAAACAAAAAGAAGAGGAAGATGAAGAAGAAAATGAGGATAATGAAGTTGAAGATTCTTGGGCCGTTAACAGAGTTTTAATTGACACTGGAAGCTCAGTGGATATATTGTTTTATCACACTTATAAAACAATGGGAGGAAGAGATGAGGATCTGATACCGTCAACCTATAAGATCTATGGTTTCAATGGTACCGCCAACAATACAAAAGGGGAGACTAACATGCGGATTCCATTAAAGGGGCTATCTTCTAAAGTTAAATTTTGTGTTGTTGACATAGAATCGCCATATAACGCCTTAATTGGCCGGCCATGGTTACATGGGATTCTAGGAGTAGCGTCGACTTATCACCAGTGCATTAAGTTTCCTCATCCCAGTGGTGTTGGACTTATAAAGGGAGATTGGATTGAGGGAAAGAAGTGCTATGAAATTGACATGGAATCTTGCGAAGAAAGAGCAGCGAGGAATAGAAATTGGAAGCATAACATCAAACAGAAGCAAAGAAGTGACAAATTAATGGTTGACACAATAGAACGGTGAGAAGATGGAATGCTGCAAAGTCAACACACACTAGAAACAATTGATGGCGAGCGCCTCGCAAATGGAGAGAAAATAGCAAAGCGCAACAAAAAGGCAGAAGCAGAAAGTAGTAAGTAGAAAGGTAAAATTTCTCAAATCAAGAAATTTAAGAAATGTATGAATGATTTGTTGAAGAAGATGTTTCAAAAGAATATTTCGTTTCAATGAAAATGTTTCAAAAAATCATACAAGAGCTGAAATGCAAAAAAGATATAATCAAAGAATAATGACATATACGAATGGGACGAACCTTTATGGTGTACACCCTAGTTCGCGAATAAAATTTCGCAAGAGGCAAATGTAATACCTAAAGTACATCATATAAGGGGGTATCTATTTGCATGGCTCAGGGATAAGGTTATACCGCTGCTGGAACCTGAGTCATTGAGAGCTGGGGTCCATCTCCATGAGAGATACATATCCAGGAGAGGTACCTTGGATTTCCAACTATATATATAAGGTTATACCCTGGTTGGATGACCGAGGGTCTCTTTTATGGAGTGCAGAGTATGACCAAGGCTACGAGGTACACGGTTGAGCCAAGGGTGCCCGGGGCGCACGAAACTACCCTGGACATTCTTGGCAAGTCTTTGCTATGATGCACTCGGCCCGAAGAAAACCCCACTTAGGGTGCAGTCTTGTAACTATAGGTCATAAAGGAAAAAAGGATAAGAGGTTGCGAAAACAACTGGTTGTTGTTAAGACCGGATGGGAGGATCTAGTCTTGTATGGCCGATGTGCCCTCCTTGAAGGGGAAACCAGGGGGAGATAATGGCGGCACCCTCCATTAGGGAGCTGATAAGTGTTTAAATACAACAATGTCATAGGGATTTACGCTCGCAAGAACATTTAGGAATGTCTTATTGTCGCGTGAAAAATACCTTACAGAGGCAACAAGCCGTGAGAAAAAGTTAAGATGCGATCAATGGGTTTTTACATGAAAGTGTAAAGACGTCCTGCGATTTCATCGCAAGACGGCAATGTCATGGGGCTTTGTTCTCGCAAGAGAACTTAGGCCTGTCATATTGTCGCAATAAATTTAAAAAACAAGGATAAGAAAAGATCAATAGGTTTTTACATGCGAATGTAAGGACGTCCTGCGATTTTGTCGCCAAAAATAAAAAGTGGCTAAATAAGACCTTTAACTAGGAAGGCAAAATAAGACTACAAGAGATCTAGAGATTATGCAGACATGACCTGCGCCATTTACGCAGAGGTTGAGGCAAAGTTTACAAATAGATTTTATTCAACATTAATCTGCTCAATCTTTCATATTGCAGATAAATAACAGAGGCAAGTATGGGAATGAACAGAATGATAAAATTGTTATTCATCTTTATATGACAGATTTACGCAGATAGTTAAAAATTAATAATCATGTTGATTAATCATATTGCAAAAAAGAATTGTTCTCTAATTTATACAGATAAAGCAAAACAAATCTATACATCAAGGAACCTTAGAAGCTGGAGAAATTCGCAACAATATCACAATAAGAAGGAGATAAATGTACAAATATTACAAGGAGATTATAAAGGAGAAACAAAAATAGTTATATCCAATATTATCCCCGACAGATTTTTCTCCTTCTTCATCTTCACCATCATCTTCACTATATCCTTCATCTTCGTCAGATTCTTCGGCTTCACTATCAGAGATAACAAGGTTTGGAGTATTCATTGGAACTTCTTCCGCGAGGCAAGGATACAAAGAGTGAAAAATGTTATGATCATCACAGACCCTCTTGACGGAATCATTGCGAACACCAACAAGGATATTACTAAAATTCGCAGCAGTGATCTTTAATTGGTCTTTCAATCTTGAATATTTTTCATTGCGAGACGCAAGAATCTTTGCGAGTTGACCCTTGTCGGCTTCAAGTTCTCCAATTCTTTTAGAATATCTCTTCTCAGATCCTGCGAGTATATAACAACAAGTTGGAAATTTTGCAAAAAACCTATAAGGACAAGAAATTATTGAGGAAGAATAGTTAACAACCTTCTCTTTTAGAAATCATGTCTTTAATTAAGGACGCTTGTTCGACATGAAGACTAACATCTACACCTAAGTTAGTTCTGGCATTGTCAAGAATCTTCACAGCCCAGGCAAATTGATCATAATTATTAATAAGAAGATGGGTACGAATTTGGTTTTCCCTTTCAACAAGAGCCTTTTTCTCGCATATAAGTCTATCTCTTTCAACTTGGACTTCAAGAAGGGTTTTATGAAAATCCGCTAAAGTTTGAGCTCCTTGTCTAGAGATATACGATCTTTATCATCTGAGAGATCACTGTTCTTGGCCCTTAAAGTTCTAATATCTTCCTTAGAATTGTGGTAAAAGCGTTTGAATTTGTTAGCCATGTATAAACAAGATCTATGGTCAATTTCTAAGAGGCGAAGCTTACACCTGAGTTCATCTATGGAAAGAGAATTAATTCTATCATGGGAGGGATTATTCAAAGAGTTATTGAGAAGCTCTAGAAGAGCATCATCATCTATTGGTTCAGGAAAAGAACGAAGGGTTGAAGCCTCATCAGAGAGACCATAAATGTCTCATGAGAATGGTAAACCAAATAAGAAGGAGTAATGAAAAGTAGAAATGTGGAAGAAAAGAGGAAAATTCTCATACAAAAAATTATCAAGATAAACATAAATTAAAATCCTGCGAAGCTATGAAATTATACAGATGTGGTGAAGAAATGAGAATATACCAAAATGCTTAGTGAATTTAAGAGGCTGGGAGTCACTGATCTTGAAATTCCTTGAAGAGATTCATTGTCCACTAATATGGAAGCATGACAGACCTTTGCGAGAGCTTGGCATGTGTCTCTAAGAGTATCATTCCCCATACCAAGCATAATATCAGAAAATATGCTGGATAGCTGAGACATAGAAGACTCAGGTTGGGAGGATTCCCTCGCGGAAGGGAAATCAACATCAAAATCACCATCATCATCATTATCAGTACCATCATGAGAACTTTCTTCATTAGATTGAGATGATGAAGGGGAAGTAGATTGGATTCTTCTTTTCTTTGAAAGAGGAACAATAGATTTCTCTTTGAGAGGAACAGTAGATTTATCCTTGCGAGAAGAACCTTTGCTTTTCCCCTTAGTCTTCACGATCTTCACAGGTTCTATTCTTCAATAACCTTCAAACACAGATAAAGGTAAGAAATAGAGGCAACAATATATTGTTAAGAATCATAAAGGAATATTTCTTACCTCATCTGTGAGTGATTTGAGAGCTAATAAAGTACTAGGTTTCCCTGACTTCTTGTAACTAGCCTTCAATCTGTTAACCTGGAAATATTGGAGTAGTCAACGAGCGTATACGTAAGAATACGATGAAAATATAAACAGGTAAAAATTTGGGAATATACCTCCTTATTCTTTTCAGGCCAGCAGAACGCCCATGGTTTATAATTTGCGAGACTCTCGGGTAAAGTATGAGAACCAGAAATGTATGGACCTTCTAATAATAAGGAAAGAATATACCATTTGTCATCACTGGAATGGCGAGGGATGTATTGTTGCCTGGATTCCATCAATGTCCAACATAAGAGCTTTGTCTTCAGAAACATCATCCTTCTTTTGTAAGCGAACACCCCAACAAGTGGTATCCCTCCTCATAGGGATTATGTCATAGTTTGCGAAGAAATTCTCTATAGTGTACTTTGCAGGAACAGTTGGAACATCTTTGAATTTAGGATTCTTCGCGGTATCAGGGTAGAGATTCCTTACCAAAGACCATGAGTAGCATACTCAAGCATTAAGCGAATGCAATCCCCACTCAACTGATATACTGCCCGCGAGAACTTCTCATGAGAGAGTATCTCATAGAATAAATTAAGCTCAGGGTCATAGAGAGGGATAGGAAGATCAGCAATGGTAGATAAAGTAAAACCTCTGTTGAAGTTCTTTTTGAATTTTCTCAAAGGCTTTCAGATATTTACGACCAGCTGGAGGAATTTTCTTAGTATGGGAAGGAAGATTGAAAGAGTAAAAGATCGAAAGAAAAAATTGCAACAGTAGCAGATCCGGAATTCACGGAAGAATAGTAAAATTGCAGAGATAAGAAAGAGGAAGTAAAAAGAAGGAAAGAAAAGAATGAAGAAAGTATTTATAGAAGGCAAAGATTCTCGAGAAGATAAATGTATTCAATGCGAAGAAAAGACGTGAACGGTTGAAATGTAGCGGTTGAAAAGGACGTGTCAGGAATTGAATGGGAGAAAAAATACATGTAAAATATCTGGCAAAGGATGCAGAAACGTGTCAGAACAGAAGAATGTGAAAAGATGAATAGCTGTGGCATTTTATTTCTCATGATGTTTTCCCCTTCGCAGAAAAGGCATGAGAAGAGGCAAGATGTAGGACCAAAATATTGCCGTGATATTATTCTTGCGAGATTTAAAACACTTCTGCGAATTCGTCTGCGAGTTCTTCAACAACATACTGCGAGTGTCGCAGAATGACTCAAAGAGTGATGTAGCAGATGACGATAACTGAAACATGAGAAGAGTATGACAATTATGCGAGGCTTATATCATCTGCGAGAATTAGCATTATCACGGATGCGAGAATATCGCAAGTCAGATCCGAAATTAAAGGACAGCTTAGCTGTTATCCATTATGTAACTACCCTATATAAAGAGACCCAGTATATTCAGAAGGGGGGATGAATTTTTGAGGGTTAAGAAAGTTTTGAGGAGAGAGAAAGTCCAAGAGAACGGTTGTATTCTTGATTTCTTCCATTTCTTGTAAACATTTCTGAGAATCAAATAATAAAGTGTTGTTTTTAATCTTCAAATATGTGTTGATTATTGTGAATTCTTGTGAAGGGTGTAGTGTAGGTTTTCCTGAAACTACAATAAGTCTAACTAAGATCAGAATTAACTTAGATTATCTTATCCGAAATCAAATTGGACTAAACAACTCATCCTGTCAACAAATTCATTTGTTAAGCCATAAATAATTCATGCAAACCAATAAATCAACTTGAATAATTATTCACCTCAACAAGATACAATAGAAACAACATATATATCAAGGTTTCACTATTGCACCGAAATTTTGTAAGCCTAAACAATTAATATTATACAATAAAGCAAAATAACAATTGTTTTACTTAACTGGAAGCAATTCAATTAACATAAATATTAAATCACTGCAATTGCACCAAATTTCGTAAGCCTAAAAGATTGATATCACACAACAAATCAAGATAACAATAGTTTTACTTAAACGGAAACAATTGAATCACACAAATATCCACACATACATAATGGAATAAACAAATCAATTGTACCAACTATTTCGTTTAAGCAAAAGCAAAAGCAATATATATATATATATATATAAAATAAAAATAGGCTTTTCTTAAAACAGGAAAACAATTAACTAACAAGATTGTTACCTCAATTTCACATCCAACTTCTCCAAATATGATCGCATCGTTTTCTTCTTCCGGGAAAATTGATATCGAAATACCATTATGTTGTCATTCTCATGCCAAAGACAAAAAAATAAGAACAACCAACCTTTACCAGAGAAAGGTTGAAAATCGGTTTTAACAATTGCAAGCAAAAGTTGAAAACCATCGAAACACATATGCTTTTTTGCTAAACCAAAACAGATTCAACATATTATGACTTTTTCACATATTGTTTCTACAGGAACCCCTCATGATCCTTTGATAAAGCCTACTAACATGAGATAGAACTTAATCCTGCTAAATCAAAAAGTCACCCAAGCCATAAGGGTTCATAACATATTATGTGATCGAATATCAAGGTAGTAAAACCGGAATCAAACATCTCATAAACATACATAACAAATAAATAAACATTAAATTACAGGCTATGTAAATCAAAAACCATCACAAGAAAAATTATAAATCAAATAACTTTATTCATAATAGTTTTATTCAATAGACTTATACAATCAATGAAAGCAATCAAAAATTGATGTCTATTTTTCTAGATTAAGTATTATAGCATATAACTTAATCTCTAGAGCTGCTATTTTTGTTTACTGAGAATTCTTTAGTATTTTGATTCTTGAGTCTCCTCTTTTCTTTAAGATGATTGAGTCTTTGTTTCAACAGATTTAATTCCACAATTGACCTCAAGAGATATATGATTCTTTTTATGTTCATTAGAGAAGTAGCACTTAAACTCAACCAGAAAGATTTCAAGTTTTCGAAGCTGGGATTCAATATCAATAGTATTTCCACCTATCTTTGACCGTGAACAAGACACAAAGAAATCGGTTAAAAAGAAGGCTTACAAAAGAATTCAAATTGGTTTCCAAGAATGAGATACCTAAATACGGTATATTTATTTGTGAAAATACACATACTTTCGGAAACAACAGTAAAATTTTCGAACTTGTCCTAAGAGTTCTGACAGAAGTAATTTTTTGCATATTGCCCATAGATAATCCAAGAAAAGAAATACACTTCAGAATAGGATTAGACTATCTTTATTTTCTTGTGCCCCTTTTAAGAACTTCCCCTCTTTTTATTTGAAAAGAGCACTTCCTGGGGAAATTCCAAATGCCAACATCAGTTGTTGGTGTGAGCTAGTGAAGGCTCTTGATTCATGGAATCATGATATTTCTCTTTCAAATTTCTACGAAAATAAACTTCTTTCATAGAGTCACATTTAAGATGATCTGGTTTACCAGAGTGATCAGTTCTTTAAGCCAGAGCATTAGCGTGACTTGAAGTTTTGTAAGTTTTGAAATAATCAGAACTCTTGTGTAAATCAACAACAAAATAGCAGGATTTGAAATCCTTTGTTTTTGTATACGTGAGTTGATCTTTTTCTCTGTTAGAGGGATAATCATTGTCAGACAATGTTGACCGGATACAAGTCAAAGAATTATCCCTTAAAACATATTCATCTTGATTCTTATAGGTGGCTAGGCTATTAGAATCAGGAGCTTGTATACTAGCTAAGAGATTCTGGAGATTATAATCACATATCCTTGTTTTAACTAATATATCTCTTTTGGCTTAAACAGATTCAAGTCCTTTAGATTCAGCATCTTCATGAATCAAGAATTCTCTGATGACCTTTTCAGCAAATGGATAAAATACATTATCCTTTAGATTATACTTTTCAGCAAGCTTTCTGAAAAATTTAACCTCATCACTGTCATCTGAATATGACTTGTTCGTCAGCACAATTTGTTTTCTTATTAAGTCATCATGGTTAATATTTTCTGAGTTGTGTTCAACTAGTGAACTAATAGCACAAGGCTTTTTATCAGAGTTTGAAAACAAATATCCATTATGAAGTATATCATCTTCTTGCTCTACGTCAACTGAATCATGTAAGAGATTCATTTCTTATAGGATGGATCAAACCAAACATAGATTGTTAGATATTTTCGTGTTTGCCTTCTCTGATACCAATTGAAAAGGCGAGGGTACCCCAGATATACCTCAAGCTATTACTTTTCCTTCCTATAAGTCCTTTCCACGAAAGTGATTTTCTATGGACCGAGTCAAGACAATACAACAAATAGGTTCACACTTTGTGTGATCGTATATGTATACGAGATCGAGATAATATAACAACAAAGTATGTTTACTTGATACAAAGGTTTGGACTTAACCAAGATCAATAAGATTGCGTATCAAGTAAATAGGAATTAACGTTTGTGCAATTTACTTTAATTATAATAAAACAATTATAATGCGGAAATATAAAGTAAATGACACAATAATATTTTGTTAACGAGGAAACCGCAAATGCAGAAAAACCCCGGGACCTAGTCCAGAATTGAATACTCTCAGGATTAAGCTGCTATACAAAATAAACCAACTTCGTATAGTTGAGACCAAGCAACTAAACCTATAGTTCACATAGTTCCGTCTGTATTCTCATGCCTCCAACCTATAAACAAGTCACGTACTTGGACCGATTTCTTTGGTTCGTATTCTAAACAGTAAAGGAACAACAAATCTGTTTGGTATCAACTCTCTTCAACCAAGTGATATGAGTTGCGCAAAGGATCTTCTGTTTATCTTAACATAAACTCCTTTTCCAAGTTCCAAGATCTATCTTATGTTCAATCACTAAAAGGTAATCGTTAAGATTTTGCAATCAATACCTCTAATCCCAAGGAAATGTATTGATGCCGATCTTCACAACTATTCTATTAAAATACCACAAGGATAAATCGATTACAGTTGGATCCTTTATTACCGAAAAAAGTATTGTGCACACCAATATTATATAACTAAGTCAGAAATCTTCTATCCCTTCTTTGTCTTCAAATCTTCTTAGATTTTCAATAAACACCTGCACACAACTACTTGAATCTCTTGTGATCAATCACACACAAAAGGAAGTCTGTTAACAATGGATTATCACATGATCGTCTTTAGATCTAACAACAGTCTAAAGATCCCTGTCGAAACCTTGAACTAGTTTGAGTGAATCTTATATCAGAAGAGAAGATTCTCAAGCATAAAAAAACTAGGTGCAATCAAAGTTCAACCTCTATTAGTCAATCAAATCAATACGAAAACTAAAGATAAACCACAATTATCTACACTACAAGAAAACTTGGCTTTAGCGACTATTTTCTTACCAACTGTAGTTGGAGAAACTCTCCAGTAATATTTTTTTATAACTAAAAATAGCTCCAGCTGGCAGAAATCTCCGACCACCAGTTTTCCAGCAACCACAATAGGTGGAAATTTTGAACAACAATAATTTAACAACCAAAATATCATATATGTCATTAGTAACCTCCAACCACCTTAAATAGGTAACTTAAATGTACCCTAGAAGGTATATATTTCTTGTCACTCGTCTTACCCACCAAAACAATATGTTGGTAGACACCTTAACCAGCAATCATTTTGTAAGCGTTGTTAGTAACTTTCATCCACGAGAGTTTGGCATCTATAAAGTACAGTAGAAGGTAAATACTTCAAGCCATTATGTGTAATGATAGACACATTTTTGTGTCTGAATTGTCCTCAATGTCTCTGTTGTTGGTGCTTGATTTTTAACTTATTATGGTATTTTTACGTTTGTGTAGGTGTTTTGGAGAAATACAGTTGTGTGGAGAAAGTTGCTCAAAAAGTTCTATTTGGAACCCCGGAGAAAAGTACTAAAGGTACCCCTACTTAAGATAGGGGGCACCCAGTTTCTATTCACACCCAGTACATCCCATTTTTTATCGGCACCCCAGCACATAGGATAAGGGGCACTCACCATCTTCACGGTTTGAACAAAGAATTGGCTGGAACATATTTCAGTTTGCTGTGCATTATTCAGTTGGATTTTCGGAGGGATTACAGTGAGACTTAATCACTGATTTCAATTGGGATGATCTTGATAGGCCTAAACAATTCTGATATGGGTATTCAAATGAATTTATTCAGGTTGGATAACCGTTGGGATGCAAAACATGAAGTATGCTCGGGTTTCTCCTGCATTTATTCCATGAAGATTTGAGGAGTTATTTGGCGAAATTATTAGCTTTAATTGGGTTGGCATCATCCTGTTTCAACAAAATAGGGAAGGTATGTGTTGGAAGTTCGAGTAAAAATAGAGTCACGTGATTATCTCATGAAAACAGAGTTGGAACGATACTCGGCTATTCTCTGAGATATTTTTGGGAAGATTGCACGTATTCTCTGTGTGTTTGAATTATTCTGAAGCTTCTATCAATAAGTTGGAGTGTGCTGAGATGTTGCAGACACGTGAGAAAGGAATTAATGGAAAGAAAATCTGCCTAACATGCAGCAAAGTAAATAGAGAATTAATTACAAGGATTTTGGCGACCTGTCGAGTATTTAAAGGGTGTTTAGGGGTTATAGAAGGGGGATGGAGACATTGGGAGATGTTTAGACACTACAGAACCGGAGAAATTGGTGTTACAGGGAACTTCCATTGTTGCTCCTATAAAGAACATGAAGAACATTAGACAGTAGGGGACAGTCATAGTGCTACAGTGCCAACGACGCTTCTTATTTATCGTTCTCTATAACATTAAGTTTTGTAACAAATATAAGTGTTACAAAACACAGTTTTATTATTTTTCTCCCATTTCATTATTGTGAACACCTTTTTGAGCAATGAAAAATTCCTTTGAGTGTGTTTTCACCATGCGGAGCTAGAACCCATCTCTGGGACGACGGAGGAAGCTATTTTTCACCCATGCGGTAATTAAATTAATTCTTTTATAACTAATTGCATAGAATTTAATTGTTTTATGATTTCTATTAATTATTTGTTATTTTGTATGATGTCGTTTGCTTAGTTTTAATTACTTTTGATGCATCATGCGCACAACTTACAACTAATGTTTTATGAAATCTACTTTGGCAAAGAATAGAGTTAATATTTTTTTTATTTTGAGCTATAATTGCCTAGGATTAATTTCTGAACCACTTGAATATGAAAAACTGTGAAATCCTGAATCCCAGTAAATTCTTCATCATGTGACAAATTTTATATATATTTTATTTATTTTTAGTATTTTTGTTTATTAATTCTTAAAATCAATTTCAACAAGTCCGAGTGAACCACAACCTTCTTACCACTATCTAAAATTCGATCAAAATTTGGCACCGCCGACGCAGACTAATTATTTTTGGGGACATTATTTTTGGACTTGTATTTAGATCTGTTTTAGATTTTTTTTTTTTGTTCCTTTTTACACATTTTGGTTTTTTCTATTTGTTTTCAGACTTGGTGCGAAGCTTATATAAAAGAGAAAGTGTTGAAAAGTAAATCGAAGCCAAAGAAGGAATAAAAAGAGAAAATCCAAAGGAGTACAGAAGAATATTTTTGTATATAGTTAAATTTTTTTTATTAGATTTTTTTTTTTTAGAAACTGTAATTAGGGTTATATTTTTGTAATCTTTCATTTTTGGACTTTCTTTTTGAATTTTATTTTTTTGGGACATTGAACATTGGACATTATTTATTTTATACCCTATGGAAGGGTTATTTTAAATATAAACTGCACAGGGAAGGACGACAGTTATGATACTGTCTCGGCCCCTCGGGTTCTTACATGACATAGGAGTTGTGGTCCGAGTCGACTACAACGGTTCTTCTCCCGTTTTGTACGGGAGGTAAGTTTATCGAAACACCCGTGAATCCCCTATCAACGGGTATAGTGTATTCCTTCGTTTGCATATATGTCGAGGAACTGAATACGGATACTTTAATTTCCTAGTAAAGGGAAAGGCCTGGCTATACAAGATAAGGGTTTGGATTTCATCACCGTTCTCTTCTTTCCCACCTTAGGAAAACTATACTTAACGCAAACCTAAGCCTTAAAATTTGGAATAGAACGTGACCGATATGGTAATGAGCTTAATAGGAAAGTCGTTCGAAAAAATATTGGTTACTCTATTGAGCATACTTTGAAGTTCATGATGGTTTATGTAAGTTGAATACGCCGCCTTGTAATGCCGGTGAGGCCTTGGTATCTAAGATCCACGCATCTTCCCTCGTCTCTATTTAACTTACTTAAACTAGGATTGATTTCAGAGAGGTTTGCTCAGATTGTAACGAATTCCTTTTCGAAAGAATAGAAGCTGGTCTAGAAACAATCTAAGTGGAGCCATCATGCTTTTTGTTTGGTAGAAATCAGTAGGTTTGCTGTGGTGGAATCAGCCTTGTTTGTACTTGTGTAGAATTCCCTTACAGTTAGGATGTCAAACTGGTATTATAATAGCCATCACAATGAATACGATTATCCAACTGAACAATATGGACATTACTCTTTTTATGATTATAGTGTAGATAGTAGTTGGGAACGCCAATATTTTGAAGGTTATGGGTCATACCATGGTGAGCCCAATTACTATCCATACGCGTACCGGTCATACGAGCAAGATTCTTATATTTCTCCTCAACTAGAGTCGGCACGTAGGATACTTGAGTCAACACGTAAGTTACTCGAGTTGACATATCAGTCAACTGAGACAAATGACTTAGTTATGGACGAAATAATCGCAACCAAGAGTGAACCTTCTATACATGATACCATCAAGAAGTCTTGTGAGTCGATTTACAAGCGTTTGTTAGAGGCGCATAATGCTCGTTATAGTGTTTCCAATAGTACCTTTGAAAATGAGGATAGTTATTCAGATAATCAAGATGACGAGGTTAAAATTGGTAACAATACTTGTTTAGATGAGGTTCGATCGTTTTCATGTTATTATAATAATGATTCTAATGAGGATAGTATTGATGAAGAATCTGAAATATGTAGGCATAGTGATCAGGAATTTGTTACTCCAATTGAGCTTTATAATAATAATGTTATTTCTGGTTCAGATCCAAATAATTTTAATTCACATATTCAAAAGGACAAGGATTTGATTAGAGATACCCCCATTTTAGACGATGTAGAACTTCCTAGTTACGAAGCCGATTATGATTTATAGGAACGAGTTTATTCTGAGAATAATATTTTAGAGTCTAACGATTTAAAAACAATAGTCTTAGACGAAGAAGATGAACTCGTAGAGCTTTTAAATATGAGTGAGGTTGCATCACCTGAGTATAATCTACACGAAGCAATTGACCATTTTCAGGATTCTGATGATCTAGAAATTAGGGAAATTGTAGATAGTCTATCTAGAGATACCCAAAACTCTAAGTTTGGGGGTGATTATCATTCTCCTTGTGTCTTCAGACACATTTTCCCAAACCTAATAATGTCCAGGAAGAATTCCAGTTGCTATAAACCCATCCTCTGGTTGATGTGGTTTATCCAGGTTATGATACCCGGATTGATATTGTTTTCCCACCAAATATTTTTCTTCCAAATGTGGGAACGTATGAGTTTCAAATGTGTCTGCTATCAAGTTCTGAGATTAAACCTAATTACTTTAGGAGATTAGGGACGACACATTTGCTTAAGGAAGACCACCACCCTTATTGTGGTCAGTTATGTGAGTCAAATCCGATTGGCTTATAGGATCGCCAATTATTCAGGTTATTGGTATGTGCTTCTAAGTTCCTACTTGAGTATTTCTAGACTCTACAACCTGATCTTAAGAATCCTTCCTTTGAGGAAATCCAGCCGATGAAAACTTTTTATCTAGACCCTTTTATAGAGCCTAAACCCGAACCACAACTAGATGTAGTTGTCTTAAACAAAAAAATAGATAAGGGTGTGTTGGATATCTTCCTGGTCTATTGCAGTCTCCTCTTCTTGTGGTTAGCACTTTTTGATCCTGATGACCCGCAGTTATTCCGGATGCTGCTATATGATTTTTTGAGGTAACTAATCTCTTCCATTGTCTGGCTGAAGACTTTAAACTTAGCACTTCTTGGGAGGTAACCCAATATTCATGCGACACAGATCTTTCGTTATCTCTTTTGCTTCAATGGTAATAGTTTCTCCTTGTTCATGTTTTTAATTTTATCTTTAGAACATTGAGGACAATGTTAGATTTAAGTTTGGGGTTATGAAAGAAACCTTTTAGTTGTTATAAATAAACTGCAAAGCCTAGAAATTTATGCCTATTAAGGTTGGCACTAACCAATCTAAGTGGATGGAAGCATCTTGGTTATAGGAGTTGAGGAACCAATCTGATTAGATGGAAACATCTAAAGAGTCTATTCATAAAATCACAGAGCTCAGGTGTTAGGAAAACAAAAACATGGTAGTTTTGCCATATCTCGTTGAATCCATTTCAAAACTGTTTTTATTTTATTTTTATGTTTCTAAGTGATTTAGTGGGGCCCACGATTCAAGTTGTTACCATTTCTAGGTGAAATTGAGTGATTGAGATACCAAAAAAAAAAAAAGACCAGACCAGACCAACA
Source organism: Papaver bracteatum (assembly GCA_023529315.1). Lineage (NCBI taxonomy): Eukaryota > Viridiplantae > Streptophyta > Magnoliopsida > Ranunculales > Papaveraceae > Papaver > Papaver bracteatum. Next base: position 2,321,329 of record JAJJWX010001467.1, read on the forward strand.
AGAATAAATTCAATAAAGTCGACCACTGGTGCCCTTGTATATGCCAGTTGTGTTGACCTAGAGTTAGGATTATCGACCGCTGGTCCCCTTGTATATGCCAGTTGTGTTGATATTAGTTTGACCAGTATCTCAGTCCATTAGGATAGGTTCACCTTGGCAGAGGCCTTCCGACAGATATGGGAAACACCGTTCACCTTAGTCAACATCAAAACCATCTACGTTTTTTCTCTACATCCATCTTATTAATCTTTTTATGTGATTCGTTGACTCCGGTTATGATGTCCAGAAACTATCTGAGTAGAGCTTTGTCACTTATATATGAATTTTAGTATGCTTGAGTGCAAACTCGTGTACATCAATTGGAATTTCGCATCAGGGTACTTCCTCCTATAGTCAATGATTGTATGCCAACCAGGGAGGTTCTTTAGTGCCTTCCAAGGTTCTGCGTAGATAAATAGGGTCTACAGTAATGATTTTGTGGGTACACCTCTGGTAAACCCTCCCGAGATTAACTCGGTCACTGGGGCCACCTAGTGAGTTAGAATTTTATTTTCTAGATTACATTTGCTCGAGGACTAACAAATAATAAGTTGGGGGTATTTGATAGACACATTTTTGTGTTTGAATTGTCCTCAGTGTCTCTATTGGTGGTGCTTGATTTTGTACTTATTATGGTGTTTTTACGTTTGTGTAGGTGTTTTGGAGAAATACAGTTGTGTGGAAAAAGTTGCTCAAAAAGTGTTATTTGGACCCCCCGGAGAAAAGTACTAAAGGCATCCCTACTTCGAAAAGGGGTAACTCAATTGCTAAGGGGCACCCAGTTTCTATTCACACCCAGTACACCCTATCTGCTATCGGCACCCCAGCACAGAGGATAAGGGGCACTCACCATCTTCACGGTTTGAACAAAGAATTGGCGGGAACATATTTCAGTTTGATGTGCACTATTCTGTTGGATTTTCGGAGGGATTACAGTGAGACTTAATCACTGATTTCAATTGGGATGATCTTGATAGGCCCAAACAATTCTGATATGGGTGTTCGAATGAATTTATTCGGGTTGGATAGTCGTTGGGATGCAAAACAGGAAGTATGCTCTGGTTTTTCCTGCATTTTTTCCATGAAGATTTGTGGAGATTTGGCGAAATTATTAGCTTTAATTGGGTTGGTATCATCGTGTTTCAAAAAAAAAAGGGAAGGTATGTGTTGGAAGTTCGAGTAAAAAGAGAGTCACGTGATTATCTCATGAAAACATAGTTAGAAAGATACTCGGCTATTCTCTGAGCTATTTTTGGGAAGATCGCACGTATTCTCTGTGTGTTTGAATTATTATGAAGCTTCTATCAATAAGTTGGAGTGTACTGAGATGCTGCAGATGCGTGAGAAAGGAATGAATGGAAAGAAAATATGCCTAACATGCAGCGAAGTAAATGGAGAATATATGAAGTTATTACAAGGATTTTGGCGACCTGTCGAGTATTTAAAGGGTGTTTGGGGGTCATAGAATGGGGATGGAGATATTGGGAGACATTAAGACACTACAGAGCCGGAGAAATTGGAGTTACAGGGAACTTCCATTGCTTCTCATGTGAAGAACACGAAGAACATCAGACAGTAGGGGACAGTCATAGTGCTATAGTGCCAACGACGCTTCTTATTTATCGTTCTCTGTAACATTAAGTTTTGTAACAAATATAAGTGTTACAAAACCCAGTTTTATTATTTTTTCCCATTTCATTATTGTGAACACCTTTTTGAGCAATGAAAAATTCCTTTGAGTGTGTTTTCACCATGCGGAGCTAGAACCCATCTATGGGACGACGGAGGAAGCTGTTTTTTCACCCATGCGGTAATTAAATTAATTCTTTTATAACTAATTGCATAGAATTTAATTGTTTTATGATTTCTATTAATTATATGTTATTTTGTATGATGTCGTTTGCTTAGTTTTAATTACTTTTGATGCATCATGCGCACAACTTACAACTAATGTTTTATGAAATCTACTTTGGCAAAGAATAGAGTTAATATTTCTTTTATTTTGAGCTATAATTGCCTAGGATTAATTTCTAAACCACTTGAATATGAAAAACAGTGAAATCCTGAATCCCAGTAAATTCTTCATCCTGTGACAAATTTTGTATATATTTTATATATTTCTAGTATTTTTGCTTATTAATTATTAAAATCAATCTCAACAAGTCCGAGTGAACGACAACCTTCTTACCACTATCTAAAATTCGATCATGTAACCACCAAGTAAAAATATTGTTAGACACTTATACCAACTCGTCGGTTCGCTGGTGTGGTTAGTAAATTTCATCCACCATGATATGCCAACTACTAAGGTTATGGTTTATTAAGCTTTCAAAGACATTTGCGTCAGGATATCTCTACTAAAATTTTATCTCACAATAATAGAATGGTGGATGATCCTTACTGTATTTAATGGATTGAGAATTAATTATGCACAAATAACAAAATGTATTTATTTGAGTTTGAGTCTTAATTAAAACTTCTTTGCAAATTAATTTCATAACGCTGATGAACAACGAGTTAACACAAGACTGACCATTTAATCCATCCAAAGAATAGACAAAAGCAAATGATCATGATATAGAAAAATCACGGAGGATCTCCGAAGGAATCCCTAAGACACATGAATTTTCTCAACTTCAAAAACTGACAATGCTAAGCTCTCTAAATGTGACGTGAGAGAATTCAATTTTAATATTTTTTGCAGTATCAACAATTTCGAAAGGCTTAAACTTGTTGATGTAGTAAGTAAAGAGAAGCTACAAAGTATCTAATGTTCTGACTGGAGGTAGTTCTTACTAACTTGGATAAGAACTGATGGTACTGCAACAGCCGATATTAGAGCTATAAAAGCACCAATATCATATATATTCTTAAGCTCAATTAATCAGATAAAAATCCTACAATGGATATAACTTCCTACAACTTAACTTCTCCACAACCAACCATTCCATCCCCGCCTATGCGACCTATGTCCTCATAACAATAAAATTTTAAATAAAAATTAAATACTTAAAATAATTATAATTTTCAAATTCATTATCATTTTAAAGATTTTTCTTTCTTCGCTATTGTCTCACATATTTTTGATTCAAATGAGTTAAATCTGACTCAACAAACAAATATATTGAACCAGATCAAAATAAGTCAGGCGATTTCAGTCAGTTCCACACGAGACGGATCCATAAAAACAAACAAACATGGTGTTAATCTATAATAATGTTACGTATACTGGGAGTAAATCCCGGATAAAAAAGATACCGAGTGACATACATGGAGACCTACTTCAGCCTTTCATATCCAAATGCTAAGCATGTTCCCCTTCTCAGCCGTTGGATTATCCTACGGGATTTTACACGGTGGTGTAAAATCCCCACCCCTACAATAGTGATCCTCACTCACTAAAACAACCATCCATCCATCCATCTACCCACCCATTCCACTATGTATTGATCCCACGATAAAAACAACAAAAACACAGAGTTTTTCATACGGATTGGCGACCTGTCCCAAACAATTGCACTAATTCATTCCTAGGGTACACGTACAACACACACTAAAAAATAACCCTAAACCTTATCCTTTTCCTTCATTTCATTTTACTCTCATCTTGTTTTCTTCCCTTCTCTCATCTCCTCTCCTCTCTCAGCGGCGGCCTTACACCCTTCTTCTTCATTCACAGATAAGAAAATCTAAGATCATTTTCTCAATTTACAGCAAATCGACGACACAGATGCGAGAAAAAAAAAACTGAAGGTAAATCCTTCAATCCCGTCTCTGTAGATTTTTTTCTTCCAATTTTAGAATTACAAATCAAGTGCTTTAATTATAGACTTGCTGATGGAGTATTCATTTGTTGAACATGGTTACTCTGGCGTTGGATTTAAGGTTACGGCTTAGGGGCTTATTTTGTTATTGGAATCACTGAACAACCAAAGGTAAAACTCATCTTTCAAATCCCTTGACGATGCTCCAGTATGATGCAATTGAGGCTTGATTTGATTAATTTGTTTGATTTTGCAGCTGATACTCATGTTCTTTAATGTTTGGAGCCAAATCTTGGGATCAAGATTACTCGTTCTCAAGAGATTGAACCACTAGGCGCTGCTGGACCTGAGCTTTGATTGATCACTCTTGTGAGCCATTCTTTGTCTTCTACAACGATAGTGATGTTATTAGTAGATACCCACTCAAGGAGATTGTCGAATTCCATGACTCCAATTGCATGGTACTGGTACGTAGATTATCATTGGAGGAAATCCCTAGTTTGTTAGATGTTTTTTATTACCTTTTTTGTGGTTTAGATCTGATTATTGTTTGGTTTTTGGATATGTAGGTGAGAAACGAAGAATGATTAGAAAATTGATTTTTGTAGTACAGAAATCACCGTGATTTTTTTTTTTTATGTTGTTCTAGGAAACAGAAGAAGGGAATATGGTAGTCTTTTTATTGTTTACATTGAATTTTTGTTTCATCTGTTCTTATTTATTTGCAGTCATGCAGCAATAGAACTGGCATTTTTCTCAAGAATGTTTATGTTAGCTTATTGCCAGTCATTCTCATATAATTTTTATTGCTTCAGAATAGTATATTAACTATTAGTTTGATGTTTGGTAAGAATTGATTGGGCGTTATTTTTGGAATTTGCAGAAAGTGTGCAGGAAATGAACACAGGCAAAGATAAAGTAAGTTTTTTAAATACCCAAGTTGTGAAGTTCTTTAAGATATTCTTGAAATGCATTAATATGTTTGGTAACTTATGTTTATTCTTTCACTTTTCAATGCAGAGGCTGCATAGAAGTCCATTCGGAAATGAGGCGTTATCCAAGCATCAGAGAAGTCGCCTCAAACTACTGCTGAAGGTTTTGTCTTTGCCACCGGAGAGAAATTTCATCATTTACTACTTTAATAAAGAGTATGGTAGCACCTAATTATTTGGGATGTGTTAGAAGCGTACTAGCATGTTATAGAACTAGGATTACTATATATGTTGATACTTAATGCGCATCACGGTGAAGTCAAGGTAATGAAATAAGTTCTTTTAATCTTTGCCACAGTTGTATATTCTCAACCCTTGTGATAATGTGGTAAAATGAATGTTTCATTATGATTACACTGACACTTAAAACAACTGTAACCGATAACTTTTATTTGCATTTGATTTGGTATCTCTACATTTCAGCAACACATAGGGTTGATTAATAACCTTCTTGCAATTTACTTTCACTGGGTGCTGGAATTCCTAAAAATCTTGCTCCTAGAATTGGTATCGTTGTGGCCACAGGCATAGAAATAAGTCACTTGAAGGGCTCCAAACCATTATACAGCTTCTTAAGACATACAAGGCCAAGCTTGTTGTCTTCTTCCCAAGGCATGCAGGCAAATTCAAGGTAAAAAAAAATTTTGCTGCATTTTCTTTGCTATCATGCTGGTGCCTTTTTTAGGAGCTTCTGTTTAGGCATGATGGAGCCATTCTTTAGAATCTATTTTTCTTTTTTAGTATATTAATTTGCATTTAAATGTTGTGGTGTTATCATAACCATACTCTCCAAATTTGTTAACAGGACTATTGTCGGGAAGCTGCTTGTGAATTTTGATGAGGCAGAGAGATAGATGGTGGATCTTGATGTACACATTTTGTTCATAATGTCTTATGAGCTTTAGTACTAATTTACGTTGGTAGTTATTTTTTCATGGATCATTGGGGAAATATTTCAGTGAATCCAAAAGAGTCGGGTTTTGATGGTATTTTCAGAACCTTAAACTTTCGATTCATCGAACACCTATTAAGTTCTTTCAAGTCTATAACAATTCTCTTTCATTTTCTCACCTTACTTATTTTGATTTGCAGACATGAAAATACAACTTTGTCAACAAATCAGAACGGGTATCTCAGTGAAGACGATTTACACTGCTGGATTTATAATGGTGTCTTGAACATTGAAGGTGGTCGCAATGCTAAGATCTCTCTAGAACGAAAGAACCAGAGATTTCGGAATGCCATTGATCGCTATCGTAGGCATCAAAAATAATTACACTTTCTTACTACTCAAAATATATAATAAAGCAAGGGAAAGAAATGATCATTTCCACAGAGAGGACTAGGTTGTCGTTTGTTTCGATTTCTTATATAAACAAAGGGGGGATTTTTTCTAATTTTTAATAAAGTAAAATAAACTAAAAGCAAATAAACAAAAGTGAACAAATCAAATGAAGGATAAGAAAATATTGGTTAAGGATTTCGTTTTCATTCACTAACCTGCATAGTATGAGAATCAAGTATCTCTAATGGAGGATATCGAGAAACAAAGTCATTCAACAATATTCTCGAAGCACATACATTCAAACCAATAAGAGGTAAAGAAGAAGAAACAATATGCAAAGGGTTAGACAAACCTTTCACAATCTTTTGTATCACATAATCCTCTTCATCCTTATAAAACCCAAGTGAATTACTCACCTATTTTATATCATGGTCCTCTATCAAACCTTGCAACGATTCTTTGTCTGTTTCTTCCTTAACCAAAATCTCGGCATCAACATCTTCATTACAATCCTTTGCAAGCTCAATTGGGTCTTCCACAATATTGGTCTCATTCTCAACACACTCCTCTTTATTAGACTCAAACCTTGTTCCAAAGTTCTTAAAACACTAGTTTCATCATACTTATGTACCTTTTGAATATGTGTTTGATCATTATAAAGATCAAGAGTTGAGTCAACTACACTAATGTCATCAAATATCTCCAAAGGTTGGTCCTTTTCAACACAACTATTCATTTCCTCTTTGTATTCATCAATGCCCTTTCTTATGTCAGAAACACCTCTTTGAATCTCTTGGAGTGATCCATCCAAATTATGAATATAGTGTTCCATTTGGTTGTAAAGCTCGTTCGACAAGGAAAAAGTAGAATCACTTACCTCAGTATTGCTAGGCCAATTATCTTCCCTTTGAATGGGTGAATGATCATAAATACAATCAGAAATTGGGCCAAACATACTATGAACACATTCGATCGATGTAACTGGTTCCATGCTTGGTTGTCTACAAACTGACTCCATGCTAACCATAAATTGTTGCATTTCATCTACCAAACTAGAATAAATATTAATAGTATCACAAGTATCATCCCCTCTTTGTGGTTGCTCACTTACATACCCACCGTGGAGTATGTAACTAAAAGGGTATCACAAGTATCACAAGTATCATCCCCTCTTTGTGGTTGCTCACTTACGAAGGTTAGAATGTATGAGAACAACTAAAAGGGTACGTGGAGTATTGAACATAACCAAAGGATTGGTTTTGATTATACTCCCCGTAAGGATGATAGTTTTCATGTTGTTGAGGTTGAAAGTCATATTGATTGCTCTAATATGCTCTGTCCATGAGAAACAAGTACCTGAAATAAGATTCTCAAACCAAGGTTAAAAACCAAAAACAAAACCAAAAACAAAACTAAAAAAAAAACCAAAAACAAGTGACAACCGCTGCCTCCCCAGAAAAGGCGCCAAAATTTGATCGTTGTTGTAGGCGTCAAAAATAATTACACTTTATTACTACTCAAAATATATAATGAAGCAAGAGCAAGAAAGGATCGTTCCCACAGAGAGGACTAGGTTGTCGTTTGTTTCGATTTCTTATAAGCAAAGGGGGGATTAGTCTAATTTTTAATAATGTAAAATAAACTAAAAGAAAATAAACAAAAGTAAAAAAATCAAATGAAGGATAAGAAAATATTGGTTAATGATTTCGTTTTCATTCACTAACATGTTCTTGTCTTAATAACTAGAATTGATATTTAATCTCTCATTATCAAAATCCCTAGGATTCCTAGTCGAAAGAATATCCTGCAAATTTCCTGATTTCATCACACATACATGTAAAACGATGCAAGTATGAATTCTACCAAAAGAATAACCTAACGCCTTAGTTTATAGATCAGAAGCATCTCTGTCTCTCTTATTTCCCGTTTATATTCATCATTAATTTATTCTCTCAATCTCTGAGACTCTCTTCCTCTTCATTTTCACCTAATCTACTCTCGAAATTCAGCCTCCACTGTTTCTCTCGAGTTGGAAAATGATAATGATTGATAATTCAATTTCTCTGAATTTCAGGGCTTATGTAGGAATGGAATGGATTTAGGCACCCTCTGTTGGATACATGCTACACATTGATATTTGGCTTGTCAGTTTCAACAAACTGACTGCCTATTATGTTTCTTTGCTCAATTGTCAGTTGCGGGGAACTGATAACTCTTTCTTTGCCTGTGATTTGATCTTTCTGCTCCTTTTCACTCCAAATGAACACTTTCTTCTTCTTTTGTTCCAAATGACTCCAAAGTACCTAAAACTCAAAACTAAACATAAGAGATGCAGTTCACAAGGATAATATCAAAGAAAGCATAAATACTAGATATAAAGTTAGGTGTTTTAGACACCTATCAGCCATCTAGTGCGAAACTTGTAACTTTGTATACCTTGTCTTCTGTTGTATTGGGAGCGATGTTTTACATGAGTTTTGCCTATAGTAACTTGTGTTTGGCAGTGTTGGAAAAATTATTTTTCGAGGAGCATACTCATGAAGTATATTATAGAGATAAATCCATTACAGACAACTTGGAATTATATATGATATATATACCAGTTTCCTCCCACAAGCACTCTTGTATATACTTGGGAATTTTCTCTTTCTACTGAGATTTTCCCCATCTGATCATATGTTATAAAAATAAAAGGAAAATAAGTTGTAGAAATAATTTGCAAATGGGTGTCACGTTATATAGCATTCTGAGCATTATTGTTGTCATTTCTGTTGTAGAGAACGCTCAAGCTGGAGATCCATAGCCCAGTTTAAGGTGTTCCTTCAGAAACCTTGGATCCAATCATTTTCGAAGTGAGAGCTTAGATAAGTAAAGATTAAAACTCTCATCTGCTAGTAGTGAGAGCATAGCTAAGTAAAGATCCAGACTCTCATCCAATTAAAGATCCAGACTCTCAGCCCACTCAAATCTCCGATTAGGCCAGTGTGTCATCTATATATGTATATTGTAGTTGGATGTTTTGAATATATTTTGAATGTTAATGAGTCGGTAATATTGAATTTTATCATCAAAATAATATTTGCATTTATTTTTCATGATATTCTTGATAGACTACCCTCTTGTAACTCAAATATATAGCGGGACACGACTTTGAGCAACACTAATAACATCTTGGCCAACTGATTGTGTATGGCTCAAACCTATGAGCAGCCGAATTAACCATGTCTGTAGAGATTTTCACCAACTTATAACTAATACCTGATCCAACCGACAGCTGGTGGATAAAAACCTTGACCAACAAAGAGTTTGTGGCAGAACTTTCGAACCAATTGAAAAAATTGCGGCTGAAATTCTTATCCAACAAACATTGCAAATGCTTGAACTCTTGAGCCACTAATATTCAGTGGGAGGAAACTCTCTTCCATTAAGACATATATGAGTTCAACCCTTCACCAGCAGCCGCAACAACTAAAGTTAAGTAAGCTAAATCCTTTAGCGGCTGACATCGTTATATAATTGTCCACCTCTACCAACAATTATTAAGTCTTCAACAACGAATATTTTTGTGGGTTAGATTGTTCAGCAATAAATGCTATGTTATTTACCAACAACAGTTAATCGTTACCGTAAAATTGTGCCGACTAAAGCTTTAGTCGCTTATTATAGTTGATAGATATCTATTCCAACAATATAGTTGGTACAGATCTTTAGCAAATCAAGCTTCCGCAGCAGAGCCTATCTGTTGCCATATCGGTTGTTATAGATCTACGGACACCAAAAAGGCCCTATACCGAATGAATCCGAGTAGTCACTAAATCCCAATTTTCTTGTAGTGGATAGTTTCCCACCAACAATATGCACTAGAGCTTCTCAATCCCAAAGAATACTTTCAAATGAGCGGCCGTAATAGATTTCGCCTAATTAGGTTACTCTCCTCTCCGAATAGGCGGCTTCACCAGTAACAATACAACAAAGGAAGTTTACTGTCACGAAGGGTTAGTTTGCTAGAAATGCAAGCTCAAAGTATTTATTGACAAGGAAGTTTGGACACTAAGGAATTTCCAAAACCGAAAATATTCTCAAGATATTCAATATTATTCCAAATTCGTTTTTCATAATTCCTGAGAATGCACTGTCCAAATTTATGATCGAAATCTCCTTGGAAAATCTTTAACTAGTAAATGCACATTACTAATTCTTATTTTCCATATATAATGAAAAACCTTAATTAAAAGATTCTTAACTTATTTAAATTCGATCTTGGGATTTACTTCCTTCTTAGATGCTAACGAATATCTTTGAACAATAAAAGATACATATTAATGCACGTGTTCATAGTGTGTCGACATCTTTCCTCTTGTAAGTCCTTTTTCATACTTACTCACTTGAAACTGATTTACCACACTTCCAAACAAGTTTAGAATTGGTTCATTTGACTTTTAAGAACTATATGATTGATCAAGTAACACTCAATCACAAGTCATGGGTGTAACGTTTCTACCAAAACAAGTTTTGGTTCTACCTCCATGTGAGTATTTTGCATAGTCACGCTAGCTTACCAAATTTTGGGTTTAATAGGTACTAGGATCGGTTCCCCATATATATTTGGTATTTAACTTATATGTGTTGCACATGTTCATAGAATCGGTTACCCTTTGCCTAAAAACGTGTTGCACATTTTCATAGGATCGGTTCCCCTTTCTACTATAAACCTTACTGCACCTCATACAAGGATCGGTTCCCCTTATGAGGTACTGCACCCCTTACTAGGATCAGTTCCCCTCTCCCAAATTTGGTCAGATACACAAACCCGATCATACCCCAAGTGATTACTTAAGATCGGTTTCACTAATAAAAGTCATACCAATACATAAGTCAGGCCTCATGTGAATAGTTTTACCAAGAATACAAAAAAATCATGAGCATTTATACTAATCATACATATTGGTCGTTCATAAGATATGCAATGAAGAACAGCCCCAATAACGCCTGGCGATTTCCTTTTCGGTTCACAACACATATCATGAACTTACTTCCTTAAAACACATGTAAATACATTGTTTCCTAGGATGAAATCCTCACCTCATACCCATAAATAATCACAATAGCATTCATACGATTATGTTGATGTCTTATATACAAAGTTCAATGGTAAAGCAATAAACTTCATATTGTATTCCTTAATACTATGTCTATCTAGAGTGTTCATTCTTCGCATTTTTATGTTTTCAATATGCACGACTTGAAAGATACGTTAGGGAATGAAACAGTTCAAGTCAAATATCACTAACCTCAAGTGGAAGGATGATGTTGTGGTTGTATCTCAGTACTTCTTCACTTCTTCAAGTCTTCGCAATACTTGTAATGTCTCATTCTAATACTTTCAAGCTAACCTATACGAAGTTGACTCTAGTGCATTTAAATCAAGCGACTCTTAAATGAGTTTTGGTTCACTAAAATATGACGACCAAAATTGACATACCAATGCTTTGTGGGTTCAACCGAGCTATGCTCTAACAATCTCCCCCTTTGTCAATTTTAGTGACAAAACTCTTACAATCATATGGATAAACAAATTATAATATTACACATACGCCTGATTCCCGAATTCAACAACACATAACCTGCATTCATTCAATCCTTAAAATGCCGTTGTTGACATTATAATAACAAAGCTCATACTCCCCCTAAAGGTGAGATAGGTAGATTTTAAATCCTCGTGTCTTTGTTATACCAATCATATGATATTTTACTCCCCCTTAGTCTGTGCTTTTCCTCTTTCATTAGATAAACTTTCAAGCACCATTGTCATCTTCCCTAGTGACACCAATCAACCATAAAATTGATACTAGCATCACCTGTTTACTCCATATATTTCTCCCCCTTTTTGTCACAAAAATGACGAAGAAACGAAAAAATAAAGGACAACACGAAAAGGATCTTACAAATCTCAAAATAGACTTGCAACCTGTTGAGTCAAGCACGAGGGTTCCACATACCATTTTTGATAACCAATATCAAAACCGAAACTACAAAGTAATTATTTTTTGAAATGTTATCATGGAAATAATTAACCGAAGCAATTTTCCCAACTAGTTTAGAAAACAAAACAAAAAATCACTTAAGCAACTTAGTTCCTTTGCTAAATCGATTGTATAAATACAACAGCTTCATTCGATACGACCAAAACAAATATAAACTTCATTTTTCTCATCAGGTTCTAATTATCCATATAAGTTAGACCTTTATATTTTAAACAAGCCAAATACTAGGTTAGTTAACTAGCATTTCCTTGTTTAGGCATTCGGCTATACTCGAATAACCAAAACCTCCACTTTGATAAGTCTAACTAAGATCATAATTAACTTAGTTTATCTTATCCGGAATCGAATTGGACTAAACAACTCATCCTATCAATATATTCATTCGTTAATCCATAAATAATTCATACAAACCAATAAATCAACTTGCATAATTATTCACCTCAACCGGAAGCAATTGAAACAACATATAAAAAGTTCCACTATTGCATCGAAATTTTGTAAGCCTAAACAATTGATACTACACAATAAAGAAAAATAACAATTATTTTACTTAACTGGAAGCAATTGAAATAACATAGACATTAAAGCACCGCAATTAGACCAAAATTTTATAAGCCTAAATGATTGATATCACACAACAAAGCAAGATAACAATAGTTTTACTTAACCGGAACCAATTGAATCACACATACATCCACACATTCATAATGGAATAAACACATCAATTGTACCGAAAATTTCGTCTAAGCAAAAGCAATATATATATCAAATAAAATCAGGGTTTTCTTATACAGGAAAACAATTAACTAACAAGATTGTTACCCCAATTTCGCATCCGACTTCTCAAATATGATCGCATCTTCTTCTTCTAGGGAGAACTGATATCGAAATCTCCTTGGAAAATCTTTAACTAGTAAATGCACACTACTAATTCTTATTTTCCATATATAATTAAAAACCTTAATTAAAATATTCTTAACTTATTTAAATTCGATCCTGGGATTTACTTCCTTCTTAGCTGTTAAGGAACATCTTTGAACAATAAAAGGTACACATTAATGTACGTGTTCAAAGTGTGTCGACATCTTTCCTCTTGTAAGTCCTTTTTGATACTTACTCACTTGAAACCTATTTACCACACTTCTAAACAAGTTTAGAATTGGTTCATATGACTTTCAAGAACTATGTGATTGATCAAGTAACACTCAATCACAAGTCATGGGTGTAACGGTTTTACCAAAACAAGTTTTGGTTTTACCTCCATGTGAGTACTGTGCATAATCACACTAGCTTACCAAATTTTCAGTTGACTAGGTACTAGGATCGGTTCCCCACATATATTTGGTATCTAACTTATATGTGTTGCACATGTCCATAGGATCGGTTCCCCTTTGCCTAAAAACATGTTGCACATGTTCATAGGATCGGTTCCCCTTTCTACTATAAACCTTGTTGCACCTCATACAAGAATCGGTTCCCCTTATGATGTACTGCACCTCTTACTAGGATCGGTTCCCCTCTCCCAAATTTGGTCAGACACACAAACCCGATCATACCCAAAGTGATTACTTAAGATCGGTTTTACTAATAAAAGTCATACCAATACATAAGTCAGGCCTCATGTGAATAGTTTTACCAAGACCACAAACAAGTCATGAGCGGTTATACTAATCACACATATTTGTCGTTCATAAGATATGCAATGAAGAACATCCCAAATAACGCCTGGAGATTTCCTTTTCGGTTCACAACACATATCATGAAATTACTTCCTTAAAACACATGTAAATACATTGTTTCCTAGGATGACATCCTCACCTCATACCCATAAATAATAACAATAGCATTCATACGATTATGTTGAGTCTTACATACAAAGTTTAATGGTAAAGCAATAAACTTCATATTGTATTCCTTAATACTATGTCTATCTAGAGTGTTCATGCTTCGCAGCTTTATGTTTTCAATATGCACGACTTGAAAGATACGTTAGGGAATGGAACAGTTCATGTCAAATATCACTAACCTCAAGTGGAAGGATGATGTAATGGTTGTAGCTTCATACTTCTTCACTTCTTCAAGTCTTCGCAATACTTGTAATGTCTCATCCTAATACTTTCAAGCTAACCTATACGAATTTGACTCTAGTACATTTAAATCAAGCGACTCTTAAATGAGTTTTGGTTCACTAAAATATGACAACCAAACTTGACATACCAACGCTTGGTGGGTTCAACCGAGCTATGCTCTAACAATGTTGATTAATTATCTAATCATGATTAGTGATATTAATCAAGTTTATTATCTAAAATCAGTGAGGGGTCATATTAGTCATTATATAATATTTGATGAGGGTGTCCCAATTACTATTTGGTGACCCTAAAAAGCCCCCAAATGACCAAGACTTTTTTAAGCCCCGATAATAGGATTCTCTTAAAAACCACAACACCATGTCACAAGCACAAATACCACCCCTAATAGGACCACCCTAAGAAAGTTTCCCAAAGCAAAACATTGCACATGGACATAATTAAAAATAGTTAATTTGTGTTTATGGTTGCTGAATACAAAACATGCATGCTAATATGCTAAGATGTAAACATATATGAAAACTATTTCACATGTTTCTTCAAATATCCCAATTTATAATCTAACTGGTCCGGATGTCCAACGGATTTTCAATATTGCATCCGTCCCAATCCGCAATCCGTTGGATTTCAAATATTTTATCCACATCTAACCCGTTAGAAAATGGTCTGGGCACGTACTTGCACAAATACGGCTGGCCCTAATCGAATCCACGAATTCTGGGTCAAATGCTCACCCCTAACATAAATTCTAATACAATCATATACAGATGCATGAAACATGCACACAAGTAGATCTGATAGTAATACACCCCAAATATAACTAGATGATCGCTGCCACGGTGAATGGACGACCGGATAAATCGACGCAAAAATATCATTTTTCCTCACACGGCGCGAAAGTATCATTTTTCCTGACACGGGGTGAAAGTGTTACTTTTTCCTGAAACGGGAAATTACCCGATGCATAAACCAAAATATGGTTGCATAATGTGTTATTATCCTTTGTGGTTGTTTGCATAATGGCTATGCATTCAATTTTCGAAAATTGTGCCTAAAGTGAAAGTATCACTTTTCTTGGAACGGGGGGAGTACATAGTTTTATTAGTTGCAACGGAAAATAAGTTGATGCATAAACCAAAATATGGCTACATAAAGTATCACGTATCCTTTGTGGGGGTTTGCATAATGGATATACATTTCATTTTCAAAAATTGTGCCCAAAATGATAAACACCTCCGAAGTTTTCGTAAAAACTCTAAATTTGATATTGTTGTTTGTACTCATTGCGGAGATTTTTGAAATCCATTCTAACGATATAAAATTTGTAAAATTACAAGGCACGAATTTTTAGATATGTTATATTAAAGTTTGGTTACCAATTATACCCCTAAAAGAATATGATACATAACAATTGGACTAAAAGGGAGGGACAATTTGGAAATTTCCAGGGCATGACACCAAATCCAATATTTATTGTCAAATTGGAAAAAACAAATCATGTCCCATATTGACACAAAGTCACCATATATAGAGTCCTTCCTCGCTTCACTCGGTCGGCTTAATTACATAGTTAGTTAAAGTTCTATTAAATATAACCCATGCAACAACAATACTAAAAATAATTATCAGCATCTACCTTATAAGAAAAGGGGCAAGATCATGCGCTTGCAGGTAGGAAGAAGTTGATGACATCCCGTGTGATGGTCGAAATTAAAATAAGAAAAATAGGTCAGGCATGAGAGAAAAGAGCCAGTTAAGATAGCCAAGGACTCTCGCTATAAACACCATTATAAGCTAGCTAGCATTCTTGTCGTTGTCTTTGGAAATGGGTCATCGGACTTTTGACATCAGCTTCATTCAATCAAAGAAAATGAAGACTCCCTAATGATGAGGGCCGACATAGGCAAGTCATCCTTGGCTACTAAACTAATCAAGACTCTTTCCTTCATGTAAGACCTATCTTCTTCTACTGCTCTTCTTTCAATTCCAGTTGGAATGATGACTTAAAGTTTGGCAACCTCCATATTTATAGTTTTTAGAGCATCCAAGAGGACTTAGAAATTAGAATTCTGACTTTGGGCAGTGCGTTCCATAATGAATATATTCTCATTTATGAATACAAGGCCCAACATGCTCCCTGATATGCTCCTAAACACATCCATACAGCCTTGCTTGAATCTATAAGCAACTTGCCGAAGTTCTCTGATTACAAACTACTATACATGGTGGATAGAGTTTTGACCTAATTGCTAAGTAAAGTAAGGAATAAGATGTCATCCATAAACCTTCCAACAATGGTAAGAAGTTCGAATATTTAACCCATTTGGGTGTTTTGACTTTAACTTTAAAGGAGAGATTTACTGTTAATGATAAACCCTAATGCTAATTGCTTACAACCATTCTCCGTCTTAGCCTATCTTTTGATATGATGTTCCAGAATCAAGCAATAGTTCCTATTCTTTCTGATGTAACGCTCCAGAGCATTGCTGCATTACATTATGCAAAGCAATCGGCTTTCTTTGATTTGCAGGTGGATGTAATTTCAGCTGGCGCATCTAGTTCTTCTAGGCGTATGGAAGTCGACAGTAATGCAGACTTAGTTGTCAGTGCAAAAAACAGTTATTTGAAAGATGGTAAAGAGGTCCCAAAAGCGTTTTTCTCAGATGGTTGGGATAAGATTTTTGATGATACAGAATAATTATTCTATGGTGGTGTTGATGCCGTTCATATAGCATGCCAAAAATACTGCATGAGAACTAGATATGAGATAATTAAGAAGAAAAATCACCTTGAGAGATTCACCGCCATATGCAGCGTGGAAGGTTGTTCATGGAAGCTTCACGCAACTGTCATTGGTAGTTCTATTGATGTTTTTAAGATAAAGGAATACGAGCGAAGGCACACCTGTGGCGGTGGTTATATATTGAAGAATCCAAGAGTTACAAAGAAACTCATGAACAGTCTAATTCATGAGTATGTCGGGCACAACCCTCGCATAACACCAGCAGAGATCATAGATTATATGAAAGTTGGTGGCGGGATCGACATTCAGTATCACCAAGCATATCATGCAATCGAGTTGTCGCATAAACAGATTTTTGGTAATGATGTCAAGTCTTACACTGATCTTTCTTGGTGGGTGAATGTTGTTAGGACAACAAACCTCGGGTCATTTATTGATTTCGACTTCAATGATGCTACAAAAAGATTCAACATACTTTTTGTTTGCTTTGGAGCTTGTAGAGAGGGATATAAACTATGTAGACCCATGATATTCTGTGATTGTACATTTCTCACTGGAACCTTTAGAGGAGGTCTCATGGCAGCAACATGTCTTAATGGCAATCAAGGTAACTGGTTTTTTTTATTCATATGTTTTTTTTTTTTGTTGAGGAAAATCATATATAGTTTTTGAGGAACAATATACTGTGTATATATTCATATACTACATATAGTTAATGATACATGTTCATATGCTACTACATATTTCCCTTACTGAGTATGAGGTTAACCATACTCAATTACCCTTTATTAATGAAACCATATTCCACTACATACTGATATGTATTGGTGTATTGATAGCATATTCCTAGTACTTATATTACATGTCAGTTACCCTTATTAGTGGAACCATCTTCCACTACATAGTGATATGTAATACTACAATAATTATTGTAATGTAACCATCTTTTACACTACATTCTGATATGATTGACCATCTACGGGGGTCGAGGGGGAAGCGCCCCCTCATATCAACAACATGTAATATCTATACACAGGTATTACATGTACTTGAAGATGGTTGTATGGTATATAGGTATGTAGTGGAAGATGGGTGTATGGTATATCTAATGGTTGTGTCAAGTAGTTGCTTTACTTAACTAATAATTCCTTTTTGCAGGTTTTTATCCCCTCGCGTTTGGTTTAGTAAATGGCGAAAGTAATATCAACTGGGAATGGTTTTTCAAGAATCTGAAGGAGGCTTTGAATGATGATCCCCCAATCACTTTTATGACTGACCGAGGTGAAGGTTTGGTTAAATATATTCCCAAAGTATTCCCTAATTCTCATCAAAGATATTGTTACTTCCACTTGGACAAAAACTTACCTATCGCAAAGTGTGACGATAAGTATAAAGAAGTGACTGATGCTTTCCGAAAGGCGACATATGCTCTTTCTCTTGCAACATACAAGGAAGCTCTTCAAGAAATGGTTAATTTGGGAAGGCATTGGGTTGCTGACTACTGCCGCAACATTCCAAAGGAAAAGTGGTCCAGTGCGTTCTTCAAGGGATGTAGTTATGGTCAGACTTCTTCAAGCGTTGCTGAATCGTTCAATAACTGGATTAAGCGCGAGAAGAAGTTGCATGCTGCTGCGTTTGTTGACTCGATCAGGTTTGTATTAGTTTCCCCAGTCACAGTACAAGCTTATATGTAGTTTTAATATTTTATTAGTTTTCTTTTTGTAATAGTATTAGCATATATGTACTGTTAATCTACGTATAATGTAGTATAATAGACTTTTTTGCTATTCCCTTTGTCATTTAGGCTACGTATGATGGAAATGATGTCACAACGCCATGAGGAGAGTGTCTCGATGAACCCAGAAATGCTAACCCCTGTGTATCAAACCTTGCTTGAACTACACATTCAAATTGGCCATCCCTAGAAAGTTAGCCATTCAGATGCTAAGCGATATGAAGTTCATTCTCCAAGGTTAGCATTTTACCCCTAATCTCTATCATATGAATTTAAGTAGCATATTCAAAGATAACATATGAATATGTACTGTATATAACATATTAATATGTACATATGAATATACATATCAGTATCTTTAAAATGTGTACATATCAATATACATATTAAAATATAACATATGAATATGTACTGTGTATATATATCCGTAGATATGTACTGTGTATAACATATGAATGTGTACTGTGTATAACATATTCATATGTACTGTGTATATATTTACATGATCTGCTTGTACTTTCCAACGATAATATGGTTTTTTTTTTTGTGTGCAGGTCTCATATGGTGGATCTAGAGAGAAAAACTTGTACTTGCCAATGATGGCGCGTTTATGGTTTTCCATGCTCGCACGCTACTACAACTATTACTAAATCTGGAGGAAGGATGCTTGATTACATCGAGGATTACTTCAAAGTTACCACTTTCCGTCAGCTATATTCAATAGCTATTAGACCCGTTCCTAACTACGACATGTATGTGTCTTTAATCAGTACATTTTGATATTGTTTTTTGAGGAACAATATACCGTGTACGTATATGATATGTAGTTATGATACTGTTTTTTTTTTTCTCACAGGCCTGATGAGTATCACATAGACGATACTGTTCTCCCACCAGAAGTAATTAGGGCTCCACCATGCAGGAAGAAGGGAAAACGTATTAAGTCATCTCATGAGACTAGTAGAAAATATTTCAAATGTTCAAACTGTAATTTGAAGACTCATCACAACAAGGCAACATGCACTCTTATCCGTAAGTATGAACTTGCTGAAGAATGATTTTGTGTCAGGTATGTGTTGCAGTCAGACACATATTAAAGATATGTCTTGGGGTAGGATGATACAATACAATGAATTTTTAACTAATTAGTGTTCTGATTTCTCTTTTTCTTTTATCACATGCTTGAACGTGCAGCAGCATGTAATACTGATGACGTCGCCATTATTCTTTAGTCCACAATTCTTTCATCTAGCCCTTGTTCTATTCTACTATTTTCTTTTTAATATGTCACTATTGTCAGTACCAACTGAAAATACTGTTTTTGTTTTTTCTTAGAACATCTTTTGGTTTTCGAAACATTATAAGTCTATAAAAAATATAGCTATATTGATCTTTCGACATAATGAAATATGTTGCTAAGTCTATCAAAATATCAGTATTCTAATATAAGCATCTTCCACTACATACTGATATGTAGTGGTTGTAGTGTAACCATACTGAGGTTGTAACAAGAAAATAATCAAATATGCACTGGTTTGTGGTGTAACCATATTCCACTAAGATTATTTAGAACATATCATAATTACAATTTCATAAGATTAGTTTAAACATTTCCATAAGATTAGTTTAAACCTTTGTTGTTTCAATCAGATCAGTACATATTAAAGAATACAATCACTACTTACTGATATGTACTGGTTGTGGAGTAACCATGTTCCACTACATACTTACAGTTACATCACTTAAAGCAAATTTAAACTTGTGGTTTCAAACAGGTTAGTACATATTAAAGAATAGAATCAGTACTTACTGATATGTACTGGTTGTGGAGTAACCATCTTGCACTACATAATGACAGTTCCATCACTTCAAGAAAATTTAAACTTGTGGTTTCAATCAGGTTAGTACATATTAAAGAATACAACCAAGTCATCAACTGATGATCAGTACAAGATGATTCACCATCTTCACGGAGGTCGAGGGGGCAGTGCCCCCTTGTATAAATAGCACAAATCACTAATAATTTAGACTACACAATATAGTAATACAATCGAAATATCACTACATTAAAGTTAACCCAAGTTTTTGAACATTCATGAACATTCTTAAAGATAAAGAAAAAATAACAAATAAAAGGAAAAGTTATATTTAAGATATGTTTAAAAAATAACTAACAGTTGCATCACTTAAATATTCAGACTAGTTTTAGCATTTTAAGACTCTACATGTGTCTGTCCCCAACTGATTTCTGGTGGAGATGCAGTCAACAATTTATATGCTAAAGAGACCCTTTTGTTTCGAATCTTCATTTGCACCTGATCATCATCTCCCAAAGCTACTCCCATATATTTGGTTTTTGACTTCATCTTCATAAAATACATCACAAATAGCAGGCAGTCTGGTGCTTTCCCATGTTGAGGTTCTTCACATTCATTGAGTATACATTCTTCAATGTTTCTTTATTATTCTCCACCAAGTACAAGTTGATAGGTTTGTACATGAAATCTGATATTTTTTTGGCGTTTGGATAAAATATTCCTTCCCATTCATCCTTAGAATAATTGTAGTGGTTGAACACCTTTTTGTCGCAGTCATACTAAAGTAGTGTCCAATGAAAATTCTGATGGCACATTAGTACAAGAATCTTCTTGATACTTTTATCCATCTCCAATATTGGTTTGAAAACAGATTCTTGTGCTCCTCCTGTGAGCTTATCCGAGAACTCAATATTGTACTGAAAACATGGATGTAGTTGAATTGTTATATCTAATTATGTTTATGAAATATCGATATGTAGTGTACCTACCCCTACATGATTTTTTAATTTTGAACATGTGATGTACTAAATATGCAGTGTAAGATAACCACTTACCCATGCGGACGGATCCAGATGCATGCGGACCTGACGTCATCCCCACCTTTCTCCAGTATATCACTGGGAGTCCCTAGTGAAATCAGCATGCACCTTGATTCTTTCGAAGCCATTTGGTAATACAGGCAAGTATTTTCTGTCTATTTCGTGCATCGGCTGCTCTTTCCGAAACTTGTTGTTAAGCTTGTATTGTGCGTAGTTGAGAAGATCTTTCTCTAACAAATAATTCTGTACCAAATCATCAACTTTACTTCCACTTACACAAAGACCACCTTCTCCTATTCTCCAAGCAATTGAGCTAGAAAATAACGACATAAAGGTTAGTATTCTTGTGTAACATAACATACTGATATGTCTTTCTCAGTATTATACAAATATGTATGTATATCAAAAGTAAATATACAAATCAATAGTACATATCAATATAAGAGTGTCAATTGAGAACTCACCTAAAATTTTTTGCTTTATTGAAGTATGTGGATATGGTACTCTTTTGCTCCTCCTTCATGTCATTTTAGAATGGTGATTTAGTCAGTTTCCGGAAATTTTTGTGGCGCAATTTAAGCTTTTGGTTTTTCTTATATGGTATTGCTTATGTTGCTCCATCTTTCGGCGCCTTAGGTTCTTTAAATGAGGCAGAGAATTCACTTCCACTTGCGTAAATAGCATCTTTCTTTTTTGCAGGATTGGCACGAGTAACTGGTCTGGCAGGTGTAGTTGGTTCACTGCAACTTTTTTTGATGGGCGGTGAGACAGCCTTTTTGTTCACTGCTACCCTTTTTTGTTTCCGGCTTGGAGTAGTTGGTTCCTACATTTTTTATCAACATAAAAAATATGTAATGTACAAAATAATACCTACAGATTAATATTTTCAGTACACAATGTTAACAGTACTACATATCAATATGTAGTGGTAGATATTGATATGCAATGGTATATACCCTTACAACAATGTAAGTATCTTCCACTACATATTGATATTGTAGATGGGGAAAAACGATCTACTGGTTTTTTCGGAATTGAGGACGACCGTGCGGAGGAGATTCCTTGAACCGAGCGAAATGTTCAACCTCACACAAATGCACCGCTATGAAGGGGGTGTTTTTTAGTTCGAGAGACCAATCTGTAGTACTCCAGCCTAAACCAAGACAATGGACGTTCTAGAGTAAATTCGGTCACAAGAGAGGATGGTTTGATCTGTAGGAGGGAAGCTGAGAAATGTGTGAGA
This sequence comes from Papaver bracteatum, assembly GCA_023529315.1. Taxonomy (NCBI): domain Eukaryota; kingdom Viridiplantae; phylum Streptophyta; class Magnoliopsida; order Ranunculales; family Papaveraceae; genus Papaver; species Papaver bracteatum. The sequence goes on from JAJJWX010001467.1 coordinate 2,344,121, forward strand.
TCAATGGTGATCTGAGATTGTAGGTGTGTTATGATTTCCGTATAATGATCTGAATGATTGAATATTGCCTGATTGAGAGTCATTTCTGTGAGTTCGTGTAGACGAATGAGCGTCTGTATGAACTTTGTTGAGAAATTGCTCGTTCAGACGATTGTTGTTCGAATGTTTGGGAACTCTTCGAATCTTGTCCTTCAATCGGGATTCAGAAACATTATATAATGCCGGAGTTGAAAACACCATGATCCCATGAAGTGTGACAGTTGATGGAGTGAAGGAGTGGAGAGATGGAAATAATGCTCAAAACCAGTTGCGCTCATCGTGCGGAGACTTGGTTGATTTTCCACCCACTACTTTTCTAACTTCCTCAACTGATTGCACGACTTGCTCACATTTCATCGTGTGTTTGAACACACGTGCCGTAGACCGCCAAACCAAAACCCTAGTTGATATCCCCCCAAGTGACACGATTGATGTCTCGTGGTTAATTAAGTCAGTTGCTGATTTCATGACTTCGTGGGACGATGAGTCCACGTATTTGCTGAGTTAAACATGATTTTGTAAAATATTCTGCAACTCATGAATCGAACGTGTCTGCTGAGACAGTGATAGGATCCTCACGTTGAGGAGAGAAAGTGTTGCTCGCTAATTTATTTAATATTGATAGTTCCGTTAATTTGAGTAAATATTTCTCACCTGAGCAAGTGTTGCTCGTCTGATGAAATATTTGAGTAAATATTGCTCATCTGAGCAAGTGTTGCTCGTCTGATGAAATATTTGTAGCGTGACCAAAATAAAATATTAATTAAAGCGCTGGTAATTTAACCGAGCATAATTAATAAGAATATTGATCATGAGATCAGTGTGAAATTATTAGTGTTTGAATCTGGAATCATGATCCTTGGATTCAGAAACCCTAATTTGATCAATTGATGACCAATTGATGATTTATTTGAAATTAACCATAGAATGAAGGAGAACCGGCTTCTTTGGACCGTGGATCAACCATGAAATTCTCATATGCTCACATGAGCGAAATCCAAGACCTCCTTGAAGAGTTGGTGAGTTGTTGAAAGAATGATTAAATGCTGGTTTAATCATTTACTGAATTACCATTGGGTTCAGCATTAGGTGATAGAACCTAATTAATTATTATTAAAACATGAGGAACCGACCAAGGAGTTGTGAAACCAGCCCTGGGTGGTCACGGGATCAAATGACGATCGCTCCGTCGAATTCCGAAATTATTTGGAGAGTTTTTGGACCTAATACGTGCAATTGTGCAAATTAGGTCAGATTGTGAGAAACACGTGGGATTGGCTCATTGCGAGCCACAAAGCCAACCTTGGTCGGTCAAGGTAACATGCTTTCGTCGTTGAGACGTCCGTGTCTCAGTTCTGAGAATTTTGATATTTTCTGGTGCTCGTTTGAGCGACCATTTGAGAAAATATGACAAAATTAAGGTTTTCTGATAAAACCGTCAAAACTTCATCGGATGAAGGAAAATAATGAAAAGTGAAGTAATTATGAAGAGGTGAGGGACCTACCAAGGGGTCATGAAACCGGCCCTGGGTGTTCACGGGATCAAATGTTGATCGTTCGAGCACTCCCAGATTGGTTGAAACCCTAATCAGCGTCCTTTGGTAGAATCAGCATAGATTTCTCATACGAACTGGGATTTTGCTGGTCCCCCCCTCCATTACGTACCGAAAAGAATTTCCTATCTCCCAACGCGGGAGTATTTAGGTTTTAAGCTCTTTCGGGAGATGAAAACAGCCAGAGAGTAAAACTCAGGAAAAATCAAAGGGGCCGGTCCCATAACATTTTTCCTAATATGATGAAACGAAGGAGTTTTGTTGAAATAAATGAGTTTCCCTGAGACGAAGGAAACATCAAAAATCATAAATAATAAAATAAGGGACGTGTGAGCGTGTGGGACCGGCTTAGAGCATGGATGGCCGACCAAGGCCCGGTCCCGTGCGTTTTCCCTATTTTATGCATTATTTCATGATTTGAAGGAATTTTCATAATTTGAAGGAAATATCATGAAATCAGGGAATTTTCATGGGATTATGAAAACATGAAAAATATGCTAATAAAAGAGTGGGACGTGTGAGCCATCTAGGGTTTGGCCGACCGACCATGACTCGTGCACACGGGTTTCCTAAGTTTTATTATTTTTCATGGGACGAAGGAAAAATCATGAGATTAAGGAGTTTTCATGAAATTAGGGCAATTAATAAAATAATGAGGAAATATGAGGTGTGGGGCCGGCTGGGACCAGGTATGGCCGGTTGGCCAATGGTCACGCCCCCTCATGCTCTCCTTGATTTTATATTATTTCCTCCGCGCGGAGGAAGAACCATGAAGTTGAGGAGTTTCCTCAAAACAAAAGGATATTTGTTCAAGCGAAAGGTTTTTTCATGAACTCAGAAAAAACAACAAAAATATGATAAAAATATGAGATGGTGTGGGATTGACCACGACACGGTCGGCTACGGTCGATGGGTCCATGCTCCCAGCGCCTTGGTCAATTTTTATTTATTTGTTATTCTTCGTCCTATTTTGCATAGGTTCATCGTTTCGTCGTATTTTGAAATACTTGCTCGTGCGGTGGTTGTTAATGTATCATTATTGAATACAATTGCACCATCTGAGACAGAGCTTGCTCAGACTGTATCCCTGATGCCCGTGCGTCCAATATTTATTACTAATCCATGGACTTCTGCTGGGAGGAACCATGGTTTGCGTAATGAAATATTTGCGAAAATATTTGAATATTTTCAGAAATTCTGCGGATGAATCCAAGAATTTAAGTTTGAGACAGGACTCACTCAAAGGTAGCTCGATGCCGTGCATCAATATTTATTACTAATCCATGGACTTCGCTAGGAAGAACCATGGTTTGCGTAATGAAATATCTGCGAAAATGTTTGAATATTTTCAGCAATTCTGCGGAGGAATCCAAGAATTTAAGTTTAAGACAGGGCTTGCTCAGGCGTAGCTCGATGCCCGTGCGTCAATATTTATTACTAATCCATGGACTTCACTGGGAAGAACCATGGTTTGCGTAATGAAATATCTGCGAAAATATTTGAATATTTTCAAGAATTCACGGATGAATCCAAGAATTTAAGTTTAAGACAGAGCTTGCTCAAAGCGGTAGCTCTCGATGCCGTCGTCCAATATTTATTACTAATCCATGGACTTTTGCTGGGAAGAACCATGGTTTGCGTAATGAAATATCTGTGAAAATATTTGAATATTTTCAGCAATTATGCGGATGAATCCAAGAATTTAAGTTTAAGATAGGGATTTCTCAGGCGGTAGCTCTGATGCCCGTGCGTCCAATATTTATTACTAATCCATGGAATTCTGCTGGGAAGAACCATGGTTTGCGTAATCAAATATCTGCGAAAATATTTGAATATTTTCAGAAATTCTGCGGATGAATCCAAGAATTTAAGTTTAAGACAAGGCTTGCTCAAAGTGTAGCTCGATGCCCGTGCGTCCAATATTTATTACTAATCCATGGACTTCTGTTGGGAAGAACCATGGTTTGCGTAATGAGATATCTGCGAAAATATTTGAATATTTTCAGAAATTCTGCGGATGAATCTAAGAATTTAGGAATAATTAATTTATGAATTTATACTAGCAGAGCAAGTTGTTCGGGAGTTGTTCATCCCGTGATAGAAATAATGACTGAAGTATTCAGTACTCATGAGATATGCCGTTGTCCAGCTGTGAGACTACATATCTATATGCACTCTGAGAGAAAGTATTCTCCGTCAGGGGATTCGATGAGAGACCCGTGTCTCCATATTCACGCATGATTGCTGAGTCAGAGGTTTGTGTAATTATGGGTTTACGATTTTAGCCTTTGTCGAAAATCCACCATCTACATTAAGTCCCCTGCTTAGTGAGGAAAGTTGTGTTCCTCAGTCAGCATTGAATGGTGATTTTCCGGTCATAACAATACAAGTAATTCAACTCAGTCGTAAGTTAAGATGTTACCGGATTTCGATCGTACGAGCATACCATAACTTGAATGAAGATTCCAGCGGCATGCTAGAGCGACATTTGATGAGCATGAATTGGTGTTGAACCGCTAATTTGGACGACGGGTCCTTGGTCGTTTAGGATTCGCGGGATGAGACCTATCCGTAACCTTCACGCCAGCATCAAGAGGAGGAAAAGTTTCCGGACCACCAGCGCCGCCGCCGTCGCCGCCACCGTCCGGCCATTTGCTGGCGGCGCCGACAGGTATGCGTCCGAACTTTTTTTTTTTTTTTTGCTGATGTTTGTTAATGTTCATGAGTTCTATGGGTTGTTCACATATTTTTCATGATAAAATTATATACCCGTGTATATATGAGTGGGTTTCATCGAAAACCCTCGTTTTTGAAAACGTATGTTCGTTTGATCGTTAGTTTTTGAAAACTAGTAATAATCCCTGATTTAGGAGAGGTTTTCCTTCATATGTGAATATGTAGGTTAAATGATGAAACTATGTTGATGAGCTTTCACGTGAGCCAAAGTTTTATCACAAAAGTGAATTTTTCACAAAACCGTAGTAAAATCTTCGTTTAAAAGAATAACGATGATGCGGAGAAGAGAGTTCTCCTCTTCATGTATATATGAACTTGTGTCCAGTGATAAAATTTTGTGTATGAGCTTTCATGTAAAACTTTATCATGTAATGCGTGAGTTCTCACAAAACTGAAATAAACCTTCGTTTCAAATACGTATGACGGCACGAAGGAAAAGAGTTTTCTTGTAAAAACATGGTCGGTTCATGGAAAAGTTCTTTTTTCTTTGAAACCGTGGAGTATCCACGATTTATTTTTATGAGCTTGGCTCACGTTGAAAAATATTAGGAGGAATCAATGAAACAAGAATCAATGAAACGACATCAATTCAAATCCTGGATCTTCGAATTGAGAGAGATATTGAGAGAGATCAAGAATTCTCACTATTTCTTAGATTCATGGACCAAATTCGATTCAGTGGGATCTTTCACTCACATTTTTTTCCACCAAGAACGTTTTATGAAACTCTTTGACCCCCGAATTTGGAGTATCCTCCTTTCACGCGATTCACAGGGTTCAAAAAGCAATCGATATTTTTACGTGAGTAAATAAACGTTCTGTTTATATATATATATATGCAGATATATATTGTTTCTCTAAAATCAAAACTTGAGTTTTGTGTGATGTTGCTTAGAGATAAAATTATTTATGATGAAATAATGTTTTAGTTTATATAATTCTATGGTGAATGTTCACTCAGTAGAAAAGTTGATGATTTTATGAAAAATCTGAGTTCTTGAACGTCTTTTGTAGGTCTTGAAGAAGCAGAAGATTTTGGAGCATTAACTCTAGCATTACTCTCACTACTTTTAGTGGAAGCGTAAAAAGGTAAGAGTTAAGAATTACCATTTTTGTAGATGCTGGTGTGAGCATCCTGATCATTTCTGTTGTGCTTTAATTCCACTGCTTTGATGAAATCTGCATCTACGGATGATATACTGAAGTAGGAATGTTGTATGGACGTCATAACAACTTTGCAAGAATGACCTGTTCTCATGACGATGCTTCCAAAGATAATATTTCCATAGATGATATCTCTACAGATGCAGCTTCAAGAAATGATGCTTCTGGGACCTCTGAGTGATGGTGAGTGATCCTTAATACTGAGTTTTACTTATGCTAATTTCATTAGATTTTCCACAGGATTATCGTATAGTGGAATCCTGGACAGATGTTGACTCCACAGAAATGGAAGAAAGTCTACAAGAGCGGAGAACCCAGAAGTGAGGACTACATGATGCTAGCAAATGACGTGTAGTCCCCAGCCTTTTCTTTGACGAGTTGTTAGCGCTCCTTGTGTCATGACTTTGCCCGTGCAATTAGGATTATGAGACCAAGGTTTGTTACTTCTTCTAGACTTTTTCTCCATCGATTGATGGTCTTCAACTTGTTCCCGGACAAGCAATTCATGAATCCAGCACTGATGAAAAAGTTTATGTAAGTATATTTTCGTGCAGGTAATCTTGGAATCTCCTTGAATGAAGTAATAATAATTGTTGATGATGAATCCATGAAGAAATCATTGTATATTAGCATCATGCTGATGAAGCGTGCTCTTCTTTGGGATATGGGAATATGGAGAATTCCTGAAATCCCGAACCGAATGGAGATAGCGGCTTTGCTAATAGAAATTCCAGTATTTCCGAGCCTTCAAATGATTTAGAGATTCCCCAGTATGTATATCTCCTTTGAATCATTCTAATCCCATGTAATCTTCGCATTAGGTGCCAAACGACGAAGTTGGGAATCATGGATCCAATAATGATGATTTGGGCAATCCAGAAGTCGTTGGTGACAAGACTTTCATAGTTGCACCTCAGGATAATGAAGTGTCGGTCGCTGATGTCGTGGAGGTGGTGGAAACTCCAATTGTGCCTCAGACGGTGGAACCCGAACCCGACATAGCAGAAGATACTTCCCCTGAAGTTGTCTCTATGACACTGCTCCAGTAACTGGGAACCAGATGATAGTGCATGAGTATCCTATTGTAGGGATTTCCTTTATCCTCAATTTAGTGAGTTATATCACCAGCTTGTTGGAGGTTTTAACGTTCCCATCGGATATGTTGCTATATACAAGGAACTATAGGAAATGTATGGATACATTGTTGTTACTCGGGATCCAGGACGTAGTTATTTCTTGACGAAACAAGTAGAGGCCATCTTGCGTGTTATAGATGATATTAGGATTGCAGCCAGAGATGTTGTTTCCCAAGATTTACTCTTTGATTGGGAGTAAAACTTGAAGAATGCTGAAGAACTTGTCTTCAATATGAAGTGGCTCCGTGAAAGACTTGAAGTTATCAAGAAAGCAGAAAAGGGGTGACGCTCCTTTCCCTACTAGTGATGCTGTGTTGAAGAAGATGAAGTAGGCGAGCTAACCAGGAGAGGCTGGAGGTACCTTGATGAAGGACTTAGCGAAAGACCTGGTGGACATCGATCGATCAGAGAGGTTATGAATCCCGTCCATGAATTCTTGCATTTAGTATGTTCTGGGAGCCGTAGGAACCTCACACGGCGTCGGAATTCAATGCTTGACCCCAACTTTTGAGGCTAAGAGACTGATTTATTAAATGATAGAAAAATCACTCAATCTGGAGTTGTAGAAGTCCGCCAACGAAGCGTGCACATTTGTAATTTGTAATCCCGTACAAATTTCTTAGGTTTCGTAGACCTGACGGTAAAGGCCATATCTTTCAGCTTGTATGTCCAATTAATGTGCCCTTTTGGTATGTTGTTGAAGAGACACAGGCGAACATCTTTTGTTGAGGAAGTATTGTCCCATTCCTCACCCATTGGCACGTTTTTGCAAACCCATGACCTGAAGTGTGTTGTACCTCATCTGTAGAGGTGACGAGAACATATTGTAGAAGACTTTGGATAATGCCCACCAGTCCTGCCAGCTTTGGGAAGACTTCATGTGAGCATGTTATCAGGTCTACACATCTTGATATGAATCATTGGTTCTTAGAGAAGTCCGCTTCATGTGTACTACTTCAAAGAATGATTAGTTGATGAAGCTTTGAGGATGTTGCTCCTGAGACCGTTGTTGGTGTTGAGACCATGAATGATCACGCTCCAGAGATATTTGTCAATGTTGAGATCATGGATGGTGTTCCCTTAGAGATTATTGTTGATGCTGATAACACGGTTGAAGTTGCTTCAAAGACCGAAAAGGATAAAACCATGGTTATAGACACAGTAGTTGCTTCTCCATCCAGCGAGCCTTTTGGTAGGTTGAGCATCTCTAATATGAAGGTGTTCTGGGAGTTCAACATGAATTCTCCTGAACAGTATGATTTTACTGTGAACTGGATTCGTCAGTGAGTCAACGATGTTGCGGCGAATTGCATCAGTAGCCTTCATTCTGGGTGTGATCGGTGAAGAGAATAAGTTCCTCAGTCATGCAGGAGCTTCTGATGTAGGGAGATCACGTTGATGAAGTTTCATGGAATCACCTTTGGTTGCAATAACTTGTTATGTGGATAACATTTATTAAAATAAAACCGTTTTCTCCAGTAAGATCAAGTCCCCAGCGTATGTTGAAGGAATTCATGCCTTTCATGGGTGAATGATATTGCATCTGCTTCATAAGTCTTGTCATGGAGATAGTGAAGACTCAGCGATCGTAGTTTAGTTTCACTTCAATTGCGTTGGTGGTGAATCAGTATGTCGTCCTCGATGTATTTATGTTGAAGCTAGAGGCATCATTATCGAAGGTGTACTCTTTGATTGGGAGTACAATTTGAAGACTCCTTAGATGCTCTAGAGTTGAAGTGTCAGATTCAACCACTTGGTAAAATGATAATCCGGTGAAGCTACCATTCATAACATCTTGCGGAGTTTCTAGCAGAATTGAGTCCCCGTGCTAGGATGGCATGTGAGGAAATAAATGACATAGACATGAAGTGAATGAAACTTTCCTGAGTGTGGAACCTCTTGACGAATATCTATGCATCTTTTGCAGGTTTTTGCTTTAACCTCGTTGAAGTTTGAAATTCCTCGAAGTACTCTGATGATGGAATGTCCGTCAAACCTTCTGGACCAGAACTTCCTTCGTTGGAGGAATGTGTAACCAAAGATGCTCCATAAGTATCCATATTTTGAGTGTGGACCTACGCTCGTCTGAAGGATATGTCATATCCTGGATCTTCCTGATTATGCGAAACTTGGTTTCTGTCTAGGTTGGACTTATGTTCACTTTGAGAGTGATATAGCCATGAGTATTTCCGAGCGCTCCTTCGAGGTCTTCTGATTGAGATGGAGAACGAGTACTTTCTTGCCGAGAGATGCATGCGGATCCGATGGTTTTTACTGGAATGTTGTTGATGGTGGTCTCAATATCGATCAACGTTCTTCCAAATTCGTTTCTTCTGAGATTGACTGTGGTAAGCAGTCCCCAGTCTTACATCTCTTGATCTGTGTATGGAGGCTCAAGAAGTATTTTCGGTATGGACTTCTTGACACGATGTGGTTCAGTACTGTGAACATGTTTCTCCTTTGTCCCTTCGACAGATAACGCATGTTCGTCTTGAACTGTTTCTCTGATAGGTTGTCCAAAAAGTGTAAAGGTTCTGACTGGGAGAGGATTCTTGTGTACTCCTTCAGTCCCCAGTTTAAGATATTTCGGATCAACCTTCTCTTTGAAAATGTGTTTCAAAAATGCGCAGTTGCTTTGTGGGATGATTGACGAACCTGTGGAAGCGGCAGTAACGAAGACTTTCCATGCCTTCTTCAGTTGGTTCTTTCCGGACATATAGCAACTTGATTGCACCATCTTGGATCCATACATCTAGGAGTTCGATCACCTCTTCAATGGAAAAGGAAAGTCATGTGCTTTTGATCAACAACTCTTGTGTGTTGGTCATAGGCTTGTGCATCTTGATTATTCTTGCTTTGTTCCTTTGAATGAGCTGAGGTATGCTTGCGCGAAATTTTGGCTTTCCATTTGCTCCCTTCTGCAATAGTGTTTGTGGAAGGCTGGAGGTTGTACTGCTTTTTGATTAGACGCCTACTTCCTAAAGTGTCTCGCGATTCTTCAGTCTTTGTGGATTTTGTTCTTTCCAACGGAGCAGGTGCAGTGGTTGCTGATCTCTTCGCGGCTTCGTGGAGCCCTGAGAAAGTCTGGAACTGATGATTTTCCAGTAAGGCACTGTAAACCGGGAGCATGCCATTGATGCACAAATTTACCAGCTGCTATTCTGTGACATTTGGATCATAACAATCCAGGGCTTGGACTCTGAATCTTTTCACATAATCATCAGGATGTTCGTTGCTCCTTCAAAAAATCCTTTATAGATCAGAGAGAGTGATTTGCTCTTACACAAATAAGTCAATCATCGCTCTCCAATCGGTGATATTTCCCGGTGCGATGTTGTTGTATCAGGTGTATGCTCTGCCTGTCAGATACTTTGAAAATTCCTTCAGACGGACGACATGTTGTGCTCGTGTTCACCCAATAATTCTTTGGAAGAGGAATCCTATGTATGGAAGCAGGATATGAAGGTTAATGAAGATGGGAAGATGATGCCTTGTCTTTTCCTCGATCATCAAATAAGTGCTCCAGGTCTTCACGTGTGATGAAATATGCGGGTTCCATTGCTGGAGAGTCATCTGCAGCTTTGCGGAATTCTTAATCATGTACAACATGGATTGGAGAGATTTCAGGATCAGCAGTTGAAGATGTTTCTTTAGCTTTTCCTTTCTCGTGTTGAGGTTGAGTTCGTTCAGACGCAATCTTGTTTATGAGAGTTTTGAGATGAGCACACAACTATTTCTGTGATGCAGCTACGTCAGTCTGAACCCTCATGGGATCAACTATGGTAGGTTGATTTCCTTTGGTTCTTCAAGAGATCAACCGAAAGGAGGATTGTTGATGGCGCCAGTGCCGTCACTTGCAGTGGTGATCATTAGAGCATCAGTGCTTGGAGGAGTGATGTTAGCGGTAGGATAGAGAGGTTGGTGACGATGGACATGCGGTGTCTTGTCTTACCCATGACTCTCCAGAAGGCGCTCCAAGTCTTCCCAAATGATGAAACTTGATGACTCTTTGCTGATGAATTGCATGTAGCTTTGTTGGTTTCATCGTCGTCCACGGTGTGAATTGGAATTACCTCAGGGTCAGCAACATCTGAGGATTTTTCCTTCTCTTTCCCTTTGTCTGGAGTTTTCTCTGACATCTTGGCGGTAAGAGTCTTCAAGTGATCAAATAGCTTTTGTTGTGACGCGGCCATATTTGTCTGATTTTTTGCAAGAGTTTCTTGCGCTTTGACGAGATCAACCATAGTTGGTGGTGGGTTTCCTCTGACTTCTTCGGGCTATTGTCCGAACAAAGGATGACCTGCTGCGTTGTTGTGAGGAGGAGCGATATCACCACCGTCAGTGTTAGTGGGCCGAAACGGTTTCCGAGATGTCTTCATTGTTGCAAGTACTAGCGATTTTGCGTTAGGGTTTGTGACCGATCCTGACCTTAGACCAACCATCTTGTGATAATGAGAGATTGTAACCGAGAGAATGATCCCCCACTGTGGTCGCCAATCTGTAGATGGGGAAAAACGATCTGCTGGTTTTTGCGGAATTGAGGACGACCGTGCGGAGGAGATTCCTTGAACCGAGCGAAATTTTCAACCTCACACAGATTCACCGCTATGAAGGGGGTGCTTTTTAGTTCGAGAGACCAATCTATAGTACTCCAGCCTAAACCAAGACAATGGCCGTTCCATAGTAAATTCGGTCACAAAAGAGGATGGGTTGGTCTGTAGGAGGGAAGCTGAGAAATGTGTGAGATCAATGGTAATCTGAGATTGTAGGTGTGTTATGATTTCCGTATAATGCTCTGAATGATTGAATATTTCCTGATTGAGAGTAATTTCTGTGAGTTCGTGTAGACGAATGAGCGTCTGTATGAACTTTGTTGAGAAATTGCTCGTTCATACGATTGTTGTTCGAATGTTTGGGAACTCTTCGAATCTTGTCCTTCAATCGGGATTCAGAAACAATATATAATGCCGGAGTTGAAAACACCATGATCCCATGAAGTGTGACAGTTGATGGAGTGAAGGAGTGGAGAGATGGAAATAATGCTCAAAACCAGTTGCGCTCATCGTGCGGAGACTTGGTTGATTTTCCACCCACTACTTTTCTAACTTCCTCAACTGATTGCACGACTTGCTCACATTTTATCGTGTGTTTGAACACACGTGCCGTAGACCGCCAAACCAAAACCCTAGTTGATGTCCCCCCAAGTGACACGATTGATGTCTCGTGGTTAATTAAGTCAGTTGCTGATTTCATGACTTCGTGGGACGATGAGTCCACGTATTTGCTGAGTTAAACATGATTTTGTAAAATGTTATGCAACTCATGAATCGAACGTGTCTGCTGAGACAGTGATAGGATCCTCACGTTGAGGAGAGAAAGTGTTGCTCGATTATTTATTTAATATTGATATTTCCGTTAATTTTAGTAAATATTGCTCACCTGAGCAAGTGTTGCTCGTCTGATGAAATATTTGAGTAAATATTGCTCATCTGAGCAAGTGTTGCTTGTCTGATGAAATATTTGTAGCGTGACCAAAATAAAATATTAATTAAAGCGCTGGTAATTTAACCGAGCATAATTAATAAGAATATTGATCATGAGATCAGTGTGAAATTATTATTGTTTGAATCTGGAATCATGATCCTTGGATTCAGAAACCCTAATTTGATCAATTGATGACCAATTGATGATTTATTTGAAATTAACCATAGAATGAAGGAGAACCGGCTTCATGGGGCCGTGGATCAACCATGAAATTCTCATATGCTCACGTGAGCGAAATCCAAGACCTCCTTGAAGAGTTGGTGAGTTGTTGAAAGAATGATTAAATGCTGGTTTAATCATTTACTGAATTATTGCTGGGTTCAGCATTAGGTGATAGAACCTAATTAATTATTATTAAAACATGAGGAACCGACCAAGGAGTTGTGAAACCAGCCCTGGGTGTTCACGGGATCAAATGACGATCGCTCCGTCGAATTCCGAAATTGTTTGGAGAGTTTTTGGACCTAATACGTGCAATTGTGCAAATTAGGTCAGATTGTGAGAAACACGTGGGATTGGCTCATTGCGAGCCACAAAGCAAACCTTGGTCAGTAAAGGTAACATGCTTTCGTCGTTGAGACGTCCGTGTCTCAGTTCTGAGAATTTTGATATTTTCTGGTGCTCGTTTGAGCGACCATTTGCGAAAATATGACAAAATTTAGGTTTTCTGATAAAACCGTCAAAACTTCATCGGATGAAGGAAAATAATGAAAAGTGAAGGAATTATGAAGAGGTGAGGGACCGACCAAGGGGTCATGAAACCGGCCCTGGGTGGTTACGGGATCAAATGTTGATCGTTCGAGCACTCCCAGATTGGTTGAAACCCTAATCAGCGTCCTTTGGTAGAATCATCATAGATTTTTCATACGAACTCGGATTTTGCTGGTCCGCCCCTCCATTACGTACGGAAAAGAATTTCCTATCTCCCAACGTGTGAGTATTTAGGTTTTAAGATCTTTCGGGAGGTTAAAACATCCAGAGAGTAAAACTCAGGAAAAATCAAAGGGGCCGGTCCCATAACATTTTTCCTAATATGATGAAACGAAGGAGTTTTGTTGAAATAAATGAGTTTCCCTGAGACGAAGGAAACATCAAAAATCATAAATAATAAAATAAGGGACGTGTGAGCGTGTGGGACCGGCTTAGAGCATGACTGGCCGACCAAGGCCCGGTCCTGTGCGTTTTCCCTATTTTATGCATTATTTCATGATTTGAAGGAATTTTCATAATTTGAAGGAAATATCATGAAATCAGGGAATTTTCATGGGATTATGAAAACATGAAAAATATGCTAATAAAAGAGTGGGACGTGTGAGCCATCTAGGGTTTGGCTGACCGACCATGACTCGTGCACTCGGGTTTCCTAAGTTTTATTATTTTTCATGGGACGAAGGAAAAATCATGAGATTAAGGAGTTTTCATGAAATTAGGGCAATTAATAAAATAATGAGGAAATATGAGGTGTGGGGCCGGCTGGGACCAGGCATGGCGGTTGGCCAATGGTCACGCCCCCTCATGCTCTCCTTGATTTTATATTATTTCCTCCGCGCGGAGGAAGCACCATGAAGTTGAGGAGTTTCCTCAAAACAAAAGGATATTTGTTCAAGCGAAAGGTTTTTTCATGAACTCAGAAAAAACAACAAAATATGATAAAAATATGAGACTGGTGTGGGATTGACCATGGCACGGTCGGCCGATCAGTGGGTCCATGCTCCCAGCGCCTTGGTCAATTTTTATTTATTTGTTATTCTTCGTCCTATTTTGCATAGGTTCAACGTTTCGTCGTATTTTGAAATACTTGCTCGTGCGGTGGTTTTTAATGTATCATTATTGAATACAATTGCACCATCTGAGATAGAGGTTGCTCAGGCAGTATCCCTGATGCCCATGCGTCCAATATTTATTACTAATCCATGGACTTCTGCTGGGAGGAACCATGGTTTGCGTAATGAAATATTTGCGAAAATATTTGAATATTTTCAGAAATTCTGCGGATGAATCCAAGAATTTAAGTTTGAGACAGGGGCTCGCTCAGGCGGTAGCTCTGATGCCCGTGCGTCCAATATTTATTACTAATCCATGGACTTATGCTGGGAAGAACCATGGTTTGCGTAATGAAATATCTGCGAAAATGTTTGAATATTTTCAGCAATTCTGCGGATGAATCCAAGAATTTAAGTTTAAGACAGGGCTTGCTCAGCAAGTGAGCTCTCGATGCCCGTGCGTCCAATATTTATTACTAATCCATGGACTTCTGCTGGGAATAACCATGGTTTGCGTAATGAAATATCTGCGAAAATATTTGAATATTTTCAGCAATTCTGCGGATGAATCCAAGAATTTAAGTTTAAGACAGGGCTTGCTCAGGCGGTAGCTCTGATGACCGTGCGTCCAATATTTATTACTAATCCATGGACTTCTGCTGGGAAGAACCATGGTTTGCGTAATGAAATATCTGTGAAAATATTTGAATATTTTCAGCAATTCTGCGGATGAATCCAAGAATTTAAGTTTAAGACAGGGCTTGCTCAGGCGGTAGCTCTGATGCCCGTGCATCCAATATTTATTACTAATCCATGGAATTATGTTGGGAAGAACCATGGTTTGCGTAATCAAATATCTGCGAAAATATTTGAATATTTTCAGAAATTCAGCGGATGAATCCAAGAATTTAAGTTTAAGACAAGGCTTGCTCAGGCGGTAGCTCTGATGCCCGTGCGTCCAATATTTATTACTAATCCGTGGACTTCTGTTGGGAAGAACCATGGTTTGCGTAATGAGATATCTGCGAAAATATTTGAATATTTTCATAAATTCTGCGGATGAATCTAAGAATTTAGGAATGATTAATTTATGACTTTATACTAGCAGAGCAAGTTGTTCGGGAGTTGTTCATCCCGTGATAGAAATAATGACTGAAGTATTCAGTACTCATGAGATATGCCGTTGTCCAGCTGTGAGACTACATATCTATATGCACTCTGAGAGAAAGTATTCTCCGTCAGAGGATTCGATGAGAGACCCGTGTCTCCATATTCACGCATGATTGCTGAGTCAGAGGTTCGTGTAATTATGGGTTTACGATTTTAGCCTTTGTCGAAAATTCACCATCTACAGATATGTAACAAATATTAAAGCAAAAGAATATGCAAAAATTAACGTTTAGAACATATCATTCACCTGTGACGGAACCTCACAATCTTCTTGTGATGGAACATCGAAAAAATCTTGTGATGGAACATTAAAACGTCTTGCGATGAAACCTCCAAAGTATCCAATGAACTTTTTGGTGGGATATTTTCTTGATGCTTAGCTGCAACTTCACCTTCATCGTTCAGTTCACTGGGTTCTTGCTGCTTAGATGCAACTTCACCTGCATCATTCAGTTCACCGAGTTCTTGGTGATCAGTTGTATCTTTTGGAATTTCTACAGGTTGCAAATCTCTTCCAAATAAGTTTTGAAATTTTTCACGTATGTCAATACCAAAAATGCCACGGTTTTGAACAACATCACTATCTGGAACGAGGTTTGCATACTCGCCGACATAAATTCCAATGCCTGAGGTTTCCATGTCTAAATAATCTCTAATAGAGAGCAGTTCGATGTGCTCCAAACTAGACATCTCACCAAACAAAGGTACATCCATGAGAAAAAAAATCTCCCTCCGCTGATGCAACATCATACTCTTCAGATTTCTGAGACATAACTTCAACTTTATCCTTTGTTTGTTATAGACTAGTATGCAACTCCTTCACTGCTACCTGCTTAACTTCAAGTGGATTAGTCTGCAAATAAAGCAATTGAAACTGTCAACATAAATCTACTTACATATGTATAGCAATATATAATAGTATATATTGATATGCAATGGTAGATACCACTACCACAATGTAAGTATCTACCACTACATATTGATTTGTAACAATACATATCAATATGTAACGGTAGATACCACTACCACAATGTAAGTATCTACCACTACATATTGATATGCAACAGTACATATTTGATATGTAATGGTAGATATTGATATGTAACAGTACATATTGCTATGTAACAATACATGGGAATATGTAACAGTACAACAAACATAAAAAGTGAACATTAAAGCAAAAGAATACAATCAGTACTTACTGATTTACCATCTTCACGGGGGTCGAGGGGGAAGCGCCACTACATATTGATTTGTAACAGTACATATCAATATGTAATGGTAGATACCACTACCACAATGTAAGTATCTACCACTACATATTGATATGCAACAGTACATATTTGATATGTAATGGTAGATATTGATATGTAACAGTACATGTTGCTATGTAACGGTACATGGCAATATGTAACAGTAAAACAAACATAAAAAGTGAACATTAATGCAAAATAATACAATTAGTACTTACTGATTTACCATCTTCACGGGGGTCGAGGGGGAAGCGCCCCCTTGTATCAACAACACAAAATCACTAATTAAGTTAGACTACACAAAAATAAACACTTAGGCTGGAAACTACTTACTGGTGTATTGTCTCTGCTATTTTTCTCTTCTATCGCTTTGACTTTTTTCTCCAAATAAGATTTAACCCATCTTCTAACCTCAGAATGCTGAAATTCAACATCATGGAACTTCAATACTACAGGTGTTGTTGACAATTCAACTTCAGAGGTTGCATTAATATTTGCTTGTTCTTTCGGTGTTGACAAAACAGCTTCATAGGCGGCATTACCAAATTCTTTTGTAGAAACTTGCACTTCGACGTCAACTGTTGTGTCCACATCCAAATCTACATTGGGGTTGCTTTGAGTAGGTGTACATCCAAAGCTAACATAATCTTCTGGGCTGCCTTCTCTCTGCAAAGGGAAAGCTTTCGAGTAAATTTCTTCCATCATCAGCACAAGCTTTGAAGCGTCAACCGTTGTGTCCCCTTGCTGCATTGTCTTCACTTCAGTCCATTTGGCAGATATTGTACTCCTCTATTCATCGTATCTTGTCTTCCAATCGTCTCCCCCCAATACTGAGTCATCCTTTCCCTTCTCTTCTTCCATTGGACTTGCATTTTCTTCTTCTTTTTATTCTTCCGATTCAAAATTGGCATCTTCTTCCTCTTCAGAATTGGAATCTTCTTCCTCTTGCGAATCACTATTTTCTTCCTCTTTAATCCTTCGTGAGATACGATTAAGAATTTGTCTTTCTTCGTGTGTGATTTCATCTTTGAAATCAACAGAGAACTGGTGCAAATCAAAGATGTAAGAAGAAAATACATATTATATATCCTAATAGATACATACTGGCACAACATATTGATATGTATTCAATGCAAATTAGTACATACTGGCAAAAATAACTACATACTGACACTACATATTAATATGTATTCAATGCAAATTAGTACATACTGGCAAAAATAACTACATGTAATAATCAATATGTATTTATTTATTTATTTTGTCAACAAAATATGTATTGCAAAGTTTACCTCATACTCGGAAAGATAAATATCCTTTAGGAACTCAGTGCATATCTTTGTATGATTCCATTTAGACACTCTTGGCACATACAATACCTAAGGGTCTGTCACTACAGGCTCGGGCTGCACCAAATGGGTATGCTCCGCAAACCATGGCTGCAAGTAATGATATGCACTGTTAGATATTCACTATCAAAATGTAGAAAATCATGAAAGACGAAAGAGTTTAAAAGAAGATAAAATATTACCTGCAAATAAACATCACAACCATTAGTGCTCTCTACGTTATGCACGTGTTCATTCAGCTCTCGCTCTAAATCAGCATGAATTAGATCAGGCCAAGAAATATTCTTGGTCTTCTCAAGATCAAGAACGAAACCTATATATTTTCAGTCAAGGCGTTTGCATCCTTTGTTGTTAAAAATAATGAAGTGAACATAAATAGGCAGATAAGCCTAACAAGATCTTCGGCATCTTCCTCTTCTTGCTCAGATTCTTCAGAAGCTTCATCTGGTTGATCACCCTCGCCTTCCTTGGCATTTTCATCTTTATCAGACTTCTTTCTTAGATTGATTGGTGTTTTTGTTAGTATCTTCAAGATTGCCTTCACAATCATTGGCCTAGTCACTTTTTCACTAGGTTTTAGATCAGATGGAAATACCCTTTTGAAGAAGTCAGTTTCATGCCAACCCTTATTTTTGTTGAGTATTGTAAGCCTATAATCATGATATTCCCTACCTGCAATTCTTGACATCCGATAAACTAGCGACATCTCTTCTGGTGTGGATACCAGCTCATGTGGTGAGCCGTGCCTCACAAATCAAAATGTGAGCTTGTTTGGATCTTCACCGCTCACGTAACAGTATATCATTTTGGTGAGTGCCTCTTCAATCTTCAACCAATGTTGTAAATCAAAACTTGTGTGCCAGAACATTAGGAAAGGGTTACCATATGATGCTTCAGATATCAGGCACAGGTGCAACCTACTCAACTTAAGTTTTTGAACCTTCTTAATAGTGTTCACAAGCCCCCACAAGCCCCTGAAACTGGCTCGGTATAAACTTCTTGGTTTTGCATCTCCTTTCTTACGCTTACTACCACCTACACCATATAAAATAATCTAAAACCATTACACAACATATCAAAGATACCATATCAATATGTAGTTAATGTATCTACCATGTATATGATACAACTACATGCTGATATGGTACATATCAGATACCACTACATACTGGTATTCATCACTACATACTGATAATTATAATAAATACATACTTGTATTGATAACTACATATCAGATACCACTACATACTGGTATTGCTGATACCACTACATACTACATATCAGATACCACTACATACTGGTATTGGTGACAGAAAAGGTGACAGATCTCTACTGGTACAACTACATCATTAGTGTAGTGATATATGATCTTACATGTCAGTATCTACCACCAGTAGTGTCGTATTACATACTGATATTAAATTTAAGTATTATTAACAGTATATATCAATATGTAGTGGTAGATACCACTACAAGAATATAAGTATCTACGTCTACATATTGATATGTAATAGTAGATACCACTCTATATCAAAACACTACATACCTTCTTTCAGGGGGTACATTTTCTCCCCTTCTTTTTGCTTTCCCCTTTGCTTTTGTGGAAGGAGTAGCAGCTCTCTAGATAAGTGCTTTGTTCCCCTTTTCTTGCGGTGAAGGAGTAGAATCCTTTGTCGCCTTTTTTCCTTTTGCTTTAGTAGTTGCCGCTACTGCTTTTCTTTTTCTTTTTTCTTTAGGAGTAGCTGCTGCTGTTTTCTTTTGGTTTTTCCTGTTGTAAACCAAAAACAACATCAAACAAATATCCCCACATGTTGTATTGTCCAACAATATCAAAATATAAAAGGTTTTTATATCATTTTTTCCACATGCGAATCTACCAACACTACATACTGGTATTTTTAACCTAACAACACTACATACTGGTATTTTTAACCTAACAACACTACATATTTTGACACTGCATACTGGTATTGTTAATCTACCAACACTACATATTGGTATTATAGCAGACGTATCAAAAAAATATAACCCAAAAGTAACACTACAGACTGGTATGTATTCAACATTTTTTTTTTTTGGTAAGTCTTAGTTTATTAGAACCAAAAAAACGTAATTACAAGAATTACAAAATGGGAGGCTCGAGGCCTCCCCACCCCCATAAACCAAAGGGGCACACTAGAAAACACACAAAACACAAGAAGCTTATAAAAAGCTTTCTAACACAAAAAGGAACAAAAGAGTACAACAAAAAACTAATATCGTTTTCGACCAACTCTAAAATTCCTCTTCTTAATGCTCGCAATTGTTTTTGCCAAATCAAACTCCTGAACTTGGAGGTTGTAATCATCATCAAAATATTCTTCATATTCATCTTCATATTCATCGTCTTCTTCCTCTGAAGCATAATTACCACCCGGTATTAGCATGATAGGAGATTGGGGTTTTTTATTTACCATGAACTCCTTTTTTTCCTTGTAGTATTCTTTTCTAAATTCTGGATTTCTAATAAAATTAGTCCGCACCTGATCATTTTCAATATTGCTCGCCTCGTCTAGTTCCTCACTGGACAAAATATTCCTCATATCAAAAACAACATCATCCAACCTCTCCCTTTTCTTTTTTAATTCTTCTATTCTCTCTAGGAAAGCTTTCATTTTATCTGTTTCAACATGTGCATCCGGTTTATCATCAGAAATTGCACCCCATTCTTTTGAATTCTTAACTTCTGCTGCCATATTAGCTGCCAGCAGCTCTGCATCTGTTTCAAAATGAGCATCCAATAAAGCATTTTCACTTTCCAATATTCCCTCTTTTAAAAAATCTTTGTCTCCACGCCCCAATTCAGTGTTTAGAGAATCAAACGAATTCTTACAAATTAATTCAGATGGACCCTCCACAAAAGGAGTTAAAGTAAAAGGCTTGCCCTTTACATGCTTCCACTCATTGGAATTAGCCACCCCCACATCACCCTTCTTTGTATTAGTTTTTTGAACATTGGATTCTTCAAAATTCTGTTGAGTTTGAGAAAAAATAGTAGTTTGCTTACCTTTCTCATATACTTTATCAATCCTTTCACTTGACTTTGAAGTCTTCGAAGTACCAGCTTGTTCTGAATTCTTTCTACCTTTTTGTTCATTCTCTGTAGCACCCTTTCGAACAGCAATGGCCTCTTTTTCAGCAATAGCGTTTTTACACCTAATAAGCTTCATCTGAGCATCACGAAACTCAGTTGAATATTTTTCAAGCTCCAATTCCAACTTTTTAGCATCACCAATAGCAGATTGATGTTGCCCATCAGATGTACCAACTTCCGTAGGAGTATTACTCTTCGCATCCTCATCATCTTTTCCCTGATTTGCATTGCCGGTATCACCATCAGCACCTTTGGGATGCCACTTATGAACATTCTTCACTAAATTTTTCTTGTTCTTCTTTCTACAATCGGTATCAACATGACCAACAATTTTGCAATAAGAACAAAACTTGGGTATTTTTTGTAGCTCTACAAACTGATCAAAACTTCTACCCCCCACTGTTACCTGAATTGAATCTGGAATTTTTTTTTCAAAATCAATATTAACCAAAACAGCTGCATAACACCCATACTCATGATTCAATGTCTTCTTATCTACCATAACTGGATTGCCAAGAGTTTTTCCAAGAGATAACAGAACTTTTTCCGTCCATAGCTCTACATACAAAGCAGGAAAATTGACCCAAACAGAAGCATGAGAAGAACTCTCTTTATCCGGATCAAACCATGGAAACCAATCCTGAAGATGTAACTCTTGTTGATTGACTTTCCAAGTTTTCTCACGGACTTTTAGCTTGTTCTCTTCAGATGAAAACTTGATAATAAAAAAGCCCTTATTCATAGGGGTGAATTTTACCATCGCTGGATCAAAACCCCATTGATTTTCTAGGGATCTTGTAACATCATTAAACTTTGCAACCCTAAAATCCAATCTTCCAATAAGACTGAAATTCCAGGCCGCACACCCCTCTTGAAAAAAATCTAAAGGAAGTTCCACAGAGGGTTTATCATCGTTGAAACTAGGATTTGGAAGACTGCCAATATCTATTATAGTATGATTCAGATTTTGTTTACCTTTAACCATGTCTGCAAATGATGTATTAGACGAAACCGGCTGTTGTTGTTCTCCCATTGTAGATCATCCAAAAATGAACAAACAATAGAGAAAACGCTGGTAAATGAAAAACCCCAAAAGACGATGAGATTCAGAAGAACAAAGAAGAAGAAAAAACGCAATGAATTTTTTCAAATCGCTCAAAAAAACCCAACAAATTTAGGAGAGAGAATTTACTGTAGCACCTCAGATCTATTTGATAATCGAATTTCCTGCCATTGAAGTTGAAGAATCGTAAGATTGAATCATCAAAAACCAATCGAAATTGATTTAGATAATCAAAAAACATGAACAAAAACGAATCTAGGCGTTCTTGTATGTATTCAACAAATTTGCACATGCAGAGTTATTTACAGGTATAACTAAAAATGGAACATATTAGTATGTACTTGAATTTTTACCTTTTTCCAAGATTACTTCGGCTGCTTGTGGAGGAGTACCGTCGTTTTTGTAGGATCCAAATCTCGCAACAACAACACTCCTGCGAAAATTTCTACCACACATGGCAAATGTCGCAAATTAATTACAGAAGTGACGTAATAGACAACGACAGCATAAAACACGAGAAAGATGTGAAAATTTTGTGGTTGTTATAGAGAAAGCTCACGAGAATGTAGCGGGATCTCAAGAGAATGTAGCAAGAGAGAGAGCCTGCGAAATTATGGAGAGAGATAGCGAGAATATAGTAAGGGATCCTAAAATTGTGGGAATATGAGTTGTATATGAGTTGTCATCCACTATGTAAACACATATATAAAGAGAAGAGTATGAGAGAGAAAGGGGGACACAATTTTGTAAGTGGTAGAGATATTTTTCAGTGAGAGATTTTTAGAGAGAGAATGTATTTTATTTGTCATCTTCTTCTCCAAAAACTAGATTTAGAACTCTACCCATTAATGGAGATTATCAATATAAATCAAATGTAAATTAAAACAATCATAGTGAAGAATCATGGATGTACATAAAATTGATCGAACCATGTAAAAACCTTTGTTTCCATTTATAATTTTAGCACCCTTATTACCATTTTTTATATTTAGATCTAGAAATTGTTATCAAGATATGATAAGGGGTGTGTTGTGGGATTTCCTGCAACTACATCTTGGCGCTAGAAACACTACCTGCTTGTTGGATTGAAGAAAATCCAAAGAAATTAGCAATTGTTGATGATGAATTCAATTGGATCTATGAGATATAAGGGAAAATATGGAAGTTTTGGGCGAGAACCTCACATTCTACACTAACAAACGACGTCTGCATTTCAGGGGCGTGATGAGAAAAAAACGACGTAGAACATCCAACAAAATTTAAGAGAAATGTATACATAGAAAGAGAAGCAGAAATGTTGGGAAGCAGGAGCAGATTCGGAGAAATTTTTATAGGAATGAAATGAAATGAGTATTCGTCAATGATACATCGTCAAAAGGACAAATCTCTAACCTGTTGTTCTATTTTATGTTCAGATCTAGAGCGAAGCACAACAAGAATCCATTCTCGGTAAAACCAGAAGTTCCAATAGAAATTGCTATCAGCGAAGAACAAGACACACACACAAATTGTTGGCAGGTCAGTTCGCATGAGTCCTAGGGGAGAAATATTAGCAAAGAAAATGAAGAAAACATTTAACTAAAGGATCATACGAAAACAAAAGGGACATATTCAAGAGAAAGTGCTGCGAGATTTTACCTGCGAGATTCAAAAATATCACTTCGTTTACCTATTCAGTACAGCTACCAATTCAGCGAATTATAGTCATCAATGAACAACCAATATACAACGAAGATGTAAACTCAACTATGAGCACCAATTAGTTGATAAGCAACATATCCAAACGGGAAGTCCATCTCAGTCAAGGAGGAGAAAAAAATTGATTCGGTAAACGAAGAAAATTTTTTTTTTAACTAATTGAATAAAGGGAGGAGGAAAAGATGACAGCGAAGTTAGCTACTGTGAACATGAAATTTTATGGAGTCTGTAAACTTCAAGAGCGAAAGTAGAAGTCAAGAGGGAGATACAGATATATACAAAGCTACATCAGCAATTAGTTATGAAAACCGATTCAAGCAAAGATAAAGAAAAACAAAGACGCATGAGAAGTAAGGGCAGATCAATAAGTCATATTGTTCCTGCGAAAAAATTATGCAACTGCGAAGAAGTAATAAGCTGGGATGAGTCACCAACTCACTAAGAAGAAAAGTGAATATGCGAAGAAAACAGGATTGGGAACATTTTTGGCTAGCTTGGAGTGATCAGTCACAGGCGAAATAATGCAATATATTGACCATCAATACAAACGAAGAAGAAAGACAAAGTAATTCCATTTCGTCAATTATATATCAGTAATAATACAGAAGTTTGTTATGTTAACAAATAAAGCAACTTATGCGAAGTACCTGATGGAAGAAACTACAGAAGTTAGATTAATATAACTCAACTCAGTTCGTGCCAATACCAATTCGAATCAACCAATACCTGCAAAATTAATAATTCATGCGAAGCCATTAGTTCCCGCGAAGAGAAGAAGAACATTCAAGCACCAATCACAGTTTGCGGGGACGAAGAAATATCAAAAGGGTTCCAAAGGAACTAAATCAGATGACAATGAATCCTTTTTCTAATTCTCTGAATTACTTTTAAAACGTTTATTTCTGCGAAGAGGAGAACTTGGCAAAGAAAACAACAACTCCAGTGATAAAATTTTGCAGCATATGCGAAAATAAAGCTATTATCTGCGAAGACAACCTCCATTCGTGAAGTGTGAACATTTCATCGTCAAGCAGAAGATGAAGCTCACCATCAGCTCAGCCGTTAGTTTGCAACAATTAAGTTTAAGGAAATTAGCTCACTTCAAGTAAATACCAATTCCTGCGGAGGAGGACCCCCGTCATTTTGGGACAATCTGCTGCTATGGTTACTATAAGATTATCATAGGAGAAGAATAAGAACCTACTGCTACTAAGAAGATAAAGAACATAAAGTAAGAAGATATGAAAGCTATTAAGCAAGGGAAGAACACACAGAACTATTACATCATTAATTATCTAAACTGCATGCAAGAAAATAAAAAGGATCTGATGATTACTATGGCGAATACAAATTTCGCAAGGAAAATAGAAGGGGAAGATGAGAAAACACTCAGCTAGGTAATGAATGTATGGCAGGAACAATAAAGTCCATCAAACAAAATTTGCAAAAGAAAGTACGAAGAGAAATTTTATGCAAATAGCGATAAAAAAATGATAAGATATGCGAATTAAACCGCACCAGCAACTCTTGTTTGCGAAGTGACCGCAGCAAGTAAAGAACCCTCAACTGAAATGCGAAGAACCCTTTTCCATAAGATCCAATGGCGATAAATTCGCGGAAGATAAACGAACTGAAAGGCAAAGAACTGAATATCCCTTGGCAAAGAAAAGAACGACCGATAATGGTAATGCATGAGTTGTCAATGGTGGAGAAGGAAGAAAATTTGCTGCTTCGTCAGTTCATTTATCTCGTAGTAGTTATACACTTTGGAATATGATCGCAATAGTTCATACCGCAAACAACACATTAAAATGGAATTTCCTTAACTCTCTCATATCTTAAATTATAATAGTTAGAATTGAATTCTGATTTTCTCATGTGCAACAATGCACTAACTTTTACGATTAATTGTTTACTTGCGTCATGAACCACAGGTACCTAAATGATATTGGAATGACAAATTTGAAGTGCTGGCGAAGCAGATTTTAAAGAAGAGAACAAGTACTTCGTCCAGAGGCATTCAACTATAGCAAAGCAAAACAAAGACCAAGCCAACCTTTTTATTCAATAAATTTGTTGATAAAAAATCTCAAAAGAATGAAAGAAAGATTATGGGATGTATTGTTATGAATTTTTCTTTACAAATTATGTCTTCGCAAACTCTCTTCGCAGACATTTCGACTTCGTATTTTTTCTTCTTCGCAAATATTTTTCTTCACAGAAGGAATAAAGCTCCCCTGCGAATGTATAGGCTAGGAAGTAAGTGTATGGAAGAAAGAATGTGGTTAACAGCCACAACAATTCCATCAACTAAAGGAAAGAAGTAGCATGATAACTATCCAACAGAAACACATCATAGATGAAGGGAGATAACACACATGAACTAAGGAACAAGTGGAGATTAAATCTCATCAAACCAACGCAAATAAAGGACAATATAAATGACTCAGGATGTATCACAGTTGGTCACAGGTGAAGAGTACAACATTGAGTTCACGGATGTTTGTTTCCTTCACAAAGATATTTACTTCTTCCAAACTACCAGCATGAAGAAGAAATCAGTAGCAGGCAATCCCAGTTTTCCCAAGCCTATTAAAGTTCACCCAACAATAAACAAAATATCAAGGCTTAAGTTTGCACATAAGTTGTACAGTTGCGAATTTCTAGTACAATTAGTTGGTCAGAGGCATGAATTTGGTATTTCATTACTTCACAAGATCTTTGATTATTTCGCAAAGAAAAGAGTTAATGATTATTTCGCGCAGATATCTCGCAAAGAAATGACAGAAATGAAAGAATAAAGAAACGCGAAAATTTCGCAGAGACATTAGAATGGGACGAACCTTTATGGCGTACACCCTAGTTCGCGAATAAAATTTCGCAAGAGGCAAATGTAAGACCTAAAGTGCGTCATATAAGGGGTATCTCTTTGCATGGCTCAAGGATAAGGTTATACCGCTGCTGGAACCTGAGTCATGTAGATTTGGGGTCAATGAAAGCCCATCCAGGAGAGGTACCTTGGATTTCCAACTATATATATATATTAACAGTTGTACGACTGAGGGTCTCTCCTAAGGAGTGCAAAGTATGACCAAGGCACTGAGGTACACGGTTGAGCCAATAGTGCCCGGGATGGATAAACCTACCCTAGCCATTCTTGGCAAGTCTTGGCTATGATGCACTCGGCCCGAAGAAAACCCCACTTAGGGTGCAGTCTCGTAACTATAAGCCATATAGGAAAAAAGGATAAGAGGTTACGAAAACAACTGGTTGTTGGTAAAACCGGATGGGGGGAGCTAGTCTTGTATCGCCGATGTACGCCTCCTTGAAGGGGTAACCAGAGGGAAGATAAGGGCGGAACCCTCCATTAGGGAGATGATAAGTGTCTTAAGACGCAAATGTCATGAGGCTTTATATTCGCAAAAATATTTAGGCTTCTCATATTTGTGCAACATTTATACAGAGACAAAAAGCCATGAGAAAAAGATAAGATGAGATCAATGGGTTTTTACATGGAAGTGTAAAGACGTCCTGCGATTTCATCGCAAGACGGCAATGTCATGGGGCTTTGTTCTCGCAAGAAAACTTAGGCCTGTCATATTGTCACAACAAATTGACAAAATGAGGATAAGGAAAGATCAATGGGTATTTACATGCGAATGTAAGGACGTCCTGTGATTTTGTCGCAAAAACAAAAATTAGCAAAATAGGACCTTTAACTAGGAAGGCAAAATAAGACCAACAGAATAATTGCAAACATTAACTATTTCCGTGAAATGCAGGTAAATTTTGTTCATTGCGAGAAAGATAATGAGAGGCAAGATAAAATATTCAGAATCTCTCAAGAGTACAATTCAAAATCTCTCAGGAATACTATTCAGTAATATTCATAAATTCGCAGATTATTCAGAATTTCGCAGGGTTATTCATAAATTAGTAGATTATTCATAATTTCGCAGGGTTATTCATAAATTCACAGATTATTCATAATTTCGCAGGGTTATTCATAATTTCGCAGATTATTCAAAATTTCGCAGAATGTGTAAGAATTTCGCAGAATGTGGTTATTTAGCTCATTTATTTCGCAAAATTTGAAGCAACTTGAAGAGATTATAATATCACAAGAAAACAGAACATCAGACAAAGGAAAGAAAAGAATAAAGAAACAATTCGCTCATTCAACATTTTCTCAAGGATTCTACCTTCATAGATAAAGAACAGAGGCAACTATGGATTACCAAGAAAACATTTTATGTTCTTTATCTTCTCGGAAAGAATCATTTCCAAAATGGACAAGAATTCTCCCCAAAAATGAAGTAATAATTTCGCATGAATAGAGGCAATACTTATGACTTTCATTCAAGGACGGATACTTCTTATATTTTGAGGATTGAGTACTTCTTATATTTCTTCAAGGATACTTCATACTTCGCATACTTTAAGAGTTGATACTTCTTATTTACTTCGCAAAGATCCGGAACTTCAAAAAAGAATAGAGGCAAGTACGTACTTTTCAAGTCCAATATTCTTTCGCACGTTCTTTCATAAATAAAGATTAAAGACTACTACAACAACAGATTTTTTCTTAAAGATCGCTCTTCAAGCAATATTCAAGAAAAAATAGGCAAGATGTAGGATCCGAATCTCGCAGCAACAACGCTCTTGCGAAAATTTCTACCACACATGGAAAATGTCGCAAATTAATTACAGAAGTGACGTAATAGACAACGACAGCATAAAACACGAGAAAGATGTGAAAATTTTGTGGTTTTTATAGAGAAATCTCGCGAGAATGTAGCAGGAGCTCGAGAAAATATAGCGGGAGCTCAAGAGAATGTAGCAAGAAACAGAGAGAGAGCCTGCGAAATTATGGAGAGATCTAGCAAGAATTTAGTAAGGGATCCTAAAATAGGGGGAATATGAGTTATATATGAGTTGTCATCCACTATGTAAACACATATATAAAGAGAAGAGTAGGAGAGACAAAGGGGGACACAATTTTGTAAGTGGTAGAGATATTTTTCAGAGAGAGAGATTTTTAGAGAGAGAATGTATTTTATTTGTCATCTTCTTCTCCAAAAACTAGATCTAGAACTCTACCCATTAATGGAGATTATCAATATAAATCAAATGTAAATTAAAACAATCATAGTGAAGAATCATGGATGTAGATCAAATTGATCGAACCATGTAAAAACCTTTGTGTCCATTTATAATTTTAGCACCTTTATTACCATTTTTATATTTAGATCTAGAAATTGTTATCAAGATATGATAAGGGGTGTGTTGTGGGATTTCCTGCAATTACATTTAGCTTCCGATTTTGTTGATGGAGGAGTGACACATTCAGAAGATTTTGACATGCTTCTTGTTCTTGGTGAATTTGCAGCGGTTTTTTCTTTGATTTTTTGTTGTTGGTGAATCAACGACAGTTTTCTTTCTTGTTTTTTCCGGTGAAGGAGATACTTCTGTAATTACCTCTCTAATTGCTCGTTTAATTTCTCTTGTGGTAACCATTTTTTTTCTGATTGAAAATTTCTGAAACAGATTAGGGTTTTTCTAGGTTAACGCTGAAGAAGATTAGGGTACTGTTGATCGAGATTAGGGTACTTTTGATCGAGAAGAATGAATGAATAATTATGGTACTGTTGAATCAAGAAGAATGAATGAAGGATTAGGGAACTGTTGATCGAGAAGAATGAACAAAGTAGTTGCAGAGAAGAATGAAGAAGGAATATGTGGGGGAGACACTTTAGGCGTGACTGATGAGGGTAGCCTAGTAACTTTACATATGTTTAAACCTTTTTGGACTATAGGATAAATGTTTAATCCCGCTGGACTAGCCAGTTTACCTGGGTCGGGTTTTCTGGACTAAACAAGAAATTTCTCAATGGCTTTTAATTAGGACTATTCCCTTCTTAATGAATAGTATACGTATATTGCCCTCTCTTTGACAACTTGTGCATATGTTGTCACATCTTCTGATACAGTTTTTCTTCACTGAAACCACCTCATCATCTCAACAATCTCTTCACATTCCTATGTCAAATTTTTATGTATGTGTTGACAAGGGTTTGACTATATCTGATTTAATACAAATTCCTAATTACTCTCAGTGGAAGTAATAATGTATCTATAATACAAAACAGGATAGTTTTTTTAGCCTTGGACGGACGGATAACATTTTGAGAGACAAACATGTGATTTGACCACTCCAGTCTCATCCTAGCAAAACACATCTAGCGGCTGTGGTGTTTGTAACCCCCTTCTATCCCTCTTAATTACTTTATCTTTAATTAGACGTTGCAACCATTAAATGGTAGCATTACCAAAAAAAGAAGAAGAAAAAAAACGGAAAATATACATGCTACAATAACTTTCAATTTTCTTCAGAAAAAAAAAATTGTTCCAATCTGCAAAACAAAAATAATGTATTCTTTTTAAAAAATAGTAGGAATAACTTTTATTCTACTCATAAAAAATTCAAAAATACAAAGCATAATTTTCATAAGTGGAGTGCAATACCTTGGGAGTTGCAATATGTAAAACCTTAATCTACCTGAAAACATGCCTTAATCAACCTGCAAAACACAAATAAAATGAGAGTTGCCATATGTAAAACCCAAAGAACAAAGAACTTTAGAAACATATACACTTAGAAAGGAAACGTTGCAGAAATCTCTTTGGGAATAAAAATCTGTTCACGGACTATTTCGAGGAAACTTTTCAACTGGAAAGAGGAAGAGGGTTATGGACAAATGGGAAACTTTTACATTTTTGGAACCGAAACTTTTACATTTTTGAGAACGAATGGAAGATTGTTCAGTGAGAATCTTCAAAAACATTTTACAAATACTTTTACATTTTTTGAAACCACTTTCTCATGTTGATTGATAAAGATTACTCCCTCCGTCCTAAATTATTAGTCCGCTTTGACTAAGTCAAGATATTAAGGAGACCGGAGGAGTGTACAAAACTACCCCTATTAAATTTTATATTATTACTAAAATTAAAAAGAGTATATGGAGTATGTAAGAAAAATACATTGGTAATTAAAATATTTATAGAAATATTTAAATAGTATATAAAAATAAAAATCTTTATGGATTGATTTAGTAGATTTGTTTCATACTAAGGAAGATATCATTTAATATTTAGATTGATGATATTTAAAATAATTTTATAATTGTAAAAGTTTGAAGGATATATTTGAGAGTTTGACTAAAAAATATGACTATAAACAGAAGCCAGACAGTATTTTGGGACAGACGAAAATAGAATAGAGGACATAAATTTTAGGACAGAGGAAGTATTTTGTTAGAATAATAAGAATAAGAACAGTTTTCCAAAGGAAGAGAGACTGAAAAGGAAACGTTATTAAAAAGATATATGTATTTCTTCTACTCAGTCGTGCATAATAAATGGATCTAATACTTGGGGCATGCACGGATAAATAAGGATTAAATATCATCGTTTGCTTCTTTTGAGAAATACTTACCTAATTTTACGAAGAAATTCTTGGTATGTTTGAACTCGGTAAACATTACAAAGTGGGCCATCATAAATGGGCTAATATTTAGGACATGCACAGGAAATTAAGGATTAAAGCTTACCGTTTTGAATAGAAATACTTACCAATTTTTTTCTCTCCTAAGTCTTTCATTCCTATATTTACTTCCCTGATTATCCTCCAACCATCATGAATACGTGTAAATAATGTGGAAACTCCATACCATGCAACGAAACGACTGCTCATATATTCACCCATAATAGGCAGGAAAAAAACATGTCTAAAAAATTAAAAGTTACACTTATTACAATTGTTTAATGAGCGTGTATATAAATAGAGTGATGTATTTCTTCAACCACACCCATCCACTATGTTAGAGCATTGCTCGGTCGAACTCGCATGTGTTGCTATCTCAAGCATGTTTGTCAATATTAGTGATCAAAACTATAAAGTCTTTGATTTCTAGTCTATACTATAGCTAAGGTCTCGAACTAGGATGGAAAGTGTAGTTGAGCTCAAGAACTCCATGGAGATCATCATACAAGACGAAGGACTACTCAAGGAACCAGTGGATCTTCATCGACTAAAAGGTATGTGGAGACTTGAACTTATGTATCACTCAAAAGTCTATATACTCTATCTCCTATCTTGAGACAAAAGTCGTTTTGCTATATAGACTTAGATTAAAAACATGTGGATATTTCGAGCTGAGTATATCTTGCTTATCTATTTCTCGAAATATGTGTTGGTAAAGCTTTCGCTTTAACCAAGTTCATCTTTACCTAGTGACGAAAGTCATGTTATGTTTCAATCATTTTGGAAATCGCTCTGACGAAAAATAGTTTGTTAATAACAACTATATAACGCCCTCTGGGAATGTTTCAATGATTGAAATGAGAGTTTAGACAATATAACCATTGGAGGATATAAGCATTGTTATGGTAACACATATATGAATAAGTACTTATTACTTGAACCAAAGTTTGCGAACTTTGTTGATCAAGTGAACCCGGAGTAGTGTGTGAGCTCAGTCCGCGAACTCAACATACAAACTCAGTCTGCGAAATTACGAAGTTCTCGAACCCGATAATTTCTGCTGGAGAACTCCATCCGGGAACTTAAGTCCGCGAACCCAATCCGCAAACTTGAGTAGGTTATGTCTAAAAATGATGTTTGTGAACTTATCTTAATAAACTAAGGAACATTATTGCAAACCGTGGCTTTATAGTTCATGAATCGATTCGAGTGAATCACATCGTTTTTGCTTCGGTTGTGTCTTGTGTAGTACATAAAGATCTAAGCAATTGAATAACTCTCTAAATAGTTCATTTGAGTCATTTGGACTAGTTATGGTAAAAACGAATATGGTTGATATGAAAGTTATCATATGGCTAACCATTAGGTTAACTATTGTTGAACCAACTAATGTACAAGTTTGGGTACGGTTACACAAACCTAAAAACTTCAAGTATATGTGTGTATAACAAGCTATGTTTTCGATCTAACGGTTGATAAATATTAGATTGAATCTAATCAGGTTTTCATCTAACGGTGAATATTGAATGCTTTGTTACAAATCTAACATTGATTGCAAACCCTGATTTGAAGACTATATAAGGGAGAACTCTAGCAACTGGGAAACCTAATCCCCATACATTATGTGTGATACTAGTTGTTCTATGATAGAGTCGATTCTCCTTTAACCTTTGGTTTTCTTCTTCTAAAACCAGGTTAACGACTTAAAGACTTCATTGGGATTGTAAAGCCAGACCAATACCACTTTTCTTGTAGTTGTGTGATCTGATCTTGCTTCTTCTATCGTACGAGTACAATTGGAATAATTGGATTGAGAATTCTATCTCTAACAGGAAAGATATAAAAGTAATCACAAACATTTTCGTCTCATCGTTTGTGATTCCACAATATCTTTTTTCGCTGCGTCTATTTATTCTATTGTGAGGTGATTGATAAAACTGAGTTGTTCTTCGGGAATATAAGTCTGGTTTTATTGATTGGTTCAGGTTCACCTTGATTTATAAAAAGACGGAACAAAACTCATAGGTTTATTCGTGGGAGATGAATTTATCTATTTTATAGACTTTTTGGTGTGAGACAGATTTGTTTATTAAAGTCTTCGATTTTGGGTCCTAGCAACTCTTGGTTTTGCGTGAGATCAGCTAAGGGAATCAAGTGCGCAGTATCCTACTAGGATAAGAGACGTAGGAGAATAACTGTACCTTGGATCAGTGTGAGATTGATTGGGGTTCAACTACAGTCCAGACCGAAGTTAATTTGGAGTAGGCTAGTGCTATAGGCTTAATACAGTGTATGTTTAATCTGGACTAAGTCCCGGGGTTTTTTTGCATTTGCAGTTTCCTCGTTAACAAAATTTTGGTATCTGTGTTATTTCTTTTCTGCATTATATTTTTTATATAATTGAAATAATACAGGTTATGCGTTGTTCAATCAATTAGAATATCCAACCTTATTGGTTGTTGATTTAAATTGATTGACACTTGGATATTGGTCTTTGGTACCATCCAAGTTATCTCTATTTGATTAAGACTCGCATATTGTATTTGCTTGAGTAAGTCAAATTGAGAGATAGAGATAATAAACTCCTTGAGATATTTTATATTTGATTGAGTCTAGTTGATTCTCTAGAAAGTGACTCGGAGTTGTCCATACAGATTGCTAATCGAAATATTGGGTGTAGTTGTTAGACCCTCGCTTTTTCAGTCTCCAATAGTGGAAGTAACTCGGAGTTGTCCACCAAATTCGGTTTTCATAATTCCTGTGAATGCACTGTCCAAAAATAATGATCGAAATCTCCTTGGAAAATCTTTAATTAGCAAATTCACATTACTAATTCTTATTTTCCATATATAATTAAAAACCCTTAAATAAAAATATTCTTAACTTATTTAAATTCGATCTTGGGATTTACTTCCTTCTTAGCCGTTAAGGAATATATTTGAACAATATAGAATAAGCATTAATGCACCGTGTTCAAAGTGTGTCGACATCTTACTATTGCAAGTCCTTTTTCATACATGCTCACTTGAAACCGATTTACCATGCTTCCAAACAAGTTTAGAATTGGTTCGTCTGACTTTCAAGAACTACGTGATATATCAAGTAACACTCAATCCCAACTCATGGGTTTACGGTTCTACCAAAACAAGTTTCGGTTCTACCTCCATGTGAGTACTGTGCATAGTTACACTAGCTTACCAAAGATACGACTGACTAGGTACTAGAATCGGTTCCCCATATATATTTGGAATCTAACTTGTATGCAATGCACATGTCCATAGGATCGGTCCCCCTTCCCAAAAACGTGTTGCATGGTAGGCTTAAGAAAGTTACCTACAATTAAACTGCAAGTGCACGGTGTTGGTTTGCAACACAGGTCGAACCCACAGAGACTTGGAGAGTTCTAGGTTGATTCTTTGGTCTAACTAAACTGATTCAAAGCATAAGTAACACAAAGGTGGTTTGTTTGGTATCGATACAACAAGATATAGCTGTTGAACAAGTAAAAATGCAATAACAGGATGCAAATACTAATTCAGCAGCACTAAGGTGATTGAACCTAATCCTATGCTAAGGAAAAACAAACTCATATTATGCTCATGTCCCTTCTCTTGAAGGTCTCAGGTGGATAAATTCTTCAACCAACTCTCCTAACTCACCCCTAGTATAAGTTGTCTTCTTACAGTACAACTTATCTCAGGCCTATTTGGGAAATTAGCTAATTAATCAATCCTAAAGTAATGAAGTGCAACAAAGAGCAATATTATGAACTAAAATTATCTTAACACATGATTAAGGGTTTCATCTACACCCTAGCAGGCTAATTTAGAACATCATAATAACAATACTGAAATCAAAATTAAACTATAGCTTGGTGCACCGGCTAATCCGGGCATAAGTTTTACAAACACTGCCTCTTCTCTATTTATACAAATATCTCTCAATTATACTTCAATTCAAAGATTATATGAAGACCCACTCACCAAAACAGCCTGAATTGGTTGTCCCCTCTGCTAATTCGGCTCTGCAACTCCATTAATTCGATGTTGGGAAACCCTAAATCTATATGTCTCGAACTCAGCTTCTAAGGTTTTGGGAGAAGTTGTGATGGAGATAGCTGGAGCTGGAGATGTTGAAGGTGGTTGTGCTGCTGCTGGTGCTGGTGTTGTCGGGAGAAGAAAGAGCTGATGGCTCTGTGAAATGGTCGGGGGAAGGGGAATAAAAAATGGCAGAGAAGAAAGAAGATAGGAGAATAAGAAGAACAAACTGAGTTTGTCTTCTGGTCGATGGGCGAAGGGGACAAGCGGCTAGGGTGTGAGGCGGGAGCTTCGAATGTTGATGCATCGAGTGAAGAAGCCGTTGGATGCAGATGCTTGATTCAATCTAACGGTTCAGGATGGAGGCGGGTTTGGATTCGGGTCTTGGGTAGTTTAAGCCCATATATTTGTAAACGGGTTGCAACTGATGCGCAAGTGGGATGCAACTTCTCTTCCATAGTCGCTAGTCTCCAATTTTGTGCTCTTTTGGCTCCTCAATTCATCCAAGCTTTATTTAGTACCTAAAAACACAAAATTAATTAGTACAAATATTTATTATTGAAAACAGAGAAAATACATAATTTGGGATAATATATGATTTTAAAGCGCAAAAGATGAGTTAAATGCCAATAAAAAGGTGTAAAAATATGCAATATTTGGCACTCATCATTGCACATGTTCATATGATCGGTTCCCCTTTCTTCCATAAACCTTGTTGCACCTCATATAAGGATCGGTTCCCCTTATGATGCACTGCACCTCTTACTAGGATCGGTTCCCCTTCTCCCAGTAAATAAGTTCAGACACTCACAACCTGATCATACCCCAGGTGATTACTTAAAATCAGTTTCACCAATAAAAGTCATACCAATACATAAGTTAGGCCTCATGTGAATAGTTTTACCAAGAACACAAATAAGTCATGAGTGGTTATACTAATCACACATATTGGTCGTTCATAAGATATGAAATGAAGAACAGTCCCAATAACGCCTGGTGGTTTACTTTTCGGTTCACAACACATATCATGAACTTACTTCCTTAGAACACATGTAAACATTGTTCCCTAGAATTAAATCCTCACCTCATACCCATACATAATCACACTAGAATTGATATGATTATGTCGATGTCTTATATGCAAAGTTTAATGGTTAAGCAAGAAACTTCATATTGTATTCCTTAACACTATGTCTATCTAGAGTGTTCATGCTTCACAGTTTTATGTTTTCAATATGCACGACTTGAAAGATATGTTAGGGAATGAAACAGTTCAAGTCAAATATCACTAACCTCAAGTGGAAGGATGATGTTGTGGTTGTAGCTACGTACTTCTTCAAGTCTTCGCAATACTTGTAATGTCTCACTCTAATAATTTCACGCTAACTTATACGAAGTTGACTCTAGTACATTTAAATCAAATGACTCTTAAATGAGTTTTGTTTCACTAAAATATGACGACCAAACTTGACATACCAACACTTGGTGGGTTCGACCGAGCAATGCTCTAACAATCTCCCCCTTAGTCAATTTTAGTGACAAAACTCTTACAATCATATGGATAAACAAATTACAAGAATTCATTACACATACGCTTGATTCCCGAATCCAACAGCACATAACCTGCAATCATTCAATTCTTAAAATGCAGCAGTTGCACTATAATAACAAAGCTCATACTCCCCCTAAAGGTGAGATAGGTAGATTTTCAATCCGCACATCTTTGTTATCCCAATCATATGATATGTTACTCCCCCTTAGTATGTGAATTTCCTCATTCGTTAGATAAACATTCAAGCACCATTGTCCTCTTCCCTAGTGACACCAATCAACCATAAAATTGATACCAGCATCACCTGTTTACTCCATATATTTCTCACCCTTTTTGTCACAAAAATGACAAAAAAAACGAAAAAATAAAGGACAACATGAATAGGATCTTAGAAATCTCAAAAATAGACTTGCAACCTGTTGAGTCAAGCACGAGGGTTCCACATACCATTTTTGATAACCAATATCAAAACCGAAACTACAAAGTAATTACGTTTTGATATGTTATCATGGAAATAATTGCCCGAAGCAATTTTCTTAACTAGTTTAGAAAACCAAAAATAAACTAAGCAACTTAGTTCCTTTGCTAAACCGATTGTATAAATACAACCCCTTTATTCGATAAGACCAAAACAAAGATAAACTCAATTTTTCTCATCAGGTTCTAATTATCCCATATAACTTAGACCTTTAGATTTTAAACAAGCCAAATACTAGGTTAGTTAACTAGCATTTCCTTGTTTAGGCTTTCGGCTAGACTTGAATAACCGAAACCTCTACTTTGATAAGTCTAACTAAGATCAGAATTAACTTAGTTTATCTTATCCTAAATCGAATTGGACTAAATAACTTGTCCCGTCAATATATTCATTCGTTAAGCCATAAATAATTCATACAAAACAATGAATCAACTTGCATAATTATTCACCTCAATCGGATACAATAGAAACAACATATATATCAAGGTTTCACTGTTGCATCGAAATTTTGTAAGCCTAAACAATTGATACTACACAATAAAGCAAAATAACAATTTTTTTTACTTAACTGGAAGCAATTGAATTAACATAAACATTAAAGCACCGCAATCGCACCAAATTTCGTAAGCCTAAAAGATTGATATCACACAACAAAGCAAGATAACAATAGTTTTACTTAACTGGAAACAATTGAATCACACAAACATCCACACATACATAATGGAATAAACAAATCAATTGTACCAACTATTTCGTTTAAGAAAAAGCAATATATATATCAAATAAAAATAGGCTTTTCTTAAAACAGGAAAACAATTAACTAACAAGATTGTTACCTCAATTTCGCATCCAACTTCTCCAAATATGATCGCATCGTTTTCTTCTTCTGGGAGAATTGATATCGAAATACCATTATGTTGTCATTCTCATGCCAAAAACAAAAGAATAACAACAACTAACCTTTACCAGAGAAAGGTTGAAAATCGGTCTTAACAATTGCAAGCAAAAGTTGAAAACCGTCAAAACACATATGCTTTTATGCTAAACCAAAACTGATTCAACATATTGTGACTTTTTCACATATTGTTTCTACAGGAACCCCTCATGATCCTTTGATAAAGCGTACTAACATGGGCTAGAACTTAATCCTGCTAAATCAAAAAGTCTCCCAAACCATAAAGGGTCACAACATATTATGAGATCGAATATCAAGGTAGTAAAACCGAAATCAAACATCTCATAAACATACATAACAAATAAATAAAGCATTAAAGTATCGGCTATGTAAATCAAAAACTATCACAAGAAAAATTATAAATCAAATAACTTTATTCATAATAGTTTAATTCAATAGACTTATACAATCAATGAAAGCAATCAAAAATTGATGTCTATTTTTCTAGATTAAGTATTACAGTATATAACTTAATCTCTAAAGCTGCTTTTGTTGTTTACTGAGAATTCTTCAGTATTTTGATTCTTGAGTCTCCTCTTTTCTTTCAGATGATTCAGTCTTTGTTTCAGCAGATTCAATTCCACAATTGACTTCAAGAGATTTGACTCAAGCAGTTTTTCATTCGCTACAGCTGATTCCAAAAGCTCACGAGCGACTTCGAAGTCTCTCATAACATAAGCATTAGCTCGAAAGAAATATGATTCTTTTTATGTTCATTGGAGAAGTAACACTTAAACTCAACCGGAAATATTTCAAGTTTTCGAAGCTGAGATTCAATATCAATAGTATTTCCACCCATCTTTGACCATGAACAGAACACAGAGAAATCAGTTCAAAAGATGGCTTATAAAAGAATTCAAACTTGGTTTCCAAGAATGAGATACCTAAATACGGTATATTTATTTGTGAATATACACATACTTTCGGAAACAACTGTAAAATTTTCGAACTTGTCCTAAGAGTTCTGACAGAAGTAATTTTTTGCATATTACCCATAGATAATTAAAGAAAAGAAATACACTTCAGAATAGGATTAGACTATCTTTATTTTCTTGTGCTCCTTTTAAGAACTTACCCTCTTTTTATTTGAAAAGAGCACTTCCTGGTGAAATTCCGAATGCCAACATCAGTTGTTGGTGTGAGCTAGTGAAAGCTCTTGATTCATGGAATCATGATATTTCTTAACATTTTTCTCTTTCAAATTTCTCCAAAAATAAACTTTTTTCACAAAGTCACAGCTAAGATGATCGGGTTTACTAGAGTGATCAGTTCTATAAGCCAGAGCATTAGCGTGACTTGAAGTTTTGTGAGTTTTGAAATAATCAGAGCTCTTGTATAGATCAGCAACAAAACAGCAAGATTTGAAATCCTTTGTTTTTGTATACATGAGTTGATCTTTTTATCTATTAGAGGGATAATCATTGTCAGAAAATGTTGACCGGATACAAGTCAAAGAATTATCCCTTAAAACACATTCATCTTGATTATTATAGGTGTCTAGGCTATTAGAATCAGGAGCTTGTATACTAGTTAAGAGATTCTGGAGATTAGAATCACATATCCTTGTTTTAACTAATATATCTCTTTTGGCTTGAATAGATTCAAGTCATTTAGATTCAGCATCTTCATGAATCAAGAATTCTTTGATGACCTTTTCAGCAGATGGATAAAATACATTATCCTTTAGATTATACTTTTCAGCAAGCTTTCTGAAAATTCTAATCTCATCACTATCATCTGAATATGACTTGTTCGTCAGCATAATTTGTTTTCTTATTAACTCATCATGGTTAATATTTTCTGAGTTGTGTTCAACTAGTGAACTGACAGCATAAGGCTGTTTATTAGAGTTTGAAAACAAATATCCATTATGAAGTATATCATCTTCTTTCTCTACGTCAACTGAATCATGTAAGATTCATTTCTTATAGGATGGATCGCACCAAACACAGATTGTTAGATCTTTTCGTGTTTGCCTGATCTGATACCAATTGAAAAGGCGAGGGTACCCCAAATATACCTCAAGCTATTACTTTTCTTTCCTATAAGTCCTTTCCCCGAAAGTGATTTTCTATGGACTGAGTCGAGACAATACAACAAATCGGTTCACACTTTGTGTGATCGTCTATGGATACGAGATCGAAACAATAATAACAACAAAGTGTGTTTACTTGATACAAAGGTTCGGACTTAACCAAACACTATAGGATTCACGTATCAAGTAAATAGGAATTAAAGTTTGTGTAATTTACTTTAATTATAATAAAACAATTATAATGCGGAAATATAAAGTAAATGACACAACAATATTTTGTTAACGAGGAAACCGCAAATGCAGAAAAACCTCGGGACCTAGTCCAGAATTGAATACTCTCAGGATTAAGCCGTCATACAAAATAAACCAACTTCGTATAGTTGATACCAAGCAACTAAACCTATAGTTCACATAGTTCCGTCTGTATTCCCACGCCTCCAACCTGTAAATAAGTCACGTACTTGGACCAATTCCTTTGGTTCGTATTCCAAACAGTAAAGGAACAACAAATCTGTTTGGTATCAACTCTCTTCAACCAAGTGATATGAGTTGCGCAAAGGTTCCCTTATTTATCTTAACATAAACTCCTTTGCCAGGTTCCAAGATCTATCTTATGTTCAAACACCCAAAGGAAATCGTTAAGATTAAGCCAACCAATACCTTTAATCACAAGGAAACTATTGATGCCGATCTTCCTCAACTATTCTATCAAAATACCCAAAAGGATAAATCAATTATAGTCGGATCCTCTTTTTCCCAAACAAGTATTGTGCACACCAAAGATTATAAAAACCAAGTCAGAAATCTTCAATATCTTCTTTGTCTTCAAATATTTTTAGATCTTCAATAAACACCTGCACACAACTACTTGAATCTCTTGTGATCAATCACACACAAAACGGAGTCTGTTAACAATGGATTATCACAAGATCATCTTTAGATCTAACAACAGTCTAAAGATCCCTGTCGAAACCTTGAACTAGTTTGAGTGAATCTTATATCATAAGAGAAGATTCTCAAGCATAAACAAACTAGGTGCAATCAAAGTTTAACCTCCGTTAGTCAATCAAATCAATACGAAAACTAAAGATAAACCGTAATATCTACTTTCCAACCAACGGGTCACGCTAGAGCTTCTCAATCCCAAAGAAGATTTTAAATTGAGAGTCCGTAAGAGATTTCACCTAATTAGATTACTCTCCTCTCCGATAAGCGGCTTCAACAGTAACAAATACAAAAGACGAAGTATATGTCACGCAGGATTAGTTTGCTAGAAATGCAAACTCAAAGTATTTATAGACAAGGAAGTTTGGACACCAAGGAATTTCCAAAATCAAAAATATTCTCAAGATATTTTTCATTACTCCACCAAATTTGGTTTTCATAATTCATGTGAATGCACTGTCCAAAAATAATGATCGAAATCTCCTTGGAAAATCTTTAATTAGCAAATGCACATTACTAGTTCTTATTTTCCATATGTAATTAAAAACCCTTAAATAAAAAGATTCTTACTTATTTAAATTCGATATTGGGATTTACTTCCTTCTTAGCCATTAAGGAATATCTTTGAACAATATAAAATAAGCATTAATGCATCGTGTTCAAAGTGTGTCGACATCTTACTCTTGCAAGCCCTTTTTCATACTTGATCACATGAAACCGATTTACCACGCTTCTGAACAAGTTTAGAATTGATTCATCTGACTTTCAAGAACTACGTGATTGATCAAGTAACACTCCATGTGAGTACTGTGCATAGTTACACTAGCTTACCAAAGATATGGCTGACTAGGTACTAGGATCGGTTCCCCTTTCCCAAAAATGTGTTGCACATGTTCATAGGATCGATTCCCCTTTCTTCCATAAACCTTGTTACACCTCATACAAGGATCGGTTCCCCTTGTGATGCACTGCACCTCTTACTAGGATCGGTTCCCCTTCTCCCAGTAAATAAGTTCAGACACTCACAACCCGATCATACCCCAGGTGATTACTTAAGATCAGTTTCACTAATAAAAGTCATACCAATACATAAGTCAGGCCTCATGTGAATAGGTTTACCAAGAACACAAACAAGTCATGAGCGGTTATACTAATCACACATATTGGTCGTTCATAAGATATACAATGAAGAACAGCCCCAATAATGCCTGACGATTTCCTTTTCGGTTCACAACACATATCATGAACTTACTTCCTTAAAACACATGTAAACAGTATTCCCTAGGATAAAATCCTCACCTTATATCCATACATAATCACAATAACATTCATACGATTATGTCGATATCTTATATACAAAGTTTAATGGTTCCCTAATACTATGTCTATCTAGAGTGTTCATGCTTCGTAGTTTTATGTTTTCAATATGCACAATTTGAAAGATACGTTAGGGAATGAAACAGTTCAAGTCAAATATCACTAACCTCAAGTGGAAGGATGATGTTGTGGCTGTAGCTCCGTACTTCTTCAAGTCTTCGCAATAATTGTAATGTCTAACCCTAGTGCGTGAGCTCAGTCAGCATACAAACTCAGTCCGCGAACTGACGAAGTTCTCGAACCTGAGAATTTCTGCTGGAGTTTGTGAACTCCGTCCGCGAACTTGAGTAGGTTATGTCTAAAAATGATGTTTGTGAACTTATCTTAATAAACTAAGTAATGCTATTGCAAATCGTGGCTTCATAGTTCATGAATCAATTTGAGTGAATCACATTATTTTTGCTTCGACTGTATCTTGTGCAGTGCATAAAGATCTAAGCAATTAAACAACTCTCTAACTAGTTCATTTGAGTCATTTGGACTAGTTATGGTGAAGAAGAATATGGTTTATATGAAAGTTATCATATGGATAACCATTTGGTTAACTATTGTTGAACCAACTAATGTACAAGTTTGGGTACGGTTACACAAACATAAAAACGTCAAGTACATGTGTGTATAACAAGCTATGTTTTCGATCTAACGGTTGATAAATATTAGCTTGAATCTAATTAGGTTTTCATCTAACGGTGAATATTATATGCTTTGTTACTAAGCTAAAATTGATTGCAAACCCTGATTTGAAGACTATATAAGGGAGGACTCTAGCAACTGGGAAACCTAATCCCCACACATTTTGTGTGATACTAGTTGTTCTAAGCTAGAGTCGATTCTCCTTTATAGCCTGTTTGGATACAGAAGTAGAAGTCAGAAGTGCTTCTGGACTTCTCAGAAGCTAAAAAGCAAATAAATTAAGTTTGGCAACTGCTTGACTTATAAGTTAAAAAGTCAAAAAGCAAGTTTGGCAACATAACAAGGATAGAAGTAAAAATATGTTCATTATTGTATAACTACTGTATTATAAGTTCATGGAATCCAAAACAAAATATATCAAATATCCAAATTTAGCGAGAACAAGGGAAAAAGATTGTGTTGTGTGTATATCCAAGTAGCCCTCGGAGAAGATATTGTGATAAAATGACCTCTTTCATGCAGGTCTTGTATTAGCTGATGTGATCAACCAATGAAATTCAGTGTACCTTTGAACCAATGACGACGAAATTCCCCTGCAATTGATCAAAAATATAGCTAGTTAGCCAGTGATTCTAAGGTTAAGAAAGCAACATGTTCATTCTTTCTTTCAGTTATGTTCAGTTGAATTAATAGGTCTAACAAACTAAATACCCACAGATATTTTAACGGCTTCAATAAATTGTGTCGGAAAATTAGGAAAAATATCAGTCATTTTGTACGAGGTACAGACAATACAAGGATGATCAACCATAACAGTGACTGACAGTGCTCTGTAT
Organism: Papaver bracteatum; assembly: GCA_023529315.1. NCBI lineage: Eukaryota > Viridiplantae > Streptophyta > Magnoliopsida > Ranunculales > Papaveraceae > Papaver > Papaver bracteatum. The sequence goes on from JAJJWX010001467.1 coordinate 2,388,116, forward strand.
ACTACAAAAGAGTAAAGCCCACTCTTACAACACTAACATGTGTCTGTTTTAATACTAGCTCAATCTACTGAATAATCAATGTTGCTTAGGTGATGTAAACAAGTAGTTGTACCGGTTAAAGTTATAGTAGCATCTATCGAACATATTGAGAGATCGGAACAAGGTTTACGGTTTAGTTCACATCAACCCAAAAACAAATCAAATCCATTTTCAACATGGGACAGTGTAGTACAGTGGTAAAGTCACTGGGTGATGATACCAGTGACCTGAATTCGAAACTCGCTAGCATCAAATTCTTTACCGATCAAAAAAAAAAACATGGGACAGAAGAAAAATGTGAGCACCTACTTACAAGCCTTTTTACAAAATCTCCCATCATCACCTTGAAAAATAAGGGTCTACTGTGATTTTGCGGAGCACCCGTTTTCTTGTTTATGTGTCCAGTCAAATTTCACAGGAGAAAAATGAAGGAAAAAAAGTGAAACTACCAAGAGTAGTGAAAATATCAGTGCCACCTTAATTTTTCCGAAGTAACAATGTCAGTGCCACTCGATATCAAACGAATACATACCCGCTCCAATGCAACTTACAGACATGTTATGATTAACAAATCCCACCTTATGGGCAGTGCAGGTTTCACTCTTTTGGGTCTGTATGATTTTGATAGTGACTGGAAGACACTTTAACATCTAACAGTATAATAATCAAATCCCTTATTTTGCAATTACATAGTGCAACTCAAAGTCATGTGTGCACTTGAACAAACAAATCACATATGAAGATAATTTGCACAAGGTGTAATCAGTACTGGAAGCTATAGCATCAAGGAGGCAATCTGGAACTAATGTGTGGGATACAAAATCACAAAGGACTAAAGTTTGGGTCTTGACATGGAACAAATAAGAGACAACCATATCAACCCAAAACACCAATTCATGACTCATTATGTTCAATCATTATCATATCATAGTAAAAGCACTTAAAAAATTACATCAATATGGTGAAGTATTCTACCCATTAGTATCAGCACTACGTTAAAGAAATAACAAAACCACGATTTGGATAAACCCTAAAACACTCAATCAAACTAAAGATCAACAATCTAAATATGTATGAAATTAAGTAAATCATTGTTATCATATGTGTAGGATTTACCTCATTTTCAAAGCTTTAAACAATCAATTAAAATTCTGTAGCATCATTCTTCTCTTCCCCTGTTCCCATTCCATCTCCCGTTCACTTTCAATCTTTTCTTAGTTGTTTACTGCTAGTACTAGCAGAGAAACAATGGAATTATTACTTTGATTGTCGTAATTTTTCCAAATCCATTGATTTTTTTGATCGATTAACCCATTGATTTTTTGTTGCGACGATATCAACTTATCCCTAAAATAGGGTTCGAAACCTAATCCAAATTTTTATAAGCCAACAAAAATGTTGGAATCCATGTAAGATAGATAACAAAGACTACCAGTAAAATGAAAAAAATATGTATGAGATTTGAACATTCATTTCTCTTAAAAATGAAGTTTTCTGATGGAGGAAAGAGAGAAAGAAGAAAGAAAGAAGATGCGAAGAAGAAAAGAGATGAAGGGCAGAAATCGATAAAAACAAGAGCGGGTCCCACCAGAAGCTACTTCTTGCAGAAGTGAGAAGCCAATTTTTTTTTGCTTCTCCATGGAGCACCTTTTCGACTTATAAACAACTTCTATAAGTCGATCTATTTGAGCTATCCAACCTTACTTTCGACTTTTTAACTTACAGAAGTCAAAAAGCTACTTATATTTGAGTATCCAAACGGGCTATTAACCTTTGGTTTTCTTCTTCTAAAACCAGGTTAATGACTTAAAGACTTCATTGGGATTGTGAAGCCAGGCCGGTACTACTTTTCTTGTAGTTGTGTGATCTGATCTTGCTTCTTCTATCGTACGAGTACAATTGGAATAATTGGCTTGAGATTTCTATCTCTGATAGGCAAGTTATAAAAGTAGTCACAAACACTTTGTCTCATCATTTGTGATTCCTCAATAATCTTCTTCGCTGCGTCGATTAAGACTATTGTGAGGTGATTGATAAAGCTGAGCTGTTCTTCGGGAATATAAGTCTGGTTTTATCAATTGGTTCCTGTTCACCTTAATTTATCAAAAGACGGAACAAAACTCATAGGTTTATTCGTGGGAGACGAATTTATCTATCCTTGTAGACTTTTCTGTGTGATACAGATTTGTTTATTAAAGTCTTCGATTTTGGGTCGTAGCAACTCTTGGTTGTGGGTGAGATCAACTAAGGGAATCAAGTACGTAGTATCCTGTTGGGATCAGAGACGTATGAGCATAACTGTACCTTGGATCAGTGTGAGATTGGTTGGGGTTCAACTGCAGTCCAAACCGAAGTTAGCTTGGAGTAGGCTAGTGTCTGTAGTGGTTTAATACAATGTATGTTTAATCTAGACTAGGTCCCTGGGTTTTTCTGCATTTGCGGTTTCCTCGTTAACAAAATTCTGGTGTCTGTGTTATTTCTTTTCCTCATTATATTTTGTTATATAATTGAAATAATACAAGTTGTGTGTTGTTTAATCAATTAGAATATCTGATCTTTTGGTTGTCGATTTAAATTGATTGACACTTAGATATTGGTCTTTGGTACCATTCAAGTTATCTCTTTGATAAAGACTCGCAGATTCTATTTGCTTGAGTATAGATCAAATTGAGAGATTGAGATAATAACTCCTTGAGATATTTTCTATTGATTGAGTCTTGTTGATTCTCTAGAAAGTAACTCGGAGTTGTCCATACATATTGCTAATCGAAATATTGGGTGTGGTTGTTAGAACTCCGCTTTTTCACACTCATTCACACATTTCTCACTCATTCACTTATTCCTAACTTATTTTTTTGGTGAAACTTTTAGCTTAAGAGTATCAACATGTCAAATATGATTAGCTGCAACCCCAAGAAAAGCGTTACCCAAAACGTGTTTGCTTCCTTTTAGAGAATGCAAGATTGTGATGAAAACAAACCTTTGGAGCTCAAGTTTCGCGTTGCAAGAAAATGGGAAGAGATCGATTTCATGGCGACCAACAAAGTCACTACTTTGGATTTACTAATGATTGACCAAAAACATGAGTATATTGGTCGAAACCTGGATTTCTCCGTTGTGGTGTTGAATTTGGCGAGTGTATAAAGCCCTCCTTCATGGAGCAATGGCCTGAACTTCCATATCTATTTCTTAGGGACGATGGCGTGCATGGTATCTCCGTGTGTAGGATGTAAAGATTGATTAGAATGCATGACTAATATTTTATTGTATTTAATTAAAAGGTACAATTTTTTATGATAATAATTTTAATAAATACCATACATCATCATAAGATTTAATTCAACTCGTAAGAACTCGTCGCTATGAAAACTTTAAACATTTTTCATCAGCATAATTAAGAAATCAAATACACTTCCATTTTTTTTAAAATTTATAGTTTGTAAAAAAATCTGAACTAAATGATATTTTTTGATTAAAAATCATCTTGAGGCTATGTTTGGACAGACAAAAGAAAGAACAATATTTTTCCTTCCCGATATCTTCCAAGGAAAATACCGAATTGGATCCCAAATTGACGGGTTAGTGTGAGCTTATCCATGCGGTTAGTGTAAGAAGACCCGAGAAAATGTGGGGTGAAAATGTCAATTTAGTACCGACGAGTTTTAGATATCTCAATCTAAAAAACTCGGAATAACTCAACCTGGAGTCCTGGACAGTTCACAAAGATTAACAAACTTACCGAACTCCGAATCCAGCAGACTCTTCGGATATTCAATAGATTCTTAGCTCTAACTGTATCATTTGGCATTTAAACATATAAAAGGGAGCAGTAATTTATTGAATGTGCAAGACTTGTACCAATTAAAGATCACGAAAAAGAAAAAAAGAAAAAAAAAATCGATTTACATTAAGGTATGTACAATGATACTACAATAAATGTAGATTCCCTAGTTTTGCACAGGCATTAGCGTTATTCTCTAGTACAGGAAAATCAGAAAATACAATTACACCTGTGGAAGGAGGATGAATCTTGCTGTCCAATCTATGGGTATTTAATGTGAGAATATGTCGATATGTCACAAGCTCACTGGTCTGATACGTACCCGAAACGGCTGAGCCCACAGAAGAGAGGGTAAGTGGAATACATACTGCAAACATGTCCGTCCATTGCCATGTAATAGAAACACAGATATAAGGTACTAGTAGAGAAACTAACTACGCCAGTTTTGAGGAATGTTTAAGAGAGAGTACCTTATAATCTATATCTATAGATAATGCAAAAGAGAATCTGCTGAACTATTCTTCAATCTACAGCTCTGCCCCAGATGAACATCCCCAAAAAGATACCTGAATCACCTCAAAACGTTTTAACCATTGTTTTTTAAGAGAAGAATGGCTTGTGCATCCACAACTAAATGAAACGATAACAAATAGCAGATATACTCGTACACCCTATAATAATCAGTTCTCATACAAATTACGCTATCAGTTGCTTTGTTCTTTGACTACTAATCCACTAAGATGTCTGTTCTCATTTATCTTACAACATTTTCTGACATATTCAGCGGAAAAAGTCGAGAGGAAAAAAAACCTATATTCGCAGTGTTCAGGCCAGGCACACCGAGCTTTTCCATAATCCCAATAACAGTCCTCATTTCTCAATGGTCCTCGTTTAGCTGTTCAAGCAAGATGTGCATATAAGACTTTATAAAGAAGAAGGTGAAAGAATAAGTAAAGAGCTTCACCTTTTGTCACAAATTTTGATTTTGCATCGGGATGAATGTCATGCCACATCTGAAGCCACAGCTCTCGCATAAGAACTGGAGATCGAACAATGTTCCTGTGGCTTGCTACAGTAAAGTGATGGTCTGTCAGTAAGAGAACACATACACTATATAAACTGCGAGAAACTGTCAGCGCACCTTTATCGACCTCCCAAACTGCTGTTCTTTTTCCTGGAAGACTTTCGGAATCTTCATAATATGTTATGTACTTCACACGAGGGGTCCTTGTCATGTTTGGAACTATATCTGTGTCATAGAGATGCTCTACATTCAGATCCTCTTGTACATCAGATCCATCATGCTCTGACTGCCAAACCAAAATTCTTTATCAAGACACTTGATCAAATGTCTCCTAAAAATGATTTGTAGCACATTTACAATTGTATCTGAGAACAAATATAGTTATGAACTGGTGACGGGTACCTGAGGAGCCCTTGTAATGTTCACTTTAGGTCCAAGCCAAGTCTTGCACCAGGACAGGGAATGATATGGCACCTGCCAGAAAGATCTGTTTATTTGCATGGACTTAAGGAAGGGAATCAAATAAACCGAAATTCCCGGAAAAAGAACTCGAGTTACTCGAATATTTGAATACAAACTAAAAGAAAGTATTTCTCCATCATAAGGTTCATACCGTGTCATCTCCACTGTTAACTCCTGGATTCCCGTCTACCGAGTTCCCTGACCTATGCAAAATTAATCAAAAGGTGTCATTAATAACTTAGATATCATCAGTAAATGTGAAAGTACCAAACCTTGCACCGACAAAAAATATTCGTATACAAGCTCACATAAAATATCTCATATGTATAAAACCCATAAGGCAACATTTATTGATCCATATTACTTAATTTTATACACATCTCTATCTAGAGGTACTCCGTAAACTTATTAATTTCCAGCTGATTCTAAGAGCACAATCATATTATAAATGCGACCCATACTGCTTCTAGTTATATTTTCATACTTGCCTTGAAAACAGACCTCCTTCATGCTCATAAATGACATCAGTTATGATCCAATTATCGGGATATGGCTTGCCACTTGGAGCGAAATAATACCCAACCTGAATCGGCAATGCAAAAACTTTATATATAAATCATTAACCCTGAAAATAATATATCATTTCCGAGGAATAATGCAATAAGCAATTTCCATTAAGGTAAAGAAACCCAAAGGCTTGCGAACAAAATTTACCTCTGTCTTTGAATCTATGCCATAGATGCAAAAGACATTCTTCAATGGAGGTCTGTCCCAAGGTGTAAGGGGATTCAGCACTGGATCGCCATGATACAACCTGAAATATCCCCATTGCAAACATGAACCTGGCGGGATAATTGGATCACAAATTTACACATTTCTTTATAGAGTAGATCTCATAGATGTTATGAGTCGAGATGATAGGGAAGACATTTAGATTATGAATTTCACATTTGCATAGAAGGTGCAGTATTGTTTATTTGATGTTTTTCACATACCCCCACACGTTAGTTAGCCTAGTTCATGGTTAGCCTAGAAATTACCAATTCCGCACTGCTCTCTGTATCTCTCAGTCGAGATGTATTGGTTTCTGGACTGACAAATATGCTTGGTTTAACTGAAATTCCAGGTACCAATTACCCTCTTTTTTTATTCTTATGCAAAAAACATCTGGCAGAATATTCTGAGGATTATATCCATGGAAAATAATTTTACTGGTAGCTAATTCTCCAAAACGAGGAAATTGTTAAAAGTATGCTTTAAAAGAATGATTCTTATAGCATTTTCAAGTCTAACTATTTTTACCTAATCGAACCTCCCCCCTTCCCCCCCCCCCTATTTTTACCTAGGCAACTCATGATACTGTAATAACAATTTGGAGTAGCTAATTCTCCAAAACGAGGAAATTGTTAAAAGAATGATTCTTATAGCATTTTCAAGGCTAACTATTTTTACCTAATCGAATCTCCCCCCTCCCCCTCTATTTTTACCTAGGCAACTCATGATACTGTAATAACAATTTGGAGTCAAAGCCTTGTACCGTAGCTCACATGTAAGATAAATAATCGAACCTCAACATTAGCGAGCTAGCATTTCAATACATACTCCGTTGATTGAATCACTTAAGTTGGACGTACATACTTCTCTAGTTGATAGATGAGCCTTTTGCTGTCTGGATCGTAATCCTCCATTGCTTTGAAAAGAGTTCCATCCGACACTTCTCGAGCAGAAAAGGATAACTGAGTAGGGAACCCACATTCCATGCTAGAAAGGTTGGACAGAGTTTCTTCTGTAATTGACGGATACATTTTACCACCTATAAGTATAAGGTATGGAGAAGGGGTCAAAAATGCATTTCCAATGACATAAGAAATCACTGTCTATTGGTGGAATAAGGCTCAAAAGCTGCACCTCTTTTGGTAGGAATTTCAATATTCACAATATTTGTTGGCCATCCAGAGTAGTTTAGATGAAATTCCATGTCATCACAATGGTACTTATGGTTACCCTTTCCTTTTCCCTCAAAAAAATTCTTCCAATAAACATTATCAGACCTACAATACTTAGAAAATGGCATCATCCATAGTGCAGAACCAAAAGAGTTAAACATTAATCGCGCCGTACCCTGATATAATGCACAAGCACAAAAGTATGTGTTACTACAAATGCGAATAGCACTACAGGGTTTACACGTCGATAAGCCAATCGCCAAATAGTAAGCACTTTAGTGGAACAAATTGGATACTCAGACACCCAAAACTAACATGATTATAATATGGATGAGGCCTTAAAAGGTTTAAAAGCTTGCATTGACATGATATTAGAAATTGAAAGGACAGGAAGAGAGGGAACCTCGCTAACTGGAAGGCCAAATGTTTCTCCAGAGAGAGTCGCTTTGACTGCCTCACACGAACCAAGAAAAGGGGCTCCTGAAATTAAATAATCACTATTTCTATAAGAACAGCAAGTAGTGCACACTGAAACTCTAACAAATCTCAATTTTAAGAGTTATCTCATAGAAAAAGAGAATACCAACAGCAAAATAGGCATGTATGTGGTCATCAAGCCATTGAAGGTACTGTTTTGGTGCAATTTCGAGCTTTAACCATTCTAAAAAGTAGCGGAACACATTGTTTCCCAGGGAATGGGCAAAAACTATGGAGGGTCCCCCGCGAAGTTTGAGTGCTGTTTCAAAAGTAATCCTGCAATAAGGACAAAACTTCCACGCTAAATCATCATTTACCAAGTAACCACTTGGCAATACATTTAAACCAGATCAAAACTTGAAAACATGATATTAAGACTGGAATCCAGATATTCTTAATAAACAAAATTTGTAAAAATGAAGCATGCAATTAGTTATAACTACTTCGTTCATTACGAGGAGAGATATCATATCCAGTCTCTATAAGATCACGCAAATAATAAATGGGCCTACTGTCCTACAGCATCACCAGGAGTGTGCCAGCTAGATGGGAGAACAAATGAACAAGGAAATCCTGAAGGTAAATATTCTTCAACTGCTAACAATAATAGCAGGATAAACGGTAAAAATATGTTTACTATTGTTGGTAACCTTATAATATGCCCAGCATAAATGCATATCCTTCTTCAATATTTATAGCTTTCGATGGTAACACATGATAAAGTGCTACTGTTTGAATCATTAGTTTTCATCCATCTTAAGTTCAAAAAGTTCTTTTAAGCAGAGCTAGAAGTATAGGGTTTGCGAGCTAATATTCCTCAGAAGAGAATGACTATTTTGGGTTTTACTCGCTTTATGCATAAATAGTTAAATACCAAAATCGCCAAATATGGTGAAACCAAAATGAATAGCTCGTATACATAAAACATAAAGTGGCAGTTGTGAACAAACTTTAGCTTGTGAAAGTAAAGATCTCTCTCTTCCAGCATTGATGCTGACAACCTCCAATCATATGGAACAGCAATGATTGCATTTGCCTCAATTCCAAACTCGATGCACCATCTAACCCATTCTTTCCACACTGAAGAAAGAGGACCTGGACCATGCATCATATATCAGGTAAGAATAATTCATCAGAGGAAGAGATGTTAACTCTACAGAAACAGGATGTTCTCAGAAGCCTTCACACTATACGAGGAGAAGAAAAATCAAACAAAGGTTAAGAAAATTAAACTTATGGAACGAATTAAACGTACGGAGTTGTGGATGCTTGGTGATAAATGTCAAATTTGAAAAACACAATCTAATTCTAACAATGCCAGCATAGATGTTAACTAGTTAAGAAAAGGAGCTCCTACCGTAACACTTATTGAGAATGCCGCCACAAAGCATGGAGCAGGTACATATAAGGTGAGGTTTTCACATTATCCAAAGAGTTGCAGTAAAGAGCTAAATGTTTTCTCCAATGAGTAATAAGGCATAAGGTGGAAGTCTTACGGATAAGCCTTATGCCACCATCCTCGAATGCATCTTAAGATATATCCACTAGTACAAAGAGGATCCCATTCGGCTCACTAGAGCCATTTCTCATGTTACTCATGGCCCCATACCTCACCTTTTGCCTCACTTCCTACTTTGCCCTTTACAACAATAAACTTCAAATGTTGTAGAACACACCTTACTAAGAAAATATATGTGATGGCCGTAAACTAGTTCTAGCTGACTTAAAGATACTCAAAATATGAGAAGAAAGTTTCTGCAAAACTTTGTAAGGGAACTTTGAATTTCCACCTATTCAACCCTTCCTAGTTTTTCACAAAAGAGTAATAATTTGTTGACTGATAGAGAAAGCATACCAACTGCGATCTTCCATCATCTCCTTATCACATCTAATGCTCTCTCAACATGCCAATGTCAAAAGTTTCTACAAGTCCACATCCATTCCACCACACCAAGCAGATAACTATGAAACATTTATTCATTAAAACTTGAAGCTAAGACAAACAAGCTACTAGACTTCACTCGGTTAACTTGGAGGTTGGTTGAGTATGTAATGAGAATTGAGAAGTTTGTAAAACGGAGCCCGGCAAATTAGTGAGAAAAAAATAACGAATTACCATTTTCTGAGTACAAATGCCGATTATATCGACCCCCTGGGATCACAACAACCATTAGACAAAACTGAAGTATTAAACTAACACATTCAAAAACCCTTACCTGTAATGTATCCAGGCTCAAGCTCCGTAATCGCAGAAAGACCACTATCAGGTCTTGATTTGCATTCAGGGTGATCAGTTTGATTGTAAGGGTCTAACAACATACACTTCAACCAACAATTTACCGCAGAAAGAAGCTGCACGAACATAAGAAAACAACAAATAACCGTTATCTTCACATAACCAATCTCACTAGCTATCAGCTCATTTGCCTACATGTGTCAACACAAAAGAAACATTCATCAAATAAGAAGAAAACAAAATTTCGGTTTAATGGAGTAAGCTAACTTTTATTATACAATCTAATCATTTAATTCTCTTTTGGGTAATGATTAGAAACGCTGCGACATTTTAACCTATTTATCATTATCATTCTCAAAAGTGCCCCTAAAAAGCTAACCTTGTATCCCGTATTCCTCCCTGAAATAGAGTGAAAATTCAAAGTGCAAAAAGTGATAGATAATGAGGGAGTGAGTGTTACTTTTGTGGAGTCAAGCCAGACAGCATCAAGAGGGTTAAAATCGAGAGGAGAGTAAGGGCAATCAAGAATAGACCAAGCTCTAAGCTGTGTTGAAGCGTAACCTGGTATTATTATCCCTGATAGTTTTGAATAATCTCCTGAGAATCCTCCTCCTTCACCACTAACGAATAAACTCGTATCAATGAGAAATGTAAACACCATGACACTCAGAATACAAGATGAAAATCTTTGAAAGTCTCTCATTTGGGAAATCACTCAGAACGTAAAATGTAGCGAAAGAGATAAATAGGTTTCTCCTGCTTCTTATGGTCGTTCCTGCTTTGTTGTGAAAGACTGATAGTTGAAAGTCTGGAGATGAACGAAGGAAAAATGTACTTTTTGGTTAGCTGCGATTACAGTTAAAGACCCAACAATATAGGAAAGGTAAGCCCTAAATTTTATTCCGAAGTTGTATCAAGGTCCTTGAAATCAAGAATATTATTACTTTAAAAGGGCGTTTGATTCTTCTTGCTGGCTAGTCTAATTGTGATTTTGCCGACTCGTTTGATACCGAGTTATCTGGGAATGATGCGCTAGTCCAGTGTAAGTGGGGGTGGGACTTGATTCTTCTTACACCATGCTTGTTTGGATCTGACTCGCGATTTCGAGTCAAATCTGACTCAATACCTGAATCAGACCTAATTTCTGACTCGGATCCTGAGTTTAGTAATAAAATACCTCTGACTCAATGGACTAAGCCACTGCCTCACATATTTTTGGGTCAGTTGAGTCAAATCTGATTCAAAAAGCAAACATATTGAGTCAGATATGAGTCAGTCGGGTGATTTCCGTCAGATCTAGATGAGTCAGTTATAAACAAAGAAGGTTCTTAAGAGGGGGTGGGACTTGCACCATGTTTGTTTGCATCTGACGCGCGATTTCGATCTAAGTCAGACCTGACTCGTCGCGAGTCAAATGTCAGATCGTCTGTTTTTAATTTCGAGTCAGATCTGACTCAATACCTGAATCAGACCTAATTTCTGACTCAGATCCTGAGTCAACTAATAAAATACTCCTGACTCATTGGACTAAGCCACTGCCTCACATATTTTTGAGTCAGTTGAGTCAAACCTGACTCAAAAAACAAACATATTGAGTCAGAACTGAATCAGTCGGGTGATTTCCGTCAGATCTAGATGAGTCAGTTGTAAACAAACAAGGTGTTAGTTGGGTTTGACCCCTCCAATTCAAGCCCAACCCGAATATTGGGTGGGTATGGCCAAGGTTGTGAAATCATGAAATGAGGAGCAAATTGTTTTACAATTTTAAAAATCGAATCACATATTGAATCGTGAATGAAAGATTCATGGTTGATTATTAAATCGTCATATTTTTAATTATACTACATTGTAAATTAGAAATAGAAATGTGTATACAAAAATAAAGTGGAGGTATATGTAATATTTTAATGCCATAAAATG